>BSQW01000010.1:2780345-4170518 GCA_030161315.1 Eutrema japonicum | reverse complement strand
CGTTATATATGTTCCTAATACGTTTCATTTCCATAAAATATCATTTTTCATCATTTAGGAAGGCTTTCCTAAATACGTTATATATGTTCCTAAATATGTTTCATTTCCAGAAAATATCAATTTTCATCATTTAGGAAGGCTTTCCTAAATACGTTATATATGTAGGACAACTTCCTAAACTTGAGAAGTTATATAAATGAACAAAAAAATTCTCATTTATACGTTTTAGGAAGGCCTTCTTAAATGGGTAAGACGGCTTCCTAAATATTTACAGATAACTGAATTAATATATTTTTACAGAATAATCAGACTTTCATCGAGTATGTAGTTCCAATAACACATAACCATGACTAAAACCAAAAATTAATCGTGTTTAGAATGACTGCGTAAAAATATAGTAAGTTGCACATCAGTTTTCAACAACACGTTAAATTATTCATCACAACAGTTGCACAATTAAAATCCATGAACAATTTGAAGCTCTAAGCGGTTTTTAACAGTCGGTCGGTTCTGTTTTTTTGTTTGTTCTTCTCTGAAACTCAAGTCGGTTAATTCTGGTTTAAGCGTGAGTTTCCGTTTATGGATCTGAGCGAAGCGTTTGGAGCTAGATCCGGCGGTGGGCCGTGCCGAGAGGTGGTGACCGGACTGGAATCGCTCAATTTCAGCGAAGAAATTCGACAATTGGTGACGACGCCTCCGGAGAATACCGGCTCATTCACGGCTTTGCTGCGATCGAAGCAGTTTCAAGATCCATATGCTTCAACATCTCCTCAACAACAATTGAATGCCCATTCTCTGCTGCAATATAAAGAGGAGTCTCTCCTTCAAGATTCTGCTTTGACAACAAATCTCTCAACTCTTGGCCGTCTCCATCGCAACAACCTCGAATCAGTTCTTTAACTTTTCCCAAGTTCCCGGTTCGAGCTGCAATGTGAAGAGGCGAATCTCCTCTTTTTCCTGGTGACTCATTCTTCTTCCTCCTCTCACCAATAAAACTCAGTTGCCTCTCCATCACCACACGGAAGCTTTTCTGCTTCTCTAAAAGCCCACCACGAAAACTTTTCTGCCTCTCCATTGATGCTTTACCAAAACTCGGAAGTTTCTCCATAACTCCACGTTTCTGATTCTCCACGGTCACACCTCGAAAACTCTGTTGCTTCTCCATTGATCTTCCGAGCCTGCTTGGCTGATGATTCTCTACATTCACACCTTGGAAACTAACCTGTTTCTCTAAAGCTCTCGCCATTCTCGGTTGATTATTCTCCACACATCGAAAACTCTGTTGTTTCTCCATGGATTTCTTCTGATTCTCGCGAATCAGGCCACGGAGCTTCTCCATTTCGCAGATACATCGTGTTCTCAGGCGACCGTTACCAGAGTCGCCGGAGATATCCCTCCTCCCACTCTTCACCCTTTCGGGAGATTGACTTTTCCTTCTAACCCGCTCCTCTTGGACCGCGCCGCTCGTTTCTCGGGGATTGCTACAGAGCAAAACGGAAATATCTCCGGTGACTCCGCCGTACCTTCGGATTCCAGCGCGAATCTAGACAGAGTCAAGGCCGAGCCTGATGAGACCGATTCAACTCAGCGGTTGGTTTCTTATCCAATGGTGGAGAACCAGAACTCTTCTGGC
This sequence comes from Eutrema japonicum, assembly GCA_030161315.1. NCBI lineage: Eukaryota > Viridiplantae > Streptophyta > Magnoliopsida > Brassicales > Brassicaceae > Eutrema > Eutrema japonicum. The sequence continues at coordinate 4,168,885 of BSQW01000010.1, read as the reverse complement.
AAGAGGAAAGAGCGCGAGAAGAAGGTGAAAACCAGTTCTTCGCGAATATGGCGTCGGGAAAGCTTCGAGATCAGAGAATGACAAAATATCTAGCTCCATGAACAATTTGTCGGTGATCCAAAGATGAGAACGTTTTTCCGGCTAGATGAAAAATGGCGTCGGGAAAGGGATTTTTTTTTATTTGTGTTTGTTCAAGATTAAATGAGTATTTTTCCTTTTTAATGAATGCTAGTTTTGGGATTTTTATCCTTGTGTGCTAAATTATTGAACTTTAAGTTTTTTGGTGCTATTTTGTAGAATTGCCCTATTATTTAAGCACAAAAATATGTGGAAGTATTTATGGTGGTGGTTTGGGTCATTGAGATCTGACCTTGAACTCACCTTATCTTTGTATTTTTTTAGTTTGCTTTTTTTTTCAATATTAGTTTTCCAAATTAACTCCTTTAAAATGTTAATAGCAGCCGACATTTCCGTGATAAAAAGTTATACACTTTTTTTTTTGCATTTATAAACAAATATAGTTGGCAAAAGAAATAAGAAAAAAATTGACAGGGAGAGTTTCGTAAATTTCGGATGTATATAAGTTTTGTCTTTCTTCTTCATCGTTTAAAATATGAAAAAACCTTTGCGGTTAAAAACAAATAAAGAAAATGATAATCAAGAATAATATATTTTAATAAAAAATAATAATAAAGAAGATTGGTGGGTTAAAAAGGTTGGCGAGGAAGAAAGAACAGCGACCTCTTCTTCTCTCTTCTCTTTTATCTCTCTCTCTTCCTTTCTCTTTGGGAGAGATTTTTATAAGTTTTTCTTTAATCTTTGATGGTTTCAAGAATTTTCTGAATAAACTCTCACTACCAGAGAAAGAGAAAGCTAGACAGATAGAGAGAAAACGATAGCTAAAGCTTAACCTTCTCTTTCTTTAATTCTCTGCAACTCCAAGGTATTCTTCTTTTTCTCTCTCTACCATATATATATATATATATATATAGGTAGATGATGACCGAAGCTGAAAGTGAAAACCTTAAAAGAGATGGAGAAGAAAGAAAACTGTATAATACCTAGTTGACTCCTCTCTCTCTCTTTCTTTTCCTTAAAACTTTTGTTTTTTGTTACATAAGATTCTCTCTGTGTTGTATGTCTGAATCATCCTTACAGGATCCAAAAGCTTTGGAGAGAGATATCATGAATAACAAGAATCAAGAATCGATATGGGTCTAGCAACTACAACTCTTCCTCATCATTACAAGACTCTTGACAACAATTCAGATTCTATGTCCCAAGATTATCATCATCATCAAGGAATCTATTCCTTCTCCAATGGATTCCACCGATCATCATCTTCCCATCAGGAAGAAGTGGAGGAATCCGCCGTCTCCGGAGCTCCTATTCCGGTTTATGAAACTGCCGGAATGTTGTCTGAAATGTTTAGTTTCCCTGGCGGCGGCAACGGTGGCTCCGGCGAGATTCTTGATCAGTCTACTAAACAATTGCTAGAGCTACAAAACCGCCACAACAACAACAGCAGCTCAACTCTTCATATGTTATTACCAAATCATCATCAAGGTAATTATGGTTTCACCAACGAGCAACATCACTTCACATGGCCATCTTCCTCCGACCATCAAAGTCAAGGAGAGATGATCGGGACCGTACACGTGGAAGGTGGAAAAGGTTTATCTTTATCTCTCTCATCTTCATTAGAAGCAGCAGCAGCAGCTAAAGCAGAAGAATATCGAAGCATTTATTGTGCAGCCGTCGATGGAACTTCATCTTCTTCCAACGCATCGGCTCACCATCATCATCAGTTCAATCAACTCAAGACTCTTCTTCTTGATAACCCTTCTCATCAACATCAAGTTGTGGGACATTTTGGGTCATCATCATCTTCTCCCATGGCGGCTTCTTCCACCATTGGAGGGATCTATACGTTGAGGAATTCCAAGTACACGAAACCAGCACAAGAGTTGTTGGAAGAGTTTTGTAGTGTTGGAAGAGGACATTTCAAGAAGAACAAACTTAGTAGGAACAATTCAAACCCTAATACTAGTGGTTGCGGCGGTGGAGGTGGTGGTGGAGGGTCATCTTCGTCCGTCGGAGCAGCCAATGATAATCCTCCTTTGTCTCCGGCTGATCGAATTGAACATCAAAGAAGAAAAGTCAAGCTACTCTCTATGCTTGAAGAGGTAACGTTTTCACACTATATTTTTCTCTAACCAATGAACTAATTTCCCATTAAACTTTTGATTAAATCAAATGAACCGCTCTAGTGATTGAGTTGATCAATCAACCAATTTCAAATCAAATCACTTCAATCTTTCTTCGTGATTATTTTAAATCATATCAACCAATATTTCATAAACTCTATATATGTATTTTTTTTTTTTTAAATGTATAGAGAAAGACCGACTGGTACAAGAGCACGACACATGCTCTAGTTGGTAGAGCTTGATTACGCAATCCTACCATCACTTATATAAAATTTTCTAACTAATATCATTATACTCGTGTTATAGTCTAATTTGATATATATTAATACATATTTCGTGTGACGCGTTTGGTGGCATCGCTTAATCATATTAACATAATAAATTAAATTATGATTAGTTAAGTGATTTAGTCTTCAACAAGAAATTCAAATTAGAGTTTCCTTCTCTATATAAGTTACCTTCACTACGTAACCAAAGCTAGTCCTTAAAGTCACTTCATTATTTTATTTTGTAGTTGACATTATCTTATTTCAAGATTTTATCTTTAACTAGTAGGAAAACAAAACACAATGGATTTGTATGTATTCCCTGATTTGTCTATTTTAACGAAATTTGCTCGATTTATTATGATCTTATCTAAACGTTATATAATCTCTTAGGAGGTTTGTATTTTATCTTAACGAATGAGCTAATGATAACAAAACAAAAACTATTTTATTTATATTTCATTTAAAAACAAAAAAATAAATGCAGGTGGACCGACGGTACAACCACTACTGCGAACAAATGCAAATGGTAGTGAACTCATTCGACCAAGTAATGGGCTACGGTGCGGCGGTTCCGTACACGACATTGGCACAAAAGGCAATGTCTAGACATTTTCGGTGTTTGAAAGACGCGGTAGCGGTTCAGCTTAAACGCATCTGTGAGCTTCTAGGGGATAAAGAAGCGGCGGGTGCTGCATCCTCAGGGTTAACTAAAGGCGAAACACCACGATTGCGTTTACTAGAGCAGAGTTTGCGTCAGCAACGCGCGTTTCATCATATGGGTATGATGGAACAAGAGGCTTGGAGACCGCAACGTGGTTTGCCTGAACGCTCCGTTAATATCCTTAGAGCTTGGCTTTTCGAACATTTTCTTAATCCGTAAGCCCAATTTCTCATCCCTTATTCAATATTTACATATCTACTCTTATTCTTCGGTATGATTAATCTTCTTGAACGTGGACCATATATTATAAATATTAGACTACCACTATGCATCAATTAAAAACTGAAAAATTGTTCTTCGAACTTGTTTTGGTTTTGCGGAAAGAATATATATTTCAATCACAAAAATTGGAAAGTAGCTGATTTTTTCTTATAGAAAAGATGTCTTGAGTCAATTAATAAATTTCTTCAATTGAATTCAAATATCAATTGATTTTTTTTTCCTTTCCTTCATTTAGTCATTGATACCACCAATAGAAATTACTCCCTCCGTTTCATGAAGATAGATGTTTAAGGTTTTACGCACATATTCAAATTTTTTTACAAAACCTAATATACCCTTAATCTATAATTAAATATTAATTGTTTTACTTATTTTAACTCTAATTAATAGGGGCAAAACAAGAAAATACTATATAAATTGTGCATATGAAATACAAAATATCTATTTTTATGAAACAACTTTTTTTTCTAAAACATCTATCTTTATGAAACGGAAAGTGTATTAATTAAAATTACAAATTAACAAGGATAACAATGCATTGACCTTGAGATTTTCAAGAAAAATGTGTTTGTTTGCGCATATTGTGTGTAAGATATTATGCATGGCAAAGGGATTAAATAAAGAATAGTGTAATAAAAGAAGTTTGCACAGTGATATCACAAACTTTTATGCTTTGGGATCATAATAGCATCCTAAGGGTTTCTTTGTCTCTGTCTAACCCTTTCTTTACAGTTTCTTCTTTAATTGGATTTAATTTTTTCCCCCTATACTATTATTAAAAGAAGTAACTATGCCATTAACATAATTACAAAAAATAGGTCTCAGATTTGTCAGTGGTGCAGTGTCATTGGTATATATATTGTCTCTTAAGAAAGAGAGAAATTTAAAGAGGAAAAAGAAAACTAAAAGCTGATAAAAGTAATTTCCTTTCTTATTATTCGTCAGTACTTTCTTTATTTAATGTCTGCCGAATTTTACTATTATGTTGTTAGTGAAGTAAAGAAGAGAAGAGTTGTACAGTTTTTTCCTTGTACCTCTTCTGTTAAATATTTGCTTTATCATGAAAAAGAAAAAAAAGAAGTGAAGAAACAAAAATATAATCAAATGCTTCTTTCTATTCTGCAAGCAGCTTTTTCTTTTGTCTCTTAGATTCTCACGCCCTTGTAAGAAGAAAGTTTGTACCTTTTCTTGCATCTACTTGATTGTGTTTTTCCTCTCTTTCTCTATATACAAATTTTTATTCAAAAAATATATTAATAATTATTGGGTTTAGGGTTTTAAAGATTGTGAAGTCATTTTCTGGTCTCTTTCTCAGGTACCCAAGCGATGCTGATAAGCACCTCTTGGCTCGACAGACTGGTTTATCCAGAAATCAGGTCAGCTTTTATAATATATATATTTTTAATACTGATCATACAAGAACCCTTTTAATTACTGAATATTTACATATACGTATTTTATAATGTATAGTTTACTATATATATCAATCATTTCATCATGCAAAACCTGACATGAGTGGCTTCATGTCCATTCTCTTGCATGGATTTTGAATATGAAATCATTTTTCTTGGGGCTCGTTTTTTCATTAAATACATTATATATACACACAAGTAATACAAAATGTAGGAGAGAAAGTTAGGAGAGAGAGAGAGAGAGAGAGAGAGAGAGGCATAAATACTCAAACTAGGACCATATTTCTCATGTGCATGAAAGTTTGAAGCTTTAATTTCAATTATAACGACCAGACCTCAAATTCTTGTGTACGTGAATTATCTAGACCACAGTTTTTAATAGACTCGACTTATACATATCCATAATAATATATTCGGTTTCGTAAAAAGTATTATGTTGAAAAAAATCTTACAAATTAAAATATACTTTAAATAAACAAGTAAGCTAATGAGTTTAAATAACTTAAACAAGTTTGATAACTTATATTCAATATATCACTAATGAGTTTGATAACTTAATTTCAAAACCTAAGTTTAAATAACTTAGATAAGTTTATCATTATTAAATAAGTTATTAGTGATATATCGATATATATGCTCTAGCAAACTTATTCGATATATCACTAATGATCTTGTTTATATAACTTAAATAAGGTTGATAACTTAAATTCAATATATATATCACTAATGAGATTTTGATAACTTGAATTCAACACTTATTAGATTTTGATAAAACGTAAATCAGAAATTAGGTTTGAAAAATCACATTAGATAATATGAAACGACATATTTCAAAGATAAAAAATGATTATAGAACTACATATTTTCTTTTGAAACAGAAGAAGTTTTGGTTGTTTCACATATCCTTTTAAATTAAGCATTGAAGTATATTATTAGAAACTTGGGTGAAAGTAACAATTTTGGAATAAATTTTGATTTTGTTGGTTTTTTCAGGTGTCGAATTGGTTTATAAATGCTAGGGTTCGTCTGTGGAAACCAATGGTTGAAGAAATGTATCAACAAGAAGCAAAAGAAAGAGAAGAAGAAGAATTAGAAGAAAATCAAAACGAAGATTATCAACAACAAAGAAGACATCAACAAACAAACAACAATGACACGAAACCCAACAATGAAAGCAACTTCACTCTCGTTCAGACAATAACCGCACAAACTCCAACAACAACGATGATGACGTCGACACCTCACGAAAACGACTCTTCATTCCTCCCTTCTTCCTCCTCCGTCGCCGCCGCTTCTCACGGCGTTTCAGACGTTTTCATCGTCGCCACTTGTCAGCAGGACGTCAGTGACTTTCATGTCGACGATGGTCATGTGAACGTCATGAGATTCGGGACCAAACAGCCTGGTGACGTGTCGCTTACGCTTGGTCTACGCCACGCTGGCAATATGCCCGATAATAATAAGAACCCTTCTTTCTCCGTTAGAGACTTTGGAGATTTTTAAGACTGCATTCGTCGTTTCTCCATTTGTTATAGTGGGATTTTTTTTGTTTTGTTTTATTCGAGATATGTTTTTAGTCTCTTCGTATACTTTTAAAGCCTTTTTCTGTTTTTTTTTCTCTCGCAAGAAGAAGAGAAATACATATATAAATTGATACCTCGAGCTACCAAAGTTATATAGTTTTGTTTTAGAATGTAAGTATGCATATAATTTTTTTTTCTTTTCAAAATTGATGTTTCTTACTAAGTTTCTATAATTTTTCTGTATAATATAATTAATTACATATTTTAAAAATAAAGTTTTGTTCATATTGATCACCCCTACCAAATTTCTGTATTTTTTGTTTTAGATTATGAGTATGCACATATTTTTTAAAATAAAGTTTTGTTCATATTGATATCCTTACTAAATTTCTGTAGATTTTGTTTTAGATTATGATTATGTACATATTTTTAAATAATAATTTGTTTGGTTCGGATTGATACCCCTGCCAAAATTTTGTTTTTACATATTTTGAAATTAAAATTTTGTGTAGAACTTAAGTATCCTTCCATTTGATATAACCTTTTTTAATCATCTCTTCCATTTGATTTTACTAATAAACGACAAAAGTAGCTAGTAGGAGAGCGCCATGTCAATTAAGTGACATCACTTTGCTTGTATAATCAAATTAATCACCTCAACTAACCCCTACTTACTACAACTATGTGCTACTTAATTTAGTAATGGCAACAAACTATGTTTGGGACACTAGATCGACTTATCAACAATTGTATTAAAAATATAATCCTTGTTTGTTTAAGATATTTTCAGTGCTTTTATATTTCTCTAACAACAAAATTTCCCAAAAAATCCAAAGGTTTGGTTACATGTCATATTGGGCATATCTCAATCGAGACGGTGACATTTTAATTCCACAAAAGGGCATTAAGCTCAATAGCTCATTGCCATGGTGCTACTCATTACTCTATTTATAATAGGGACTCATTACTTAATTTGTTTATAAAAGTGTTTTCTTGAAATTCACTTCAATAAATAAAAAATTTAGACAAGAACGTCTAAGTTATACCTAAGTCCATATAGATTTGCAGGAATTTCTATTCTAAGATGTAAGGGAATTGAAGACGGTCATTTTCAAAAATAAGTTTATTTCCTCTTTTCATTTAGAGGTTGTAATATTCTACTGCGAAAGTGAAGTTTCATGTATATGGTTCATACATAGCTTATAAGAATCAATTTTTTTATATATAGTCCACTTATTTCCAAGCAGTTATTTTTAGCCATTTTTTGTTTGTGTGGATTTTTGCCTCGTTTTTTAGGTGTCTAAGAGTTTAAGCAAATAATTACTCCACCCGTTTAACAAAAAATATTTTTTAAAAGTTTTATTTCACAAACAGTGTTATTTTATGTTTTTAATGCATAATTTTAAATAAAAATACAGTTTTAACCTTATTGTTTTTAATATATTAATTAGATAAAAAATAATTGTTTAATATATTAATAATTTTCTTAATTTGTGTGAATTATGTCAAAAAAGTTTTTTTTTGTGAAACAGAAGGGATACTAATAAACTAGCGAACACTTTTTGTGATTTTGTGATTCTGCACGACAAACTACAATTACACTAAAATGATTTTGTTAACGCTTTTTTGTTGTTGTTAAAGGACCTGATTAATTTTTTTTTAACGCTTAAACAATTACCCAATAAACTCATTAATTAATTGCATATGATAATAACTTACTTAAGTACATTTATATCAATCGTAGTGGTCCATTTTTGAACACTTCTTGTCTGACCTCTGTCCTTTAGCTACCATGCATACTCTTATAAAAAGAATTTTAAATTGGAAAATTTCATATATTTTATTTAATTCATTATTATTTTTTGGCTGGTATACAAAAGTTCAAAAATATCAATTTATTTTGTCTTTTGTTAAATGAAAAAAACAATAAATATACGTGACAAGAAAATCCATATGCATGAGTGTTAGATTCTTGATGTTAATATTGGAGGGCCTGCCCTTTTAATAATCCATATGCAAGCGTATATATATGCTGTCAAATACATATATGTGTTTTGATCTATATTGCATGGTTTTAGCACGCATGATGGATTTTTATGTCATGCATGCGTACATAATATTTCAACAAGTTATTTTGATATATATATAAACATAATGAACACATAACAGATTATGAAGTTATAGTCGGCATGTTTTGATTTATTATGTGTTTACTAGGGGAGAATTATTTTGTTTAATTTTAATTTTAAATTATTTTGTATTTATATGTTTTTTTAATTATGTATTTTTATTTGTTTGTTTTGTTTCATGACATATATATTTTTTTTTCATTTTGTTTAGTTGTTGAAAACTTTACTTTATAATATTTAATTAAGTCGGACTGTTAGATCCAATGGTTTATTTCCGACTATGTAATATCTTTGTCTCGCAGTAAATCTAATGATCTCAAGTCCCAACTAAATTAAATATCGTTTGGATTGATTATTATTAAAAAGTAGTTGATAGTGTGTTTCCATTGTTATTTCTGCCCATATTGAAAGTTTGTATTTCATCTTACTCTTTATAAATAGTCTTCAATTTCCACTACAAGAAAACTGGTCTTTTACAATGGACAAAATCGATGTAAAACAGGCTTTGGGACGATTTAGTGACGATTGTCAATTCGTCGTTAATCCCAAAACGTCGTAACATCGTCGTAACTGTAGGGACGTTTACAAATCGTCGTTAAATCGTCATTAAACATTCGTCGTAAAAGCGTTGTAATATTACGACGATTTTACGACGATTTTACGACGATTATACCAATGAGGTGTTACGACGATCATACGACGGTTTGTGTTACGACGATGTAACGACAATTTGTGTTATGACGATTTTACGACGTTTATACCAATGAGGTGTTACGACGATCATACGACGGTTTGTGTTACGACGATTTGTGTTACGACGATTACGATGGATGAGTTACGACGATGTTACGACAGATGGTTTACGACGAATTTACGACGGTTTATCAAATTAGCATATTTAATAATTTAATTAATAAATATAATTAAATTATTATTTAATATTAAAATTAAAAATAAAATAAAAATAAAATAAATAATTATAAAATACAAATTAAAGTTAGAATTACAAATTACAAAATCCTAATTAATATCAAACTGTCCAAAAAGCTCTTCGTCGGTTCGCTGCAACAATTCGTCTTGCTGTGCAGCGAGCGGATCCACATCCTGATCCGCATCCCTCGGTCCCGATGTCGATGCTTACTGCGCTTTCAGGACCTTCACCAATGCGGGATTATCCACCGCAATAAGCTCGAACAGAGAATCGTATCCTTGGATCGTATTATCTAATCCAAGGATCTTCTGTTCGGATTCCGCTTGCTTCGCCCGTAAAGTGTTGATTTCGGTATGGGCGGTGTTCAACTCGTTCCTCAACCCAACCGGATTGTCGTGCGGATGATGTGCGGAAGACGAGGTAACAAAACTACCTCGAATCGATCCCATCCCTAAAACTCTGCCCTTCTTCTTCGGGGCAACCTAAAAAAACGTTAAAATTAATAAATTAAATACGAAATAATTACGTAAAAATATAATATGATTATTATTACCTCTTCAAATATCTCGTCCATTTGGGCTGTGGTCAAAGCCGCGTTTGACTGAACCGAGCTACCTCCAGGTGATAGCTGCTGAGAGAGCTGAGTTTGACGCTCCTCAATCCGTGCTTGGGCGGTATTGTAGAGCTGCTCCGCTCTAGGATCCACAAAAGAACCGTCTTTCTTTTAGTGAGTTTTCTCAAAAACTCTAGTCATCGGAGGAAGTTCGCCTCCGTTTGCCTAAACAAATGACATTCGAAAAAAAAAACGGTTAAAAATTAAATTTAATTAATTACAAACTAGGAAAAAAAAATATTAGAAAAAATCATACCATTTGAAGACGCCTTCCCGCAAATGACGTCTGACATGAAGTATGTGGCAACACCGCCGGACGACCGTCTGGACCGACAGTGTTCCGAGAAGCCGAACACTTAGCAGCCACTTGCTGTGAATGCGGATCCATCCAGTATGTCTTCATGCCGTTCCAGACTTCGGAAGACATGTACGAGGGCTTCGCCGCATCGCCCTCAACCTCCCACTTCTGCTTCCAATCGAAGACGGTATTGTTGAGCCGCAATTTTCCCTTCGCCTTAAACTCCGTCTTCACCGTCTCGTTGATCGCAAAATCCCAGTGCCATTTTTGCTATAAAAACAAGAAAGTAATTAGAAACGATTAAATAAAATTAAATAATTAAATTAAAAAGTAAAACGACTATTACCGCGAAACATTTGAACCACATATCAACGACGTCGCCCGGAACGGCAGACCAATTGCGGTGAGGCTCCTCGAAGTAGGCTTTGATGGTGTTAGACACACTACGCTCGACTTTGTTGTCCTCCTTAAACCTGAAATATAAAAATGTAATTATAAGTAAAACCAAAATATTAATGAAAAAAAAAATTAGCTTACATACCAAAAAGTATTCGGCGGCCGGAGCTGATCTAACCGGGGTAAACGATCATGACCCGGCGAATGCAAAATGTCCTCGACCGTCAATCCCGCATATAGCAAAGCGGGTCGAGGTGCAGGTGCAGGTGCAGCTGGCGGAGGGGCATGTGGGGCGGGACCGGACACCGGAACCACATACGGTGTGGCAGACGATGATGGGGCATCCGAATTAACACTCGGTCCCGAAGCGCCACCCATAAACGCGGAATAGTGAGTCCTACGTCGCCCCATATCTAAAAACAAATAAACGACTATCAAAAATATAATTCAATATAATTCCAATCCTATCTAATTCAAATCCTATCTAATAATTCCATTCTTATCTAATATTAACAATCATAAATACTTATCTAAAATATTTATAAAACAAAAAAAAACAAAAAAACAAAATTTACCTTTTAGAGAGAGAAAGTTCCGATTGATTTTAGAGAGAGAAAGTGATTGTGAGTTGTGAGGGATCTGGGCTCGCGTATATATAGATTTTGTGGCCGTCGTAATTTCGATGGTACTTTACGACGATTTTGCGACGGATCCGTCGTAAAATCGTCGTAACCCATGAAACCAATCAGAATAATTTACCAACGCGGGAAATTTTTCATTCCACGCGGCAAAAGTAATTCCCATTTACGACGGATCCGTCGTAAACTCGTCGTAATATACCAACGCCATTACGACGAATCCGTCGTAACATCGTCATAATATTAGAAATGTAAACCCTAAACCCTAAAACACATAACCATCTTTTATTAACGAAATATATTTGTACATCATAAACTTTTCAATGTACACAATACAATCAATAATGACGATTGAATCTGACAAATATCAAATTTCCTTATATCTTCTTACTTCTCTATAACATTCGTTGTATAAGTTTCTTCATAACATGCATGAAGTATAAATTGTTAATAATTTTTGTATTCTGTCAAACAACGAATTGAGAACTTATGTAAAACAATAGAATTGATGATATACCAATCATTTACAACTTATACTCAACCTTAAAACCCTAAACCCTACATATTCGTCGTAATATCCATCGTAAATTCGTCGTAATTGACAAATCGTCGTAAATTCGTCGTAATTGACAAATCGTCGTAAATTCGTCGTAATTTTACGACGATGTTACGACGTAAATAGTGACATCGGTATCACGACGATTTTACGTCGACTCTGAGAGTTTGGAAAAACACGGTTTCTTATAGTTCACCTAATTATTTACATCAAATATTTTCGACGAAATGTCGTCGTATATTCGATGTAAAATCGTTGTAATGTTATTCGATGTAAAACCGTTGTAAATTTTCGTTGCAAATCCGTTGGTAATTTCTAGAAAATTTCTATAAATACCTTCCACACCTTCAATGGTAACTCAAAAAAAAAAATACACACTAAATATATACATACCTACGTTTCCTTGGGTTCTTATGCTGATCATTGTGTTCTCACTTCTTGATGATCTTGCCAACAAAGAATCATGTGAGATCTTGTTTTCATGTAAAGACAGTCTTCATAACTACCATAGGTGAATGATTCATAGAATTGGACATCTATGTAAATCGTAATATAAGGATGTCCAATTCTATGTATCTTTCAATTATGGTGGTTGGTCTTTATGTATCTTTCTTTGTTGGCCAGAATATCAGAAGTGGAAATACAACGGTCTGCTCCTTAATCCAAGACGACATTACGACGATATTACGTCGTAATATCAACGTAATATGCAGAAGTCATATTCGTCGTAATTTCGATGTAACTTTACATCGAAATTACGACGACATATATTTACGTCGATTTAAAACGGTCGTAAATTCGTCGTAATTGACAAATCGTCGTAAATCCGTCGAAAATATCACAGTTATCCACCAGTTACGGAACATGTAATCGGAACGATAAATGCTATTTGGGCACGTTCTGGACCCATGATCTTTGCTCACGCTATTGGTCCGGGAACATAGTTGAATGCACATTAATTTCTTATGAAAAAAAATAGCAGCAAATATCTTTGTTGTATAGATTAATGCACATTCGTTTAATTATGCATTTATTTAACTTTGAATGGAAACATACAAAAGCAATAAATGATTATCTTATCATAAATATATGAAATAGAGTTTATCCTCGCCCCAAAAAAGAAAAAGATTATCCTGCAATCAAAATACACACAGTCCCAAGACTGGTTTTCCAATTTTCTAAAATAAGATAAAATTCAAATAATCTAGAGACTCGCGTAGTCACGTCGGTATAATTCCACACGCCTTTTACCCTTCCCTAATCCCTATCCACTTCCACACCTCTCTCTTATCTCTTTGTATGTAAATCGTGTTTGTTGAACTGATCGGAAATGGCGACTCCATCACTGTTTTCTCCGGCAAGCGCACACTTCTTGCCGAGATAAATCTCCGGTAAAGTTATATTATACAAATTAAAATAAGAGCAATTACCTATATAAATCAATCAGAATCATCATCTCCGCTCGGTTCGTCATCTTTATTGGGTTCATCATCTTCAGGTTGCGAATCATCGCCACTCTCATCAAACTCATCGAAGTCGCCTTCTTCTTATGTGTCGTCAGGTAGATATTCAAGGTCCCTGTTGCGGGGATCAATTAAAAGAACGTTCTCCGTAATCTCTGGTTCTGTAATGTCGTTGGAAGATCGTCAACACAAACAATTTTACCCCTTGGAGCAATTTTAATTACCGATAACCATGTGAGCCCAGTGGTTCGAACTCGCGGATATGGCACGAACGTTACTTGTTCTGCTTGTGATGCTAGGATAAATGGTTCAAACTTGTTGTATCGCCGTGCTTTGTTGACGTCGACCACACCAAATTTGCTTATTCGAACCCCTCGACCGACTGTTGGATCGAACCAATCACATTTGAAGATAACGCATTTCATACTAACTAAGCCGGGGTACTCCACTTCGATTATTTCCTGCAACACCCCATAAAAATCTATTTCACCCCTAACACAAACTCCGTAGTTGGTAGTTGCCCGCCGAACGCCGTATTTGTATGTATGAAACACATAACCACGGGTGAAATACATGGTGCAGTCGTTATCTTTCCGAGGGGGCCTAGTAGTAACTCATGAAACCATATTGGATATTCGGGGTCACCATGATCCACCTATGGAATTTGGGAATGTTAGATCGAGAATCAATATATATTCTTAATGAAAATTTTTTATTACGTATACTTACTTGCATCTTCAACCACTTAACAAAGTGACGATCTTTACGATCGTTTATTTCATCATCTGAAACGCCTTCAATGCATTCTTGTACCTGACTAACAAATAAACTGCAAAATACATATATATACATTAAAATTAACACCTTTATCTATATATATATAATAAATTAGGAGTGGTTAATTAAATTGTCACATTACCTCTCCATAGGTTTCACTTCCTCGCAATTTAGGAGGATGTACGTATGTGCGTTGTGCATGTCATTCTCGTTAGACCACCAAAATTCCTTCACTTTTCCACTAAGACGACCGATTTGTGAGAAGATGTCTGGGACACCCTATACTGCATAAGTTCTTCCCACACCACCATCATCATATCGTCGGGGTTTCCGTGTGCGTGTGAAGTTTTTTCGGTCAAACTTCCCGCAACAATTGATCATTCAACCTTTGCTAGATTTTTAGCCTTTCCCTTTAAATGTTTCATGAACCGCTCGAATGGGTACATCCACCTAAAATGAACATGCCCGCCTAGTTCTGCTTCGTGAGGGAGATGAATGGGAAGATGTTCCATGACATCAAAAAACGCCGGCGGGAATATCTTCTCCAGATTGCACAACAATATTGGAATATTAGCATCCAACTGTGCAATTACATCTTCTGACAACGTCCGTGTACTAAGATCCCGTGAAAATCCTCCGATGCCTGCAACACCCAACAATTATATAGTGCAATATTTGAACAAATTATATGTGATTTGATGATGTCTATTACCTCCAATTGCTTCATGAACATTTCCTGGAATGTGTTCGGCAAATGCGAAAGGAAGTAATCGTTGCATAAACACGTGGCAGTCATGACTCTTCATCCCTGAAAACTTTTGTCCTTTCTCAACAGATTTAACCAGATTGGATACATACCCATCAGGAAACTTCACATCAGATGAAATCCAATTGAACAACGCTCCCTTTTGTTCGGCACCCAACCGAAATATAGGAACTGGTGATTTCCCATTGCTCATAATATGCAACTCATTTCTGTTGCAAATATCAGGCAAGTCCAACCTTGACTTTCCGCTGTCTTTGGTTCTTCCTTTCACGTTTAACACCGTATGCATAATGTTATCAAAAAAGATTTTCTCAATATGCATGACATCAAGATTGTGTCGCAGCAGATGATCTTTCCAGTACGGAAGTTCCCAAAAATTGCTTTTCTTGTGCCAATTGTGATTCTCCCCGTATCCATCAGGCATATTAGCTGGAGTGTGCCAATTTCCCCCACGATTTACAGTTTCTAGTCCCCCAAAATGATCTATTTACGCTTCTAGATCTTCCCCAGATATATACACTGGTGGGGGGACACGCACGATTTTGTTCTTCCTAAACAATCGCTTGTTTCTCCGATATGGATGGTTGATTGTTAGAAACCGACGGTGACAATCAAACTAGCATATTTTTTTACCATGTTTCAGCTGAAACGCATATGTCCGATCGAGGCAATACGGACAAGATAACCTCCCATGCGTCGTCCAACCTGATAGCATCCCGTATGCAGGGAAGTCGCTTATTGTCCACATAAGCACAACACGCATCGTAAACTTTTTCTTCCTCGAACAGTCGTATGTACGAACTCCTGTAGACCACAACTGTTTCAACTCATGTATGAGAGGCTGCAAAAACACATCAAGGGAACGCTTCGGATGCTTCGGACCAGGTACTAATATACTCAAGAATAAAAATTCTCTTTGCATGCACATATCTGGAGGAAGGTTGTATGGCGTTAGGATTACTGGCCATAAAGAATATTGCCTACCAGACATACCGAATGGACTAAATCCATCTGTGCAGAGGCCAAGATACACATTTCGCTTAAATTTAGCAAATTCCGGGTGTACCGTGTTAAAGTGTTTCCAAGCTTTTGCATATGACGGGTGAGTCACTTCTCATTCTCTCTGCGAATGTTCTGCATGCCACCTCATCGATCCAGCTGTCCTATCCGATTGATACAATCGTTTCAACCTATCAGTTATAGGAAGATACCACATCCGTTGGTACGGTATCTTACTACGCCCAAAAGTTTGTGGTCTGAATCTCGGCTTTTGGAAAAATCGACATTCATGCAACTTATCATTATATTTCCAAAACAACATACAATTGTCGACACATACATCTATCATCTCAGAAGGCAACCCAAGACTAAACACCAACTTATGTATCTCATAGTATGTTTCGACAGCCAAATTATCATCTGGCAAATACTCTTTAATAAGATCAGCAGCCCAATCATCCATGCAAACCTCAGCTAAGTTATGATCAGTTTTAATTGTCATCATCCTAGTTGCTAACGATAATTTAGACTGATCTTCTCTACATCCATCGTAGAGTGGCTGATTTGCAGCGGCTAGCATATCATAAAACCGCTTCGCATCTACATTGGGTTCCTCAACACTATTATCAACATTTGTTTCATGAAATCATCATTGACCATTTCATGCATCCTATCATGATCTTGACCATGCTGATCAAATTGATTTTCATGACCATGATGATAACTACTACCCTGATCAAAATCTTCATGACCTTGATAATTACTACTACAATCAGCTTGATCAGTAGTACTCCTTTCAAAACCCTCTCCATGTTGATACCAAACATAATATTGCGGCATAAACCTTCTATTTAGTAAATGCTTCCACACCGTCTCAATAAAAATATATCTCGTATTCTTGCATTTACGATAAGGACATAACATCTTACCGCTTTCGAGGGTTGTTTGCATATTTCCGGCCTGATACATGAATATTTCAAGCCCCTTTTGGAATTCTTTCGTCAAAGATCCCTCCGAATCTTTTTGCGTATACATCCATCTTCGTAGTTCGTATATGGACATTTTATAAAAATAGTTTTTGAAGTGTTTTTTTTATAAGAGTTTGTTTTTTTGTGTTTGATAACTTTCGTTCGAAGTACGCTAGTATTTATAGAAATTTTTAGGATTTACCAACGGATTTACATCGAAAGTTTACATCGAATTTACATCCAAATAAAATTTACAACGATTTTACATCGCATATACGATGGATTTACGACGAATATATTAGATGTAAATAATTAGGTAACCCTTCTTAAAAACGTGCTCACCTACCTAGACACAATCGACTTAAACTCGTCGTAATTTACATCGAATATATGTCGTCGTAATATCGTCGTAATTGCGACGTATAGTTACGACGATATTACGGCGACCAATATTTACGACGACATTACTTCGAATTTAAAATGAGTCGTAATGTCGTCGTAAACTCGATGTAAATTTACGACGGCTAATATTCGATGTAAAATTTCGTTGGTAATCGCCTGTTTTCTTGTAGTGTTCTTTAATTGTGAGTATTTAGTCCATTGAAACCATATTTTTTTTTTAAAATCGTATATATTTGACGACTTACCTTTGATATCTTCCTTTGTTTTTTCTCAAATGTTTTGATCAACGATGACTATCTCTCCGATTTTCAAGAGCATGAGACTAATCAATGAATGGATCATTCACAAAATTGTCAACTAAAACAAATTTTATATAGTAGATACTTCTCTCTTTAAATATTATATATTAGATATTTTTGAATATAATCATTTTATAAATTATAAATCCTAAACCCTAAACCCTAAACCATATACCTCTAACCCTTAATCATAACCTCTGAATATTAAATTGTAAATTCTTACACATAAACATCAAATAATAAAAAATAAAAATCCAACACTTACAAATAATATACAAATAATCGTTTAAAAAGAGACTGACTTCTCATTGGTTACTACATTAACACGAGGATCACAATTTCTTTTATCCTCAAGCGTTGATAAGATTAAATCTAACAGACACAAATCTTTTTTGTTTCTCTTAAACAATTTGCTTATCTCTTATCATTCCTCCTCTTCTCCCTCTTCTTCTTCAGATCTAATCCCTTATTTTCAGATCTCACCGCCGCCAACAACATCTTCTCCTCCGTTCCCTGGCATTCATCCGCACTCGATGATGCAAGATGAATGGTTGAATCGACGCGTCGCGGTGAGTTATGTGCTCACCGCTCCCATCCTCGCCGCTCCTTCCTCCGCTTCTTCACCACGTCGTCTCCTTCCTTCTCTTCTTCTCCTCCTCCTCCTCATCTTCCTTAGATCTAACTCTCCTTTTTCAGATCCAGTTATGATGCTCACCGCCGGTTCTGTGCTCATCGCTCCCGTCCTCGCCGCTCCGCTCCGATGCTCACCGGCGGTTCTGTACTCACCGTCCTCGTCGATCCGTGCTTACCGCCAATTCGGATGGGTTTTCCGGCGGCGACGTTGCAGAGAAAGCCACGAAACACGCTTTTAATCATTTTTTATTTTGTTTAATTAATTAATTTAATAAATATTTTTTATAGAGTTAATAAGGGGGCTGACGTGTCGACCTGACAATGTTATATTTTCATACTTATTTTCTATCACTCTATCACATTAATACAAATCGTTATAGTAACACACATCTAGATATTTAACAAAATAAAAGATTTTACACACAAAAAAACTACGATAATATTTTTTTTTTGACAACGATAATGTTGCGTGAATTACATATATAATATATATAGTATATACACTTAATCCCTTGATAAATGTTGTAACTATTTCTTTTACTAATCTATGTATATATACATTATGTAATAGTAAATATTAATGTTCCATCAAAAAAAGAGAAGAAATAAATATTAATGAAATAGTATTAATTAAAAAAAAAATTGATCAATAAGAGGGAAGGCAAGTGTCCACGCTGAATAGCCCCCACTTTTTTATTTATAAGGTAGATTATGTTTGTATGTTTGTACACGACATACAAACATAATCAAGACATAATAGATCAAAACATATAATATATATCTGAGATTTAAACTTGCACTACGGAACAATACTAATTCTGAAGTTATAGTCGGTATTTTTTTCCTTAAAGATATTTTGTGGGATTAAAAAGCTTTATATGGTGCTAAAATTGTAATGCCTAAATTGAGTGGAGTAGAAGAAGAAGATACCAACTTTTGTGGGCCCTATGATTTTTCAGGTGGGGCCCATTTAAAATAGTATTGGGGTTGGGCCCATAGCATCATGGAATTTAGCGATCGCCGGCCGAATCCGATGACTGTCAATCACACAATCATGCTTTATAACCAAAATAGGTCCCCTCACTAAAACAAATAATTAAATTTTGTTTTAAATATTCGACCACAGACACATAATTACATATGAACAAATGGCTAAGTCTTGAAGTTAGTCTATTTTTGGTAATTTTATTATGTATAACGAGCACATGTTGATGACGAAAGGCTGCTATGATTAGGGTGTTTTTAGCAAAAAGAAACTATATATTAGGGTGTCTTTTTCTTTCCTAGAAATGGAATGAATTAGTGGAGTTTATTTCAGTCAATTATTTGAATTGATACATCATTATTTTGAATATTAATCATTGAAAATTTAGTTAATTTTACTAATTCATTTCATAACCAGCTTATATATTTTGCATTAAACGATTCTGTTCATATCGTTTGTTTGGTAATGAACCATTACAGGTTTTTTTTGGGTCATGAACCATTAAAAGTTTAAAATCATAAATATGTTATATATTTTTCGTCAAGAAAATGTATTATCCGGATTTAAATATATAGTTTGATGATGCTGTAGCGTTGCTAATTCAACTATTATGAGACATGTGCTGGTCGACATAAATACGTTACAAAATAAATACGTATTTTGTTTGATGTGAGACATGTGCTGTAGCGAGAGCATGTGTGCATCAATATAAATAATAACTATACAATAAAAGAATTGGGGTTACAGAATAGAATGAGTGGAGAACAGTGAAGGTACACAATCGTTGGAATAATTAATTTTAGAGGATAGGCCGTATCTTTTTGTTGTCTTATCTCCATGTGATGTGAAGTGTGGCCTCATAGATAATATATGCATCGATCTACATTAATTCACATAAGTAGAATTGGTCAAATTGATTAAAAAAAATCGTTGCTATTAAATATGGATGTTAATTAGGTCTAAAGCCTGGAATCCGGTTCGGTGCAGTTCTAAAAATTAGTGGGTTCGGGTCTAGAAATATAAGTCCAAAAAATATTAATTTTTTTTAGGTTTAGTCCATTCGGGCTAGCATGTTTTTCGGGTTTAGTCCGGCCGGACTCGGACTAGCCTGAAAAACCCAAAATAAACATTTTGAATGAGTTAGAAGTTTTGTTTAAGAATTTAACTTTTTAAAATATGAAGTATTTCCTATATATTTTTCATTGATCGAAAATCATAATTTTCTAGTTATGTCTTACTATAAATCTCATAGTTTACATTTAGTATTGGTGCACATGTCTTGAACAATTATAGAAACCGTCTTCTACCTAGACACGTTGGATGAGTTTACGTCTCGTGATCCATGTTACATTATCATTCATTCATGTTTATTTCATATTTTTAAAATCATTATCTATAGATTTTCAGTGATATTTTTCTATACGATTTATACATGTCAAAGAAAAGCCCAAAAAAGTTTGGAATAGTCCTATAGCTCTGTTCAGGTCGGGTCGGACCGTGTTTTATAATATAGGTCCGATTTTTTTTTTCAGATCAAGCCAGGCCATACTCAAATATATACAGATTTTGCGGGTTTCAGGTTGAATTGGACTCAAATATATACAGACATTATGGGTTTTGGACCAAGGCGGGCCGAGCCAGCCGATTAATATCCCTACTATTAAAATAGAGTTGTGACTATGTCTTAGCTTGTCACATAATCATCCAAGAAAATTTTGACAAGAAAGAAAAATAAAACTCACCCAAAAAAATTTCATACGTTGTTTCAAATAAACAAAATAATTAAAAAGATTTTTTTTTAAATTCATATTCGTCTACCATTTTACTGTTTATTTAAATATTTTAAAGGTACATATAAAAAAATGACGGAAAAAATTATTCGTTCCGACAATAATAAAATGAGGAGTAAATTATTCCAAAAATATTTACATCAAATCATTGCTATTTTACTAATCCTCCCATATATCCTTGTTTATACCAATTGCACATTTTTATTAACTCCATGGTTTTAAGAGTGTTTTTTAGAGTTTGACTTTCTTTAATTGATGAAACGAGAATGTGTTTAGCTATTGACTGTTCTATGTTGAATATATAGGGATTAAGATTGCAGTTATCGAAATGGACGAACACCTCATGAAAGCGGAGTGGAATCGTAACATATTCATCATAAGGTCAAAAAAAAGAAAATAAACATATTTATCATTAATAAAAAAAACCGAAAAGAAACATTTTATACGATCATTAATTGAACTGTAATTTGGTTAAATACTTCATAATAAATGATGAATTAATAATATAGTAAATTTTGGATTTATGTCATAAACCGACAAATCGATATTTGTGTATATAGATGTAGAACTAGGACAATGCTGTACTTTTGTGTGGATTTGTTACTATGGAATCTTTTTTCCTTCTTTATAACCCACATTTAGTTATGGAATCTATTCTATTATTGTAATGTCTAACATATCAACTTGACCATATTAAGTTCTTTACAAAAAAAAAAAACTAATTGGGCTTTTGGAACTACTTTCAAGCCTTAGCGCTTAAGCCACGGTTATCAACGAGAACCGGAAAATACCAAACAACCGGGTTTTAATTTGAATCTGGTCAGTTATTGGTACGGTTTAGCAGAAAATTCATCAGCATATCATCCCTGAGAACGATAAGGGCCAAATTCATATATGTCCCTTTGGGTGTAGAGTTATTCACCTCTACTCTATGCTAGTTAGTTATATTCTTTTATTTTTAATGAAATGTGATATCTCCATTTTGTGCTTCTAATTTCGAAAATAGGACATTAAAAAAAGAAATGCTGACCAATGAGGATTAAGGGAATTTCATCCAATCAGAAGGTAGGTTTACAAATTTCGATCAATTAGAACAAAACAAATTTGGGCCAATCAGAAAAGAGGATTACAAATTTCGACCAATTAAAACAAAACAAATTTGGGCCAATCAAAAGATGGAAAAAGGAAAAAAAAAAACAATCAGGCGCCAGAAAAAAAAAACTTTTCTCTCAAAAACAGATTCGCAGAATTCATCGCCCATTCATCGCGAGAGCTCTTCTTCTACTTCTTCATCTGCCTTTGAAGCTTAAAAACGAGGTTAGTTCTTCTATTATGTTAGTAGATTATGCCCTAGAAAACCTATGAGTTAGGGGGATTTGAATTGAATTTACAAAATGGGGGGGGGGGGGGGGGATTTCAATTGAAATTACAAATTCGGGGGATTTCAATTGAAATTACAAATTCTTAATTGAATTTATAGATTATCGTAGGTAGAATATAGTTTTTTGCCACGATTTCACCCAATTTGCTGTGATACAGGAAAAATGGAAACAATTGGTATTACTGAGGCAAGTGTACAACTGGGAGCTATTGGTATTACTGGATTCTAATGTAGTTTTTTAATTTATATTTAGGAGACAATGATCACAAACATGCTTTTTGATTATGGAGGATATTATTCAAAGTGTGGAGAAGAGGATAAATGGATTTCAAAAGAAGGTTGCATGTACGCTGTAATGTTTAAAACATCAAGTTTGGAAGAGATAACTTACTCCTCGGTGATAGTGGATATGATATGCAAGAAGGTTGGGGTAGCTGAATCTACGACGAAGCTGAAACTGAGTTACATTCCAATAGTAGTGAAAACTCAGAGACGATTGTATATTTTGGATGATAAGGATGTCTCTGTCTTCCTTGGATAAAGAGCAACGCAGAAGTGTTTTGAATGTAGAGGTAGTAGAGGTCAGCAAAGATGTTGAAATAAATGAGTTGGGCGAGCAATTTTCAAGAGTAGAGCATGTAAGTTCATTTGGTGTGAATTACGGCGATAATGGTAGAGCTAATGTTGGCGTAAATGATGGTAATGGTGGAGTTAATGATGGTGTCATTGCTATTTACACATGAAACTGTTCAACAAAACAACATCATGAGCTGATAGAGAATGCAGATTGTGAGAATGTAGATGGAGAGAACGTAGATGGTGAGAATGCATCACGTGAAGATGGGGATAACGATGAAGATAACAGTCTGGAAAGTTCCTGAAGGCTTGAAATTGTTGAGTTTCCACATTCTGGAGAAGAACAACAGTTTGTAGATGCATGGGAAGATGGTATAGGTCTTAAAGTAGGCCAAGAATTTGCAAGTAAGCAGGAATTGATATATGTCATTGATAGAGCTTCACATCATAATTATTTTGGGATCACTTTAAGTAAGTCGGATAAGAGTAGATACGTGGTAAAATACGGTGAAGACGGTTGTAATTGGTATCTACGAGCTACGAAGGCTACGAATGCAACTTTGTTCATGGTTAGAGTATACAAGAAGATGCATACATGCTCTCGGGCTACTTCGAGTACAAGCATCAAACAAAGGAAAGGCACACCATGATTAGTTGCTGGTATTGTCTCTGAGTTGTATCCATGTCAATTGGAACTCCCAGCTCCTAAAAGTCTTGTCGTTTTGGTTCAAGGAAATGCTAGTGTGAATGTGTCATACTCTACCGTATGGAGAGGGAAACAAAAAGCTCTGAGCATGGTGCGTGGTAGTCTAGAAGAAAGTTATAATGATTTGTATTCATATTTGTACATGTTAGAGCAGGTCAATCCCGATACAAGAACAAGTGTTTTATTGGATGAACAAAAAAGGTTCAAGTACGTATTCGTCGCTTTGGGAGCTTGCATTGAAGGGTTTCGAGCAATGAGGAAAGTGATCATTGTGGATGCAACTTTTCTGAAGAACCAACATGGGGGTGTGCTAATTTTTGCAACAGCTCAGGATCCTAATCATCACCATTATCCCATTGCTTTTGCTGTAGTTGATGCTGAAAACAACGCGAGTTGAAACTGGTTTTTCAATACGCTGAAAACAGTGATACCCGATAGTCCTGAATTAGTGTTTGTTTCGGACAGAAATGCAAGCCTCATCAAAGCAATAGGTGAGGTGTACCCGAGCTCTAACCATGGGTATTGCATCTTTCAATTGTCCCAGAATGTGAGATTGCACGTTAGAAGGGACAAAGATGTTGTTGCAGAAAAATTCAGAGCTTGCGCAAGGCTGTATACAGAGGCTGGGTTTCTAGAAACATACAGTGAATTGCGGAATACTTATCCTAATGTAAGAAAGTATCTGGATGGTAGTGTAGATGAGGCGAAATGGGCAAGGTGTTATTTTCCAGGAGAAATATTCAACATAGACACCAGTAATTGTGTAGAGTCCATGAACAATACCTTTCTTGATGCGAGAAAGTACTCGTTATTACCTATTTTTGATGCAATTGTTGCAAAATTGGCTGGGTGGTTTAACAAACATAGGAACGATTCTGTTGTTGCATCGGACGCACATAAACTGGTCCCCTTTGTGGAGAACATAGTGCACGGTAGGGTAGCCATTGCGAGGAAGCTAACGGTGAGTGAGCTAAACTACTTTCACCTTGAATACAATGTCATTTGACGCGATGGGAAGACTTATTTGGTGAACTTGAGAATGAAAACTTGCGATTGCAAGTGTTTTGATATAGAAAAGTATCCTTGTGTCCATGCAATAGCCGCTACAATTATTTTCATGAAACGACCAAGAAGAACAGAGGATATTCATGTAGAGGAATTGTGCTCGGAGTATTATTTGATGGAAACGTGGACATTGGCATATTATAGGACGATATATCTGGTTCCGCATAAGTCCCAGTGGATTATTCCGGATCATATACAACAATTGTGTGCCTTACCTTCAGATTACAAAAAAAAGGTAGAAGACAAATAACCAGGCATCCATCGGTTGGAGAACGTCGCCGAAAGACGAGTAATAGGCCTGTGCGTGGCCAAGGTGAAAGCTTATTTAGCTATTTTAACCGCAGTAGGGATAGTAGAGATAGTATGGATAGTAGCGAAGTTTAAATTGTTTACTAGACAATTTTGTAATATTCAAAAAATAGAAAATTTTCATGTTCTTGTCGTATTTGACACTGTTCTTTTTACTTGAATATTAAAAAAACAAAAATACAGTAATTATACGAGTTTTATTAATCATATTTACTTAACGATACAAAAATTATAAATTCTCATTCACATATTTAATCAATGTTTTAGTACAAACTATTTCATAAACATTTAACATTTTGGAAAATAAATGTTTACAGCATCTGATCAAATTGTATTGTTCCCATCAAGAACCTTATACTTCTATGGGCACTTTGTTAATCTTAACCCTCTTTTGAAGCGAAAGTTATTAAATAAGCGATTTATGAAATGTTTTTCCATAAGAACGTTGTAAATTCACTTTAATTACAATAAATATAGTGTGCAATCAAAACTAATTACTTTTAGAAAGGGTATTACTAATTATAAGTTATAATCCGAAAAGTACAACTACATGTTGTCGAGTAAAACCTGAACATTAGGTACTACTATGTGTTAAATCCCAGAATTTTTTATTCATGTAATTTCCAAGTGTCCATGTGTTATTGGAAGATAAGATTATGGCAGCGGCACGTGAGAAACGACTGCTATCAAATTCATGTAATTGCCAAGTCTCAAATTTTCCCCCCAAAATGCAAAATTCTCAAAGGCATCCATCGGTTGGAGGACGTCGCCGAAGGACGAGTAATAGGCCTGTGCGTGGCCAAGGTGAAGGCTTATTTAGTAGGGATAGTAGTATGGATAGTAGCGAAGTTTAAATTGTTTACTAGACAATTTTGTAATATTCAAAAAATAGAAAATTTTCATGTTTTGTCGTATTTGACACTATGTTCTTTTTACTTGAATATTTTAAAAAAAAACAAAAATACAGTAATTATACGAGTTTTATTAATCATATTTACTTAATTATACAAAAATTATAAATTCTTATTCACATATTTAATAAATGTTTTAGTACAAACTATTTCATAAATATTTAACATTTTGGAAAATAAATGTTTACAGCATCTGATCAAATTGTATTGTTTCATCAAGAACCTTATACTTCTATGGGCACTTTGTTAATCTTAACCCTCTTTTGAAGCGAAAGTTATTAAATAAGTGATTTATGAAATGTTTTTCCATAAGAACGTTGTAAATTCACTTTAAGTACAATAAATCTAGTGTACAATCAAAACTAATTACTTTTAGAAAGGGTATTACTAATTATAAGTTATAATCCGAAAAGTACAACTACATGTTGTCGAGTAAAACCTGAACATTAGGTACTACTATGTGTTAAATCCCAGAATTTTTGATTCATGTAATTGCCAAGTGTCCATGTGTTATTGGAAGATAATATTATGGCGGCGGCACGTGAGAAATGAGTGCGATCAAATTCATGTAATTGCCAAGTCTCAAATTTTCCCCCCAAAATGCAAAATTCTCAAATTCCAATTTTCCCCCCTTCAGCATGAAGCAGCCGAAATTAGAGACCTCCGAGAATCTATTAAAGAGCTGAAAGAATCTTATCACAGCCTTAGCAGCATCGTGTGTGACTCAATTGTGAATGAAATTAATCTGGCTTCAGATGCCTTTCATCGAAACGAGTTTTACAAGGAAGTGAAAGTGATGGTTACTCTCTCTGTTCTTGCCATTGTCTCGGTATCTTCAACCATCTACTTGTTTAAGTAGATAATATAAATCTTGATCTTATGTTGTTCATAACTTTAGTGAATCTTGATTTTCTGGATTTTGTTATGTTGTTCAAAATTTTCGAGTACTTGAACCGAGAAACATCGAGTATTACCAACTTCTCAAAATTTTGAATTTTCGAGTAATTGGATCGAGAATTACCGAGTATTACCCAATTTTTGAAATTTTAAATTTTCCAGTAGTTGGACTGGGAATTACCGAGTATTACCCAATTTTAGAAATTTTGAATTTTCCCGTAGTTGGACCGAGAATTACCGAGTATTACCCAA
Source organism: Eutrema japonicum (assembly GCA_030161315.1). Taxonomy (NCBI): domain Eukaryota; kingdom Viridiplantae; phylum Streptophyta; class Magnoliopsida; order Brassicales; family Brassicaceae; genus Eutrema; species Eutrema japonicum. The sequence goes on along the minus strand of BSQW01000010.1, from coordinate 4,141,788 downwards.
TTTTGGAATTTTTTAATTTACGAGTAGTTGGAACGATAATTTCCCAGTTTTTGTTTTTTTTTAATTTACGAGTAGTTGGACCGAAAATTATCTAGTATTACCCAATTTCAGAAATTTTGAATTTTCTAGTAGTTGGGCCGAGAATTACTGAGTATTACCCAATTTTGGAAATTTTTAATTTACGAGTAGTTGGACCGAGAATTACCGAGTATTACTCAATTTTGGAAATTTTGAATTTTCTAGTAGTTGGACCGAGAATTACCGAGTATTACCCAATTTTGGAATTTTGAATTTTCCCGTAGTTGAACCGAGAATTACCGATATCTATATTAAATTACGTATATTTGTATCCAGTTATATGGATGCCTGATTCGGTATATTGTCGAACCCGTATATTTGTACCCAGAGAATTATGAAATATTTATATATAAACAAAAAAAAATACATATAAATATAAAAAAACATATAAACATTAAAAACATAATATTAAACATAAAAAAAACATAATATTAGATTTTTTTCGCCATGGATTTAACCATGGCGTAGTCCTTTGTCTGTCGTCGTGCCTCACCATCATAGCGCTCCCTCTCCCGCGGTACATTAAGGCGATGTGTTCGATCTCCCGCGGTACATTAAGGCGATGTGTTCGATGAACACATCGCCTTCATTCACCATAGGGTGAATAAGCATGTCCGCCAACGCTTCCAGGAACTCCTTCATCGACGTCCCCATTGACCAGCCAGTGGCCAGAAGCCAGGGGTGGAAGACGGCGCCTTTCACACTTACGTTAGGGTGGAAGATCGGTGTGATGAAGTATATCGTGGGGGGCCTGAATGGGAAATTCGGCTGGAACCGGATTTTGAGGGAGAACTGACCCCCTTCGTATGGGCTGCTCGGGGGTCCGATGAGGGTCGCCTCCCACTCGGAGAAGTCTTCCCCAACAGGGCCTGCCCCGAACCCTACCTTAGGGTTCTGCATAAGTTCCTTCAGGTGCCGCTTGATCCACACAGTCGCCATGAGAGATGAGAGAAGATAGATGAGAGAAGATAGATGAGAGATGAGAGTAGAGAGAAGACGAAGATCAAGATGATGAAGAAGATGAGAGATGATAATGAAAGATGAGAATAACGTGTATTTATAGAAGGGAAGGGAAAGGGCAAATGCCGCCACGAAAGAGGAGTAGTTATGGAATGGTATTACTGCTTCGAAGCGGTACAACTACCGCCCTTACCTTCATTTATTATTTCTACTGCATGCAGATTTGACAGTTTTGACACCACGAACAGCCACGTAAACCGAGTGGACGTAATTAATTAAATTTAAGTAATTCCACAAAAACATTCCGTAAACCGACGCCTTGGAAACATGATAAAAATTAAAAACATACTTGTTTAACACGAAAAAACTTATTCTCTCACCACTCCTTTAATTGATGATTTGGTTTACAACCACTTCGAATTTACTTACCCGAATTGAATGCTGAGTTGACAGTGTATTACTGGTAAAACTACCACCGCTTTCTTTTTTATTTATCTTAAATTATCATGATTTGACCGCCACTACATCATTGATTGCCACTACCCATCGATTATATACAATATAAGTTCCGCATTTGACTATTTCATTTAATGTTTCTTGTTACAGGCCCAATTTCACACGCTTGATTACTCAGATTATCCAAAAATATAATAAAGAGTCATTTCCAAAAACAAACCATGATTAAATTGAGAGAGAAGATAGAGGGAAAAACAGTTCAACGCTTCCTCTGCCGAGTGATTGGCCCTGTCGTCCTCGAAGCCTCCTGTTTCCGTTTCCCAACACCCTCTTCTTCCTCAACAAGGGCAACAGCCGTAGCCTCGGCCTCTTTTGGTTGTCCCTACAAATACATCATAGTGTTATCAAACAATAGCAAGTAATACATCATAGTGTTACCGAACAATATCAAGTAATACCGAAACCAGATTTCAAAGTTAAATACCTCTTCTCTTCTCGTACGTCTAGTCATATACGTCCTACCAATCATCTTCTCCTTCTCCTTCTCCTTCTCCTTCTCCTTCTCCTTCTCCTTCTCCTTCTCCTTCTCCTTCTCCTTATCCTTCTCCATCTCAATTGCCACCTGACGTCTCCCTTCTTCACCTTCTTCTTCTCCTACCTGCTCTCCTTGTCCTTCTCTTCTTGCCTCTTTTACGTATTCTTCAACGGAGTTGAGTCTTCTATCAATGTCATCCATGCGGTCCATGATTTGGAGAAACTGATCGTCCATACTTTTCTTCAAGCTCTGTAGTTGTTCCACAAATCCAACCAGAGCGACATTGACATTCTCCCTAGCCACATCACGATTATGGACCCTCTCCTTATCATCTCCTTGGGCAGCAACATAGATGTTGAATAGCTCTTTCCAGAATATCGGCTTCCCTTCGTCTATTAGACGCTTCGACCAACTGTCAGGAACTACATCAGAGAAATCTGGCTCCTCCCACCCACGATTCGAGCCATCATAATTTTCTCATACAAAGATGGTTGCAAGATACTGTGAATGTCATGTGAATATAAAAATTTACAATTTAAAAACAAGTACATGCTACATAAATTATGGAAAACCTATAAGATGATTTTCAACCTTAGTATCACCAAGTGCTTCATATAATTCCGATAAAGGAAAACCTTTGAGTGCGAATGGTCGCCACTTTTGTTTGCACATCCGAGGACAATCCCTCTCTGCTCTTCTAACATCTTCTCTGTATTTGATCTTCAGATTTGGGATTGCCTCAAAAGCTAAAATCTACAAATAACACACCAAATTACAAATAACACACCATATTACAAATAAAATCATAAAATCATAAAAACAAGCAAAGGGTTACTTACCTCCAATGGAGTAACAAAGCTTGGAAAGGTCCATGAATCTGTTTCGATGACCCCATTGAAATGCTTCATTGTATGATCAATTTCCTTCATATTCACTTCGAAGGAAAACCGCCCCCATGGGAATGTCCGACACGCTTCAAGATCGTTCACAATCCTAAGAAAAATGGCTCCACAGATGGTGCTTTCGGGCCGGTCTTCGACTTTCCACTTATTATGCTAGCTAAGAAGTAAACGACACACATTTTCAAACGATATGGACAAGCTCACATCTTGCCCAGCTTTTCTTCAACAACATCAATTGAGGGGACGGTTCCTTTCTTAAAATGCCTCGACTTGAACTCATCAGTTCCCATTGTCTCAAAGTCATCTTCTGGATACGGACGACAATCTAATCCAGATAGGAGTGCATGTTCTCTGAGAGAATAGCGGATGGGGATATCATTAACAACAAACCAACATTCCTTCCTCTTATTTGTACTTGTCGTCCGAAGAAGAAGCAACCACATGCCCATCACCTTATGATATGGGTCCCTATGCATGTGCCAAAAATGCTTGAACTACGGATGCTCTGTAAACCACTTCAGCTCGTCAGGTTGAAGTCCTATAGACTCCAATTTCTCCACTGCTTTGTGGATAAAGCACCTTGTTGCCAACTTGATTACCTTGTTATACTCAGTTGTATCGAAGAACATCCTCTCAGGTTGCAATGGCTGGTCTTCCTCCTCGATATACGTTCGCTTCCGCCACAGTGTTAACTGACTACTCTCACCATTCACTCCCGACGGTTCTGGGGCGAGTTTGTATACATTTTCGGTACCGGATGAGTCTCAATTTCTTCGATAACAACCATAACATAAGTTCTACGAAGTTATAACACAACCATTAGCATGCGAAATCCAACTATACACAAAAATCGAATTCCTTTGTTTCTACACCAAACTCGAATTCCCAAATTTCATATTCCATTCTACTTAATCTCGAATCCAGTTGAACGAAACACAGAAGAATAAGAGGAAGGACGAACCTGATTTAGAGACGGGATTTCGATTCTCCAGTAATCAGTACCACTGTCTTAGTTGTACCTTTTGGTACCAAATAGGAGGGAAGAACTTTCGAATCGCCACAAGTCTATGGAAAAGATGTTGCTCGGGATTCGACAATTTTAGGTTTTAATTTTGGGTGTTACCCGATTTCAGCAATTTCGATCCGATAATCGCGGGTCTGGTGTAGAATTCAATCCGATATCGCGGGTCTAGAATGGTGTCGCGGTGGAGTGTGGATATCGCGGGTTTAAGTGTAGATATAACTGGTTGGGTTGGTAATTAACAAAATTTTTTAAAGATGAATAGTATTTTAACGCTTTTTCGATTTAAAAATAAACATAAATAAATTATTTTTTATAACGTATATATATATGAATAATGGTCTTCTGAAAATGGCATCTCAACATTTTCTCCGAACTAGTACCGTAGAGTTTGAAGATCCAAAATTTGATATGGAAAAACCCAGAAATCTTTTTAGGGTTTGCTCTCTTTTAATGGCGTTATTGTTTGCTTATTCTGCATCTGTCCAGCTTAATGATCATGGTATTTAAAAAAAATCCTGTTGTTTCTTTTACTCTCTCTCTACAGATTATGTAAAATCCACAATTTGTGTGCTTCTGCAGATTGGTACTTTTGGTTTCCTCAGTACGCACTTGCTTGCGTAGTGAATCTTATCAACTGCAAAAGAATATCATCTAAATCGAGAAGAATCAGGCAGATGATTGGAACAGCTCTTAGCTTTGGTCTGTTTTTGTTGGCTAAAGTTGTTGCAGAGGATGTCATAACAGAGAAAGTTGGAGTCTTGTCTTTGGATCTCAGTCAAAGAGTGGTTAGAGAGAAGATCGGAAGTGCTTTGGTGATAGCTTCCATGGTTCTGCAACTAGCTACTTCTTCAAAATCAAAAGAGAAATACGTTGACTTTGGTAAGAACAAGAAACATTCAATTCTTTAAAGAGTTTCTCAAACATCAGCTTTTTTTTTACCAAAACAGTTTTCAAATTTCAAAACTTGATTTGGTTCGTAATGATTTCAGGGATGGCTGCAATTGTGATCTTTGGCTATGGACTTCCCTTTTGGTTCTTCAAAATTGAGAAACGAGAAATAAAGATTTGATTTTTTTTATGTGCTCTTGTTTCATTTCCATATAATCAATGATTATGAATACTGATAAAAAAAAATGCAGAACTAAATTGTCCAAAGCTGTCTAAGATTTAATGGACAAAAAGAAAGTAGAAAGCTTGAAGCAAATTATTGAAACAAATCTGCAAAGAATGTACCTAGAACCAAATTCTAACACAAACGACCTCTGCAATTTGTAGCTCTACAATGGCATGGGTGATCATTTTCTTGTCCAGATGTTACCGGTCTGCGTCCATAGTCTCGCGTGATCTCCTCTCCTGCAGCTATCTGTTTTACGCACAAACAAAAAAGATCGATTTAATCCAACACTTTGATGAATTCTTTCAAGCAAAGAGAGAAGAAGAGCCTTACATCTTTACTGGCGTAAAGACCGATATGAGAGGGCGGGGACTCCATGCTTTCCACAATAACTTGGTGAGTAACGAGATTCGCCGAGCAGCTAGAGATGGAAAATATTGAAATCATCAGTCTATGTTGTAGTATAATGCAAAAGTTTTGGTGGATATAAGACCGAGTTTTGTTTTTTAAACTCACCTGTGATTTATGAACCGAGTGACATTTCCATGACTAGTAGCATCAATAACATAATCGGGCTCTCCTTCGATTAATCTACCAATGTCGTTGATATTAGCATCAATGTCATGTATGTAGCTGCACCCTTCTTTTCCATACCTATGAAATCAATAGCAGGATTTTAAGTTCTGCTCCAAACCTTAAACGCTGGAAGACAAAATGGCGAAAAGATGAAAGCTATGTACTGGTTTCGCCTCTTGTTTGCTTCTTGCTGATCAAGAACCTCTCCAATGTATTCGCAGACAAATGTGCCACGTAGTATATGCTCACAAGCTCGTAATCCCCATCCCTGCCGATCAATCAGTCATGGATATTGGAAATGAAGCAAGACAGATAGATAAAAAGATGATGGCTCAAAAAGAATCACACCTTGCTTTCTGTTCTGAAAACTTCAAGTTTCGTGCGAATTCCATTCTGCAAAACCCGATTCTGACATGTTCTAGAGCATCCGCAGAGTCCATTGCATTCATAAACAGGATAACCCTCCTGCAACATTTTCACATTTTAACCAGAATTAAAAAAAGGATCAGCGAATATGTCCTCAAATAATAAGATCTAAATTACCACAACAATCTTCACTTTAATAGAGAAGCAACCAAAATTTACCTCCAAGATGATCCGTTCTTTGTCATCATATGGGAATCTACACCTCATAGATTTTCCGTATATGTCTCTAGCTTCCTCAAAATCGTTATTGAAAAGGTACACGTGATCACAAGTTACAGGCGAGCATACTGAACCACGACAGCCACACCTGAGTTGCAGGTTCTGTATCATAAACAGCGGACAAAAAAAACAAGGTTACAACATGAGGTCACAATACTGTTTAAAGGATACAAGGAGCTAGAACAAGTAAGATACCTCCTTTGCAAGATCCACTGACGGATTATGTATTGATTGTGTAACATAAGTGAAACTTTCCCAAGGCCTCTCAGCGGAATTCAAGTGATCACCATCCACGACACAACATATTGGAACTGGTTCCTTACCAAAGCTTATGTCTTTGCACAAAACCGCGGTCTTTCCAAACGGTCTTTTACTGAAATGATGAGCCTCCATGATACAATGACACTCATCCACTTCCAACGCGGCAATAGAAGGTTCTCCGGCGTCCATAGATATCTGAAATCGATCATTGTCTTGTCGTGGGATCAAGGGACAGAGAAGATTTGGGTCTTTAAAAGGCTTACATCCGTTAGAGCATATGTATCCTTCCTGATGCCATAGCACTTGTACACCATGCTCACCACAGAGTTTTGCTGCCTTGATATATATCCGCTCAGGCAAAATCCCGAATTTAGCCTCCAACGAGGTCTCAAGGCTCAGCCTACAGCAAGCTGAACGAGCAGCAGACATGATATCGAGGTTATTAGGGCGATGTTTCACTTTCTGAATCTTTGAAAACAATATTTTCGAAACTACAGAGCAATGAGCATCTGTTGATCTATCAAAATTTCTGCTATCACTCGGAGGCGGCGATAATCCAGTTTTTTCTTCCGTGCCGAGTGATTTAGAACCTTGCATCCTCCTCTTCATATTTACACCAGCCCGGTTTCTAATCCTATACGAGACTGCTCCAAGACTTTTCTTGAATTTATTTGGACGGCTAAGCCTACCAGACTTCATCCTGTAGGTATTAAACCTTAACCCTTTCTTAGGACCTCTAGAGCCAACTAGATTCGGTCCCATGTGTTCTGCCTGATGGTGACGGCCAAGGTCGGGTAATAAATTGAATTTCAGCCCACAGAACTTGCAAACATATTTATGTACGCCGCTTGTACTCTCTTGGTTTTGGCTCACAACCATTTGTGAATTGCCTGCTTCATGTTTTTGAGAAGACTCATTATTAGTCAATTTGCACTCAGGAGCATCTGTTAGCGTCTTGCATTCAGGATGCACAGCTTGAACATGTACCAGCAACTGTTCTTTATCTCCAAAATGGCTGCCACAGGGAATACACTGAAGAAGCATGCACTTTTCCGCAAACTGAACGTGGTGTCTCTCCTCCACATGAGTTTCCAAAAGTTTTCTGTTCACAAAAGAATCTAAACAAATAGCACAAGCAAATCCACCAAACGACCATTTCTCTTCGTCTCTGGTTTCTTCTCCTGTATCATCACAAGCATTGGTTATGGCAAGCAGTCGATTAGGAGATTCTGACATTGGTGCATCTTCTTCATCAGCACCAGCACTGAAACCCCATATCCTTGCTAATCTCTCCTTTTCATGGGAAACTAACTTCATCAAGAAACCCCCAACTCCAGCGTCAGCGTCTCTTGAAGCTTCTGATATCGCCCACTCAAGCTGTTGGTCCATTGGGACTGAGTTTCTTAAAGATAAGAGACTTCTGAAAAGCTTGTAGAAAATATCACAGGCTTGATGCAGAGGCAATTTTTCCTCGCGCGATGAACAACCCCTCAGAAGATCTACAAACACTTCTTTAGATATTATCCGACTCTTTCCATTCCTTGCACGCTTGAGCCAGTTAGGAAGGTGCTGTTCGCAGTATAACATGTGCTTTGTCGAGAATTCATTGCAAGGAACATAGTTGTTTTCTGAGCAAGAACCAACACACAAGTTATCCTCATTGCTACAATGTTCAAGCATCTCAGTGAAGCTTGTGGTTCCATTGGGCACACTTCCCTCTATTTCTCCAAAAGGCACTAAATCTTGACATTGAGTTGTTTCTAAGGTTGACATAATTTCTGCTACCTTTCTTTTAACCAGATGAGATGAGGAATCAACAGGTTTCTCCATCCCTGTGTGAGGACGGTGTTTCTTACAATACAACAATCCAGGTAGAGATCTGTGCTTGCATTTGGTACCAAGAACAGTAACTCCTCCGCACATTGGTGTTTCAGCCGCAGGAGATCCCTCATTCTTTGTAGATTTGGTGGTGAAACGAGAAGCTAAATGCACACAACAATATATATCACCTTCATTCGCCCACCTAACACATTGTCTTCCTTTCGATTCAATGAAAGCTATGCATTGCTGACTCTTATTTCCCAAACCAAATGGTTTCTTCACAACTGATTCGTTTATGTTTGGGACTTGTGGGTGAGACAATTCATTCGCCTCTTTTGTTTTCACAAGCTGTGAACCGCCCGCTTCAACAACAATGCCGTCCCATAGGTCCAAACCATTCTCTGGTGTATTCATTATCCCATTTTCATCTTTCATCACCACAGGAGTATTTGTGTTGTCTCGGCAACTAAAAAACTCTGAGTCAATTGCAGTCAACCCTTGTGGCGAAACGTTAGATTCCATCTGTGATGCATTTGTTGTCTCTGCACGTCGAATCTCAAGTTTTGGTCTTTTACGGCTCGCCTGGACATCTGAGTTAAAGACGCTTTTACTACTCTGCTGTGCTATTTCTCCAACACTACGCCGAGATATCGAGAACCATTTTGTGATGTCATGCTTCCAAGTTTTCCATTCTGACAACACCATTAGTTGCATCTGAGAATCAGAACTTGATTTGACTTCGTTCCATTGGATACAATTATCAAATTCCTATACACAACCAGATAAAGTGGACTTCGTTAAGAAAAAAATGTCCAAACAATTGACACTACCAGCCTCGGGTGAAGCCATTACCTCATTCAGCAATTCAATACTCTCAGCATTCACTGCATCATTACATTTTTGTACCCATGAAGGAAATGAGTTTTCGAGCCAGTTTGGATCCATGTATCGTTGCAAAACCATCTGAACAACATGACACAAAGCCGAGACATGATTACAGGAGAATCGAACAAACAAAATTGTCTAAACTTAACAGCAACGAGAGCTTACACTCTGAAGCTTCACAAGCATTCTTCCAAGATCTTGATAGCTTGTGCTTCGAGAAGCCTCCATTGCAAACTCTTTCCACATTATTATATCCTTAGCTGCTTCACCTACAACCTGCAACATTGAAAGAGATGAAACTAAATGCAATCCAATGCTTTGGATGTCTAATTAATACTTAGTTCCAAACTTATACCTCAGAGTGAAATTGGTCAACTATATTGAACATCCTAACTGTAAGCTTCCGCATAATGTTGCGTCGAGCAACAGTTAAATCTTTAACCATTTTAAGTCCGATTTTGTGTGACTTATATGCAATAGGATCAGGGAACTCATTGATGGGTCGAACAAGCTGCATATCCGCCCACGAGTAGTTCTTTGTATGCGGAAAAAATATCACAAAATACTTTTTCCTATCATGAGTCGGTTTCCCTCTCAAAGTTGTTAACGGCCAGTCCGCTCTGGCGCATCTGATTCCAGCTTGCCATTTCCCTCTCCACTATAACACAGGAGGCAAAAATTTAACCACATGAATATTAGATTCCAAATTCTGAGAGAGATTAAGAGTTATTACCTTCACCCACAAAGCTATAGGTTCATCTTGTTGCAGCCATTTAGGCTCAGAAGGAGATGACTCTCCTTTGCCAGTATTACCAAGGGGTTCGGTTTCTTCCATATCCATAACTAAATCGGTACGATGATTCTCTGCGTTTAAATCATCCCGCTCAGGCTTCAACAACAACAACTCACTACATGTTGCCTCCTCAACATCCACGTCAAGTAGCAACTCATCCATTACAATACCACCAGGAGTTTCTACTTGTTCAATGCGTTGTGAACTCGAACAAGATATAACTTCCATAACCACCACTTCAGATAATTCACTTCTTTAAACCCAGGATTTGATAAATTCACACATTCTGCATAAGAAGAGGAAATATAAACAAAAATCAATGTAGGAAATAACCAACAAGAACCCATATCAATTGCTTTTCTAAATTGATATGAATCAAAAATTCGACATTAACCATTAGAAAGTGTAAGATTTTTTCAGACCTACATAAACATTTATTCTTCAGAATGGAAGTGATACAAATCAGAATATCTAAGATTTGATAAAATCACACATTCTGAGGGAAAAAACAAAAAAAAAACAATGTACAAGTAAACAACATAGAACCCATATCAACTGATTAGAAATTTGTTAAAAGGTAAGATTTTTTTTTCAGACCTACGAAAGCAATTTATCACAAACATTAATTCTTCAGAATTGTTAATCTACTGATTCAGCTAGAGGATAAGATCTTAAGAACCCACAAGAAAGAAAGAAAAAAAATCAAAATTTGATCTAAACCCTGCATTACGAAGAAGTAATTGATAAAACCCAAAATTGGATTTATAGAGTTAGATATAAAGGTGGGTCCATAGATCAAAGAAACAGAAGAGAAAAAATTATACCAATTTGAAGATTCAATAACATGACCAATCAAACCCAGGTGCCCAAAAATTGTTAAAAAAAAACCAATCTTTTCGCATAAAGATCTAATTTTTACTCTAAGGTCAAGTAACACAATAAACTTGTTAGGAGACACATGGAAACAGGCATGGCGGAAACAAATGCTAGGTCACGGAAGAGGAACCAAACGATAATGCAAAAAAAAAAAAGAATTATAAAGTGGAAAACACATCATGTATGTGACATAAGTATCGAAGCAAAAGCAAATGTTTTTTTTTTTTTTTTACCCTAAAGATTGGATTTTTTGGGCATGGAAGGTCACACCTTTTTGATCTGTGGATGCAAATTAGAGAATAGAGAAGGTTGAATCTAAGGAACTTTTTGGTTTTTATATATTCCTCTTCTCTTCTGGATTATGAAGATTTTTAGGTCGAGGACATTGGTATTTGGGCATGTACCATGGCCAGAATGTCGAAAATGGGAAGATAATTTTCTATGCTAGGTAGGGATAACTTTTTATTATTGTGTGGTTTATAAATTGAATTACAAGATAAAAATTAATCTATAGGAAAGGAACAAAATATTTATACGTGTATATGTATGTATGTATATATATATATATATCGGCTTATATTATTAAGACTATATAAAGAAGACCGAGTTAAATGGGGTTGGTTTTGTTAGCTGTAATTTACAGACTAATAATATTTGATATTTATCACTGATAATATATTGTTTTTTTTTTTCATCTGAAACATTTTTATTATATAGTACAAAATAAAAATACATGGTGGGATACGGTTTTGTAATACGATTTTAGAATATTAAGCCGGCGGAAAACGAATCTTCCCCGGAGACTAAGCTCAACACACGAGAGATTAAACCCGACACACTGGAAACAAAAACCCGAAACAAAAACAAACAAACCCGATCTAATAATATATGGTCTTTTATAGTTTTCTTTTTTTGTTAATATCTAATTTTTATATAGTTACCCTTAAAGAATAATTGTACTTTGGATTTTTGGGGAAAACAAAAAGATGTAAGAAAGTAAACAATCCAAAGTCTTTTGGAAGAGTGGTTTTCGGCGTTTAATACAGTAATTTTTTTTATGCAACAATAAGTGTTTACAAAAACTGAAAAATCGTAAAAATTATATATTTTTTTCGCGTTTGAAAACCGTGATTCTGGTGATTTTTATAAAGGGTGGTGTTATATCTAATGAGTGTGTTAAAAATATAAATAGAAAAAAACAAAACATTATTAATCTACTAAATTTAGTTTATTAGCGTTTTATAGGAAAATTTGCAAAAACAAAAATTCAAGGTTTGAGATTTCACCTAAAAATCCCAAGGAAAAATGAGTTGTATTTAAAACCCTAAAGTTTTTTTATTGTGTATTTAAAAATCCAATGTTTCGTATCATACAGATTAAACCCCAGTCGCTAACGGGGTTAACTCTTTGACAAGGGAGAACGGCTAATTCCTGCCTCAACTTAGATAAATGGTACCGATTATGTCCGAACAATTTATTTGTGCTAAATCATACTCATACTTATAAAAATATTGAATATCCATACACACTATCTTTTTTTTTGGCCAAAACATGAATTGGCCGAATTCCGCCAGTCAACCCCGTTAAACCGTTAACGGAGATGAGTCAACTGCCTTGGTAGAGTCCCCGTTAGAACGATAGAGTTATACGATGTCGTTTTGAGATAAAATTGAGAATTGATAAAAATACAAAATGACGTCGTATTGGAGAATCAAATATTAAAAAAAAAACAAAAAACTGAAGACATTAAAGTCTTTTACGCCCACCCAAATCCTAGCTTTATGTGTTCTTCCCCAAATTTCATGTATGAACTCGAGTCGACGAAAAAGACTGTAATATCTACAGATTTTTTATTTTTTATTATTTTTTAAACGTTGCTTCTCCAATACGACGTCGTGTTGTTTTTTTTTTTTATCAATTCTCAATTTTATCTCAAAACAACGTCGTTTTGTATTTTTATCAATTCTCAATTTATAATTATGGATTATAATTTAATTATGTTTAAATTTAAAAATACACGTTTGCATATTTGCATGCAAGAAATCAATACAAAACAATATAACTTTATGCAAATTGTATAAAACCATTTCTGAGCACAAAGTAAAAATAACTATCTTTACCCTCATGGACATTACTCTATGTCACATTACTTTTGTATTTGTGTTTGAACAATCTAATCTATTAAAATAGACTGATATTTTGTGTCCAAATAGAAAAAAATGAAAATAAATTTATTCTTATACTTGATAAATTTTAAACTTAGATTTTTGTGGATAACAATCCATGTTTCCAAACAGAATAATTTTGTTCAATTAAAAATTCATTTAATTCAATTAAAGAGTAGTTTAATTAATTAATTAATTAATCTGATTATATATATATATATATATATATATATTAATTTTAATTCGTATTAGGAAAATTAAGACTATGCCAGAAATTAAATTAAATATTTAAAATTATAAATAAAATTGATTATTTCAAAAATATGTAAATTAAATATTTCAAAAATAACTTAAATTTTTATTATTATTTTGTTACGAAAATAATATTAGTTATTTTGAATTTTTGAATTTATATTATTCAAAATATTTTAATAATCAAATTTTTTTTGAATGATACATATTCAAAATTAACAATTTTCATTGAAAGATAATATTAAATTTTGAATTTAATGTAGATTTTCTGAGATTTCATCAACAGTTACAAGCAAAATATTCAGAATTAATAACAAAATATGTTTATTTCGAAATTTAAATCTTATTAATACAATCAGATTTATAATTGAATATTTTTCAAACTGAAAAAGAATCTATTATTAATTAGATTTGCACAATCATAAATTTGATTATGCATATGGATAACATTCAGTTACTAATACATATTCAATATTTTTAGTTTACATATATAAAATAAAAAATTATTTTAAAATTACATATTCAATATTTTTAATTTACATATATAAAATAAAAAATATTTTAAAATTACAGATTCATATTTTAAAAATATTTTTGTTTCTTTACAAAAATAATAAACCGGATATTAATTTAGATTTAATTTAAATATTTAAATTTAAATAATATTCTAATAATGACGTACACGATAAACGATATATTATTGTATATTTTTATCATAATCAATCAGTCTAAAATTTTAAATATTTGAAATTAGTAAATATTTATATTATACGGTAATATGAACGGGCGGGTTAGAATTATGTTATTATAATCGTGGTCATTCTCGGATCAATATGAACGGACAGATTAAAATTATGTTTTTATAATCACAGTCATATTTCATACTAGAAACAATTAAATCTACAAAAAAAAATTATATCTAAACACACAAATAAATCTTTGTCACTTATAAAAAAAATTCTATTTATAAAACAAATTATATCTAAATACAAAAAAATATTACAAAATTTGATAAAGACAAAAAACAAAAATTCTCGTGCCCCCGCACGGGGTAGAATCTAGTTAATTCATTAAAGCACAAAGGTGTTAGCTTACTAAAGGGGTGGAGTTTTAAAGTGAAGCTTTCGCTAGAGAGTTAGCTAGCAAGCTGCCAAGCTAGCTTCGAGAGTTGCCTTCATGAGGGTTTCTTTAACTGAGAAGCTTATGATTTTGAAGATTTTGTACTTCTGTGCCGACTGTGAGAACCAGATTTCACACATATCGTAACTCGGTGAAATCAGTTTAGGGTTTAGGAGAAATTTTTTATTATAATCATAACTGGATCCGAAGTGGATTGTCTACGTACCTCCAAAAGTGATCAAGCCATTCATAATTCTTGTTACATAGAAAGTTGAGGATAAATATTATGAATGAAGAACTCTTCTATTTATAAGTTTTGAGGTCGGTCGATTTTCCTTTTCTTTCTTGAATTGATATTGGCGATTATCTTTATTTCCCGAAATTGATAAGGATAACTTCCTATTTCCTTGAGATTTGCCTTTATCAAATAAAATGAAATATTCATTTTATTTCGTAAGTCGTCTTGATGGGCTTGAAACTAGTAATTAGGCTGATTTTAATTCAAATCGGATTAAACCGGGGAATGCTAAACTCACCTCCAACACCGACCAGATGGCCTAGCACGACAATGTTTCCACTCCTCTTGATGGGAGATAAAGCATTGTTCTTGCGTTGCATAAACCTGTTTTGGAATTTGGAATCAATAATGAAACTATCTCTTCTTTGAACGGATCTAGGTGCTAAATTTGTCTCACAAATTGGCATTGAAAGAAGAAATGAGTGGTTGTCTCGAGTTTTCCAAACCGGATGCATTTTGAATTTGTAACGATTATGCGCTTGAGTAAATTTTCTCCCACAAGTAGAGCTCCATAGAAATAACTTCATAGAAATAACTTCAGTTTTAGAGAGAACTTCAATAAAATCTTCGTGACCTCCAACCACCGACCAGCATAGTCCAGAACGGCGTTACATGGACTCGTATCAAATCTTTTTTTTTTTTTGTGAAGAATGTAAAATTTTATTCACCAAAAAAACGTGTTTACAATGATTGCTTCCTATTGTTGATCTTTAAATTCAATATATTACATTTATAAGGTTTTAAGAAGATTTATCTTGTGGCAAACCACCACCTTAGTCCATCTTCAAGTTTATCGTGATCCAGTTTCCTGATGGAAGAAACACGATTGCGGATAGGCTTATCAATGAAACGAGTGAGGAGGGTTGCGGTAGACGGTTGTTCACCATGACACCTCCTGTTTCGTTCACGCCAAATGGAATGCACAGCAGCTTGAAAAGCATATCTTAATAAGAAAAGAGAGGTTGAGCTTTGTCCTGAATCAGCGTGTAGTGCTACAATATCTTCCCATACCATCGTAAATCGATCTCCTAGCAGCGTTTTTACCAAGTTAGCCCATATTTCCTCCGTGAATCGGCAAGAGAAGAATAGATGGTCCTTTGTTTCCATTAGGCCTTTGCATAAAACACACTCAGTATTGATTGTAGAATTCCAACTCACCATACGATCTTTTGTTGAAAGGCAATTGTGGATTGCAAGCCAAACGAGGAAAGAGTATTTAGGAGTCGCATACGAGAACCATACTCCTTCATATCAAATCTTTTTCTACACATTGATTATTATTATTACTATGAGAGAATCCGCGCTATGCGCGGATTTTATTTTATTTTGTATAGTAAATAATATGTTTTTATATTTTCAAATCGACTATCAATATTCTTTTGTGTCTTATGTTATAAAATTATATTTTTGTTTTCTTTTTTTCAATCTCTTCCATCCATTTTTCCGAATATTTACTTTTTTTTCAACCCGATTATTTACTTGTTGTTCATATTTTTTTACTTTCTCAATTTACCATTTTAAGTTTTTGTTTTGACATATCTTTCATTATTCTATTTTCCTTTTCCAATCCTTTAAATTCATGTATTTATCTTTGTTTCCGTTTTTTTAATGTTTTTTGTTCTTTTTTCATTCTTGTAAATTGTTATCTATTCGGTTGTTTATTGAATATTCTTTTGTACCTTATGATTTTATAATCTGATTTTTATTATTTAATTGTTTGAAACTTTCTTAACCTATTATCATGTTTGCTATCATAATTTGTTTTTTGTTCACTTGCATTGAGATTGAATCAACTTCATTAGTTCGAAAATGATGTTTGAATCACAAAAATATAAAAATTCATTTTAAAATCATGTATTATATAATATGTATACATTAATGATATTTTAAAATTAAATTCGAATTTCAATTATTTATGTTTATGTTTTAATAATTTTTGAAATAGTTAAGTACAAATTAAATAATTTTATATGTAATTAATAGTTGAACACATGTTAAATTTATTTATTTTTTTAAATGATGAAGTGTCAACTATTGGAGAGTTTCATTCATCATTTATATACTAGGAGATATGCGGGTCTTGTGTTATTATATGCTGTAAACCAGTGGCAGAGGCAGAAATGCTTTTTATAGGGGGCAAACATAGAAAATGAGCAAAAAAAATTTTATAGGGGGCAAACATCAAAAATGAGGATAAAAATGATTTTTAATAAGGGCAACTGACTAAATTTTAAAATTTCATGGGGGGCAAGTGCCACCCCTTTGGCTCATGTAGATCCGCCCTTGCTGTAAATAATATGTTTATAGATTTTCAATTTGACCATCGATCTTCGCTTTCGTCTTCTTTTTATCTTCGATGACTCTAGTAATCTCTTCTGGATATTTACTTGTTTTTTACACTTCTCTCAATCATTCAAATCTCAATGTTGCAATGATTTTTAATTTTCACAATTTACTATTTTGAGTTTTTGTTTTCGCATATCTTTAATTGATTTCATCTCTTTTTACACACTTTTAAACTATTGTATATATCTTTATTTTCGTCTTTTTCTATGATTTTGTCATCTTTTTTCTTTGTTTTGATAATTTGTTATATTTTTGATTGTTTATTGAATATTAATTGTTCATTTGAGTCTTATGGTTATCTAGGTTTAGTTTTTCTTCTTCAGTTGCTTAAAAATTTATCACCTTATTGTTTTCATTTTTGTTCTCAAAATTTGGTTTTTCTTTTTCTTCATTTGCATTGAGAATGAATTATGTTCGTTAATTTGAAAATAACGATTAAATTACACGAAGAAAATGAGAAGATGCATTTGACATAACGTATTATTTAATATTTACACGTTTATGATGTTTGTAAATTAGATTTGAATTTCATGTATTTTATGTTTATGCTTAGATAATTCTTAAAATTGTTAAATTCAAATTAAATAATTTATATAAACAATTAATAGCTGGATACATGTTAAATTTTCTTTTGCTTTTAAATAATGGTGTATCGACGTCGAAAAGTCTTCCTAAACTCATTAGAGCAACCTCAATGATCTCACCAATACAATATTAACTTTTTTATATAAATTAAATAATTAAATTTATAAAAAAGAAGAACTGGAATAATGAAAAATGGCCACGTATGCTTGGGTATCTCAAGTTTTTTTTTGGGTATCTCATTGTCTCTCTCTTTTTTCTCTTTTGAATTTTTTTTTCTTTTTTAATGGTGGGTATCTCATTGAAATTGTTCTTATATGTTAGATTTTTTTTGACAACTTCTACACATTGATTAGTTCAGTCTAAACTAGAGGTTTTGGTTTGCTCTTTGTAGAAAGCCCATTTACTATGTCAAAAATAAATTCCTGGGGCCCATATATGGTCCATTATCCACCAAACATAAATGTGCATAAATCGTATTTTCATATAGTTCCATACTTTTTCTTAGTTCATGTATTAGATAAGGTTATGTAATTTCATGAATATACACTTCCCTTTTTTATATTTGGAAAATCTTTTATATATATGTTGTAGCTGGAAATACAACGGTCAAAATTTGTAAATAAGAATAAATTGAGGACTTTAATTTATCTTTAAGAAAAGAAAAACCGATGGAATATCGAGCAAAAACAGTAAGTTAGTTGCTCGATAAGGACATACAAGACCTAAAAGCGATTTGGACAGGGTGTTTGCGAAGTAAATTGGTTTAGTATTTTGATTCTCAAAAGTGATTTACAAAAACAAAAACAAAAAAAAGACAAGTTTTTGAGTATAGAGCTAAGTTGTAGTTGAAAGTGGTGTAGAGAGTTGGATTATGGGTCCCCTTTGCTCTTTGCTCTTGTCCTTGTTTTCCTTTTGCTTACCTCTGATAGGTGAAAGTGACAACACGCGGAGCATAGAGAAGAGCGACGGTATGGAAGACGTTCATACCGCATCTGAACTGCTGCTTCTAAGTCATACACTGAGAGAGATAGTGACGTAGAAGGGCTTGGTCTAGCAGCTGGCGAATACGGCCAAGAAAATTACGTGAGAAGTCATACGAGTATTGGGTACGCGACCCATTCAACGGATCTGAAACCCGACGACTAGGGATCTGACCCGGTAACCCGAGTCAAGTAAAACTTTATAAATACTTATCTTTCTCCAACGAAAAAGGGGTTCACGATCTTCTCATATTTCGTATCGTATGTTGAGTTATATCGTGCTTGAAACTTATAAACACTTTCTAAACACTTAGCTCCCATTTCTTTCTTGGACTTAAAGTCTTATTTTCCGGTCATTCTCTGGTCATATTCACGGTTTCTCCTAGACCATGGAGTTCTTCCACCCAAACTCTTATATTTTTTTCTCTCACTTCAAAAAGCTCACTACTTATAACCCATTGTAGATCCATCCTTTCTTTCGGACTCAATCGGCATTATTCCTCACTCCGTTTTCCGAACAATGTTTTCGTTCTCCGATTTGCCACTCCGTAGTCTTTCTTTACCGTTTTCGGACTTGTGCGCCAGAGAGCCTTCGAAAAACACACCCCCATCGTGTTTTATGGGCCTTGACATCATTTTTAGTTTTGTAGAAGACTTGTCCCCGAGAGGACGAAAAATCTTCTAAACAGTTATATATATATATATATATATATATTATTATTTTTTATCAAATATAAACTATATAGTTATATACTTTTAATGATGAAAACATAAGGAAACTTCAATGTTCTTGACATTTGTTGTAAAAATAACTATGTGCTTAACATTTTGAAAAACAAAATCGTAATTCTTGTTGGATAGTTTACCAAACTCGTGATTATGTTTGAAGCAATTTAATGGACCCATCACATCTGGCCAGCACCCATGCTCAACTTTATTTTCATGATTCTAATGTTTTTCTTAAGAGTGGGTAGAATTGCGGAAGAAACCAGATTAATATCCCAATTTGCCATTTTATTACGAGCACTTGCAAACATTTCATTTTTAGCATTTTAGATTTTCGTTTCGATAACGTATGATTTTCTTCCTGTTTTGAATAGTTACTAAATTAGTTAAATATTCGTGTCCTTTTTTTGTATATAATTGGCAAAACCAATCATTGAGTACTGATACATACATTTTTGACAATGAGGAAGCTGACTCTGAATAGTTGACTTATTATTCACTTTGACCTCATGGAATATAACTATAAATCTCTTAAAATTGCATATATATATATATATATATATATATATATATATATATAATGGAACTACATTTAATCTTTAAAAAGGTATTTTTTACAGTAATTTCAGACATAGTTAATCATTGTAGACACTAGATAAGTGGTTGCGCGGAATTAAAATTATATCAAATTCTAATTTATTATTTTTAAATTTTATTTTAAGTATTTTTATTTTTACGCTTTTAATTTCGTTTAATATTTTTGTTGGTCACTAATAATTTAATCAAATAAATTCAGTATTTGTATTTTTCTAGGTTTTTATATACTTGTTTTTGGCATAACATACATACTATTTTCCTTATATTTATGGTTAAAAAATACATTATACTTGCCATCTTTTTTAAGACAGTAAATGTACCATCTTTTTTGTATCTGTGATGTCAACATTGTTTGACGATATTTTTTTGTGCCACAATTATTTTTCACTTTTTTTTTTACTTTGTTTATATTGATTACACGTTAATAGTACATGGATAATAAGAAATTGGAACTAACTCAACATACTAAATACCAAAATAGCTCGATATAGGTTTTGATTTGATTCTCTTTTGTTAAAAATTATATTTTTAAAAAATTGCATGATCTCATGTCTTTGTGCGTTTAGATACTTTAAAAAGAAAAAAACTATTGGAATGTTATTCATCATAATATTTGGCACATACAACAACACCAACGACATGCAATCCATTTTTTATATTAAAAATGTTTAATTGTGGACTTCATCCACGACTATTTCTTCACAAAACATAGCATGTTTTAAATATTTCGCTTCTTCGAATCCATTAAACTATTAAAATTTGATACGAAGAAAGAATTCTCAAGCATGTGTTTCTCTTGAAATATGGTGTAGAATAGCATTTCCACTCGCGATATGGTACAAAATAACTTATATCACTCTTTACATGTATGTTTTGTTGCGGTAGTGTTTGAACATTCTCAATCATTTTTTTTACTATTTTAGTTTTGAAATTTATATATATATATATATATATATATTTTTTTTTTTTATTATTATTATTATTATTTTTAAAAAACACAATATCATAACACTTTAAAATTTCAAGCCATATAAAAAAATATCAGGCTTTTCTTATATGGTTCTAATAAAATTTACTTGTAAATACTCGACTTCCATCATGGTATATGTAAGCAGCTAAAAAGAAGATATTTTTGACTTAATTTCTCATTTTCTAGAACAAATTTGTAGAGAAATTTCAGAAAAACTTAATTATCCTTTATTTTCTTTTGAATTTAATCTCATAACACTCATTTTTTATTTAGTTCTGACTATTTATAATCATTTAGTCCCTTTTTAATCTTTTTTTTATTTTCTCTTCTATCATTTATCCATAATTTTATTTATTTGTTCTTATATTTGTCCTATTTTACATATTTTCGCTTTGTAAAATTAATTGTAAAAACTTATATTTGCCACAAATTTATAGTATTTTTATGACTCTCAAATGATGTAAATTTCATTATAAAAAATTATATATTCTCGGACCAAAATTGAATAAATTATTTTTTCACTATATCTAGTAAAATCTATTTTACATTCTTAATTTCATAATCACATTCTAACATTTTAAATATGATAAATCTTCAATTCAAGTTTTTGGTTGCAAATCTAACAATATATTATTTTCAATAAAATATTTCATTATTTTTTAATTCAATTAGTATTACAATTTTATTTGATTCTTAATATCGAATTATCATATTTTCTATTTATTTACACTAAGTTTTGTATTTTTATCATTTGTATTAAATAAAAATAATGATAACTATAAATAGACATGTATTAAATGAATATTTTAAATATGTGTTAATATTAAAAAATTTGGTGGTGATGAGGTGGACATCCTAGATTAAGAGAGAACTCTCCTATTATATAATAGATTTTAAATGATAAAAGTATATAATTTTGGTAGTTTTTAGAGATTGGTTTGGTCTTTGGCAAGCAATATTCCATTTACAACAAAAAAATCAATTTATTGATTGATATTATTTTTTTGAGAAAGGGTTAAAATTAATATAATATATTTTTAGATTATATATAATTTTTGATGAAACTTTTACTCGTAATTGACCATTATATATATTTCAAAAATAGCTAGTGCCGTGACCTTAAAAACTAGTTTGAACTTCAACCCAATATTTCTAGCTATAGAAAAAACCAATCTACAAAAAAATGTAGCATATGATGAGATCACATTTGGCTCAAATGGGCATAGCAAAAGTGTGACGGCCAGAGCCAGTCCTGAGTTTTAAGGGGCCGTACGCTAGAGAAAAAAATAGACCATTTTATAATAATTTTTAAAAATTTAGGAATAGGATTTAGAAATTTAGGTTTTAATTATGAATTTTTTTTGTTATATTAACTGTGTAGTTGTATTGCCTTGTTTGATAAGTATATTGGTTTATGTTGGTTTATAATTATATTGGTTTTTAGTTTTAGTTGGTTTATTGAAGAAAAAATTAAAAACAAAACAAAGCCATTTTATGAGAACCGAACTTATGACATGTAGTGTTAAACACATATAATTTACTACTAGTTTATGAAGATTTTTAAGAATTTAAAAGCCGAAATTTTTTTATAAAAATGAGAACTGCAAATCCATGCTTTGTTTGTTTGGGTTCAGAACCGATCCTAGCGACGATTTAAAGATCCATCACTATTTAAAAAAACGTAACAAATGGTATAAAATAGCTCAATTTTTGTGGAGAAACTAGAAAAGGGTCATAATTTGTATTTTGTAGTGTTGTAAGCCAAGACTCAATGTTTGTTAAAAAAAATAGAAAAAAATGATATCATAATATTATGTAGTTTCATTATAATAAATGTATGCAACAATAAGATTAAATAGCATTAAAGATTAATTATCCCGACATAGTAGTAGCATCTATGAATATACATTATGGCCTTAAATGAATATTTTAAATTTCTTCGTTATGTAAAATTGTATAAGTGGAAGCGCGTGAGTTACACGTGAGAAAAAGTGAAATTAAAAGAGATACTTACTTCTTTTTTTGCTCGTTATGATTGGCATTGACTCTCTTGTCCAAACGCCTTTGTAAACTTCAGCTTTTTCCTGTCTTATTTGTATGATTCCAATTTCAACTCCTTTTTTGGTTTTTTTTAATATAGAAACCCCTTTTTATTGTCTAATCTCAAACTGCCCCAACGTTTTGTTTTTATTTATTTTATAACCCCCAAATCTCCATCTGATAATTCATAGATATTAAGGAAATATTATAAAGAAACTGGTTTTTTACGGCACGATGGAATCCAATATATTGACCTAAAATTAAGTACTACTTCATGTGCATCATTAATTTCTTTGAGAAGTTTTGTAATAAATATATTTAAATTTGAAAATTATTGCACTTCTTTTTCTTTTTGGAAGATTCATCAAAGCATGTTTGTCTCTCTCACCTCACAAACCTTGATCTAATTTCTTCACACTTTGCTCTCCACATTGCCACAATTCACCAATCTCACATTTCTTTTGTTATAAATTCAATTATTTTATAAATACCCATTAAATTTCTTTTATTTATTTATCTTATCTGAAACCCCATCTTTTATTTAACAAGAACAGTGTTTAGTGGTGAAACTTGAATTTTTACCGTAATTTGTGTCCCCGACACCGTGCAAATAAGAAGTAGTAACACTATTACCGAGCTCAACTTGCATAGATTAACACAAAATATATTTAATTATTTTTATATCAATCAAAATTTAATTTTGGTCAATCTCACGATCACTTCTGAATTCACAAGCGTCCAATTTGTTTTAAATATATATCGACAAGCTTTTTGGCCTTTTCTTCAATCTCAAGGTAACAAAAGTTTTGGATCTTTCCACTAAGATAGTAGTTACTGTACTTGTTAAGTGAAACACTTACTACAATTAAAAACCTAATTCATTATCTAAAGAGTGTATCTTTGTTCCAAATACTATTGGTTCAAAATGTATTTAATTAGTTTTATACTCCTCTACCAAACAAAAAAAGTTTTATACTCTATATATAAGCTAAATCATCAAACACATATACAAATATATAAAATGTAAAATTTGGATCACTGGACTTTCATTTCTTTATGGTGGATTATACCGTGTTAATTATTAATTATTGTGGTTAATAATGGAATTCTATTTCATATATGAATTGATGATTTGCACCTCAAATAAATGGTTGAACTCCAGATATGTGATAATTTGTATCTTATATAACAGCGAATAATTTAATGAATTTACAAAGTTTTGATCTTCTAAAAAAGTATATTTTGGAAACTGGAGTTTTCAAAGTTCATACTTATTTTACGAATAACATACCAAGAAAAATGAGTTCAATTACTTACTATTTTAAGTTGAGTAGAATATTACTGTATATGTAACATTGCTATAAACTAAGATCGATGGGAGGTGTATTCAATCTAATATTTATGAGGATTTAGAAATATTTTAATTTTAGTGAGTTTTTAGATAATTTGAGTGAATTATGTAAGTTGTTATGACTTGTTTTTAAAATTTTATAAAATTTTACCTAAAACCATGAGATTTGAATTTTTTATTGTTTTAACTTAAAAACTCTACAAAAATATTTGTAAATCATTAAAAATCCTATAAAATCCACTACTTAAAATATTTTCAATAACATTAGATTTGAAAATTTATTTACAAATCACTAATTCAATAATATGATATTTTAACATCCATGTTTGAATAATATATGATTTGTGATTTTAATACAAATTACTCTAAATGCTAGATTAAATATACTTCCAAATTTCTTATGTTTCAGCTAAATGTTTTAAAACTATGAATTGTATTATTTTCAAGAACATGTAAAAATCAAGATAACAAGAGTAGCAAGAACTGTCTGTTGAATTATATCAACAACAACACAACAATAATAATTAAAAAAACCTAGCTATTCTTACCTTTTATTGTAGATACAGACATACAGTATGTCACTTTTGGATATTTATTAAATAGAATATTTTCATAGGATTCTTAGACAAACGTAAGTCTTCTTGGTACTGGAAGACAATTCGGGTATCCGACCATTTGACGTTAATTAAAATATAAAAAGAGAAAAAGAAAAGTAACATTGCTAAGTTTTTCCTTTACAGCTAGCATCGTATGCCTCTTTCCTTTTCTGTCTCGGAGAAAACAATTTTTTTAAGGGAAATTTGGCTATTAGATTTTATATTATATATATATTTTTTTAATAAATATAGTATATTTTGTTCGAGCTGAAATAAAAAATATGTATGTATTGAGATATGAAATTTTGATTTTTTTTTTTCTGATTGATATTGATTTGAACTTTTTTTTTTTTTTTATAAACCAGAGTGATCTTAAGTTTTTTAGGCCCAGACTAATATTTGGCGGTTCAATTCTGGGGTTCACGACAGCAATATGCTAATTTAAACGTGGATGAGTGGCTAAGAGAATTCGAAACAAGAGGACGGGGCACATATCCACACTAACGAATTCGCTGCTACCACTGATTCACGAACCCTTGGTTTATTGATTTGAACTGGATTACATCATAAAAGTGATGCAATATATAAAATACAAAGAAATCAACGATTTTTCTCCTATTAATATATTTTAATAAAGGCAAAAAAAATTTGATAACATATTGGAGATACCATAACAATTTGTTACATTCCCGCACAACATTAATTGAAGACGAGCTTTTAGCACTTATAGCAAATTAGCAATAACACGACAACAATTTTTATGATTTAAATAGATCTCCTTCTTTGATTAATTTTTTTAATTATGTTCTCAGTGAGTGAGCTTTGAGAGAACCGGATCTTGTAACTGTAGAAAAACTTGAACAGTATAACGTATATACGAAAAACAACCAAAGTCAATGAAAAATAAAAAGCTAAAACAACATAACCAACTGCTATGAGGAAAAAATTCTCCAGCCTAAAACTTTATTTTTAGATCATAAACCGACATCAGTGAAGAAATTGGTTTCAAATTTTTATTCGGTTAGGAAATAGATTAAAACTTTTATTTCGTGGGAATCTAAACCGAAATCCAAACTTTGTGTAAAAATGGTGCTATATGATAGTTTTGAAGTGGAAATATGGCGCAGCGTACGATTTTAGGTTGTAGCTCAATCAAGAGATCTTTCGATTTCTTGAAACCTTAGTTGCTCAATCAAGGAATTAAAAAAACTCTCTTGAGACCAACTTCCTGTGTTGATGAATTGAATCGAATCAAGACAAGGATCAGAGATCAACTCTTATTATAAAACGTCAAAAACTGATTGAAAAAGAAAGAAAGCAAAGCCTTATATAGGCTACAACATACGTCTCCTAATCAAACTAGGAAATTAGAAAAATAGAAGTTTTCAATAAAAAGGAAAAACACAAAAAAGAAAAGATGCTTTTGTTTCTTATTCGCTAAGCTATTGTGATAATGATGATGATGCTACATCAGGTCCCTCGGGGTTTGGAGGATTCGACCTCGAATCTGGAGTTGGATCAGCTGGCAAGTATCGAGAAAGGTACCGGACGTTAAACACATCAGAAGTGTTGACACCATTAGGTAATCGTAGACGATAAGCATTATCGTTGATCCGCTCAAGAATCTCAAGTGGTCCGATCTTCTTTGCCTTAAGTTTGTTATAGTCACGAGATGGCATTCTATCCTTTGTAATGACCGCCCAGACCAAGTCTCCCACCTTAAAAACGAGACGACGACGATGCAAATCAGCCGTTTGCTTATACTTGGACGTTGCTGCTTCCAAATTTGTGAGGGTCTGTCCATGAATCGCTGAGATGGCTTCAACGAAAGATGCAGCATCCCCATGCAATCTTGTACGGTCAGGAAGAGTTGACAAATCAGTTGGTCCTCAAGGAATAACTCCATAGACGATCTGAAATGGACTGAAACCTGTACTCCGATTAACAGCGAATTCGGCTTGCGGAAGTTTCGAATCCCACGTTCGAATGGCATCCCCTACTAAGCAACGCAAAAGATTACCCAATGACCTATTCGTGACCTCCGCTTGACCATCAAATTGTGGATGATAGGCCGAACTCATGTCGAGACTAGTGTCAAGAAGCTTCCAAAGCGAACGCCAAAAATGACCCAGAAAGTGAGAGTCACGATCAGAAACAATGGAGGATGGCAATCCATGTAAGCGATAGATGTCGCGAAAGAATAATGATGCAACTTGTAGTGCGTCAGTTGTCTTTTTACAGGGAATGAAGTGTGCCATTTTCGAGAAACGATCAACAACAACGAAAATAGATTCAAAACCCCTTTGGGTACGCGGAAGACCCAAAACAAAATCCATACTAATGTCAGTACAGGGTTGTGCTGGAATTGGTAATGGCATATAAAGGCCCGCATTAGAAGCATGGCCCTTTGAAGTCTGACACATCACACAACGCTCCACAAAACGTTCGACATCTCGGCGCAAAGACGGCCAAAAATACGAGGCAGAAACGAGCTGAAAATTTCGATCACGGCCTACATGGCCCTCTCGATGAAGCTCCAAAATGAGTTGTAGACGCATGCTGCACTCTGGTATGCAAAGTCTATTATCCCGAAAAAGAAATCCATCGTGAATGGCATAGTCTGAAGACGAAACTGCGGAAACATTTTCAAAGATTGGGCCAAAGAATGGATCATTAGAGTAAAGATCCACGAAAGAACTAAAGCCCGGCCAAAACCGAATGACGCCTACTCAAAGCATCAGCCACACGATTTGAAGCACCTGAAGTATGCTTAATAACAAACGTGAATTGTTGGAGGTAAGCAATCCAAGACGCATGACGAGCGGAAACCTTCCCTTGAGTGCTTAGATGTTTAAGTGCATCATGGTCGGTATAGAGAAAAAATTCCTTGTGAAATAAATAGTGTCGCCAATGTTTGATGGCCTACACAATGGCATAAAACTCGACATCATACGTACTATATCGAGAGCGTGCTCCAGCCAATTTCTCACTGTAGAAGGCAATAGGGCGATTACGCTGACTTAAAACAGCACCAACACCTGCTTTAGATGCATCATAATGTAACTCAAACACCAACGTAAAGTCAGGTAACACCTAGATTGGGGCCGAACAAAGCTTCTCTTTGATCTACAAAAATGCAAGATCAGCCTCTGGTGTCCACACAAAACGACCATCGCGAATACAGTCCGTAATTGGTGCCATAAGACTACTAAATTGGGGAACAAAACGACGATAAAATGACGCCAACCCGTGAAAACTGCGCGTCTTTGTAATTGTCGTCGGTTGTGGCCATGTCTTAATGGCAGACACCTTTCCTGGATCAACAGCTAACCCTTGTGCGGAGATAATGTAACCTAAGAATTGTACCTCGGAATATCCAAAAGCACATTTTTGTAAAGCCGCAAAGAATTTGTCACGTCGTAAAAGCATAAGAACCTCCTTTAAGTGGCAGAGATGCCCTTACAAAGAAGAACTGAAAATAAGAATGTCATCGAAGTATAGGACCACAAATTTCCCAATAAATGGTCGAAGTGCTTGGTTCATGACTCGCATGAACGTACTAGGCGCATTAGATAACCCAAAAGGCATGACAAGCCATTCAAATAGACCTTCTCGAGTTTTGAATGCGGTTTTCCATTCGTCTCCAGGGTTAATGCGAATTTGATGGTAACCACTCTTCAAATCCAGCTTCGAAAAGATTGACGCTGTCCCGATCTGATCAAGCAGATCATCCAACCGTGATATCGAAAAGCGATAGCGAACAGTTATCTTATTGATTGCGCGACTGTCAACACACACATTCTTCAAGAACCATCATTTTGGGTATAAGCAAAGCTGGAACTGCAAAAGGGCTCAAACTTTCTCGTAAAAACCATTTTGCAACGAGTTCCTCAACTTGTCGACGCAACTCTTCATGCTCACTGGGACTCATACGATAATGGGAACGATTAGGGAGTGCTGCAACGGGAACGAAATCGATACGATGTTGAATGTCGCGAAGTGGAGGTAGACCCTCTGGGAGATCTTCTGGAAACACATCCGTAAATTCCTGTAACACGCTCATGAATTCAGCAGGAACCTCGGCAAATCTTGATGTTGTAAGAGAGGAGGTGATCAAGAGGAACACCATACCCGCTTCACGCATTTCAGATTCGAATGATGCCCGTTGAAGCAACAAAATTGGGCTCTTTGTGACCACTGCTGGTTCTGGGATAGCCGGTTTCAAGACAAATTGACGCTCATTGAAACGAAAGCTATAAGTGTTAAGGAACCCATCGTGTAAAACTTACCTGTCAAATTCCCATGGTCGACCCAAAAGCAAGTGGCAAGCGTCCATTGGTACGATATCACAATAAGCCTTATCCTTATACGAATTTCCAACTAAAAATGAAACCAATGCTCGTCGAGTAACAAACAGGTCAG
The DNA here is from genome assembly GCA_030161315.1 of Eutrema japonicum. NCBI lineage: Eukaryota > Viridiplantae > Streptophyta > Magnoliopsida > Brassicales > Brassicaceae > Eutrema > Eutrema japonicum. The sequence continues at coordinate 4,112,415 of BSQW01000010.1, read as the reverse complement.
TTTCTTGTTGTAGCCACGCGAGCTTATATGGTGATGGGTGAGGCTCATCCGAGATTGAGAGCTTCTTCACTGCCTCAGCTGCAATAACATTCTCACAACTTCTCGAATCAATTATGAAATTGCAGACCTTTCCATTGATTGTGCAACGAGAACAGAACAAGGAATTCCTTTGGGGAAATTGTTCAGTTGCGCGATGAGCTAAGCAAGAACGACGAACCACCAAAAGATGCCCGGAATCGGGTTGCAATTTTTCTATCTCTGGGTTTTCTTCATCGTGCACATCGTCAAATTCTGGGTCGAGTTCTTCAAGGAGTAAGCCACGTCGATTTTTGTTTGGACACGCAGACTGGCGATGTCCCGTGTCTCCGCAACTGAAACAACGGAATCCACCGGTTCGCGGAGCTCTTCCAGCTTCAGCAGGTGCGATCGCTTGGTCAGATTTGAGAGGAATTGTATCAGGTGCAACTGTCGATGTGATGGAAGTATTTGTACGGTTCGGTCGACTGGAAGTCCATGCCGAATATCCACTTCGATTTTGAGCTTCGACGGTCAAGGCTTGTTGATGAGCCTCAGAGATTGACAAAGGTCGAAACAGGTTGAGTGTATGTTGTATTTGTTAGCGAAGACCACCGACAAAACGGGCCACTAGTTGTCGTTCTTAATCGTGTGTGTCTACACGATTGATCATCATAAAGAATTCCGTTGCGTAATCTTCAACTGTGCGATTACCTTGACGCAAGTTCTGGAATTTTTGAAACATCAGTTGATCGTAATTATATGGAAGAAAATTTTTGCGCATCTCTCGCTTTAACTTGTCCCATGTCACGATTTTAGTCTTGCCTAAACGAGCACGCGAGGTCTTGGTTTGAGACCACCAAGCGGCTGCTCTGTCACGAAACCTGATCGCAATAACGAGGACACATTTATTAAGCGGAATTCGTTTGAATTCAAGGATTTCTTCTACCATGACGAACCAATCTAACAGTTCTTCGGCGATAGTGGAACCACGGAATTCTGGAATTTCAAGTTTAAAACTTGTTTCCCAACGATAATCCACTTCATCTTCTTCACTTTCGTCATCACTCTGACGAAAAATTCGGCGGTTATTGCGGGGCTGGCGCCTTCCCGCAAACGGATTGACTTATGCGACGGAATCGTCTGCGTTGTCTCCGACTGGGTTAATTATCGGAGCTGCTGGTCGCATATTCATGGTTTGAATAGCAGTGGTTGGTTTCTGAATTTGAGCTTGGAGCTCGGTGATAGCTTGACGTGTAAGGTCAGGCTCGGTAGGGGGAGCGACATGTTTCGGTAATCTCGGCATCGTAGGAGCGTAGCGAAGCTCTGATACCAACCTGGCGCAGCGTACGAACTTAGGTTGTAGCTCAATCAAGAGATCTTTCGATTTCTTGAGACCTACGTGCTCAATCAAGGAATTCAAAGAACTCTCTTGAGACCAACTTCCTGTGTTGATGAATTGAATCGAATCAAGACAAGGATCAGAGATCAACTCTTATTATGAAACGTCAAAAACTGATTGACAAAGAAAGAAAGCAAAGCCTTATATAGGCTACAACATACGTCTCCTAATCAAATTAGGAAATTAAAAAAATAGAAATTTTCAATAAAAAGGAAAAACACAAAAAGGAAAAAATGCTTTTGTTTTTTATTCGCTAAGCTATTGTGATGATGATGATGATGATGCATCAAAATAGGTTGTCAACCCAAATATTAACTTATATAAGCTTAAATACTTTTATTGAAATACTGGTTAGTGGTTTAATAGTCGATCTGATCTTAATTAGTTGGCCTAAATCACCAACAATTCGAGTGAGATGCATACTTATATAATCTTTATTTTATAAATTTTCAAAGCAAGCTAAATTGTTTATTTATTTTCGTTATTTAGTGCCTTTTTCTGTTTTTTAAATTGGACTCAGATATATAGTTGGTAGTGGTACCAAGCTCATACTGATTTGACGACTTGCTTTGGCCTTATAAATTATGTAGTGGTTAGTGCATTCTGTATAAAAATAATGATTTGTACCACATATTTAAAAGCTGAAATTAGTGAACTGAATGTAATATATATATGCATGATGAAATTCAAATGAATAATATTTTTATTTTTGTATGAATGTTAATTTTATACTATTTTCGAATTTTTGACATACAATTATAAATATACAATAAGAATCAGAGAAATACCGAAAATCTATGAGGCAATAAACTAAGGTAAACACAAACAGCAAGTCGCAAAAACTATCGAACGAAACTATTAGGAGGAGCACAATAACGATAGAAGCAGAACCAATTAGAAAGCATCGACGATCAAAACCACCAAAACAAAGCACACGAGTGCGGAGTCTTTGAGGGTTCCGCAAGCGTCTGCGCGGTCTTAGGCAAACCCTCAACTTTAGACCAAACAGTACCTACAGTTTTCCCGAAGACAACTCCTAGGACTAAACCAGAGACAAATACCATCGACTATAGTTAGATAATACCAGGTATCGTCCCGTCCACATTGGAGAGTTAGCAATAAAAAGTTTTTTTTGTTTTGTTTTACAAATAGAAATTTATAATAGAAATTTATAACAATAATAAAAAAATCTAAGTAGAATAGGTATGTGTTAGTAGTCATGTGGAAGTAATTAAACATTAGGAATGCGTACAAAAGTTAAGAGAATGTTACAGGAAATGAAAGAAAAAAACAAAACGTAGCATCCTAATGACCCTATGAGTGTAGAAGAAACAGAACGGGACAATGAGCAATGCGATGGTTCAACAACTCCCACTTAGATTCTAACAAGCCCATAGAATAGTTTTCACTTTTGTAGTAGCTCTTTCTTTGATAGGTCACCAGCAATATATATTATAATCCTCTAATTGAAAGTCGTTCAAATATTGACAAAAGAATATATATGTATAAATGCATATAGTTTTGTCTACTTCTGTTTTCGTTTTTCTCGGTTCATCACAAAAATAGTAACCAAAGATTGTTTTACCCTCTGGCTTCTCTTGTGCACATGTCATTTTCCACTTATTAGATTTGTATATATTAATTATCAAAGACTCTTTGTTTCACCAATCACGACCCTTGGAGATTGATTTTCTTTAGTTTTTGTAATATACATTGCGAGGAGTTATATATATAAAATTGAAGATATATTTGCAGTAAATATCATTTATTTTAATTTTTATTAATATATTAACACTTTTTTAAAATGTAGTAAAAAGTAACAATTTTTGAAAATGTAGTAAAAAGTAACACTTTTTAAAAAATCGTGTTCTGTCCATTATCGTACACGCCTCTTATTGCTATATCATGTACCGTCCATTATCGTACACAACGTACTATTCAGTAGCACTTTTGGGTTGAACAGTAGCAAAAAGTGTAACTTTCTACTACACTTTAAAAAAACACTAATATGTTAATGAAAGTTAAAATAAGTGATCACCCATGCAAAAACCCTAAAATTGAATGGTATTCATAGTTCGTTTTGAATTAATTTTATCAACATCTTTACTAAGTGTTAAATCTCTTCAAAACAATATTGATTTGTCGTTTTATCAACATCTTTACTAAGTGTTAAATCTATTCAAAACAATATCGATTTTATTTTAAACAATAACAATTTATTTTTCTTTGTCTCTGATTGGTAATATTACAGAGTATTTGAATCCAATGTCACTTAATCAAAACATAATTTGTGTTATAACACTTTTCAAATTCTGAAAAATAAGTAACATTTGCTCTGTTGAAAATATGATTTTGCTCCTGGTTGTTATTGGTCTGTTTATTGTACATCGTTGATTCGCGCAGTACTATACATGGGTACGATTCGAAAGTCAACGCGTGGATAGTACACAAAGTGTTACTTATTTTTTTAGTTTTTGTAAAGTGTTAGTACACAAACTATGTTTTCATAAAGTGTCCGTACATGCAAAAAACTCCTAATATTACATAAAAGACCGTAATTTTTTTTTTTGTCAAAAGGTTTTCATGAAAGATTCGTCGACTCCAAGATTTCATATCCATCTTCGAATTCTCTATGGTACTTATGAAACTTTCCAGCTTCATGATTATCCACATAACTCAACGAACAACATGAAGAGCTTCTAGATCTACTTCATATCCTTGTGCGCCTGATAAGCTCAAATGTAATACCCTAAGTACTAACAGCTTTGTCGATTGTAGTATTTAAGGGTCAAATCCACAAAGACTCAAGAAATCACACAATAGATTGTATAGATGAAAATTAAGCTAAGTGATCAATGTAATTGAAAGCAATACATAAATTAAATTGTTGTAAGTTCGATGGGAGAAAGATAGGTTCATGATATTTCTCAGGAAATCAATGAATGCAGATAAACTAACTAGTCAGGGTTCAGGTTAAAGCCTGGTTCTTGAACTCAAATCACGAAATTATAATTAACCAACTGTCGTTGCGAGAATTATCTAAGTCTAAATTCTAGAATTCCAAATCTCTTTGCGAATCCTAAGGTCTAAACCAGCTTTAAAGTTCAAGTTTGATTTGTTCACAAACAACTCAACCAAATCTCTTTGCGAATAGTTATTTTGCTCACCCTAAGTTCTATCAGGTTTCTCAATTGCACTATCGTGCCTAATCGATTAACCTAAGATCTAAGTTCTAGGTGATCAATCTGGAATTAGCTTTGAGAACAACCTAAGGCGAAGAACTAATTCAGATTGTGAACCCTAGTCAACAAATCAACCTAGCATTCAAAGAAATCCTTTATGAGAACCCTAAACCTAACATGAGATCTACTCAGACATGGAGATTGAAACAATAAACATGACTGAATAAATCATTGAATAAATAATAAAGAAGAGAGTAAAGCAAGGGTTCAAAATCTTCTCTCGGACGAACATAGTTTCAGACTTGCCTCCCTCAAAAGCTCTCTCACAAAACCGAAGTAGAATAAAGCGTTTATGAAGCGTAATAGCCAAAGTGGCTACAAAACCTAATTAATACTCTAAAACACGTTTTGGGGCTTCTTGTAAATAATAATGTCTTCTGGGGCAATTTGCAGTTTTTCAAATCTTCAGAAAAGTCGCGATCCTTCTGTTTCTTTGACGGGTATCGATCGATACCATAAGTGTATCGATCGATACTCATGCATCAAATAGGTGTCTCAGCTACATGATCTCTGCTTGGCTCCAAAAAGCTCCAAAATTCTTCAATATCTCAAATAATGCTCCAAACGTATCAAAAACCTGAAAAGACTCTAAAAGACTCCAAATACTAGAAAGACTCTATAAAAAGGACTTATATCATGGCTTAAAACGGGAAAATCATGATATATCAACTCCCCCAGACTTAGCCTTTGCTTGCTCTCAAGCAAAACAGAAAACTAAACCAGAAAAAGGTTTGAAAACACGGAGACTCACCTGTTCATGAAACATTGCAATGACCCTTTTCCTTAGTGTTCCACGTATCACTTAACCAGTTCCAAATCTAACCACTATGTACTTCTCTTTAGACATTCGCAGCTTCCCCAGACTATACACATTATTTCGCAGCATCGTTCAATTAAACCCATCATCGCCAGTTTCATCGTTGTGATTAATACCAAGAACCTTCTAGATTCTTTCCCATACAATATCATGACAAGGAACCATCCATTTTCACACTTTCTGGTATTATTTTCTCTCCCCCAGACTTATTTCTTATTATGTTCTTTTTTTTTTTAGATATGCATATACACATCAAGGGTTGAAACGCGAGTATTGATGGTGTTTGCCACAAAATCTCTGGTTCTTCCCTCTATGTATCAAAGGATGTAGGCGAATAGAGGCATTATAGCAAATTTTCCTAGGATCGCTTCCAACCTTTGTGTGATCATTTCTCACCAAGCAGAATAATGAGATCGTTGGAAATTTTCCTAACCCTCTACTCAGGAGAAAATCATTTCATCTTTCATGCCTTTATTTGTTAACTTTAAACAGGGGAGAGAGATACCATTACTTTAAACACATGAGTTTCTTTGTCAGATATGAATGAGGAATCAAGCTCTATGAATACTAACCACTTCGATGAAGTGAAAATATTTGGCTCAGGCTTGCGAACTCTGCTGGAAACATATGTGTCTTCTAGTTAACTGGTCAGCCTTTGGATTTTTCATTAGTCGATCTAAAACTGATTCTGTAACAATGGTCACTTAAAAGCAATGTCAGAACAATAGAGTCAAGAAAAAGATCACAGTCTCCAACAGGTTTTGACTCAATAAAACGACGAACTGGCTCAAAAATGACGAACTCTAAGAAAAACAAATACAATGTCAGTAACTACCCCCCCCCCCCCCCCCCAGACTTGAACAACACTGTCCCCAGTGTTATCTAGCCGAAGGTTGGTAAAAGAAATCAAGAGAACTGAGTGGAAGTGTGAAGAAGAAGAAGTTACCGATCTGGGACAGGTGCATCGACCGACACACGGCCTGATATCGATCGATACCAGGCGTAAGTCGATACATTGAACTCTTCTCAATGACAAGTGACAAAATATTGCTCTCAATTTTTGACAAAGGATCCGAAAGTGGTATTATTAGCACTGTTAGATCACTCAAACACAAGTTAAAAGCAATAAGATATCATAATGCATAATCCAACAAAGTTCAAAATCAAAACAAGCTGATAAAACAGACTCAAAAATTCAAAAGAAAAGAAAAAGGAAAGAAAAGTGAACCAGATAGAAGAGGGGACTAATCTTCATCAGAATCATCGTCTCCAGCGGTGTGAGACGGTCCAGCAGCATATGGTGAATGTGGGCGAGACGGGACCATGCAACTTCATCGAGAAATGGCACTCCAAATGATCTGCAGGCTCTCGACGACGTACCGCTGAAACGGATCCATCTCCATCGTAGGTGGTGGAGGAAGAACAAGTGTAGGAGCAAGTGTACGTGCATGTCGCGAGCGTCGTGGTCGACCTCTAGCAAGGTCAGGCTCGGGTGCAGCCTCAGCAGCAGCAGCAGGCGCTCTAGCAGATGATCCTCGACGTCGAGTGACATGCGCAACAATCAATAGATCCTCCGTAGGCTCAGAACACAACATCTGTGGGGTGTCACCAATGTCCGCCAGCTCGGCGTTAGGGAGCTGAACCAGAAAGTCTCCAACAGGTGTAGAGAAAAACCAACGCCTCTCGGGCTTCAACCACCTCAGGTTCTGCAAATGCTGCTCATCCATGAGATCACGTGCAGTGGAGATCGAGCAGCTCGCAAAACTGAACCCAAAGTGCTGGAAGATAGGTGTGAGAAGACTCCCAACTGTCTCGGTCTTCCTAGCTGGACCCTTCGTACTCTTGTCTACGAATGGCTTGGTCTTCAAGGAGACCAAGTGATGTGCGAAAACAGCCCCCATGTTGACGTCTGTCAGCTCAGGACACTCATAGTCCTCGCCTGGAATGATGTCCCTAATAGCCAAGGCAAACACTAAAAGCTCAGACACCCTCATCTTGTTCGGCTCCATCTTGCACATAAGGGTGTTGCTCAGAATCCTAACCAGGACTGGGTGGCGCACATCCATCTGAGTGGATGTCCTAGAATGATAAGCACCAGTCCCAAAGTGCTCCCAGAAAGTCTGCACGTCAGGGTGTGAAACAGGAAGAGCAACTCTCCTAAAGGCTCTCTGAAAGCCATAGATGTCACAAAGATCAGGGAGTGGCAACCTGTACCTCACTCCGTGAATCATGAAGGTTAAGGTACCCTCATGTGCGTCCCTGAGAACCTCTTCCTGGTAGTAGACGCGGACTGTCGATATGAACTGACGAACTAAGCCTGGGTAAAGGTCGTACTGATGTCTGGCCATAGTGCCTAGATCAATCCTCCCAAGCAAACACTGGAGCTCACCGTCAATGCCCAAGCGACGCATCGTAGTCCCGTCAACAAACCGAGTGGACTGCATAGTAATGGTCAACCACCCGTTGTAGTGCAGCGAGTCATAATCGTCCCAATCCTCAGAAATAGGCCTGTAGATGCAGGTTGCACTCTCAGCGATCTCTTTATCTGTTCCCTCCCAGTCTCTGTTGCAAGGAATCTTGGCCTTCTCGTTCCTCTTAGGCCAAGGAGCTCGACTTGTGGCAGTAGGAGCAGCGGGTGGTGGTGATGGCGGTGCCACTGGTGGTGGAGGGATGTCGCGCAAGGAAGTATGCAGACTCTCAATATTTTCTGACGCTCCATCAATCCTCACTCTGTAGTGGTCGTTGCCTAGGCAACCGTTCACTACACCTTTCCGCCAATATAAACCATCCCGGATCTTGACACGTTGACACAAGCAGAATTCCTTTGGACGCGGGTTGGAGCTCGATGCATCATCAGTTCGTGGCCTACTTGATGCAGGCATCTGCAAGCATATATAAAGAAGCAACAACGCATAAGCACAAATCAACCACAACATCCAGTAACATAAACAATCAGTATCAATCTATTCAAAATATCAGCTTAACCGCAGGATATCGACCGATACCCTGACGATTTTGAACCAGAATCTCCAAATTTCAAAACTTCCAAAATTCCAACAAACTAGCACAAGAGGGGTTCGAAAATCCGTTCTAATCACTTATCTAACAAGCATTTCCCAAGAAAATGAGTGAAAAGAGCCAAAAATTATGAAACCCAAACCTTGTGTTCTTTTGATGGAAAGAGAGGAATTAGTGTGTCCTACCTTATAGATCGGATGAATAGATGATAGAAAGAGATCGAGCACGCAAATCCAACAAGGTTAGGCACCGGAATCACTCAAATCCGTGAAGAAACGAAGATTTGGTAAATTTGGAATTGGTTTTTGCTAAGTGTCGATCGATGGAGACTGTGGAGAAGAGAGAAAAAAACCTGAGGGTTTTAAGAAAAACTTACATGCGCGTGGGGGTATCGATTGATATCCAGGTGGTATCGATCGATACCAAGGCGATTTGGCGATGGAAGTTTTGTTTCTCCTCGTCGAACCTGATTCACTAAAGACACAAACACACAAAAAACAGAAAATCACAAAAATAAAATATTTATATACAGACTCACCAGTGGGTTGCCTCCCACTAAGCGCTCGTTTAACGTCAATAGCTTGACTGTACTGCTGTTCAGGCAGTGGGTGCATCATGCAAAGGCACTATGTGTTCTCGTGGAATCTCGGCTTTCGCCCAATAGTGTTTCACCCTTTGTCTATTGACAGTGAACTCCTCGCCCGAAGAACTTATCAGGACAACTACATCATGTGGTCTACCTTCCTTGACTGTGAAAGAACCTGACCAACGAAAATACAATTTTCCAGGAAATAATTGCAAACAAGAGTTATACAGAAGTACCTGGTCATTGGGTTCAAAGTGTCTGGAGAGGATCTTTTTGTCGTGATATGCCTTGTTCCTCTCCTTGTATAGCTTCGAGTTTTCATAGGCATGAAGCCTAATCTCATCAAGCTCATTCAGCTGAATCAATCGCCTCTCAGCAGTAGACTTGATGTCGAAATTCATCATCTTTGTAGCCCATGCTGCCTTCTGCTCGATTTTCACCGGAAGATGACACGCTTTCCTATATAGCAAGTGAAACGGTGTAGTCTCAAGTGGTGTCTTGAAAGCAGTCCTGTAAGCCCACATTGCATCATCCAGCGTTGCAAACCAATCCTTTCTAGTAGTAACCACAGTCTTTTCCAGAATCTCCTTGATTTGCCTGTTGGAAACCTCTACTTGCCCACTAGTTTGAGGATGATAAGGAGTAGCCACACGATGATTCACACCATGCTTCTTCAGCAGCTTCTCGAAGACCTTGTTAATAAAGTGAGAGCCACCATCACTTATAACTTTCCGAGGTACTCCAAATCGAGGGAAAATGATACTCTTGAACACCTTAAGGACCACTGAAGAATCGTTGGTGGGACTAGCAATGGCTTCCACCCATTTAGATAGATAGTCCAGTGCAACCAAGATGTACTTGTTCTTATATGATGAAGGAAAGGGACCCATAAAATCGATGCCCCAGCAATCGAAAACCTCAACCTCAAAGATGAAGTTATGTGGCATCTCATGTCTTTTACTGATCTTCCCTCTCCGTTGACAAGCATCACACTGCGAGATAAATGTCTGAGCATCCTTGAACATAGTAGGACACCAGAAGCCTGCTTGAAGAACTTTGGACACTGTCTTGAAAGTAGCAAAGTGTCCAGCATATTCAGACCCATGACAATGAAATAAAATCTTAGGTACCTCAGATTCTGCAATGCATCTCCTGTAAATCCCATCAGAGCAATGTTTGTATAGGTAAGGTTCATCCCAGAAGAATCTCCTTATGTCTCGTTGAAACTTCTTCTTGTCATACTTCTTAAGATGCTTTGGCTCGACGTCTGCAACAAGGTAATTGGCAATATCAGCATACCATGGTTGAGCAGGAACAACTACAGTAGCTAGACACTCGTCAAAAACACCATCCTGATCCATAGAGAAAATCGGCCCTGAAATCTCAGGGTATCGACCGATACCAGTGGGGTATCGATCGATACCAAAACTTGCAGTTCGTGAAAGTTACAGATTTTCAGCAAGAACGCTCTGGAACCCGGTCTCGATGAAGTAGATGTTCTCATATGGTAGGAAATCGTCAATAGAAACATCTCCATTGATCCTCATTCGCGACAGATGGTCAGCAACCCCATTCTCTATGCCCTTTTTGTCCTTAACCTCAATGTCGAAACCTTGTAGCAAAAGAACCCAACGACAAAGGCGAGGTTTGAGATCCTTGTTCTGCAGTAGATATTTGAGAGCAACATGATCTGTATGAATAATCACTTTGCTCCCAATCAAGTACGATCGAAATTTCTCAAAGCAGAAAACGACTGCGAGGAGTTCTTTCTCTGTGGTGTTGTAGTTACGCTGAGCATCATCCAATGTCATGCTGGCGTAGTAGATAACATGCAGCTTCTTATCCTTCCTCTGACCCAGAATAGAGCCAACAGTAAAATCACTAGCGTCGCACATAACATCAAAATGTAGAGTCCAATCTGGAGCTTGCATAATAGGAGCACTCACCAATGCCTTCTTAATCTCCTCAAATGTTGCAAGACACTCAGGTGTGAAATCGACTTTGACCTCCTTGCATAATAGGGCGGGCTAGTTTGGAGAAGTCCTTGATGAATCTCCTGTAAAACCCAACATGACCAAGGAAGCTTCGAATATCCTTCACAGAAGTCGGTGGTAGGAGGTTTGTCATGACCTGAATCTTGGCTTTGTCAACCTCTATCCCAGCCTCAGAAACTCTGTGCCCAAGAACGATGCCATCCTGAACCATAAAGTGACACTTTTCCCAGTTAAGGACCAAGTGTTTCTCTTCACACCTCTGTAGCACCTTGCACAAGTTATCCAGACAGCTTTTGAATGATGATCCATACACTGAAAAATCATCAATGAACACCTCCATAAAATCCTCGATCATGTATGTGAAGATGGACATCATGCATCTCTGAAAAGTGGCAGGAGCATTACATAGTCCAAAGGGCATTTTTCTGTATGCGAATGTGCCATAAGGACATGTAAAAGTCGTCTTTCCTTGGTCATCTGGATGTATCAGAATCTGGAAGAAACATGAGTACCCATCAAGAAAATAGTAGTAGGGATGACTCGCTAACCTCTCCAGCATCTGGTCAATGAATGGCAATGGGAAGTGATCCTTCCTTGTAGCTGCATTCAACTTCCTGTAGTCAATGCACATTCGATGCCCAGTGATGGTCCTAGTAGGGATCATCTCATCCTTCTCGTTATTCACCACAGTTATCCCTCCTTTCTTAGGAACAACGTGAACTGTACTGACCCAAGAGCTATCCGAAATAGCATAAATGACCCCAACTTCCAAGAGCTTCATCACTTCCTTCTTGACCACTTCTTTCAGGTTCAGGTTTAGTCTCCTCTGGTGTTCCACTGAAGATTTGGACTCGTCCTCAAGATGAATCCTATACATGCACAAGTCCGGAGATATACCTGAAATGCCATCAAGAGAATAGCCAAGAGCTTTGCGATACTTGCACAACTGGCTCAGCAGTAAGGTAATCTCTGCGTTGTTTTAAAAAGCATTAATAATCACTGGGTATGTAGGATTAGGGCCAAGAAAACCATACCTCAGATTGGCTGGAAGTGGTTTGAGGTCCACTTTATGAGTTTTCTCCTCACTCCAATCACTAAGCCCAACAAATTTCATTGAGTTTTCGGCCAACTCCTTTGGTGATCGCAGGGTATCGACCGATACTAAGTGAGTATCGATCGATACTGGTGGTGTTGTGTCGAGCATCTTCGAGTATCTAGCAGCAACATCACCCAAGTACTCCTCCGACTCAGCTTAACAAACCAATGCTCTCTCTAATGGATCCTCATGATGCATTTCCAATAAGTACTCTTCAGCTATGTCGTTGAAGGTATCAACAAAGAAAGTCTGCCCATCGATGGTTGGTCTTTATCATCTTCTCCATGTTAAAAGTCATGACCAGATCACCGATGTTAAGAGCGATCTTCCCATTCATGCAATCAATCAAAGCACCAGCTGTTGCTAGGAATGGCCTTCCCAAGATAAGAGAATCTCTGGGTTCTGCATCATACTCCAGGACAATGAAATCAGTTGTGATTAAACAATTCCCAATCTTAATCGGGACGTCTTCAAGTAATCCCTCTGGATGTCGAACTGAGCGATCAGCAAGTATCAGGGAGATAATTGTGGATGTGAAGTCTGTCATCCCCATCTTTTTGGCAACTGAGTATGGCATGAGGTTCACACTTGAACCAAGGTCGCAAAAAGAACGTTCGAACCTTTCTGTGAAGATTGTACAATCCAACACAAATTTCCCTGGATCTGGTAGCTTCTTTGGGATCATGTTAGTCAAGATTGCGCTGCACTCATGAGAGATCATCGGAAGACCATCCTCAAGGTTCACATTGCTCGATACCATCCTCTTAACATATCTCCTGAAAGCTGGAGAAGTCTTGATAGCATCGACAAAAGGAAGTTCAACAATCAACTTATCCATAATTGCTTTGTGTTTCAATATTATTTTGGGTCGGGGATTATTGTGTTTGAATTGTAATCGGGTTTAGGGGTTGAATCAGATCTTAATTATGTTAATTTTGGTTTTCTTTCGGGTTTTGTCGGTTAACATTTAACTGGTATACAGTAAACCGAATCAAATCGTGGTCTGTGGGCAAATAGGTTTCAAACTTTGATTTCGTGGGGAAATAGATTTCTAACTTTGATTTCGTGGGAAAATAAGTTTCGAACTTTCAAATGATGTAAAAATAGTACTAAGGTTAAACTGTATATAAATGTGTTATTATATGAAAAATTTCGTGGAAAAATAGATCTTTGACCCGTACATTTTTGCCAAGATTTACAAAACTACACTACTATGTACATTTTATATACTGTATCTAGCGTTTTGTGAATTTTTTTTATAAAAGTTTTACGTGAATCGATATCCCACGTAAAATGTTGTGCTTTTAATGCAAAAGAGAAAGTCTCTAAATAACAAAAAAAAGCTTAAAGATTGATAAAGGCTAAGGTGATGATGTGAGATTCTCTCTCTAGGGTCAAAAAGTTAACCCAATTCTCTTACAGTCTTTTTCATCTTTTTTGCTCTTTCTCTGTGTATGCGCGCGTGAGAGTACATATTAATAGAAGAAAAAATAAACAACAACAAAAAAACATCAAATCTTTGCTACATATCTTTGGCTGTATCCGTATATATGTTCTTTCTTCTAGCAGAGAGAAAAAAAATTATTCGCTATCAGAAACTCAGATTTGTTTTTCAATGGTGGAAGAAGACAAGTGATGTTTTTATTTATTTTTGGAGTTTAGTTTCTTATGATTCATAAATCTGAAGGAAGCTACATCAAAAATCTGTTTCTTTCTCTGTCTCTAAGCCAAAAAAACCATTTACAGATTCTTCTCCTGGTTCTCTATTTGAGATCAGTACAAAGTGAGCTTTGTTTCTAACTTGTAATCATGATTTTAAAACCTCCATGCTTCTTCAATCCAGTCAACGATTTTTGTTTATTTTTGGTTACAGGAGATTCTTTAGAGATGGGATTTGAAGACAAGAAAATGCAGAGTCAGAGACACAATCGTTCGAAGAGGTTTGGCAATTTCACAACTTTCGTCTTTAGCTCTGTTTCAATTTTCTAGTGTTGTTCTCAAATTTGACAACTTGGGTATTTAAAGTCTGCCCAGATGCAAAGTAATTTCCCTGCTAGGTGGGTCAAAGTTTGGGTCTTTGTTGAAGAATTTTAGGTTTAGGACTTAAAGATTGAAGCTTTGTGTACTTCTCATAGAATGTGGTTTGGTTTCTGACTACTTTTGCGCAGAATCTTTGTTTATCTTTTCTGGGTTTCAATTGTTTTGATTGATTCTTGATTACATATTTTAGCTGGACTGTTCCTGAAAAGAAAAGGCTTGAAGAGGATAATAGCATTGATTGTTCTCTTAATGCTTCTCAGCGCTTCAAGCTCGTGAGTTAAACCAACAATTTCCTTTTTGAGTTTATGATTTTCAAAACTATGGAACAGCTGATTCTTTTAGTTTCACAGGACTTACCGCGCTGTTGCGATAAATCTGTTGAAACGAAGAAGACTCTATCGCCAGATGTAAAAGTCCAGAGCTCTCTGAAGCATGAGGTTTGTATTTGAACTTCTGTGTGGCTCTCTCTACTACAAGATCATTGTTTCACTCACATAAATTGATTTCTTTATGATTCTTGGTTACACTAAGATTCAAGAGCTTGAGAAAAGATTACAGAACCAGTTTGATGTCCGTGGTGCTTTAGAGAAGGCATTAGGCTATAAAACACCTTCTCGAGACATTACAAAGGCCGACTCTACTCCAAAGGTAAACAATTGGTTTCTTATGTAAGTAAGTGATGAAATGCTGATGTTGTGCAGCTCACGAATGGCTTTATATTTTGCAGCCTGCAACAGAATTGATCAAGGAAATCGCAGTGCTAGAGTTGGAAGTGTCGCATTTGGAACAGTACCTTCTATCTTTGTATCGTAAAGCATTTGATCAACAGTCATCTTCTGTATCTCCAACATCGAAAAAACAGAGCTCGAGCTCACCTAAATCCACTCTCAGAGGAAAACGTCTAGACTTCTCAAGAACACCTGAATCTCGGTGTTTCTCCTTTGACAACAGACTGAAGAGCCCGTGTTTGGTCCAGAAGGAACCAGATTCTCATAACCTTAGATGCAGACACGAAAACTCAGCCACTGAATCTCGGTGTTTCTCATTTGACAAAAGACTGAAGGAACCCGGTTCTGCTGCTCAGCAACTCAAACAAGAAAACTCAACAATCGATTCTCAGGGTTTCTCCTTTGACAATAGACTGAAGGAACCCTGTTCTGCTGCTCAGCAATTCAATCAAGAAAACTCAACAATTGATTCTCGGTGTTTCTCCTTCGACAATAGGCTGAAAGATCAATGTTTTTACGATAAGGAGGACATCGATTCATGTGTTCGCCGTTGCCAGTCCTCACTTAATCAACGTTCCACCTTCAATAACCGAATATCTCCACCAGAAGATTCGGTATTTTCCTGCCACTCCCAACCATTGTCCATAAAGGAAGTAAGTCTCATTGCCATGATGCTATCATCTTGTATTGACATTAGAGTTTAGAAAGTCTGTAACTTTACTTACTTTTGTTGCAACAGTACATAGAAAATGGATCAAATACTGCAAGCCTTGCAGAACACATGGGAACTCGGATATCCGATCACATATCTATGACTCCGAACAAGTTATCAGAGGAGATGATAAAGTGTGCATCGGCTATATACTCCAAGCTCGCAGATCCGCCAACGATAAACCACAGTTTCTCATCTCCAAGTTCATCTCCATCATCAACAAGCGAGTTTTCGCCTCAAGACCAGTATGATATGTGGAGTCCAAGCTTCAGAAAAAACTCGTCTTTCGATGACCAATTTGAATTCAGCGGACCCTATAGCTCAATGATTGAAGTGTCATACATTCATCGAAACCATAGGAAAGGACGTGACCTTGACCTGATGAATCGAAACTTCAGGTCAGCCTTTTAATAGCAGCTATCTGAGTTTTCCTTTGTTCTTTCACTCAATTTAAATGTTGATAGAAGTCATTGGTTTATCATACGCAGCTTGCTTATTAAACAACTAGAAAGTGTTGATCCGAAAAAGCTTACTCATCAAGAGAAACTGGCGTTCTGGATTAACATACATAACGCACTTGTGATGCACGTACGCGGTTTTCTCTTTGTTACTCTGTCTTCTTTTTACTGGATTTTCTTCTTAAACTTATACTGGGTCTTCACCAATGCAGACATTTCTGGCAAATGGGATTCCACAGAACAACGGGAAGCGGTTTTTACTGCTCTCCAAGGTAATTGTTATCAACACTTTGCTTGGTTTGCTTCAAGAAGATAGATTAAAACCCCAAACTTTAAGAATGATACTGAAATTTTTTGGTCTCTGCTTAATATTTTCCAGCCAGCTTACAACATAGGAGGTCGCATGGTAAGCGTAGAAGCAGTACAAAATTATATTCTTCGCATCAGGGTGCCTCGTCCCGGCCAGGTAGGGCCCGACTTCTCGCGTATCGGTATCTCACAAGTACAAATTGTCAATGTGACTATGTCTTAAGCTTTCTGTCTTCTATTTGTAGTGGCTGAAGTTATTACTCATTCCTAGAAAGTTCAGAACTGGAGATGAGCATCAAGAATATTCCCTCGACCATTCCGAGCCTCTCTTATACTTTGCCCTTTGTTCAGGCAACCATTCTGATCCCGCGGTAAGTAGAGAAAGCTTACATTTTTGCTATCTTCTTTGAAAAATGAGAGATCTTGAATGTAGTTTATTTGGCTTTAGATTCGTGTTTTTACGCCCAAGGGAATATACCGAGAGCTAGAAACTGCAAAAAAAGAGTACATTCGCGCAACTTTTGGGGTAAAAAAAGACCAGAAACTAGTCTTACCAAAGATCATTGATTCTTTTAGCAAAGACTCTGGTTTGAGTCACGCGGCATTGATGGAGATGATTCAAGAATGTCTCCCCGATACAATGAAGAAAACCATTAAGAAACTTAACTCAGGGAGATCCCGGAAGAGCATTGTCGAATGGACGCCTCATAGTTTCGTGTTTCGGTATTTGATAGCCAGAGAACTTGTTAGATGAAAGAATTTATGTGGTCATCTTGAGAAGGTTTTTGATTTGCAGGACTCTGTTTCTTTGTAACATATTGGTGAGTATATAAGAGGATGTATTGTAAGTGTAGAGAGTAGAAATAGAGATAGAGTAAAAACTGCATGCCGTTTTTTGGTTACCAATCCTGGATGATGTTTTGGCTTGTGATGTCTTTGTTTTAGAAGAATAGGTGTGTACTGTGTAGTGTGTACATACTAAATCAATTCCCTTATTTTTATTTACTAGGGATTGACCCCCGCATTTCGCGCGGGTTTATTTATGTTTTATAAACTTGTTTATATGCTATTTTTTAGGAAACAATTTTTTTTTTCGAATTTTAGTTTAATAGTCGGTTTATGTTTATAGTTGCATTGTGTATATCTGCATGTGTTTTGTTATTTCTCCTTATTAGTGTTTGTATATAACAACGGTTTTCTTTTAATTATATTGTTAACTTATGTTGAAATTAGATTTTATAAGATTTTGTAATTTGTAATTATTGGAAATTATTTGACAGCTTTTTTTAATTAGTAAAAGTCTTAAATATGTGGAGTCTATTAAATAGGATTATAGTGCTGATGTGGACAGCTTAGAATGAGATAAAACTTTCTTATTATATTATAGACAAGTAGCTTATCTTTGCGAGGGTTTATTTTACATTTGTTTTATAAATTTGTTTACATGAAATTTTATTGGAAACCATTTTTTTTTTAATTTTCGTTTAATAGTCATTTATGTTTATAGTTGTATTGTGTGTATGTGCGTGTGTTTATTTATTAGTGTTTGTATATGACAATGTGACTATTCATACCAAGGCCAATTATAACCTCATCAGACCGTCCATACATTAACTGATTGAAGTGCATGTACATATTTGAGTATTTAAAATTATATCTTTATGTACGTATAGTTTTAAATTGTTTAGAGTTACGCTCTCTAATAGAGAATTTTTCTAATGTTTACGCCTTTATGCTAATATATATTTTGGTCCAAGTATTGCTTTCTTTGTGAAAGATCGCTGACAAAATATCTGTGATTTTTTTTTGTTCCCTATCCCCAAAGAACCTATCATTTCTTCTTCTAAAAATTCAACCAATCTCATTCCCATATTTTTGGCGAATACTTATGCCAAAATTAGTTCATCAAACGGAGCAAAATCTTATTATCAAGTGGTACTCCTCCTCTAAAATACAATTTCTTGTTTTTAGAGGATATTTGTAGTTTTCTATTAGATGATTTTTCTCTATTTTGTTTTTTTGGATCATTTTGATTGTGAAGAATGAATTGTTGGTTTTGTTACTTTTTTTTTCTTTTTTTCAATTGGTTTTGTTTTTTCATAAAATATCGAAGGTAATATTAATATCACAACTAATTGTTAATTGAACTTCATATATTTATAATTGATAGATGATTTACGTTTTCCTATAACCAATTGTTAGTTTTTATTTTATTTTGTTAATGATGACTTTTCTTTTTTTCTACAGGTTAATTTAGTTTATAAGAGTAATCTTCTAATTTTAATTTATTTCACTCTAATCTAAATATGTGAGGTCCATTAATAAATGATTGTAGTGATGATGTGGATAGTTTACAATGAGAGAAAACTCTGTTATTATATAATAGATTTATGATCTTGAAGACCATTATAGTTTTGGTTCAAAATTACTTTTCCGATTACTTTCCTTTTTCGTCGTATTCTATTTATATATAGTATAATTTTTAAGATTAAAGTTGATAAATTTTTATCTATGAAATAAAAGGATGGATTGAACCTTTCAAGAAATGAAAATGGTCTAATTTCTATCATAGAGTGATTATTGTTCTTTTAATAGATACAAGAATTAGTCTAGTTTTCGATCTCGAATCTCCACTAAAAAAAAATATTGATTATGGTCGAGATTAGTTGACTTTACCTAAACTTGAACGGAAACCGAACTAACATCCATATTGAACACCATAAAAGTTAATATTCTTTAATCATGCCTCATGAATCTTATATATTATTTCTTAGTCATTTTAGAAGTTAACATTAAATTTGTAGCTTATTATATATTAGGTCATTAGTCATTACCAATAAAAAATATAATTGAATTATAAAATGATATGACTGTCTTTTAAAAGTATTGTAGGAAATATGGAAAACTATTCAAGAGTGTATTTAGTTTCTTAATTATTATAATATTAAAAAAATATTATTTCATTTTAAATAATAATAATCAATTCATATATATTCAAATAAAAAATATATTTGTAGTTTTTTGCTAGTTAACCAAAAAAATAATACAGTCCATTGCAAAACGGATTAAGTAGACGGGTTAGTCCACCATGAGACATGTTAAGACTCTAATTTTCAAGTCTTCATAAAAAAAATATCTCGCAAATCAAAATAATAATTTTTAGTTTAAAGATAGATGTTGTTATACTTAAATTACTAAATCATTTGAATTTTATTTTGAAAACTAACTATAATTTCTTATATTTTTATTTGTGTATGTATCAAAACTAATTTAAAAAAAATATGTTACTACTTTTATAAAGAGTTAGACACGAGATTTTTTTTTTTAAGAGTTCGTGTACTGAGTACAAAACCAACAATCATTAAACGGTGCATATTAAAGTTGGTGCTTACAAGATTGTAATTCTTTGCGGGTTAGTTCAAATAATATTTTAATCTACTGCAAAATGTGTTAAGTAGGGAGATTAGCCCGTTTTGACACATCTATCTATAATAATTAGTTAGACATATTATATAATTCATTAACCAAAAGTAATCTATTTTCAAATAAATAAAAACTTAACAACCAAATTCATATTCTCAAGATATACATATCTATGTTATAATTTGCAAAACAATATTATATACTATAATCATGTAACGTTTATAACAAATTGAAAAATCTTTAAAAAAATATCATTTATTTCAAAATAAAAAAACTTTGATTAAATCCTAGTCTTATGTACATTTGGAAACAATTCACCATTCTTATCAAACTAAAGCCAAAGAAAATAGAAGAAAGATTTTAAAAGATAACGATACATAAACAAACTCAAAAAGCTTTTTTAGTTGTGGGATATTATATACACACTTTCATAAAAAAAAACCTTGGTGGATACCTTTATGAACGTAAACTCTTTTTCTTTTTCTCTGATCTTTTTTTTTCTGCTAAAATTCTCTTGCTTTTTCTTTTCTTTCTTTTCATGTTGTTTGGGTTTTTGTTATGTATATCTCCATATAATACCCTTTTTCCTCTCCAAATAATACACTTTAAAGTGCTCCATATATAAAAAAGAGTGTCTACACTAACTCACTCTTTAAATTATAGTGTGATAATCTAATTTTTAGTAGAGACAGGAATGGTATAAATTAATCAATTTTATATTCCTTCATATATATATACAAGAAAACAAAAGAAGAAGTGGGCTTTTAAAAGTAGGCCCTGATGGTTAGTCACCGCACGTACCGTCTCATTAAAGTCTTGTCCAAACTTATTTCTCCCACTCACTCCCTTTTGTTTTTCCCTTCATTATTTTTCAACATTTTGCTAGTAGTAGTAGTTCAAAACAAATAGTAATCGAACCAAACAAAATTGTTTAAACCAAATCAAGATTTATATATAAATTCAAACCTAAAACCAAAATCGAATTGAAAACGATTTTGGTGTGACCGAAACAAAACGAAATATTATATTTTTGAGTTATAATTATTTTTTTTATACTAGAACCAAGCTAAATCTAAAACCGAACCAACCCAACAAAACCAAACTGGATTATGGATACATACGCCATAGTAATCGAGTGCGTGATGTGGCTTCAATCGGATCATATATCAATAGCTGTAAGCCATAATAAATTAAGATGTCATCGTAATCCCAAGAAATTGACTTTGTCATAATGCATCAGATGGGACCAAATAGGGTGATGCGTTTCAGACCTAACCCCTAGCGTGTAGGGTCACTTTGAAGTCAAATTACTGAATCTATGTGATGTTTCATTGCACTATTACAATCAGTGGCGGAGGCAGAAATGTTTTTTATAGGGGGCAAACATAGAAAATGACCGAAACTTTTTTTTTATAGGGGGCAAATATCAAAAATGAGGGCAAAAAATAATTTTTAATAAGGGCAAATGATTAAATTTGGAAATTTCATGGGGGGCAAGTGCCACCCCCTTGGCTCATGTGGATCCGCCCCTGATTACAATCGTGAAAAGTTCTCATATTACGGGACGATGCGGTTCATACGGGATAAGCGGATATATTCTTCCCGCATTCTTTGTTATATATATATATATATATATTAAATTATTTATTAAATTACCTCAACGTCCATCTAAATAATATCATATTAAAAAAAAATTTTGAGAATTATCTTCAAATTCAATTATAATTATTTTTTTAAAAATAGTCACAATTCTTAAATTCATTAATATCAAATCATTAGAAACATATTTTGTGTGCTAAAAAAAACTAAACTAATTTGAACAATGACAAAAAATGAAATTAAGACATGTTCAAATATCAATCGATAGAAAAACAAAACAAAACTTCAATATTATACTATTTAACCATAACAAACATATAACGAAGATCGTTCATCTAATAGATTACATAAAATATAACCGATATAGAGCCATAAAATAAACGAACCTATTATAAAAAAATAACCAACCATGTATTAGGAAAATAAAAATACATCATTTCTTATGTGCTTCAAAAAACCCAACTAATTTGAACTATGTCAAAAACTGAAATTAACACATGTTCATATATCAATCGATAGAAACACACAAAAATTAAATTTTAATATTAAACTATAGCAAACACACATCGAAGATTTTTCATCTAATAAATTACACAAAATATAACCGATATAGAGCTAGAAAGTAAACAAATATATTATAAAAAAAATTAACAAAAATATATTAAGAAAATAAAAACACATTATTGTTTTTTTCCACCACTTTGGCAATCACGTCACAACAATAGTGTCACTTTGGAGGAAAACAAAAAACCAACCATGAGATTTAAGAATTATTGACTTCAACTTGGCTTTTGACTTACATGGTGGATCCGACAATCAAAAAATTATGTCAATTGATGTGTGATTAGTTTCACAATTTTTAGCGATTATTTTTAAACTGCCTAAATAAGAAGCCAAGTTGAAGTCAGAAAATCAGTTTCTTATTTATATATTGATAAATTAGGATGTGATCCGCGCTACGCTAAATCAGAAGCTAAGTTGAAGTCATTTTTAAAAAATGCCTGCAAATCAGTTTCTTATTTATATATACTGATAAACTGCCTGCAATCTTTAGCGAAATATGTGATCTGTGTGATTAGTTTCACAATCTTTAGCGAAATCTTTACCACGTCCGCATGAACCGCGGATCATACCCTTATATATATTGAACTGAAATTGAAAATATTTATATCCACATAGACCAGTCTAATTAAGCTTTTTAAATAATGCTATATTTTCATTCATCCCTTAACATAAGTTATAATTTTTTTTAAAATAACTCAGAACTTAATTTACATATCTAAGATTCATAGGTTTCCAATTCATAACCAATTAATAATCGATGATTTTAGTCATATCTCTTATATACTTTTATAAGTTGGATCAACTCATAAGATTTCTAACAATTACTTTAGAATTCTATATTTCCTTTTATAAAGTAGTGAATTTACTCTATATAAGGTTCAATTTATTCTTTAATCCAAAAAGTAGACAACTTCTTTAATATCTTAATAATAAAAAATATTATTAATTAATAAGAAGTAGATAGAAATTACAATTTGTTTTTTAGTTTAATCTTGAGCAATCTTTAGCGAAATATGTGATCTGTGTGATTAGTTTCACAATCTTTAGCGAAATCTTTACCACGTCCGCATGAACCGCGGATCATACCCTTATATATATTGAACTGAAATTGAAAATATTTATATCCACATAGACCAGTCTAATTAAGCTTTTTAAATAATGCTATATTTTCATTCATCCCTTAACATAAGTTATAAATTTTTTAAAATAACTCAGAACTTAATTTACATATCTAAGATTCATAGGTTTCCAATTCATAACCAATTAATAATCGATGATTTTAGTCATATCTCTTATATACTTTTATAAGTTGGATCAACTCATAAGATTTCTAACAATTACTTTAGAATTCTATATTTCCTTTTATAAAGTAGTGAATTTACTCTATATAAGGTTCAATTTATTCTTTAATCCAAAAAGTAGACAACTTCTTTAATATCTTAATAATAAAAAATATTATTAATTAATAAGAAGTAGATAGAAATTACAATTTGTTTTTTAGTTTAATCTTGAGCACAACAACAAATGTTGCCATGACCACTAGGACTGGCTTGGCATAAGCCAATGGTCCCATATGGGAAGTCAGGCGGTCCACACTGACTCCTACAATCGTTGTTGCTGGAACATGGACCTTTGTAGACACACTGTGAAGGATGATCACCATTCTCTCTTACATCTATTAATTACCATGATTAAACAATAGTTTTGTAAAGAAAAATAAAAATTAGAAAGAGAAATTAAGATATGAATCTTGATTTTAGATGTGATCATTAGAAAAAGACGTATTACCTTTTGATTGGGAAGTCACTAGGAAAGAACATATAACGAGGATGACTACAACTTTTTTTTTTTTAACTTAGGGTAAATCTCAGATCCATGAAAATGTCCAGACTAATTTCTGCAGGGAAGGCAACCCACAGATAGACCCCTCCTCGGATTTTCAAATGGATCGTAAGCAAGAATCCATATCCGTGTGGATGTCCAGGAGCAATGTGTTTATGTTTATCGCAGCAGGTGAATCGAACTCAAAACGTGGTTGCGTCCAAAACCCGTCTCTTTACCACTAAACTACAAGGTCCCGGACAGGATGACTACAACTTGAAGCATTGATAATGCCATTTTGTTGATATATTGTAAATTTCTGTGATCACTTTATTTATTTATTTTTTGTGGTGTGAAGAAGTACAGAGCAAGAACATGCCCTATAAGTACGAGAGAGATAGAGAGAGTCAGGTTTAATATTGAAACTGTTTATTGTGTTAATTATTTAGACAAAGATCTTAGACCCGGCCGGTCAAATCTTTCGAAAGGTCAAAATCTTCCGTATCAAAAGAAAAACATTGTATATGGTCAAATCTTCAAGAAAATTCAACTAATCAATTCGATCTGATATTCACTTTTTCTTAAAAAGTAAAATCAATGTTTTAACAGTTAAAAATCAATGTTTTAACAGTTAAAAATAAGATCAGATATCAAACTCGTACGTATTATTGTCGAATCTATTCGGTTTTGTATATATATATATAAAGTTAGCATTTCAGCATTCATTTTGGTATTTACCATTTTTTTTTAAATCCATAAAATAAAACTATCAAAATATCTATTTAAAAAATTGATTGTAGCACACTCTAACTAAATATGAACTTTAAATATAGGATTCACCTTACGTATGAACAGTAAAACTCAGATGTCGAAAACTCCACCAAAAATCAAATACTGCGATTGAAACGATTTGCTCAACTTAGAATGCCACATTTGTGACACACCATCAACTCATTTTTAAATTTTATAATCTACATTCAGTAGAACTCATTTAAGATCCATTTATGATGTCTAATATATATTTTATGCCTAATCTATTAAAATAAAATATATACATATATATTTAAATTTTCTATTTATTTGTAAAGAAAAATATCAGATCATATGTGAGTATAAAACTTGATCATCTAATTCACCTACAAGTTTGTTTTTGTTGCTAAACTTACCTGAGAATTTATGTTATGAGTTTTTTTTAGTTTGTCGCATTAACCAAACAGTAATTCCATTTGATCATGTTAATGACACAAAACACTAGATTTGACGGTGGTGTGATGTATCTCTATAATAATATTTAAGAAGACATTTTTATAAATGAACTTTGTTTTGTAAGTTATTACATGAAATAACATTACAAATAACAAAGAATAATTGAAATAGGAAATGATATAATAGTTTTTTTGAATTATTGATTAGAATATGAAAAATATATATTTTTCATTAAAGAGGTTGTTTATTATTTAATTTCTTAATTATTTTAATACTATATATTTTAAAATAATAATTAATTCATATATATTCAAAAAATAAATCTATTCATAATCTTGCTATATATTTCACTATAATTTATATATCAAAACAAAAATTAAAAAATATTTTACTAATTTTATAAAAAAGTTAGACACAAGAAAATTATTTTTTCTAAAGAATTCGTAAACTAACCACAAAAACTAGAGTCATTTAACGGTGCATATTAGAGTTATGTTTTCAAGATTATAAGTTTTTGCGGGTTAGCCCGAATAATATTTAAATTCACTGTAAAACGAGTTAAATAAACAAATTATTACAATTTGACAGTTTTATCTATAATCATTAGTTAGTCATATTGTAAAATTCAGATAAAAACAATTTTCTTAAATATCAAAACAATTTCTTTTTTAAAAATTACTCCGGATTATAATTAGTGCGGGTTAAATCTTAGTTAAGATACATTTAGATCCATTTATTTCCTAACTACATATTTGAAAAAAAATTATTTACTAAAAAATAATAAAACTGAATATTAATCAAATAGAAATAAAACAAAATTACTAATTAATTGTTGTTCGTTACAAAATTTCAGGATCTATCATATGGTTAATTCATAACGGGATATGCTCTTTAGAGAAATTTAAGTTTGTAGAATTTCGACAAACTCATGGATGAGTAATTCAAATATGAAGAGGCAAACAATATTACAAATATCAATGCTCGAAAATAAGCATTCATGCATGCCAACATAATGATTAAGGAATGCTTACGGGAGCTTTCAAAAGCTAGGATAATGACCATGAATTGTTTATGAGTATGTAAAAATGGTTGTTACGAGAGGTAGATTGCGCTATCCTGAAAATATAACATGTTCAATATAATTTTTAAGACAACAAAAGGGGAAATTTTTCTAAAATATTATCTAACGCTCAAATCAAATATAAGACTACATAACTAGTCGGAGAAACGAGAAGCGAGAAAAAAAAAATGAATGTTAGGTTTAAACTAAGCTAAAATGTAGTTTATATTTCAATATGTCATGTTGGTGAAATTAAAAGCAGATAGAAGAATGGAGACCTGTCAGAAAAAGGTTGATCGCTTCGAAAAGCATATAAAGTCAAATGAATGGACATTTAACTCATACAAGTATGAATTATTTTCTAATTAATGTAGGCATTTTATAAGAGTTAACTGATTCATGTTCGTAAATCTATTGTCCAAGAGCATTTTATGAAACTTTGAAAAAGTGATTCTGAGTGCAAAAACCCCTAAAAAATAATACAACTAAAAATCAAAAACTAAACAAATTATCATTCAAGTTTTTAAAGACACCAAAATCTACAGCAAAATCAAAAATCAAAACTAAAATATAAAACCCAAAAACTACTCAAATATTCATGGCCTAAGTGTGTTTCATATCTAACTTTCATCTTAGTCTTGAAGTTAAATGTATATCAAAGTTTTTGGCATTTGGTTTTCACAGTTTGTTATGACCAATTAGGGATGTTAAAATAGGCCAGAATTTCGTGGGCCTAAACGGAAATGTTTTTATAAAAATCAGCCCGTTTAGGCCTGTTTAATAAACGAGTTTTGACATAATTAAACGGGCAGTCCATTTAGCCCGTTTAAGTTTTTTTTTTAATATCATAATGCAAATATTATATAAATTGGTTATTAAAAAAAATTAATTTGTACACTAATTTAGATGCAAAGATTTTCTAATTGGTTACTAAAAAAATTAAACGGACCGAATCTAAATGGACTTAAACGGACCGAACCTAAACGGGTCGGACCTAAACGGGTCGGACCCGCCCGTTTTAACATCCCTATCACCAATGCAACTACTGACTAAATTCTTTATCATATTTGATCATGCAACTTCCAAATTGGTTACAGTAAATGTTTAACTGACTAAAAATGGATTTTTCTTTTTTACAAGTTCCATAACTAATTTGGTGTTTTTTTGTTTGGTTAAGTTCACCGTCCAATCAAAATACTAGCTACGAGAATCAGACACATGGTCCTTTCTTATCCATAAAATGTAGTCTACTTGGATTAAACTATACCCATCTTTATCTTAATTTTAGGGATCAACCAATTAAACTTGGGGGTTCTAATGGTAACGTGGGAAATATAGGAACATGCGATGCTAAACAAACGGAATTGAACCATAACAATACGATTATCATCTTTTGATTACTTTTATTTAAGAGTTCTATTTCTTTAACATGGTGGATATAATAATTTTTATTTCGAAAATGGTTGTAATGATCGATAAAATTTTCCAAAATTACGAAGAAAAAAACCGTCATAATTTTAGATGGCTAGTTTGCAGTTCACAAAACATGAAACGTTTTATATCGCGTTGCATTTGGACGTAAAAAATAGGGTAAAATTGTAACTTTTATCAATAATGAAGTTTTTTTTTTTTTTTTTTTTGAAATAAGGGATATAAATCATATGCATGCAATTTGCATCCCTTCAATAACTACATATTTACAAATTTAACCCTACAATAATAACTAAATCCCCAAACTACCCTTTACTCCTCAATCTTACTCAACTTCGCCGCATACTTCCTCCTCCCGCTACCACCACCACCACCGCTGCGTCTTTTCCCGTTCCTCGTCTGGCCGCTATTTCCCACCGCCGCTACTCTCCGGGCGGAGAAAATAACCGGAGAGACACATTTCCGGCGACACCGGCATTTATCTCGGCCACAAGAACCACCGCTTCTCATGAGAGCAGAGCTTGCTTTAACAGCCAATGCAGCCATTTCCTCTGCTTTAAGAGATTGATGAAGCGAGCTGAGAGGTAAAGCGAAGTAAATCTGTCCAACCTGAAGCTCCTCATCGGCACTAATGGCGGAAACGACGTCGTCGAAATCCATATCATCGGAGTTACAGATAAAACACATCGGATTCTTCTGTAGAACGTAACCGACTTTGACCGGAGTCGTGAACTCCATCATCCTACCGTCTTGTAAGATCAGTTTCGCCGTCGCCACTTGTGTCGACTCGTACGAGCTGCATATACCCATTTTGTTTGACTCACTGAGCCGACTGGGTTTCCGGCAAAAAGGGAATAGTGGGAGATGAGAAGGGAGAAATGTGTTTTTGTGTGTATATATAAAAAGGACGTGCCACGTATGATTTCTTGTCGTTTTGTGATTATGTTTTTTTTGTTGTTGTTTAATTCAATTTTGAAGTTTGAACGACCTGTGGGGGCAATGACAGGCTGTGTAAGTAAGTTGGGAGGATGACAGCTTTTATGTTGTGATTAATTTACCCTTCGTTTTAGGGTTTAATTACAAGTTTAGGGACTGTGATTATGAATTAAGACTGGACAAAATATCCGTTAGATTCGATTCGATTCAATCTGTTATCCATTTCGATTCAAATAATTCGGATATCCATAATTCAACAAAGCAAAACAAAAATACTAAAATTTAATATCCGTTAAAAACAAAACAAATCACAAATACTAAAAAATTAAAAAGCGGATATCCGCTCCGATATAACTATATATGTATATGTATATAGATAATATTATAAATTGTATAACTATTATATCTATATGTAAATTTTATCAATGTATGATTACCAAATTGATTGGTATAAATATCAAAGTTTAACAAGTTTGTAAGAAAATATGTTTTTTAGGTTAAATTTTAAGGTTTTCTATATTTTTTATTTATTTTTATAACGATTTATAAAATTTTACGGAACGGAGCGGATATCCGACTAAATATCCAGATTTTGACGGATATTCGAATACCGGATATCTGAAAATTACGGAGCTGATACATATAAAAAACGATGATTCAGGCGGAGCGGAGTGGATCACAAATACCACCAAAATTCAGGATATCCGTTCTGTGCCCACCCCTAATATGAAACAGATTCATTGATCAAATTGACTT
This sequence comes from Eutrema japonicum, assembly GCA_030161315.1. NCBI lineage: Eukaryota > Viridiplantae > Streptophyta > Magnoliopsida > Brassicales > Brassicaceae > Eutrema > Eutrema japonicum. The sequence continues at coordinate 4,083,202 of BSQW01000010.1, read as the reverse complement.
ATGGTGTCTTTTACCGTTAATGTGTGTAGTTTGTTAATGACAGATAAATGGAGCGATATATATGACAGTGTAATAGTGTGAATGGGGTGATATTACGTGACTACGATTGTCGAATATTTGAGTGAAAATGTAATATGTTTCTTTTTCAATAAACCTCTAAAATATATTCATTTGATATCGCATACTTAGATAAATTAGGAAAATTATATAAAACTTTAAGAATGATCACACGTTGATATGACATAAATGTTTTTTTTTTAAAAGGAAAAATCATATTACAGATAAGATTAAAAAAATTAAACAATAGATAACAATCATAATAAGAAAAGGAATAAAAGCCAATTTTTTTTTAAAAATAATCATATTTCAGTTTAGAATAAGGAAATCTTATTATATAAAACTGAATGTTTCAAAGTTGCTAATTCACCTGACAGCGATATGTGTCAATTCAAAGTTAGAAAATTTTGAAATCGATTAATAAAAAAAATTCAATAACCGATTAATAATCTTAAAAGGTAAAGTTACTAAAATAATAAAATTAAAAAAAATTAAAAAATTATCCTAAAAAGCAAAACTAATATAAAAAAGGAAAAAACATTCTTTAGTTTTTCCATTTAAATTAAGAAAATTAATCATAGAAAGAAAAGAATTCTAATTTCTCACCTCTATATAAACCACAATTTGGTAGTTTGTCAATTATACACATAAAAATTAAAAGTCTAATAATCGTATCTAAAGCTATTTACTGTATCTTTTCACCAAATTTTTCTTTGAATGTATGTATTTTTTTCATCGCTCACATGCTATATTGACGGGTCATGGAAGGAAGGAGATAAATTTTAACTTTGTTTCTAAATTTATGTATGATATATTTTCACGGGTGATCTTATTTTGTTTTGTTTTTTTTGTTTTTTTTTTCAAGGATTATAAACTATTAAATTACAAACCCGCATATATGCGACTACTTATCTAGTATTTTATAATCCGTGAAAAAACTAAAAATTAAAAATTAAATTAAATCACCCATGAAAATAAATAACATAAAAACTTTAAAACAAAATTCCGATGAAATAAATATATAACTTGAAGGAAGAATTTGGTGGAGCAGATACAATAAATAGCTTTAGAAACGATTATTGGACTTTTGATTTTTGGTATGTACCAAATTATTTATATAGAAGTGAGAAAATATAGTTTTTTTCTTTCTTTCAGGATTAGTAATCTATTGTTTTATTTCCATGATCTAAATAGGAAACCTAAGTAATTGTTTTCCATTTTTTTATTAACTTTTCCCTTTAGGATAAATGTAAATTAATAGCTTTTAGGATTATTAATTTTTTCAAATTTTTATGTTTTCTTTTTTTATATTTTTTCTTTTGTTAAGTAACTTTACTTTTTAAGATTATGAATCGATTATTAATATTTTTGAATTTTGATGTTTTACTTTTGTTTATTAATTGTTAATTAATTGATTTTCAAATTTTTTCATTATTAATTAATTGATTTTAAAAAATTTCCATTACTAATAGTTTATTTAACACATGTCAAAATCTGATCGATTAACTTAACACGTATCACGATCATTTGAGTTACTAACTTTGAAATATCCTGTTTTATATAATAATATGTTGTTATAATTGTTATCATATAAATTACGTAAAAAAATAATTAATCATTTTTATTATGCTTATATATACACAATTTAAAAAACATTAATTCACGAATTTTATTTAAATTCTCATAGTTTGTATGATATAATAACTAAGTTAACACAGTAAGCATAAACTTATCGTGATATCATATGATTTAGCATGTTAATCATTTATCAGATATTAATGTTAGCACATTATAAGTATTCATATATTATTGTTAGCACGTTAATATTCTATATAATATGTTGTTATAATTGTTATCATGTTAATAACGTAAGAAAAGTATAAATCTTTTTATTGAACTTATATATACATAAATAAAAACTCTAGTTTTCATGTGAACGGTTCATATATACTCAATTCAACTTGCGTCTCTTTCTTGTAGGGGTATTCTCATTTTCCTATTTTTCAGGTGAACGGTTCATATATACTCAATTCACCCTAGTTTCTATTCCATTATATTGTTTGGTGCGTGATGTATATATTTTTTTTTTGGTTAAACGTAGTACATGTATGATGGTGATCGGATGTGGGGATGTGTATAAGTTGCATGATCTGAAATTTATTGCTTGATTACAACATAATATAACTAAATGAAGAGGGACCATGCATTTATATGACTATTAAGTTGCAATTTTTTTCTCTTATTTTCATTTACGTTACATGGAGAGATTATTGGCTTTCATATACTTTAAACTATGATTTTGATTGGCCAAGAAGCTACGAGATACAGCCATTCATATAATTTAAGTTCATTGTCGAGTATGAAAATAACAGGACACTATAGAACTAGGCAAAGTATTCACTAGATCCGATGTGATACAACACTATCGTTATTTTTTAAAAATTATTTAGTACATGAAATATATTTTTATGAAAATACTCCAAAATAGTACAAAATAACGAACTAATTTGAAACTAATTTGTTATAAAACTAATCAACACTATAAAACCTATATGTTCTATGAATATTGTTAAGACTTAAGATGTATGTAAACCAGTTCAAAAATAAAGATGTATAATTCTTATCATAATTTAAAAAAAAAATTGGCATTAGAATATGAAATAAATTAATCTATACATAAGTTAAGTAGCTAATTATAGTTAACGAATGTTGTTTTATGTTGTCTTAGAGTGGATAATGTTTTTTTGCTTTTTAGTTAATAAGAAATGTGGGTTCGAATAGTAAGAACGAAACAGACGATGTAAAACACGTTATTGAGAAGAACAGCTAATTACATGGGTCAAAGAGTCAAATAGCTTACCCATGAATCACAAAAAAATTATTTAAGTAAATATCATTAATAATTTTGAAATAAGAAAATTAAAAATGGTAAATAATTATGATGTATTTATATTATGAATCGACAAATTTTCTTTAATTATCGTGAATTGGTCATGAATTCGTTGAACCATGTCTTTGACGAGAAATATGAAATTACGTTTTTGGCGGGGAAATACAGAATAACGTTTTGGCGAGAAACGAAGAATGATGTTTTTGGCAGAAAAATACATAATTACGTTTTTTGGCGGGAAATCACGGAATAACGTTTTTGGCATAAAGTGTGAAATCATGTTTTGGCAAGATAATACAGAATAACTTATTCGCAAGAAAATGCAGGATAACGTTTTTGGCGGGAAAATGCGGAATTACGTTTTTGGTAGGAAAACACATAATAAAGTTTTTAGTGGAAAAACGCATAATAATATTTTTGACGGAAAAACACGGAATAACATTTTTGGCGGGAAAACGCGGAATAACGTTTTTGGCAGGAAAATGCGGAATATAGTTTTTGGTGGGAAAACACGGAATATCACGTTTTTGGCAGAAAGACGCAGTAACACGTTTTTGACGGGAAAACGCAGTATCACGTTTTTGGACGGGAAAACGAGGTATCTCGTTTTTGACGGAAAACGTGAAATCGCGTTTTGGCGAGAAAATGTGAAATTATGTTTTTGGCGGAAAAATGTGAAATCGCGTTTTTGTCGAGAAAATCTGAAATCACGTTTTTGACGAGAAAATGCATAATCGCTTTTTGGCGTGAAAACACAGAAACGCGGAATCATGTTTTTGGTGGGAAAATATGAAATCATAGTTTTGGCGGGAAAACGCGGAATAACATTTTTGGCGGTAAAATGTAAAATCGTGTTTTGGCGAAAAAATATGGAATCACATTTGGGGGGGGGGGGGGGTGACGGATTTACATTTTTGGCGGAAAAGTTGTGGAAACCACATTTTTGACGGAAAATCACGTTTTTGGGAGGAAAATATCGGAATAATGTTTTAAGCGGGAAAATCGTAAAATTGTTATTTTTGGCTAAAAAAATGGACTCGTATTGGCAGAAAAAATGATGGATTATTATTTTTTTGAGAAAAATGATGTTATAATAGTATTATTGCTATGATGTTATGATGATGATGATTAATTGATGATCAAATGATGTTAATGGATCCAACGGATCAACCATTTGACCCATGACTCATTATAAATAGACTCATTTGATCCATGACCCATTTGATCTATCAATTCATTAGAATCAATTTTTTTGACTTATTAGAGTCATGGATCAAGTTGGGTCGATCCATGACCCATTTTGACAATCTTAATTTCCTTCAACGATAAACACTTCCATGGATTGATTGCGTTGAATTCATTAAAAAGAATTTGGTAACAATGATAAATTGGATGCGAATACTAATTAGCAATTCCTTAATTCTCCAACCGAATTTTCCATTTATTTTTAATGAATTCAACGCAATCAATCCATGGAAGTGTTTATTGTTGAAGAAAATATAAGGGATTTGAGAATTCCATGTTCTTCTCTCAAATCTCAATGAAAGAGATTATCCATCCACTTGTAATTTCTTTATCGGATTTTGAGTTTCCGAAGATTTTGAATCGACGGCTTTACAAATGGGAAATAGATTATCCACTATGGCAAGTCAGGTTGAGTTATAGAGTCGGTTTTATAGTTTGGATCGGGTTTATATTTCTGAAATTCGATAAATTTTTAATTAACGGATTCTATAAAAAAAAGACCTATATGTGGTTTGCAATATATTTTTTACTTATTTGTACATGTCACTATGTATTAGATATGATGTAGATAAAACTATATTTTCATATTCTGTGTAGTTTACAATTTTTGTTTTTTTTTGTTTACAAAACAAGACACGTACTGGTTTGCACTTTAAATAAAATAAATTGTAATGGTAACAAAATGCGGATTATAAAGTCTGCACTTTTTCATGTTACTATTCATAGCATGTATGCTTTATATTTTTTTGGAAGTGTATTAAGAATTGATGGCTGTTTAGCTGTTATGGAGTTTAAATGATGATGATGATTTGATGGGTCAATGGTTAATTGTCAACTAAGCACATTGATGCCAACCAGAAGTGACTTGTGTTCCCTAATAATCTTTCATATCATATTTTTTATATAATTTGTTTTGTATTTTAAAACACTTTTACGATTAAGACATACAATTTGGTCATTAATTAATAAATGGTGGATTGCAAATCAGATTTACATGACTAACTTTTCTGAGTTTTAATCGTACAATATGGAAGGAGAAACAGATAGGCATTTTGATGCTTTGAAAGTTAATTATTTTAGGCTTAGCTTTGGAATGTCTAATTAAGAATCTGTGTTTTTGATTCTTACAAAATCATTTTGTCTCCATTATAAATATACTTTTTGTCGTGCATTCGTACGTGTGCTTAGTTTATTGGATTATTTATTTGTGAACTGATTTTTTTAATTAAGCGTAGTTCTCTTTTACATTTGAGTTTTAAAAAAGAATTGCGAAAATGTCAATAACTTACGTTTTTACTTTTTAATTGTGAAGTTTTGCATGAAGTGGAAGAAAGAGAACGTCACATGCACAACGCTTTTCTCCCACTACACCATTTGTAAGAAGCTTCATGGACGATACATTCTCTCACCCCAAAAACAATTGTGATTTTGATTAATCACATGGACTCTCCAAAGTAGATGGTCCAAAATTGAGAAAATCGATGTTGGTAAGAGTCTATGTTTGTAGCGCTAAGAAATATTTAGAAGGAACATCGTTAATTGTTTTCTCATCCATTTCAAGATATCCGATCCAAGCCACCCCTAATAAAGATTATAAAAAATGGAATTGAAACTTTAATTCCAACTCTAACCTCTAGTTAGATCACGTGTGTGCGAGGGATGAGACCGGAACATGGTCAAAATTCTTAACTTGCGATATATTTTGATAACCAAGAGAATCTGGACCGAAACCCGTACTAATATTATTGTGACATTTTGCTGTATATATGGAACAAGCAAAGCTGTCTAAGCAAAATCTGTACGAAGACACCAACCGGCAAATCATGGACTGCATTATTTAAAGAAAGATAAATTTGATATTTGTTACTAGGTAAATTATTTTATATGATCAAATATGTGTCTTTAGTGGAACTAAATCCCAAACTTCGATTAATTGGAGTTGGAGGAAAGTTGAACAACAACTGTTTTACCCATTTTGTGAAAAATGTCTCTAAATTTATTTGAACAATCCAACTATAGACGGCATGCTCGCATGGACATTATCTCCAAATTCAGCATGTATCCTGGAAACACGAGGTCAGCTGGTTTTTCTTGCATATCCTCTGAAATATGGATTGTAAGGAATATTTCATTTTCCTATTATGTGGTTTTATAGTCATCTGTTTTTAATGGAATATTGCTATTCTTTAATATATTTGGTAACCAATTAAATTGAAAATAATGGAGTTAATTCCTAATTAATCTCTACTTTGATCGACGGTTGAGATTAATCATAAGGAAACCCTAATGAGGAATTAGGTCCTCTCTCCACCTATAAATATATGCCTTTAGTCTATCATAAAGGCATCCAAAAACACAACACCTAAAGTTAGATAAGGGGAGAGAAACCTAAACTTTTATCTCAGAGATCAGGTTTTGTCTTCCATTCAGGATACCGTTCAGGAAGACCTAACTGCAACAATGAATGGAAGTACTCCACTAACCCTCCTTATGATTCTATTATGTGATTAACCTAGATGTTTGAAGATCTTAGGGTTCATGTAAAATTATGCTTACATGTGGTATCAGAGCTTAGGTTATGAACATCTGTTTAATCCATTAAATATAATAGATCTATGGCATGAATAATTGAAACTAAGAAATCTGCAAATTAGGGTTTTGTAGATCTAAATCTATGTTCAATTTTCGTGCGTGCATAATCTGTGTATCTGTGAATTAGAGATATTATCACAGATAAAAATCCGTGCAAATTTCGGGTTCCTGCGAATTATGTTTTATTTTCACAGATTCTGAATCGTGTATAATTTGTGCGAAATTAATCGTTCTGTGCAAATTTCGCGAGTCTGCGAATTAGGATTTTTTGCAGATTCTGAATCGTGCATAATCTGTGCGAAATTAATCGTTCTGTGCAAATTTCGTGAGTCTGCGAATTAGGATTTTTCGCAGATTCTGAATCGTGCATAATCTGTGTGAAATTAATCGTTCTGTGCAAATTTCGTGAGTCTGCGAATTAGGGTTTTTCGCAGATTCTGAATCGTGCATAATCTGTGTGAAATTAATCGTTATGTGCAAAATCATTATGTAGTTGATCTGTGCAAAATCGTTCTGTACATAATCCGTGCAGAAACGATCTGTACATAGAATCTGCAAAATCGTTCTGTGCATTATTAGTACAGAAGCGATTTATGCTTAAACCATCAAATTGTTCTGTGCATAATCCGTGCAGAAACAGTTTGTATAATTTTACAGAAACGAATTATGCACAATTTATGGCAGAACATTGATTTCATATAATGTGCAAATTAGGGTTCAGATATCACCACAATGACTTTATCCTAGAATGATTTGCGAATGAAAAACCATTGTTTATGTAAGTTTTGATCTGTTTATGTAGTAATTAGTTACCCACAGGTAGACTATGAACATAAGATATGATCAACAACTTATAAGAGTGTTTGTATATGTGTAGACCAAGGATATCCACAGATAACTTAGTCTAAATAATTCAATACATCGCTCAATAAAGTTTCCTGAATCCATGACTTTTCATGAGATTATGGTGATTTCCCACAGGAACACTATAATTTATTGTCATGTGCATTCTATTTCTTTGTGTTGATTATGTTTTGAAGCCTAAATTAGCACTTGTTGTATCTCTAAATTGGAGCATCTTTTCCTGCTAATTTGTCATCCATGGTTTCTGCTGTTCCAATCCCCACTTGAACCAACTTCTCAGAATGGAAAGAGAAAGTTGAGTTCACATTAGGAGTACTAGAATTGGATTTGGCACTTCGTAAAGATGAGCCAAACCCACTTACTGACGATAGTACTGAGGAAGAAAATGTTCTCCATAAAGCGTGGGAGAAAGCAAACGAATTGATCAGCATCATGTTCTTAAGGGTTGACAATAGTTAGCAATTTCAAAACTTTCCTTCTGACAGCTGAAAAGGTTTTAGGACTATCTAAACTCTATAGAAGAACAATTTAAGACTGCAGTCAAATCCCTTGTTGGGAAACTTATGGCATATCTTAAAATAATGAAAGATAATGGCACATAGTATATGCATGAACATTGCATTAAAATGACTAGTCTAGCGCCTAAGCTAAATAATTTAGGAATGAGTGGGACAATTATTTTCTTGTTCAGATTTCCTAAATTTACTATCTCCTCAATAAGGACCATTCCAAAATTCATTACAACGTCATTAATGAAAAGTGGATGTTGGATGAATTGGCTAACAAATGGGTACAAGAGGAAGCTAATTGAGCTTAAGCGTCTAGATATTAGAGTTGTCTATTATGTCTAAAGAGCTGGATTTAAAGCTGGAAATACGGCATTAAGTAAGCTGTGAAAGAGCACCACCCAGACTTAAAGATTATAATCCACTACTAAGAAGAAAATGGCTAAGAAATATAACGTTTTGCAAATTTTGCAGAAAGTTTGTACATTTTCATAAAATTTGCCTTAAAAGAATAGAATGATTCAGAAATAAAGGTGACATTGTGAGTTACATAAAGCTTTTCTGAATCTACTCTTACTTATGTTTCTTCTAAAATTGTGTTGGATTGACAGTGGTGCTTCAACACATGTCTCATGTTTCATGAAAAAATTTCTTATCAGTAACAACTCAAGTGAAACTACTTATACAAGGGAAATCGAGACAATTAATGCACCAGTTGAATTATTGGTACTTATCATCTCATTATGGATAAGTGGATTTTGTTTGGATTTATTTTAGACTCTTTATGTTCCATCTATTTCCCGTAATTTAGTTTCAGTAAGCAAACTTGATTTGACTGGTTTTAAATCTACTTAATGAGATGGTTGTTTCAATTAATTTCTGAACTCTAATTGAATTGGTTCTGGAATATTAGTTGATGGTCTTTATATGCTAAATATGGCTGATCAAACTTTTGAAACACATCTCTGCAAGATAAAAGTGGACTTAAACGTAAAACATGTGCAAATGACTCGTATTTCTTGTGGCATAAGAAGCTGGGACACATTTCCAGTGAAAGAATCAAAAGATTGGTAAAAGATGGAGTCATTCCAAATCTAGATTTTACCAATAATAAAGAGTGTGTAGATTGCATTAAGGGAAAGTAAACTAAACACACTAAGAGAGGAGCCACAAGAAGTACACAGCTTCAATTCTTGAAATCATACATACATATATTCCTGGACCTTTTGCCAGATTTCTCCAGAAATTAGGAATCGTTGCACAATACACAACGCCTGGTTCTTCATGGCAGAATGGTGTAGCTGAAAGGCGTAATCGTACTTATATGGGAATGGTTAGATCCATGATGAGTCATGCTAACTTACCTATATCTTTGTGGATGGATGCCAGTCTATATCTTGAACATGGTTCCTAGCAAAGCAGTTCCGAATACTCCTTTTGAACTGTGGAAAGGCTGGAAACCTAGTCTGTCACACCTCCAAGTTTGGGGATGTCCAGCTGAGGCAAGAATATATAACACACATGAAAAGAAATTAGACTTCAGAACAGTCAGTGGTTTCTTTATTGGATACCCTGAGAAGTTTATAGGATATAGATTTTAATGTCCAAACCATAGTACGAGAATAGTAGAAACCAGTAATGCCAGATTTTATGAGAATGATAAGGTCAGTGGGAGTGATAAAGTTCAAGATGTAGTCATTCAGGAAATTAAGGTTAATATCTCATTACCCTTAGTTTCGAATGTCGGGAATCCTCCTGTTGTTGAACCGTTAGACAATGAGGAGAACCCAGTGAATGATCATCCACTCCATAATGAAAACATCGCCAATAATGATCATTTAGAGAAACTAGCATTAAGAAGATCAACTCTTTCGAGAAGATCTGCTATTTCTGATGACTATATGATTTACCAAGTAGAATCTGGATAATGTGATATTAAAGATCTGGTTTCTTATTCACAAATCATTAAAGATGTTAATTCTGATAAATGGATTGATGCCACTAAAGATTAAATATACTCGATGGCTAAGAGCGAAGTTTGAGAAGTTGTTCAAAAGGCATAAACCAGCCGGGTGTAAGTGGATCTTTAAGATCAAACTCGACTGTAATGGCAATGCTGAACGATATAATGTCAAACTTGTAGCTAAAGTTTTTAATCAGAAAGAATGCATCGATTATAGTGAGACTTTTTCACATGTGTCTAGAAAAGACTCTCTCGGAATTATCATGACATTAGTAGCTCAATATGATCTTGAGTTACATAAAATGGATGTGAAAACTATCCTTTCTTAATGGAGACTTAGAAAATAAAGTCTATATGTGTCGACATGAAAGCTTCATAATCGAAGTTTAGGGAGATATGATTTGCAAATCAAAGAAAATATGGACTGAAACAATCTTCGAGGTGATGGTATCTAAAGTTTGATGAAACCATTACGAATTTCGGTTTCAAAGAAAATATTATAGATCATTGTATGTACCTCATGATCAGTGGGAGTAAGTTCATGTATCTAGTATTGTATGTTAATGATATCTTAGTGACTAACAATATTATTGGTTTAATACTAAGACTAAGAGTATCTTTCCAAGATTTTAAATTAAAGATATGAGTGAGACATCCTATGTGATAAACGAATATGAATATTCTATGATATATCACTTGGAATTTCAAGATAGTCTCATAAAACATATATTATTAAAGTTCTTGGGAGAATTGGCATGATGATGTGTTCTTCAAGTATGTGTAAGCTTCAAATAAGGTTTTGAGATACCTAAAAGAAATAAGTGAATATATGCTCACAAACTGAAAATCAACACATCCACAGATGGTTGGATTTTCTAACTCAGATTTTAGTGGATATCATAGATGTAGGTACTACACTCTTGAATATGTATCTCATCAACATATATGTCATATTATAGAAGAACTTACGGTTAGAGTTGCTTAATACATCCCTTAAGGAGGTTGAGTACGTATGTGGAAATTTTATGAGGCTTCAATTACGAAAACATATTTGCAGAAATGTCTTTGAGTTTGAGACGTTGAGTCTCAACTCTTAATGTGACAATGAAAGCTGCAAATCTTTCTTTAAGTAAGACATGATATCTAAAGGATCCAATTATATGGATATTAAGTTTAATATATGTCACTAAAAGCAAGATATTAAAAGAGATAAGTTTGTCATTGTATATATAGGCGCTAATGTTATGGTTGCAGACATATTTACGAAAGCTTTACCTCCAAAGACTTTTATGAAGCATGCTGAAAGTATGGGTCTTGAGGATAGCTCTTAATTACGTTGTCTGTTTATGTTTAGCCTATATTTGACATTTATTTGAGCTCTTTTATGACTTTTACATCTTTTATATATTCTGTTTCCAATGTGCACACACATTATTGTTGATTGGATTTATGATAACAGAATGAGTCTTTATTTAAAGACATAAAAGGGACCATTACGATAACTCCTACTTATGTTTATGGTCTAGCTATGAAGGTAGTCAATGAAGTAGTACATGGAAGGGATCATGTTGCAGAATGATGTGCGACTGCCATGACTCCCATTGATTACTAGATTAGCCAAGACATTTATGATGACTATATAAAAAATAAGAGTATAGCATATTATGCCGGCCTTATGATTCCTAAGAGAAAACATTAATGGATTTTACTAACGACCAAGTGGGAGACTGTAAGGAATATTTCCTTTTCCTATTATGTGGTCTTATAGTCATCCGTTTTCTAATGGAATATTGTTATTCTTTAATATATTTGGTAACCAATTAAATTGGAAATAATGGAGTTAATTCCTAATTAATCTCTACTTTGATCGACGGTTGAGATTAATCATAAGGAAACCCTAATGAGGAATTAGGTCCTCTCTCCACCTATAAATATATGCCTTTAGTCCATCATAAAGGCATCCCAAAAACACAACACCTAAAGTTAGGCAAGGGGAGAGAAACCTAAACTCCTATCTCAGAGATCAGGTTCTGTCTTCCATTCAGAATACCATTCAGGAATACCTAACTGCAACAATGAATGGAGGTACTCCGCTAACCCTCCTTATGATTCTATTATGTGATTAACCTAGATGTTTGAAGATCTTAGGGTTCATGTAAAATTATGTTTACATGGACATCACTCATCCGTCGACTCTTGTGTAATCGGTTTAAAACATATTGGGATATCATCGTCCCGATTCTGTCCGACACAACACATGATTGAACCTCTCTAAATCTCATACGGTATATGTTCCAAGCTAGCATATGGAAGGAACGAAACGGTAGACACCACAGCGAAAATCCAACCTCTACACAACAACTCGTCTGCCTTATAGATAAAAATGTTTGAAACATATTATCTTCCCTTCGACGCAACAGGTGCACGGCCGATGAAGATGGGTTAATACGGTGGTTCGAAACTTTTTTTTTTTTTGAATTACTAGGAGGTTCTGGACTAAGACCCGTATATTCTCCATTTTCAAAACAAGAGTATTTTATATGGTCTCATTCCATACCTCACACGATAATATAATCTCTAGGTTCGAAGCTACTAAGAATTAGTTTGATTCTATATTGTATTATTCTTTTCTAAACAGACGTAATTAACACTTTCTGGATAAATACAAATTTTTCCATTCTTTAAAAAAGAAAGAACAATCCATACGATTTGATGGTTAATAATGATTGTTTTGTATTTATATGTTTGTTTATTTGTGTGTTCTCAAGGAGTGGGATTCCTTTTTTATTTTTTCGGATTCAGTTGTTGTTTTGTTGTTAAGATTCAATGGAAAAAGCTTGGACTTGACATTACCATGAAACTTCCCATTATAGCTTTAGGATAAACGTTTTTTAATCATCAATGATGTCAGGCTGGCTTGGCCCATATCTCTCTTTTTTTCTAATCCATCAAGATCTTCATAATTATTGGTTATGAGATGGTTACTCCGCACCATGCGCATGCATGATGATTTTTTTTTTTTTTTTTACTGAATGATACTTATATTCATAAACCGTTTTGCTTACAAGCATTCACAACAGGGATAAGAGGCAAGCAGCCCACGTTGAACTACACGAGGATTACACCTATCAATCAAACATCATTTAGTTCTTGGTGATCTAAATTCAATCTTCCCATTTTCTTTATTTCTTGCACAATATCTAAAAATAAAAAAAAATAATTTAAGAACTCAAGATTAATAAAGAATAAACTCTCTTTATTTAGTTTTAGAAAAATAACTCAAAAACTAAAATTCTCAATCTCTCATAATCTCATAAGTTATATCACAACCATAAATTATATCACAACATGATATCTCCTTATATAGAGAGATAACTTGATAATTCCAAATCTTATTAGGTAAACTTAGATATATTTAGATGACTCCTAAATATATATTTTTCTTTTTCCTAATTTCCTTTTTCTTAATCCTTTAGTAACTTATAGCTCAAGTTATCTTCAAGCTTATTTCCAACATTCTCCCCCTTAAGCTTGAAATCTTCTTTTGACAAATCTTGAACTCCAATGAGATCTCTCATCTCTTTGAACTTGATCATTCCAAGTGGTTTTGTCAAAATATCAGCATTTTGTTCGCTTCCGGGAACATGCTCCAGTTCTACTTGCTCATTCTCCACACATTCCCGTATGAAATGATATCTCCGGTGAATATGTTTACTTCGTCCATGAAATACTGGGTTCTTGGTAAGTGCTATCGCAGATTTATTATCAATACGGACTGTCATCTTTTCACATGTTGTTCCCATGACTTCACCAAGAATTTCTGGAGCCAAATCGCTTGTTTAGCAGCTTCGGTGGCTGCCATGAACTCAACTTCACACGATGACAATGCCACAATATCTTGTTTTTGTGAACACCAAGAGATTGGACTCTCACCGAGATAAAATATGTGACCAGCTGTGCTCTTGCCATCGTCAAGATCAACATTATGACTACTATCACTGTAGCATACTAGCCTTGGTATCTTTGGAGCCGAGCATTTAAACGTTAAACCAAGGGTAGTGGTGCCTCGTAGATACCTCAAGCAATGTTTCATCGCGGCTCCGTGGGACTCTTTAGGACTCTGCATATATCGACTTAACACTCCCACACAAAAGGACATATCTGGTCTTGTATGATGAAGGTAACGAAGACAGCCAACATTCTTTTTGAACCTCATAGCATCAATTTCCTTTTCATCTTTAGATTTTGACAGTTGCAGTCCAGATTCTATCGGTGTGTGAACCAAATTGTAGTATGCCATTCCAGCTTCTTCTAAGATTTTCAAAGCATAGCGGTTTTGATTCATCGTTATTCCTCCCTTGTGTTGACATACCTCAATTCCAAGATAATACGTTAGTTTCCCGAGATCACTCATATCGAACTTAGAGGCCATCTCCCTTTTGAACTCATCAATGAAAATTGTATTTGTTCCTGTGACAAATAAATCATCTACATAAACCGCCACAAGGAGAAGATGTTCACTTACTTTCTTTCGATACACCGACAGCTCCTTTGAACATTTTTCAAACTGAAATTCTTGTAGAATTTGATTCAATTTATTGTTCCATGCTCTCGGTGCTTGTCTTAAGCCATACAAAGCTTTGTTGAGTTTATAAACTTTGTCCTCAAATCCCTTCTCTTCAAATCCTTCTGGTTGAGTGACAAAAACAGTTTCTTTTAACTCTCCATGAAGAAAGGCCGTTTAACATCAAGGTGATGTATTTCCCATTCATTTGATGCTGCAAGACTGATAAGGAGTCGTACCGTCTCAAGGCGAGCTACTGGAGCAAAAACTTCATCGAAATCAACTCCATATTGTTGCACATACCCCTTAGCAACGAGTCGAGCCTTGTGTTTATTAATGCTTCCATCAGAATTTCGTTTAAGTTTAAACAATCATTTCAAACCAATTGGTTTTGCTCCATTCGGTAGATCTACAAGACTCCAGGTTTGATTTTTCTTGATTGAATGAATTTCATCTTCACAAGCAAGCATCCATTCCTTTGATTCCTTTGCTTCATAGAAAGTTCTTGGTTCATCGTTTAAACAAAACAGTAGCCTCTCTCCTTCTTCTTCCGCAAGTAAGATGAAATATTCAAGGTGCTTAAGCTTTATGATTTGTCTTTGTGAACGTCTCAAGACTGGTGGAGACTGATTTTGAACATCTAAGATCTCTGTCTCTTGCTTATGAGAAGTTATGGACTCATTATCATCATTACCGGAAAACTCAAAATTGTCGTTGGATTACTCTGTTTCGGGTTGCTCTGTTTCAACACTCTCCCTCGTTCCTTGGATGCCATGATTACCAAAAACTCCAAATTCAACTATGAAACTCCCACCTTGTAGTTGATATGAGTTGTTAGTTCTCCAGTTCCAACCCTTTGTTTCATCAAATACAACATTTTGACTCACCACTATTTTCCAACTTTGTGGATCTAGTAACCGATATGCCTTTGAACCTGGTTCAGTGCCTAGATGAACAAGCATATGTGATCTATCATCCAGTTTCCTTAAATGTGACTTCTCCATCTTTGCATACCCAAGGCATCCAAAAATACGAAGATGGTCGATGTTTGGTTTCCTATCTCTGAAAACTTCATAGGGAGTTCTATCCTTGACTGCTCGTGTGGCGATTCGATTCAAAAGATATGTGCAATGTCTTATTGCTTCTCCCCACAAGTACTTTGGCACACACATGTGCTTCATGATGCTCCTTGCCATTTCCATTAATGTTCTGTTACGCTTCTCAACCACACCATTTTGTTGAGGAGTATATGGTGCGGTGAGGTGTCGTTTTATACCGGTATCATCGCAAAAGGAATTGAACTCCTGTGAAACAAACTCTCCTCCTCTATCTGTTCTGAAAGTTTGTATACTTGCTCCTGATTCTTGCTCCACTAAGCTTTTAAAGTTCTTGAACTTGTTAAAGGCATCAATCTTTTCTTTCAACATAACTGTCCACATGTACCTAGAATAATCATCAATGAGAACAAAAATGTACCTATTCCCAGCCATCGTTCTTGGTGTTATAGGTCCGCAAAGGTCTCCATGTATGAGCTCCAGTTTCTTGGTTGCTCGATATAAGGTGGCTTGTGGGAACACTTGTCTAGTTTGTTTTCCGAGTAGACATGAGCCACATATCTCCTTTTTGATATTTACTCGTGGAATTCCTTCGACGAGTTTCTTTTGTATCATGTTCCTTATTGTATCAAGGTTTACATGTCCCAACCTTGCATGCCATTTACTTGAGTCACTCATCATTGTTAGGTGTAGACACTCCGTATTTGTTATTCCCATTCGAACCTTATATAGACGATTTCGTGATCTGTTTGCTTTGACGAGTAGTTTTCCATCGATATCATGCATTGTTAGATAGTTTTCTCTCATTCTTATGTCACAACCTGATTTTGTAGCTTGTCCAAGACTAATAATGTTGCTCTTTAAATCTGGAATGAAGTAGACATTTGTCATTACTCTTGAGTCGCCGTTTCTGTCAATGAATGATATCGATCCTTTCCCTTTGATGTCTATTCGTGAGTCATCACCAAAACGAACCTTTCCGGTAACAGAGTCATCAATTTTTGTGAAATATCTTCGGTCTCCTGTCATTTGGTTGCTAGCCCCATTGTCGAGATACCATATGTTTTCTTCTCCGGTGTTTGTCTCATAGTCGCTTGGTATACAGTTTTTCTCGTTTAAGTACACCACCTCATGCATTAGGAGCTCATCTGCTTCTTCTGTATCGTCCTTGTTGTTTTCTTGAGTTTCTTGCAGCTTAAGTAAACGATCCGGGCAACTTGAAGCATAGTGACCTGTTTTGTCACATCGGTAACAAGTAATCCTTGATGAATCAACACTTCTTGATGGATCTCTTCCTCCATTGAATCGTCCACGGCCTCTACCCCTTGAGTAGAATCGTCCTCCGCGTCCTCTGCCTTTATAATCTCTATTGAAGTATCGATTTTGAGTTTCCGTGTTTGTATACATCAATTTGGTTTGATCTTCCTGAGCTTTTTCTTCTTCATCGAAGATGCGTTATTCATAGGCTTTTAGGCGTCCTATGATGTCTTCGAAACTTGTAGTATTGAGATCTAATACTTGTTCAAGAGACGCCACTATATGTGTGTATTTTTTCCGAGGGAGACTCTTAAGAAACTTCTTGACCAGTTTTGATTCTTCACTATTTACTCCTAAGGCAGCTGATTTCGATGATATTTCGGACAATTTTCCCAAGAAATCATCAATAGTCTCTGATTCTTTCATCTTAAGGCGATTGAATTCGGCCATCAGTGTTTGTAATCTCGCCTCTTTGACCCTCTCTGCTCTCATATGTCTTGCTTTGATTGCTTCCCACACTTTCTTTGCCGTGTCTAGCTCTCCGACTTGTAAGATAAGTGTCTCGGGTATTGATTGAAACAACATAGCTATCACCATGTTGTTCTTCTCATCGTCTGTTGTCCTAGCTTCTATGATATCCCAAACCTTGTGTACTTTAAGGCAAATCTTCATCCTCATGGCCCATACCGTATAATTGGTTGAGTTAAGCATAGGACATTGGATTGAGGAGGGTCCTCCTCCTTCTTTCGATTTCTCCGTAGAAGGTATAATGTCTCCCATGTCTTTATGCCGTATGATCTTCGTAATCGATACCCTAACTTAAACTTAAGCTCTGATACCAAATCTAGAAATCAAAGAAGATTAATTTAAGAACTCAAGATTAATAAAGAATAAACTCTCTTTATTTAGCTTTAGAAAAATAACTCAAAAACTAAAGCTCTCAATCTCTCATAATCTCATAAGTTATATCACAACATGATATCTCCTTATATAGAGAGATGACTTGATAATTCCAAATCTTATTAGGTAAACGTACATATATTTAGATATATTTAGATGACTCCTAAATATATATTTTCTTTTTTCCTAATTTCCTTTTTCCTAATTTCTTTTTTCCTAATCCTTTAGTAACTTATAGCTCAAGTTATCTTCAAGCTTATTTCCAACACAATAAAGCTCAATGAACTATTTCCCTATTTATCTTTGATTTTCTATCACAATAAAATTTGAATCTATTCTTGTTTTGAACTTGCTTACAACACCGAGGCAACACTACTTTCCAAATCAAAACTCTTTTGACCATCGTGGATATAGCCAATGTTGTGTCGGAGGAGTCCACTACTTCGTGTCTAAACTCTTCGTCTCTTGGGATCTTGATTCTTCCCTCGCATCCAAGACTTGTGCATGGAATCATTTGCTTACATCTTCACGCATCTTTCCCAAAGTGTCATTGACTAGGAAGCTCATTCCTTCAAAAATGAAGTTGTTGCAATTCGTCCATCGCATCCATAATATCCAAGGGAATATGGTGCAAAGCCATTTTCAGGGGAAGGAAAATTGGAGAAAGCCCAAACCTGTCTAGGAATTGTGCAAGTGATGAACAAGACATGGTTTGTGGATTCTCCTTCAAATCCACGAATGTGGCATCTAGGATCAACCTACATTCCCCTTGACACAATCTTGTCCGCTACTAGGAATAGCTTTTTGATTTTGGTCGCGGTGTTAAGCGTCTAATTTAGTCTTTAATAGCATTGATAGACAGTTGCATGAGAGCTTCCCCTAAAACTTCAGATTTTGTCCCTTGAGATGCTGACCAATACCCTGACTTGACCGTATAGTCACAACTCTTGGTGTATTCCCAACAAAGAAAGTCCACATATAAGACCATCAGTTTTATTTTTAAGATCAATTCCACATCTCTTGGAAAGAAGTGTTCTTCTAGTTTTTCCATGTCCCATCTCCTTGTGCTTGAATCAATGAGATCTTTAACCCTCAAATCCAGATCAAAAATGATATCTTTCATCAAGGGAGCTTTCATAATTTAATCACACAGTCTTTGGGAAGTCAAGATACTAAGAGAAGCCTCATCTCCAAACATTTGGTTGAAACTTGTTTTCAACAGTTCTCTCCCATGAAAAATGCTTCTTCACGCAAAAGAAGGCACGAGGACTTTATGAAGGTTCTTAATTTTATGATTTGCTAATGTGTTATTTTAGTTATTTGTTTTTTAAATTTTATTATGCATGATAGACACGATGCCATGTCATGAGTTATTAATAAAATTAGGTAGTAACCCGCACCCTGGGTGAGATATTTATAAATATTTTTGGGAGGTTTTTATTTTAAATTATATGGTGTTAGCAAAGGCTCGAACCGATTGACCAGTTCTTTTTTAACTGTAGCACTGCTTTTATCTCCCTATAAAATAATGTTTTGAAGTCAGATATCAACAAAAAAGCAGAAAATATAAATGAGATAATTAAAGTTACAAAGACGACAAAAGACACATTTGAATCGATTAACACCATTACAATCGTTTCTCCACCGGTCGTAGAGTATTGTTTCCAAAGTCTTATTATCTTAACTTTTATCTTCCGCATACTTTTGAAAGGTTTCAAGTCAAAGACTGAATAGAAAGAGGCCATGGAGATAAATGTTAAATTGTTTAGGAAAAGTTAATGGTGTTGTGTAAGTGGTGAATGAAATTTTAAGGTAATGTGATATAGTATTATACATTGCTAAAAGTAAGGGTTTCCCACTTATTAAGAAGGTTAGACATTCAAATTTGAAATCAAATTTTAAATCAATCATATCAGAATAATTTTGTATTTAGTTTCCATGAACATTACTTTTTTGAAAATCATTATTACTTGAATATCTCTCTTTCCATGAAATTTATCTTTGACCAAAATTTATTTGGTCTACGTAGTTATGGAAAATACAAGAATCTTGATTTAATACACATAATTAGCTCCTAAATTATTTGATCTACGTAGTTATCTCTCATTCACATAATTAGCTACTAAATCAATTGACAAAATAATCTGGATTTAATATGATAGTATATTGTAGATGACTTGTTGATATTGTTTCTAAACTATCCATGCTTTATTTTATATGTTTTTAGTTTCTACATAAGTTTTTCAAAACTTAAGCACAATTTTAGTATATTGTAGATGGCTTGCTGATATTGTTTCTAAACTCTCCGTATTGTTAAGTTATATGTTTTTAGTTTTAATAGTCATGGGCATAATATCCGAACCGAACCGAATTTGGTGGTTCGGTTTCGGTTATTAGCTAATAACCGAATAGATCTTATTCTTCATATCCATGGGTATCGGTTCGGTTCGGGTATTACCCGAAAACCGAATGGATACCCATGGATCTGATGATATGTTAAAAAAAATAAACATCACCGAGCTTCGAACCGTCGACCTAGCATTTCTATACTCTACTATGCAACCAACTACACCACTTATAAAACTTGAGAATCATTACATTTTGTTTAACATAAATGATCAATAAACTATAGACACAAAATAACATAAATCCCTAATCGAACCACACTCGCCTAAATCCCTAAAGCCTCTTTGATTCTCTCTCTGAAGCTTCTCGACTAAGAATTTCTTGACTCGACCATAAAGAACTCAGCTTCTCTCTGAAGCTAGCGTAAACGAACACGGCTTGATGTAGGAACAAGAGCACTCGTTCATACAAAGCGGAAGACGGAGAAACTATAGTTGGCCGTACAACACTCTCTAGAGGATCGATTGAGATGGTTGGTGATGAATAGCGATGGTGACTCTTCAACTGGCCGTATAGCACTCTTTGAGGAACCGAGAGATGATTGATAGATGGAGGAATGATAGACGCCACACAGATCGATGGAAGAGATCTATGATAAGTCTGATACACTATATACTTCAAGAAATCACTCACAAGAAGGATAGAAGACAAGTATTTTCTTTCACAGAAAATAGCAAAGACTCTCAATATTACTCATAAAACAAAGCTGAGTTCGACAATGACAATACAAAAGGATATAAAGAAAATAACACAAGTCTGCATGAAGGAGAGAGAAAGAGTAAGCATTAAAACATAGTTTGAATTCAAAGAATGACTCTTGAACTCTCCTTGTCGAAAATCTGGATGTGACTGGGCTTGAGGAAAATCAACTAAATGGGCCAATGATAATGTGAACCATTGCCTCATTAAAAACCTTTCCAAGAAAACCCAATGGGACAAAACTTGGACAAGGGAAAAAGAGCACAAATGGAGCACATACCCATTTAGTGACTTCTTTGGGCCTCTTGATTCTGCTTTGAAATGATGAAGATAACAGCTTCTTTAGTTCCTTGAAAAATTGGCAAGAATGGTATTGTTGGAGTCTTGTTGTATTCTTGAACATCTTCTTGCATTTCCTTAGTAATCTCGGATTCTTGGAATTCTTCAAGCTCAATGATTGTGATGAGATTCTCCACAGATTTGTTGAACTCCTCCCTCAAAGCTCTAGTGCCTGATCTGGTCCTTGGAGTTTGCCTCATAGTTGGAACGTTGATGACTTCCTCCTCAGCTTCGGTTGAGCTAGTATCGATGGCCTCATCATCTCCTCCCCCTTGAGAAGGTTCTGTCCTCAGAACAGGTTCATCTGCATGGAAAGGAGCTAAATCAGCAACATTAAAGGTGTGAGAAATCGTAAACTCACCTGGTAGATCAAGTTTATAAGCATTGTCATTGATCTTTTCCAGCACTTGAAAGGGACCATCTCCTCTAGGTGCAAGCTTTGATTTCCTTTTGTCCGGAAATCTCTCATGCCTTATATGCAACCAGACCCAATCTCGGGGTTCAAAAGTGATCTCCTTGCGGTGCTTATCAGCTTGTTGCTTATACTTCTCGGTTTTTCTTTCCAAATTGTCTTTAACCTTCTGATGAAGTTTCTTTACGAAATCTGCTCTGGTTTCACCTTCACTAGAATAAACAGCTTATGGCAAAGGTGAAAGATCAAGTGGAGTAGTAGGATTAAAACCATAGAAAATTTCAAAAGGAGAGAATTTCGCACCTGAATGCTTAGCATGATTATAAGCAAACTCAATATAAGGTAAACAAGATAACCAATTCTTTAAATTCTTACCCACCGTAGCTCTCAACAAGGTCGAAAGAGTTCGATTTACTACCTCAGTTTGTCCATCGGTTTGTGGGTGACAAGTAGTTGAGAAGAGCAGCTTAGTTCCCAAATTTTTCCATAAATGACTTAAAAACTTGGTGTCACGATCTGAGACAATGGTCTGTGGCACTCCATGTAAACATACTACTTCTTTGAAAAACAGATCAGCAGTTTGCGTAGCATCGTTAGTCTTGTTGCAAGGAATGAAATGAGCCATTTTTGAGAACCTGTCTACAACTACAAAGATAGAATCCTTGTGGTTGATCTTTGGCAGACCTAAAACAAAGTCCATAGAGATATCTACCCAAGGCAGGTTAGAAATAGGCAAAGGCATATATAAACCATGAGAATGTGACCTGGATTTTGCTTTTAAGCAAGTGATGCACTTAGCACATAATTTCTCCACATCTCGTTTCATGTGTGGCCAATAGAAATGCTCCATAAGTACGCTTAGAGTCTTGTTTCTGCCAAAATGACCCATGAGCCCTCCTCCATGAGCTTCGCCAAGCAGTAGCTCTCTCATTGATCCTTGAGGAATGCAAAGTCTTTTATCTTTGAATAAAAATCCATTTTGCTGGTAGAATGATCCATACGCAACCTTGCTTGTTTCTTTGAATGCTTCTTGAAAATATGGATCAATTTCGTACAGTCCTTTGATATGATCGAATCCCATGATTTTAGCCTCCATTGTGCTGATTAGAGCGTGTCTCCTTGATAATGCATCATCAACAATGTTTTCTTTTACCTTTTTGTATTTGATCACATAGGAAAATGTCTCCACGAACTCAAGCCACTTAGCATGTCTCTTCTTGAGTGTAGTCTGACCTCTTAGGTGCTTAAGCGTCTCATGATCTGTATGAATAACAAATTCTCTTGACAATAGATAATGTTGCCAAGTTTCAAGAGACCTTACCAAGGCATAAAGTTCCTTATCGTAAGTAGGATAGTTAAGGGAGGCGCCACTTAGTTTCTCACTAAAGTATGCTACTGGCTTCACTCCTTGAGTTAGGACAGCTCCTATACCTGTACCAGAAGCATCACATTCAATCTCAAAAGTCTTTTCAAAGTTAGGGAGTACCAAAATAGGTGCATGTGTGAGGCTTTATTTGAGCTTGTCGAATGCCTCATCTTGTGTTGATCCCCATTTAAACTCCACATTCTTTTTGATCACCGAGGTTAAGGGTGCAGTAATGGTACTGAAGTCCTTCACGAATCTTCTGTAAAAACTAGCCAGACCATGGAAGCTCCTTACATGTCCAATAGTAGTTGGAGTCGGCCAATCTTGTATGGCTTTGATATTCTCTTCATCGACCTTTAAACCCTGTGAACTCACAACAAATCCTAAGTTTTTGCATATAAGTTTTTAGCTTTAAGTGCAAAATGTGCATTTCTTTAGGTTTGCATATAAGTTTTTAGCTTTAAGTGTTTCAAGAACCTGCTCAAGATGATTCAAGTGATCTGCAAGGTTAGAGCTATAAATCAGTATGTCATCAAAGTAGACTACTACGAACTTACATATGTATGCCCTTAAGACATGGTTCATGAGTCTCATGAATGTACTTGGCGCATTAGTGAGTCCAAATGGCATGACCAACCACTCGTATAAGCCTCTCTTAGTTTTAAACGCCGTTTTCCATTCATCTCCTCCCTTCATTCTTACTTGATGATATCCGCTTCTTAAATCGATTTTTGAGAAGATGGTTGCTCCATTGAGCTCATCTAGCATATCATCCAGCCTTGGAATGGGATGTCTATATTTGACAGTAATATTGTTGATGGCTCTACAATCAACACACATCCTCCAAGTCCCATCTTTCTTAGGTACTAGAATCACTGGAACAACACATGGGCTTAGAATTTCTCGAATATAGCCTTAGACATCAAGTCTTGTACTTGTTTTTCTAGCTCCTTGGCTTCTTCTGGATTGACTCTATAAACAGCTCTATTTGGCAAAGGTGCACCAGGGACTAAATCAATTTGATGTTCAATTCCTCTTGTTGGTGGTAGTCCTGGTGGAATCTCTTCGAGAAACACATTAGAGAACCTGTCAAGCAACTCTACAATAGTTGGTGGTAATTCGTGTTCTTCCTGACCTGAAAACAAACCCTCCTTAAAGATCATTAGTAACACCTGTTCTTTTAAATCAAGAGATTTCAAAACAGTATTAGGTGTTACATAAAGATTTGTTTTACTTAGCTTATTTCCTTTGGACATAGATCGTTGCATTTCAAGCACTTCTTGAGGTGTCAAAGGCGCCAAGCTATGCTTCTTGTTGTTGTGCAAGAAAGTGTAATGATTGGTTCTACCATTATGTAATGCTTCTTTATCAAACTGCCATGGACGACCTAATAGTAGATGTCCAGCTTGCATAGGCACTACATCACACACAACTTGATCTGCATACTTGTCAATACTGAATGGGATTGTGACTTGCTCGGAAATCTTAAGCTCAGTATCATTATTTAGCCATTTGAGTCGGTATGGTCTAGGGTGCTTCGTTTTTTGAATACCTAGCTTGTCAACCAAATACTTGCTGGCTACGTTAGTGCAAGATCCTCCATCAATAATCAAACTACATACCTTAGAGTTAACTGTGCAACGAGAATGGAAGATGTTTTCTCTTTGAATTGTTTCTGGTTCAAAGAGGACGCTGAGTGCTCTTCTAGTAACTAGAAGCTCTCCGGTATCAGCATAATCCACAACATCATCTTCTGATTCTTTGGGTTCATACTCTGCTTCATCTTGAGACTCATATTCTCCATTTGCTTTGAGAATCATAACTCTCTGGTTTGGACAGTCCCTTGCATAATGTCTTTTTCCCTGACATTTAAAACAAGTTATATCTCCAGATCTTTGAGCAGGGAACTTACTAGGCTCTGGTTTGTCTTGCTTAGACACTTCAGGTGCAGCTTTCTCGAATCAGGAATCTACTTCAATAGATTTTTCTTTATCTATAGCTTTCGATGGTTGTTGATTCCAAGTAGACTTGTTTCTGCTTGTTGCGATAGTCTTTCTCTTGATGTGCTGCTCGGCTTGAGTAGCAAGGTGCAACAACTCATCAATATCATGATAGGTTTATCTCTCAACCTTTCTCGCAATCCTGTCTTGAAGACCGTCTACAAACTGTGCCATCAAAGTTTCCTCTGAGTCTTCAGTTTGCAATATGTTCTTAAGCATCTCAAACTCATCATAGTATTCTTCAACAGATTTTGACCCTTGAGTAAGCTTTCTGAACTTCTTTTGCAAATCTCTATAGTAATATGCAGGAACGTATCTCTTCCTTATAGCAAACCTCATGTCTTCCCAAGTAGTAATCTGTCCATGTCTATGCCTTCTTCTTTCAGACACATCTCTGTCCCACCAAGCTAAGGCACTATCCGCGAGCTGAGCCGCAGCTAGGGACACTCTTCTTTGTTCTGAATAGTTGTAATAATCAAAGATATACTTTATACGTCTTTCCCAATCAAGATAAGCATCTGGATTCACTTTTCCAACAAAGATTGGTGCCGTGAGCTTGACGTCATGGTTTCCTTATCTTGTTTCCTCTACTCTGCCTCTGTTTCGAACTTGCTGTCTCCCTTGTCTCAGATCAGGATCTGGTGGTTCATCATCAGATTCATGCAAGTCTTCTTCTTCTTCATTTGCTCTTTGCACATTCACGTTTCTAATAGGGTTTCTGCGCACAGGTGGAGGCTGTTCAAGCCGAGTGATGCGTTCTCCAAGAGTCTGAAATTGAGTCTGCAGTTGTGTTTGAAGATCATCAATCATCTGGGAAACATTCACATCTCTTGGTTCTCCCATATCTCCTGTCTCACACTCACACAACACAGATCAAGTGCAAGGAAATGAAAGGACACAAAACAGTAACAAGAGAACTCGACACAAATGATCTAGAAGTTGGAAAGACAAAAACGGAACAGTGATGAAAAACCGAGGGCAGGGGATTAACAACACTTAGATCTAGTTATTTATGATGCAAACAAGATAGATATACAAGAGATCTAACAAATCGCATACAACAAATGAACTAAAACGAATTTTTATGGGTTTTCTTATGATCTACGCAATCAACAATGAAACAAAACGAAATGAAGTGAAACAAAAATGAATAGATAAACCTGATTTGGAGCATTAATCTCTGATACCAGATGATGTAGGAACAAGGGCACTCGTTCATACAAAGCGGAAGACGGAGAAACTCTAGCTGGCCGTACATCACTCTCTAGAGGATCGATTGAGATGGTTGGTGATGAATAGCGATGGTGACTCTTCAACTGGCCGTACAACACTCTTTGAGGAACCGAGAGATGATTGATAGATGGGGGAATGATAGACGCCACACAGATCGATGGAAAAGATCTATGATAAGTCTGATACACTCTATACTTCAAGGAATCACTCACAAGAAGGATAGAAGACAAGTATTTTCTTTCACAGAAAATAGCAAAGAGAAAAACTCTCAATATTACTCATAAAACAAAGCTGAGTTCGACAATGACAATACAAAAGGATATAAAGAAAATAACACAAGTCTGCATGAAGGAGAGAGAAAGAGTAAACATTAAAACATAGTTTGAATTCAAAGAATGACTCTTGAACTCTCCTTGTCGAAAATATGGATGTGACTAGGCTTGAGGAAAATCAACTAAATGGGCCAATGATAATGTGAACCATTTGCCTCATTAAAAACCTTTCTAAGAAAATCCAATGGGACAAAACTTAAACAAGGGAAAAAGAGCACAAATGTAGCACATACCCATTTAGTGACTTCTTTGGGCCTCTTGATTCTGCTTTGAAATGATGAAGATAGCAGCTTCTTTAGTTCCTTGAAAAATCGGCAAGAATGGTATTGTTGGAGTCTTGATGTATTCTTGAACATCTTCTTGCATTTCCTTAGTAATCTCGGATTCTTGGAATTCTTCAAGCTCAATGATTGTGATGAGATTCTCCACAGATTTGTTGAACTCCTCCCTCAAAGCTCTAGTGCCTGATATAGTCCTTGGAGTTTGCCTCATAGTTGGTACGTTGATGACTTCCTCCTCAGCTTCGGTTGAGCTAGTATCGATGGCCTCATCACGGTTTCTCTCTGATGCTCTCGACTCAACTAAAGAGATTCAGTAAAAGTGCCTTTATCTCTTTCTTTTTTGTTTTGTGAAGCCCAAAACTGTCGAATACGATTTCAAAACCGACACTTGTGTCCCCAAATTAGGGTAAAGATTGAATTTTTAGCTTGTTTTGTTTAATTTCCCGACTTGAATTCATCTGGGTCGGTGTTAAAATCCCGAAATTTCAAGCACATTTTTGGTTTTGACATTTTTGGTGATTAGGGTTATGCTTGTTGGTTGGAGAGGAACTGAACCGAACTGATTGGTATCCGAACCGATTTCCCTAAAGCTAGGAACCGAAGGAACCGAACCGGAATTGAACCGAATACCATATGCCCATGACTAGTTTCTACACATGTTTTTCAAAATTTCTGAAAATGGCCATCAAAAATATTTCTAATTCGGATCACTAATTAGAATTTGAATATGCAAAACTTTGTTTGACATAAAATATAATTAAGATTATGCATACGTTTAATGTGAATAACACTAATGTAATTATTCTAGTAAGTTAATTCTTTTTTATAAATCTCATGATACATTTGTAAATCACATATTAAGCAAATGTTTTTTTTTTGTTTTTAATCCTTCTCAATTAATATATAAGAGATGTTAAATTTAGAATTGAATACATGACGTTTTTGGTAAAATTAACGGCCTTTTTGTATGACGGTTACATGTTTTGACAATATCTATAATGTTAACGCTATCTCATCAAGTGCTATCTCATCAAGTGCTATCTCACGCTCTTGCTTGATCTTATCCATCATCTACTGCAGGTTCATCATCACATAATCTTTTTAATCTCTTTTTCCTCAGATATTTCCGCAAAGAAACAATCAATGTTTAAGAAAAATAATATTTCAAATCCTATGCAAAAAAAGTTAAGAAAATTTGATACTTTAATTCACGGTCGACCAAAATTAAGACAAAAGGTATGGTTTAAGTAAAAAGGACCAAATAGAGTAGACACAGAGAAGATCAAGACAAATGGTGTAAGTGATTTTGTCCTTCTAAGTGAATGAATTTTTGAAACCACCACAAGCTTTAGTGTGATCATTAAGAAGGTGAAAGCTCGTGAAAAAGCACACATTTGCTGGATCTGGCATATTCAGATAGCCTCTGCGGAATGATTCCACGAAGAAATTCGGCGCAGCCACAGTAAGAAGAAGGGTTGCACCGGGAATTTCTAGCGACTCTGCAAGTTTTTTTTATACCTTATAGTTGGCAAATATACAAAAAGACTAACCAACTCTCAATTAAATGATTATTTATACCCCCAAAGTGTTGTCTAACATTAAGAGTAAGTGCTTCCTAATCATCAGTTTGGATTAATTTATATCTACAAATTTCAGGAGATATTGAAGATTACTTTGATGATGAAGACAACAATGCTACAAATATGGCTTGTAGCTAAGGAGTTGGAGAGTCGAGCATATGATGAGATTCATGTCGATGGAAGTGATGATGAAGACTTTTGTGATGAGATTTTTAATTTTTATGTTATGGAGAAGATGAGTATGTTAGAACATTTGATTTTATGTTTTATGTAATTTTTTGTTCTATTTATAAAGAAAAAAGATTAATTTTACCAAAAAAAAAAAAAGACTAATACAGTTTATAGAGCTAATTCAGGATTTCATGGCTAATTCTTTTTTCTACAGTTTACAGGGTTAGCGCAGGGCCGGGTTAGCACAGAGCCGCATTTGCATAGGACCGGGCTAACGCAGGGCTTGAGCCCTGTTGACAACATCCCTAATATCCGCGCTATGCGCATGAACAATTGATTATAAATAGATTTAAGAAGTTTTGTTGAAGAATGAATACCATGGTTAAGCAAATACACGAAAAGACTTTAAACCAATTCTTCATAGAATGAATACTATGTTACATTACTATACTAAGATTATTGGGAAAAATGCCAAAAAATACCTCAATTATTTAATTTTTGCCAGAAATCCACACAAACTTTTTGCGTTGTCAGAAACGCACACAAACTATTTGTTCGATCCATAAAAATACCCAAACTTTTTAAAGTTCCATTTTCCCCCCTACGATTTCACGTCCGTTAACGGACATAACAGAATCGATAAACGGCGTTAATTTTCTTTTGGGAAAAATGCCAAAAAATACCTCAACTATTTAATTTTTGCTAGAAATCCACACAAACTTTTTGCGTTGCCAGAAACGCACACAAACTATTTTTTCGATGCATAAAAATACCCAAAATTTTTAAAGTTCCATTTTCCCCCCTACGATTTCACCCAAAACGGCTCATCTTCTCCAATTGTGCTCCAAACGTGCTAAAACCTGAAAAGACTCTAAAATACTATGAAAAAACTAGAAAGACTCTATAAAAAAGACTTATATCATTGTTAAAAAGGGGTAAAAACTATGATATATCAACTTCCCCAGACTTAGCCTTTGCTTGCCCTCAAGCAAACAGAAAACTAAACCAGAGAAAGAGGTTTGAAAACACGGAGACTCACCTGTTCTTGAAACATTGCAATGATTTTTTTCTTAGTGCTCCACATATCACCTAACCAGTTCCAAATCTAACCACCATCTACTTCTCCGTAGACATCCACAGCTCCCTAGAGTACACACATTATTTCACAGCATCATTCAAATAAAGCCATCATAACCAGTTTCATCGATGTGATCAATGCCAAGAACTTTCTAGACTCTTTTCCGTAGGGGGTGAAATCGTAGGGGGGAAAATGGAACTTTAAAAAGTTTGGGTATTTTTATGGATCGAAAAAATAGTTTGTGTGCGTTTCTGGCAACGCAAAAAGTTTGTGTGGATTTCTGGCAAAAATTAAATAGTTGAGGTATTTTTTGGCATTTTTTCCAAAAGAAAATTAACGCCGTTTATCGATTCTGTTATGTCCGTTAACGGACGTGAAATCGTAGGGGGGAAAATGGAACTTTAAAAAGTTTGGGTATTTTTATGGATCAAAAAAATAGTTTGTGTGCGTTTCTGGCAACGCAAAAAGTTTGTGTGGATTTCTGGCAAAAATTAAATAGTTGAGGTATTTTTTGGCATTTTTCCCTAAGATTATTTATATTTGTAGGTAAAACTGTTTTTAAGGATTTAGTTTTTTCATTGTGTACGAGGAAATTGGTTTGGGAGGAAAAGCTTGAGAACGACTGTGAGGAGAGCGATCAATTTTCCAAACTCCCCCCTGCGGATACAATTCGAATGTTATATCGAATCATCGTTACATACTTAAGAAGAACAACATAAAAGGTTTATTTTTTTTGGTATTGATTGTTACCTCAAGAACTGGAAAATAACAAGAGGAAGGCTAACGAA
Source organism: Eutrema japonicum (assembly GCA_030161315.1). Classification (NCBI taxonomy): domain Eukaryota; kingdom Viridiplantae; phylum Streptophyta; class Magnoliopsida; order Brassicales; family Brassicaceae; genus Eutrema; species Eutrema japonicum. Next base: position 4,052,624 of record BSQW01000010.1, on the reverse strand, counting down.
GAGGTAAGGAGCTAATAGTGGTTGACTTCCATTTCGTTCCATCCAATATCATCAGAATACTTAACCAAAAAATAAAATTAATATTATTGAAAGATCAAAACATATTAAACAAACGAAAGGCTTATATATATATCAAAATGTTTTAGACTGAAAAATATGACTAACAGTGCAGCGAAGGACGCGACCCAGTTTAGGAACATCGTGACCATAATTAGTGTGAAGATGAGAACTTGATTTGTAAGTTTGCAAGTCAAACATGGTCAAACAACTATGGTTGGATGGTGTTTTTGAGATCATAAACAGATGGCATGGTTTTGGTACAGATCATGACACAGGATATGATATAGGAAAATGACTTTTGTCATTTAGTGTCTAAGGTTTGTTTGCTCAAAGCGAACATGATTAAAGGAGGCTTCTTTGGCATTTGGTGATTGCACTAGGTTTTAAGGATGTCTCATCATATATAAATGTATAGGTAGACATGTAAGAGAGTAAGTGTGTAAGCTGTGTGCATACAACACAATGTAGACATAGAGAAAAAGTGAGAACCGAGAGAAGCTTTTATAAGAGGGCTTTGGGGTGGTTTGTGGATCTCTTTGTAAACTCTATGTTCTAGTGGATTCCGAGCAACAGTCTCGGCGAGATGTAGCGACCCGGTTATGGGCGTGAACTCGTTAAATCGTGTGTGTGCTCCCTTCTCTCTTCTCTTTCTCTCTATACTCTGTTTCTGTGCTAGTATCTGTTTCAGTTCCTGTTATAGTCTCTGTTTTTCAGCACCAAACTACTTCTATCTTGGTTTGCTGAGATTTATGCTCAGGAAAGTTAACACCGTTGAGCGTCTGAATCCTAACATAGTGGTATCAGAGCGTAGGTTCTGTGTTTCGTGGTTCTCTCAAGCCAAGAATCATGTTTTGACAAGAAGTGAAGCGGAAGAGTGTGTTTGTCATAGAGGCTGTATTTTATGGAAGGAGAAACTCGTGGCTTAGGTGGAGTTTCTAGGCATGAGTGAAGCTTTGAGGATGACTGAGATTTCAGTAGAGAAAGTCTCAGATCCAGAAGCAGAAAGAGAGAAAGAAGATCCATGTCTGAGAGATATAGGATCTAGAGAAAGAAGGAGAATGAAGAGAAGTGAAAAAGGTTGGATCTTTGGAAGGTTAGAGCAGTAAGGCTCTTTTCCCTTGAGTTCTCACGTTCTTCTCTTTGTAGAGCTTGTTGTGGAGAGGCAAGTAATGTCTCATGAGAAGCAACAAAACAGTAGCTCTTGGAAAATGGTGGAGCAGAAAAGAAGTTGTTGTAAGGCAATGTCTTGGTGGAGCATCATTTCGTTTTCTCAGGTTTTGAGAAAGGTTGTAGAGACTTGAGTGTCTCAGGCTGAAAGCCAAGCTATGTGTCTTGGTGAATAACATGAATCTGAGTGGAAGGAGTTGTAAGACTCATTCTGGTGAAGCATGAAGCATCTCATTCGAATCATCTCAAACATCAAGAAGGACTAAGCAGTTGCAGGTTTTCTGTTGAAGCTGCAGGGTTTCTGATGCAGTTACTGGTGCAGCTACTGGTCTTCTGATGCAGTTGCAGGTTTACTGGTTCTGCTACAGGTTTTCTGTTATAGTTGCAGGGTTACTGTTGTAGCTACATGGTCATCTGATGCAGTTGCAGGTTTACTGGTTCAACTACATGTTTTCTGTTCCAGTTACAGAGTTAGTAAGAAGGAGCAACAGAAGAAGCAAAGGAGAAACTTTGGTTATGGTGTGTAACTGAGTGTGGAAGTGAGATGTGATATTGCTTGTACTAAAAGGAGTGATTCAGAACAGAAGTTTGAATCAGATGAGGTGATTTCAAGGTTATGAAATCAGGTTGCCTCTAAGCTCATAAAGGTACAAGTTCTGCAACACAGTGAGAAGAATTTCAGATTACTCACAAGTGGAAGTGTTGCAAGCACAAGATAAATTCAGAGATAGAAACAAGAAGCATATGATCGAAGATGGATATTGTTGATCATTGTTGAAGAAGCCGGTTAAAGGTTGATGTATTTTGGATGTTTTTCACAAGAATCAACTGGATTTCGATTGTGTAACACATAAGTTCAAGTTGTGCAACTCACAGTGTTAGTATCAGAATCGAAACATCAACTTCAAGACTCAAGTTATGGGACTAATTAAGTCTAATTCGGCTGCGATCACAAGGTATTTTGTGATGCTCTGTATTGAAGTTTCAGGTTACTTTAGTTCTGCATACTATTGGAATTAAAAGCTTGTTGGAACACAAAAGATTTGTTATGGTTTTGCTATGGATTGGCTAAGATTCAGTGATGGGTTTCATGCTGTTTTTTGGGGGTTAGTTCAGTGCAGCAAAGACAATATCATACTGTGTTCAAGCTTTGGTGTCTATGGCTGTTTGAGTATCAATAAGGGTATTCTGGTTTCAGTCTAAAGGTACTGCAGGATGGTTATGAAGAAAAGTCAAGATTTCAGTTTGGTAAAAAGATAGAAACGGTTCTGAAGACTTCATTGGCTTTTTTGGTTGAGTTTTGAAAGGGTTTTCTGCTGCAGGTTCTATCTCAGGTTTTGTCTATGTAGGTGGCTACCAGTTCAGTGAAGATGTGATCCTATAGTAGGTGGATCATCATGGAACGTGAAGCTACAAAGCTGTTATTTCAGAGGGAATGCAATGAGGCTTTGTGAAGCTGTTGCACTCTGAAATGTTATGTGTAATACATAAGGTGAATCACTCAATCGGTGTGACTTGAATGTAAGCTGGAAGTTTTTTTCAGCTTTTGTTTCAAGAAGTGTAAGCTCTTGACAAGGTGGCAGCAACAAAGGTTCATGTTTATGCAGATTTGTGTTGAGTACAACACATGGGAGTTCTGTTGGAATGAATCTGTGAAAACAAGGAGTTCTTGTCTCAGGTGGAGCTACGATATCTCAGAGAATCTCTTGTATTGAATCAGTCTTCTGCCAATGAAGAAGAATCTGATGGTCTAAAGGAGTTTGCATATTCTGTGTGGAGGAAGGTTTCTCAGTGATACCTCACAACATACATAGCTTGTTGTATGTCGAAAGTCTTCCTAATATTGAGTGTTAAGCGGCATATCCTGTTTGTTCAAACAGCGGTACACATTAAGCTCGTGTTAGTGTTACTGGAGAAGAGGTCAAAGATCTTTTGATTTCTGGTATGAGGTGAAGATTGGTGAAGAATCAGTTATAGTTCTCTACATAGTGAATGTGAGGAAGACTCTGAGGTCAAGGAATACAAGATTTATGATTTCTGAGATTGAGGCATTGTTTGGTGATGTATCAGCCTAAGTTGTAGCATCATCACAACATGAAGAATGCTCCATGGAAATAGATGACAAGGCTGCTGGAACAGAGAAAGGTTCTTGGTGTTCTTCGGGTACATGGATCAGTTTGGAGTGGCTGCATGAAGAAAGGGTTGTGTCATAAGTTCTGACACACATTCTGAAGCAAGAAGCCTTGGTGATTCATTCTGATGGTGGTCTTCGGGTACATGGATCCGTTTGGAGTGGCTGCATTAAAAAGGGGTGTGTCATAAGTTCTGACACACATTCTGAAGCAAGAAACCTTGGTGATTCATTCTGATACATCAGAACGTGTGAGTGGATCAAAGAGACGGTGATGAGTGGTTTTAACTCAGACTTATGAAGATGAGCTTTCAAAGATAAAGTAACTTCCAAGGGGTTATGGTTCCTGGTGGAGTATTGTTGCTACAAGAATGGCAATGCATACCCAAAAGGGTATTTTTTCTATTCCTGGTGGAGCTGTGTTTGTGGAGGTTGTCTTTGATGGTTAGCTCAAATGAAAAAAAGTTAAAAGGCTGGATAACTCACTGTTGACCATGATTCATTGAAGTTCAATGTACAAAGAAGACTAGGAAGCCAAGAACAAGTTCTTATCGACGGGTATTCATCAGAAACATGTTGTAATATGATGGTTATATACAATTTACAGGTTTGAAGCTGGTTGTTGGTAAGAGTCTCAGAAATGACTACAGGTTTTCTCAAAACAGAGTTGTAGATTTCTGGATTGAAGAGGAGTTATGTAAGTATCTTCTCAGAGAAAGACACTCTGGATTGAAGATGAGTTATGTAAGTATCTTCTCAAAGAAAGACACTTGCATGTCATTCAAGTGAAGTTTCTTCAAGTATCATGCTATGATAAGGAAGAAGGGGGCTTTGGTTTTAAGTCTTGAAATTGAATGATGCAAGGTTTAAGTCTTTTGGTGGAGACTGCATCCAAGTAAATGTGTTGCAGGCTGCTGGTACAGCAGGAAGTGCATCAGGTATTCTAGAATTGATGTGTAAAGGCTGTACATGATTGTCTCAGGTATAACACAAGGTTTTGCTGCTATGGGACAAGTTTAAAGACTGTTAGTAGCGGGTTTTGAAGCTGCTGGTGTTCTGTTTTGAACAGAGGGATTGAACAAGGTTATGTTCAAGGTTGGTTTGTTGAAACAGGCGGTTGTAAGGGTAATCTCATGTTATGTAGTGGTTCTTAAAGGCTGTTGAGATTGTCTACAAAGATGAATCAAATGATTACAGATTCTGAAGCAACGTGGTTTTATTTTCTGCAAGTGATTCAAGTAATGTTTGGTTCTAATCTCAGTGCAAATGAGGAGAATCAGAAAGTCGACAAGGGAATTAATTTTGCAGAAGTTCAAGGATGTTCTAGTCACTACAACAGTTCTGTGCAATGGACAAAAGCCATGGATGAAACTGTGTGATTGGAAATTCATAAGTGGTGAAGCTTATGGAAGTTTCTGTTGAGTTAATAGGTTGGAGGTGGCTTTGAATTTGTTAATGAAGTTTACTGATTGGTTGTATCAGGTATTCAAGAGTTGAATGCATCAGGAAGTGTCACAGAAGAGTTGAGCTTAATACAAGTTTGTATTGGAGCTGGTTTTCACAACCCTTAGTGAGCTGAAGATGTGTTGATGGCTCAGGTTCAGCGATGCAAGTAGTTGCAGCTGAATTGCATTGAACGTGGTGTTAAATGCAACAAGGATCTAGTTGGTTTATGGAGTTTTAAACGACTAAGGATCAAGGCTGAGTAAGTATACTCAGGAACCGGGATCGGAATCCAGGAACTATAAGACATAACTCTCTCTTCGGTGGAAGTGCAAGATGTTTGGCTTGATCATCATGTTCTCAGGTGGAGATTTGTGAAGATGAGAACTTTATGTGTAAGTTTACAAGTCAAACATGGTCAAACAACTATGGTTGGATTGTGTTTTTGGGACCACAAACATATGGCATGGTTCTGGCACAGATCATGACACAGGATCTGACACAGGAAAATGACTTTTGTCATTTAGTGTCTAAGGCTTGTTTGGCCAAAGCGAACATGATTAAAGGAGGTTTCTTTGGTGTTTGGTGATTGCACTAGGTTTTAAGGATGTCTCCTCATATATAAATGTATAGGTAGACATGTAAGAGAGTAAGTGTGTAAGCTGTGTGCATACAACACAATGTAGACATAGAGAAAGAGTGAGAACCGAGAGAAGCTTTTGTAAGAGGGTTTTGGCGTGGTTTGTGGATCTCTTTGTAAACTCTATGTTCTAGTGGATTCCGAGAAACAGTCTCGGCGAGATGTAGCGACCCGGTTATGGGCGTGAACTCGTTAAATCGTGTGTGCTCCCTTCTCCCTTCTCTTTCTCTCTATACTCTGTTTATGTGCTAGTCTCTGTTTTTTCAGCACCAAACTATTTCTATCTTGGTTTGCTGGGATTTATGCTCAGGAAAGGTAACACCTTTGAGCCTCTAAATCCTAACAACTAGGAATCCATAGCTGTGAAGTAGCTTCTCTGCAGCGAGCTGGAGCTCATTCAAATACTCAATCTTTTCCATTTTTTCCTAAAAAACGTAAAATACAATACATAAACAGAGCAAAACTCAGAGTTCATAAAAAAAAAAATTACACAGAAAGGCACTTTGTCACTTACCAATTACAAGAAAAGGCACATTTGACTCTTAAGGCACTTTCTCTACTTGAATTGACCATTCTACCCTGTATAACTTACATATCTCTCTCTCTCTCTTACTCTAGCCTTAAACCACTTATTTATTTTATATATATATTTTTTTTATCCCATCTCTCTCACATCTCTCTCTTTTACCCCACCTGATTTATTTTATATTTTTTTTATAATGTGAAAGACATAAAACAATTTATTTGGTAACAATGAATGATACTTTTTTTTATTCTACATTTTAAGATCTATTTTGCTATAATTTTGATTCGAAAAAAAACAAGAAATCTAAACATATGAAATCGAGATCGACGTGGACATGAAAACGTGGACAATTGTGTGTAGACATATAAGAATCTCGTATTGTTAGTGTGGATGGTCATGTGTGGATAATACTTTACTGATGGTCATGTGTAGATATAGTTCTTGATATTTACAAGTAGATTTCTTGTTTCACATCAAAACTATAGCAAAATGGATCTTAAAATGTTGGTAAAATAGAATTATCATATATTATTTCCAGAAAATTGTTTTATGTCTTTCACATTATAAAAAAAATAGAAAACAAATCAAGTGGGGTAATATTTATTTTACTCTATTTTTTTATTTTCTAGTGTGGATGTTCATGTGTGGATGATCATGTGTAGATATAGTTTTTGATATTTACAAGTAGATTTCTTGTTTCACATCAAAATTATAGCAAAATGGATATTAAAATGGAGGAAAAATAGAATTATCATATATTGTTTCCAGAAAATTATTTTATGTCTTTCACATTAAAAAAAAAATAGAAAACAAATCAAGTGGGGTAATAATTATTGTACTATAATTTTTGATTTTCTAGTGTGGATGGTCATGTGTGGATAATACCTTACTGATGGTCATGTGTAGATGGTCATGTGTGGATGGTCATCTGTAGATGTAGTTCTTGATATTTACAAGTAGATTTCTTGTTTCACATCAAAACTATAGCAAAATGGATCTTAAAATGTTGGAAAAATATAATTATCATATATTGTTTCCAAAAAATTGTTTTATGTCTTTCAAATTATAAAAAAATAGAAAACAAATTAAGTGGAGTAATATTTATTTTACTCTAATTTTTGATTTTCTAATGTGGATGGTCATGTGTGGATAATACTTTACTGATGGTCATGTGTGGATGTCACGTGTGGATGGTCATGTGTAGATGTAGTTATTGATATTTACAAGCAGATTTCTTGTTTCACATCAAAACTATAGCAAAATGGATCTTAAAATGTTGGAAAAATATAATTATCATATATTGTTTCTAGAAAATTGTTTTATGTCTTTTACTTTATAAAAAAATAGAAAACAAATCAAGTGGGGTAAAAGAGAGAAATGTGAGAGAGATGATTTATTGGTTTAAGGTGAGATGTAAAAGATAGAGATGTGAGAGAAAAAAAAAGAGATGCTTGAGAGAAAAAGAGAGATAAAGAAAAAAGAAAATTAACAGAAAGACAAAATTGAGTTTTTATACCCATAAAAAAGACAAAAATTGCCTTAAATAATAAATCTTCGTCGTAGGCGTCTTTCTTTAAAGTCAAAGATGACCTTTGTGTTGTGTTTATGATTTTGTCATTTTCACGGACTCATGGATGGCTAATATTATTTTCTTTCATATAAAGTAGTCATACATAGTTGAAAAGTCTTGAGAATATAATTCTATAATTCCACAACTACAATTAAAAAAGTGAGAATTACTAGAATAACTTTGAAATCTATGTTTATTATTAGTTTGATATACTTTTATTTTTATTATTACACTAATTTATCATATTAAAAGTATCTTTATGTTATTTGAAACACAATTACAAAATTGACATTATTTTTCTTTTGCCACATAGGCAAAAATTAGTTTTATTTATAGAATTACCAGCACGCAAAAAAAAACAAAAGTTTACCGTTCTTTGATGGTAGATTTGTATAATTTGGTCAACTCAAATTTTGGTCGATAAATTTGTTTGATGGATGATAGATTTGTTTCAAGGATGATAGATTTGTTAAATATTGATACACTTATATTGGTAGATTTATTTTAACGACTCGGTAGATATATTTATTTTTGGTAGATATATTGTCTTTGATGGTAGATTTGTTTTGAGTTGATAGACTTTACGACCAAACCGTTGACTAACGGTAGACTTATTTATTTTGGTGGTATAATGATCTATTGGGAATTATCGGATGATTATTTTATCGATACGGTAGATTTATTTATTTGATGGTAGATTTATTTTCGTTTGATAGATTTATTTATACTAGTGGTAGATATAAAACCTTGTAACATCTCTGTGACTTTGTTTCGTAACGGTGGTAGATTTAATATTAGTAATAGTAGATTTAAAATAAATTGGTAGATTTGTTTGTAATGGTGGTAGAATAAAAACGTCTAACATCTCGGTGATTTCGTTTTGTTATGGTGGTAGATTTAATATTAATGACGATAGATTTAAAATTATTTGGTAGATTTATTGTTAATGACGGTAGATTTAGTAATTTTTAGTATTTACTCATATAACTTTTAATTGGTAGACTTATTATTTCGCGTTGTGGAAGACTTCTAATGACGGTAGATTTATTGACGTTGTTTAGTGTTGACATTTTCAGAATGAGAAATGACGTATATGCCCTACATTAAAACTCAGATTTACAAATAAAACCAGACACCCAAATTTGCTAAATATGAGAATTTTTTAGTGTTTGATGGTAAATTTATTGTAATGATGGTAGATTTATTTTGTTATCCTTCTTTTTTTCCGGGTTAAGATTAACCTTGAACTTATGTCATATTGGTTCTCTTAAACATTCACCGTATGTCCTTTTGGTTTTCTTAATAACTATTTTTTAACTTATGGTATTTTGATTCATATTTGTGCTTATTCTAGTACATTTAACTCAAATTGCACTAAATCTTGAACATTACAATGTCAAATGACACATGAAAAATTATAGTAGTGCTTTTATGAAGATGTTTCTGGAATCACAATTAATCCTCGACTCAACAAAAAAAGATTAAGAGATGGGTATGTGTCAAATATGACATATGAGCTTTGTAATTTTTTTGGGTTTGTGCTCGTTTGTTTTCAGTACTGGTTTATAGAATAAATATGTGTTTTTCGTCTATATTATTAGGTTGAATCATGTGTTTTTGGTTAAAATCTTACTCACCTTGGTTATACATATTAAGCAAAGTGAAAATAAAGAAAGTGAATGCTAGCAAATATGATAGAAAAGATGAAATGTTTGACACATGACTCAACGTTTTGCAACAATTATAATTTGAAAACAATACCATCATCTAAAATCTAATTATGATTTGTACAAATTCAAATATAGATCTACTATCAATTCAATAATAAATCTACAATCATTTCAAAATAATTCTACCATCATTTCAAAAATAAATCTACCAAATCCAAATCTACAATCCGTAGAAGAACACGCCGGAACGATGCTAGAAATCTCGTCGGAGACTCGTCTGCCGTCGCGAAGGCCATAAATCAGTCGAGAAGAAGATTTTTTCCCCAATAAACATTCCATCTTTACAATAAATAAACCTACTATCAATTCATAAACAAATATTCACAAAATAAATCTACGCATTAAAAAAGATACCGAAACGAAGCCGGCAATCTCGTTGGAGACTTGTCTACCATCGCGAAGCCCATAACATGTCAGAGAAGAACAAACAAATGCCATCATTGATATACAAAGTTCAAATATGTGACAAACAAATCTACCATAATATAAAACGATAACTCTACAATCATTAACAAACAAATCTACCATCAAATAATTAATATAATTCTACTGTCATGAACAAACTATTTCTCACCTAAAATTTTAGAACCGTTACCGGAATTTTTAGACGGCGGTAATATGGCCGGAGAAGAAGCCATGTACCCGTCGAAGAAGAATGAAGAATAAGTCTACCAGTATTAAATAAAAATGTATCATCATTGATATACATAGTTCAAATATGAGACAAACAAATCTACCATCAACTAGTTAACAAATTCATATTAATGACGGTAAAATAAAAACAAATCTACCATCATTGATATACAAAGTTCAAATAACATAGGGATCAACCATAAAAATATAACTCTACCATCAAAAACAATCAAATCTACCATCGAATAAAACTGTAACTCTACCATCATAAACAAACTATTCGAACATCAAATTTCAGAAACTTTAACGGAATTTGTAGACGCCGGTAATATCACCGGAGATGACGCCACGTACACTACAAGAAAACAACCGATTTGAGATGGACAAATCCATAGCAAATCCGTCGCAAATCACGCTTTGCGACGGAATTGCGACGACACTACTTCCGTCGCAAATCAGTCGTCGCAAAACAGTTTCCCTCGCAAATTTGCGACAAGAAATATTCCCTCGCAAATTTGCAACGGCAAATTTCTCTCGCAAATCCGTCGCAAATTTGCGACGAAAAATATTCCCTCGCAAATTTGCATCGGCAAATTTCCCTCGCAAATCCGTCGCAAATTTGCGACGAAAAATATTCCCTCGCAAATTTGCAATGGAAAATAGCCGTCGCAAATTTGCTAGGGAATATTTGCAGTCGCAAATTTGCGACGGATTTGCGAGGGCACGCATCGTCGCACATTTGCGAGGGTTTTATACCAACGCGAAAGTCGTCGCAAATTTGCGATGGAATTGCGATGGATCTGCGATGGCACATTGATTCCGGTAATCGCAAATTTCGTGTCGTCGCAAAGCCATCGCAAAATTGCAATTGATTTGCTAGGAAAGTTGAATTTTGTAATTAAAAAAAATTTTAAAATTAAATTTTAAAATTAAATAATAATTAAAATAATTAACATTTAATGGTTTCAATTACCAGAGAATGCAATTTTTACGGATTAATGGAGGCAAGCTTACAGAAAATCTCCAGTGTGGTGCAAGCAGAGCCGTTCATCGTGGTCGTGGATCCTAGTGGAGCGGAGAGAATTGTCCGTTGTTGAATTGTCTTGTAATTGTTCTCATAATTTGTTCATAAGTGTTAAAAAACAAAAGGAATAGGAGAGGCTCATTCAAGAAGATGAGAAGAAACGTTTCTTAATTGGAGAAGACTTGGTGTTTCTTTAATTATAGGTTATAGCAGCTCGATCTCCATATCTCCATTTTTTTCCCATTTACATCATAATGTTGTTTCCATATTTGTAGGATTGATGATCGATCAATTTGTGTTCTTTGTGTATTTAAAGACCTTGAAATTTTAAGTTTGTAGAACAGAGTTTATCTCTTTAGTTACTGAGACCTATCATAACCTTAAAGGAAACCATAGCTACTGGTTTCTAGTAACGGTTTCTAAGAACTTTTTATACCTTTTTCGCAGGCTGGCATATGCTTTTGTTGGACGATTTAGATGCGGGTTTCTACGATGGGCTTGGTTCTGAAGAAAAGAAGAACGCAAATAGTTCGATATAAGATAAAAATGTAGCCCTTTAATCAAAAAAGAAGAAGATAAAAATATAAGAACACATGAAAGGTGAGAAACATTTACACTACAAGAAAACATGGGCGTTTCCTACGGATTTTCCGACGGCAATAATTCTGTCGGAAAATTTCGACGGTTTTCCGACGAAATTAAACTTTGTTGGAAATCTGTCAAAAATTTCCGACGAAATGTGTTCGTCAAAATATTCCGGCGAATTTCCGACGTATATTGTAGCCGTTTGAAAGAATATAGACGTTACTTAGCCGTTTGAATCGGTAGCTGTTTGAATATAATATAGCCGTTAAATTCGTCGGAAATCACACATAATTTCTCTACATAAACGTTTCCACCTCTTCTCTCATTCATTACAATTACAATAAAAAAAAAACTCTTTTCTTCTCTCTTACCAAATGTCTTCTTCAGATCTTTATAATTATTTTCGATCATGGATGGACAATCCTCATCAAATTCCGGAGACGAGCCTAGTTACGGAGGAATTAAAAGAAGGCATGCAGGAATTCATGACATTTGCGGGTATGGAGAAGAAAGCGATAAAAACTGGTAAAATCTACTGCCCTTGTAAGAAATGTCAGAATCGTAGATTAATCGTAATAGATGAAGTATGGTCACACCTGTATTGTCATGGGTTTGTTCTGGGTTACAAGATTTTGTATTATCATGGAGAAAATGATAATATGGTGGATAATTATGCTAGTACTAGTGAACAATATATTGTGGATAACATTAGCTTAGAAGAACATGCAATGGAAGTAGAAAGTACGGTAGGTCATGTTCAGATGTTGAATGATGCATTTCATGAAAGTATATGATACACAGAGTTTTATATAATAAACTACCGCAAGTGGACAACAAAAGTTGTAGTAATGTAGGGATTGAATCCACAAGGACCAAATGAAACACTACGAGAATGCAAGAGGAAAGTAAATCTAAGACGAATGCAATTGTTTATGTTTTGTAACTTCTAAAATCTAAGAATGCAGATAAAACAATGTAAGTTTGATGGAGGGAAACGCTACGTCTTTGGGTAGTTCGCAGGAAATCAAGAATCACAAACCAGATAATTAAACAGGGAAATTATTAACCACGTTCTAGAACTCAGATAAATGTTTTATAATCAACCTACTGTCGTAGTATTAATTACTATGCCTAATAACCTAATATTCTAAACTGTCGTTTGAATTCAGGTAACTAATAAACATGCTTTAAGATCGAGTTTGATATGTTCATAAAACGCCTTAACATCAGCTTTCGTTGGTTAATGACGTTTTGCTCATTTATGTTCTATCAGGCTTTTAAACAAACACTTTTGATGCGTTAAACAACCAAAGATCAGAAACTAGATACCTAATCAAGTTTCAGCACTAAGAACAACAATAGATGAAGAACTAGAAGATAGTTCCCTATTATAACCAATCCGATTCAACGATTTATGAAGTTCCCTTGAAACCCCAAAATCTAACTAAGAGATTACTCAGACATAGAATCAGAGAAACCACAAAGAGATGAAGAAGAAATCATAATCCAATCAAAATAATAAATTATTGTTCAGAAATCTTCTCAAAAGTCTGTAGAGTCAGAGATTCGTCTCCCAAAGAAAGAGATGTAAAAGTCTGTAGAAAATGTAGTTTAGCCTTAGAAAGTGGCTTAAAATAAGTATAAATAGGTCTTGGGTCGAATTGAGTAGAGTTGGGATGATTCCAAAGCAAAATAGGAAGTTAAAAACTGCCTTTTTCGACAGAAAAGTGGATCGATCGATCCCAGGGGGGATCGACCGATCTGGTCTTGATCCGGTTGATCCAGATGAGTCTGATCGATCTGGAAAATGTCCGCAAAATTTGATCGATTGTTCCAAGGGTGGATCGATCAATTCAGGCCCCCTCTCTCTCCGCATGCTTCTTTTGCTCGCCAGACTGGACTGTCTTCACGAAAACTGGCATCACTTTTGATCGCACCGTTGGAATGGCCTCAAAACACTTTCAAATGAAATATAATTCATTTTTATATCTTGTATCAAAATTTTAACTCAATCCATCGGTGGAAAGTTCTTCAACGAATGACAAATTTCTGACGTCTCTACATGATTATGCATCTCCATATGCTCATTTTCACCCAAAACGGCTCATTTTCTCCCCAAGTCACCTAAACCCTTAAAAGACTTGATAATGGACTAAAAGACTCTAAAAACAAACTTTGACTCGATAAAATACACAAAACGAAGGTTAGAAACCAATAAAAACACGTTTTATCAGTATACCATCGGTTGTTGAGTATGAAGAACCTAACTTCGAAGCTCGGAAATTCTTTGATATGTTAGACGCCGCTAAACATCCGTTATATGATGGGTGTAGAGGTGTAAATTCGTCTTTATCAACTGCAACTAGGATGATGGGTATAAAGAAGAATTTCAATTTGAGTGAGGAGTGTGTGGATGCAATCGCTGATTTTGTGAAAGACATTTTGCCAGAAGATAATCTTGCACCAGCATCATACTATGAAATACAGATACTTGTTGGTGGTCTAGGATTGCCGTATCAGATGATAGATTTATGCATTGACAACTGTATGCTCTACTGGAGAGAGGACGCATACCGTTTGACATGCCGTTTTGGTCGGAAACCTCGATATAAGAAAACAGGTGGAAGAGTGTCAGTGTCATCTAAACAGATTTGGTATTTGCCGTTAACAGAGAGATTGAAGCGGTTATATCAGTCAGAGCGCACATCGGGAGCAATGAGATGACATGCAGAGCATACAACATATGGAGAAATCGCTCATCCGTCAAACGCAAGAGCATGAAAACATTTTCAATCAATCCCAGTTTTGCATATGAGGCAAGGAACATATACCTTAGTTTATGTACCGATGGTTTCAACCCTTTTGGGAAGCACGGCAGGCAAAATTCTTTGTGGCCAGTAATTGTAACACCTTATAATTTGCCGCCATCTTTGTGCATGAGACGGGAGTTCTTGTTCGTTAGCATTCTCGTTCCTGGACCAGAGCATCCGAAGAGATCACTTGATGTGTTTTTGCAGCCATTGATTTATGAGCTGCGAATGTTATGGGACCAAGGTGTTGAGGCGTTTGATGTTTCTTGTCAGCAGAATTTCGTCATGCGGTCAGTACTTATGTGGACCATTAGCGATTTTCCAGTATATGGCATGTTATCAGGATGGACAACGAACTGAAGGTTATCGTGCCCGTATTTTCAAAATAACACATATGCGTTCCAATTGAAGCACAGACGCAAAACATCTTGGTTTGATTGTCATAGGCGATTCCTACCAAGCGATCATCCTTGACACAAATGTGTTCCAATTGAAGCACGGACGCAAAACAGATATGTTAGCCATATATTTCATGGCTAGATGGATGGTTTAGAAGAAGATAATTTGATTGATATTATTTTCATTTCTACGTTTGAATTGTTCATGTTCTACAAACATTTTTTGTCAGAGGAATTATGTAATGTCCAAATACATTGCAGTATCAAAACACTTATGTTTTGCCTTTAAATAAACGCTCTTTATCCATTTTTTGCAGTTGATAGTCTGCAGAATCTATGTCTATTGTGATAAAATAATTTCAATACGAGGTTCATCAAACTGAACGAGATATTGAGATGGATGTTAAAATTATTCGAAATATCTCGATAAGGATTAGTTAAATTAGGAGTCAAATTTTGTATTAAATCATATACATGATGGTTTATTGAGTTTAAAAGAAATGACATAATTGAACCTGATTAATTTTTCGCTCTGAGATTACGATGAAGCAGTTCTTCATTGTTGACTTCGCTTTCAATTCCTTAATAAGATTCGATGGTATCTTCAATTAACATCTAGAACTCCCTCGATGATGGCTTAACTGCAATTTTTAAACCGAAAATGAATAATCGGAGTCATTATTATTACTCTTTCGGGTTGATCAAATTCCAGAAGATTCGAAACTCAGACAAAAAAAAATTTAGAAGATGAAGGAAGAATGAGGATCGAGCAATGAAATTATAAATTCGATGCAATTTTACCTCAAATATATGTGAGTAGACATAGGATTTAGATTCCGACATATCGATGTTACCAATTATTCAAATTGATCCTATTTATAAACCCCTCACACTAGTTCAAACACAAATTTTAGGAAGTTACATCACAATCCATTAGCAATCGAATAGAAGACACACAATCAAATTCATTTCCAGACAAAAATTGAATTCTATTTTACACAAAATCGAATTCAATTCTAAACAAATATCCAAAATAGATGACATCAAAATTCAAACTTTCATTTTGTAATCAAAAAAAGTAGAAATCAGAGATACAAAACACAAACGGAAATCAGAGGAAAAAGAAAAACAAACCTGATTTAGAGTTTATTCGAAGGTGCAGCAAATCATTCTATTCGGTCTTAGTTATATCTTTTTGTACCCAAATACGAGGGAATATGAAAGAAATCTTTCGAAAATCCGATTTCTCCGAATTCAATCCGATATCACGGATGTGATGTAGTGTCGCGGGATCTAAAATCCGCAGACGTTTCATAAAGAGAATCTAAAATGTTTTTAACGCAAAAAATCAAAATTTCGAAAATGCCCTTTTGCTATATCAGCCCCAAAGATAAATAAACTCGAAGAAGGGAGAGACAACAAATTCGGAATAACTTAGAGAGAGAGAGAGAGAGAGATGAATTATATGCTTACGACGCTAACGAAGAAGGAAGAGATCGATCGAATCATCAGAGACACAATCGATAAAGTGCTCGTGTTACGATTCGGGCGTTTCTCCGAACACGATTGTCGTCAGCTTGATGACATTGTATATTGAGTTTGCTTTCTCTCTCTGAATCAAAATTTTTCAAAAAATCCCTCAGTTTGTAATTTCAAAAACCCTAATTTCAGCTTGAGAAATCGGCGAGAGATGTATCTAAATTCGCTACGGTAGCTTTGGTGGACGTTGATTCAGAGGAAGTTCAAGTTTATGTCAACTACTTCGACATCACTCTATTCCCTTCGACTGTCTTCTTCTTCAACGCGCATCACATGAAATTGGATTCTGGGTAAAATTCTTCTTCTTCTTCTTCTTCCTCAACAGTTTTTTTAAAAGACAAGCTTTGATTTTTAAGTTAATTCTACAGAACTGCTGATCATACCAAGTGGGTAGGTAAATTCCACGAAAAACAAGACTTTATTGATGTTGTTGAGGTAAAAAAAAACAAAATCTATATAAATTATTATGATTAGCAAGATTCTTTTTTTTTCTTTCAAAATTAAGGTGAAGAATTCAAAATCCTCTGTTTATTATATATGTATATAGGTGATTTTCAGAGGAGCGATGAAAGGGAAGATGATTGTTCATTGCCCGATTCCGCCAGAGAGAATACCAAAGTACCAACTTTTATACAAGGATGTGTAGAAACTATTAAAAAAAGAAATTTTTTTTGGAGTTTATTGTTGTTGTTCTTTTAATTGCAATAACATTTTTGAGAATTGCAAAATCTGTTTCTCATCCGTTATGTTGCCAATAATATTTACACATATATGTATGTTTTTTTTGCGAATGAGATAAATATATATGCGGAGTTAGAAACCAAATGTGTATATGTGGATGAACTAACCCGTGTTTCGTGATTCTCTGATGTTGTAAAATCAGGGTTTGTTTTCTCTTTTCTTGCTTTTAGTGACGAGTTCCATCGACATGGATCGAAGCCGGCTTGTTATCTCGGTGAATGGAGGACGGGAATCCGGGTCTATGGACCAGCATTGTTCCATCAACTTTTTCCAATCTGGAGAACAGGTTTTCGGTATGGGAGGTCGAAGCGTGTTCTTCACAATCCCGCCTTAAAAGTGTTATATAATAGATGAGTAAAGAGTGGCTGCTGGTTTGAGGTAAGTGAAAAAAAAAACTGAGTGATAGGTTGTTTTGAGTTTTGACTTACCAATGATTGCTCCACAATGCATATCTGCATAGGGTTCCTCTCCGGTTAGAATCTCCCATAGCGAGATCCCATATGAAAAAACATCGACCTGTTCAGACGGAAAAAATTATTGGTTCAAGTTTGTGAAACTAATAGGATATTGGTTAGATTAGTTTTTTTCTTTTACTTTCTCGGAAACCCGGGTGCTGCTTCCGTTCAAGAGTTCGGGGGCCATCCATGGAAGTGTTCCTCTCACTCCCCCGGATACCAAAGTGTTCCGTTTGATTCTAGATAAGCCAAGATCTCCCACCTGAAGAAATCAGGATCTCATGCTTAAGATTCTTGGAGCAACAATGGGAATGAGATTTTCATCAATATGTTGTTACCTTGCATATAGGCCGTTGTGGATCCCTTAGATTGACGAGTAAGTTCTCGCATTTGAGATCAAAGTGGACAATGTTCTTCGAGTGCAAATACTCCATGCCAAAAGCAGCATCCATTGCAATTATTATCTTTTTCCGATCGCCAAGCAATCTGCGCTGGCGTTCTGGCTAATTTAGTCTATCAGAACGCTAAGGAGAATGCAGCGTAAAAGTTAAATTACCTGTCCCTTTTGAGAAGAGCATGCCTGAGTGACCCATTCACCATGAACTCCGTAACAGTTGCCAAGGTTCCTCCAGTTCCATTAGGGACTATACCGTAGAATGCAACAACATTCGGGTGATGAAGATTTGAGAGTATCTGTGCTTCCCTCCAGAAATCTTTGGTCTGATAAATCAAAAACAATTTAAGCGTCATATCGAAGAAGTGCTGCGAAGGGGAAGACATGTCTTGTGCACTTCATACCAAAACATCAGATTGAGGACTTACCAAGCGTTCTTGTTCAGATAATCTCCCTGCAAAGCAGCTCTTCCTTATTCTCTTTATAGCAACATCCGTTCCCCGCCAAGTACCATGGTAGACAGTTCCATATGTCCCAGATCCCAATTCTGTTAGGTCTTCAAGATCAGCGTTCTTTATTATCTGAAGGTTTAGAATACATAAGATTTCAATTTCTATAAAGCATGTCAAACAAGAGTATCGTCTTCTGCACTGAGTCTTGTTTAGAGAGAAGAAGCAACAATAGAGTTGGTCAAACACAAGCTGAATGCATGAGACAGAACTCAGATTAGCATATACAATTTTCCAATCGGGATTACCAAAAATGGGTGAATACACAAAGGCATGTGATTACGGACTACTCAATTTCCAAAGTAACAAGCCCTTGTACCTGCAAACCATAAACACTGGCTTCCATTTCAGCAATGAGTGTGTCGTTAAAACTATCCTCTTTTTCGTCGATACTGGCTTCAGCTTCAGCTTCCTGTCAACAAGTGACAATAATGAGAACAAGACCGTCCTTTGCTTAAATTATAAGTTTGTAAACAAGTAAATCACTACCTCAGAAAGGAACACAGTATCACTGCTGTTCATCTTTGTGTATGGACTGGTTTGTGGTGAATCTTGCCTTTCGACAGATGAGAGCTTCAAATTGTAAGTTTCACTGGCCGTGGTTGGCGCTGGCATATTCATATCAATGCTCGAGATTCTCACATGGCCTAAACCACCTTCTCTTTGTGTTCTCTACAGGTCAGTTATTACTGTTGGAATATGATAGAGGATAATCATGTATTGGGACGAATATAAATTAGAAACAGGATTTTTGCAAAACTCACCTTCTTTTGTGTTGGATCAAGCTCTAAGCCCCCTGTCTCATGAACAATTTGGCTGTTTGCTGATTCTGAGGAGATGTTGAACCAGAAATCCTCACTAGATTCCCCTCTCTTATTTAACAAGATCCCTGAAATTTCCAAATTCCTTGCCCGGACAGCATGATTTTCAGGTTCTTGAATAAGATCAGAAGGTTTCTGAGCAACTCTTTTCCCGCTCCCCGTGCGGTACAGAATGCCTGGTGTTTCCTCATTTGGGGTGTCAGCTGCAATGCCTTCTTCCAAGGAAATTAGATTCGCGGATGAGGTTCCAGCCATCAAGCGATCATTATCTTGCTTTATTTGCTTCCATGGGTCAACAACCATTGAGGTCTGGTTTCCATAGGTAGGCAAGTTCTTGCATTCCGTGTCAGTAGGGGTTTCTCTTGTCCCCAGCTCTTTCCCACCTTGATGACAAACTGTGTCACTGCTCCTTTCTTGATTCTTGGTTTCTTGATTTAGATAAAGCTCATCATAATGATTGCCTGGGGCAGAAATGTCTCTATGTAATATCTTGTTTTCACCGGATAGTCTTGATCCTCCCTCAGTGGACTTCAAATCGAGTATATTACTTTGTGTACGACGGTCAGCTAGATCGTTATTCCTATGCACCTGCACTGGCTTTTCTTGTGTTTGTTTCTTTGTAAAGTTGAATGGTGAAGATGGGCTCTGTCTCTCTTGTGATAAGTAACTAGAATGTCCACCATTAATCTCCAGTGTAGAGTCTGAGTATGAGTGTGGGATTCCCAAGAACGAATCATTTGAATTTGTAGAACCAGAAAATGAGACCTTAGATTCTTCGGGTATGCACACTTTATCGCAGTAGAGTCTTCCATTATTCGCAGACCTCTCAGGGTTGAAGCAAACAGTATCAGCATGACTGATATTGGGAGTCTCAAGGTTTTTGTTGAAGCCACTCTGGAATTGAATCCCAAAAGGGTTCTCTGCCACTTGCTTGTAAGATTGACAGTTTACTGAAGGTAGTGGCCGATGTTGATGATATTTGGAATCAATCTTCTCAACGTTAGAGGGATCTGGTTGGGCTGGAGTGAAGGAATTATTGCTCTCGGAGCTCGAGTTGTTGCCATGGAATTGTGAGTATGCACCGTTTGATTCCCTATGTTGAAATGGTGAAGGAGAAATAGGAGGTGATGGATAGGAAGACATGTTATACTGAACTCCATTGAAATGTTGATTTGGGTGCATTGCAGTAGTATCCAGCCGGAGCATCTGACCTGGTGGTCGTGTACACAAACTTGGATTGCGATCCAAATGATTTACATGATAACTTGTATCACTAGCCAAACTCTGACCACCGACGATTTTCCTTGGATTAGGGTCAGCATATTGGCAATCAGAAGTGCTCTGCTGAACCTTGTTTCCAGGCTCCCCAATAGGAATCAGGAACAGCCGTGGCCTTTGCGAACCCTCGAGCCTTTCTAGCCCATTGTACTCTTCAATCATATTCTGAAGATCCTCGTCCGAAGATACTGATATTAGAGAGTCAAGCTCATCCCCTGGAAGCTGATACTTGATTGAATGCAGTTGTTGGCATATAGATGAGGTCTTCTTCTTGAGTTCTTCCCATGAAAGGTTCTTGCGTATCGAAATGATACGAGTCTCTCCCCCTACATATTTTAGTTTATCATCGGTGGATCTTGGCATAATCTTCCCACCAAAGCTGCAAAGAAATTTTACTTTCCCGAATCTATCAAAATCTCCTCCGCCAGTATAGTTGTTGGACTGAGCACGCTCTGGTAAGTATACAGAAGGCGCAGACCTCCCTGTGACACACCCTTGGTTTGAATTTATTTCACCAAAAGCTTTCCTGGTTATAACTTCTTTTTCACCACCTACGTTGTGGCATGCTTTAAAACGAGGCATATAACCACCATTCTCGACCCGTATAGAAGTCTTCGGGTCGCGTACGAAATCATATGCATCAGAAGGACATTCCGATTCTATCCTCCTCGGTTCGTGAAACCGAGCACCAGTGTCATACCCCAGTGGTTGATTCTGGTAGTAAAGGTCCCCAAATATATGCCCATCAATACGAGTTTTCCCGGAAATGACGGGAGTATGATCCTTGAGAAACTCCATGGAAAACTCTTCGCCGGTCTGAAGTGAAACGTTTTTATTCACATTTCTTCTCTCAGCCAAGACATGAGCTGGTTCTGCCCATCTATCTGACATAGTTGACGTCTCTCAAACAAGGTGAAATCTCTGAGCTGCCATTAAACAAAGCGCATAAAGAAAGAAAGCCTTGAACGAGGATGTTCGCTTTCTATATAAGCCAAGAAGAGATCGCCCCGTAGTTACAAGAAGATGCGACCATATCACAGACACAGCATCCAACAAGTAAGCCAAAAATAGTCAAGATCTTATATTTGGACCTGAAACATCGAACGAAAGAAACAATTCATCAAGAAGACCAACGAAGAGCAAGAAAATTGAAATGAGCTGTGAAAATCAGCATACCAAACCATTACTAGATACTATAATATAAAAAAAAAAGAACAACACTTGATATGTTCCTTAAGAAAACCTGCATCAATTATGGCCAGCACAAAAGCTAAAACAGCCAGCTCGTGTAGGACCTGGAAAGATCAATAGTATCTTATTAAGTATCACTGGAATCGCTCATTAGCCAAACCTAAAGGCGAAAAAAGCTAATGAATCATCAAACAACCACCAAATCCAAACAAGAATCGCATACAAATAGCAACAATGGAATCACATAGCTGAAACAATCTAAAAATCGAATACCGAATCTGAGAAAGAACAAAAAAAACATCGCAACACAATTAATCAAAAACACGATCATCGGATTTGGATTAATTCGAATTTCCGAAACGATCGGGGTGAAGATAAATTACCTTCACATTGAACATATTCGAACTGAGGAAGACGGAGAATCGAATCTGAGAAAAAAAAAAAAAAAGAAGAGAGAGAAGGGAATCGAAGAATAGAGAAGAAAACGGGAAGACGAGGATTTACAGTTGCGAGACCGAAGAAGATGAAAATTCCCCGAGAATTAAGCGCCATCGAACCTTACCGGAACTTACGCTGATTTCAAATTTCGCAACTTCAAAAGATTTTGGAGAGATGTAAAAAGAAAAAAACGATGAATTAAACTACGTCGTTTTTTTATTTCTTTCCCATATCAAATGATCCGGCCCATATATTAGCCCAGGCTCTTTTAAGTCTTTGTTTTTTGTCCTCAATTCATAAGTTTTTTTTTCTCTCTAAACTAGTTGCCTTTTATAGGACTGCTTCATTATACTAGGTGCAGAGAATTAGGGGTGGGCAACAAAAACCGAATCGAATCAATCAAACTCAAATCGATCCAAACCAAACTATATTCTTTATATAATCTAATCGGTTGAAGTTTTTCTCAACGGTTTAGTTTGGTTTAAAACAAAACGAAACCGATAATCTAATGTGTTTTTGTTAATTAGTTAATTAATAATATTAAAAATATAAACACATATAGTGGGACATTCGGTTCTTCACCTAAAGTCTTTAGGCTAACGGTTCTAAACCCACGTTTTCTTTTTTTTTGTTTTCAACTTCCATTTTTTTTCTTAGTTTTGTAGTAAATGATTTTTTTTTTATAATAGTTCTATATTAATGCTATAAGCCTATAATGGCTCATATAAGAGATGAATAAACATTGGTTTGTATAATTAACTTATATTTAAATTATTGACTTATTGGAAGTTCATTTTAGTGGCATGGAAGAGTTGAAGCCATGAATTTTTTTTTTTTTTGATTAATTGGGATAATTTCAGTTTAGTTTTGGATTTTTAGGGAATGGTTTTTTTATGCCTTCGTTTTATTTACGTTTCGTTAGGATTCTTGTTTTTATAAGTTGATTTTTTTAAAACCGAACTAAAACCAAACCAAATTACAACCGAATCGAACTAAACCCAAACTGAACTAAACCAAAACCGAACAAAACCAAAACCGAACCAAACTTATTTCGGTTGAATTCGGCTAGAGTTTTATTCAACCCGAATCAACCGAACCGAACCCGGAATTAAACCGAAATGCCCACCTCTACTGAGAATTATAACCGAACCGAGCTAACCGAATCGATCCGAGTTTCAGTTAATTTGGTTACGATTTGGTTATGTACATAGAACTGATCGACAATATTTCTAATTTCATTCAGTTCTCGGTTCGGTTAACCAAAATTGAAAAAAAAAACTAAATTTGAATTTGAGAATAACCGAAGGTAACCAAAAATAACCGAAAATAATCAAAAATAACCGAAAGTAACCGAAAAGAACTGAAACTTAATGAACTATCCAAATTAGACTGAATTTGCCAACAATTTTGGTTATAATCGGCACAAAAAAAAATAACTGAATTTCCTCCGAATCAAACCGATATTTTATTTTATTATTTTTGGTGGAAAATCTATAACCCGAATTATCCGAAAAACCAAACTAACCGAACCGAAAAATCCGAACTAACCGAATTTGCAGGCCTACATTATACGATCAAAGCTCTTTGAATTGATTACAAAATAAAGATATTCTGGAAGAAAAATCTATATATATCAGGTTCTCGTTGGAAAAAGTTTTGTCTTCTTTATATTCCAGCTGTTTTCTCAGACCCGATCCAACATAAATATGGAATTTTGGGCAAAAAAAATTTTTGGACCCCTTATCATAAAAAAACATATTTTTTATAAATTTTTGGGCCTTTTTTATAAGTATTTTTTTAAAAATTTGGACCCTCTTTATATATAATTTTGTCCCTAAAATATATGAGTCCCTGGACCATGGCACCTCTATCCACCCCTTTGGGCCGGGCCTGTGTTTTCTTCGCGTATTGGACTTAATTTTTTCTCAAATTTATTCATGCATGTTCGTTTTAGTTTCCATTTTTGTATATAATTTAGTGACGGATTAATGAGTGTTTTTGTTGTTATAGAACGTTGTGTTCTGTGATGATTTTATCTTACCTATCAATCGTACATGTATGTGGGAGATTATATTTAAGTTTTGATTTGTAGAAGATTTAAATAAGCATTAAGTTTTTTATCAACCAATCACCAAAATATTTAGGAAATTATTTAAGAAATCATTTAGAAGCTGCAGATGTTCTGCAAATGCTACTTTCTCTATGTTTTCAACTTTTGGTAGATTATTAACCTATAAAATATCAAAAACAAATTAAATAATTTTATATAACTAATTTTTTTTTAAATAATATCAAAAATTATGTTTATATTAAAATGTAAATTTTATAATTTTAAAACTAATATTTATAATTATTTAATTTTTTATTAATTTTTAAAGAAAAAATTAAATAAAAATATAATATAATAAATACAATTAAAATATAAAAAATTATTAAAAATTATATTATAAATATAACTATAGATATAATGTTTACGAATAAATATATTAAATAATTTTATATATAACTAGATTAGGTTCCGCGTTATACGCGGGTAAATGATAAACTATATTAGACTCTTAAATTGATAACTCGCCTAAATATGACCCGTATAATTAGATTCTAATTAAGACTCATGTATAGATATCTAGAAATTATGTTTTATAATTCACAGTTAAGAAAATTCGAAATTGATTCATATTACCCATAAACATGGTAAACATTCTCTCTGTATGAATGAGAGGGTTCCAAATTGTTATTAATCTAATTATATATATTATGAATCTTATATAAATTTTATAGTTTACATTTATTTTTGATTTTGTAGTTTCTATTTTTTTTCTTACTTTATTTTTATATTATTTTATTAGTTTCAATTTAAATAAAACATAATTTTTTTTTTTTTTTGTGATGTGGTCATAGATACAGAGGCAATGGATGAGGTTCCGGAGACAGCATTGGTCGTTCCGGAATGTCCTATAACACGGTCCAAGTCTCGGAAGCTAGCAGGAGCTGTTCGGAGTTTGCTAAATGAAGTCCGGATCAAGGAAGAACATCTTACACACTTTGCCCTAACCTCATTATCATTCGTGGATTCTTCTTGAGGTTGGCTGCAAGTGTAAGTATGTTGTACTCTTTTTCATGTGCTCGATTTTGTTCCATTGGATTTTCCGAGTAGAGGTTTTAACGAGGCAACGGCTTACACTTACATTCTCGGTCCAATCTCATGATGAATGCCAAGGACATTTCGGCTGGAATAATAAGAGACAAGTCAAGGCAGCTGAAGGGTCATTCAACTATCTTAATTTTAGTCAAAACTCTATTTATTTTTGGTCTTAGTTTTATTATTTCTTTGTTCTTTTTCGAGGTCTTGTTGTCCTCATTTTCTTTCTCTTTATAAATCCACCTCCCCCTTTGTACGAAATCATTCCCCCTTTTCAATCAAAAATATTTTAGAGAAGTCTCTCTTTTGTTCTTTATGAACTCTTTGATTTCTTGGTGGTTAGCCAACAAATCCTTTCGGTTTATCAAGTGTTGTCCATAGCACTTGACGCAGCCTTCATTCCGGTGTCTTGTAGGATTCGTTCTAAGTCGTTTAAGGGGAACAAGGATTTTCGAGATTTATTCTCACGGCTTGTCATCCTTTCACCACGTGAGTTCTATCAGCCATTGAAGTCACCCCCTTGTTCTAAACCTTCACCGTAAGATTGGGCCTAAGGATCTTCGAGTATTCACTCACACCTTAGCATCTTTCTTCGTGGATCTCTTTGGATTCAAGGATCTATCAACCTCAATACCGATCTCGAGTGTGCAATCTTTGGAAAAACGTATCAAGTGGTATCAGAGCCACGCTCTTGATAATCGGTAATATCTATCCATCTTCTATCCTTTCATATTCTATTTCTATCTTTTCTTTCTTTCTTTTGTATTAAAACCAGTGTCAAAAAAAAAAATTTAAACGAAAAGACAAATAAAATAAAATAATATAATATGGTTGTTCATCATTCTTCTCTATCTATCTTATTTCAACTACACTTGATTGTTGATTTGTTTTTTTGAGCTAGCATCGAGTTTTTGATTTAGTTCCATAAGAACCGAGGAGAACTTCTAGTGTGTGTGAGGATATTACGAGAGTAGAGTGAAACACTTGTGAGGATTTTACTAACGTGTTTGTTTCTTTTTGCGAAGAAAAATGTCTGATGAAAGTGAAACAGCTACTTCACGGCCGAGAAGGGAACGAGATGCCGCCATGAATCGCAAGGTGGACGCCATAACTCAATTACTAAATGAGATGATAGATCGCATGGCCACTCTAGAGGTCAGGACACCGAGAAGGCAGGAAAGAAACCACGGTGCCAACCATAGCGTTAACCAAGGAGCTAATCAGGTCTAGGATCAAGGATCCGACCAAAGTGTTGGCCAAGGGAGTCGTCGTATGCCGGCTAGACGAAGGAGAGCCCGACCAAGGCAGAACGAGCAATACGACAACCCATTCTACGATCAAGGAGACTCATCCGATGGGAACCAAGCTAGACGTCAACCAGCCCGAGGACGGAATGACAATCACCTTGGCGGATTGAAGCTACGAATTCCGCCGTTCTATGGGAAGAACAATCCTGATGTCTTTCTTGAGTGAGAAAAGAAAATCGATTTGGTCTTTGATTGTCAAAACTATTTCGAGCAAAAGAAGGTCAGGTTAGCCGTGACTGAATTTCATGACTATGCTATTGATTGGTGGGATCAATTGGTGACTAGAAGGAGACGCAATGGAGAGAATCCCATTGAGACATGAGAGGAGATGACCATGTTGATGAGGAAACGGTTTGTGCCAATCCACAACCACCGCGAGCTACACCAAAAGTTGCGACGGCTATCACAAGGAAGTAAGAGCGTGGAGGACTACTTCCAGGAGATGGAAAAGCTCATGCTCAAAGCCGATGTTGATGAGCCAGATGATGCCACAATGGCTAGATTCCTAAGCGGAATGAACCGTGGCTTGCAGGATCGGATGGAGATGCAATCTTATGCCACTGTGGATGAGATGTTGCATAAGGCAATCTTAGTGGAGCAGCAGCTCAAGAGGAAAGGTGTCTCACGACAACCTTATACTTCTAGTTCGAGACCAATCTATTCCAAAGGAGAGAAACCCAACTATCCGCCCCGGACCGATTCCAAACCAAAGACGGACTTCAAGCCTAGTTCGTCCGGACATGAATATAAGGGTAACGCCAAGGCTACATCAGTCCGTAACCGTAACATTGAATGTTTTAAGTGTAGGGGAAATGGACACTATGCCAACAAGTGCCCAAACCAGCGTGCCATGATGTTGTTGGACAACGGAGAGATTGTGACCGATGACGAGGAGGAATTTGAGACCGCACCTATCTATGACGATGACGAGGAACATGCGGCTGAGGGAGAGCTACTTGTATCCAGTCGTGTTTTACTTTCTCAAGAGCAGGTCGTTGAGGATGAACAGAGGGAGAACCTGTTCCACACCCGGTGCATTGTCAAAAGCAAGGTTTGCAGCCTAATTATCGATGGAGGCAGCTGTACCAATGTTGCTAGCACGACTTTGGTGGAGAAGCTAAATCTGGAAACCAGGTAACATCCGTGACCTTACAATCTTAGAGGGTTGAATAACCAAAGGCAGCTCAAGGTTACCCGTCAAGTCTCGGTACCCTTGACTATTGGCCGATACGAGGATGAGATTGTGTGTGATGTTTTACCCATGGAGGCCGGCCATATCCTACTTGGAAAGCCATGGCAGTACGACCGAAGGGCAGTCCATGACGGTTACACCAACAAACATTCATTCGAGCATAAGGGCCGGAAGATCACCTTTGCACCTTTGTCACCACACGAGGTATATCTAGATCAGCTCAAGCTTGAGCAAAACCAAGGCAAAACACTGTGAGTGATCCCCAAACACTACTTCTACTAAAACTGAGAGTGAGGGTTCGAGAAAAACCAAGTCAAAAGCATGTGAGAGTAAACCCATGAGGAATGAATCTCTTTTTGTGAGGCCGAGTGAGATTAAACATGCTCTCATCACTAAGCAGCCGCTTGTCTTACTTGTTTTTAAGGATGCTTTCACAAGCATGACTAACCCTGAGCCAGAACTCCCGAGCAGTGTGTCTTCTCTTTTGCAGGAATTTTCTGATGTCTTTCCGAAAGATAGCCCATGCGGCATACCACCAATCCGCGGAATCGAACATCAGATCGATTTTGTTCCCGGAGCCACACTTCCAAACGGGCCAGCTTACAGAACCAATCTGGTTGAGACCAAGGAGCTCCAACGACAGGTTGGTGAACTTATGGAGAAAGGTCATATCCGGGAAAGCATGAGTCCGTGTGCAGGTCCTATTTTGCTAGTGCCCAAAAAGGATGGAACCTGGAGGATGTGCGTAGACTGCCGAGCCATCAATAACATCACGGTAAAGTATCGCCATCCCATACCTAGGTTAGATGACATGTTAGACGAACTGCATGGGTCTAGTGTGTTTTACAAAATTGACTTGAAAAGTGGATGTCACCAAATCCGGATGAAGGAAGGTGATGAGTGGAAAACCGCTTTCAAAACCAAACACGGTTTGTATGAGTGGCTTGTCATGCCATTTGGTCTTACTAATGCACCTAGAACTTTTATGTGTCTAATGAATCATGTTCTTAGGTCGTTCATAGGTGTCTTTGTTGTTGTGTATTTCGATGATATTTTTATTTACAACAAGACTCTAGACGATCATGTAGGTCATTTGCGGGTGGTTCTAAATGTGCTTAGGAAAGAGCAGCTTTTTGGCAATTTGAAGAAATGCTATTTTTGTACAGATAACGTGGTCTTTTTAGGTTTTGTGGTGAGTTCACAGGGTATACTGGTCGATGAGGAAAAGATCAAGGCAATTCGAGATTGGCCAAGCCCTAAGACGGTTGGAGAAGTCCGTAGCTTTCACGGCTTAGTCAGTTTTTATCGACGGTTCGTCCGGGACTTCAAAACCATAGCCGCACCACTAACCGAAGTCATCAAAAAGGATGTGGGCTTTAGATGGGAACAAGCACAAGAGGAGGCCTTCTAGCTTCTAAAACACAAGCTTACTCACGCCCCTCTCCTTGTTTTACCAGATTTCTTGAAAACATGTGAGATTGAATGCGATGCTTCTGGTGTAGGTATAGGAGCCGTGTTGATGCAAGAAAAGAAACCAATAGCTTTCTTCAGTTAGAAACTCGGTGGAGATACTCTCAATTATCCAACCTACGACAAAGAGCTCTATGCCTTAGTCCGTGCACTCAAGACTTGGCAACACTACCTCTGGCCGAAGGAATTCGTGATCCACACCGATCATCAATCGCATAAGCATTTGAAGAGCCAACAAAAGTTGAACAAGAGACATGCTCGGTGGGTGAAGTTCATTGAAACCTTTCCTTATGTATTCCAGTACAAGCAAGGCAAAGAGAATGTGGTGGCCGATGCATTATCTCGGAGATACACGCTGATATCAACTCTTGATGCCAAGATACTCGGGTTTGAGATGATCAAAGGAGCATATGCAACAGATTCTGATTTCCAAGAAGTCTTTCTTTCTTGTGAAAAATTCGCTTCGGGAAAATATTTTAGAAGTGATGGTTTCTTATTTTATGAGAACCGTCTATGCATCCCTAACTCTTCTTTGCGAAATCTTCTTGTCAGGGAAGCACACGGTGGTGGCTTGATGGGACACTTTGGCATGACCAAAACTCTTTTTATTGTGCAAGACCACTTCTTTTGGCCACATATGAAGCGTGACGTGGAAAGGATTTGCAGCCGATGCACTACTTGTAAGTATGCCAAGTCCAAAAGCCAAGCCCAAAGTTTGTATACTCCTTTACCTATTCCTAGTGCACCTTGGACCGACATATCGATGGATTTTGTGTTAGGTCTACCTAGGACTAGAAAATGTAGTGATTCGGTCTTTGTTGTGGTCGATAGGTTCTCTAAGATGACCCATTTTATACCATGTCATAAGACCGACGATGCATCGAATATTGCTGACTTGTTCTTTAGGGAAATTGTTCGCTTGCATGGAATGCCTAGGACCATAGTCTCGGATAGGGATACAAAGTTCTTGAGTTATTTTTGGAAGACCCTATGGTCTAAGCTAGGAACCAAACTTTGTTTTTCTACTACTTGTCATCCGCAATTCGATGGTCAGACCGAGGTGGTCAATAGGACTCTTTTCCGCGCTTTTGCGAGCTGTGATTAAAAAGAACATTAAGTCTGGGGAAGATTGCTTGCCTCATGTAGAATTTGCATATAACCATGCCGTGCATTCTACTACTTTGTTTTCTTCTTTTCAGCTTGTTTATGGTTTTAATTCACTTACGCCTCTTGATTTAACTCATTTACCTTTGAGTGAGCGTGTAAGTATGGATGGTAAGAAAAATGCCGACCTGGTCAAGAAGATGCATGAAAAGGCGAAGCAAAACATCGAACGCAAAACTGGGCAATACCGAAAGTATGCAAACAAAGGTCGGCACATGACAAGAAGATCTTTGAGCCAGGCGACCTTGTGTGGATATACTTAAGGAAAGAACGGTTTCCGGAAGAAAGAAAATCTAAACTCTTGCCAATAGTGGATGGACCGTTCACCATTTTTGAGAGGATCAACGACAATGCCTACAAGATTGACTTCCAAGGTAAGTACTCCGTTAGCTCTAGTTTCAATATTGCTGACATTATTCCATTTGTTGCAAATAGAACAGATTTGAGGGCAAATCCTTTTCAAGTGGAGGGGGATGATGTGATCATGGATACGAAGGGAATGGATGAGGTTCCGGAGACAACATTGGTCGTTCCGGAAGGTCCTATAACGCGGTCCAAGTCTCGGAAGCTAGCATGAGCTGCTCGGAGTTTGCTAAATGAAGTCCGGATCAAGGAAGAACATCTTACACACTTTGCCCTAACCTCATTATCATTTGTGGATTCTTCATGAGGTTGGCCGCAAGTGTAAGTCTGTTGAACTCTTTTTTCTGTGCTCGGTTTTGTCCGATTGAGTTTTTCGAGTGGAGGTTTTAACGAGGCAACGACTTACACTTACATTCTTGTTAGAGGGGGGATTAGCACCCCCTTGGTTTAACTCGGTTTGAACCGAGATCGGTCCAATCAGGACCGGTTTACGATGGTTCGGATCGAGGATAAGACGGCCCAAAAACATTGGGCCGAGCTCGGAATCTCGTTGAAAGCCCATCTCGGCTACCGATCTAGGCCCATCACAAGCCCGGTCCGTTACAACAGATGAGACCGGAATATTTCCCTTTTCCCACCGGTCTCGGAAAAGGAAATATTCTCTTTGGTCGATTCCACGAGATATGCGGAACTTATCCTTATCTCGGAGAGAAAACCGGAAGATTTCCTTTTCCTAATCGAACTCGGAAAAGGAAATCTTCCTTTGAACCGCCTCAAGGACACTATAAATAAAGGAGGAGGCTCATTCATTCAAATCATCCACAACTTCCGCAGAGACAGAGAATACAAGAGAGAGCTCATTACCGATCTCAAGTCTTTGTCTTTGCTTTCTTACTTAAAATCTGTTGTAACCGCCGACCTTGATCAATAAACGAGATTCCGACCAAAGTACTGTTTTACCCTTTTTGTGTGATTTACGGATCAACAATTGGCGCCGTCTGTGGGGACTATAGAACAGTACTTTCGGATATCGTTTGATTGAAGTTCGGCAATGGTTCTTCCAGTCGATACCACCGCAGCCCTCGTCAACAGCTCAGAAACCGATGATCGAAACCCACGGATCGACGAGCTCAATCCTATCGATACCGAACTACAGACAACCGGAGGAAGACCCCCTCCAACCGTACCTGTTGGAGACGACAATCAGGTCAATCCATCTCGGACTCTTCCTCAGTCTCCGGCCGCTTCGATATTCACGGATCCGACCGTCTTCATGGAAGTTATGGCGACGCAGTTCGCCGAAATTAACAAAAAGAACGAAGAGCGGATCGCGTCTCTCGTAGCATCCCATTTCGAGCGCCGAAATCAGATCGGTATCCTCGATCGGAATCCGGTTACCCCCCCCAACGATAGCACGTTACGCCGAAATCTCTTGTCCGACCTAACCGACGCTCGACCCCCAGGCACGATCGACCCGCCGACAAGAAGATCCTCCACGACCGGTTCGGAAATCAACATCACGGACCGAGCCACCCTGAATTTGGAGTTCGCCAAGGTTCAGGCCCAACTACAAGATATGCGGACCACAGTCCATCAGGCTACGAGTTCGGCGCCCGAGATCGACCGGGTAATTCAAGAGTCACAGAGGACGCCGTTTACCGACAAAGTCGTCGATACTCCAGTCCGACGATTGGAAAGAGTCAAGATCACACCATACGACGGGTTTACCGATCCTAAAAACTTCTTGACTTCGTTTGTCATCACGATGAACCGATTTCGTTTCGGCTCGGAAACTGAGAAGGACGCAGCCATGTGCCAACTATTCGTAGAGAATTTATCCGGGGCCGCGCTCGATTGGTTTTCAACGCTCGAGCCAAGTTCGGTAAACAGCTATAACGAGCTCACTACCAAATTCCTCAAACGCTTCACCATGTTTATCAAGCAGAAAACAAAAAACGCCGAACTCTGGGCCCTCGAGCAGAGGCAGGACGAGCCCCTACGCAACTTCATGGAACGTTTCAAAGCGGTTGTATCCCATTGTACGATCGACGACGAAGCCGCGATCGAGGCTCTTTACAAAGCCACCTGGTACGAATCGGACTTTCACAGGGAGATCAAACGCAATAATCCAAAGACATTGGAGGACATCCTGCACAGGGCGCATATCTTCATCATGGAGGAGGAGGAAAGGTCCGAGAAAGATAGGCGATACGCAATCACGAAGCAGCCCGCCACCAAGGACAAACTGTACGTTCCCCCGAAACAACCCGTCAACACGGTCCAAACTCAGCAATCCTGGTCAAACACTTGGGTTCGGTCGGATGAACCAAAAGAACCCGACACCACCGAATCCGCACCGTACTGTAATTTCCATAACCGGTATGGAAATCATTCGACCGAAGAGTGCCGACATCTACAGCAGTTCCTGATGATGAAGTACAAAAAGGGGGAAGTTCCGGTCGAAGGAACCTTCCAACCCTCGAACAGACCGCACCGTAACGATAACGATAAGAGACGTAACTCCAGACCAAACAAGGCTACCGAGCAGCCTAAAAATAAAACCGACGACGAACAGCTAAAACGGGATCGAGAGGACAACGTAGAAGCTCAGCAACCTCCGCAGGTTCGGAAACGTATCAACATGATCATGGGCGCGTTGGAAACATGCAACTACTCCGTCCGAGCTCTGAAGACATACAGTAAGGAAGCATCGGCCGCAAAACAGTCACATCAGACTACGCCATGCGGAACGCCGATCACCTTCTCTGAGGCCGACACGGAAGGACTTCATATGCCGCATAACGACCCGTTAGTCGTCGAGACACTCATCGGTGATGTCGTAGTCGGGCGAATTTTGATCGACACTGGGAGCTCGGTTAACGTGATTTTCAAGGATACGCTGAAGAATATGGATTTTCCCGACAACCAAATCAGACCGAACATCGAACCACTCACCGGATTCTCGAGCGAGCAAACCATGACAGCAGGAACGGTTAAAATTCCTGTATATACCGGGGGAATGTGCCGAATGGTCAAGTTCTTGGTGTTAAACAAACCAGCGATCTACAACGTGATACTTGGCACGCCGTGGATTTTCTCAATGCAAGCAGTCGTGTCAACGTATCACCAATGCGTCAAGTTCCCAACACCTTCCGGAATCTTCACCCTTAAAGGCGACCAAGTGATGTCCCGAACGTGTTTCATCAACGAATGCAAACTGAGAACCACTCCCCGCACCTGCGTGATCAATAAGAAGAAAAATCCAAACGATCCCGATTTACCGCGACGCGAAACGATCGTCCAAGTCAATATCGACGATCTCAATCCGGAGAGATGCGTAGGAATCGGAGCCGAGCTCGACGAGGACATCAAAGCAGATTTAAGCGAATTCCACGAACCCCCATTCCCCGTTCGTGGAATTCCATGAACCTCAAGCGGTACTACATCTAGGCCAACCCTCAAAGGCTAAAAAAAAAAAAAAAAAAAAAAAAAAAAAAAAAAAAAAAAAAAAAAAAAAGATCACCGAGCTACTACACATACGCTCGATTCTAATATGTAATATGAACTACGAATGGCTTGATCCTTCTTCCAAAGGTACGTAGGCAGCCCTCACAAGGCGCAGCTATAACTTTAATAAAACTTTATTATGCAAAAGCATTGCAACCGAACTCCAATAGTTCGTATTTTCCTAAGCCAAACTTTAGTTTGCCGAACTCCAACGGTTCGTATTTATAAAGCCAAACTTTATGTTTGCCGAACTCCAACAGTTCGTATTTTCCTAAGCCAAACTTTAGTTTGCCGAACTCCAACAGTTCGAATTTACAAAGCCAAACTTTAGTTTGCCGAACTCCAACAGTTCGAATTTACAAAGCCAAACTTTAGTTTGCCGAACTCCAACAGTTTGTATCTTATAAAGTCAAACTTAACGTTTGCCGAACTACAACAGTTCGCATTTTTTACCACCAACGGTCCCATATCAACGTCCTGGCCAGACGATCTGATAAAGCCGAGCTTAGCTCGCACGCATCCTCATGATGCAATGGATAAAACACTTTCCACATTCAAAGCCGAGATCAGTCTCGCACCAACTTCTCAGATTATCCGAGCCAAATAAGCCGAGCCCGTCTTGCACACTCGGATTCAATGTGGGAAAACCTAGAGCATATTAAGATGAGCTGTTCACGTACTCTTAAGCTAAACTCTAGGATCAAGCCGAACGTTCCTCCTCGCAAATCTAAGCCGACTTCTCAACAGTCGCAAAAACTAATAAGCCGATTTCCCAACAGTCGCAAAAACAAGTAAGCCGATTTCTCAACAATCGCAAACACAGTAAGCCGATCTACGATAAGGATTGCCGACCTCGAACAGGTTCAGTCGAACTTGTCCTCTTCACCCGGCTAAGACCGTACTACTTACGGCACCACTGTGTACGACAAGTTTGAGAAGTTCGTATTAAGTACGACTTCAAATATATCGGAATTCGGCATAAGAATGACTTAAGAAATAATAAAGCTTAAACATTCAAAGTAAAAAGAAGATCGATAAAATCAAATTCGTTCAAAAGCCCCTCGGGCAAAAGCACAAAACGGATACCGGACTTTAAAAACCCTCCGGTCCAAGAGGTCCAGTTATAAGCCCATTCGGGCAAAAGGAAACTAAAAACAAAATACATAAAAAGATCTAAACGCCTTGCCTCCGCATCGCTTCAGCCTGGTCCGCCGACATCGAAGCCCGATTAGTACCGAACTCATCAAGCCCTGGCGGTACTTCATTACCCATCGAGGGCGAAATCCCCGGATGAATCGGATCAACAAAAGGCGAGACGACTAGGTCCGCGTCTTCCAGCTCACGGAGGTCGATCGCCTCGTACTATGCCGACTTCTCGGCCTTAAGCTTCTCAAGCTTTTCAATACGAGACGGCGGGACGATGATACCGTGCTTCGTCTGTAGACTCTGGCAGAAGCTGAGGATCCCATGGATCTGATTAACGGCCAGGAACGGTTTCTTTGCCTGATCAACCGCCGCCAGATGGTCCTTAACTTTCTGAAGACGAACCTGGCATTTTTCGGTTACCGCTTTCCTCTTCAAGATTTGATGAGAGCGGCCAGCCCGCAACCTTGAAGTCTCTGTGAATAACTTCGTCGCGAGGGCGTCCTTTTCCAATTCCAGCTCGACATTGGATCTCTTCAGCGCGGCTATTTCGCGGGTCAGCTCGGCTACTGCCAGATCGCCGGCTTCCACTCTATCCTCAGAGACTCGGAGCTCTTTGCGGAGTTCCACGGCTTGGACACTCGCTTCGAAGGCCTTACGGCGTGAAGCTCCGAGGTCACGATTGTATGACCCGACAATCTCATTCGTCCGGGCAATCATCTGTCAAAAACAGCGAACGTCAGGAAGAAGATTTGGAAGAAAGAAAAGACGAACTTGAAAAAGGCATTTACCTCGGCAGTAGACTGGGCCAATTTCTTGAACTCATCCGACTTGTAGAGACGATCGACCGGGGGGAGGAATTCCGGGCCGAAGCTAACCTGCCGATACGTCTCGGCAAAATCCAGTGACTCGACCTCCGGTGCTGGAGCCCGATGCCTCTTCGAGACAGGAGAATCGTCCGACAGGACCACCGTCTCCTCTTCGGCCCGTTGGGGTTCAGAACCCCCATCATCACATCCGACATTTTGGGGGCCGGCGTTCCCTTCGTCGCCTCCAGCAGGCGTAGTGTCGACCCCAGCTGCGTGATCAGCCTTTTGCCGGGCTCCTTTTTTAGTCTTCCTTCTCCTCTTCTTCTCGGCGGGAGAAGAGGTGCGCCCTTCAGCGGGAACTTGCTCCCCAGCAGGAACATCATCCCCAACGGTTACCTGTTCGGCTTCGGGAGGAGGAGGAATCTCAGAATTCATTTCCCGCTCGTCACCATCGAGCTCGGCAGACAGATCGGGGATATCATCAAACTTCATCTTCCGACGACGAGATGGTTTAGCTGAAAAAGGGGAAAACGATAAGAGTGCAGATAAAGGAGACTGCCGAACTGAGAAGGAAAGTTTACCGAAATTTACCTCTAAAAACTCTTTTCGCTTTCAAGTCGAGCTTCTCTTGATAGGCTTCAGGCCACCGAACTTTCCCAGCCGCACTCAGTTGCTTCGCATGAACGAAAGTAAATCCTGGTGTGGTGATAAGGAAGCTTGGAGGATGACGAGCTGGAAAAGAAAAAGAAAAATATAATTCAGGCAAAATTAAGTACTAAAACGAAATCAAGAACGAATTATCTACCAATGGGAGTCCTCCATTGAGTTCGGTAACTCCCTCTCGGGCACTCAACGGATGATTCATCGATCTTCACGAAGAAATATCGGGTGCCCCAATGGTTGACCTTGCTCGGTTTGTTCCCAGTAATAAGGTCGGCTTCCGGTTTTGCATTTGCCGACAGAAACCACGGCTTTGCCTTCGACAGATTCACCCGAAACAACCTCTCAAATACCTTCGCCGTGATAGGGATACCGCACTCCTCCCCGAGGGAAAGAAGACCCATGAGGTTTATCACCGTGGCCGGCATTAGTTGAGAGATCGCGACGTGCCGCCTCTTACAGTACTTATAGACGAGCTCCGGGATGGGAAACCGAAGCCCACAACTCCTTAAGTGCTCCTCGTAGAC
Organism: Eutrema japonicum; assembly: GCA_030161315.1. NCBI lineage: Eukaryota > Viridiplantae > Streptophyta > Magnoliopsida > Brassicales > Brassicaceae > Eutrema > Eutrema japonicum. The sequence goes on along the minus strand of BSQW01000010.1, from coordinate 4,015,257 downwards.
GCAAATATAGCCGTCAGGAGCGTCCCACGGGCGATCAGCAGCCCTCGGGATCTTATACAGCAAGTCATTTGGAGCGCCGCACCGCTCCAAGGTAATTTGGATCGTCTCCGCGGTAGACCGAGATGGTCCGATGCCGGCTGGCCTCTCAACCATCCGCCTAGCAGCTAAAGCGGGACCATTGTCACCTTCGTCAGGACGACATACTGGAGAAACGGCACGGTTGTCCAGATCGGCCGCATCTTCGTCCTCGGCGAGCCGAGTAGCGAACTCGGCGTCTGCCCGAACTTGTTCGTTCAGCTCGGCAATCCCTTCTTCAGGCAGATCCTCGTCGATGAGATGTGGGACTTCGACTGAAACTCTTGAGCCGCTCGGTCCGGCCGCGGCACGCTGAGAGTTGCGCCTAAGCATCTCCCGTTCGACGTCACCCAGTCCGTCCGAACTTGAATCAGAACTGTTGACGAACAGTCCAGTGTCTGGGAGCTCAGACGAAGGAGCTCGGTCTTCAACAGAAGGGGAAGAAGTCCTTGAAACCATGTCGATCAAACGAAAGAAGTTGATGAAGAACAAGACGAACAACTTGGGTGCCGATGAAGAACAGCTTGAAGATCGCCCGGAAAGTTTGAAGATCTTCAAATAGATCGGAGAAATCACGGCGGAGGAGACGGTCGGAGAAAAGAAAATAGAGAAAATCCTAGAGAGAAGGGAGAGCGTTTAGAGAGAGAAAGTACCTTTTTGAAGAAAATAAGCGGAAGTGAAAAACGAAAGGGAGTCCGAACGATATTTATAGAGAAAAAGGTAATGATGACAGTTCCTCGAAACGCGCAACCAGAGAGGATAAATCGACACGCGACTCTTCGAATTCTACTAAAAGAGAAGACGAAACGACGCCCTCTTCTCAAGAAAAAATACCGAACTCGAACGTTCAGGGGCGATACCGAAAACTCACCGAATTCGAAAGTTCGATAAAACAATTCAACCGCGAGAAACCCCAATCTAAAGAGGATCCGTCCTTTCAAGCCGAACTTAAGCAGTTCGCCGAACTCGAACAGTTCGTATCATCAAGCCGAACTTAAGCAGTTCGCCGAACTCGAACAGTTCGTATCATCAAGCCGAACTTAAGCAGTTCGCCGAACTCGAACAGTTCGTATCATCAAGCCGAACTTAAGCAGTTCGCCGAACTCGAACAGTTCGTATCATCAAGCCGAACTTAAGCAGTTCGCCGAACTCTAACAGTTCGTATCATCAAGCCGAACTTTAGTAGTTCGCCGAACTCGAACAGTTCGTATCATCAAGCCGAACTTAAGCAGTTCGCCGAACTCGAACAGTTCGTATCATCAATCCGAACTTAAGCAGGTTGCCGAACTCGAACAGTTCGTATCATCAAGCCGAACTTAAGCAGTTCGCCGAACTCGAACAGTTCGTATCATTAAGCCGAACTCGAAACAGAATCTGATTAGATCATACCGATCTCAGTTTTAACCGAGCTAAAGAATACTCCCTAAAAATTCGCCGAACTCATAAACTCCCTCGCCGAACTGAGGGGGGGACCAATTGTTAGAGGGGGGATTAGCACCCCCTTGGTTTAACTCGGTTTGAACCGAGATCGGTCCAATCAGGACCGGTTTACGATGGTTCGGATCGAGGATAAGACGGCCCAAAAACATTGGGCCGAGCTCGGAATCTCGTTGAAAGCCCATCTCGGCTACCGATCTAGGCCCATCACAAGCCCGGTCCGTTACAACAGATGAGACCGGAATATTTCCCTTTTCCCACCGGTCTCGGAAAAGGAAATATTCTCTTTGGTCGATTCCACGAGATATGCGGAACTTATCCTTATCTCGGAGAGAAAACCGGAAGATTTCCTTTTCCTAATCGAACTCGGAAAAGGAAATCTTCCTTTGAACCGCCTCAAGGACACTATAAATAAAGGAGGAGGCTCATTCATTCAAATCATCCACAACTTCCGCAGAGACAGAGAATACAAGAGAGAGCTCATTACCGATCTCAAGTCTTTGTCTTTGCTTTCTTACTTAAAATCTGTTGTAACCGCCGACCTTGATCAATAAACGAGATTCCGACCAAAGTACTGTTTTACCCTTTTTGTGTGATTTACGGATCAACAATTCTCGGTGCAATCTCATGATGAATGTCAATGGACATTTCGGCTGGAATAATAAGAGACAAGTCAAGGCAGCCGAAGGGTCATTCAAATATCTTAATTTTAGTCAAAACTCTATTTATTTTTGGTCTTAGTTTTATTATTTCTTTGTTCTTTTTCGAGGTCTTGTTGTCCTCATTTTCTATCTCTTTATAAACTCACCTCCCCTTTTGTACGAAATCATTCCCCCTTTTCAATCAAAAATATTTTAGAGAAGTCTCTCTTTTGTTCTTTACGAACTCTTTGATTTCTTGGTGGTTAGCAAACAAATCCTTTCGGTTTATCAAGTGTTGTCCATAGCACTTGACGCAACCTTCATTCCGGTGTCTTGTAGGATTCATTCTAAGTCGTTTAAGTGGCACAAGGATTTTCGGGATTTATTCTCACGCCTTGTCATCCTTTCACCACGAGTTCTATCAGCCATTGAAGTCACCCCCTTGTTCTAAACCTTCACCGTAAGATTGGGCCTAAGGATCTTCGAGTATTCACTCACACCTTAGCATCTTTCTTCGTGGATCTCTTTGGAGTCAAGGATCTATCAACCTCAATACCGATCTCGAGTGTGCAATCTTTGGGAAAACATATCATTTTGTCTTATAGGAAAGTTTATATTATTACATTGTTATTTTCATTTTTTTACAAATGTCACGATCTCGTGAGTTAGAATCTTAATTTTCGTTTTTATTTTTTTATTTTTATTCAGATTATTATTTTGATACATGTTTTTTATTAGTTTTTATTTAAATAAAACACAATTTATTTGTTCCTTTTTGTCATTCTGTCTTATAGTAAAGTTTATATTATTACATTATTATTTTCCAGTTTTTTACATATGTCACGATCTCGTGAGTTATAATCTTAATTTTCGTTTTTATTTTTTCCATTTATTCAGTAATAATTGTTCCTTTTTGTTATTTTGTCTTATAAGAAAGTTTATATTATAACATTGTTATTTTCCGGTTTTTGTACACATGTCACTATCTCGTGAGTTAGAATCTTAATTTTCGTTTTTATTCCATTTATTCAGATTATTATTTTGACACATGTCGTAATCTTAATTAATAATGACACATATCAATATCTCGTGAGTAAGAATTATCCTGCGTGCCACGCTCACGTTGAGCGATTCAGTTTTATATAATAAGATTTTAAGTTTCCTTTTTATATAGATTATTTTTTTTCTTTTTTTTGGTTTAACATTTTTTAATATTTACTTTAATTAATTTTTACTAAAATTGCCGTTTTTAATTAAAATTTTTTTAATATTTTCTTTAATTCATTTTTAGTTTTTTTATAATTAAATTGACACATGTCAAGATATAAATGAACAAATGTGACAAATGTCACGATCTCGTGATTGAAAATTATCCTACGTGTCACATTCACGTCGAGGGATCCAGCTTTATATAATAAGATATTTCACAGCTTTGCTAATCAATTAACATGTGTACATTAATCAGAGTATATAGCTTCAACAACATAGTGTTTATACTGCTTAATGCTAGTTAATGCTACTGCTTTACTATCAGTTATAGCAATCAAAGCCTTAGCCTCAAGTTTAATCGAGCAATAAATATGATTGCCAATGATAAATAATAACAGATAGGAATGTATTTGACCAAATCGAGGGAGTCGTGTTAGGTTGTCACTCATCGTATCACCACCAAGTTGCATTTGCAACAACCACACTTTCAAATTGGTTATTTTTATTTAAAACTCAATGGGTTTTGACTTTTTGAAACATAATTGTGAGTGACCCAACAAATCTGATCAAGCAGGCCCAAGTTGAGAAGACATTCCTAGACGTAAAACCCATTGAGAAGCAGCAGAACAAGACAAACTTTCCCAAACTCAAATCCCTCCTACCTGCAAAAGACGTTAGACTGAAGAAGGAGACGCTCTTCCTGCAAAAAAAGATTTGATTCTCTCCAATCTGTCTCTTATGGCTAATCCCCTTTACAGATGTATCGTTTAGATAAGGATGAACAAATGTTCTAAATTGTTCCTAAAATCTCTATATATATAATCGTTTATGTAACTTCTCGATTTCTGGTATATGATGGTACATGCAGAGAGGTTTGTTTATATATGACAATAGATTTAGTTTTATATGATGGTAGTTTGTATATAGATGACGGTAGATTTGCTTTTATATCATGGTATATTTGTTTTTATATCATGGTAGTTTGTATAGATATAATGATAGATTTGTTTCCTAGATTTTGTTAACGTAATGGTACACTTATTATTAACGGCTGACTTATTCTCTCTTTTCTCCGACAGGTAGGTGACGTAATCTCCGGTGATATTACCGGCGTCTGCAAATTCTGTTAATGTTTCTGAAATTAGATGTGAGAAATAGTTTGTGTATGATGGTAGAGTTATATTAATTATTTGATGACATATTTGTTTGTTAATGATTGTAGAGTTATCGTTTTATATGATGGTAGATTTGTTAGTTACATATTTGAACTTTATAAATAAATGATGGCATTTGTTTGTTCTTCTCTGACAGATTATGGGCTTCGCGACAGTGGACAGGTCTCCGACGAGATTCCCAGCTTCTTTTTAGTGTCTTTTTCAATGGGTATAATTGATGGTAAATTTATTTTTGTGAAGATTTGTTTATGAATTGATAGTAGATTTATTTATTGAAAAGATGGTATAAATGTTTATTGGAAAAACATTTCTTCTTCCCGACTGATTTATAGCCTTCGCGATAGCGGACGAGTCTTCGGCGATATTTCCGGCATCGTTCCACATGTTCTTCTACGGATTGTAGATTTGGATTTGGTAAATTTATTTTTGAAATGATGGTAGATTTGTTTTGAAATAATGGTAGATTTATTATTGAATTGATGGTATATCTATATTTGAATTTGTACAAATGATAATTGGATTTTAGATGATGGAATTGTTTTCAAATTATAATTGTTGCAAAACGTTGAAGCATGTGTCAAACATTTCATCTTTTCTACCATGTTTGCTATCATTCACTTTCTTTACTTTCACTTTGCTTAATATGTATAACCAAGGTGAGTGAGATTTTAACCAAAAACACTTGACTCAACCCAATAATATAGACGAAAAACTCATATCTATTATATAAACCAATACTGAAAACAAACGAGCACAAACCCAAAAAATTACAGAGCTCATATGTCATATTTGACACATACCCATCTCTTAATACTTTTTTAGTCGAGGATTAATTGTGATTCCAGAAACATCTTTCATAAAAGCACTATTACAATTTTTGATGTGTCATTTGACATTGTAATGTTCAAGGTTTAGTGTAATTGAGTTAAATGTACTAGAATAAACACAAATAAGAACCAAAAGACCCTAAGTTAACAGATAATTATTACACAAAAGAAAACCAAAATGACATAAGGTGAATGTTTAAGAGAACCAATAGGACATAAGTTCAAGGTTAATCTTAACCTGGAAAAAAAAAGGGAGGATAACAAAATAAATCTACCATCATCACAATAAATCTACCATCAAACACTAAAAAAATTCCATACTTAGCAAATTTGGGTGCATAATTTTTATTTAAATCTGAGTTTTAGTGTAGGGCAAAAACGTCATTTATAATTCTAGAAAAAGTCAAATGTCTACCAGCAAATAATGTCAATAAGTTTACCGTCATTAAAAGTCTACCACAATGCGAAATAATAAGTATACCAACTGAAAGTTATCTAAGTAAATACCAAAAGATTTACTAAATCTACCGCCATTAATAATAAATTTATCAAATAATTTTAAATCTACCGTCATTAATATTAAATCTACCATCATAACAAAATGAAGTCGCCGAGATGTTAGACGTTTTTATATCTACCACCATTACAAAAAAATCTATCAATTTATTTTAAATCTACCGTCACTAATATTAAATCTACAACCGTTTACGAAATGAAGTCACGAAGATGTTACACGGTTTTATATCTACCGCCATTATAAATAAATCTACCAAACGAAAATAAATCTACCATGGTCAATACAAATCTACCATCAAAGAAATAAATCTACCGTATCGATAAAATAATCATCCGATAATTTTTAGTAGATAACTCTACCACCAAAAGAAATAATTTCTATCGTTTTGTAAGATTAATCTATCACCATTGTCAATAAATCTACCAAAAAGTCAAATATTTACCGTTATTCAACGGTTTGGTCGTAAAGTTAAAGTCTACCAACCCATAAAAAAATCTACTATCGAAGATAATAAATCTGCCAAAAATAAATATATCTACCGAGTCGTTAAAATAAATCGACCAATATAAGTCTACCAAGATTTAACAAATCTAGCATATTTCAAATAAATCTACTATCCATCAAAAAAATCTACAGACCAGAATTTGAGTTGACCAAAATTATACAAGTATACCATCAAAGAACGGTAAACTTTTGTTTTTCGCGCGTTGGTGTTTCTGTAAATAAAACCAACTTTTGCCTACGTGACAAATGTATAGTAAATGACAGTTTTATAATTGCGTTTTTCTCAACAAATGCCATAAAGGTACTTTCGATATAGTAAGTTAGTATAGTAATAAAAATAAAATTAGATCAAACTAATAATAAACATATAAATAAAGGTTATTATAGTAATCCTCCTAAAATAATATACGCTGACACATGATATAGCTTCTCCTAAAATATGAGTTTGGTGGGTTTCCCGTCTTGGCCATTTTATGTGCCTTGTGAGCGTTTCAGACATCCTCATCGTCATACCCATCCTCATCGTCATCATCATCAACATCATCATCGTCATCGTCAACTCTTATATAATGGTCATCGTCATCTCTTATATAATGGTTTCCCAAGATTTCTCCGCACTCCAGGGAACAAACATACACAACAATTTTACGATAACTAATACCCTTAAAAAAGAAAGGGTACATGTACTGCTTTTCACAAACCACGCATAAAGGTCTAGTCATACCATCATTGGAAAATAGTACACCTTTGTTGTATTTGTTCCCTGGCTTGAAGTAATACATGTCTCCAAGTACGCACTTGATATGGAGAGTGGCCCTACATTCATTACAACCATAAAACCATACGCTTGGATCGGCCTTTCCCTCACAAATATCACACCACAATTGACCGGTCGAGTTTCCAGCGTCATGATGCAAGGATAAAGTTTGATAGATAAGATTTTCAAGTCTGCTAAAAATGAGCAGACTTTAGGGAAGTCTGTCGAGTTTTCACAGACTCTGGCTGCACAAATTTTGAATTATGTCAAAAACACATAGACTTAACGCAATCCAAAATTCGAAAGTAAGTATGCGGGATTGGGTTTTGAAGTTTGGTGAAAACTTGTAAACTTCACGAATGTATGTTGATTGTCCGTAGACTTATCATCAGTCTGTGTGATCATATTTAGAAGTTTACTAAAAACATGTAGACTTCACAAAAGTTTGCCAAACGTTCGCAGACTAACCATAAGTCTGTGGGATCGGCTATTGAAATCTGCCAAAAACTTGTGGAATTCACGAAAATCTTTCGAATGTCTGCAGATTAAATATGAGTCTGCGGGATCATAATCTAAAGTCTGCATAAAAGTGATAGACTTTATGCAAGTCTGTCGACTAATTATAAGCCTGTCAATAACAAGCAGACTTTAAAGGTCTACCAAGTGTCCGTAGGATAAATATGATTCATCTCTGATTTGTTTTTCTATATTTTAATATCTTGTTGAATATTTTGTGAAGTTGATGAAAGAAGAGGAACCCTTGGATTAAAAAATAATTTTAGTATTTTCTAATATAATTAGAAACAATAAATTAATTAAATCAAATTTATAATAAATTTACTTTTGATATTATAGGAAAAAGTATGTCATAAGTAGGTTATATTAGTAATAAAAATTTAGAAGGGTTATCCTAGCTATTGTTGATATTTTTTTAGGTTATTCTATGTAATTTTCTCTATAATTTAATGTTCAGATTTTTATCTTTTTTTTTTTGCCACAACAGGCCAGTCCAATAGCTAATTACCCCCACATATGGAGAACAGGTGGAGTCGAACTCGGCATCGGTAAGATGGCAGTAGAGGTGTGACAACCACTGACCCACTTGCTCCTTTTTAGTTGAGATTTTTATCTTTGCTGAGAGAGGCCTCTGTATATATATACACTAGAGTGTGATCCGCGCTACGTGCGGGCGTGGTAAACAATTTTCTAAACTGTTTTTATTATTTAATGTTATTTTATTTTTTCTTGTAGTTTATTGAATTATCTTTGTCAGTTTAAGATATATTTATTTGTTTATTTTTGTTGGTTTCTCTTTTTTTTTGTGCAATTTTGGTTTTTTTTTTTTTAAATTTATTATCATCCATGTGTTTGTTTAGTGAATGATACTTATTTTTACCAGTTTTTTTTCCCTTTGATTGTCAATTTTAGGCAATTAATTTGTTGGGTTTTTAAAGGGAACATATTAATATTTTAAAGTTTTTGTTGTATAATTTTTGTTTTTTCTTTTGTTTCATGTAAAGCCTAATTGTTGAAACCCATATAAAATATGTTTCTAATTTATTTGATATTAACGAATTTAAAAAATTGAGCTTTTTTAAAATTTTAATTGTAATTGAATTTTAAGATAATTTCATTGTTTTTTAAAATATGTTGGATGTTTAGGTGGACGATGATGTGGCGGAAGGTGAAGTGAGGAAATATATTGTTACCCGGTTATTATATTTACCTTTCCAGGTATAATTGTCCAGTTTATGTTAAACATATGACGCATAGTAAACATGTTCCTGTTGAAACACTAATCTTCCTACTACCGCACTCTCCATTTGAAATATATTCAAAAATTAAAATTAGAACTACAATGAGTGAACTACAATGGGTTAATACACAAATCATATGTCTCATATTTTGTGTGTAACTAAAAGATGTTGATTAAAGTGTGGAAAGATGATACATGTTTTCATTAATTTACAAACCAAAATATTAAAATTTTAAACAATAAGAATTTTTAGCTAAAGCATTTATAAAAATTTCTTAAAATAATTTAAATCAAAATAATAAGTCACTAATTTAGTTGGTACGGCACTTCAGTTCGTGGTAACTAAGCACTTCATTGGATAAGCGAGACAACCATAAAATTCTCTGCATTGGCATCAAACATAAAAAGCTTGCACCCGACCCACTGAAGAATATAAAATCGACTATTCCATTGACGTTGCGGTAGAATTAGCGGTTGGCATGACTGTAGAGAATGTCTTAATAGTCGTCGAATGAGCATTGATAGTAGACGAAGTGATCAGATTATGATCGAAACACTCCAGTCTGGTGCTTTGATAGTCCGACAGTGTTTATGATTCCGATGTTCTTTATTATGAGGTATTTGTTTTGAATTGTTGCATGTATATATAACTTGATTTTTCTTTTTATAAATAGAAATTTTGATTTCACATTCTCTTATATCTTTTAAATTGTTTTTTAACGTTTATATATTTTTAATTATTAAGTATAAAATTAATTACAAAACATATCAACTTTCACTTTATAGTATATACTTTACCACATATATCAATGAAAATTAACTTTTGATAAATTTAAGAAATAATGTGGTGGATATCAATAGATTTTAGTTTTTGTTAAAACTAAATTCTGTAATTATTATTTATGTTATTTGTTTTATACATGTATAGATAAATTTATTAACTAATTATCTTAATTATGTAAATAACCAATTAAAATATGTCATGTAGACGCTGAGGTGACGGAAGGAGAAAAAAGAAAACTTTTCTTTATATATATGAAACTATGATTTTTCTTACTATGATTTTTTATCCGTAACGTTTATAACATGAAACTATTGATTGAATAAAAAAACTTAATTTTTTTGAAACTAAAATACAAAAAGTATTTATAAGGTTAAAAATGTATCTATTTTGTCACTCATCGATTTTCAAATTTTACCTCGTACTTTTCCCAATATATTTTATTATATTTTAATTAAGAGATCCATTATATTTACATCACATGATATATATTTTGCATTTACAAATTTTTCATTTTCTTCTCCTCTTGTAGTTACATTAAAAAAAATATTAAAAATAAATCACAAAACACAACGATATCAAATTTTCAAACTTAATATATATTTTCGTGTAAATACTTTTAATCTGTTTCTTAAATTGTTTTGCTCTTATTCTCTTTTTCATAGTTATGTATAATTGCAATTATTGTTTTAAGTATACCTTAATTTTATTTATTTGTATTTTTATTAGATGTAAAACTTGCCAACTTATATATATTTTGCTTTATGAATTTAGTTACATATTAACTTATTTGTTTAATTGTTAGAACTTGTTTGATATTTTAGTTTTTTATAATATTTGCGATACAACTTAACCTAATGAAATCAATACTATAAAAACAGAATGAGTCTCTCCAGCAGTGACAACTCAGCATTTTTGTACTAGGAGAAGCTGACACATCATTAAAAAATCTACCAATAAGAATATTTTATTTAATACAGCTCATGATACATCTTCTCCTTGCGATTTTATTTTCCTCGCTCTCTCGCAGCAACCTTAAAGCTCTCTCTCTCCGCAACCTGAATCTAGAGAGCAATTTTTTTTTTAAAAAAAGCACAATCCTCTTAAATCAAGGGTAAGTGCTCCGCCAGCGACACTGAACGAGTTAAAGAGAGCGAAAAGCTTCCGAGAAACCCCATCGAAGAAGAGCTTCCGAATCCGGAAGTTGTGAGCACGGGTTCTTCTTCCCCAACATCACTACCACCACAATCCTCTTAAATCAAGGGTTAAGTGCTCCGCCAACGGCACTGAACGAGTCAGAGAGAGCAAGAAGCTTTCGAAAAAGACTACTGAGGTAATCGTACCAATTAAGATCCTAGAGGTTTCCTTCTCGACTGTGACCTAGAATTTCCTCCCATGAGATCTCGTTGTTTTTAATTGCTTGCCATTGAATGCTTCTCCTTGATATATCATCCAAAGCTTTTGCTTCAACAGCTCGACTTGCTCTTCTATTCTCCCACATCTGCTCAAAATTTGGATCCCAATTTTGTCAATTTTACTATCTTAAGAACAATAGCCAGACAAGGGAATGATATCAGTGTGAGATTTTGTCAATTTTGTCAATTTTATTGTCGAGTGATTATTGAGCTTGTCTAGAACAAAGATCTCTAAAAGACTGAATAGCTTCTTTTTGTTTTTTTTATGCATGTTAAATTATATTTAAACCCGAAAAAGACGTTTCTACATCAATGATGCGAGCTTATAGGAAAAAAAACTATTCTGAAGCAAGGATTAAGAACATATTATGAAAGCGAGCTCTCCATGTCAATCTACTGGCCTGGATGCGAACCAAATTTGCATTCCGTCTTCGTAACGCGTATCCCCCAACATTCTTATAGAAGTGAATCTATTTCGAATTCCCTTATCAATAAACTTGATCAGCCTTGTCGCTGAGGCCGGACTGGTTTCGTGCCGACGTGCATTCCTCTCCCGCCACAACACATGTATTGTCATCTGAAACAAATACCAAATTATGAATCCCTTCACTCGACATGGCTGGGAACGAGATATGAGATTAATAATTGTGCTCCAGTCTGACGAAAATTCATGTTGCAAAATCCCCCCAGCCAGATTCAGCCAAACTTGTTTCGAGAAAGAACATGAGAAAAACATGTGATTTCTCGATTCCCTTGGGTCCTGGCATAGAACACAGGTGGTGGGAGCATTTGTATTCCAAACTAGCATACGATCCCTCGTAGACAGACGATTCTGTATTGCTAACCATGCCATAAACGCAAACTTCGGGCAGTTGTGTGTGAACCAAATTCCGGCTGACCATGGAGCAAGCGAGGAAGATACCCGCAGCTGATCCCTTGTAGTTTTTGTATTGAAACAGGTCTTGAATTTATCCCCCTTCCATCTCCAAAATATCGTATCCTCTTCATGTTCGATATATCGTTGTTGAGCTTTCTCTAATTCATCTTCCACCCTGTTCAAATCTGGGTTCCGATGCCTTCTCCTCTTATGCATAGTAATCGCATCTTTCACTGTAGCCTCTTGTCGGATCCCTAAATCAAGGAAACCCCGAGCTCCAAAGAGTGTGAACAGATTACCTAAAGCTGACCAATTGTCATACCAAAAGGACGATGAGCGACCATTTCTGATCCCGACTTTAAGAAATGTTGTTGCACTTTGCCGACTTTTCAGTATCGCTTTCCACATCCAAGATCCCGAGGAGTGCAATGGTGTTAACCAAAGCGATTTCCCCCTCATGAGAGTAGTATGAGTCCAACGAACCCAGAGAGAGTTTTTTTGCCGTGATAAGTCTCCAAACTAACTTCAGTACACATACGTCATTTGCTTCACGAAGACTCTTCAGCCCTAGTCCTCCTTCTTCCTTGGGTTTACATATATATTTCCAAGCAATCTTAGCTTTTTCGGGTTTAAATCCTGCCCCGACCAGAGAAAAACAGAGCAGATACTCTCGATGTCTTCAATGCATTTAATGGGCAATCGAAACGCAGACATCCATAAATTAGTAAGGCTAGCAATAACCAAAGATAACAGTTGTAGTCTCCCAGCAAAGGATATGCAACGAGCTTTCCAAGAGTTTATTCTTCCTCTTATTTTATCAATGAGTGGCGCATAGTCAAGTGAACACATCTGCTTCGTTAATAGCGGTAGACCAAGATATCGCACAGGCAGAGTACCAAATTCAAAGGCAAATCGTTGAGACATAGCTTCTCTAGACAAGTCCGAGACACCCGCGAGGTAAGCAGTAGATTTCTCCAAACTTATTTTTAATCATGACATTGTCGAGAACTCATCGAAAACTCTGATTATACCTTCCATAGACCTCAAAGCTCCATCCGAAAAAATCATGAAGTCATCTGCAAAGCATAGATGTGTCAGCTTCAAACTAGAGCATTTAGGATGGAATCCAAACCTCCTTTGTATTGCAGCCTTATCCAACATTTTTTTCGGGATGAATGCAAGAATTGTAGAATTTACACATTTCGGAAGAAATCCTTTAATGAAGAAAGATTGAATCCCAACCACTAGGTCCTTCGCAAGAGTCTGCCATCCCTCCTTGAAGAATTCAACCGTATAACCATCTGGACCTGGTGGTTTATTTCCAGCCATTGCAAAGAGGACCTCTTTTACTTCTAATTATGTTACTTCCTTTATTAACCCCTGCTGATCCTCTGACGAACATCGAAACTCCAACAACTCACCAATCTCTGCGACACTCGTATCCCGAAAATCAGCTTGTACGTGATTCATAAAAGAGTCAAAGTGACTTACTGCTATCTCTTTTATCTCGCTGATGACACCAGTCACAACTCCATTCCTCTCCAATTCTCGTATCCCATTCTGTACTTCCCGAATCTTTACGGCGCGATGGTAAACCTTGGTATTTTTATCTCCCACAATCATCCAGTTCAGTTTTAATTTCTGCAATATATAGCTCTCTTCTATATTTGAAACTTTCTCCCATTGCTCAAAAGCCGCGTTCTCCTCCTGCTGGGATATCGCCGATGGGGCTTGCAAATTCTGCTCTTGTTTAGCGCACAACGTTTCATAATCAGATTTCACTCTTTGAGATATATTACTCAGAGCACCTCTTGAGATATGCCTGACAATGGGTTTCAGGTTCTTAAGCTTCTTTGAGAATCGAAATAAAGCAGAGGTAGAGTGGAATAAAGGTACCGTCCCTTCCCAGTAATCTTGTAGAGCGCTTTGAAATTGAGGCATGGAGGCAATCACATTTGAGAATTTGAAAGGCTTCTTCCGTCTTGGAGTCTCTGAATCAACATAAAATCTGCATCTTAGATGATCCGAGCAGCCTCCCGCTTCAAACACACAATACGAATTTGGAACTTGATCCAACCAATGATCATTAATAAGGAGTCTGTCCAATTTTTTGCAAACCATCCCCTCCGTTCTCCTATTACCCCAAGTAAAAGTAGGTCCATGATAACCCATATCACATACAGCACCATCTCGAATTATAGCCTGAAAGTCCAGCATCCCATTCCACGAGATCGATGGACTCGAGTGAGAGTGATCTTCCATCGCAGTAATTTCATTAAAATCCCCCATTACCATCCATCGCATCCTACGAAAGATCGGTGAATCGAAATGACTCCTAAGATCCTTCCACAGAATCTTCCTCTCCTCCTCAAAATTAGAACCATAAACAAATGAACACAAGAATTCTTCATATGTTCTGTGTAACTTTACCAATACCATAACCATTTGGGCACTCTTAAACACGGGAGTTAGACGAACAGAGTCCCCCCAAACCACCCATATCTTCCTCAGACGTTGGTGTTATTATTCAAAAAGGACCAACCTGGAAACACCTTAGCAACAATACCCTCCGCCTTGCTTTCTTTTACTCTAGTTTCTATTAGACAACCAAATAGAAAATTATTCTCCATACACCAACTTTTCACAATATTATGTTTTTTTTCCTTGTTGAACCCTCTGATATTCCAGAAAAACCCAGACATTAATTTTGATTTTTTTTGGACTTCTTCTTCTTACTCGAGTTCATCGCAGGAGATTCCACAGAAGTCGAGTTTGAAGTTGCCTTTATAAATTTATGGGTGGATTTGGATACTCGAGGAAGAGAAACTCTGCATGCAGCTGTCAAGCTCGACCCCTTCCCTGGGTTCTGCTCCTCCCCTTGTCTGAACTCAAAACCAAATCTTCATCTTCCTTATCCTTTCGCTCCTCCGTTCCAGCATCTGCAACTAACCCCTCCTCTGAGTCCGTGCTTTAGAAACTATGGTTTCTGTTCCAAATCCTATTTCACTTTTCCGTGCTGTAGCGGGGGATTTAACTGTTTCCCAAGTCTCTGTGTTAATCGGTGCACTCATACTGCTCTCACCCGAGATAGGGGCAGTTGGAACAGGGGTTCGACACTCGTCCTCCGTCGAATTAACTTCTCCATCTCCCGATGTTGACGTTACATGTTCATTTGTTTTTGCTGTTGGGATCGAAATGCTCTTCTCCGCACTGTGACAGTCACCCAATTTTGAAGTACCCTCAACAGTTATCCTCAAGGGCGAATTTTGTTCTTCGTGGAGAATTCTTATGTCACCTGGGGATGCTTTGCAATCAGCAGCAGAATGGCCCCACATAGCACATGCCATGCACCTCGGAGGCAACCAGGGGAACGTGTATTGGACCATCGTATCCACTCCAGTTTTGGACTTGAAACTGAAACACTCCGACATCTTTTTTTCCAGATTTACCTCAACGAAAACTTTAGCTTCCTCGAAACTCTTTGCCCACAACGTGTCTGGATGGATTCTCTTTGGCTCACCCAATGGACTAGTTAGGAAACTCAGACCCTTCCATGAGAACATCGATCTTGGAACATTCCTCAAAGTGACACACATTGGGATAGAAGTAACTTATGGTTGAGCTTCCTCCACAATAGGGCTCCACTTTGACACAATCATGGGAATATTTTTAATACTCCACATTCCTCTACGCAACACTCTTGCTTTCACCATAGCATCCGAGATTTTGAACTTTATTGTCGTTTCATCAACAACAAACACATCAACCTTAACATATTTATCTCCCAAAGTCCAAATTTTATTCACCGTCATATGAATCAGCCCAATATGAGGAGCTTTTGACACGAACCTCCCCACTATGAAATCCTCCCAGAGTGGAGGAGCGTTTTCGAACACACAGTCCGGTACCTGGATCGTTTCAATCCCATTTACTTCCTCCACCACTACTTCATATTTCTGTAAACCAGCCTTGGCCGAGACTACAGAGGACCATGTTTTACTCTTCTCCATTGCTTGTATCCCTCCAACAACCCCCTGTCGGACCTTCTCCTGCGAGAGATCCAGACCTTGCTTTGAACCCTCCAAACTCTGTTTCATCGGCAAATCCTCCGTAGTAGTCTCCAAACTCTGCTCCAATGATGCGTGGCCCTTCTCCGTCGCTTTCGCAGCCTCTATCGACGGTGAAGCCTCCTTCTCCGGCGCCGCCATAGTGACCGCCGCCCTTTGCTTGGGCGAAAAACCTCTTAAACCCTAGGTCTTCGAAATCGCACTTCTAATCGCCCCTCCTGCTAATCGCCCCTCCTGAAGACAATATAATTAGTGTAAGACTGAATAGCTTCAATAGCTTCCTCTGCTCTGTTCTGTTGTTCCATGGCTGCACAAGAGGCAAATTTAACCGCTCTTTTGCCGGCAAAGATCCCTCTCGATAAATTGGTCTTAGGGAAAAGCATGCAAGATGTTCTCGTACGTGTGTTACGGATGTGGGAAGCCAGAAACTTTAAGCTTAATGGAACGCTCATGAGTCTTGATTTGTTACTCTTGGATGAAAAGGTACATTGTTTTTTTCTATAAAAAAATTCAAAATATATTCTTATGATCTCCAATTGAAATACGTATATTGGCTTTACATTTATGTCGTCCAGACTTTACAAGTTTCTAATCATAATCCTAACTATTGTGTTCTCTTCAAAAAAAAATAATTCTGGTAGGAAACTCTAATTCAAGGGTCAATCTATCATCGCCGTATACACATATTCAAAGACCTGCTCAAAGAAAGAAACATATATTTAATCATCAATTTTGAGGTTGTTCCCACCTACAGTCACTATAAGGTCACAGACAATCCGTTCACTATCCGGTTCATGGACACAACTCAAATCATGGAAGCTGCTGAAGCAGTTTGTTCTATCAAACTAGAAAAATTCAGACTGCACACTTACGCAGAATTTCATAGCTTCGCAGGAACAAACCTTCACTTGTTCGTTAAATTAAAACAAACTAATTTTTAACAAGTTGCATGTTTTTTCACACTTATATTCCAAAGTTATTGATCTTAACTTTGATATAGACGTTGTGGGTCAAATATTACAAGTGCAAGGACAAACTTGGAGGACTCAAGCTCAAACCAGAAAATCGTTCTACTTCTTTTGCTACAAGAGTCAGTTTCGAATTCAATTCTTATCTTTTATATGTTTATCTTAACTTTTTCAACAAAACTAACTAATTAATTTCTATGATTAAACAACAACTCAACCATCCGGGTAACTTTATGGGATGCTCAAGCATCTGATTTTCGCCAACAATTCCATCAAACTAGCCGAAACTGCAGTGTGATAGTATGCACATGCTTGAACCCAAAAATGTTTGCAGGTGATAGTAAAATTATTAACCTCTTGGAATTAAACATTTCTTCAGCCTTTTACATAAAATCTTTCACTTTTGTAGGGAAATTGCATTTGAACTCAAGTGGATCGACAAAGATATACATCAATATAAGCTTAGATGTTGTGAAAGAGTTTATGAAAAGGTAATTTTTTTTCAAGTAAATTACAAGAGAATAAATTCGCAAGTTTATCTTTATAAATGTTTCTACCAATATCCATGCTTCTTATTTCGTAAATGCACATTGCAGAATGGGAATAGAAAACAATATCGCTCCTACAACAATTCTCGAAGAGAACAATGAAAAACCCAATATGGAGATTTGGACTATTGAGCAGATTTTAGAATACATATCAAGTGGAAGCAACCAGAAAAAAGAAGTGATTTGCCGTGGAAAAATCATTGACCTTTCTGGCCGTAACGGATGGAAATATTTGTCTTGTGCTTCATGCTCCAAAAAACTAGGACGCTCTACAACATCTTTGATATGTAATTCTTGTAACAAAAGCACAACTATTGGAGTTGCAAGGTATTCTTCACCTCTTCTACTATTTAAACAAATAAGTGACGACAATTCTACTATGTATTAATTTATTACATATAATCAGGTTTAGAGTGGAATTAGTAGTTGAATGCGGCGAAAGAACAACTATTTTCGTCTTATAAGACAAGAAAACACACTTTTTGCAACGAGCGATATCGTTGTAAAATCGTTGAAAACACACTATGATGGTCTTTTTCATTGGCAAACCAAACTGACTTCACTCTTCCACATAATCGACCGATTGTAGAAAAGATATCTGGAACACCTTCATTACCATATGTTCGGCCTACACCTCTATCATCATATCGCCGTGCTGCCCTTTTCCGTGTGCGAACCTTCGAGCCAAAATAGTACCCCGTGAAGTGAGAAGTTTCTTCTGTTAAACTTCCTGCTACTATTGAGCCTTCAACTTTGGCTATATTTTTAGCCTTCCGCTTCAAATGTCCCATGAATCGCTCGAATGGGTACATCCATCGATACTGCACAGGTTCCCCAAGTTCTGCTTCGTGAGGTAGATGAATAGGTAGATGTTCCATAACATCAAAAAAGGCTGGGGGAAATATTTTCTCCATGTTGCACAACAAAATAGGAATACTAGCATCAAGTTGTGCAATAACATCTTCTGACAAAGTACGGGTACAAAGATCCCGAAAAAACCCTCCAATGCCTGCAATTGCTTCGTGTACATTTCCTGGTAGAAGTTCAGCAAATGCAAAAGGAAGTAGTCGTTCCATAAAGATGTGACAGTCATGACTCTTCATCCCGGAAAACTTTTGGCCATTCTCAACACATTTAGCTAAATTAGATACGTACCCGTCCGGGAACTTCACATCAGATGTCGCCCATTTGAACAAAGCTGACTTTTCTTCCGCACCCACTCGAAATATGGGGACATGTGCTTTCCCATTGCTTGTAATATGTAACTCATTCCGACAACAAAGATCAGGCAAGTCTAACCTTGACTTACCGCTGTCTTTAGTCCTTCCACGCACGTTTAACAATGTGTGCATGATATTATCAAAAAAGTTTTTCTCAATGTGCATGACATCCAAATTGTGTCTAAGCAAATGATCCTTCCAATACGGAAGCTTCCAGAATATGTTTTTCTTATGCCAATTGTGATGCTCCCCATATCCATCCGGCATATTAGCTGGAGTGTGCCAATTTCCACCACGATTGACTGTTTCCAATGCACCATAATGATCAATTTCTGCTTCTAGATCTTCCCCGGAAATATAAACAGGAGGAGGAACACGAACAGTTTTGTTCTTTCTAAACAACCGCTTATTTCTTCGATATGCATGATGAATCGGTAGAAATCGGCGGTGACAATCAAACCAACTTGTTTTCCGACCATGTTTCAATTGAAACGCATCTGTCCGATTGAGACAATATGGACAAGACAATCGCCCATGCGTAGTCCAACCTGATAACATCCCGTACGCATGGAAGTCGCTTATTGTCCACATAAGCACCACACGCATTGTAAAAAAAATTTTCCTTGCAAAATCATATGTCCGAACCCCGGTATACCACAACTGCTCCAATTCCTGTATCAGAGGCTGCAAAAACACATCAAGGGAACGCTTCGGATGCTTCGGACCTGGTATTAAAATATTCATGAATAAAAATTCCCTTTGCATGCACATATCTGGGGGTAGGTTGTAAGGCGTTAGGATTATTGGCCATAAAGAATATTGCCTACCAGACATACCAAACGGACTAAATCCATATGTGCAAAGACCAAGATACACATTACGTTTCTCTCTAGCAAAGTCTGGATGTACCGTCTTAAAGTGTTTCCACGCTTTTGCATCTGAAGGATGAGTAACCTCCTCATCTGTTTGCAAATGATCTGCATGCCATCTCATCGATGCAGCTGTCCTCTCAGACTGATACATTCTTTTTAATCTATCAGTTATAGGAAGGTACCACATCCGCTGGAACGGTACCTTACTCCGACCAGTACCTTGCGGCTTATATCTTGGCTTATGGCAAAATCGACATTCCAGCAACTTATCATCATCTTTCCAAAAAAGCATGCAATTGTCAACACAGACATCTATCATCTCTGAAGGCAACCCAAGACTATAAACCAGATTCTGTATCTCATAGTAAGTTTCAGCTGCTAAATTGTCCTCTGGCAAATACTCTTTAATCAAATCAGCCCAATCATCCATGCAAATCTCAGCTAAGTTATGATCAGTTTTAATAGTCATCATCCTAGCCGCCAACGACAATTTAGAATGTCCTTCTCTACATCCATCGTAGAGTGGCTGATTTGCAGCATCTAGCATATCATAAAAAAATTTTGCATCTAGATTCGGTTCCTCATCATGATGATCATGTGCAAATGTACTTACGGTTTCATGAAATGCATCCGTAACCATGTCATGAATCCTATCATTATCTTCACCATGCTGCTCCGCATGATCATCAAATTGATTAAAATTATTTGACTCATCAATATTCGATGCTTGATAATTGCTACTACTACTAGTTGCATTTCCCCCATGACCCTCTCCATGATAATACCATATATAGTAATGCGGCATAAACCCTCTATTTAATATATGCGACCACACCTTCGAGATAATGATAAATTTCCTATTCAAGCATCTGGCACAAGGACAGTACATCTTACCACTGATAATCGTATTATGTATACTTCCTGCCTGATGCATGAATCCCTCCACCCCATCACTGAACTCCTTTGTTAGCGATCCCTCTGAATCAAGACGATTATACATCCATCTTCTAATTTCGTATATTGACATTTTTTTTTTTGTCAGAAAGAAGTAAATATTGTTTTTGAATATGAAATTTTTATTATGAAGTTGGCCACTATATATAGATTTTTATTTTCATTACCATCGAATTACCTACGATTTTACATCGATTTCACATCGATTTTACAACGAATCTAAAAATGTTTACATCGACTTTACAACGATATTAAACATGTTTACCTAACCAAACACCGTGAGCTTAAAACATGCTCACCTAACTTATTAATCGTTGGTAAATCGATGTAAAGTTCAACTTATAATAATCATTGCTAATTCGTGGGTAATTTTACGACGATATTGCAACGTTTAATACAAACCTCGTTAAATCGTCGTTAAGTTACAACGATTTTACGACGATTTTTATTATCGCCGTAATATCGTCGGTAATCATTGTAAAATCGTCACGAATTAGCGACGATTTTACAACGAAACTTTTCGTCCCAAGTTTGCGACGATTTTACGACGTCTGTAAGAATCGTCGTAAATTCGTCGCAAAAACGATGGTAATTTGCAACGAAATAGAATCGTCGCAAAAAATCGTTGCAAATTGCCTGTTTTCTTGTAGTGTTATTTGACCGAGATGCAAGAAATATTACTCACACCACAGCTGAAGACATTACTGCATCAGAGGTAGCAAATAGTAGTTTTGTCGTTGACATGTTCCATAAACATACATACTTTGTTTTGATTAATCTAAAATAATGGAAAAAAAACAGGTAATAGAAGGAGAAGACATTTCCAGCACTAAGACCATACCAAACTGTCTATGGGAAATGGTTGGTAAAACAATGGATTTCCAAATCAAAATCTCCGAGTATAACTTCCAAGCCTCCATTCAAACTTTCACAATTTCTCGTATTGTGAAAGACAACTCGCTTGATGATAATAATGACACCAACATAGCAACAAAGGTTGTTTATTTCAAATTTCATTATTTGTAATGTTTATTATTATTATAATATTAATATACATTTTTACAGGCTAAAACAACAAGCAACGATACCAAAGTTGGAATCGAGGAGAAGATCAAAACGGAATATGGAGTGACACTTCCTACTTTTGGAACTACAAGTGAACTTAGCAATGACGAAAAGCATGGGGAGAAGCATCTTATTTCTGAAGAGACGACTAGAAAAAATCCCAAAAAGAAGCGTGACTTTGCACCATCAAAATTTTAAACAGCACAGTTGACTCCGTTAACAGAACCATTAACTCCGTTTAAATAATCAAAACGTGTGCACTATTTTAATGTTTTTAATTATATTAACGAGTTTAAAACCAAATAAAATTTTAAATATAATTGACTCAAAGATAAATGAAAAAAAAACCCAAATCAATTTACGGTTTGTGATAAAGACAACCCAGAAAGTGCGATTGAGGAAGAAGAATCGAGAAGATAAGAGTCGAGATGGGGTAAGATTCAACTTAATCTTTCAATTAAACATGTTTTGCGTGTTTCCTTGTTCGATTTCTGGGTTTTAGAAGCTTTGCGATTTCTTTAAGTTTAGTTCTCAGTATTAGTAGTGAATCGTGTTCATCTAATTGGTTATATAGTCTATTTGTTTCTTTGTATGTTCTGTGGAGGTTCGTGATTCTCTTTGTGTTTCTCAAATCGTGGTGGAGGTTTTAGCTGATGAGTTTGTTTCGTGCAGGATTCACATGTCCTGCTTACCCTGCACGTATACAGTTGACGAAATACATTTGGGCGGTTCATTCCGAGACAAGAAAAGCTGCTCCTGGTTTGCGGTTGGTAGACAAATGGGCGGTTCGTTCTACACTTCTTCCTCGCACTTCCACTTAAACGGATACATTTGCGGCAATTTTTAATCTCTTCTTCAAGATTCTGAGATTATTATATCTTCATACACCTGAAGTTTTCTTACTAGAATAATGCTGGACAATATGGTTGTACCGTTAGAGAATGGAGACGTTGATGTCACGATGCTTAAAGATGCGGTAGAGCTAATAAACGCGAGATTCGAGACAGAGGTGTGTGTGTGTGTGTGTGTGTTAGGTAGAAGAAATATGACATTTTTCTTTAGTGAAACTCTCTAATGGAAGATTCTAATTCATGATGCAGGCTTCGGGTAATGTTACAATTGAGACAGTACACAAGATCGGACAGAGTGGAGTTACATTCATTAGCAGGTTTCTTTCATATCTGTTTTTATACAACAAGTTTTGTTTTTTTTTTCGTCAGATGGAAACTGAAAGAAATATTAATGCAGTGGAGCTCTGACACATTCGGTAAAAGCGTTGGACATATCTCTGAAGATCGATACAGAGTTGGCTCTTGAGGTCGGAAAAAGGACAAAACGATCCTAGAAGTTAAGGAAACAGCGCATCATCTTCCTCGTATATTTACTTTTTCCTTCCCCGGGAAATAGAAAATCAATAAGGGTGAGATAAATGAGAAGAGAGACATAGATGAATCTGACTACAAATAACCGTTCTTTCTTTTCTAGAAAATGAGTGGAGACATGGATGATGTTAAGATTGTTGCCCAGATTCTGATTGCTAATTCACCTTCCTGTTGTGTTCTTTTCGAGATTTGATCAAGAGATACTAAAGAAATGAAATCAAGAGCAAGACACTCAAATTGTTCACCCGGTTCGAGGCATTAACAATCCTCTACATCCGGTTAGGATCTGTGATCCCTAAAACTTCACTATCACTTCCGGTTTACAGAGTTCGCAAGCTAATGTGCCTTTCTTTCACTTTTAGGTAACGAAGATGAAAAGACAAACAGAGTATTAGCTAGCGTCTGCTTCGGAAACCAGATCGGTGCCTTCAACCACCACCAAATCCGCCGAGAGCAGCTCCCGGAGAAGATAACCGAGATCGCTCCACCGTAAGATCTATCTTCTCTCTCTACTCTCTGTAAAACGATAGTTTTGTTCTTTGTAACAACCTTTCTGTTACTTTCTCTCTCTTTCTTCTTTGTAGAAGACGATGATCGATTTAGTATATCGTAGTTTGGACTTCTTATGTTTTGGGCTTCGTCTTGATTTCCTTAGGCCCAAACTTTGTTGACCCAAAAACCGTAGCCCACAGATGAATATTTAATCACTTTCTCTCAAACTTTCTGCGTTTTATGTACAAATAAATGCAGAAACCTTGGGAAGTAATCTATATACATATACATATACATATACATATATATATATATATATTGGTTCCACTTCAAGTGACGGTGATCTCGCTCTCTCCTTCTCTTTCAGCCATGAAACTCACTCGTTTCTGCAAATCAATATTTCAACATTTTTATCTCAGGAATATCAAGTGATGTTTTTTCAAGTAGGAATATAAATTCATTTATCTTAAAAAATTCATGATTTTAACATGCAAAGAGTGTAAAAGTGTAAACGTTGGGAAGAATGAGCAAAAAGAGATTAATTACTATCTGGATCAAAGAAGAACACTTCCTTGACTTTTCCATCAGGAAGAGATTTCTAGAAAGTTTCTATCCCTTTCTCCTAACATCAACCAACAACGAGAGAATATCAATTAAAATAAGCAGGAGTAAAACAATATTGAAACAATTGCAGAACACTAGATGATCGTCAGAAACTACAAGCATTCAGCTCATACTACTATCGAAACGAACCCTAAATGAAAGATTGAACCAAATCAAACTTGAAATTCCAAAGAGGAAACCTCATCGAAATCGCAAACCCAAGAAAGAAATCTCAAAGCTTCTAAAACCCATAAATCGAACAAGGAAACACGCAAAACATGTCTAATTGAAAGATTAAGTTGAATCTTACCCCATCTCGACTCTTATCTTCTCGATTCTTCTTCCTCCATCTTTCTGGGTTTTCTTAAATGGCTTTGTTTGTTTTTTCTTGTCTTGAGACAATTAAATTTAAAATTTTTATTTGGTTTAAACTCGTTAAAACAAAAAACATTAAAATAGTGCACACGTTTTGATTATTTGAACGAGTTAATGGTTCTGTTAACGGAGTTAACTGTGCTGTTTAAAATTTTGACGGTGCAAAGTCAGAAGCTACTTTCAGGGTTTGAATTGTCAATTTTGTTATCTTCCGGGTTCATAGTGAGAGTGCTAATGTCTCGGAGTTTAAAGTCATAGTGAGTTCAACTTTAAAAGTTTAAAATGTTATTTTCCCTTTAATAAATAGGAAATATACAAAATTTAATTTATTATATTATAATTTGAACCTCTTGTGTTATGATTAAACACTATCTCTTTGTACAAATTTGACGAAACATGCATAACTCAATTTTTTACTAAACACATATAATAGATTATTTTTCGAAACACAGAAAACACAAAAAATTAAAGTTTTACATGACAACATAACTTAATCATGGTGAACCGAGTAAAAAGCGATGGCTATGAATTTAGAGAGTCAAATTTGCTTTTTCATTCCACAAATTTAAATTTTAGCCATGTACTTATTTTTTGAATATTCATTCTATATCTTACTAATATAGCTAGCATTCTCTTCCAAACTACGTATTAAGTATTTGACATTACAACATTAAAATTATATCCATAAAAAAACACAACATCAAACCAACAAAAAAATGTATTAAAAAAAATCCCGCGGCGTAGCGCGGGTATATACCTAGTATTTATAAAAGTTGAAATATATTAGGATAACCAAGTTTATTAAACCTGTTATTATTTCAATGAACTATATTCATATAAGTTTATAATTTTCTGGTTTAATTTAAAATATGAATAATGCCTTTTCAAATTCTTTTCATAGTGTTAAAACCAAATTTTAATTAGTATGTGTTTTAAATTTTTATCAAAAAAATTGTGTATTAAATTTGAAATTGAATATATATATATATATATATATATATATGATGTGACAATGATGTGGAAGATGAAGTGTCTTCATGAGAATAGAGAAAATCTAACTTTATATATATACACTAGGGGTTACACCGGGCTACGCCCGGTTTTTTCTATAATTTTTTAATTAGTTTTAGGTTATTATATATATATGTTTTGGTTAAATTGCATGTTCATAGCTTGGTTAATTATCTGATAAGAGAAAAGTTGTCAAAGATGATAATTCCAAATACAAATACAAATAATGGATAGAAAAATAGATTCTTAGGTAGTTAGATTATCTAGTAGCATAGTAAGAAAATAAATGGATACCGATATCTTTTATATTCCTTGTAGCATGTAGGTTCAACGAAGCTGCCTTCAGTCCACATCATTTTTGCTCAAATTCACGACACTTTCTAAGAGTAGCACGACTTTCTTGTATTGCCACACTACATACCTTACAGCTTACAATCCACAACACGCCTTCTCCTAGATTTTTTTTTTTTCAGTGTTATCGCCAATAAATTTTGCTCTATTTTTTTATATAAAAAATACATACATAGATCCATATTATTATTTTTTGTCAAAGAATTTGTCATGAAAATAATTTATTTGAAATCCATATTTTATTTTTAATTTAGATTCTTCACGGCTAAAAATCAACATTGAAACATGAGTTAATCTGATGAACTACCTGGATGGGACATGTCTCATACGTGAAGATTCTTTGGTAGAGTTTTAAGCGATGGTAATCTTAACTTCACCACAAAGCATCTATTTGAATGTGACGACAATAGAATTACCTTCAAAGAAGACGAATCGTCTTATATAGACTTGTGTTAGAAGAACCAAAAATATATATGTATAATTTTATTCCAAAGTAGAGTAATAGATAGCAACATTGTTCAAATATGCTGATAAATTAAAGCCAATAACCTATCAACCGAATCGTCGACACATGTTTTCCATTTACCCATAAGCTTCTCGTCCGTTGAAGACAAAAGAAACTTAGAATAACAACTTATGGGTGAAGAGAATAATGGAGGGTTGATCAGAGGCTGCTTCACATTGGGAATATGGTCGGAGATAAGGTTTTGGAGAATCTTTGGCTTCAATTCGATATCAAAGAGAGGCCAATGAATATGTAAGATTAGAAGATGACTATGAAAAAGACGACAAACAATGACTTTTCAAAAGCTTGATAGAATCGTGGATTTAGATTATCCACTCTTGGGCGAGAATAATAATAGCACATATGAAAAGCTAAATAACATCATAGCGAAGATGAAAGCCTTGGATTTGGATTTTTGTATTTGTGTTGGACGATTGGATTTCCGAAACTAATTAAAAAAAAAGTGCAATTTGTTTAAGGTCTAACGTGTGTAAATTATACATGTGTACATAATCTATTGGTTGATTATTTTCTTTATTATTATGTTGTTATTAATGTTTTATATTGTTTGACAATGATATTTCTTATTTTTGCTGTAAATTTAGTAGTAGTAAAATAGATAAGATTGATTATTTGTGGGTTTTTTCTTCTATCTAATAGTTTGGCTGACTTGAAATTAGATTTATGTGAAAGAGTGTTGAATACTCTAAACCCATTTTTGTTTATGTGTATTTTGTCAATATTAACTTGGATGCCCAAGAGGAAGAAGTCATAAGCCACAATGGCCTCTCTTGTGAACATCAAAACATCTTTATTATACTAATATTTCAAGGCTATATATGAAAGATGCGGGTATACCGATGTTTAAATTCTTCAAACGTGATATGGCTGATTATCTCTTTCCGATCTATGCGTCCTTTTTCAGATCATACCAAGTGATTTCCATCGCTAAACCGGGCTAAGGTATGTGTTCGGTTTATACGCTTCCGCTTAAAACTCTAACAAAACATGTTTACAATATCTCCCAACTAACACAAATTACTATGTTAAATGGGAACTATTGTCCTTTTAATATTTATTTTAGTTTTACCACTTTTAAATTAAAATACTCTTTATTAAATATAAAAAATGTCAAATAAATATTTATATTTACTTTAAAAATTCTGAAAATTTATATAAGGTTAGTAATATATATTGTGTAATTTATCTTAGGAAAGACAAAATTTTTTAAAAATAATTATTTTCATGTTCTACTAATTGTAGAATTTAGTTTTTAGTATTTGCTCTAAAATCTACCAAGTATAGAATTGGTATTGTACTATTTGTTTTGCATTCTACTGTCCCTATAGAATCCGTTATCTACAATGTTGTATTTATTCTACCAATTGTAGAATTCGCATTCTACTATTTTCTCTATATTCTACTTTTTGTAGAATATAAGTTCTACCATTTTTTCTATATTCTACTTTGTTGTAGAATAGAAGTTCTACCATTTTCTCTATATTCTACTTTGTTGTAGAATAGAAGTTCTACGATTTTGTCTTGATTCTACTGAATGTAGAATACATATTCTACCAAGCGGTTAACAAAATTTGAGAGAAAATCTAGGACAACACAACTGAAAATCTTCAGAAATTTTTTTTTTTCCCTTTTTTAAATAGGTTTTCCTTATTTTTCGTATAATCTTTTTTTTTTTTTCCCTTTTTGAAAACATTTTTTTCTTTTTTGTTGTTGTAATCTTTTGGTTTTTTTTGTAGAAATTATTTTCAACTCACGTTTTTCAATTATTATTTTTTCACGATATCTCTTCTCTTTGTTTTTGTGTTGTCTTTGTTGATCGATCGATTATCTCTTTTTAAAAAACAAAGTCCGGTTAATGAGTCAAATATAATAACTGTGAAAAAAATATCGAATGAGGTGCTATATGTTAAACCACAGGAACTGTGTTCGACCGTCATGGGAGCTAAATCCCAAAAAAATTAAATTTTTTATGGAAGCTTGTTTTATGGGGTTTTATACTTTAACACAAAATTATCTCTTCATCATATAGGCGATTTCGAGTTTTTTTTTTTTTTGGAAGCTTGTTTTATGGGTTTTATGTTTCATATTCTTTTTACTTTTGGAAAAGAAAGAGACTACCCAAAGCGTGTATCATTACAAAGAAAATCAGTCTAAATAGAAAACTAAAATGTGTATCATTACAAATGTGATTGCTCAGGAAGTTCCTTAATTTCAACGTCTGAATCTGAAGTTGACACGACAAATGTGATTGCAAGACGCTTTGTTCCAAACATACCAGCTCTTCCAACCTATACCAATACACAGGGTGCAAAAGTTCACGATCATGAGAATCAATATAATCTATATAAGATTTCAAGATTTTATTATGAATAACAAGAATACTTACCCTGTATCAGCAGAATCTGACATGTCGTATTGATAACAATGTTTACACGCTCAATGCCAATGCCTCTTCCTACTAAGTCTGTCGCCACTAGAATTCCATTGTGCCCTTCCTTGAAACTTTTGTAGTGAGCCAGTCAACATGTGCATATTAGATCATAGCATTCTTAAGAATTGGTCTATGTGCAGAGGATTTAAGAGCAAGTCAGGTAGGTTCAGCAGGATAATGTTTTGAAAATCAGGATTTAAGAGCAAGTCAGTTTTATAATCAAGAGAATTAACATATACACATGTATTAGGTTTCTTTATTTATAGGTTTCTAAGTGAAGCTAACAAATATGTGTTAGTTTGCGATTAAATCCTCCTAAGGATGTTGTGACTAAGTGAAGCTAAAGATTGTAGAACCTAGAAGCAAAGCATTTAAACATGAGATTAATCTAACGAGATCGATGCAAGTGCAAATTTTTGAAAGTGTTCATGAGTTGTAAAATATTTCACTAGAAGAAATCACATAAGCTAGGGATAGATCCCACATCATGAACAGAATCTGAAACCCAATTCAAAGGCAGGGATAGCTAAGAGATCCAAAGAACTATACCTTCCTATATTCCTAAATCATAAGGCCAAGATGATTGCAACAAATGAATCTCGAAGAGTCACACCAAGAAGACAATTACTTGGACTAGATCATCCACAATCGTTTCTGATAACGTAAAAGTATGCATTACCCATCTACTAAAATGATGAAATCTAAGCTATACACATCACTTCTTGCCTAGAATAATCATACATGTTTAACGGCATCTAGATTTGTTGACCAAAATAATAATTTCACCAAACTAACTAACCCAGAAATCGATTAAACACAAACAATAATAACTGAAAGAGGCATAGCAAGAGTTAAACGCAAATAATGATATCGACACTAAATCCCTAAATCGATTTGGTGAGATTTTAAAACTCTAGGAGCAAAATTAATATCAAAGATCGATACAAAACGGCAGAGGAGGCGGAGAGGCAATGGAGATACCGATATGGGAGAGGAGGAGGAGAAGATTGGATTTTTTTTGAAGTCGCGGAGAAAAAGTTTTTTTTTTTTTTTTTGTGTGTTTTCCTTTGTTTTTTTACCTTTTTTTAATCAAAGCAATTTTAATTTTATTTTACTTTTTTAATTTTAACTATTATTATTTAATTGGATTAACATTAATATAAATACTAAAGGGACTATATTTAATTATAATAGTATTAAGACATTGTATATTATATAGTGTCATGATAATAGTAGACAAAATACTGCATTTTGAAGATTGAAATACATACCCGACCTATGCATGGTTCTCAAATATGAGAGTATGTTCAATGGGGGTTCTAAATAGAAGAGTTCTAAAAAATTATAATGATATATAATTGATAAATATTGGAGAGGTTCTAAAAAGAAGAGAGAAGGGTTCTAAAGTTAGAACTTTTAGATACAGATTCTAAAAATTAACATACAAAATGTTGGGTTCTAAAAGGTGAGGTTCTAAAAATTTTAGATACCCATTTTTAGAACCTCACCATTGGACATGCTACTGGCTACTAATAGTATGGTTATCTCGCCATGAAGAAAAATGTGCACATATATACCAAAAATAAAACTTAGGCTTCAAATTGTTTTAAAACAACAAATCTCTCCTTCGTCCTTATTTTCCTTTGTAATTCCTTGATATATGCTCTCTTCAGTGTTCAAACGCATTTCGAGACTGCTTCCTTTTTACCTTGACCTCTTCATCACTTTTCACCTAGACAAAACCAACAAAAACCTCCCCATCTGGTCCATCACTTCATCTCTTCCTACTTCCCCTGCATCCAGTTTATCATATGTTTTTCCAGTGCATTCACAAACCCTAGATCCCACAAAGCAACCCAAACAACCAAAATTTATATGTATTGATCTGAACACTAAAAATAGCAAGCGCAATGAAGCTGAGATCCCACGATTTTATTGGGCTATTCGAAAATACTCATAATCGATTAGCCAATCATATGACCAGAGAATTAGAAGTATACAAAGTGGATTTGTAAACAATATATGTCATCTTGCACCACACTGACAACAACTCCTCTATTGGGCTTGTGGCTATTTTCCGTTCAGTGTTATTTAAATTCTTTAGTGGCTAATTTTCACGTTTTGATTGGAGGATTATTTCTCTGATTATTTTTGTTGATGTGGCACCTCTGAAAAGCCAGGAATTCAATCCCTTTTATTTGAAGGAAATATATATATATATATGATTGAAAAAGTATATTACATGGAAGCAAATCGATCCTATTTATAAACCCCTCACACTAGTTACAATAAGATCGGGATACAAATTACATCAAATTCTAGAAGAATCCCAAAAACTCAAAATAATAAAGCCGAATAAGAAGAAAAGATAAAGAAGATATGATGCAAACGTAAATAGCTTCCCCTTTCCTGAAAATAGGAGTTTGGTGGGTATCTCGTCTTGGCCATTTTATGTGCCTTGTGAGCGTTTCAGACATTGTCATCTCTTATAACATAGTGTCCCAATAATTTTCCGCATCTTTTCACGGTCGATAACAATATCTTCATCACCAAGTCTTAGATGATGTTCATGACTGAAATGAATGATTTCCTTTTCATTTATTACCACGTATGGATCTTCGATTTCTTCTTCTTCAGGCTCATCTTCGAGTTCTTTTCTGTCCCATACATTGTTCCTTGTCGCACACTTTGGATGAACTGCATAATTAGGACATCGTTTGCAAGAGAAAGCTCCAAACGTCCAATTCATCTTCTTGCGACAAACTCTGCAATCCCAATCGCCCTGATCGAGATGATAAGTGCGAGAAACGCGGTGGTCATGACGATTGATTTCTATGACTCGGAGAAGATCGATGCAATCTTTGTGCAACATGAAACCACATTCAAGACAAACGTAAGGATTACGGCCACCATCCAACGCACATGCATTACAAGTGAAGGAGACCTTTATCGGCATGAGGGTGAATGTGTGGTTGTGGCTCTTTGGTTGATAAATGGTAAGCGGTGGCGGAATTCTTGAACAATTTAAATCTATGCTGAAATTACATAGAGAACAATGATACATGATGGGCTCAGCAAGTTTTTTTCTACAAAAATGGCACGTACCATCTGTATAGTCAATTATCTTGGGGGAGACTTTCTTGAGAGGGTGTCTGGAGTGACACTGGTGGTTGATGATCTCTGGGAAGTCGATGCATTCCACATAGCCATATAGCCATCTACTTCACCGCATCCGTCGCAGTTATGTGCTGGATCTGTTTGCGTAAACCAATTATCTTCGGCTTCCTCCAGTTCTACGTATCGTAACCGATGATTTCAGGCAAACTTCACTCTATGATCTCCTCGGCCCATAGTTGGTCTTGGATTTTGTTGGGTAAAAGTGGAAAGATTGAATATCAAAAGGCAAAAGTTTGTACTTTTTCTCTCATGCGAGGTTTTCCTTTTGAGTCGTGTACTATTTTTTCTTGAATCATGCAACCAGTGGCCTGACGCGAGGTCAATTGGTATTACCTTATCGACACAACCAGCTCATCATGTCAGATTATTTTGTTAATGGTCTCTTTTCTCGTGTAAATTACTTGTTGAAATTTAAAATTGATCTACTACATTACTTTTTAATTCTTGTTTCCTCTGAAATTTGATAGTTTTTTTTCTTTTTATAATATGGACAGCTAGCAGTGATCATTTTAAAGTAGGATATATATAGATCTTCGGCCGGAGCAAGAGGCTGCCAGAAATTGGAAAAAAGTATGCCAAGATGACATAACTCTAATAATTAATATCTATTTGATTTTTTTTTAATAAGAAAAATCGTGGATAATACTAACCTCTCCTTGTTTATCTTTTTATTTACACTAAAACCAGGGTTGTATCCACGGATTTTAGGGATACCCGATAACCCGACCCAACTCGATTTAATTTAGGTTTAATTATGTTTTTATTCCAAATCTTCGATTTATTAGTACCAAAACCCGATTTGCGATTGATCAATCGTCTCCCGATTTCGAAACCTTCTATCTCCCCAGGCGCTCCCCCCATAACTTCCGATTCAAAATTTCCGGCGATGGCTAAGGTGAGAATATCCGGTATCGAGTATGAGTCAACTGAAGTCGGAGAAGCATCGAATCAAACACTTATTGAAGACGAAGCCCCCGAAACAACGAATCAAGCACCCGAAACAACCAATCTTACCAATCTCCGTGCACCCATACTCGGAGGCAGAGAAGCACCGGCGGAAGACGAAGCCCGCGAAACAACCAATCGCAGTGCACCCACGACGGAACCCGAGAAAGAAGCAGACGAAGAGGTTGAAATGAGAGAAGATTCAACGAGCGATTCAACAGACACGGCTAGTGATGGTGATGGCGAAAAAGAGAAAGAAGCGCAAGAGAAAGAAGCGGAAGAGAAAGAAGCGCAAGATAAAGAAGCTCCAGAGGAACCGCAAGAGGTATGTATACTTCAGATTCCCAATATGCTAAAGTTCATAACAGGCTAGGCTAGTAGAAGAAAGTATGGGAAAAGTTTTCGTTTGTATTTCAGGATGACGATGATAGCCAACCAATGCAGCCTGAAAAGCTTTACTTTGGTCCAATCGAGTATAGCAAGGCCTGTACGATACAATCGAGGTGTGCTGTGTCGCATGTTGGCAATGTCATAGGCCAGCTTCCGGAAGAGCTGAAATGGTTCAGAGCCCATCCTCAGTTTAAGCACATTTTCCACATGTTCAAGGAGCCAAACCATATGAGTCAAGGGTTATGGATGCTTCTCCTTCACACAGTCTCTACCGAGAAGATGAATGAGGCATGGTTTGTGGTGAATGGAGTCCCCATTCGGTATTCTTTGAAGGAGCATGCACTTCTTAGTGGTCTTGACTGCCATGAGTATCCGAATGACTATAAGAAGTTGGGTAGTTTGAATTTTGTTAATAAGCACTTTGGAAGGGAATGATAGAATCAAGATCGCAGAGGTGGAAGCCGAGCTAAAATCAATGAAGCAGAGCTCCGTAGAGAGGAAGAAGATGGCAGTGTTGTTTTTCTTATGCAAAGTATTGAAAGCGAAGTCCAAGGCTGATGGCAACATAGACCCATTCCTGCTTAGAGTTGTTGGTGATTTGAATATGTGCAAGACGTTTCCATGGGGGCGTTACACATTTGATGAGACTATGAAGGAGATCCGGCGTGTGGTGAATAAGTTTGATGGCTGCGTGAAAGGAAAAGGAGAAAAATCTAGCTTTTCTGGTTTCATTATTCCTCTACAGGTAAGTATGAGTTATATGTTTTGAATTCTTAAATTTATGATTTTTAACTTTGTTTGATATTGTGAATTTTATGTGTAGATTCTTGCATTTGAGTGTATTCCTAGTCTTGGAAGGAAATTTAGAGAAGCTGTACCTGCTGAGCCTGACTGTCCAAGGATGTGCAAGCATAAATTCATTGATGTTTGCATGAAAGGTATACCTTTGGATGATATAAATGAAGCGATTGGCAATAGTGCTGAGGTATAATTTTTTTTGCATATTGTTATGAGTTTGATATGAAAGATTGGTTTAGTATCAGAGTAGTAAGTTGTATTTGTTGATATTGACAGGACATTTGTAGCATCTTGGAGCCTGACGAATATGAAGAAGATCTTATGGCGCGAATCACGGATCCTGGTTTAGATGATGGTATCGGATTTATTGATTTAGAGGTTGAGGGTTGGACGAAGCATCTAACCGTGAAGAAGAAGAAGATATGTTGGAGACATTTGTATGAGTTAGACATTGGTGCTCGGTTTCAAGGCCCTACAGAGGAACCTCCACAAGCTGAGCGTACATCTTTGTTGGAGTTGCAGGCGTCGATGGAGAATGGCTTCAAAGAGATCATGGAGAAGCTTTCTGGCATGGATGCAAGAGTGAAATCTCTTGAAGACTTAGTACTTCCGCCAGGCGACTCACCAACCGTCTCAGCATCAACACCAGCATCAACACCAGCATCAACACCAGCACCAGCACCAGCACCAGCACCAGCACCAGCACCAGTACCAGCACCAGCACCAGCACCAGCACCAGCACCAGCACCAGCACCAGCACCAGCACCAGCACCAGCACCAGCACCAGCACCAGCACCAGCACCAGCACCAGCACCAGCACCAGCACCAGCACCAGCACCAGCACCAGCACCAGCACCAGCACCAGCACCAGCCTCATTCTTCGAACCCTTCCCATCATTCTTTGAACCCTGCCCATCAGCCTTAATCCAACCTGGTGACCCACCACGTAAGAAGAGGATCAAGATGACAGCTAAGAGGACTCTTCTCCCAGTACCCATCTTTGATTTACCTGATCCACCAGCTAAGAGGCGGCGACAACCATCGAGGCATGTTGTGTCCCCTTTTACAGAAGGGAAAGAGCCGAAGGGGAAATGGAAAGAATAACAAGGAAGTAGAAAATGTGTTTAGGTTTTTTTGGAACTGGTATAGACCTTTGTTTCTGTGTTATAATTGTTGGATTTAGTTTTTGAACTAGTATGAACTTATGGTATTACTCGTCTTTATTTAAGGTTATATTTCAGTTGTGGTAATGGGACAACATTGTACAAGTTAAGGTTATATTTCAGTTGTGGTAATGAGACAATAGGGACAACATTGTACAAGTTAAGGTAGTTGTGGTAATGAGACAACATGGACAACATTGTACAAGTTAAGGTAGTTGTGGTAATGAGACAACAGGGACAACATTGTACAAGTTAAGGTTATATTTCTGTTGTGGTAATGGGACAACATGGTACAATTGAGTGTTTTCTAGAATTTTAGTAAACATATGAATTATAACAAACCGAATATTCATAACAATACAACACATAGGACCCTTTTAAACATAATGAAAATAAAGGATCTTGCCGTAATGCAATTAAGAAAATAATGCAACAGACTTTTAGTTAAGAAAATAAAAAACCGCAGCAAACACAAAGAAAAATGCAATTATCACATATCCATCACCTCGGTTGGCAAGCAATTCCTTCATCCTTGAAATCTCTTTTTCCATCCCAGCTAGGAGCTCTCTCATTTGCATAATTTCTGCACCATGGGTCTCAAACGAGGCAGTTTCGTGAAGGCAGTTTCGCAAAACTCCCATGTTGTGCATGCTTTGCATCCCTTCATTGACCTTATCAATTTGAGTTTTCAGACTTGATAGTTCTTCTGTAACAGCATGATCCCACCATTTCCATATGTGGTCATGATTAGGATGATTTCTCTTGTACATTGAATGAATAAATCATTCAGCTACATTGAAACAAAACTCTAAATTCTATACTTCGGCTAAATCACAAACTCAGTCTTTGTTCTTACCTCATGCGGCCAATCTGGACAGGTGTACATTAGCCTTCCTCGAGTAGCTTCAGCAGTCGATTCCCTGATAACAAGAGAGACGCCACACCAACAAGTTCCTCGCATACCCCAATCTCCATCAGCTCGGTAGTATGAACTGTCCCAGGAGTGTCGGGAAGAAGAAGAGCCCGAGCTGTAACTCGGCATCTTGTTGATTTTCGATTTGGGGGAAATTAGGCGGAAACCCTAGTTTTCGATTTGGGGGAAATTAGGCAGAAACCCTAGTTTTTAATTTGGGGGAAATTAGGCGATCCAAATTAGGCGGAAGGGTTGATGAGAGTTTCGATTTTATAGAGAGCAGGACATAATAAAAAAACATAAAATATCATAATTTTTAATTCATTTAAAAATATTTTTAATTTTTAACTGCACACGTGCTCCTGATTTTTAACTGCACGCCGCAAATTTAAATGCACACGTGCTCCTGATTTTTAAAAACTACTACATAGTTGTACCATCGTGTCCAATTGTCCATAATTGCTCATAGTTGTCCTTATAGATTTTCCAGTTGTCCTGAGACATAAAATAATATTATGTAGTTGTCCTCCTGATTTTTCACTTATGTAGGTCATGTAGAAACGGCTAACAATAAAATTTTAGCAAAATCATATAATTTGCATTTTCTCCATCATGAAATGGTAACATTATCAAAGACTACCATGTATCATATGGAGTATTTCATGTGAAACCAATATTATGTGTTAGAAACACAATATGCCTTTTGTATTTTTTAATTGTTAATTTTTTTTTAAATTATTATGTGTTAGAAACACTTATGTGTATAAGTGTTAGTTGTAAATATTTTATAAATACGTAAATATTTTGTAAAAATATTTTTATAAAATTATCTTGAACAATTACAAAATAGATTTAACAAAGAAATCCTAAACTGAAATAATAGATCCAACAAATTTCAACATAAAATTATCTTGAACAATTACAAATTAGATCCAACAAAGAAATCTTAAAATGAAATAGAGAAATCCAACAAAGGAACAAACAAACACACCCTAAATTTCCCTTTGGTTTACTGGCTCAAACCAATATCCCAGATGTATTCCTTTGTTGGCCTTGTTACTCGGTTTAGGACGCGCTTCTCCGGTGGAGGGAAAGCCCTTAACTCGCTTTCTTCCTACTTTTTTTGGTGTAGTCTGGCGGTAAAACAATTAAGTCTCCGATTTCCTGAGGAATAATCCAAGTAGACTGATGCGGCACCATATAAATAGTTCTGTAATAAGCCAACGCCCACGTCTCAATCAAGTAATATGTTGAGCACAAATCATGGATGTGTATTTCCCTTATTCTTTGTGGCGTTCGCATCAGTGCAATGTCTGCGGCTATTGCATGGACACACGGAATCTTATCTATATCAAAACATCTGCAGCTACAACTTTTACTTAACAAATTGACCAGATAGCTCTTCCCATCAGTTCCAATCACGTTGTATTCAAGCTCACAATGATTTAGCTCATTGACAACTAAGCCCGTTGCAAGTGCACATAGCCTATGCAGCTCGTTCTCCACCAGGGGCACCAATTTCTTCGTGTATGATGCACCAACAGTGTCTTTCCTATGCCTGTTGAACCATTCAGACACTTTTTCAAGATACGCATCAATCAAAGGCAATAAGGAGTACTTCCTTGCCTTCTTGAAGACACTGTTCATAGATTCACACGAATTGCTTGTGTCCAAGTTGTACTTGTCTCCTTTAAAGTAGCACCTTGCCCATTTTTCAAGCGGAAGACCTTCATCTAGACACTCTGCAGCTCCTGGAAACCACCGCCTAAAATCAGAGTATGCACTTAAGAACTCACCTTCTGTGTACTTGTGAGCGCATTCTATGAATTTGGCTGAACACAAATCTTTACAACCATTCGCAGCTTTACTTCTCACGTTACGAGACAAATGCCAAATGCAATGTCCATGATGAGACTGTGGGTACACCTCCTTGACTGCCTTCATGATGCTTGAATGTCTGTCACTCATAAAAACCAGTTCATGATCATCAGGTATAACAGTTTTGAGCGTTTCAAAAAACCACTTCCAACTAGCATCTTTTTCCCTATCAATTACACCCATTGCAATGGGGTAATGGTGATGATTCGGATCCTGAGCTGTGGCAAATACTAGCATTCCACCGTAAACATTCTTAAGAAAAGTTGCATCCACAACTATGACTTTCCGCATTGCTCTAAATCCTTCAATACTAGCGCCCAAAGCGACGAATAGATACTTGAACCTATTTATGGCATCCACTTTCACGCTTGTTACTGTACCAGGATTCACCATCTGCAACACGTACAGATAACAATACAATCTTCGATAACTTTCTTCGGGACTGCCCCTCACTTCACTAATAGCTAGTTTTATCCCTCTCAACGCAGTAGAGTAGGACACACTCACGTGAGCTTCATTTTGAACAACACTCATCAGAGATTTAGCCGCGGGGGTGTCGACCTGACCTGGAAAGGAACCACGCAAAACATCTGCTACTACTTGTGGTGTGCCTTTCCTTTTACTCTGAGTTGTGCTGGCAACGACCCGGGAGCATGTATGCATGTTTCTATACACTCTCATACTGAAATAAGTAGAATCCTT
This sequence comes from Eutrema japonicum, assembly GCA_030161315.1. Lineage (NCBI taxonomy): Eukaryota > Viridiplantae > Streptophyta > Magnoliopsida > Brassicales > Brassicaceae > Eutrema > Eutrema japonicum. The sequence goes on along the minus strand of BSQW01000010.1, from coordinate 3,976,455 downwards.
CATTCTTACAGCATGTATATACCATGAACAGCCTTGTTCAGCTTGACGGCATCTTAATATGATTCGCCCCGGATCCGACTTTACAGTTTTTACCTCAAAACATCCCTTATGTGAAGCTCTGTCAACCAAAACTCGCAAAGCTTCCTTTGAACGAAATTCTTGACCTTTCTCAAAACCAGCGCCATCATCCCATTCTAGAACAAACGGAGTTTGTTCTACAGGCCGTGGAGGCTCAACATGATCATGTTCATGTGCATGTTCATCTGCATGTTCATGCATACCATCCAAACCGTCCTCCCCATTCTCATCCACCCGGTTCTGTTGTTGTTTCTCTGCTTCTTCCGGGCTGTAAATAGTCATCCGGTTCTCAACAGGCACATTATCCACTCTAGGAAGCTCCTCACATAGCTCGTCACTCTTATCTCTTTCCAAATCTTCCATTAGCTCCACATTCAAAATAGATCTAAGTCCCTCTTTATCCACAGTTGTTAGATAAACATAAACATCATCATCATCGACAATACATGACTCCCTATGAGGCTTAGCTACCAACGGAATGTAGCTCAATTTCAGCTTCCTTGTACTGTCGTTTACCCCAATCTTCTTGCATATACCATTTACAAGCACCGAATAGGTTAACTCGTCCAAAGTTAAGGTCCTAAACGATATAGCATAAATGGAATTTCTTGAATTCCATTTAAACTCCTCTCCTTCCTGTGAATAATATCCTCCATACTCAAAATGTATGTTTGTACGGCTGCTCATCCTCTCCTGGAAATACAAACAAAGAAATTTAGTCAATTGCTAATTGTCAACTCTTTCTCAGTTATAGCATTTTTCCCAGTTGTCCCACATTTGTTTGCTAATACCATTTGTCCCAGTTTTCCCCCATCGCACAGATTCACTACCCATCAGCTCGATGCAACAACAACAATCGAGAAATTACAAATTCAATGACTAGTCGACCCATATAATTAACTTAAATATCCAATGTGCATACTCAAACCAACAAATTTCACAAATCGAATCCCTAATTTTGGAAATCCCCAAATCAAAGAAAACTTTTACCTTATTCAACAATGGATGATGAGAGAAGAGATATGACGAAAACCACAATTGCATAGAAGGATGACGCGATGGCGGCTACGATCCGCCGGCGAAAAGGATCGGTAGTTCGAAGCTCGCTTGAAGGACGATGCGGTGGCTGGGTGGCTGGTTTTTTGTTTTTATGTTCTCGAAAATTAAAAAAATAAAACCAGATAAAACCATTTCTCTAAAAATAAAAAAATAAAACCATTTTTAAATCATAAAATCAATAATGCCACAAACACAATTCATTAAGGACAAAATAGGGATTACACATGCTTTATGGCACATAGACTACATTATGGCACACAAGATTTTACTTTCTCATTTTATGGTTTTTGAGCCATTAATCCCTTCGGCCGGATAGTTTGGATCAATGTCAATTTATGGTGGGTTTATTGATTAAAAAATTACTCAAGATCTATATTTTAAATATATAGATCTAAGCAATTCAGATGTCATTAATAACTTGTCGTCCATTTGATCAGAAAAAATAATAATTTATCGTCCAACCAACTCTTTGCTTTTTATGTTTGAATTGGTAAAGACTAAAGATTTTTTAACTCCTGTCTATGGAGTAAGATTTGAAGCATATGGTTATGCTTGTATTGATTAGGGAAACGTTGCTCTTTTTTTTAGAGCTTGATACATTGTTTTTTACAAATGTCGTTGACTAGTTGTTTAGTTTTTAGAGCTTGATGTCTTAACATTTACACTTACTTTGTTAATTATTTGATTGGTTATTTGTAGACCTATTTATAGGTTTATTAAAAGTGTTAAACTTTGATCGAATAAATTAGAAATTAAGAAAAAAAAACAGTAAAAGTTTATAAAGTCTCACTGTTAAAATAAAATAAAAATCTTCAAAGTATCACACAGAAAAACAATAAATATAGCAAAAAATAAACCACAAGCCATCAACAATATTTCAAACATATATACTTCTAAATGTAATAAAAAAAACTTAGTAAACTAATTTAGCGGTTACAATAAATTACGTGCACAATAAAACATAATTAAAATATTATCATATTTTTAAAATTATTTAATTACATATTTTTAATGTTTATATCAATAGTTCTTTGTATCTAATTATATATCTCATTAAAAAAATCATCAACGCCATCATTAAAAATTACTTCTCATCACGTGCATAGCACGAGGCAAAAATCTAGTCCTCGTTAAAGAGTTTTTTTCTTTTTTTTGATATATATATATATATATATATATATATATATATATTTAATATTTAATTAGTTTAAATATTGAAATCTATAAATCATGATATTTTGATTCTAGAATTTTAGTCTAAGACTTAAGCCTTGATTGGTATAACTGATAGTAGAGCATTAGCATTAAGCAGCATAAGCAGTATGCTGATGAAACTGTATGCTCTGATTAATATACATATTTTAAGTGATTTGCAGAGTTGTGAAAGATTATATATAAAATTATTAAATATATTTATTTGTAAGCACTATATCTATAGTTATATTTATAATATAATTTGTAATATTTTTTTTCATATTTCAATTGCATTTATTATATTATATTTTTATTTAAATTTTTATTTGAAATTAATACAAAAATAAAATAATAGTAAATATTAGTTTTAAATGTATAAAATTTACACTTTAATATAAACATATTTTGATATTATTTAACAAAATAAATTAGTTATATAAAATTATTTTAAATTTTTTGATATTTTATAAATTAATACTCTACCAAAAACTTCATATGAAAGCATAGAGGGATGAGCATTTGCAGAGCATCTGCAGCTTCTAAATATTTTTTTAAATGTTTTACCAATCAAGGCCTTAGATTATAAAAAATACCGTCATACCTAAAATGATATTTTAAAAAAGTGAGCAGGTACTACCACTCCTTGTTTTTAATCATAAGTTCATAATATTAGACTTAGATTATAAGATCCAATTGTTTTTTTTTACCGAATGCATAATATATGAGAAAACGACTAAAAAAAAAAAATGGAGTCATCGTCTAGGATCCGTCAATCAAATCCTCCTTTCGGTTATCTTCTCGAAACCCGTGTTCAAAAAGAAAATTGTCCAAATATTCTCGATAGCATTTTTCCGGGATGGAATGCTATTACAAATTACGATTATCATCGCTTAGGACGAATCTGGTTCGTCTGGTCGGATGAAGTAACAGTCACTCTTCTTTTCAAAAGCCCTCAAGTCATCACGGTTTCAGTTTCTTGGCCATCGGGTGTCAGCTTTGTGTGCTCATGTGTCTACGCCTCAAATTTTCGACAGGACCGAATAATCCTATGGGAGGAATTGCAGCAGATCTGCGATACATTTGTTGATGGGAACACGCCGTGGATCGTGTTGGGTGATTTTAATGAAACTCTTGCATCAGAAGAGCACTCGGGGGCGCTTGAAGCTCTCCATGATCAGTCGGGTATGCGTGACTTCCAAATGCTTGTGGCAGAGTGTGAGCTCATGGACTTGGGATATGTGGGTCCTAAATACACCTGGTGGAATCAAAGGGAACTAGACCCAATCGGAAAAAATTGATAGAGCGTTAGTCAATGGGCCTTGGAATACTCAATTTCCGCAATCTTACGCAGCGTTTGAGACAAATGGAATTTCAGATCATGCTAGATGTCTTGTTCATCTGGAAAGCCATACATCGGAGAAGCGCCGTCACTTCCAGTTTTTCAATTATATGACAGAACATCCGAGGTTTCTTGACTCTGTTTCTCAAATTTGGGACGTTGCGATCCCTCTGTTTCATTCCAGATCTGCGTTGCATCGGTTTCATCGTAAGCTAAAGACTTTGAAATCGCCTCTTCGTGCGCTTAATAAGGACATATATGGGGACATCACTAGGAAAACAAAAGATGCGTTTGATTCTTTGTGCGAGAAACAAAACCTGGTCTTGCTCTCGCCCATGGCGGAGAACATTGCGGCGGCTACAGAGGCGTCGGAAAACTGGAATTACTTTGCCGGCATAGTCGCTGTCCAATCATTCTTCATCCATGGGTTCATGCCGTCAGGTGTAAACGCTACCATGCTATGCCTCGCACCAAAGAAGATCGATGCTCAAAGTATCCGAGACTTCCGTCCCATAGCTTGCTGCAATCTGATATACAAAGTCATCTAAAAAATTATTGCAAATCGTCTCAAATCTGTGCTCCCTGACGGAATGGTTTCTAACCAAAGTGCGTTCATTAAGGGTCGATTATTGCTGAAAAATGTCTTGCTAGCAACGGAGCTTGTCAAGGATTATCACAAAGACTCCATATCACCTAGATGCGCCTTAAAATTGGACATCGCAAAAGCTTTTGATACAGTTCGTTGGGAGTTTATTCTGTCCACTCTCCACGCTATGGGATTCCCGAAAATATTTGTTATGTGGATAAGAAGTTGTATATCGTCGGCGTCTTTCTCGATCAATGTAAATGGGGATCTAGAGGGATTTTTCACGAGTAATCGGGGCCTTCGACAAGGATGATCGCTCTCACCTTATCTCTTTGTCATTGCGATAAACGTTCTCTCACTCATGTTGAATAAGGCGGCAACAGAGAGGTGAATAGGATACCACCCATGGTGCCGGAAGCTTAAGGTGACACACCTTAGTTTTGCGGACGATATGTTAATTTTTATGGACGGATCTGCAGGTTCGCTTCGGGGTGTAATGGAAGTGTTCATGGATTTCGAGTGCCAATCAGGCCTTGCGATCAATGCTTCTAAATCTTCTCTCTTTGTGGCCAGGCGTGTCCTGCCGTCTTTCCGTCAAAACGGCCTCGATCTTGTATTTCCTTTAGAGCAATTACCTATCAGGTACCTTGGACTACCGCTCACGATAAAGAGCATGACTCGCTTGGACTACGAACCATTAATTGATAATATTCGTAGCCGGTTCACTTCCTGGTCTTGTAAATCTTTATCTTTCGTCGGGCGGCTTCAGTTAATCCAATCAGTCATTGCTAGCATCGCAAATTTCTGGTGTTCCGCTTTCCGGCTCCCGAAGCGTTGCTTCATTACAATAGAGAGTATGTGCTCGGCGTTTCTTTGGCCAGGTTCTCCACATATCTCTACTCGGGCTAAAGTAGCATGGGCGGATGTATGTAAGCCAAAGAAAAAAAGAGGTTTGGGTATTCGAAATTGCATGACACCTCTCTGAAACTCATATGGAGATTATTCGAAAAGACGAGCTCTCTTTGGGTGGCATGGAGGCATCACTACCTTCTTAGAAACTCCTCCTTTTGGGACGCAAAATCGAGTTCTCGGGGATCATGGATCTGGAAAAAATTGCTCAAGCTAAGACCAATGGCTACCGCTTTTATCCGCCACGAAGTTCGTAATGGGAAATCTACGTGTTTTTGGTTCGATAATTGGCTTAAAAGGGGTCGGCTCATGGATGTCGCGGGGGAGGCTGGCACACGCATTATGCGGGTTGCTCGTCATGCTTTTGTCGCTGTTGCTGTGCATGATAACATGTGGAACCTTCGACGCTGTCGAAACCAAAACCTTAGTGAGATGATAAGCTGCATAACGTCGTTGACAGTGCCAAGTGCTACGTTTGGGCAGGATGTTGTTCTTTGGCGTCATAATCAAACCAAGTTCAAGGAGAACTTTTCCAGCAAAGCAACGTGGGAACAGTTGCGAGAGCCCGGTCATTTGATGTGGTGGAGTAAATTGGTTTGGTTCCCTCAATCGATCCCTCGTTATGGATTCATCACTTGGCTGGCTACGAGGGATAGGCTGGCAACAGGAGTGCGGATGAGACAGTGGGGATAGGTTCAATCATGTTTGCTATGCGGAGAACTAAACGAGTTGAGGGGCCATTTATTTTTCGCTTGCCCGTACTCTTTCACAATTTGGAATTGGTTGTGTTCGGATCTTTTTTCAGGACGAACGAATCCGGACTGGACAATTACCACGAGAACTGTATTGAGATGCACGAGAAACAAGTCGGACTCCATCTTAGCCCGCCTTGCTCTCCATACATCAATCTACATGATCTGGCAAGAAAGAAATGGACGTCGACACCAACGCCCTTCCCATTCGACCCTTCTCCTCACGCATTTGATCGACAAGGACATATGTTTCCGCCTCCACTCTCTTGGACCTTCGCAGGGGGACGAAAACATTGATATACGTAAAAGATGGAGTGAAGTTCAATCAATCCCAAATCGTTTGAGCTAGCTGTTTAGGTATAGTTTCTAGCTCTGCTTTTTGCGAGTTTGTTGCTCTGTTTTCAATATCTTCCTTCAAACACTTATGTACATATACCTTTGTTGATCAATTAATATTACATTTCAAAAAAAAAAAAAATGGAGTCACTTAATGGTTTGAACTAGGCCTGGGCATTTTCGGTTCCGGATAGGAACCATTCGGTTCTGGGTATTTCGGGTAGTGAGGTTTAGGATCCATTCGGTTCCGAAATAATTTCGGTTCGGTTCTAGTTCGGTGCCAGTCGGTTCCGGATCGGTTCGGTTCCAAGATTTCAAAACTAAAAAATACCCGAACGTTTTCGGTTCTTTTTCGGTTCTGGGTATTTATTACCCGAAATGCCTAAAATATACCCGAAACCCCAAAAATATACCCGAAAACCCCAAAATTATATCAGAAAACCCGAAAATATACCCGAAAATAAAATAAAAACTAAATAAAATATACCCATAATACCGAAAATATACCCAAAAATCTGATATATATTTAATATTTTTAGATATATAATTATATTTCGGGTATTCGGGTACCCGAATTATTTTCGGTTCGGTTCCGGGTATTACCCAATACCTATGGATATCAATAAGTAGGATCCAATTGGTATTCTGGCAATTTCGGTTCGATCCCGGTTCGGGTATTTCAGTTCGGTTCCGGTTCGAGTATTTCGATTCCAGTTATTTTCCACAGCCCTAGTTTGAACTCAGGTTGCCAGAGTCAAAGATAAGAAAAACACTAATTTTTTAAGTCTTTTTTTATGTGGACACGGCTTTGAAGGAGTGGCGGACTGGCGGGTGTGGAATGGTTTGAAGGTTTCATACTATAAGCATAAACAGAGCGTGCGATCTGTATCCATGAAGATTTTTGACTCCATTTAGTCGGCTGAAGTATGGGCAATCTGTATAGCCCTCTCCCAAGCAATGACTAAGGGTCTAAGCAAGATCCATGTCCTCTCTGATTGCCAAAACCTGAGAGGGTTGCTAAACACATATGAAGACCCAAATGAACTCCATTGAGTCTGATATGCTCAAATTAATACCCTAAAAGTACTAAGCAGTAGTTGCAGTATAGTAGGGGTCGAACACAAGGACTCATAGAAACACACAATAGATTATGAAGTAGATAATTAAGCTACGCAATCAATAATATTGAGAACAAGACTTAAATTAAAACGGTTGTAAATTCAATTGGAGAAAGATAGGTTCAGGGTTTTTCTCAGGAAATCAATGAATGCATGTAAACTAACTAACATGATTCAGATTTAGCGCGTTTCTTGAACTCAAATCACTAAGATATAATTAACCAACTCTCGTTGTGAAAACAATCTAAATCTAAATCCTAGGAATTCCAAATCTCTTTGCGAATCCTAAAGTCTAAATCAGATTTTAAATCAGGTTTGATTTGTTCACAAAACAACTAAACCAAATCTCTTTGCGAATAGTTATTTTGCTCACCTAAGGTTCTATCAGGTAATTAATCGCACTCTCGTTCCTAATCAATTATCCTAAGATCTAAATTCCAGATTCGTCAACCTAGAATTCGCTTTGAACACAACCAAAGGTGAAGAACTAATTCAGATGGTGAATCCTAACAACTAATCAACCTAGCATTCAGAGAAAACCCTTATGAGAAAATCCTAAACCTAAAGTGGATCTACTCAGACATGGAGATTGAAACAATAAACATGTTTGAATAAATCATCAAATAAACTAGAAAGAGTAATAAGAGGGTTCGAAATCTTCTCTCGGACGAACAGAGTTTCAGACTTGTCTCCCTTCAAAAGCTCTCTCACAAAACCAGAATAATATCAAGCATAGCCATGAAAGTGGCTGTAAAACCTAATTAAATAGTCTAAACACGAATTGGGGTCTTCTTGTAAATATTAAAGTCTTCTGGGCAAGTTCTGCAATTCTTCAAACTTCATTAAAAGTCGCGACTCGTAATATCCTCGATGGGTGTCGATCGATACCAAGGAGGTATCGATCGATGCTTGACGCTTCGATCGGTCACTTAGTCACCAGACTTCAGTTGTGCTCCAGAACGCTCTATAAAACTCCAATATTTCCAATAATGCTCCAAAAGTGCTAAAACCTGTAAAAGACTCTAAAACACTACGAAATAGTAGAAAGACTCTATAAAACAGACTTATATCATGGCTTAAACGGTGTAAAAACCATGATATATAAACTCCCCCAGACTTAGCCTTTGCTTACTCTCAAGCAAATAGAAGACTAAACCAGAGAAATAGGTTTGAAAACGTAGAGACTCACCTGTTCATGAAACATTAAAAATGACCAATTTCCCAAGCACCCAAACGTTACCTAACCAGTTTTTTGATCTAACCACCATGTACTTCTCCACAGACACTCGCAGCTTCCCAGATTACACACATCATCTCGCAGCATCGTTCAATTAAGCCATCTTCGCCAGTTTCATCGTCGTGATTAATACCAAGAACCTTCTAAATTCTTTCCCATACAATATCATGACAAGGAACCACCTTTTTCACACTTTTTGGTATTATTTCTCTCCCCCATACTTATTTCTTATTATGTCTCTTGCATATACAAATTAAGGTTCGAGACGCGAGTATTGATGGTGTTTGCCAACGAGAACTTCCACCTTTGTGTGATCATTTCCTCTGAAGTAGAATAATGGGACCGCAGGAAATTTTCCTAACCCTCTACTCAGAAGAAAATCATTTCATCTTTTAATGCATCTTATTTTTAACCTATAACAGGGAGATAAATACCATTACTTCAAACACATGGGTTCCTTTGTCAGATACGAATGAGTAATCAAGCTCTTTGAATACTAACCACATCGATGGAGTGCAAAAATTTTGGCTCAGGCTTTAAGGAACTTTGCTGGAAACATGAGTGTCTTCTATTTAACTGGTCAGCCTTTGGATTTTTCATTAGTCAATCAAGAACTGATTCTGTAACAATTGTCACTTAGAAGCAAGGTCAAATCAAAAGATTCAAGAAAAAGATCACAGTCTCCAACAAAGTTTTGACTCAATAAAACAATTTTTGACTCAAAAACGGACTTACTCTAAGAAAAACAAAAACAAAGTCAGCGACTACCTCCCCCAGACTTAAACAACACTGTCCCCAGTGTTATCTAGCCTAGAATTGGTGAAAGAAAACAAATGGATCAAATGAAAATAAGAGAAACAAGAAGTTACCGTGCTGGAACATCGAGTATCGACCGACACACGGCTTGGTATCGAGCGATACCAAGCTTAAGTCGATACGTGTTCTCCTCATCACGCAGGGTGTCGATCGATACCCAGGAGGTATCGATCGACACTAAGGTGAGTTCGTATTTGTTCCTTGTTTATCCTGACACAGACACAAAAACGAAAAATAAAAAGAAAAAGACTCAAAAACAAACTCACCAGTGGGTTGCCTCCCACCAAGCGCTTGTTTAATGTCATTAGCTTGACTGTACCGCCTTTCAGGCAGTTGGTGCAACATCCAGAGGCGTCATGTGTCCTTCTGGAATCTCGGCTTTCGCCCAATAGTGTTTCACTCTTTGCCCGTTAACAGTGAACTCTTCTCCTGCAGGATTTGTCAGGACAATCGCACCATGTGGTCGAACTTCCTTGACTATGAACGGACCTGACCAACGAGAACGCAATTTACCAGGAAACAATTGCAAACGAGAGTTATACAGAAGTACCTGATCATTTGGTTCAAAGTGCCTGGAGATGATCTTCTTGTCATGGTAAGCCTTAGTCCTCTCCTAATCTCATCGAGCTCATTCAGCTTGATCAATCGCTTCTCAGCAGCAGACTTGATGTCGAAATTCAACAACTTTGTAGCCCATGCTGCCTTGTGCTCGATTTCCACTGGAAGATGGCATAATTTTCCATACAGCAAGTGAAACGGTGTAGTCCCAAGTGGTGTCTTGTAAGCAGTCATGTATGCCCAAAGTGCGTCATCCAGCTTCACAGACCAATCCTTCCATGTAACATTCACCGTTTTCTCCAAAATTTCTTTGATCTGCCTGTTGGAAACCTCAACTTGTCCACTTGTCTGAGGGTGATATGGAGTAGCAACACGATGGTTTACACCATACCTCTTCAGCAACCTGTCGAAAATTTTGTTGATAAAATGAGAACCACCATCACTTATCACAATTCGAGGCACTCCAAATCGAGGGAAAATGATGTTCTTAAATAGCTTAAGGACCACCGAAGAATCATTGGTTCTGCTAGCAATGGCTTCAATCCACTTAGACACATAATCTACAGCAACCAAGATGTATTTGTGTCCGCATGACGAGGAAAAGGAACCCATAAAATCAATGCCCCAACAATCGAAAATCTCAACCTCAAGGATGAAATTCTGTGGCATTTCATGTCTCTTACTGATCTTCCTCTCCTCTGGCATGCATCTCACTGCGAAATGAAAGCATGTGCATCCTTAAACATAGTAGGCCACCAGAAGCCTGCTTGAAGAACCTTGGACACTGTCTTGAAAGTGGCAAAATGTCCAGCATTGTCGGATCCATGGCAATGAAACAACACATTCGGTACCTCTGATTCAGCAATGCATCTTCTGTAGATACCATCAGAACAATGCTTGTACAAGTAAGGTTCAAAAACTTCTTCTTGTGATAGCTCTTGAGGTGCTTTGGTTCTGCATCTGCAGCGAGGTAGTTGGCGATATCAGCATACCATGGTTGATCTGAATCGGCTGCGGCTACTAGATACTCCTCCGAAACACCAAGGTGTTCAACAGTCAGAATTGGTTCGGAAATCGCCTAGTATCGACCGATACCATAGGAGTGTCGATCGATACCGAGACCTGCAATTCCTGGGAATTGCTGAGTTTCTGCGAAACCCATCCGAAACTCGGTTTCGATGAAGTAAATTGATTCCTCTGGTAGTTGGTCATCAATAGGGATGTCTGCATCGATCCGAATCCTCGAAAGATGGTCAGCGACCCCGTTCTCTATTCCCTTAATTTCGATGTCGAAACCCTGTAGCAAAAGAACCCAACGACAAAGACGAGGCTTAAGGTCCTTGTTCTGCATCAGATACTTGAGAGCAGCATGATCGGTATAGACAATCACTTTGCTCCCAATCAAGTATGATCGAAACTTCTCAAAAGAGAAAACGACCGCAAGTAGTTCCTTCTCTGTGGTGCTGTAGTTTCTCTGAGCATCATCCAAAATCCTGCTGGCATAATAGATGACGCGCAGCTTCTTGTCCTTCCTCTGACCCAGAACAGATCCAACTGCAAAATCACTAGCATCGCACATGATCTCAAAAGGTAGAGTCCAATCAGGAGGTTGCACAATAGGAGCTCTCACCAAAGCCTTTTTTATCTCCTCAAAGGCTGCAAGACAGTCAGGTGTGAAATCGAATTAGATCTCTTTGCATAGTAAAGCAGTGAGTGGGCGTGCTATCTTGAAAAAATCCTTGATAAACCTCCTGTAAAACCCAGCATGACCAAGGAAACTTCGAATATCCTTCACAAAATTTGGTGGTTGGAGGCTCGTCATAACCTGAATTTCCGCCTTGTCAACTTCGATCACAGCCTCAGAAACCTTGTGCCCAAGCACGATGCCATGTTGAACCATAAAGTGACACTTTTCCCAATTAAGGACCAAGTGTTTCTCCTCACACCTCTGTAGTACTTTGCACAAGTTAGCCAAACAGTCCTTGAACGATGATCCATACACTGAAAAATCGTCTATGAACACCTCCATGAAATCCTCAATCATGTATGTGAAGATAGACATCATGCATCTCTGAAAAGTGGCTGGAGCGTTACACAATCCAAATGGCATTCTCCTGTATGCGAATGTGCCATATGGACATGTAAAGGTCATCTTCCCTTGGTCATCTGGATGTATTGGAATCTGGAAGAAACCTGAATATCCATCAAGAAAACAGTAGTAGGGATGACTAGCCAACCTCTCCAACATCTGGTCAATGAATGGCAGTGGGAAATGATCCTTTCGTGTAGCTGAATTCAACTTCCTGTAGTCGATGCACATTCGATGTCCAGTGATAGTTCTAATAGGAATCATCTCATCCTTCTCATTCTTCACCACGGTTGTTCCTCCTTTCTTAGGAACAACGTGCACTGGACTGACCCAAGAGCTATATGAAATAGCATAGATAACACCAGCTTTCAAAAGCTTCATCACCTCCTTTTTGACCACTTCCATCATATTCGGATTCAGCCTCCTCTGATGCTCAATTGAGGTCTTTGACTCGTCCTCAAGATGGATCCTATGCATGCACAAGTCTGGTGATATTCCTGAAATGTCATCAAGAGAATAGCCAAGAGCTTTGCGATACTTGCGCAGCTTGCTCAGCAGTAAGGCAATCTCTGTGTTGTTCAAAGAAGCATTGACAATTACTGGGTATGTAGAATTAGGACCAAGAAAACTATACCTCATGTTTGGTGGGAGTGGTTTTAGTTATACTTTAGGAGCGTTCTCTGCACTCCAATCCCCAAGCCCATCAGCTTGCTCAGAACTTTCAGCCAACTCTCCCTCGAGTCGCAGGGTATCGACCGATACAAGGGGGTATCGATCGATACTGGCGATGCTGAATCGAGCATCCTCGAGTATCCAGGTGTATCATCACACGAATGTATCTCTGAAGTGACTGAACAGACCAATGCTATTTCTAGTGGGTCCTCAGGATGCATCTCCAGGAAGTACTCTTCAGCTATGTCACTGAAGGTGTCGACAAAGAAAGTCTGCCCATCTATGGTTGGTCTCTTCATCATCTTATCCATGTGGAAAGTCATGACCAAATCACCAATGTTGAGAGCGATCTTCCCATTCTTGCAATCAATCAAAGCACCAGTTGTTGCAAGGAAAGGTCTGCCTAGGATAAGAGGATCCTTAGGCTCAGCATCATACTTCAAGACGATGAAATCAGTTGGGATCAAGCAGTTCTCAATCCTAATCGGGACGTCTTCGAGTAGTCCTTCTAGAAGTCTAACTGAACGATCAGCAAGTATCAGGGATATCCTCGTGGTCGTGAAGTCTGTCATCCCCATTCTTTTGGCAACTGAATACGGCATGAGGTTGACGCTCGAGCCAAGATCACAAAGAGAACGCTCAAACCTGTCTGTGAATATCGTACAATCCAACACAAAACTCCCTGGATCTGGCAGCTTCTTTGGGATTCTGTTGGTCAGGATTGCACTGCACTCATGAGTAATCATCAAGCATCCCTCTTCAAGATTCACGTTGATGGATACCATCCGCTTGACATATCTTCTAAAGGCTGGAGAAGTCTTGATGGCATCGATAAAAAGAAGTTCAACGATCAAATTATCCATAATTGCCTTGCATCTAGAGTCTTCTACCTCCATATTAGTCTTCCCAGCAGCTCTGGGATAAGGTATCCTTGGCGTGTAAACTCTTTCTGCAGCTACATTAGGTACTTCTTTCGAAACCTTAGGAGTCGATTCGACTGCGGGATCAATATCGACCGATACTGAAGTGGTATCGATCGATACATGCGGTTTTGATTTATCCCGTGAAAGCATCCTGATCGGTATCGATCGATGCTGGCTGGTGTCGATCGATGCCGAGGCGATTTTGGTATTCTCGTCGTCAAGATCGGTGAGAATATCTGTAGTTTGGCCATTTTTTTGCCCCCGGAGTGACCTATTTTCCACTTCTCAAGGTGATTGCATTGATGTGAGCCCTTGGGTTCTCTACTTTCCCTGGAAGAAAACCTTCTTGACTTTTTACAGCCTCTGAAGTCTGAGCTATCTGAAGTTCTAGCTTCTTCTGCTGGATATTAATAGTATCGATCCTTCCACTCAGATCATTGTATAGGACATCAATCTTCCCATTGAAATCCATTGTAAGCTTCTGCTGTCCCTGGAGAAGCTGCTCAAACATAGCCTCGATATTGCTATCCGGAAGCTTAGCAGGCACGGGTTGATAAGATGAATTACCATAGTTCTGAGATGGTTTCTGACCAAACTGATTTTATCCTCCTTGCTGATAGTTGTTATTGAAGTTTCGGTTGTTGTTGAATTGATTCCTCTGACTTTGAAAACCAGAATCACCAATGTAGTTAACATCCTCTACTTCATCTTCATTGAAAACCTCAACTTCTTAAGCAAAGTGAACGACCTTTGGTGTCTTGCCCATCAGAATATTGTGCATAGAATCCAACTTGGCTTGAACATCAGCAATATGTGTACCATCCATGCTACCAGCTAGCTTCTTCCTCTCAAAATCGGCATTCTTGGTGCTATTACTAGACGTCAAGTTCTTAATCAACGCATATGCATTCTCAGGATACCTGGTGTTGAAGTTTCCATTGCTCGCAGCATCCAAGGTCATCTGATACCTCCAATTGAGCCCTCTGAAAAAGAATCCCATCAACTGAACATCAGAGTACCCGTGATGTGGACAATCTCTCTGATACGATCTGAATCTCGTCCAAGCAGCCTTGAACGCCTCAGTAGGTCCTTGAGAAAACTGGGAAATCTTGTTCCTCAGATCCTCTGATCGTGCATCATCATAGAAATTGTTCAGAAAAGCAGTCTTAGTTTGCTCCCAAGTAGTCAAAGATCCAGGAGTCAACTGCTTCAGCCAGTAAGTCGCTTCTCCACCAAGTGAGTATGGGAAAAGCTTGCAGAAGAGGTAGTCATAAGACACTCCATTGCTCTTGATGCTAGTGACCAAGTCCTCGAACCTCTCAATATGATCCATGGGATGTTCGCTGGAAAGACCATGGAAAGGATGCTGTCCCAAGAGAGTGTAGTATGCAGGCTTCAGCTCAAAGTCATTCCTCTGGTAAGGTGGAAGACGAATCGCAAATCGATTTGCATAGAACTGATCAGGTCTGTTGCACTCACCAATCGTTCTACCACGATTAACCACAACATTCTCAGCGTTCACGTTCCCAGCGACAATCCCAACAGCAACAGGAGCAGCGGGAATGATGTTCCCCTCTCCATCCAGACGTTGTCCCTGCGCATTGCACAAACGACCCTCTTGGTCTCTGCAAGAACCAGCCTCATCTCGAACCAACTCTTCCTGATTGTTGTTCATCCCTGCTGGTTTCTTTGCTTTTCTGTTTGTGCGTTCCACAAGTGCTAGCTGCTCCAACGACAGTTCAACTAGCTGAGTGTTCTTGTTTCCTCTGGTTTTATGATTAGGCATACACCTGAAAACAAAAGTCAAGAACGTAAGTAATTGGTAACACGATGAGTATCGACCGATACCAAGTGGTGTCGATCGATATCAATAAAAGAGAACGACGAGTATCGACCGATACAAGTGAGTATCGATCGATACCGACGAACTTAGTCGAAATTCTTAGACTAAAATCTAATGGCGAATTGAGTCCCCGGTAACGACGCCAAATTTGATATGCTCAAATTAATACCCTAAAAGTACTAAGCAGTAGTTGCAGTATAGTAGGGGTCGAACACAAGGACTCACAAAAACACACAATAGATTATGAAGTAGAGAATTAAGCTAAGCAATCAATAATATTGAAAACAAGACTTAAATTAAAACGGTTGTAAATTCAATTGGAGAAAGATAGGTTCAGGGTTTTTCTCAGGAAATCAATAAATGCAGGTAAACTAACTAACATGATTCAGATTTAGCGTGGTTCTTGAACTCAAATCACTAAGATATAATTAACCAACTCTTGTTGTGAAAACTATCTAAATCTAAATCCTAGGAATTCCAAATCTCTTTGCGAATCATAAAGTCTAAATCAGCTTTTAAATCAGGTTTGATTTGTTCACAAAACAACTAAACCAAATCTCTTTGCGAATAGTTATTTTGCTCACCTAAGGTTCTATCAGGTAATTAATCGCACTCTCGTGCCTAATCAATTATCCTAATATCTAAATTCCAGATTCGTCAACCTAGAATTCGCTTTGAACACAACCAAAGGTGAAGAACTAATTCAAATGGTGAATCCTAACAACTAATCAACCTAGCATTCAGAGAAAACCCTTATGAGAAAACTCTAAACCTAAAGTGGATCTACTCAGACATGGAGATTGAAACAATAAACATATTTGAATAAATCATCAAATAAAATAGAAAGAGTAATAAGAGGGTTCGAAATCTTCTCTCGGACGAACAGAGTTTCAGACTTGTCTCCCTTCAAAAGCTCTCTCACAAAACCAGAATAATATCAAGCATAGCCATGAAAGTGGCTGTAAAACCTAATTAAATAGTCTAAACACGAATTGGGGTCTTCTTGTAAATATTAAAGTCTTCTGGGCAAGTTCTGCAATTCTTCAAACTTCATTAAAAGTCGCGACTCGTAATATCCTCGATGGGTGTCGATCGATACCAAGGAGGTATCGCTCGATGCTTGACGCTTCGATCGGTCACTTAGTCACCAGACTTCAGTTTTGCTCCAGAACGCTCCATAAAACTCTAATATTTCCAATAATGCTCCAAAAGTGCTAAAACCTGTAAAAGACTCTAAAACACTAAGAAATAGTAGAAAGACTCTATAAAACGGACTTATATCATGGCTTAAACGGGGTAAAAACCATGATATATCAGAGTCCTTCAGGATATTAGGACCATCTCCAAGTAGCCTCTGTAACTGGGAGACACGAAATGCCAACAACTTCTCCTTCTTCTTCAATGCAATTTCATGATTAAATTGAAACTGTAAGAGAGCATGCACGTTAGGACCATCTCCAAGTAGCCTCTGTAACTGGGAGACATGAAACATAAAGTAAAACTTAATGTGTGATGGAAGCTCCAGCCTATAAACGACATAATCAGCATGTTCACAAACTGTAGAAAGCCTATAATACTCTGTTGTCAGCTTCATTTTTCTTCTTGTAACATAATGTGGTTTAGAAAATTGCTGTTGCAGATTTACCATTGAATCAACTGCAAAAACAATATATCCCGCCTCTGTTGTGATACTACCCTTCCACAAGCAAAGAACATGCAATTGGTTCTCATTAATTTGTAGTTCTTTATGGCTCCAACAATGCCACACAGCAAAATTGTCAAAGCAAGACAATTGCTTCATCCACAGCTCATAAACTACATACTCATACTCTTCCGCAGAATCTTGTTGACCAACAACATCTGCAATTTTCTCCCTAAACAAGCTCTGTTACAACAATTGTTGCATTGTCCCAGGCTTCAAAAACGTTTGGTTATGTCCCATTTTGTATTTAAATCTCCAAGACTTTAAAAGTTGTTTCACATTTCTCCTGTTTAATCGATCCATCCCAAGTTCCCTCAACTTTATTAAGTGCAGAAAAAGAAGGTATAGTCTCCATTTTTTCTCTTTCCCAAGTGTGAACTTAAATGTCCATGATTTAAAGCACTTTCTCACCTTCTTCGTAGTGTTGAATTGATCTTCCCAAGAAGACATATTGTGACCATTATGATTCGAAATACTTGTCCCATTCTAAGACAACTTTACTTTTTCCTCAACTTTAACCACATTGGTGAGCATAGATGGCATCAAATTTGCCTCCTCCGATGAAGCCAAATTGTCAATGCAGCATGTGTTTGGCACAATTGAAACATAGTCACCTGATTTTTTTGAAGTTTTGCCATAATTGGTGAATCCACCTTTTGCACCAATTTTGTCTCATGAATAATCTCAGGAACTGTTTCCTTCGTGATCATTATTTCGGATTGAAAATCACTCTTGTCTGATATCGTCTTGTCTGGTGAAAATTGAGCTAACATTCTGTTCTTAAAATCTGACCAATTCGTGAATGCCTCTCTAGCCATTTCCTCCTTATACCAGTTCAACATAGATTCGTCCAAGCTCAGAAATACCAATCCCATTTTATCCTTCTCACCAAACTGACCAGCTCTGAAAATTCTTTCAACTCTACAAATCCAGCTATAAGGTATGTGTCCATCCAAAACAAGTAGCTCACTTTTCTCTAATGCGCTATCACTATGTTCCAAGACCGTAGAGATTCTCCGATAACCTAATTGATGAAGATTCTGATCAGGCGCAATTGTCGAAAGTGATATCTGATTTGATGGAAATTGATTATGCAGACGGTCGAAGCAATTCCGTAATTCTCGTTGATTATTGGCACGCGCCTCGATGCACTCTGGATCATCCTCGTTACCAAATCTCATCCACAAAGTCTCCTTGAGTTCTTCTTAATTTTGGACAGGCAACACTGATTTTCGCTGATTAATATACGATTATGCTTCTCCTCCTATAAATCCATGAGCCATCGCCAATTTTTGCAAATCTGTGAATTCATCTCGAGCGAAATATTGGTCCATCCATGCGATACATGGTCGCAAATTGAAATTGATGTCAGTAAACACTGGAACCTCCACGATTCCCATCTGCGATGCTTCGATCGAGCTCACAAACGCACCAATTGTTAAGAGGGAAGATACAAATTCTATGAATTTCACCCATGTATATTCTCTCTTGAATTATTCTCGTATTATTATAAATAGCAAAACAATTACAAATTGAATTGAGTCTCAAGGGATATCGGAATACTCAGCAAATCTGAGTATCGATCAATCATCTCTCACGATCTCGTGATCGCCTCAAGACCAAAGTTTCTAAACAATTCAAGTTATAAAAGTATTTAAAAGAAATTGACAAACTATAGTATATAAAAAGAATTAGAAAAACCGCTAAATGGAAAATATCCTTTTATTGTTCCAGCTTTGTTTCTTTTTCCGCATAAACTTTCTTCTTTCTATGATAGACTTGTAATAGCTTATCAAAATCTTCCAGCAGAATCACATGAGTTTAGGAAAAACTAAATACAAATCACCTAGAGATGGAAAAACCATAATAGTAAAAGAACCTGTATAGAGTTGCTCGGGAAAAGGGTCAAAACCAACCTATACTAAAATCGGTGTGCCAAAAAAAACTCGAACTAAAATAGGGTGCTATTTTCTACCTAAACTACAACAAAATTCAAATTACCTACCCTAACTATCGAATCAGAGCTAAATCCTACTATTAATCCGTTAGTCAACAATCACGGAAACAAAAACGACGTCGTTTTAATCTGTCTAAGTAAAAAAAACCAAAAAAAAAAACAAAAAACGTCGTCGTTTTAATTTGGGTATTAATCTTCCCTATTAATTGAACCGGCCAGTTCGTAATTTATGTGAACAAAAAAAAACCCGAAAGGAAGACGAGGAGCTAGAGGAGGATTGAATCAGGTGAAGGTGAATGATTGGGGGTTGATTTTTGGTGACTGATTGATTTTAGATTGAACCGCCGGAGATTAGTGGCGGTTTGTATTCCGATGGTTCGACGTTGGAGACGGCGAAGAGGATAATACTTCGGTGGGACTCGGCGGCGTCTGAGGAAACGAGGGGGAAGATGATTTTCCAGAGCGATCAGGATGAGGTGGATCGGTTCCTGAGAGCCGTTGATGAAATCCAACGGTCCTTGTCTTCTCTCTCCTTGTCTTCTCTCTCCTTGTCTTCTCCCTCCTCCTCTCCTTCTCTTCTCCCTTCTCCTCTGCCGCCGCCGCCATGGCTAGGCTCGAAGAAGATAAACTTACAGGGACAATGGTCAATTGTGCTGCGATTTCCAGAATATAAGATCCATCCAGATTGCTTACAAATCTGCCAAGCCAATTCGAAGAAAAAAAACCCATAAACGAAGGAAGAAACACAAATCAAACAATTTGAAAAAATACAGATCATCGAGAAGATGAGAGAAAGAGAGAAGCTCTACTGTTCTTTGAGATGCTTGTTTGGATTCAGAGTCGAATCCATCAAAACTCGATAGACATAGAGAACAAAAAAAACTCAACTCTCGTGAGTAGTTCGAGTTCATTCGGCTTTTTTTTGGTTCACATAAATTACGAACCGGCCGGTTCAATTAATAGGTCTGATTCGTGGAATTCTTCTTCTAAAACCCAAATTAAAACGACGATGTTTTTTGTTTTTTGTTTTTACTTAGACAGATTAAAACGACGTCGTTTTTGTTTCCGTGATGGTTGACTAACGGATTAATAGTCAAGGTAGGATTTAGCCCTGATTCGATAATTGGGATAGGTAATTTGAATTTTGTTGTAGTTTAGATAGGAAATAGCATCCTATTTTAATTCGAAGTTTTTTTGACACACCGATTTTATTATAGGTTAGTTTTGACCCTTTTCCCAGAGTTGCTCACCTCTCATTTCCCATTCCTCGTTTAGCTCTCAAACTCCTTTCCCATTTCTCTTATTTTTCAGCCTTTGCACAGGGTTCCATGACAATTTTCAAATTTGTAATCATCTGTATCACAACTTAGAAAACCAAAGATGAATATCCAATTATACAAGCATAATTCTAAGAAACCTCATTTTCTTCGCCGACCAATTTTGAAATTTATTACTTATAAAACTACTTCAGGTCATAAAACTGTTAAATAGAACTAACATTGTAAAGATTTCTGAACAAACTAAATCATTTTTTGTGTAAGTTGTTACTGGAAGTGATTTCTAATTTGGTTTGGGATAGTATGCCACTTGCAATAACATTCAATCTAGGAAGAAAATAATCAATGAAAATAGATTAAGCGTTATGACTTGATGAAGATGGGGAGATGAAAGGTTCCAAAAAAGATGGGGAGAGAAACCGATACAGAATACGACAGGAGAAAAAAGGTTTGATATTTTTGCAATTTTGTAAAATTTTATATTTAATGGAAATGTCATGTGACGTTCTCTCCAGTGCCGACGTGGTTTTTTAGCTGGAGAGAGTTAACCATTTTTTATATAGTAAACTAGGTTTTGCATCCACGCTATGCGTGGACATTGTTTTTAATATTATTTTGATAAAAATCATATGCGAGCAATTATATGTATTGAGATATTATTTTATGTATAATGGTGATTGTAATAATATATATTAAATATATTGCAGTTCTAATCTCAATACTTATATATAGTTTGTGAGGTTTCAACGGTCTTGTTTTGAATCTATATATGTCCCGTTTGAAAAACGTATTATATGGTCTAACATTTATAAGTTAGTATATCAAAGTCAACTAAAAGTATAACAAAGTAATCAAATGCTATTTTAATAACCATAATATTGACACGAAGATAAAACATTATACATCACTTCTTTAAATCAAGAAAATAAGTTTTTTAATCATTTTCAGTTTCATCTTCGTTGTATATATTTTCTATGCAAACAACAAAAATGTTACAAAGTTATTCTCTTTCCTTAATTAATTTAACCAATACAAATTTCTAATTTAATCTACTAAATTGAAAAAAACTAATAAACACAACTTTTGCTTTCACATTCATGACAACTTTAATTTTGAAACTAATTTAAAATCACAAAGATCGACAATTTTTTGTCAGTTTGTTTTTTTGAAGATGTAATGACCAGACTTTTGTCTGATAGCATATTGGTTGTAGTAACTTTTAAATGATTTTTCAATAATTATACCTTACTTTTTCCAATCAGAGTGAATAAGTTTTTTTATCATATTCATTTTCATTCTCGTTATATATGTTTTCTATAAAAACAACATACAAACAAAAAACAAAAAGTCAAAAATTATTTTTCTTCCTTAACTATTTTAATCAATTCAAATTTTTAATTTAATCTACAAATCGAAAAGCAATGTAATAAACACAACTCTTTCTCTCATATCTATGAAAAAACAATTTTGAAGCAAAAACAATATATGGATATGATATGAACTTTGAAACAAAGTTATAATAACAAAAAACCGACAAAGTAAATATATTTTTTGTAAATTTTACATTGGAAAGATAGAAGCAAGAATTCTGTCTGGTGACATATTGGTTGTGGTAATTTTTCAATGGTTCTTCAATGAGATCATAAACCTAAGTGATGATGATTTAATTCTCATACTTATGGGTCATTGCAAATAATATTGAAGTAACAAACATTATTTTATATATGAGAAGATTGGTTTACACATTCATTTTTCCTTCATTGTAGTCGTCTTTCTCAATCCATGGGTGAATTCTTTTTCATGTCATTCTTTTTTGTTTTTTATTCCATCAGAGCATAACTTTGATCAAGAAGACAATTAAGTAGGCAAAATCAATACTCTTAGAGGCATATAGCATCAACTTTAGTAACTAGATTAGGTCACACGTGATACGGGGGTAAAAGATAAACTATATTTGATTTTTAAATTTATAACTCGCGTAAATATGACCCGGATAATTAGATTATAAATTAAGACTCATGTTTAGTTATCTAGAAATTATGTTTTGTAATTCACAATTAAGAAAATTCGAAACTAATTCATATTACCCATATACATGGTAAACATTCCTTCTATATGAATGAGAGAGTTCCAAAAATAAATGTCAACTCTTCATTTAAAGTTTATCTTTTTCATTTATTTCTTATAAAACAATTATCAAACATGATAAGAAACTGTTGTTAATCTAAATTTATATATTATCAATCTTATATAAATTTTATAGTTTACATTTTTTTTGATTTTGTAGTTTCTATTTTTTTTTCTTACTTTATTTATTTTTGATTTTATTAGTTTTTATTTAAATTAAACACAAATTATTATTTTTTTTTTTGTTATTTTGTCTTATATGAAAGATTATATTATTACATTGTAATTTTCCGTTTTTTACACATATCACGATCTCGTGAGTTATAATCTTAATTTCCGTTTTTATTTTTTCCTTTTATTCATATTATTAATTTGACACATGTCATGATATGAAAACACCATTTATTTTTCTTTTTTTTTGTTATTTTGTCTTATAAGAAATTTTATATTATTACTTTGTTATTTTCCGTTTTTTACATATGTCACGATCTAGTGAGTTAGTATCTTAATTTCTGCTTTTATTTTTACTTTTTATTCAAATTATTACATTGACACATGCCAAAATCTATATTAATCATGACAAATGTCACGATATCGTGTGATATATCATGGTTTTTACCTGTTTTTAGCCATGATATATGTATTATTTATAGAGTCTTTATAGTATTTTAGAGTATTTTCGAGTCATTTCAGGTTTTAGGTGACTTAGGGAGAAAATGAGCCATTTTGGGTGAAAAATGAGTATATGGAGATGCAAAGTCATGCAGAGACGTCAGAAGTTTGGCATTCGTTGAAGAACTTCCCACCGATAGATTGAGCTCAAATTTGGATACAAGACAGATCAATGGATTACCTTTCATTTGGAAGTGGTTTGAGGCCATTCCGACGGCGCGATCAAACTTTATGCCCGTTTTCGTGAAGCCAGTCCAGTCTAGAGAGCAGAAGAAGCAGGGTATCGATCGATACCAGGTTGGTGTCGACCGATACCGACTTCAGGAAGAAGGAAACGTGATTTTTAACCAGTTTGAAGTTTTCACCTTGGTCTAGAAGACTTTAGTAATTACAATTAGCCCCAAAACGTGTTTTAGGAGAATTAATTAGGTTTTTCAGCCACTTTGGCCATTAAATTTTATTTTATTCTTGATACTTTGAGAGAGATTTGTTCTAGGGTTTTTGGGAGACAACTCTGAACCCTTGTTTCTTATTGATTTATTTTATGCAATTCTATTCATCTATGATTTCTGTTCCATTGATCATGTCTGAGTAGATCTCCTTTAGGTTTAGGGTTCTCAAAAAGGATCTATTTGAATGTTAGGTTAATTGTTGATTAGGGTTCATAATCTGAATTAGTTCTTCACCATAAGTTGTTCTCAAAGCTAATTATAGATTGACGAATCTGGAACTTAGATCTTAGGTTAATCGATTAGGCACGACAGTGCAATTGATAATATGACAGAACTTAGGGTGAGCAAAATAGCTATCCGCAAAGAGATTTGGTTTAGTTGTTTTGTGGACATATCAAACCTGAACTTTAAAGCTGGTTTAGATCTTTAGGATTTGCAAAGAGCTTTGGGATTATGGGATTTAGACTTAGATAATTCTCGCAACGACATTTGGTTAATTATAGCTTAGTGATTTGAGTTCAAGAACCGTGCATAACCTGAACCCTGACTAGTTAGTTTGTCTGCATTCATTGATTTCCTGAGAAATACCCTGAACCTATCTTTCCTCCATCGAATTTACAACAAGTTTAATCTACGTTATTGCTTTCAATTACATTGATCACTTAGCTTAATTCAACCCTTAAAATATATTGTGTGATTCTTGAGTCTCTGTGGATTCGACCCCTAAGTATTATAATCGACAAAGCTGTTAGTACTTTAGGGTATTACATTTGAGCTTATCAAATTTGGCGTCGTTGCCGGATATTCTTAATTCGCCATTAGATTTTAGTCTAGAATTTTGACTAGGCCCGTGTATCGATCGATACTAGTCAGTGTCGGTCGATACTCATCGTGCTAGTTGGTATCGATCGACACCCACCTAGTGTCGGTCGATACTCATCGTTTTTTTTTGTTACTTACATGCCTTGTCTAGTGTGTTTCAGGTGTATGCCCACTCGCGAAACTAGGAGGAACAAGAGCACTCAGCTAGTCAATCTTTCCAACAAGGAGCTAGCAAACTTGGAACGCACAAACCGGAAAACAAAGAAGCCAACAGAGATGAACAATCCAATGGTATTGACTCGTGATGATGCTGGAGCTTTGAGAGACCAAGAGGGTCAATTGTGAAATGAGATAGGACAACGAATTGATGGGGATGGAAACATCATTGTCCCTGTAGTTGTTGTGAATATTGGGAATGATGTGGTTAATCGTGGTAGAACGATTGGTGAGTACAACATGCCTGATCAGTTCTATGCAAATCGATCAGCGATTCGCCCTCCTTCTTTTCAGAGGAATGACTTTGAGCTGAAACCTGCATACTTCACTCTTGTGGGTCAGCACCTTTTTCACGGTCTTTCTCATGAACACCCCATGGATCACATTGAGAAGTTTTAGGACTTGGTTACTAGCATCAAATACAATGGAGTGTCCAATGATTTCCTCTTCTGTAAGCTTTGCCCATACTCTCTTGGTGGAGATGCAGCTTATTGGCTTAAGCAGTTGCCCCTGGATCACTGACATCTTTGGAGGAGAATAAGAATGCCTTCCTGAATAATTTCTATGATGATGCAAGATCCGAGGAGCTCAGGAATAAGATCTCCCAGTTTTCTCAGGGAGCGACTGAAGCATTTAAGGCTGATTGGATTAGACTCAGATCATATCAGAGAGATTGTCCACACCACAGGTTCACTAACGTTCAATTGCTGGGTATCTTCTTCAGAGGGATTGATTGGAGGTATCAAATGGCCTTAGATGATGCGAGTAATGGGAACTTCAACACCAGGTATCCTGACGATGCTTATGTGCTTATTGAGAACTTGGCATCTAGCAATAGTACCAAGAATGCAGACTTTGAGCGAAGGAAGCAGAATGGGAGCATGGATGGATCGCAGATTGCTGAGGTTCAAGCTAAGTTGGATTCAGTGCACAATCTCTTGATGGAAAAGACGATGAAGGTTGTTCATTTTGCTGATAAGGTTGAGAACTTCAATGAGGATGAAGTGGAAGGTGTTAACTACATTGGTGGTTCTGGTTTTCAAGGTCAGATAAATCAATACCAGCAAAACAACAACCGAAACTTCACCAACAATGCTCAGCAAGGAGGGTACAAATCTGAAGTCAACCCAGCTGGTTTTAAAGCCTACGGGAATTCGTCCTACCAATCTCCACCACCCAAAAACTCCTGAAAGCAAAGTTGAATCTATGCTGGAACAAATTCTTGAGGGACAGCGGAAGATGACAGTGGATTTCAATGGGAAGATGGATACTATGTACACATACCCAAATGGGAAAATTGAGTCTCTCAGTATTCATCAGAAGATGCCGAAAACTCAAATAGCTCAGACTGCAACAGCTGTCAAGGGAAAGATGGTTCATTCACAGAATGAATACGTCAATGCAATCACCTTAAGAAGTGCTAAAGAGGTCACTGCAGTGGTAGAAAAGGGTTTGAATGCAGAAAAATTCGTGGAGATAGAAGAGGTTGAAGGTGATTTTGAGCATGATACGTCTGTGTCGAACGACACCATTGTTGGTATCGATCGACACCTACCTGAAGAGACGACACATGAGCCTTGTGTCGATCGACACCAATCTAGTGTCAGTCGACACCCCTCGCAGACTGAGCTGGAAATTGTGAAAACACCAAAGATTGTTGAGGAGAGGGTTTACAAACCTAAGGTGCCATATCCTAGACTACCTAACCATCTCAGAGCTCCCATTACTACAGAGAAGTTGTTCGGTTTTGAGAAGATGGTAAGGAGAGTTCTCCATACTATGTCTTTTGAAGAAGCTTTGGAATACCACCCTTTGCTTTGTCACTTCTGAGATTGCAGAGAAACTCTAGAAGAGATCAAGGCACTCTTCATCAAAGCAAGAAGCGCACCACCACCAATGAAGCAGTTGACTAAGAGGGAAGACCCAGGAAAATTTTCAGTTCCATGCTATATCTCTGGAATTGAATTCAAAGAGTCTCTCGTTGATTCAGGGTCTAGCGTCAATGTCATGTCAAAGACAATTGCATAGAGGTTGGGAATTGCTGATATAAGACCTCCTACGATGACTCTCGCATTCGCGAACTCTTCCACCTCAGTTTCATATGGTACAATCCCTGATTTGCTTGTTAAAGTAGGAGATTGCCTGGTTCCTACTGATTTTCAAGTTGTGGAGATCAGTGCAAGATCTAGTACGCTTTTGATTATGGGAAGACTGTTCATGACTACAGTTGGTGCAGTTATAAACACGCCCAGTAAGAGGATCTCGTTCTCATACATTGACAAGGAGATCTCCTACAAAGCCATCCCCTCTGGAAGAGCTCCCACACATATCTCTTGCATCACCGTTGTTACATGAGAGCTGTTGATGGTTGATATTTTGGAAGAGCCTTATGATGAGCCAAATGTCAGACATTTTAGATGGTCCTTCTATCATCACCAATAAAGACATCAAAACGGCTAAGGCAAAGAAGAAGGTGAAGAACAAAAGAGTCAAGGGTGCTGCCTATATGACTTTAATCCGTCAGAAGTGTGATGGAGATTCGATTGAGTATAAGGTGAAGTGCAAAGGAACCTCAAACCATTCTTTAAGGCTAGAGTTATTCTTACTTTGGAGCTGAAAGAGAAAGGAAAGGAGGTTGTGGAGAGCATGTTGAGCAGAACTCTAAAGCTGGAAGTGTCTAGTTGTAGAACTTGTCTGGGAGTAAGTTCTCAATATTCTCCTGACTGATCACCTGAGCCAAAGTCAAGTTAGTGACGTAAAACAAGCGTTTGGTGGGAGACAACCCACTGGTGAGTCTGTACATAAGTTATTTTACTTCTTTTGATTTTTTGTGTTTTATGTGAATCAGGTGCGAAGAGGCTCAGTATCGGGCGACACCAGAGTGGTGTCGGTAGTAGTGTCAAATTGGTCGGGTGACCATGGGCCACGCCCATTTAAAGTGTTATTTGGTGGTCATCATTTTAAGCCCAATATAAGTTGGTAAATTTGGTCTATGCCCAGCTAACCCGCGAGAAAAACCGGGTTGACCCGCGGTCAAGTTGGTCACGCCCAACAGTTTTTTTTTTTTGGTTCAGGGACCAAGGGTTTTCTCATCACTCGTTTCTCTCTTTCTCTATAACTGCGATTCAGACGGCGATCCTTCTTTTTCCTCTTTCCTTCACCTCTCTCTCTCTCGGCGACTCCTTC
This sequence comes from Eutrema japonicum, assembly GCA_030161315.1. Lineage (NCBI taxonomy): Eukaryota > Viridiplantae > Streptophyta > Magnoliopsida > Brassicales > Brassicaceae > Eutrema > Eutrema japonicum. The sequence continues at coordinate 3,948,535 of BSQW01000010.1, read as the reverse complement.
TTCGTCTCTCATTCACATATCTATCTCCGGCGAATCAGATAATGTTTCCTTCTTCTGGGTTTTTGTTTTTTTTTTTCATTTTTTAAGTTTTCTTCTTCTGGGTTTTTGTCTAACAATGTAGATCTGGACTATTAAGAGAGTTTAACTTCTTCTGGGTTTTTGTATAACAATGTTATTTCGTCAGAAAATTGTATTGTCTTGCAAATACAAGTAATGAAAAAGAAAATTTGATACAAAGTAATGAAAAAGATTGCTGCTTTTGCTTTGCTTGTCTTCTATTTCCAATGTGATTTACGACTCGTCTTCTTTCGTGACTTTCGTCTTATCCCTTTACGTGGGTTTATAGGATCGTTTGAGAATTACATGTCTTTGTTGATGTTTGGGATCGATGTCTTCGGGATTGGAATCTTCTCGTCTGTGATAATTACATGTCTTTGTTGATGTTTGGGATCGATGTCTCCGGGATTGGAATCTTCTCGTCTGTGAGAATTACATGTCTTTGTTGATGTTTGGATTAACTTCTTTGTGGGTTTCTTAGATTTTGCGTTTGTTTCACCAATCATGTCTCAGATGTTTTGCGTTTAACTTTGTGTCTTCTTATACTTTGTGTCTGGTTTGTGTCTTCTTATACTTTGTGTCTTCTTCTTCTTTTTTTCAGAAAATGGAAGTTATTAGTTTGAATGATGAAAATAGATTGACTGATGTTAAAATGGATCATCTGAATGATGTGGTGGATGAAGAGATGGAACCTGAGACTTCAGAGAAAAATCAAGGTACACAACAAATTCGAGTTCAGTCTAGCCGTAGAGTCTCTAGGTGTTGGAAATTTTTTACCATAGAAGGAGGGAAACTACCTGACGGTAAAAACGATATTAGATGAAACTACTGTAAAAAACATTACTTCTTGGATCTTCACAGAAATGGAACCACCACTTTACTTCGCCATATGAGAGTATGTGCTAAAACCCCTGGAAGCACACCGAGAAGTAGTTCTCGGAAACTGGATATGGTAGTCTTCCGAGAAATAATAGCAATGGCCATTATTGAACATGATTTGCCATATTCTTTTGTTGAGTACAAAAGAATTAGAATGGCTTTTACTTATGCTAACTATAATATTCAGTTTTGGAGTAGAAATACAGCTGCGTTTGATGTTAAAAAAAAATTATGAGAAAGAGAAACATAAGCTTAGGAAACTCTTAACTGATCTCCTGAATAGGGTTTGCTTGACCACTGACCTTTGGAGGGCCATTGCCATAGAAGGCTATCTTTGTCTAACAGTCCATTATATTGGTTCCGACTGGAATTTAAAGACGAAGATACTGTCTTTCTCTGCATTTCCTCCTCCACATACTGGGATTGCCATTGCGATGAGGCTGATTGAATTTCTTAAAGAATGGGGTTTAGAAAAGAAAATATTATGTTTAACTGTATATAATGCGTCTTCTAACGACAGTATGCAAAGCATTATGAAGAGGCATCTTCAGAAAGATCTGGTATGCAATTGAGTTCTTCCATGTTCGGTGTTCAGCACATATATTAAATCTCATTGTTCAAGTTGGATTAACGGTGATTGGTGAAGCGTTGCAGAAAATTAGAGATAGTGTGAAGCTTGTTAAAGGGTCTGAAAGTAGATAAATTATGTTTCAGAACTGTGTGGAAACAGTTGGAATTCGGGGCAAAGAAGGTCTTGTTTTAGATGTTGCTACTCGCTGGAATTCTACATATCTCATGTTTAATAGAGCTATCAAGTTTAGAGATGCCTTAGGTAACCTTGCAGATGTAGAACCGAGTTATACAAACTTTCCAACTGATTTAGAGTGGAGTAGAGGAGAATTGATATGTGAGTTATTGAGCCCATTTTCTGAAATGACGAACCTGATTTCTGGTTCGTCTTATCCTACAGCAAACTTGTATTTTATACAAGTTTGGAAGATCGAGAACTGGTTGAGAGCTCATGAGTTCTCTGATGATCAGATTATTCTTGAAATGGTGAAATTTATGATGGAGAAATTTAACAAATACTGGGAAGAGTACAGTGACATACTCGCCATTGCAGCTGTTCTTGATCCAAGAATGAAGTTTACAGTCCTGGAATATTGTTACACTACCTTAGATGCAACCACCAGTAAGTTCAGACTTGGGCATGTGCGTTCGAAGATGTATAAGCTCTTTGGTGCTTATCAGAAAAACCAAAGAAACAATGTTGCTGCAGCCACTATACAAGTACATACATTGCAAGAAGATATTCCAGCAGGATAGAGTGTAAGTTTCATAGTCTTATTGTTCAGATTTATTTCTAAGCTAATGTTTTATTGTTCAGTTTAGCTAATGTTATGTTTCCAGTGTATTTTCTTAGGGATTTTATGCATTTTTTTCACAAAAAGCTGGTGGTAGTGGAAAGTCAGCTTTAAACATTTATTTGGCCGAGCCTGTGATGGATATGGTTGCGTTTAAAAGTATGAATGTCTTAACATATTGGAAGGATAACTCTAGTCGTTTTAAGGAATTGTCAAGGATGGCATGTGATGTTCTGAGTATCCCAATAACAACAGTAGCTTCGGAATCTTCATTTAATATAGGTAGTCGAGTTCTTAACAAATATATAAGCTGTCTCTTACCTACTAATGTCCAAGCTTTGGTTTGTACAAGAAACTGGCTACGTGGCTTTCCAAACATAGGTAAGTAGTTTTGCATCATTTTGAATTCATTTGGTTTTCAGATGATGAGTTTGTTGATGAATTCATTTGGTTTTATTTTTTTCAGATGATGAGTTTAGTGATGAAGAGAAAGAAGGTGAGAAGGAAGAGGAGAAAGAAGCGGAGATAGAAGAATCTTAAGATATGCTTCTGTTATACTATCTCTAACTTGAAAGAGAAACCCATCATTTGCTTCTTTGTGATTTGTTTTTATAGTTTTGTTGTTTGGTTTCAATGGTGCTTCTTAAGAATACAACTATGTCCGATCCATTGTTTAGCTTCAACATTTCTGTTCTTATAAGAAAGAATAACGATTGTGGGAATGGTTATTACACTATTAAAATCTTGAACGCTACTTGCTGATGAAAGTGAATAGCCTAGGACTTGTGAATCTATCGTCAAGTTTGTCCTTTCTTGCTGCAAAACTTCATTGTGGGGATTTTTAGGAGGAAATACTACTTGATTTCATGCCAAGCTTTATTTTTTGTTTTAATGTTGTCTTGTTCACATTTGTCTTGCAGCCTGCATCATCTTCATGTAAGGGGAAAGTGTCAAAGCTTCACAAGAGGAAGCATTAGGAACTGATTTTGCAAGGAATGAGAGTGATGAGTGATGAACTGATGATACAATGAGAGAATGGTTATGATCTGTGTTGTGACTTGTCTTTGTGTTTTCAAAGCAGCATTTCAAATTACAAAATGCTGAGATAATGGTTATGAACTGATCTGTGTTATTTTTATAACAACAACTTTTGTCGACATATTACAACAACAACAAACAAAAAAATTGTCCATGGTCTTGTCCACTTGGACATGGTCATTTATGGGCTTGGTCATGTCTGGGCTTGGTCATGTCTGGTCTTGGTCATTTCTGTCCACAAAAAACAAATTGTCCAGTTGGACAAAACCATTTGAGCTTGGTCAAGACCAGTTGACAGCTCTAGGTGTCGGTCGACACCACACCAAAAAATATATATATATAATAAAAAAAAAACAAAATGGTGTGGTGAGCGTGGAGGCAACCCACTGGGACAAAAATGACACCACATGCATCAATGTCGATGTCAAAGAGTCTCTGTGTCGACCTAAGCCTGGTATCGCTCGATACCAGTGATGAGTGTCGGTCGACACCCGTACTCCACTCATGTAACACTGGGGACAGTGTTGTTTAAGTCTGGGGGAGGTAGTTGCTGAGATTGTGTTTGTTTTTCTTAGAGTCAGTCGTTTTTGAGTCAAAAATTGTTTTATTGAGTCAAAACTTGTTGGAGATGATGATCTTTTTCTTGAATCTATTGTTCTGACCTTGTTTCTAAGTGACCATTGTTACAGAATCAGTTCTAGATCAGACTAATGAAAAATCCAAAGGCTGACCAGTTACTAGAAAACGCCCATGTTTCCAGCAGAATCCATTAAAGCTTGAGCTAATTTTTGCACTTCATCGATGTGGTTGATGTTCATAGAGCTTCATTCCTCATTCATATATGACAAAGGAACCCATGTGTAGAAAGTAATGGTATTCCTCTCCCTTGTTATAAGTTAATAGATAAAAGCATGAAAATATGAAATGAATTTCTTCTGAGTAGAGGGATAGGAAAATTTCCAGCGATCCCATTATTCTACCTCAGAAGGAATGATCGCACAAAGGTGGAAGCGAGGTTAGGAAAATTTCATGTGATATCATTATTCGCCTACACCTTTGATTACTTTTGAGGGAAGAACCGGGGATTCGGTGGCAAACACCCTCAATACTCGCGTTTCGAACCATAATATGTATATGCAAGAGAACATGATGTGAAATAAGTCCGGGGGAGAGGAACCAATACCAAAAAGTGTGAAAATTAGGTGGTTCTTTTGTCATGATATTGTATGGGAAAGAGTCTACAAGGTTCTTGGCATTGATTACAAAAATGAAACTGGCGATAAAGGCTTTATTGGACGATGCTGTGAAATAATGTGTGTAGTCTGGGAAGCTGCGAATGTCTACGGAGAAGTACATGGTGGTTAGATTTGGAACTGGTTACTGATACAAGGATTTTGCGGTGTATCAATTACTCAAATACCTAGCATATGAGGTATCAAATCCATGGGTATAAGTTTCGATCACTAAGAATGCATACAACTTTGTAAGTTAAGCTAATAAAGGTGATTTTAGTTTCTAATCACCTAAATGATTCAAATTAAAGGCAAGAACACAAGTAAACGAATGCTAAACGAGATTAGAAAGATATAAAGGCAAGCTCTTGGATGAGGTTATGGATTTTGGGTCATTTCATGATCTATCTAGATGTCAATACACACAAACAAGCAATTTCCCTTAGCCTAGAACACCTAAACAAGCTTAAGCCATTCTCATGGTCTTAATCACTTTGCTAATCACCAAATCAAGAACAAACTCTCGTTTGTGATAAGATGATTAGAAAGCATTAAACATAGGTTTCAATGGCCCTAATACTCCTTAGACAACTACTCTCATAGGCTAAGTAAGCAAAATCCCTTATTTAGTTCTTGGGGCATTTCATCGAACACCTTGTGTGCATGAAATACCCTATGGTCTAGATTAGCTTTCTCAAACCTAATCTAGCATTATGAACACTAAATAAGTGAGGGAAGATGTAAACTAAGCCCTAGATATCCTAGATCTATCACGAAATTCCCCTAAACTACCTCATCCATGAGCTCTAAAATGAACTACTCACTAATTATGAAAAATACACCAATTCTCATGAAAGAGGTGATGTTAATCATGATTAGAGGATAGGAATGTGAAAGATTAAAGAAAGAAGCAAATATATAAACTTAAACTTGCATAAAAAGTGTATGATCCCTCTTACAAATCACAAGACCAAGGTTTTTAGCCTAGAAAAGAGATAAGAAAAGAGATAAAACATGAAAATAGTGTTTTGGGCTAAAATAGTGAAAGGAGGCGAACCGGGTCTACCCGTGACAAACAGGGTACCAACCCGGTTCAAAATGGGTCAAATCTGGTCTTGAGTAGCTCAATACCGAGGTCACTGGTCGGTATTGAACATCGGTATTGGACCTGGGTTTAATTATGCGGATGGTGGTGGTGTAGAACCTTCGGTAAAACTACGATATCTCCTGGAATACAAGTCTGAATGGCCTCAAAACACCTCCTGTGGATAGCTAACACACTGTGCTACAACTTTTGTGAAGACAACAGAAGCTAATTCGGATTGGAGATCCTTTGTTCACCAAGTTCTTTCAGGCATGTCTAGGGGCTTCGGCCAGACGGACATACGCTCAGTAAAACAACCGTATCTACCGAACCACATATCGGAATGACCTGGAACCACCTCCTGTAGTCAGATAACTCCTTTGGATACAACTTCGTGAAGACCACCGAGGCTAATTCGGATTTTAGACCCCTCTTTCCGCAAGATCTTTCAGACACCTCGGGTGAGCTCGGCTGGTTTGGGTGAGAAACAGTCCTGAGGGTCAATACCGACGTCACTCCTCGCTATAACATGTCGGTACTCAGGGGATTTCCCCCCTGTTTCAATACCAATGTGTTTTACCGACTTGTGACGTTGGTATTGCTGCTTTGATGAATACCGATGTCACTCCTCGGTATAACAAGTCGGTATTGAGCGAAACTGTCTCGGCAGGCGGATATATCTTTAGTGAATCGGCCATAGCTCCTGCATCTAACATCCGAATGACCTGAATCCAACTTCTGTAGATAGCTAACTTGTCCCTCTACAACTATTATGAAGTCAGTTTGTGTTGATTCATATCGGAAGGCCTTTGTGTTGCCGGCTCTTTAGACGGTATCATCTTCTCTCGGCCAGACGGACATACCTTCACTAAATCCGTCTGATCTCCCTATCCATACGTCTAAATAACCCGATTCAAACTCCTTGGAACAGCTAACTCTCTGGGATACAACTCTTATGAAGGTTATCGAGGCTAAATCTGCTTGGAGACCTTCCGTCTGACCAGTTCTTTCGGTTGCTCCGGATGGATTCTCTCTTCCCTTTAGCCCCAAATCTCCAAACGTCACCAAGTGCCTCCAATTACCTAGAAAAACACTCCAAAACATGCAAAGACTCACTAGGACCTAATGCAAACACCTAATACTCTAAATGAGACAAAACGAATAAGAAATGCTATGAAACCCCATGCATATGAGATGAAACCTAAGCTAAATGAATGCATGAGAAGGGTAAAATATGAGGATATCAACTCCCCCAAACTTACTCATTTGCTTCTCCTCAAGCAAAAACATCATTAAAATAATCCAAGTCCAAGTGCAAGCTCTAAGGTGCGATCAAACATGTCTACTCAAAAGGAGCTAGCCATGTCCATCCTTACATGAATCAAGCCTAAGCCTCAACTTACACAAGCTTTCCTATCATCCAATCCTTTGACATTCAATTAGCGGTTTCTAGTGGATCATTCTCATGTAATGCAAACAAACTCATTTGGTTAAGGATAAGGTTTTGAGACAAAGATGATCTCAATACATGTGGCGGTTTTCCGAACAAGGAATCTCTCATTGAAGGAATGAACTTTGGAAAAATGCTAAAGGTGAAAAGCAATTGATGCATACAAGGCTAGATTTCCATCTACCCAATGCCCTATTACAAAATCGACCCTAATTCTAAACCCACAAAGAAGCAATCCTAGCTACCCTTCACGAGGCATTTTTGCCTTCTTATGTCTCATCTCTTCATCATCCTTTTTTTCTTTAAGCGCCTAGGGGGTTTCTTCTTCAACCAATGGTTTGGCTTCCATTACTTTACTTGGTTTAGCTCCTCCTTTAGTTTCTTAAGTCTCTTTCATTTTTCTTCATGTCTAATCTTAGCCATTTTGGCTTCTTTTATTTCTTTTTCAAGCTAGAGACTATCTTTTTAAAACTTATAGCTAACCCAAATATATTCTTGCAAACCAAATCAAACTTATTGCTTCCCCCAATCATTCTCCCAAATCTCTTTATTTCTCTCCACTTTTCCAATCCCAACACCCTTCGTTCTTTCCTTATCATCCATTTTCCGCGCCCCAATTAGCAACCTATCTAACTTAGCCTAATCTAGCTCATTGATGTGCGAGCTAGTTCTACATGAAAGCCTTTCCTTGTCGCTTTAGACCCAACACTTTTTGCTAAGTCCATTCAAAAACAAGGCCTCACAACGCTCACTAAACATGTAGGCTTGAAAGAAGGTTGGGTTCAAGGTGGGGTGAACCATTCCAAAGATGGGAATTGGCTACTTGGGCCAACAAGAGTGGTAAAAAGGAATAAGATGACCCAAGTATGTATGCGGAATCCATGAGTTCATTATGCAATGCATGAACACGATAATTAATGTGTCAAAGTTAAGGTTCTCACTTAGATAGGATTGGATTCAAATCGAAACTTGCTTCGGCTAAGACCTAAGTAATGAGACATGAAACTCAAACATGGTTCGACCTTGATTTCACACACGGGATCTAAAGCATATGACTTAAACTCTTAAAACGACACTTTACAAGGAGAAGTTATCCTAGTTCCCTATGCACATGCAATGCATTATCTCCATGCTATGCATCTAGACTCAATCCTACATGAAATGCAAAAAAATCAATTTTTTTCAAATTTATTGGAAATGCATGATATGCATGAGACTCAAGATGCAAAAAGCAAAACAAGAACACCAAAAAAGATGTTAGATAACACACAAACCCTCCCCCAAACTTAAATTACACAGTCCCTTGTGTAATAGAAGCTTAAGGAAGAGTTAAACAATGCATGAAAGAGAGGAAGAGATATGATCCTAAATGCTATGTACAAATTTTGGAGTGTTACCTTGGGAATTGATGGAAGGGACGAGAGGGATTAAAGGATGCCATACTCCATCACCACATCCTATGCACCTTAGTCCTTAAGTCCATGACCATTAGACCATCAAGAACCTATGCACACTAAGCAAACCCATCAAAAAGGACAAGAAAACATAGAGAGACATATGAAGAAAGTATGTACAATGATAAGCTTGGGGTGTCTCCCAAGAGCACTTTGTTTAAAGTCACTAAATTTGACTTTGGTTACCCATTTTAGGCGGGTGAGAGAGGAGTGTGAGCCCTCCAAGGTGGGTCTTTGAGCTCAAGTTTGAGGACCTTGCTCATGACTTCCTCAAGACCGGCTTCCCCTTTCTCTTTGAGCTCGCGTGTGAGGATCGCCTTGACCGAGGCAAAAGGTTTGGGCCATCCTTTGCACTTGATCTTGTACTCAATCACTCCATCCTTGTGCTTCCAAGGAGTGAGAGTCATCATAGAGGGCTGGCTTGGCTCGGACATAGGCCCATGAAGCTTCCTTGATTCGTTTCCCATCTTAGCTTTGACCTTTGTCTTCTTCTTTGCACCCTTGCTACCCTCAACGACATTCTCCATTGTGGTGGGAGGAAGCGGTTCCAAACAAGCGATATCAACTTCCGAAGCTTCCATGTCATTACCATAACCCAAATCTTTTCTCTCAAGCAACTTCTCTTTCTTTTCATAACCCTTTAGAGACGGAGCTTCAACAACCATCTCACAACGATCCGCATACTTCACTTCCTCAACACAAAACCCATTGTCTTCAATGATTATTGTGCTACAAAGCTTGTTGGGAGAAGTCCTCATTGGGTAGTATACCTTGTCATCCACATTCAAGAGAACTACCTTATGATTTTTGAAATCCATTCTAGCACCGGTAGTAAGTAGGAATGGGGTTCCAAGGAGTAGTGGGAGCGTGTTGGTCTTCTTCATTTCCATGACAACGAAGTCCTTTGGGACTATGCAATCCCCAACTTTAAGTGGATAGTCTTCGAGGAGGCCAAATGGCTTCCTTGAAGAAGCATCTCCAAAAGTTATAGGTGATGGGTGATAGGTGAGGTTTCTTATCCCTAGACTCTTGAACATCTCATGGGACATAACATTCACACTTGAACTGGAATCACACAAAGCATCCTCAATCTCCAAATCTCCAAGAGAGCAAGCTATAGAGAATTTACCGGGATTACCAAGCTTAGGGAGAGACTTAGGCTCGATCCTAGTTGTGCTTGGTGAATCAATGCAAGAAATACTACCCTTTGGTTCTTGGACCGTGGTCACGTCTTCATCTTTCTCAAGGGTCACTCCCCCACCTTGTTCCTCAATGTCCTCATTGAGCTTCAAGAGAGCTTCTCTAGGGGGATGTGAAATGGTTTGTGATCCATAGAGTAGAAGCTCAATCTCCTTAGTGGCGGCTTCATGATCTTCAATGGGACGTGATACCTTTGAGAAGATGGCATTGCAATACTCCTTTGTTGCTTTCCCATTTGAAGAGCTTTGTTGTACTTTGTCTCCATTGTTGCCCTTGGTCTCCATTTCTTGCACTTTGGAGCTCAATGCCTCAAGCTTCTTGTGGAGATCATTGTATGAGCAAGCTACCTTGGTATTGATTTCCTCCATCTTCTTGCTTATATCCAATGCTCCACTTGCTTGGCCTTGAAGAAGTTGTTGAAGAACGTTTCTCACATCAAGTTCTTGAGGCATGGAGTTGTTGCCTTGAGATTGTGGGACAAAGCTTTGTTGAAAACCACTTTGGTTCGTTTGGAAGTTGTTTTTGGGAGCATAGCTTTGTTGGTTATTAAGTGGGGCTTGGCCTTGGTTGCCATAGTTGTTGTTGAAACCTCTTTGGTAGCCACCATTGTTCCCAACATAATGCACTTCTTCTTGGTTGCTCAAATCCACCATTTCTTTGCCAACGAAATGAACCGGTTCAGTGGAAGCATTGAGGAGCTTGTCGATCATCATGGCTTGCTTATCCAACTTCTCACTTAGAGCCTTTGATAAATAGAATTTGTGTTAAGCTCATATCAATTACTCTAAATACTAGGTAGTATAAAAGGTATCGAACCAAAGAGGTTAAGATCAATGCACCAAGAATACATGAAACTTCCTAAGCTAGAGCAAATGTTTTGGGTTTTTATATTTTTAGATTAGAATGTAAAATGCAAGAAAGAAAACAAAGATATAAGTGTTGGATCATGGAATGAACTATCAAATGAATGATTAACAATCAAATAATGATGACAAAAATTGCATTAAACACTATCCTAGAACATGGAATTCACAATTATGACTAATCCACTCTCGTGGCACTAATCACTTTGTTAATCACCAAATCAAGAACAAACCATCGTTTGTGATAAAATGATTAACAAGCATTAATCTCCAATCCCACTTAGTTCACTAATCACTCTAGACATCAACTCTCGTTGGCTAGGCAAGAAAAGCTCACAAAAGGTTCAATTCAAGCAATTCATTTAAACTCGAGTTAGGAGTGAAATGCCTAAGTTCAAGACTCGAATGGATAAATCTAATCTAGCACTAACACCGTTTACTCGAATCTCTCCCTAATGCATGGGATGAGACCATAAATCCTATGGTGTAGCTCTAGATTGGTTTGTCACGCCAACTAGAACTACCTAATCTAGGTGCAGTTCTAAACTTTGGTTTATCTTATCAAATCTAGCATTAAGAACCAACCTAAGTGAAAGATTTAACAAAGATCAACCTAAATCATCGATCATCATCTAATCATCAAGACAATTAACTAATGATGTTATTACATACAATCAATGCTAAACCTTAGGTTAAGATCACTAATTATGACTAATCCTCTCTCGAGGCACTAATCACTTTGCTAATCACTAAATCAAGATCAAACTCTCATTTGTGATAAAATGATTAGCAAGCATTAAGATCAACATTCAAATCAACCAATAAACACCTTAAGCAACTACTTTCATAGGTTAAGAATGTTTATCTCTTACTAAGCCTCTAGGGGAATTTCATCGAACACTTGGTGTGCATGATTTTTCCTATGATCTAGATTGACTCTCTCAAGCCCAATCTAGCAATATGATCACTTAGAAAGAAAGGAAAGCAAGGATTAAGAACATAAGCATCAAGAATCAATCACCAAATCATCAAAATCAAACTAAATCCAAAATCCAACAAAAAAGGGTCTAATGCCTAAACATGAAGAACAAAATAGAACACAAGGGAAAAAGAGACAAAAAGGTAAAGAACAAAGATTAAATAAACATAATATAAAGATAGGTTCAAGAATCCTTCACTAGAGTGGCATGAATGATGAAGATCCATCCAAAAGGAAAGCAAGGATTAAGAACATAAGCATCAAGAATCAATCACCAAATCATCAAAATCAAACTAAATCCAAAATCCAACAAAAAGGGGTCTAATGCCTAAACATGAAGAACAAAATAGAACACAAGGGAAAAAGAGACAAAAAGGTAAAGAAAAAAGATTAAATAAACATAATATAAAGATAGGTTGAATAATCCTTCACTAGAGTGGCATGAATGATGAAGATCCATCCAAAATCATCTTAGGAAGAGTTTGAGATAAAACACAACTCTAGGAAAAGAAAGTTTAACATGAAAAATAAGGTTTTTGGGGTAAAATAGTGAAAGGGGGCGAACCGGGTCGACCCGGGACAAATTGAGTACCGACCTGGTTAAAAATGGGTCAAATCTGGTCTTGAATAGCTCAATACCGAGGTCACTGGTCGGTATTGCACATCGGTATTGGACCTGGGTTTGTACGGATGCTGGTGTTGTAGAACCTTCGGTAAAACTATGATATCTCATGGAATACATGTCTGAATGGCCTCACACCACCTCCTGTGGACCGCTAACACACGGGGCTACAACATTTGTGAAGATCGGTTGAGTTGATTCATAACGGAAGGCCTTCGTTTTGCCGGTTCTTTGGACAGTGTCATCTTCTCTCGGCCAGACGGATATACTTTCAGTAAATCCGTCTTATCTCCCTATCCATACGTCTAAATTACCCGATTCAAACTCCTGTGTAAATATAATTCACTCCTCTACAACCTCTATGAAGGTAGTTGAAGCTGAATCAGATTTTACGGTCCCCGTCTAGCCACATCTTTGAGACACTTTGGCTCGGCTGGTTCGGGTGAGGGATGTCCAACACCGAGGTCACACATAGGTGTTGGACCTCGGTGCTAAGGTTTTTTTGCTCCTGGTCACTTCAGAGAGGCAATACCGAAGTGTTACACTGATGTGTGACATCGGTGTATTCCCCTGAGGCTTCAATACGGATGTCACACATCGGTGTTGAGTAAACTGCCTCGGCCAGACGGACATATCTTTCGTAAAACGGCTATATCTTCCAAACCACAAGCCTAAATGCACTGATTCTAATTCCAGTGGCTAGATACCTCACTCCTCTACAACTTCTATAAATATCTTTGAAGCTGATTCAGATCGAAAGGCCTCCGTCTAGCCACATCGTTCCGGCGTGTCGGATGAGCTCTTCCTTCTCTTGATGCTCAACCACTCCAATCATTCCAAATGTCTCCAAAAAACCTAGAAACACTCCAAATGAATGAAAAAACTCTCTAGGACCTAATGCAATATCCTAAACTCTAAAAAAGAACAAAATGCTATAAAACTATGCAAAACACATGCATGAGACACAAAACAATAACAAGAATGCATGCTAAGAGATGCAAAATATGGGAATATCAGCCTTCATAGCTTTGGTTCGTTTTTTTTTCCTCAAAATCACTTGTGCTTCTTTTAGACCGATTATAGTCATCGCCATAAGTTCCATCACTCAATGCAAGGTTCTCAACCAACTCCATTGCTTCATTCACATATTTGCCTAAGAAGTTTCCATTAGAAGCGGTATCAAGCAACATACGGATCTTAGGAAGTGCTCCGCGGTAGAGTGTGCTCAAGAGGGAAGCATCCGAAAATCCATGATGAGGGCATTGCGATGTATAGCCCCTAAACCGCTCCCATGCTTCATTGAAGCTCTCATTTGCACGTTGAGTGAAGCTTGAGATTTCATTCCTTAGCTTAGCCGTTCTAGAGGGAGAGAAGAACTTGGCAAGGAATGATGTCTTGCATTGGTCCCATGAAGTGATGGAACCGTGGGGAAGGTTCTTTTCCAATTGTCTTGCCTTGTCTCCAAGAGAGAATGGGAACAGCCTTAGCTTAAAGTTATCCTCTGAGACTCCATTCATCTTTGTCAAGCCACAAATCCGGTCAAAATTATCCAAGTGCTCAAGTGGATCCTCCACCGCCAAGCCATGGAATTGTTTGCTCTGTACCATGTTGATGAAGCTAGCTTTGACCTCAAAGTCATTGGTCTCAACCGGTGGTGCTCGAATGCCTTGGCGGTTAACATGAGCATTGGCTGCATCACCCGCTCCAACTATGTTAGGACCATTACGAGCGGGTGGGTGGTGGTTTCCATTACCACCATTTACTCCTTGATGTGGAGCATAAGCAACGTGGTCATTACCACCATCCGGGTTCACTTGCACGTTTTACATACCAAGCCTAGCAATGTGCACAACCCGTTCTCTATCTCTTCTTGCTCTAAGACCACGGTGTATAAGGTTGATGTCGTCTCTTGGCTCAACAAGATTGTTGTTCCCTTTAGAACGCAAGTTCATGCACGTACAAGAAAGAGCTAGAAGGAGAGATTAGTAAACAAAAGAAAGAAATAGGTTTAATCTCAAAAATAAGTAAAATCCTAATGTCGAAAGGTAAACCCAATTGGCAACGGTGCCAAATTGATACAAAGATTTTGCCGTGTATCAATTACTCAAATGCCTAAGTAGCATATGAGGTATCGAATCCATGGGTATAAGTTTCGATCACTAAGAATTCATACAACTTTGTAAGTTAAGCTAATAAAGGTGGTTTTGGTTTCTAATCACCTAAATGATTCAAATTAAAGGCAAGAACACAAGTAAACGAATGCTAAACGATATTAGAAAGATATAAAGGCAAGCTCTTGGATGAGGTTATGGATTTTGAGTCCTTTCATGATCTATCTAGATGTCAATACACACAAACAAGCAATTCCCTTAGCCTAGAACACCTAAACAAGCTTAAGCCATTCTCATGGTCTTAATCACTTTGCTAATCACCAAATCAAGAACAAACTCTCGTTTGTGATAAGATTATTAGCAAGCATTAAACATAGGTTTCAATGGCCCTAATACTCCTTAAACAGCTACTCTCATAGGCTAAGCAAGCAAAATCCCTTATTTAGTTCTTGGGGTATTTCATCGAACACCTTGTGTGCATGAAATGCCTTATGGTCTAGATTAGCTTTCTCAAACCTAATCTAGCATTATGAACACTAAACAAGTGAGAGAAGATGTAAACTAAGCCCTAGAGATCCTATATCTATCACGAAATTCCCCTAAACTACCTCATCCATGAGCTCTAAAATGAACTACTCACTAATTATGAAGAATACACCATTCTCATGAAAGAAGTGATGTTAATCATGATTAGTGGATAGGAATGTGAAATATTAAAGAAAAAAACAAAGATATAAATTTAAACTTGCATAAAAAGTGTATGATCCCTCTTACAAATCACAAGAACAAGGTTTTTAGTCTAGAAAAGAGATAAAACATGAAAATATGGTTTTTTGGGCTAAAATAGTGAAAGCGGGCGAACCGGGTCGACCCGGGACAAACCGGGTACCAACCCAATTCAAAATGGGTCAAATCTGGTCTTGAGTAGCTTAATACCGAGGTCACTGCTCGGTATTGAACATCGGTATTGGACCTGGGTTTATGCGGATGGTGGTGGTGTAGAACCTTTGGTAAAACCACGTTATCTCCTGGAATACAAGTCCGAATGGCCTCCAACCACCTCCTGTGGACTGCTACCACACTATACTACAACGTTTAGGAAGCCAACAGAAGCTAATTCGGATTGGAGATCCTTTGTTCACCCAGTTCTTTCAGGCATGTCTAGGGGCTTCGGCCAGACGGATATACGCTCAGTAAAACAACCGTATCTAACGAACCACATATCTGAATGACCTGGAAATACCTCATGTAATCATCTAACTCCTTTGGCTACAACTTTCGTGAAGACCACTGAGGCTAATTCGGATGTTAGCCCCTCTTTCGGCTAGATCTTTCAGACACCTCGGGTGAGCTCGGCTGGTTTGGGTGAGAAACTGTCCTGAGGGTCAATACCGACGTCACTCCTCGGTACACCATGTCGGTACTAAGGGGATTTCCCCCCTGTTTCAATACCGATATGTTGTACCGACTTGTGACGTCGGTATTGCTGCTTTGGTGAATACCGATGTCACTACTCGGTACAACAAGTCGGTATTGAGCAAAACTGTCTCGGCAGGCGGATATATCTTTAGTGAATCGGCCATAACTCCTGAACCTAACATCCGAATGACCTGAATCTAACTCCTGTAGATAGCTAACGCGTCTATCTACAACTCTTATGAAGACAGTTTGAGTTGATTCATATCGGTAGGCCTTCGTTTTGCCGGTTCGTTGGACGGTGTCATCTTCTCTCGGCCAGACGGACATACCTTCAGTATATCCGTCTTATCTCCCTATCCATACGTCTAAATAACCCGATTAAAACTCCTTTGAACATCTAACGCTCTGGGCGACAACTCTAATGAAGGTTATCGAGGCTGAATCCGCTTGGAGACCTTCTGTCTGACCAGTTCTTTCGGATGCTCTGGATGGATTCTCTCTTCCCTTTAGCCCCAAATCTCCAAACGTCACCAAGTGCCTCCAATTACCTAGAAAAACACTCCAAAACATGCAAAGATTCACTAGGACCTAATGCAAACACCTAATATTCTAAATGAGACAAAACGAATAAGAAATGCTATGAAACCCCATACATATGAGATGAAACCTAAGCTAAATGAATGCATGAGAAGGGTAAAATATGAGTATATCAGTTACGTGATATGTGGAGCACTAAGAAAAAGGGTCATTGCAATGTTTCAAGAACAAGTGAGTCTCCGTGCTTTTCAAACCTCTTTCTCTTGTTTATATTTTTGTTTGCTTGAGGGCAAGCAAAGGCTAAGTCTTATTTTTAGCCATGATATAGGTCTTATTTATAGAGGAAGTTGATATATCATGGTTTTTACCCGTTTTTAGCCATGATATAGGTCTTATTTATAGATTGTTTATAGTATTTTGGAGTCTTTTCGAGTCTTTTCAGGTTTTAGGTGACATTGGGAGAAAATTAGCCGTTTTGGGTGAAAATGACCATATGGAGATGCAGAGTCATGCAGAGACGTCAGAAATTTGGCATTCTTTGAAGAACTTTCCACCGATGGATTGAGTTCAAATTTGGATACACGACATATCAATGGATTATCTTTCATTTGGAAGTGGTTTGAGGCCATTCCAACGGTGCGATCAAAAGTTATGGCCGTTTTAGTGAAGACAGTCCAGTATGGTGAGCATAAGAAGCAGGGTATCGATCGATACCAGGTTGGTGTCGACCGATACCGACTTCAGGAAGAAGTAAACGTGATTTTTAACAAGTTTGAAGTTTGCACCTTGGTCCAGAAGACTTTAATAATTACAATTAGCTCCAAATCGTGTTTTAGGAGTATTAATTAGGTTTTTCAGCCACTTTGGCCATTAAGCTTTATTTTATTCTTGATACTTTGAGAGAGATTTGTTCCAGGGTTTTTGGGAGAGAACTCTGAACCCTTGTTTCTTATTGATTTCTTTTATGCAATTCTATTCATCTATGATTTCTGTTCCGTTTATCATGTCTGAGTAGATCTTCTTTAGGTTTAGGGTTCTCATAAAGGATCTCTTTGAATGTTAGGTTAATTGGTTAATTAGGGTTCATAATCTGAATTAGTTCTTTACCATAGGTTGTTCTCAAAGCTAATTTTAGGTTGACGAATCTGGAACTTAGATCTTAGGTTAATCGATTAGGCACGACAGTGCAATTTATAATCTGACAGAACTTAGGGTGAGCAAAATAGCTATCTGTAAAGAGATTTGGTTTAGTTGTTTTGTGAACATATCAAACCTGAACTTTAAAGCTAGTTTAGATCTGTAGGATTTGCAAAGAGATTTCGGATTCTGGGATTTAGACTTAGATAATTCTCGCAACGACAGTTGGTTAATTATAGCTTAGTGATTTGAGTTCAAGAACCGTGCATAACCTGAACCCTGACTAGTTAGTTTGTCTACATTCATTGATTTCCTGAGAAATAACCTGAACCTATCTTTCCTCCATCGAATTTACAACAAGTTAAATCTACGTTATTGCTTTCAATTACATTGATCACTTAGCTTAATTCAACCCTTAAAATCTATTGTGTGATTTTTGAGTCTCTGTGGATTCGACCCATTGGTCATTTAAAATTCTATGTGGACATCCTTAGATGCATATAGCATTAATTTTTATTAGTATACGATTTTATTTTGACATATAATTT
Organism: Eutrema japonicum; assembly: GCA_030161315.1. Taxonomy (NCBI): domain Eukaryota; kingdom Viridiplantae; phylum Streptophyta; class Magnoliopsida; order Brassicales; family Brassicaceae; genus Eutrema; species Eutrema japonicum. The sequence goes on along the minus strand of BSQW01000010.1, from coordinate 3,930,561 downwards.
TCTTTTTTTTATTAAGTTTTTTATGTTGATTTGGGAAAATGACGTATTTCCACCTCAAGTTTATAATATAGTTGTAGATCCACCCGAAGTTTGGACCTCGACACCGATCTACCTAATTCGAAAGTTGCAGACGTATTTCTCCCCAATCTGAAACATCGAAACCTATTTAGCCACATAATAGAAGTTCGAAGCGTAAAACCACATGGACCATGATTTAGATCGGTTTACTGTTTACTGAATGATACTTAAGCATTTAAAATCGAAACTAAACCGGTTTATGACCCTATTACTGAAATAAACCACATTTGACCCGGGTCAAAAAAGATACCCGATTATTGTTCCAGGGATCGAATCTTGTTCATGGATCACGAGTGTGAGTCTCATGATCACGGAAATCGGGTGAAGAAGAATCTTCTTCCCCACCAGCACCGTCCGCCGCCTAATTCATCACCGCCGCCGATGTCGGAAGCTCGGTCTCACTCGTGTAAGACATGAAATCGAATTTGAGACTGTCTTCTTCTCCTTTGTGACGATATTGTTGTTACTCTCTTCTCTGGTGATTGATAAAGAATGATGTACCCATGAGCTTAGTGATAAGATACACAATGTTTACTATCGTAAGAAGAAGGAGAATATAGCTGAGGCAGAACAATCAATGGAATTAGAGGAGGCTGAGCTGGCATCTGAGATGGCATGAACATATGGTAAAGTGAAGACTCTAGATGAAAAAGAAGATTGGCAGTTGAAAACTGAAGAAGAGAGAGCAGAAGATATAAATAGTTTTCTTTTTTCTTTACTGTTGGGTATGCAATTTGTAATCTCTTTGTGAATCAAGCGACATGAGCTTGTGGAGATCGTTATGAGATCTTAGATACGTGATTACAGATTGTGAAACTTTCATTGTTCATCATTCTCTTTCATCAATAAAGAGATCCGAGTTCTGATTCTTAACATTGGTGCGGTGAAACTTGACGAATCAAACGCGACGATGACGAACATAGCTTCTTCTCCGGCGAATTCACAGTTTGTCGACGAAATTGAAGAACCGACGACAGCTTTACGAGATCGGGTTGAGGTTTTGAACGGAGGATTGTAGAGATTGTGTGCATCGAAGGTCGAGACGGAATCGCGCATCTCCGCCATGGATGAGAATTGGAGATGATCGCAAAACTGGATCCGAAGTCAAAGGGAGTTGATCAGAGACCGTCGAACAGACTGTAGTTTCCCAATCGCAATTTGAGGTACGTAACTCTGATTGGGAACAAAACCGGAGAGATTCCTCGCTAGGTTATCGATCTGAGAGCTTGAACCTTGCAAATCGTGATAGTATGCTTAAGAAAATTGAGATGCCTATCTTTGATGGAAAACAACCTCACGTGTGGTTGACTGAGATGGAGAGATTCCTCTATGTGGGCCGATATTCAGATGAAGATAAATTGGATTTGGTAGCTTTGAGTCTTACAAGCAGGGTTCAAAAATGGTTCTCCTGGGAGTTGCAGAGAGATGGTTTTCATGACTGGGCTGAATTTAAAGAGAAACTGCTATTGAGATTTGCAGAATCACTTGAAGAGGATCCAGGAAGCAGATTTTTTTCAATTAAACAACACGGAGCCGTCAATGATTTTATCTCGGAGTTTGAGGAACTTTCAGCTTTAGTACCAGGATTAGATGATCGACATCTGGTTAAAATCTTCTATAATGGTTTGAATCAAGAAATGAAGGAGGTTATACGGATAAAAGAACCAAAGGGATTGAGGAATCATATTGCAGCAGTATTAAGAATGGACACTAGCGCATTCTGTAAGGTTGTGGGAGACTCTTCCAAATCTGATTATCGTAGTCAGAGGTATGTTGCTCCTTTGCGAACAGCTTCGACTTATAACAGCAACAGAAACAACTTTGGTAAAGACAGAGGATGGGGTTTTGAGCAGGATAAAGGTCAATAAGGGGTAAATGACAGTGGTCAATCTAAAGAATTGACAGTGACAACTAAACACGATGTAAGACCTCGCCAAAGATACTCTGATTTACAGTTGGATGCAATGAGGAAAGAAGGCTTATGTTTTAAATGTGGAGGCAAGTGGTCTAAATCTCATGGAAGAGAATGTCCCATGAAATAGTTGAAAATACTGACAGTTATCAATAGCTATGACATGGAAGTGCTTGATGGAGAAGAAGAGGAATATGAAGGAGAACAGGCTTTAATGGTTCAAGAGCTTATGGTTATGTCCCTAAATTCTTTTTTTTGCGAATTCATTCGCCTAAAACTACTAAAATACTGGGTAGAATAGGCAAGAATGAGGTGATAGTCATACTCGATAGTGGAACATCTCACAACTTTATATATCCTGAGGTTGTGAAAAGGCTGCGGTTGAATGTTTCTGCAGACAGCAGCTTAGATGTGTTATTAGGAAATGGAGTAACTGTCAAAGGCATGGGTGTTTTCCGAGCAGTGACATTCCAATTGTCAGAAACTAATTTCACATCAGACTTCATCTCATTGGAAGTAGAAATGGTGGATTTAATTCTGGGAATACAATGGTTAGAGACTTTGGGAAGATGTGAGATTGATTGGAAGAAGCAGGAACTCTCTTTTGTTCACCAAGGGAAAAGGGTAACATTATGGGGTGATCCATCTCTGCATTTTCCAAAACTCTCATTTAAATCATTATCCCATATACGAAACTCTGGTTTTCAAGGAAGAGGAGAGCTTGTATTAACCAGTGTGGTTGTGTCACCAAATCCTTATAATGTTCCGCCAGAGGTTACACAACTTTTAGAACAGTTTGAGGATGTTTTTGTTGTTCCAAAAGGATTACCTCCTGTCTGTGGCAATGAACATGCTATTATTCTACAACCTGGAGTGACAGCTATTTCCGTACGGCCATACCGTTATCCTGATACAACTAAGGTCGTCATGGAAAGCATGGTCGACGATATGCTGAAAACAGGAATTATCAGAACAAGCACAAGTCCTTTTTCAAGCCCTGTTCTGCTAGTGAAGAAGAAAGATGCTTCTTGGCGTTTTTGTGTTGACTACAGGGCATTGAATAGAGCTACAATGCCTGATAGATTTCCAATTCCAGTGATAGACCAACTATTAGATGAGCTGAATGGTGCAACAATATTTTCTAAACTGGATTTACGCTCAGGCTATCATCAGATTCGTATGAAGGAACAAGACATCGACAAGACAGCATTCTGAACATTAGAAGGACACTATGAGTTTTTGGTAATTCCATTTGGCTTAACAAATGCTCCATCTACCTTTCAAGCTCTCATGAACACCGTATTCAAGTCATTTCTGAGAGATTTTGTGCTGGTTTTCTTTGATGATGTGCTGGTCTATAGCAAGAGTGTGTCTTTACATGTAAAACACTTAAGAGTTGTATTGAAAGTCTTTGCTGAGCAGCAGCTATTTGCCAACAAGAAGAAGTGTTTGTTTGGCTTACCACAAGTTGAATATCTAGGCCACATTATATCACGAGAAGGAGCCGCGACAGATTCAGCTAAAATTGCAGCAATGAAACAATGGCCTACACCAAAAACAGTTAAACAGTTGAGAGGATTTCTGGGATTAACGGGTTATTATCGAAGATTTGTGAAGCATTATGGAGTGATAGCGAAACCGTTAACAGAGCTACTTAAAAAAGATCAATTTCTCTGGTCAAGGGAGGCCCAAATAGCTTTTGACAACCTTAAAAAAGCTATGATATGTGCACCTGTATTAGCTCTGCCAGTTTTTTTTTTTTTAAATTATCATTGAATCAGATGCGTCTGGGTTTGGTTTGGGGGCTGTATTAATGCAAGATAGACGTCCTATTGCTTTCTTCAGTCATGGGTTATCAGCAAGAGAACAGTTGAAGCCAGCTTATGAAAGAGAATTAATGGCAATCGTTATGGCAGTACAGAAATGGAAGCACTATCTACTTGGGAAGAAGTTTGTAGTACATACTGATCAACGAAGTCTGAAATTTTTGTTGGAGCAAAAGGAAGTGAATATGGAATATCAAAAATGGCTTATACGGTTGTTGGAGTATGACTTTGAGATTCTGTACAAACCTGGCTGTGAGAACAAGGCTGCAGACGGATTATCTCGGATTATCCCAAATACTACTGATTCGTTATGCTCTGTCCTGTTAGCGTTAACAATACCTTCCGTGATACAATTACAGGACCTGTACAAGGAGATAGCTGCAGATTCAGCTATACAATTGGTTATTAATCATATTAAATCTGGACAGCAGCCTAATCAGCATTTACAAGTGGTGGAGGACATGCTATTGTATAAAAGAAGGTTGGTTATTCCAAAGTCATCTGCATTCATTCCTTTAATTCTTCATGAGTGTCATGATGGTCAGGTTGGGGGGACATTCTGGAGTTTTGAAAACAACAAAGAGAATTCAGAGTATGTTTCATTGGGAAGGTCTACAGAAAACTGTTCAACAGTATGTGGCTGAATTCGATGTATGCCAGAAACATAAGTACTCTACACTCTCTCCTGCAAGGCTTCTTCAGCCTTTACCCATTCCCGTGAGCATTTGGGAAGATTTATCCATGGACTTTATTGAAGGTTTACCATCTTCTCAAGGTTTTAATGTGATTATGGTGGTGGTGGATAGATTGAGCAAGTATGGCCATTTTGTGGGATTGAAGCATCCTTTTACTGCTGGAGATGTAGCTAATAAATTCATGACGGAGATAGTGAGACTTCATGGATTTCCGAAAACCATTGTTTCCGATAGAGACAAGATCTTCCTTAGTAATTTTCTGGAAGTATATGTTTCTGTTGGCAGGAACCAAGTTGAAATATAGCACTGCTTTCCACCCACAAACAGATGGACAAACAGAGGTTTTAAATAGGTGTTTGGAAACATATTTGAGGTGCTTCGCTTCGGGACATCCTCGTACATGGCACAAGTTTCTGTTATGGGATGAGTTGTGGTACAACACCTCATTTCACACAGCCTTGAAGACTTCTCCATTTAAAGTGGTATATGGCAGAGAACCACCTGCAATAATACGTTTTGAAGTGGGATCTACTAATAACTTTGACTTGGAGGAGTTACTTAAAGAGAGAGATGAAATGTTGAGTATCATAAAGTTGAAGTTGGAAAGAGCTCAACATTTGACGAAGATAAGTGCTGATAAAAAACTAATAGATGTGGAGTATACAGTTGGAGATTGGGTATTTCTGAAGTTGAAACCGTAAAGGCAGCAAACAGTGGTTAAGAGATTTTGTCAAAAGCTTGCCGCAAAATTTTTTGGACTTTATGAGATATTAGAGAGGATTGGCATAGCTGCATATCGTTTGGATTTTCCTGTTGAATCCAAGATCCATCCGATATTTCACATATCTCAACTTAAGGCGGTCGTGGGAAAGAATCATACTGTGCAGCCCATCCCTCCAGTTGGCTCTGATTTGACGGATACGGTGTTGGAACCGGAGGAGGTGTTAGCATCACGATACACGGCCACAGGTGGAGTGGAGTGGCTGGTTAAGTGGTTGGATCATCCTGAGCATGACAATACTTGGATTCTCTCTAAGGAGTTTGTTAAGCAATCTCCTCACTACAAGCTTGAGGGCAAGCTTGCTTTGAAAGGGGGAAGTATTGATAAGATACACAATGTTTAATATCGTAAGAAGAATGAGAATATAGCTGAGGCAGAACAATCAATGGAATTAGAGGAGGCTGAGCTGGCATCTGAGATGGCATGAACATATGGTAAAGTGAAGACTCTAGATGAAAAAGAATATTGGCAGTTGAAGACTGAAGAAGAGAGAGCCGAAGATATAAATAGTTTTCTTTCTTCTTTACTGTTGGGTATGAAATTTGTAATCTCGTTGTGAATCAAGCGACATGAGCTTGTGGAGATCGTAATGAGATCTCAGATACGTGATTACAGATTGTGAAACTTTCATTGTTCATCATTCTCTTTCATCAGTAAAGAGATCCGAGTTCTGATTCTTAACACTTAGATTCACGGTGGCCATGGAGAATTCTCAAAATTTATGGAAAAAATGAATCTTGTTAATTGGAATTGGATTTGGGTAATGGAGTGTGGACTAGTAAATCGATTATGATTTAACGACCTGTTTCTAATTAATCGATTGTTTTCGAAATTACCCAAAAAAAAAACGATTCTGATATAAAGAGAGAGATTGAGGGAGAGAGAGACGACGGCGAAGGAGACCAGGCTCATCGTAGGCGACGGCGAAGGAGACCAGGCTCATCGTAGGCGGCGGCGGAGGAAGAGGAATTGAGGGAGAGAGAAGAGAGTCACCTTCATGGGTAGTGAAGAGTCCAAAATCAAGATTTGAGAGAAGATTACAAAAAAAAAAAAAAGATGTTGCAGTTGTGGGGCGGAGGACGCAGGTGGCGGAGGAGCGTCTCTGCTCTCAGCTCGCCAAGCTCGAAGCTGAATCTCTGGATCAGGCGCATGATTACCACTCTCGCATACTCTTCCTCATGAACGAGCTATCTCGTCTCTCCTCTTCCTCAGGAACGAGCTCTCTCGTCTCTCCTCTTCCTCCTCCGATTTGGCCTCACCGTAGATAAATAGATAGATACAGGATATGTGTGTATAACGAATGATAGATTCTTAGATTGTTGGATGAATCTGAGTTTACAAAATTTGGCTCATATCAATGTCAATCGAGGAAAATCTATTGTTGGAATATTGATGGAGTCTTTTGAATAACACAAATTTTGTTTACAACGACCTCCAATTGTTTTTTTGTTTAATTAAAAAATTTGTAACTTCTGGTCCGTGTGTGTTTCGAAACTTCTTAGCTTCTTGAATTTCAAAAATTTGGAACTTAACGGGTGAAGAAGAAAAAGTTTTTTTACCAAAAAAAAACGTGTTGGGTCAGATCGTGTTTACTAAACTGGTTGGGGTCGGGTTGGGTAATAATTCGGTATGGTATCAACCAAATTGGTTTCGTATCTGGTTAAGTTTGTTAACCATTCAAACCGACGGTTATGGGTAAATAGGTTTCGATGTTTCAGATTGGGGGAAAATACGTCTGCAATTTTTGAATTAGGAGGATCTGTGTCGAGGTCCAAACTTCGGGTGGATCTACAACTATATCATAAACTTGAGGTGGAAATACGTCGTTTTCCTGTTGATTTTCCATAGAGTTAACATAGATATCAAGTTAATTTCCTTTTAAATGATTTTTCTTTTTGTTCATTTAACTCTTTGGATATTTATTTCTATTTTTTTATTTTTGTTTTTTTGTTAATTTAGCTCTTTTGATATTTATTTCTATTTTAAGAGACACAATTTTTGTAATTCTTGAAATTATTTAAAATTTAATTAAAATGTTGATTTTGCATATTTTAACTGGTCATTTAAAATCATATGTGGACAGCCTTAGAGGCCTATAGCATCAACTTTAATTAGTAATAGATTAACATTTTTCCAAAGTGTTAATTTATATTCTTAGATCTATGAATACTAACTCTCGTTAATTTTAAAGGTCCTAAGCATGCATTCTAATCGAGTTTGATAAGTACCCAAAACACTTTAACATCAACTCCCGTTGACTAAGGATGTTTTGTTCATCTAGGTTATTTTCAATCATTTAAACAAACACTTTCGGTGCGTTAAAACAATATAAGATTATATGAACTAAGTGATCAGTCGACGTCAAGCACTAAGATCAACCTAAATGAAGAAACCAATAGATAATTCCATATAACAATTCCTAACTATCCATTCATAAATTCCTTTAATACCCTAAAATCTAACAAGAAGACTACACAGACATGGATGCAGAAAACCCACAAAGATATGGAAATCAAAGAATGCATATGCAAAATTATATAAAGAAATAAAATTGGGGTTCAAAAATCTTCTCCAAAGATGTAGAGTCAGATATTTGTCTCTCCAAAAGCTTATAGAGAAAATCTGCTAAAAGTCTAAATAGAAAATAAAGTGTACTCTAAACAATAACTAAAAATAGGTTTTTAAAGGTTTAAGGTCGAGTTGAACAACAACAACAAAAGTTGAACAAAAAAAAAGTCTAAGGTCGAATTGTGTCAAATTTGGTTGATTTCAGGTTGAAACAGGCAAGTAATAATTTTCCTTTTTACAATCGGGTGAAGGATCGATCGATCCTAGGGAAGGGATCAATCGCTTCCAAGGAAGGGATGTGATCGATCGATATGTGTAGTTTTGATCACCATCTTTGTCACGTCGACATGGATCGATCGATCATTGAAGGGACCGCTCGATCCATTTTTCTTCTGGAAAAACAACATCTAGTGGATCAATTGATCGCTAGGGAGGATCGATCGATCTATTAGGATTATGAAAAATCAGCAATCTACACGGGCATATGGATCGATTAATCGTCGTAGATTAATCAGCTTCTGGTTTTCTTGCTCAACTTCATCTGGATACATCGATCGATCCATGTATACATATCGATCGATACTTCTCCTTCACATTCTTTTTTGCTCGTTTTCGCTCAAAAAAGTCCAAACTCCATTCTAAAACATTATTTGACCTGAAATGATCTGAAAATGATTAAGAGACTCGATAAAAGACATAAAAACTTTGTGAAAACACGGGTTAAAATGTGTTAAAATGCAAACACTAAACCCAATAAGTGATCCCAAAAGTTTGAACCTTGTCAGAACTTCTCCAATATATATATATATATATATCAGTGAGACCAAATTTCCAATGTGGGATAAAATCCGTTTTGCCCATTTTGTGCCTTTCAAGCAACAAATTTTGAACAATCATTTCTCATTCAAACGAACTCCAATTTTGACATATGAGTACACAACGTTATTGTGATTGCAGTGATGATTCCACCGCTTTTATAATCCGGTCATTCCATCAAAGAAATCTGTCGGAAAATTGCCCTGAAATGTGCCGACGCAACATAACTTAAATTTGAGTTCCAACAAAAACTACTTAAGATGCTTAAAATGTAGATTCTTATAAAAAAAATACATTCGCTATAAAAACAAACGCTATGGCAAACAGACAATCAATGTTTTTAAAAGTTCGAAAATTTGACACTTTATTCACGGTCACGATCGACCAATATTGAGACAAAAGGTCTCGTTTGTATCATTGTGAAGAGCTGGGTTCTTAGAAGGGGACGAAGGGGTAAGTAAGTGAAGACCAAAAAGGGTAGACAAAGAGAAGATAAAGACAAATGGTGTAAGTAATTTTGTCCTTTTGAGTGAATGAGTTTTTGTACCCACCACAATCTTTAGTGTGTTTATTTGCAAGGTAACAGCTAATGAATAGACACACAAATACTGGATCTCTCAGGCCGTTTGACTGGCTTCTGAATATTTCCACGAAGAAACTCGGGGCAGTCACAATAAGAAGAAGCGTTGTACCCGGAATCTCTAGTGACTCTGCAAATTTTATAAATTATATGTAAGGAATTACTCAAAAAGGCTTGAAACCTATTATAATCGAATGATTATTTGTATCCCAAACTGTTCTCTAACATTACTGTATATATATCGTAAAAAAAATTGTTCTCAATAGTACTGTTCTAAGATTGTGTACCAGGAAAATGTTTTGGGAGGAAAAGCCTGAGAACGACTGTGAGGAGAGCAATCCATTTTCCAAAATCTCCCCTGCGGATACAATTCGAATGTTTAATCGAATCATCGTTACATAAAATGTATTTTTTTTTTTTTTTGTGTATTGATTGTTACCTGAAAAACTGGAAAATAACCAGAGGAAAGCCACAGAAGAGGTAAGGAGCTAATAGTGAAGTCCACATATTGGTTGACTTCCATTTCGTTCCGTCCAATATCATCAGAAGGCTTTACCCAAAAAAAAAGAAGGTAATTGTTTATTGAAAGATTGAAAACATTTTAAATCAAAATGTTTTAGACATGAAAGATGACTCACACTGCAGCGAAAGACCCGGTCCATCTGAAGAACAACGTGACCATATCTATAACGCCATAGCTCTGAATCATCTTCTCTGCAGCGACTTGAAGCTCATTCAAATACTCAAAACTTTTCCATTCTTCCGGAAAAAAAAAAGCAAAATACAAAACAGAGAGAGCAAAATTCAGAGTTATAATAAGAGACGAGTAGACAAAGAATAATAAGACCCAAAACGGAAGTTTCGTGGGATACTTTATTAAAATTCAAAGATAACCTTGTTTATATGATTCCGTCATTGTCAGAGACTCATGAATGGTTGAAATTATTTATTTCTTATCAATTAGCCATCCATAATTGAAAAGTCTTGAGAATATATAAAATTCCAAAAATTCAATATGCTAAGAATTTCAAAGGAAACCAAATCTACTAGTTTCTAGTTACGGGTTACAAGAACATTGTATACTATTGGGCCATATAGCTTATGGGGCTTATGTATATTTAGTTAGGGTTTATATGGTTACACGGTCATAACTTCATGTATATATGTTAGGTAATATGTTTCAGATCAATAAAAAAGCACATTGTTAATCCAAAAGATCACTGAGGAGATTAGAGTGTTTTAATATAGTGTGAGAGGAGGTGAGATTTTCGTAAGTAAAAAGGAGACAACTTTTGCAAAAAATAGACCGGGGTTTATAAGGGATAGGTCGGGCATATGTGATGAACAGGTCGGGGACCGTATCCTTTGTATTTATGGTTAAAACAAGACATATTATTTAGATTTTCGAACTAATTCCGAAAGAAATCCAGTTCGGGGTTCTAAATAATGTCGTTACAACAGTGCAGAGAGAGAGAGAGTTATATGTGAGAGATAACAATAAATTCTGATCCCCTTCATAAATGCAGGCTAAGGAGTATTTATAGCAGGGACTAAGCAGACAGCTCTCCGCGATTATGGGGTGTCGTGGCGCTTCGAGCGCCTTCCGCGGGTAAGGTACCTTGTGACGTGCGCTCCAGTTTCTATGGCGGATAGATCATGATGAGTCCGGCGCCGAGCTCCTACGCAGGTAGTACACTGTTTAGCGAGCTACCCTCCACGTGTCATCTTCTCTCTTGGTCCCTTCGCGCAGAGTTGGTGGGTTGTCAGCGCGAGCTCGGTGTGCACTGTTTAGCAAGCTACCTTCCACGTGTCATCTTCTCCCTTGGTCCCTTCGCGCAGAGTTGGTGTGGTGTCAGCGCGAGCTCGGTGGGCCCTCCTTTACCAAGTGTGTTGGCTTTTGGCTGGGCTTAGACTGGATGGGCCTTTTTCACTGAGATGGGCCTGGCTAATTGGGGGTGCTAAGTCCACCTCCAACAATTTCCCCCCCCCCCCCCCAGTTCGGTGTCAGGAGGCGTGGTGAATGCATCGAAATAGATTTTTTGTTAGCCCGATCCATCTCAGGTCGGTCTCCAAGGTTTTAGGGTTGACTGTTGAGACTTTGTTGGGCGGGAACGATTGATCACACGTGTTGGTTCTTCCGCTAAAACTGGGGATTGATTGCGCGTGTCGGACACGCGGGGGAGTGTGAAAGATGTTTCACGTTCTCCGAAGCGACTCCTACTTTCTGCGCGTGGATACCGAAGCGACGTCATCATTAGGGTGTTGGTAAAAGCGCCCCTTTCGCCACGTGTCGTGCCGTCGTTTCGCTTTCCCCTCCTTTTTCTATTTAAGCCCTCTTCCTCCTTCTTCCTCCTTTTCTTTTTTATTCTTCTGCGCTTATACTCAAGGTAACTTCTCTTTCTCTCCTATGAAAATTTTTGTCCGGGATTTGATTTCTTCGGTTCTTCGCCGTCGGGCTTGTTTATTCGGAAGCTTTCTCCTTCGATTTGTGCGATGGCATCGATGCTTCGAAGGCCCAGGGTTGACTCTAGCGGTGAATCAGCGTCTCCTAGCGACCATGATAATTCGCTGACGAGAAGCTCTTCACCGAACGACGGCTCGGAGCTGACATCTTCTCCGTGTCGCGGCGACGAAGGCGAGACACAGTCTGCAACCTCGATTCCGGGGTCTGCTCCGTCGATTTAGGGGGCTCACCAAGGGAGGCCAGTGGCTAGAAGATCTTCCTCCGGTGGTCGCGGCGTCGATTTGGGTGGACGAGGAGGTGGACGAACAGGACGAGTTCAGAAACCTAGGGCTCCGAAGCCTCCCCAGGTTTCTTACGACCTGGGTGGTTTTCCGACCTGAAGCACCCCGGAGTCTTTCGCGAGGTTGGCGTCATGGTGTGCATTTCCCAGGTCCACCGATCTCCGACTTCCCAGGTCAGGGGAACGCCAATGGAATCCTCTAGAGGGTTTCGTTTTCCTGTATGAGAGCTTTTTCACGAAGTGCGGGCTGCGTCTCCCCCTTCCCGACATGTTCGTCGTGTACTACAAGAGACGGGGGTTAGCTTTTTACCAGATCTGTCCATCCACGATTCAAGGAATGGTTGTGATGTTGACTCTCGGGTGGGAATATGATATGGTGGTGACTCCCCGCATGTTCGAGGACATCACATATCAGAAGGGGAACTCTGCGTACCCAGGGACGTATTACGCCTCCTTTAAGCCCAAGGTGGACCTTATCGAAGATAAGCTAAGAAAGGTCGACCACTGGTCTCGCAGCTACTTCTTCGTCCATGCTACCGAGGTGGTTGATCTTGACCCGACGGGAAGATACGTCCGGGATTGGAATTTTTCTCCGGGTAGGGACTTGTAGATCGTGTAACATGCTTTTCTTTTATTCTAACTGACGCTGTGGTTTGGTTTTCATGTTCGCATACTGCCGGTGTCAAGCTGTCCGATTACGTCGGTGTTCTAGCTGTGCTTAGGTCGCAGAATCCGAGATATTGGAAATCATTTACCTCGGGGAGAATTGCTGCAGCGATGTCTGGTAGGTCGATGCACCTTTTTTTTTTTAATTTAACTGTGATGATGGTTTTCTGTGGATACGTCATTCGAGATTTGCCATCCCGTCCTACTCGGACTTCTTCGTTGCGCATCTTTCTCCGTCTTTGGAGGAAGCAGGTCGGCGAAACCCGCAACAAGCTGGTGGGTCCCCGCCCGTTCCCAAGAAGAGGGCGGGCGAGGGTAAGGGAAAGAAAACTGCCAAGAAGAGAAGGACCGATGCGGTGGAGTCGTCGTCCTTAGGTCGGGAGGATGGTCAGACCGACGTGCCCAGTGGTCAGCGGACCTTTGGGCTGGAGTCCTCGTCCCCGGGTCGGGAGGACGTGACGCCGGGTCAAGGGGCCGAGCTGTCCGAAGACCCCGTTGGTGAGGTGTCAGGTGGGCATGGGCCCGACGTGGCTGGGATCCCAGAGACCGAGGTGTCAACTGGTCGGGGGGTTGACGCGTCTGAGAACCAGGGGGCGACGTTATCGCGGAGCGGGTGGCCAATGAGCCCGAAGTCATCGAAGTCAGCGACGAGCCCAAGGGGTCTGAGGGTAAGGATGAGCCCGAAATACCTGGTGGGGATGGTGTGGGTGCGTCGGGGGGTGGTGATGAGGATGCCGTCGATCATAGCTTTGACTTCAGTTATGAGCGCGGTGACGCGCCCTTTGTTTCGGATAAGGCGGCATGTGCCGAGTTGGTCTTTGCAGCCGCTCTTGGGAAGAGGTCCCTTTTCTGTCATGTCTCGTAAATGGCAGAGTATGATGCATTTCAGAGCACATCCCGCTCCTTAGTTCGGGTTAGATTTTTTTGAGCCCGGTTTCTATTTGCTTTTCCCTCTTTTTTTTTTGTTTATTTCTTGCTTGGTTTTGCAGACGATTGTCAACTTGGCCACCCTTGGCGAGCGTTATGAGAGGCAGGTGGTCGAGCAGGAGCGGGTGAACGAGCATCTGAAGATGCGTACCGCAGCAGGCGAGGAGGCGCTATCGGATGTTATCCGCGAGACCAAGCAGGCACTAAAGGATGAGAAGTCCCGATCTTCCGCTATGGAGTCGTCCTTGGGGCAGGTACGAGCGCGGGCGATGGAAGCGGATCAAGCGCTAGCCGAGCTGGAGACGGAGAAAGCGTGTTCAGCCGCCCTTGAATAGGAGCTTGCCCTTGCGAGAGTGGAGGTGGCGAAGGCCTGTGGGGAGCGGGAAGCGGCCCGATCTAGGGTCGGGTGGCTGGAGGGTGCCATTGAGGGGGCAAAGGGGGCCGTTGCCAAGGAAAATTACCAGGTCAAGAGGAGATGGGCGGCTCGGAACCAGACATGAGCTGCTAAAATGGAGAAGATCTGTGCCCATCTAGCTGGTCGGGACCGCGCCTTGCCTACGCACCTCATGCTTAGTCAGGTGGTCGGTACGCGGCAGTGTCTCGAGAGAATGGAGCTCGAGGATAACTTGGTGGTGCCGTCTTATCGGATGGCGAAGCTGAAGGTGGACGAGCTGAAGTTTGATGCTGAGTTGGATAAGGTTGTTTTCCCGGAGCTGAGCCTGGAAGACTTGGAGGTCCCTTCCGACCGTACCCCTGAAGTCCAGCTTCGGCAACCTCCGTCTGGCCAGACCCGGCCGGCCTTGTTTCCATCCTGAGCTGCTTCTGATCCTTCTGCAACGGATTCGGCCCCGGGTGCCACTCCGCCCCTTGCTCAGGCCGAGATTACTGTGCTGCCCACTCAGACCGAAGGTCGCGAAGAGCCAATGGAGGGTTGTGAAGAGCCACCGGAGTCGGACAAGCCTTTTCGGGGTGAGCACAACACTAATCTGAGGATGGTGAGCCCGGATGATATAGGTAGTACCCGTGTTGACGGGGTTTAGGAATTTATACTGTAGGCCGAAGTGCCATTGTAAAAAAAAAGTTTGTTCGTTGTTTGTTTTTGTTTTTTTTTGTGTAGGCCGTAGTGCCGTTATGTACTCTGGCGTATAGCCGTTCTCTTTTTATAAATGAAATTGGATTTGCGAATCGTTTACTTGATTTATCCCATAAGGTTTGGTACGAGGTGCAGCTCGGTTTAAAACACTTAGAGCTTGTGTGTCTTTTTTTTTGGTGCGAGTAGCAAACTCGGCTTTGGCACTTAATAGCTTGTGTGCCGTAGGAGGTGCGAGCATTGAGCTCGGCTTTAGCATTTAATAGCTTGTGTGATGTAGGTGGTGCGAGCTTGTGTGCTGTAGGAGTGCGAGCTTTGAGCTCGGCCTTCTTTTTTTTTTTGAATCGGGAGGATAAGATTTTATTAGATTTATAGCCGCACCCTGGTTAGGGGTTTCCTATGTACCCTTTAGTAGAAGGGATCAAGCCATTCGTAGTTCGGGTGATTACAATAATAAATAAGAAAGTGGAGCCCGAGTGGCCTAATAGTAGTACCGCTTTAGGTTTATTGAGTTCCATGAGCGCGGGATTGCGTCGCCGTTCATTGTGGTTAGTTCGTAGACCCCGGGTTTGAAGACCTTGGATACGAGGTAGGGGCCTTCCCAATTAGCACTGAGCTTGCCTGCGTTTAGTTCGGCCGTATTTTCAAAGACCTTGCGCAGAACCAGGTCACATTCGGTGAAGAAACGGCCCTTAACCTTTTTGTTGTAGTACTTGGAAGTTAGCTGCTGGCAGTTCTAGATGCGGAGTAGGGACTGGTCGCGTTGCTCCTTGAGGAAGTCGAGCTCGCCTAAGAGTATGGTATCATTCAGGTCGGCGTGCTGTGTGAGCATAGAGCGGCGGATGGTGGGAACTCCGACCTCGGAGGGCGCCATTGCTTCCATGCCGTGGGATGGATGAAAGGTGTGTGATTCGTCGCCGTCCTGGGTGTTGTTCGGTGAGACCTGAGGACTCCGTCTAGCTCGTCGGCCCAAAGGCCCTTCTTACTATCCAGCCGTTTTCTTAGGCCGTCGAGGATGGTTTTGTTTGTTGCCTCTGCTTGCCCATTGCCTTGTGGATACTTCGGAGTGGACTTACTTAACATGATCTTCCATTTCGCGCAGAAGTCTTCGAATAGGACCGATGTGAACTGGGCGCCATTGTCCGTCACGATTTCGTATGGCAGGCCGTGGCGACAGATGATGAACTTCCAAACGAATTTGCGGACGTCCTCCGCGGTGATCTTTGCGTAAGCCTCGGCCTCGACCCACTTTGTGAAGTAGTCAGTCATTACCAGGAGGAAGCGCTTTTAACGTGATCGGGGTAGGGGTCCTATTATGTACATGGCCCACCGCATGAATGGGTAGGGTGCCGACGCTGTGGTTAGGAGCTCGGTGGGAGAGTGGATAATCGAGCCGTGACGCTGATATTTCTCACAGCGGGCTGCGAACTTATCGCAGTCTTGGAGCATTGTTGGCTAATAGTGGCCCTGGTTCCAGATTCGCAGGGCGACACCACAGCCGCTGGAATGGTTTCCGCCTGCTCCTTCATGCATATCCTTCATCACGTCGATGGATTCCTGTCCGTGGAGGTTAGCAGGGTTCATGTAGTGCTCCAACGGAACAGTTTGCCGTTGGTGATGAGGTATTTTGCGCATCTCTTCTTCAGTTGGCGGGATGCCCAGCGGTCCGCAGGGACGATGCCATCCGCAATGTATAGCAGGATTTCGTCGCGCCAGTCCGGTAGTTCGGGCTCATGGGGAGGAGGTGGTAGATCGTTTGAGCCTGCAGCGCTGTCGGGGTCTTCGCCGAGGTCCTCGTTGGTGACGTTTATCAGGCAGATTCCTTTAGGCAGCTCGATGCTGGGGAAGTCGATGCTTTCGACGGGGATCACGCGCCTTTGGGTTGGATCGGACGTGGAAGCTAACTCGGCGAGGGCGTCTGCCGAAGTATTGTCACCTCGGGGAATTTTGGTGAGGGTGAACTCGGAGAATTCGGCCGCTAGACCTTGGACTACCTTAAGGTAAGCGTCCATGCGGTCGTTCTTGGCTTCGTACTATCCGCTGAATTGATTGGCGACGAGCTGGGAGTCGCAATAAGCATGGATCTTTTTCACCCCGATCGCTTTTTCTAGGCGTAACCCGGCGATCAGGGCCTCATATTTTGCTTCGTTGTTTGACGCTGGGTAGGCAAGGTGGAAGGATTGCTCTAAAATTTTGTTCGTTGGGAACCGATGCCGGAACCGTGCTTTGAAGCTGAGCCATCGACGTTAAGACTCCATTTTTCGGGGAGTTCGTTGCCAGCTAGCTCGGGGGCCAGTTCGACTAAAAATTCCGCCAAAACTTGAGATTTTGCCGCGGTCCCCTCCCCGGTACTCGATTTCGTATTCACTGAGCTCGACCGCCCATTTCATTATTCTCCCGGATCGGCTCGGGCTGTGGAGGATGTTTTGGAGGGGGTAAGTGGTCATCACGGCAATCGTATGAGATTGAAAGTACGGGCGCAGTTTTCGAGCTGCGACGACCACCGCGAGGCGAGCTTCTCCAACGTTGGATACCTGCTCTCCGCGCCGTCAAGAGACTTCCTAACGTAGAAGATGGGCTTTTGATCACCCCGATCTTCTCGTACTAGGACTCCGCTGACGGCTAATGCGGATACGGCGATGTAGAGGTAGAGGGTTTCTCCCTCTTCGGGTTTAGTCAGGACGGGGGGGGGGGGGGGGGGGGGGTTAGATATGTAGGTCTTCAGCTGCTGGAGGGCCTTTTCGCACTTGTTGTCCAACTCGAACCGTTTGTTAGCGCGGAGCAATTGGTAGAACGGTAGACATTTATCGATTGAGCGGGAGATGAACCAGTTGAGGGCGGCAATCCTTCCGGTGAGCCGCTGGACCTGCCGCGTGTTCTCTGTGGATTTGAGGTCGATGATGGCCTGGATTTGCTTGGGATTATCCTCGATCCCGCGCTGCGTGACGATATACCCGAAAAACTCACCCGACGTGACGCCGAAAAACCACTTGGCGGGATTTAGCTTCATGTCGTACTCGTTCAGGGTCTGGAAACAGGACTTGAGATGACCGACATGGTCGCTTGCCACCAAGGATTTTACGAGCGTATCGTCAAAATAGACCTCCATGGTGCGGCCGATCTGGTCGGCAAACATTTTGTTTACGAGCCTCTGGTAGGTCGCTCCGGCATTCTTCAGTCCGAATGGCATGACCTTATAGTAGTAGGTGTCGCGGTCTGTGATGAATGCCATCTTCTCATGGTCGTCTGGGTGCATGGGGATCTGATTGTACTCTGAGAAGGCATCCATGAAGGAGAGCAGCTCGTTTCCCGTTGTGGCCTCCACGACCTGATCGATTCTGGGGAGTGGGAAGCTATCCTTGGGGCAGGTCTTATTGAGGTCGGTGAAGTCCACGCAGACCCTCCACTTTCTATTTTCTCTTTGACGACAACAGGATTGGCTAGCCAATCGGGGGACCTGACCTCGGTAATTAAACCGACAGCTGTCAGCTTTTTGATTTCGTCGTTGACGGCCTGCGCGCGTTCGGGTCCGAGCCTTCTTCGTTTCTGCTTTATTGGTCTGGAGGTTTGGTCTACATTGAACTCGTGGCTGCATATTGCCGGGTTGATGTC
Organism: Eutrema japonicum; assembly: GCA_030161315.1. NCBI lineage: Eukaryota > Viridiplantae > Streptophyta > Magnoliopsida > Brassicales > Brassicaceae > Eutrema > Eutrema japonicum. The sequence goes on along the minus strand of BSQW01000010.1, from coordinate 3,912,266 downwards.
GAGCATGTCGCTTGACGTCCAGGCGAAGGTGGAGACGTTCTGTTTGACCAGCTCTTCCTTGATGCTTCCCTTGAGGTCTGCAACGATCCCGATGCAGCGAGTGCGGTCGCTTGGGTCGATGTTGACTTGTGTGACCATATCCTGACCTGGGAGGTCTCGGTGACTTGGTTCGCCCGGGAGCTGTGCTTTGATGACGAGGCAGGTTGGCGTGGCGTTGCGCAGCTTGTGCTCGATGGTGAAACAGGCGCGCGAAACCTTTTGGTTATTCCGGAGAGTGTATGTCCCAGCCTGGTTGGAGAATTTGAGACACTGGTGGTACGTTGAAGTGACTTCTTTCATTGAATGCAGCCAGGGGATTCCGAGAATAATGTTGTAGATTGGGACGGTGTCGATCACCACAAATTTGACAATTTTGGTGACACGACCTACGTAGACCGGTAGGTCGATGGTTCCGATTCCCATGGTGGTGTCTCCGGCGAAACCGGTCAGCGGGGTGGCGGTTGGTTTGATTTCGGCTCCTTGCAGGTTCATTCTGGTCAGGGTATCCTTGAAGATGAGGTCGACCGAGCTGCCTATGTCGACCAAGACCCGGTTGACGACGCAGTCAGCTACGCGGATTTGTATGACGAGGGGGTCGTTGTGAGGTGATTGACCCTGGCAGCATCGACTTCGATGAAGGTGATCCCCTTTCTGCTTGTGTCTTGTGCGTTGTTGTCCGGATTGGAGTTCCAATTCAGGGAGGAGTCGGTCCTTCTCTCGTGTAGTTTGATGGACCGTACCGAGTCGTTGCACGACAGAAGACCTCCCATGATCATTCCGATCATCGTTCTTGTTAGGGGAGGGGACCTCGCCTCTTCCCGAGTCCGAGAGGGAGACCGTTGGCGACGGTCATCGTTTTTACCACGGTTATCGGGCCGAGCTCGGTTGTTTTCACGACCTTGCCTGTTCAGTTGCTGATGTCGATTGCCATCCCGGGCTCGCAAAAGCAAGTGCTAATGCATATGGATCCTTCCTTTCTGATATTGGTCCAGGAGAGCTTCTTGGAGTTTGCGGCAATGCGAGGTGGGGTGCCCCTTTCTTTGACGGAATTCGCAGAAAGTTGTCTTGACTAGTTGTTCTTCTGCTCGCGGCTCTTTGGCCTTTGGTTCGTCGGATTGATGACCCTTTGGTGGTGCTCGCGCGTCCATTTGTTCCACGGCATTTTTGGCTTGGGGTCGGGGAATTGAGCAGTGTCATGCATGTGGAATACGGCCGGTGATTCATCGACGAGGAAAGCGGTGGCTCGTTTGCCCTTATTGCCTGAGTACTCATCGTCATAATGCTGCCGGGGTTCTTGATACCTGTCATGGGACTTATCTTTCTGGGTTGGGGCCTTGTGAACGGTATGTCTTTTCGAGAGGGCTGTCTTTTCTTCTTCGAGCTCGATATAAAGCCCACCGCGGTGCAGGGCATCCTCTAGTGAACGCGGCTTATTGAGTGTTATTTCGTCCTTGAAGGTCGATTCGAACCAAAGGCCGTTTCTCAGGGCGGGGAGCGCAGATTCGTCCGTCACATTGCTTTTGGAGTCCGTTGCATTGAAGCGCTCGATGAAAGATTTGAGCGACTCCTTCGCTCCTTGGTGGAGGGCCCAGAGGTCAGCACTGGACGCGGACTGCTTGATGTACATGGAGTAATGTTTGAGGAAGGCGGTGGAGAGGTCCCTGAAGTTGTCGATGGAATGCGTATCCAGTCTGGAGAACCACGTCAGGGCGGGGCCGGTAAGATTCTCCACAAAACGTTGGCAGTAACTGGCTTCACGCTCTTCTTGGGTGAAATGGGCGCGCTTCGACAGGTGAACGGCGTATTCTGCGTTTCTCTTAAGACGCGGTCTATTTCCGGGGCCGAACTGGTGGCCTTGTGGACTTTGGAGGTCATCGCGTGAATTGTTTCTTTCATAACTTCGAGTTCGGCATCTCGGACACGCTCCGAGCTGACGCATTTGAGGCATGTTTCGTTGCCCGAGGAGCCGTCTACCGTGGGGGCGAATTTTCTGGTTGCTCCTTCGAACTATGACGGCGACTCCCCGAATATATTCCTTTGGAGATACTGCATTTCCGCCCGAGACATCGGTTCTTGGGTTCGAGCAGCGGGAGGTCCGAGGTTGTCTGGTCGGTTGCTAATTGCTGCGAGCTCGGCGAATCGATGGTGGGTAGCGCGTGTTAACTCGTCTATCTTGGTGAGCAAGATGTGCATCGCGGAGGTCAGAGTGAGCTGGTCTCTTGGTGTCTGGGATGCGTTTTGGGTGACGGAGCTATTGATCGGGGTGAAATCTGGTGTCGTGGACGGAGCTGGCTGCTGGCGAGGAGCCACGAGAGGCTGAATTTGAGGGGCTTTTTCGTGAATCAAAGCTTGAGCCGGGGTCGCTTGTCCCGATGGCGGTTAATCGACCGTCGGAGGCGGCGCTAGCGTTTTCGAGGTTGGTGGGCCCGTGATTATTGCTGCTGTCGAGTCCGTTCTTTGCGTATAGAAAATCTTTTTCCCCTCCTTCTAGCGCCAATTGTTGATCCAGAAGATCACCAAGATCACCAAGGAGATTAGAGTGTTTTAATATAGTGTGAAAGGGGGTGAGATTTTCGTAAGTAGAAAGGAGATAACTTTTGCGAAGAATAGACCGGGGTTTATAAGGGATAGGTCGGGCGTATGTGATGAACAGGTCGGGGACCGTATCCTTTGTATTTATGGTTGAAACAAGACATATTATTTAGATTTTCGAACTAGTTCCGAAGGGAATCCAGTTCGGGGTTCTAAATAATGTCGTTACAACAGTGCACAGAGAGAGAGAGAGAGAGCGAGTTATATGTGAGAGAGAACAATAAATTCTGATATCCTTCATAAATGCAGGCTAAGGAGTATTTATAGCAGGGGCTGAGCAGACAGCTCTCCGCGATTATGGGGTGTCGTGGCGCTTCGAGCGCCTTCCACCGGGTATGATACCCTGAGACGTGCGCTCCAGCTTCTGCGGCGGATAGATCATGATGAGTCCGGCGCCGAGCTCCTACGCAGGTAGTACTCTGTTTAGCGAGCTACCCTCCACGTTTCATCTTCTCTCTTTGTCCCTTAGCGCAGAGTTGGTGGGGTGTCAGCGCGAGCTCGGTGTGCACTGTTTAGCGAGCTACCCTCCACGTGTCATCTTCTCCCTTGGTCCCTTCGCGCAGAGTTGGTGTGGTGTCAGCGCGAGGTCAGTGGGCCCTCCTTTACCAAGTGTGTTGACTTTTGGCTGGGCTTTGACTGGATGAGCTTTTTTTACTGAGATGGGTATGGCTAATCGGGGGTGCTAAACCCACCTCCAACACACATGATTCTCTTCTACTCGATTTCCTTAATCTGTTTTGATAGATATGGCTATTGGTGGTTCTCTTGTGGAACGTGCAACTGGTGGTGATTCCAACACTAGCACGCCATACACATTTTACTCCTCAGCCAACCCTGATGCTATGAATACATTTCTCCATTATTTTACAGTAAAATTGGTGGAATTAATTTCTTTATTCCACTCAATTATTCTATCTGTTTCACAAAAAGTACATGAATTAGAAAATATACGACGGATGTGGATGGTTTAGAATGAGAGAAAACTCTCTCATTATATAATAGATTTCACACATATTAAGAAAACTATTAAAAGATTTTCTTTTTTTTTTTGAATCGCTGAGGTTTCGGGCCTATAGGCCCGTGCATTCCCATAGCGGGGTCCAAACTATGTTAAAGTCACTCATTTGGAGGAAACCCCTCCCAACGGGAATCGAACCCAGGGCCGGTAAGAGAGGCACATACCCACTTCTCCTTAACTACTAGGCCAACTCAACGTTGGTAAAAAAAGTTCTACATTACCCCCTTATTAATACACTTTAAAATTAGAATTTTGTTTGACTTTTTGCATTGAAAATATACTCTTTATAAAACAAAAAATGAATGTTAAAATAATACTCTTTATGAAACGAATGGAGTATATTTCACTCATATTTGTTTTTACTAATTTTACGAGTGGCTACTATTTGGAACCAAAATTTATCGCACCATGTAAAAACGGATGACGTGGCATGTTAATTTTTGTTTTCCATTTTTGAAAGAATCTCAAAGGAGATGACGTCGCAAGTCAATTTGACAATGAAAATTTTTTGTTTATCTTTTATATATATATATATATATATATATATATATATATATATATATATATATGTAAAATTAGTTTTGCTCTCTTCTCATGATGCCACCTCACCCTCCACCTAAGCAACAAACATTAAAACAAAAATAAAACACACACACACATAAAACAAAATAATCAAAAAAACCAAACTTAAAATAAAAATTTCGAAATATACATAATAGGCCCATTAAGAAGGATCAGTCGTTGTAGAGGAGAGAGCGCAAACAAGATCTTATTATTTCAATTTTAAGTTCTAGGGTCACACCCGCCTTTTCTATCATCTCATTCCCGCATGTCACGTTCCTAACCACCAACAATCAACAAATGATGTCATTGTTCTGTGATTATTTGGACAATCAAAAGGGAATTTCTCCGACTGTCGTCAATATAACCCTACGATGACGACGGCGAGAATAACGAACTTCTCAATTACTTTGGGGGGGGGGGGGTTGAAACAATGCCGGTTTTTGAATTTCTTCCATAGAGACTTTGGTATGTTTGATGTAATCATGAACAATCCAATTTCTGAATTTCTCCCATAGAGACTTTATGTCATCTTGATGGATTGTTAATGATTGTAATGGGTATAGTTTACTCAATTTGATGGATTGTTAATGATTGATGTAATGGGCTAGCCTCATAACAAAAGCATATTGTGTCTGATAAATATGGAAATCGGTGTTGCAAAAATTTAAAAATAATATAGTTAAGAAACACAAAACATATTTTACGCAATAAAGAGGATTAGAATCCAATATGAAACACTATTAAAAAGAATGATGTTAAAAAAACACGATTAAAAATAAAATAGAAAATAGAAAATAAAATAAAGAACCACCCAATATTAAATTGTTAGAAACAGTTCCATTAACTCCAAAACCAATAAAATAAAATAATATTACACAATCAAAACAAAATTACAAAAAAATGTGGACCCCGTCCGCGCATAGTATCTATACATCCAACATATTTAAAAAAATAGAAAATTATCATAAAACTAAATTTTTTAAAAGTAACCCAAATTCCTAAATATTAAAGGGAAACGTACTCTACAGGGACTTCAACAAATATGTTTTAGATTTAAAAAAAAAATTATGCAAAGAAAACTTTACATTGTTAAGATCTTCCCTTCGAAAAAATCAACTAATTGCATGAAATTGACCAACAAAGGAATAAAAATAAGTAAAAATGTGTAATATTCACTAAACAAATACATATAAGATCATAAATTTAAGAAATTAAGAAATTAAGAAATTAAAAAAATAAATTAAAAATTAAAAAATACACATATTTTAAGCTGATAGAGACAATTCAATTAATTACCACATTCAAAAAATAAAATAACATTAAACAATAAAAACTATTTAGAAAAATTGTTTACAACGTCCGCGCGTAGCGCGGATCACGTGCTAGTATATATATATAAAGTTAGAGTTGCCCTTTTCTCGTGAAGACACCTCATCTTCCACATCATTACCACATCAAATATTTTTATTTAATCTTTTTAATTTCAAATTTAATACACAATTTTTTGATAAAAATTTAATACACATACTAATTATAAATTTGGTTTTAACATTATATATGAAAAGAATTTAGAAAGGCATTATTCATATTCTAAATTAAACCAAAAAATTATAAACTTATATAATATAGTTCATTGAAATAATAATAGGACTAATAAACTTGGTTATACTAATATATATATCAACTTTTATAAATATTTAATTAGGTTAAGTTGTATTGCAAATATTATAAAAAACTAAAATATCAAACAAGTCATAACAATTAAATAAATAAGTTAATCTGTAACTAAATTCACAAAGCAAAATATAAGTAGGCAAAATTTATATCTAATATAGAGACAAATAAATAAAATTAAGTTATATTTAAAACAATAATTGTAATTATACATAACTATGAAAAAGAGAATAAAAGCAACAAAATTTAAGAAACAGGTTAAAAGTATTTAAACGAAAATATAAATTAAGTTTGAAAATTTAAGATCGTTGTGTTTTGTGATATTATTTTTAACAAAAAAAAATCAAAATGTAACTACAAGAGGAGAAGAAAATAAAAGCTTTGTAAATGCAAAATATATATCATGTGATATAAATATCCTTTAATTCTCATAATAATTACCATCCATTAATACAATAATTTTCCCTATAATTTGAAAATATATTTACTTAATAAAATATAGATTATATATAATTAATCTAAAGAAACTTTAATTTAATAATTTAGTTTTATCAGTTTATTTATATAGTTTAGAAAAACTATAGAATTTAGTGTTTATAAAATTTGGATTAGATTTGTTTCTAAATAAAATCAAACAAATGTTGTGACTTCAAACAATCACTAAGGATTAATTCTAAATGAAATGTATAAGATTTTTAAATAAAAAGTTTAAAATATTTATAATTTGATAAAAATTAAATTACTAATTTATCGTTTTTATGACAAAATTTTGGGATATGTTATTTGATTTTAAATGAGTTATAGGAGAAAAATAAAACAAATCATTTTTATGGTTAGTAATTAGTGTTCGAGAATGCAAACAAATATTCATTCAATAAAAGAATACTCGCATGAGTTTACAGAAACTCAAATGACAACTCAGAGTCTTTGATGGGTATGCAATAATGCATGTCATGATAGTTAAACTGTGGTATCCCAAAATGATAATATTTTCAAGCCAACAATTGAGAGGATGAATGGTTGAGGTCCTTATAAAAATTCTTTAATGTTCAAGTCAGAAAATAGATATCGAAATTCGAAAAAAGTAAAACGAGAGAAAGATAGTGAATATTTTTTTTACTCCGATCAAAATGTGGTATTTGGTTCAATTTGCAGTGTTGATTATGAGTGCATCGCGGAAACACGCCAGATGTTTTCGGAATGAGATTAATGCCAAATGAATAGACATTTGATTCATATTTGAGAATAGTGAAATATATGTATCAATTATTCTTTAACGTGTGTTTTGAACTTTTAGAACTTCATTATAATTTTCCATTGTGTGAAATATAGGGATTTTCAAAAAATTTGACTGATATAAATATGTAAACCGAATTTGGTGATTGGTTTTTGTTGTACTTAGTTATGACTTACGAGCATTATATGTCAAAGTGTAAGACATTTTGGTGGATATGACTTGACGCCAATAAATCCAACAAGAGTATTTTTATTCATGTCTCATCTATTTTATAAATACATAAAAACAATGATATAAAATATGGCGCGAAAGGCGGGTAACCCACTAGTTATATATAAGTATAATATGTTTTCCTACTTTCTCTTTCACATCGATTACTTCACTTTGCTTGGCTTAGGATTTTTCTTGTCATCTTAACAAAAATGTCTTCGCTTTCTTTACTCAGCGGCGGTGGTGGTTCTCTCAAGGCGCGTTGCGCAAGAAACGCGCACGTTAGCCCACGCGCGGCACTTCCTAGCAAACCGTCGCTCTCGCTATCCGGCGCCTCTCGCAGGGATCTGCTGTTTTCCCTGACGGCAGCGACAGTGGCGACAGGCTTGCAGCCTGCATCAATGGCGGAGAATATTCCGTTATTCGGGATCAGAAAGAAGCTGAAAAAGGCAGAAGAGGAAGCGGTGGAGATAGTGAGGGAAGGCTTCGAGACGGCGGAGAAAGGCGTGATTGCGGCTGAGAAAGGATTAGAGGCGGCGGAGAGAGGAGTCGTGACGGCGGAGAAAGGATTAGAGGCGGCGGAGAAAGAAGTCGTGACGGCGGTTAGTTACAACGGAGTAACACAGGCCGGAGTAGTTGTGGCGGCGGAGTTCGTCGGAGTTCTTGTCGCAACGTCCGTCGTCAACGGGATTTTAGGACCCGAACCTCAGAAATCGTAGGATTTCTAAACGTTTATGTGTATCTATTTTGTGTTAATTAAGCGTTAAACGTATCATTAAACCATACCCAGATGAAAAAGATCAGAATTTTGTGGTCGATTTTGTTTCCATTTTATTTTATTTTTTTCGTCGGAAATAATTAAAATTGTGTGGCTCTAAATAGCTTTATATAGATAGACAAATCAGTCTCTTGCGCATATGGTTTTCTTTAGGTCTGGGCATATTTCTCGAACCGAAGAAGCCGGATCGGATTGGGTTTGGATATGTCAAATTACCCAAACAGGTCAATTGTCATTGCAAGTTAGGTTTCGGATCGGATCGGGTTAAACTCGATACCCGAACAAAAACCCGAACAATCCGATTTACATATACATCAGAGAGATCGGGTTTAAGAATTAACACTAGTTACCCTAAATCTCTTTTGTCGGTTCAACTTTCCGATCATCGCCAAGAATCTCTAATTCCTAAAGTCATACATAAAACATCATTAAACAAACTGGAAATCGAAACCCACCATAATCGGAGCTCGCCGTCTCCTCCTTCAGAAGCGTCAATCAACCAGTTGAAGGTAATCAATTATGGGTTTGTTCCGATTTTGATTTTTAGCTAACTTTGTCCCGATTTTTAGCCAGTCGAAGGTAATCATTAAACACACTGTTCTTATTATGTTTACATTATTATTCTTGATTTTGATTTTGAGTTTGATTTCAGAAACTGATTTCTACGGTAATGAGTTTGATTTTTCACATACAAAATGTATATATATATACAGTTAAGCTTTAGCTTTATTGTACAGACTCTTTCATTTCTATATTTGTCTAACTTACTCGATTCTCTAACTCTTTGTTCTTTTCTTGTTTACAGATGGATTCTTCATCATCTCAGAATCCCAAGAACAATGAGACAGACAAAAATGCAGATAATATCTAAGAAGATACTTTGACTCCCGAAAGCCGAGACAAAAAGAAGGATGCACCTGCATAAACTGGAGCTACTTCTCAACCTAATCCACAAAAAAAGGTTATGAACTCAAGGTCTCCAGCCTGAGAACATTTCACAAGATTGAAGGACAATCGTGACAAATATTGTTGTAAGTACTGTCATAAGCATTTTGGATGTAAAACAGCATCAGGAACTTCACACCTCTTGAATCATCTTCTTATTTGCAAGGCGTATAAGACATGGCAAGATGGTCAAGACAAAGGTCAGACTATTATCAATTAAGATGGAAACTTAAAGGCTGCCAAAGTATCTGAGAGTATTTTCAGGGAAGCATCGAATGATATGCTAGTGATTGGAGAATTGCCACTTGCTTTCATTGAAGGCATGGCTTGGAAACACTTCTGTAGCAAGGTAATCATTTTTTTCCAGTCTTGATTTTTTTTGGAATCTGAATTTTTTTTCAACCTGAAATTTCTTTAGAAATCTGAACTCATTTGTCTGTGTGACTGCAAGTACGTGAACTTGTACATACCACACTCAGGAAGAACAGCCACAAGAGACATCGTTGAGATGTATGTCAACAGGAAAGCAGAGTTGAAGAGCTGGTTTTTATCTAGCAAACAGAGAGTTTCTCTGACAACAAACATATGGGTAGCTCAAGCTACATGTAATTTGTTATTAGTTTCTTTGATAGCAGTTAAGTAAATAATAAAACTTGATTCTCTTTTTGAATGCTACTTGTTATTCGCAGGTGCAAGTTATATGGCTATTACTGCACATTACATTAATGCATTTTGGCGGTTAAAGAAGCTGATCATAGGGTTTAAGTATGTCTCAGATCACAAAGGTTAGACCATTTCATATGTTCTTCTATATTGTTTAGCTGAGTGGGGTATAGAGAAGGTGTTTTGTGTAACTGTTGACAATGCTACTGCAAATACATCAGCTCTCAGAAGGTTTCGGAGTGAAAATTCTCATTAGGGTGTAATGATGCTTTGGTTTTAGAAGGAAATTTTATGCATATGAGATGCTCAGCTCATATAATAAATTTGATTGCTAAAGAAGGATTGGCTGAGATAGATGATAATGTGTGTGCCATAAGAAATGCAGTGACATATGTTAGATCTTCTACAAATAGGCTAAATTTGTTTGAATTAAGAGTTGACTCGGGAAAGTTGACAAGGGGCAGTTTGCCACTTGATGTGAAAACACGCTGGAATTCAACCTATTTGCTGTTGCAAAAGGCAATTAAGTATAGGTTAGCGTTTGATAAGATGGAGGCAGAGGATAAATTATACAATGATTACTTCTTTCAAATTGACACTGAGAAGAAAAACAATAGGATTGGACCTCCTTCTCGGAGTGATTGGAATGCTGTTGATATTTTAGCAAAATTCCTCGTCATCTTCTACAATTCTACATTGGTTGTTTCTGCTTCTACTTCTTTGAATTCACATAAGTGTTATGGTGAGATAGTCACCATAGAAAATAATCTAGTATCTTTGAGTCATAGTATAGATTCAGCTTTGAAGACAAAGGCTGAAGATATGTTGACTAAGTTTAATAAATATTGGGAAGGAAGAAAGAACATCAATAAGATGTTGATTGTGGCAACTGTCTTTGATCCTACGAAAAAAACTACAGTTTTCTAAGTTGTGTTTTGATATATTGTATGGAAAAGACAGTTTCGAAGGGAAGGAGATGTATAATTATGTTTTTACTCTTCTTGGGAGCTTGTTTACGGAGTATAGTAGCAGATACAGTAAATGGTCAATAGTTCAATCATCTCAGTCTACTCAAATATCATCTTTTAGTTGTCAAGAACAGGTATTTGACAAAATGGATTTGGGGGATGATGACTTTGGGTATGAAAGGATGGACTTCATGTATAAAGAGATGGTTGCAGAAATAGGAGTTGAGGATCCGAGAGTGAATTGGAAAGATATCTGAAGGAACCAGTTGAGAATCCCAAAGTCATAATAGGGACTGGGTATGCTGTTATGTCTTATTGGAAACTCAATAGTGCCAAGTATCCTGTTTTGGCAGAGATTGTTCGGGATGTTCTTGCCATGCAAGTATCATATGTTGAATCAGAAAGTGCTTTTAGCACTAGTGGGAGGATCATAGATCCACATAAGAGTTGCCTAACTCACTACATGATTGAGGTTCTGATGTGTAATGAACAATGGATGAAACAAGAAATTAAGTTTAGTGAAACAAGAATGGTCACGACTCAGCAATTGTTTGCTAATGTTGAAATGCAAGACCAGATTGAGAAAGGTAACTCCTTTGTCTTTTTTTTCAGAAATTAAGTTCAACATTATGTATTTATGTCTCTATTTTTATTTTTCAGAGTTTGGAAATCCAAGAGCTCAAGAAGACTAACTCAATATGTTCAGAATGAGACTCGGCTATAAGGTAAATTGGTCTCTTTATATCTATCTAAAACTTCATTGTTGTCACTTGTCAATGCTTTGTGTAATATGTGTTGTTGTACCAGGTTAGAAGACTAGAAGATGTTCTGGAACTGATTCTTGCTATATGATTTTCTATTCTTCTTTCTACTTTATATTTTGGAACTGATTTTGTTGAATTTGATACTCTGTTGTTTTATCTATGTTTTAATCTTTGTATTTGGTCTTTCATCAAGTTTTGTATTTTTCATAATAACCCATCAATGAAAGATTTTCCTTTAGAACAGAAGTTGTTAATCACCACAAATGTTAGAAAGCATGATATCGATTTCCAAAGTCTATAGATTCCATAGCTGCAAATTCGAGGAATGTCTATAGATTCCATAGCTGCAAACAAAAAAAGGGAGTGCTACACTGCATAAACACAGTTTACAAACTAAATCATGTGAATTATTCCTAAACTGGGTAGGAAAAGACATTTCGGGCAATTTATGTCCATTTTCGGGTATTAATCTGAAAAACCCGAAAAAACTCGAAAAACCCGAACAACACGAAAAACCAAACCTGAACTACGAAAACCGAATCTGGAAGGATCCGAACCAAACCCGATCCAAAATTTTTAAATACCCGAATGGGTCTAGTATCTCTAAACCCGAAAACCCGAACAACCTGAACCGAACCCGAACGCCCATGCCTAGTTTTCTTAGTCTTATCATTCGAACCGATCTTTGTTTTGCAATCCTGACAACAACTCTAGAAAACCAGTTGGCAACTCAAAACTAATTGACAATGAATATATTGGTCCAAGTTTCTTATATATTATTTAATGTCTCTTCCACCTTCTGATGTATGATATTCTCACACGTACTCTCGAGATAATGGTCCGTCTAACCATTAATCTCAATAATATATCCAATCATATGATTAATTTTAGGTTAAATCGGTCAGATTAATTTGGGTCGGACCGATTTTGGTTAAGATCAATCGGACCTCTTTCGATGGGCCGAATCGATTTTAGTTAGGATTGGGCAGCGTGTGTTCGGGTTCTGATACCATGTTAAGTTACATGAGCTTCCAACTCAAAACCAAGTGATAATGAATAAATGGGCCCAAATCATTTATATATTACTCAATGTCTCTCCCAACTTTAATGTGAGATATTCTCACTTTTAGTACCAATTGTAATTTTAGGTTTTTGAGAGGTTTTGAGTGGATTCGTAGGAAAATAGATATATGGGTTGTTTTGCTCGGTATCCTTAGGTTTGAGAGTTGGTTTGGGAGTGTAAACCAACTGGTTAAGAAGCTGTGAAAGATAGGGTTATCGAGATTCGAGAGATTGGTTCTTAATGGATTGTTGAGATTAAGTCTAACCTAGATTAGCCAATTACACTTATACGCAAACAACTTGTTTAATTTACTTATATTAAAGGTGTTATGATATCAAAACGTTAAAGAGACTCTCCTGAAACGAATTGATCCTTCAAATTCACGAATATTCTCTTGAAGTTGCCGTCCGTTTTGTATATATGTGATGTTTTAGAGAAAAATAAATTTTTTTCAAATTTTATCATGTTTTCGACTTTTAATGCAAAATTAATTAGTTTTTTTTAATTGTTTTGACCATTTATATTATGCATATTGTTTTATTATTTTTTGAATTACGTTTAGGTAGATAATCAATGATGTTTTAATATTTAAAATAAATAAATAAATAATTACTTAGTTTGTATACAAAAACCTTAAACATCATCTATTTTGATACTCCTTAAAAACTCACTAATTAAACTTTCTCCAATCTCTAATTCACTTTCTTCTCATTGGTCTAGCTAGTGGTCTTCTTTGCCAGCTCAGCTGCTCTCTTCATACGCACATAAGCTCATAATGGCTTATCAATACCCCCTCGACAAGACGAATTTTGTCCTCAAGCGCCCTGTGAGGAATCTGGTGAATGCTTGAGAGGTTGTAGTTGTACATATCTAAATATATACCCAATCGATTCTTTCTTCAGCTTATGTGTTACACTTTTAGGTTAAATGATTCTCGAAACATTGGCGATTTTCATTTTCTTAAGTTGGTTACAAATTTGAGCAATCTTGGTGTATCATCAAGTGAACTTTGTGATGCTAAATGTCGACAACTCTAATGGGAGAAAGAAATGAGTTTGGGGTCGTCAGGGAAGCTACTCTGAGATAATATTAATCGACAATGTGAATGCACTTGCACACTGTAAGACTTCAATTCCTCATGGATAGAGATTAAGACAAAGACACTCCTGCCTCTCACAAGTTAATCATGGTTGTCTTCGATCGAAGTCCAGATCTCGCATAGGATTGCTTGAAGGCTTATCTTTTGGTAATCTGTAGTGTTGACAAAGATAAGTCGAAAGGGATAAAAAAAACGGAGAGGAATATTGGTAAAGATATTTCCACAGAACAAAAGTTAAAAACTACGTTTGCTGATTTTTTTTTTTTTTTTTTTTAGTTTCATTAATTTTAAATGCTATTTTCTCATTTATTTTTGTGAAAAATTAATTAATGTAATATATATATAGTTAGTTTTGCTCTCTTCTCATGATGCCACATTACCCTCTACCTAAGTAACAAACATTAAAACAAAAAAAACATACACACATAAAACAAAATATCCCAAAAAAACCACAAACATAAAACAAAAATTCCAAAATATACATAAATCGGTGAAGAAAATTCCATAAAAATACTCCAACTTTATTCCGATAATCATTTTAATACCTGAACTATTTTTGTACCCAATAAAATATCCAAACTATTTGTTATGTCCATTTTAAATATTCAACTACGAACCATGTGCTCATTTTACAACCCCAACGTTAACAGATATATACGAACCTATACACGGTTTGATACAGTGTTTATATTTAATAATAAAATATTAATAAATAAATAAAAATAACATTCAATTTTCAAAAAATCCCGAAAAAATTGAAAAACTCCGAAAAAATCAAAAAAATTCTAAAAAATTAGAAAGTTAAGAAAAAATCATTCAAATTTTTTCTAAAAAACATATATTATAGCTTTTGAGAATTTGAAAATAAATTTTCTAAAAACTCAAAAATATAAAAATCCAAACAAATTCTCAAAAATTTAAAACAATTTAAAACAATTCTTACTATTTTTGTACCCAATAAAATACCCAAACTATTTGTTTTGTCCATTTTAAATATTCAACTACGAACCATGTGCTTATTTTACAACCCAACGTTAACAGATATATACGAACCTATACACGGTTTGATACAATGTTTATATTTAATAATAAAATATTAATAAATAAATAAAAAATTACATTAAATTTTAAAAAAATCCCCAAAAAATCCAAAAAATCCAAAAAAAACAAAAATAATTCCAAAAAATTAGAAAGTTAAGAAATAATCATTCAAATTTTTTTTAAAAAATATATATTATATTTTAGCTTTTGAAAATTTGAACTAAAATTTTCTAAAAACTCAAAAATATAAAAATCCAAACAACTTCTCAAAAATTTATAAAAATTCAAAACAATTCTTAAAATTTATAAAAAAACCTTAATAAATATTATTGGTCTTCGTTAGAGTTCATCAAATAATCACGTTTTGCCGGACACATCACAGTTAGACTTCCGGAAAACAACACCGAAGTGAAGAATCTAATATTTTCTTATATATATATACTAGGTGTTTAGTCCGCACAAAAAATTTCATCAAATAATCATATTAGTTAGATTATTAAATTTGTTATCGATAATAATCCGGAAACAAATATAACAACAATGTAAAACATACGATCAACCAACAATAATAATAACCAATAATATTTATTTGTAGTAACTAATGAAGACCAATAATATTTATTTCCGGAAAACTCTATATTTATTTCCGGCAAAACGTGATTATTTGATGAAGTCTAACGAAGACCAATAATAATTATTAAGGTTTTTTTTAACTGTGATGTGTTATTCATGAATATTTGATTTTTTATAAATTTTTGGGAATTTGTTTGGATTTATGTATTTTTTTGAGTTTTTAGAAAATTTTAGTTCAAAAATTCAAAAGCTAAAATATAATATTTTTTTTTAAAAAATTCAAAATTATTTTTTCTTAACTTTCTAATTTTTTGGAATTTGTTTTGATTTTTCGGATTTTTTTTAATTTTTTGGGGATTTTTTGAAAATTGAATGTAATAATTTTTTTATTATTAAATATAAACATTGTATCAAACCGTGTATATTTGTTAACGTGGGGTTGTAAAATGAGCAAATAGTTCATAGTTGGATATTTAAAATGGGTAAAACAAATAGTTTGGGTAATTTATTGGGTACAAAAATAGTTCGGGTATTAAAAAATTTATCGGAATAAAGTTAGAGTATTTTTATTGGGTATTTTATTGGGTACAAAAATTTTAAATTTTTATTATTATTATCTATATATTTGCGGGTTATCCGCGAGTACCCGCGAATTCAAGCGGGGAAGGTATAGGTCGAGAAATTTGTGTTAATGAGTTTAGCGGTGCGGGTCGAACAAAAAATTTAACCCGTGCGGGGCGGATCTAGCGGGGCAAGTTTGATCCGCTTGACATGCCTAATTAAAATCCAACATGAAATGCTATTAAAAAGAATGATGTTAAAAAAATACGATTAAAAACAATATAAAAATGGAAAATAACATAAAATAATGAACCATCCAATATTAAACTGTTAAAAACAGTTCCATTAACTCCAAAATCAAGAAAATAAAATACTATTACACAATCAAAACAAAATTAAAAAATAAGGACCACGTCCACGCATAGTATCTATACATCCAACATATTTAAAAAAAAACAGAAAATTATCTTAAAACTACAATTTGTAAAATAGGCAAAATTACTTAATCCTTAATATTAAAGGGAAACGTATTCTACAAGGGTTTCAACAAATAGGTTTTAGATGAAACAAAAGAAAAAACAAAAATTATTCAAAGAAAACTTTAAATTGTGAAGATATTCCCTTAAAAAAACCCAACTAATTGCATGAAATTGACTAACAAAGGAAACAAAATAAGTGAAAATGTGTACTATCCACTAAACAAATACATATAAAATCATAAATTTAAGAAATTAAGAAAATAAACCAAAAAATAAAAAATACACATATTTTAAGCTGATAGAGACAATTCAATTAACAATCATATTCAAAAAATAAAATAATAGACAATAAAAACTGTTTAGAAAAATTATTTACAACGTCCGCGCGTAGCGCGGATCACACCCTAGTCTATATATATAAAGTTAGCTTTGCTCTCTTCTCATGATGCCACCTCACCTTCCACCTAAGCAACAAACATTAAAATAAAATAAAAACACACACATGAAACAAAAGATCCAAAAAAAACCCAAACATAAAACAAAAATTCCAAAATATACCAAAATAGGCCCATTAAAATATTAATTATACAAAAAAAGGAATTGACATAACTTGACAATTTGAATTATATATAATTTCTACAACTCTCACTTTCTATTGAATATCATTTTTAAAAACATACCACATGTACACAAAATAAGGATATCACCATTAATCTCTAGGTTTTATTATAAATCTTTGAAAGCAAAGTTCAGATAACAACACAAACTAAATCTTAAATGGCCTAACATGGGCCATTATTTGACATTAATGAGTCAATATGTCAACCATTGTTTACCCAAAAACACATATGTCGGACTCACCGATAGAGAATCGCTTCACAAGGGCGACCGTGATGATATACCCAAAGAAAGGTCAATCGTTGTAGAGGAGAGAGTGCAAACCAGATCTTATTATTTCAATTTTAAGTTCTAGGGTCACACCCGCCTCTTCTATCATCTCATTCATGCAGGCCACGTTCTTAACAATCAACAAATGCTGTCATTGGTATGTGATTAGTTGGACAATCAAGATGGAATTTCTCCGACTACCGTCAATATAATCCTACGATGATGACGGCGAGAATAACGAACTTCTCAATTACTTTGGGGGGGGGGGTTTTGAAACATTGCCAAATTCTAAATTTCTCCCATAGAGACTTTGGTATAGTTTACTCAACTTGATGGATTGTTAATGATTGATGTAATGGGCTAAGCCCATAAGAAAAGCATATTGTGCCTGATAAATATGGAAATCGGTGTTGCAAAAATTTAAAAATAATATAGTTAAGAAACACGCAACATATTTCACGCAATAAAGAGGATTATAATCCAACATGAAACACGATTAAAAAGAATGTTGTTAAAAAAATACGATTAAAAATAATATAAAAATGGAAAATAAAATAAAACAAGGAACCACCCAATATTAAACTATTAGAAACAGTTCCATTAACTCCAAAACCAATAAAATAATATAATATTACACAATCAAAACAAAATTAAAAAAAAATGTGGACCACGCTCGCGCACAGTATCTATAAATCTAACATATTTTTTAAAAAGTAGAAATTTATCTTAAAACTAATTTTTTTTAAAGTAGCCCAAATTCCTAAATAGTATTAAAGGGAAATGTATTCTACAAGGGCTTCAACAAATATGTTGTAGATGAAAAAAAAACAAAAATTATGCAAAGAAAAATTTAAATTGTTAAGATCTTCCCTTTAAAAAACCAAATAATTGCATGAAATTGACCAACAAAGAAAAAAAAAAGTACAAATATGTAATATCCACTAAACAAATACATATAAGATCATAAATTTAAGAAATTAAGAAAGTAAATCAAAAAATAAAAATACACATATTTTAAGCTGATAGAGACAATTCAATTAACTACCAGATTCAAATAATAAAATAATATTAGACAATAAAAACTGTTTAGAAATTTTTTTTATAACCCCCGGGTCACACCCTAGTATAGAAGCTAGGATTTTGAGACCTTAAAAAGTAAACTTTCACAATTTTTTTTTATCTCCATACATTTTCCCTTTACTATTTTCTCATTATTGATTTAAACAGTTAGTGTAAAATACTAAAGAATCCATTTTAAATACTTGTTATTTGTAATTAACCCGTTCAAGTGATATTCATAAAGTCTATTAACGATTAATCAGTTAAAGATATCAAATAAATATCTAAAAATATGTTAATTTCCTTTTGAGAGAATTGGTTTGATAATCTACAAAAAGTTTCTATAACTTAAAAACTAACTCATTTTTTTAATAAAAAATTAGAACAAATTTTTTTTCTTACGTAATAAGATAATAATACCCTTATAAAATTTAAGAAATTACAATTACAAAAATAAATAAAATAGATTATATAAACTGCCGATTATTTTATTGTTCTTGTCATAGCTTCATGAAGCTGCAAAAATTTAAAATACATTGAAATCTGAAAACCGATTTTCAAAAATTTAAAATACATTGCAAAAATTGTAATATACAAACTTCTCCATCAATTGCCCTCAGTAACAGATATGATGCAATGTTGTAAATCTGCAACTCACTCTCAACATAAGAGTATATGTAAATAACACAAGACTATTCAAGTTATCATTAACATAAATGTTAATCATTCAATATATAAGCACGAAAAAAATTAGACAAGCTATAATTATTTTACACATATATTTGTTTTTGTTTTCTATTAGTGATATATTAAAATAAGCATTGCACAAAATTTTCTAACTTAATTTTCTTTTCATCATGAATAAGAAATTGAATCGAATGAACCAAGCACTGTGTGACGTGAATACAAGTCATATATTTTCTGTAGGTTTTACATTCTTAATCTTTACACGTACGAGTGTAATATCTTATGATTTTTATCTTATTTGTAACATTATTCTTTTTTTTAATTGATCGCATAAAATTATTTTTTTAATAGAAAAAATTACCCGATGATAATACAATTTGATTCGATAACACTTTATATTTCTGATTTGTATAAGGTATCTTGATAATTTTGAATGTAAAAAAAAAATCAAACTTTTGAAAACATGAATTAGTTTTCAGAATCCATAAAAAAAAGTTTTGGAATATTTTTACAAAAATTCCCTCTTATGTTGAATGTTATTTTTTCTATTAAAATTGAATCAGTCATCTACTAACTATGCAGATTTTACCAGAGCTAAATTCATCAAATAACATTTTCAATTTTATCTATTATAAATTTTTTTTAATTTTTTTTTGGCATGAACGGTTAAGATTCAAAATCTCACCACATGTGCGTAGATAATTATGACACGATGCCTCCATCTCTCTCTCTTCTTGCTCTGTTTAAGGTTTCTAAATCTCATTTTTTTTTCTTCCTTAAAAAAATTCTCAGAAACATCTCCGTCATTTGTTCCTCAGATTCTATCAATTCGCACGGTTCCTCAGGCACTGTACTGGGAAAATCTCTGTCTTTTTTTTTCTCCTTCGTTTTCTCACTCCCAAAAATCCAGTAACTCTTTTTTATTTTATTTTGGGTTTTTCTTTTGGATTTCAATTTTTTTGTCTTGTTTTATTTATTCTAAATTGTTACATAATTTCAGGTTCCATCATCGAAGATTCAACGGGAAAGGGATCAGTGGTCTCGAACAATCGGGTACGATTTCTTAATTTCATTTTGATTTGATCATTTCTTTTTATATTTCTGTTTTTTCTTAATGAGATTGATATGGATGAAAATTGATATAATTTCTTCGTTGTGATGAAAAATTAATTAATTGTTCATAGTTATGGTTTTTTTTGGTGAAAGTTGATCTGATGATCTGTTCAATTCAAAGGATGATTAAAATACTAAACGCCGTAATAACTTTGGTTTCTTGTGTTCTAAGCTAAAGCCATGTTCTTTGTTTCTTGTTGTACAAGATTCGTATAAATTTGATAGTCTTGCATACCATTTTCCTTGTCCTGACAATGATTAATTATGTTTCAATTCCATTTTCATTTTGACAGTGCTGATCTTGAGAGCGAATGGCTTCAACACCTTGTGCAGCTTGCAAGCTCTTGAGACGAAAATGCACTCAAGAATGCGTCTTTGCGCCGTATTTTCCACCAACTCAGCCTCAAAAGTTTATCTCTGTTCACCGCGTCTTTGGAGCAAGCAATGTAACCAAGATCCTCAACGATCTACCACCTTTAAACCGCGAAGACGCTGTTAATTCCCTCTACTACGAAGCTGAGGCACGTATCCGTGACCCAATCTACGGATGTGTTGGTCTCATCTCTTTCTTACAACAATGTCTCAAGAAAATCCAACAAGATCTTGTAACTGCTAAAGAAGAGCTCGCCGGTTACATAGGACCCGATGCTGTGATTCCGCAACTGCCTTATCTTCCTCCTCTAGGCAACAATCCTCCACCCAATTTCATGATGGCTATGGAAGGAATGCCACATGGAGTGATCCCTCAAGGAGAACCGATGATCATACGCGAACCAAACTTGTCTCAGCATCAACATCAACATCAACATCAACCGCAAGATGAGCAAATGCACCTCATAGCTGCTGATGCACAGAGAATGGCTGCAATGATCTTGGACAGAGGAGATCAACAAGGGATGTTCAATGGTTATGGAATGGACAACAATGGGTCGGTTACAGCCACCGGGTATAACCAGATGGATGTGAATGATCACGCTGCTGGTGGGTCGTTGTCTGGACCATCTCTTGCTTTAAGAAGCTTTGGTGATGCTTATCAAATGGATCAAGACACAGAGCATCATATCAACCATGATCAGCTTCAGACACAGCTTATGCTTCAGCCTCCATTACATGAAGGTCAAGAGCAAAGTGAAGGACAGTTTCTGATGCAACCAATGGGACAAGAGAATCTTCATGAAGAAGAGGAGGAAGAAAACCTTGAGCGACCGGTAAAATGGATGAAATCGGAGAACAAGGAAGCTAGTTATTAAATACCAAATTGCATTAAGAAAAAAAGGAAGACAATTTCATTTGATGGATAGTTTATTTTGAGGGTCTAATTTTTTTTTTTTTTTTTAAGTAATGGCATTATATTTCATCAATGTTTGGATCTACAAATTCAACATTCTAAATATGCATTCTCTATTTCGACACCAAATTTGATCCATTATAATCTTGTTTCTATAACTTTCTTTAACAATATTAAGATTAAAAAATGTTGATGGATGAATTACCGATTGCCACAACTGATCATCCCATCGTCTTTAAAAAACGTTAAGCATAAAAGCGGATAGAAAATAGGGTTTTTAAGGATAAATGTGCTTATTTGAATATATAAATACATGAATATATCAACAAATCAGAGTGGCGCAGCGGAAGCGTGGTGGGCCCATAACCCACAGGTCCCAGGATCGAAACCTGGCTCTGATAAAGACTGGCTTTAGATTTTTTATTAATTTTTGGGCTGGGCTCAGCCTATTAATACAATATATTTGTTTCGATTTGCTTTCATAGAGCATGCTCGGCCCATCAACAAAATTATGAGACGGATCCTACATATGATCTGTAAATTTTAACATTGTATCTTTTTTTTATTTTTTTGGTTAGAGAAATAAAGAGATTACGAACGGAAAAGTGACTTCCATAGCACCGGCGTTGATCTGACTTTTGTTTTATAGTTTGACCGACGCTTTTGTTTTATAGTTTTTTTTCTTTTTGTTTCCTTTATGGTTCATTCTCTGCCTTAGTTTGTTTTTCGGCATAGGGTTTTGTTTTTGTTTTAGATCCAATCGTATCTCGGTGTGGTGGTCTACGAAGCCTTTTGCCTCTAAAATAATCCAACGATGATTTGGTTGGCTAATTCTCGATTTACGGTGATATGAGATAAGCATCGAAGGTTATCCGAAAAAAAAATTAATAAATTTCGATCTCGTCTTTACCGTGTTTGAAGTTATGTTGGGCTTCAGATTCTTGTTGTTAGGTCATTGGTTTGTGTTTTTAGTTTTTTGGCTCAGTTTTTGGCTATTGTAATCTTATGTGTTATACTCGTTGTTGGTTTGTGGCTTTGGACAAGGTTTGTAGGCTTGACATATGCCTGATTTTTTTAGAGAGTACAACGTAATGCACATAAACAGCTATAAATTTCATGCTTAGACAAATCGTTCCTTATAATTAATGTTTCATTTGGGTTTATTTAAATAAAATTTTAACATTTTTTAAAATTTATTATTAAATTTTATGTTAGTTATCTTTGTAATTCTCTGTTATTCTCCAAATACTTTAAATTTACATCACCATTAAAAAAAACCAAAAAATGACAAAGTTTTCCGGTTAAGCGAACATTTTTTTCTCACATTGTCTTGTTCTTGATCTCAAATTTGTTATATTGGTGGAAACGGAAGACAGGTAATATAATCTACTAAATTTTGTTTACATTTACACATTTATTTACTTTTATATATTAAAAGACAGGTAAATTTCTACTCTGTTTTTTTCACTTTCTCCTCAGTACGATGCTGGAACTTGTTCTTTATCGTTAAGATCTTCTCGTGTGTGTTATCATAAGCTCCCTTCGATCTCTCTTTAACACTAGCCAAGACCTTTTGTATTCGATCACTGTTCTTTTCCCACAACTTAGGAACTGTCAAGCCGATCACCAAACCTATAAATGCCACAGAGTAAGGGATACATGAATCACATCTTTTAAGAAAAGAAAAAAAAAATCAGATTCGTACAGTATTCTTAAGTTGTTAGTTGTTTAAAAATTCCAGTCAAATGTTTGCTTAGATTTTATAAAAACAAAAAAATCAAAATCTACATACAATGATCTTTGTTGAAATTACACATTTATTTGGTTGTCAACATTATGTAGGTTTAAATAATAATACAAACCACTTAGTTTTAAGAAATTGTAAATCTGATTGGTTTTTCTTCTTTTTTTTGTTCAGATAAAGTTACCATGTTGAGAACATTATAATTATGATTATTTAACCGTTTAAGCATAAACTAGATGATTAATGATTACACTAACGATTGAATTAAGCATTATACTGATCTAACTTATGGGGCGCTCGATATTTAAAAACTAAATGTACTATTTAATTAGTATACGTACCGATGAAGGGAAAAGTTTGGAAATCAAGAAGGTTCCCAATTCTTGACAAGATCCAGAAACCCAAAACGGTTCTCGCGAACACAAACCATTCACTCTTAGCACCGACTCGGAACATCCATCTAACCATTTCTTCCATTAGATTCCGACAAGATCTCACCATCTCCACTACAAACTCCTCCGACACTTCTAACCCTGACAGTTCCGGTTCGACCCTGTCCGAAAATTAATAAATTAAATACCCAAAAAAACCGTTTTAACTTTGATTATTTATAAGACCATCTTCAAAAAGGGCTCCGTCCACAACAAAGACCGACTCTGTAACATGTGCAACCGGTGCATGTTTCTACGAACAGATCCAATTCATAGAACCCAACAGAATTATTTTAAATAACTAAGTTTGCATAAGACCTTCAAATAATTTGAGATGCAAAAATTAAGTACTTGCTGAGAAGGCGAAGTAAACTCCCCCAGAGGAAGAACATAGAGACAATGGCGATGGCTGTCCAAGAAACAATGTTTATGGAATTGAAACCATAAATATTGAGCAAAACCCATGTCGCCGTCGAGACAGAGAGTACAGAAAAGGCTAGTTTCTTTCTCCTCCATAAGTAAATATCCTCCACAATATCTTTGATGTAATTCATGAAACATAACAAGGAAGAAATTATAATTAAAGTTAGTCTAAATTTTTCAAAGTTTAAGTTGAAGTTTTTTTAATATATTTTGCGTTATGTTTCTTAAACTACTGTGTTCTTACCAGATTTGGGTGGTGGGTCTTTGGTACCAACGTTGTCCATGGTTGTTATGATAATAGCTGGTGTTTGAAATTAAAAAAAAATTAAAAAATAGCTTATGGTATATTTATATATTAGAAAATAATAGGATTAGAACGTGTGTGTGGGAAATGTAACACGTCGAGGTGAATGTGTGCTGACGTGGAAGCCATGCATGGTTGATATGTGTTTGCTTTGTATGGAACTATGTTGGACGATTTGTCTAGGATCGTAAAGGAAGGCTTAGAGTTCGTTCAACTGGATAGTAAATTCGATCACCGATACAATTTTCGGAAAACTAGAAAGAAACAATTTTCGGAAGACAAAATAAATAAATAAATAAATAATGTTTGCAATATAATCTAAAAATGATGATCAACAAAGAGTTAGACTAGTAGTTTTAACTAGATTTTTCCAAATCTCTTTTAACTAGTTTAATTATTGATTAGGAGAAATACGAAGATGTAGATGTGCTGAAACAGCTTCTGTAGCAGTAGAGAAGTAGTACAACAAATGATACATGCGAGCAGTTCAAGGAGTTAGGCGATTTGGAGCAAGATAGATGACTTGGATCGAGTTTATGAAACCACGTGGATGGACCAAGAGGCGGGAGCTGAGCTGGAAGGGGATCTCGGAGAAGATCTCGAAGGATATTAACATAAAGAATATTGTCTAAGTCTTACACTACAAGAAAACATGGATTTAGCCACTCCATTTTGCGACTACACATGTAGTCGCAAAAACTTGCGACCAATTTGCGACACATTTGAGACTCTCAGCAACTTAGTCACATATTAGTTGCAATTAGCGACAAAAAATTTTAGTTGTAGTTTAGTCGCTAATTTGGCATGTTTTTGCGACTTCTTTCCGACTAAATTTTGGAGTAGCAAAATATTTGTCAAAGAGCTACGAATTTGCGACTACATTTGTAGACACAAAGACGTAGTCACAATTTTCCCAAAATAGTTTGTAGTTTTTCGCATTGTTTTATTTTCAAGATTTTGGGACTTATTTACGACTACAAGTAGCAAATTTCACAAGTAGTCACTAATCAGTTGCACATTTTGTGACTGAAATAAGACTACAAAAAAATATTTGTCTTATAAATCATAATTTCAGTTATTTGAAATTTCAAACTATGAATTTAATTTGATAAATCATATATATCATTTATAATCAATCAAAGTTTTAAAAATTTGTAAGATTCAAAACTTTTTCAGATATTCTCATCATCTCCACACTCATATCAAACATTAGTATGTAATTAAAGAGTAAATTTATTGATTTGATTTGCAAAACATATATATTAGCTTTTTTAACAAAAATTCTAGTAAATTTCAATATCTACGTATGTACATATGTTTATTTTATCCCTAACTGTTAAAATTAGCATATACGATTTAAACTGTTCATTTAATGTTTAGGATCTTGTTTTGCCACTACAATGCCACTGTTATGCGACTAATTTGCCATTAAGATGCGAATGCATGGTTTTTTTAAAAGGCTTGCGACTACTTTGTGACTGCAAAACAATATTTTAAAAAATTTTATCGATGGAGTCACAAAGTAGTCGCTAATTTTGTGACTACCTTGTGACTATTTGATTTCAATTTTACAAAATTCACATTTTTAACAATGTTTGTGAATGTTAAATTATGAATTTAACTTGATAAATCATATATATCTTTTACAATCTATCAAAGTTTTTAAAATTTGTAAGATTCATAACTTTTTCAGATATTCTCATCATTTCCACACTTATATCAAATATTAGTATGTAATTAAAGAGTAAATTTATTGATTTGATTTGCAAAACATATATATTAGCTTTTGTAACAAAAACTCTAGTAAATTTCAATATTTATGTATGTACATATGTTTATTTTATTCCTAACTGTTAAAATTAGCATATACGATTTAAACTATTCATTTAGTGTTTAGGATCTTGTTTTGCCACTACAATGCCACTGTTATGTGACTAATTTGCCACTAAGATGCGACTGCATGGTTTTTTAAAAAGGTTTGCGACTACTTTGTGACTACAAAACAATATTTTCAAAAAAATTATCGATGGAGTCACAAAGTAGTCGCTAATTTTGTGACTACTTTGTGACTTCTTGATTTTAATTTTAAAAAATTCACATTTTTAACAATGTTTGTGAATTTTAAACTATGTATTTAACTTGATAAATCATATATATCTTTTACATTCTATCAAAGTTTTAAAAATTTGTAAGATTCATAACTTTTTCAGATATTCTCATCATCTCCATACTTATATCAAACATTAGTATGTAATTAAAGAGTAAATTTATTGATTTGATTTGCAAAACATATATATTAGCTTTTGTAACAAAAACTCTAGTAAATTTCAATATCTATGTATGTACATATGTTTATTTTATCCCTAACTGTTAAAATTAGCATATACGATTTAAACTATTCATTTAGTGTTTAGGGTCTTGTTTTGCCACTACAATGCCACTGTTATGTGACTAATTTGCCACTAAGATGCGACTGCGTGGTTTTTTAAAAAGGTTTGAGACTATTTTGTGACTATTTTGCGACCACGTGTAAAAAAATAAGTTCTTACACATAAATATCAAATAATATACAAAAAAATTCAACACTTACAAGTTTTTTAAAATAATCATTTTATAGATCCTAAATTCTAAACCCTAAACACAAATCCTTAACCCTAAACCCTAAACTTTAACCCTTAATAATAAACTCTAAATCTTAAATTATAAACTCTACACATAAACATCAAATAAAATACAAAAAATCCAACACTTACAAATAATATATAAATAATATTTTATCTGAAAATTGATAGATTTATAGTTTAACTGATACATATTATAATTTTCAGATTGATTTTCTTTGGTTCTAACGGTCACAGAGAAAATAATATGTTTCTTATATTTCTTTTGTAAGAAAAATGTTTTGAAAAATATTTAGTTTGTTGTGATCCTTTATGCGCTATTTTCTTTGTAATTACTTTAAATATTCATGTAAACGATTTCTAAAAAATCAATAAAATTATGTTTCTAATAATATTACTTTTATAACAAGTTATAATATTACTAATCGACATCAAAATGCAAAAAAAAAAAACTAACTTATCATTGGTGACTACTGTAATACTTTATTTGGGAATATATTATGACTATTTACTATTTACTTTATAACTATTTTGTGACTATATCAAATTTTAGGTGAAATAATTGGCGCTAAATGTTCCCTCTCACATTTCATTTGAGACTATTTTATTATCTATTTTCTTCTCTTCTCTCTCATTTCGTTTTTAATTTGAAGATAATTGGATCTTTCTTTTCTTTCTATTTTCTTAACGAATCTCAAACTAGGCTTCTCTACTTCTCATAATAGATCTGGAGGTGAAATTTTTTTGACGAAACCCAAACTATACTTCTCTACTTTCTCGATTTTGTCTCAGTTTTCTTTTCATTTTTCCTCTGTTTCTTTGACGAAAAAGATACAATCTGTAACAAATTCTTTTTTCTTTCTCCATTGATTTTATTTTTGTTTCTGAGTTCAGATTCATCAAATCCAGTGAGCGAGGGTTTGGGAGAAACAACAACAGAAATGAAATCATCATCGGCGACGGAGAAGAAGGATGATCGGGAAAAACCACCGGAGGTGACCAAGACTCCAACGCCGGCAGATATTGAGGGCTTTTTGTCGGAGTCCCATCGATTCTTGTGAGTTATTGGTCTTGGGTCATGTTCCTAAAGCCCACAGACTAATACTAAGCACAAAAGGAGAAAGTGTTTCTAGGCCACAATCAATAAGGCCCAGTAACCTAAAGCTTTAAGTAAGCTGAAACTGTTTACAGAGTTTGTTAAGAACAAACAAAACAGAAATCGAAGGAGAGAAAGAAGAGAGAAAGATCTAGAGAGAGTTTCTTCGTCTTCTTCAGGTTGTCTTCTTCGTGGTGTTCTTCGAGCTCTTGGAGCTCAGTTCACGGCGGATATCCAACAAGGATCGCCATCTCTTTGTCTTCTTGAGGACCTCGGTGAAAGGTCTTTGTGTTTGGGTGAGGTACCTTCTGTAACAAGAAACAGAGAGTAAGACATTGTACTGGATATTCTGTGCAATAGTGAAAGCTTGAGAGTTTGGATCTCTCCCCAGATGTACCGCAAGGGAACTAGGTTAAAAATCTTGTGTGCAAATTGTATTGATTACTTTCAATTGCCTTATATCAAACTGTGAGTACTTGGAACTAGGTGCAAAGGAGTAAATCACGTAATAGGATTTCCTCACAATTCTCCATATCTGCTTCCTTTAAGATTTTGTTTCTCTATATGCTTCAACTCCACTCGATTTCCCTCAGCTCCATCGATTTCTTCTCCGTGGCGTCTTTTTCAAGTCGCTAACTTCTCCCCTCGGATCTAGAATCGTTTCTATAAGATCCATATCTGGACTAGAGCTCATCGGAATCGACGGCAAAGAGAAAGAGAGGCCAAAAACCATGTCCCAATTCTAAGCTTTGTTGATTTTGAAACAGAAAATTTGTGCAGAGGAGAAAGCAGAGATGACAACAACGGATTAGTCACAAAAACTCGACTCCTTCCTCCTTCCTCCACCGCTGGCGCCGGCGAAAAAAGAAGATCGAAGATCTTTTTTGTTTTTTTGTTAAATTAATTAATTTAATTAATAAAAAAAAAAATTTGTTTTTTTTTTTAATTTTTTTTACACTTAGTCGCAAAATGATTACTCTTTTTTTAGTACTCGTAGTCGCAAAATGGTTACTCATTTTTTACACGTAGTCGTAAAATAGTTACTCATTTTTATACATGTAGTCGTAAATTGATTGTTAAGTTTGACAACAGTTTTACGACTTGATTGATCATTGTAGTCACTAATTAGTCGCAAAATATGCAACTAAACTGTGACTCCATTTTTTAACTACTACATGAGTTTCAAGTTAGTCGCAAAAAAACTTCGAGTTGTGACTATCAGTGCAGTTTTATTTTAGTCGCAAAAATTGCGACTTATTAAGGAGTCGCATATTAGTCGCAATTGTGCCACTTTTTTGTGACTCCAAAAATTAGCGACGAGCGTTTTGCGACTACTTGCTGGAGTCACAAAAGAGTCGCAAATCCCTGATTTGCGACTACTTTGAGACGATTCTAGCAGTGGCAAAAACGATGTTTTCTTGTAGTGTTATCCTAAGATATAGGGAATGTAACTTATCAAATAAAATTTGTTAGGATCTTCACTTTGGCGATTTAGTCTAGTATGAGCCACGTTCTATTTTGTATAAATAGGGAGTGTTAAGCCTTTTTATGAGGTAACACATTTAGAGCGATAACTTAGCAAAAAAGGGTTTTAGGGTTCTTGTAAGAAAGCTAAAGCAAAGGCTAAGGGGTGCGTTGAGAGGTTCTAAGATCGTGTATATATCTTTGAACAGAAGATACTAGATTTGTGAGATTGAGAGAAGACTTGTAAATACTCTTGATAATTAATCTAGTGAAGTTCTTTTGAGAAAATAAACCCTGTTATTCGTGTTTTACATCCTGTAGTAGTAGCTGTTACAATTTTATTTGGTATCAGAGCCTTCATATGTGTGTACTACTAAACATGTGAGATCTTAGGGAGGAAAATGGAAAGCTATCAGGATTTGGTCAACAGTTCGAGGGTGATTCTGGATCCAGGAAACTACGGATTCTAGAAAGTAAGGATGAAATCGGTGATAGGTGGTATTGACATACTTGCTTGGAAATGCCTAAAATGAAAGATTCTGCATGGAATGATGTTGCTAAACCAGAGGAGACCTGGACAGAGGATGAGCTAAAAAGGTTTAAGTTCAATTCAAGGGCTCTCACAGCAATTCATTGCAGTGTTTCCAAGAAGACCTTCGAACTGATACAGGGATGTGAGACAGCAAAAGAGGTGTGGGATATTCTCCAAACGCACTTTGAAGGAACTATGAAAGTTCAGAATTCGAGAAAAGACATGCTGGTATCAAAGTTTGAGAATTTGAAAATGGAAGAGCATGAGACCATTTCGGATTTTAGTTCCAAGATAAGCTCACTGGCTCAGGAAGCTTCAACACTTGGTAAGAAGTACAAGGATAAGAAACTGGTGAAGAAATTTCTGAGATGTCTGCCTGCTAGATTTATGGGATATAAATCGGCCATGAATGTGTCACAAGACACATATAAGCTGGGTTTCAGAGAAGTTGTTGGAATGCTGCAGGCTCATGAGATGGAACTTGATGGACTGAAGAAACCAACTGACTTCGCTTTGTCTTCATGTGAAAAAAACTGCAGGAATCAGATGATGATGATCTTGTAAGCATGCTGGTGCGAAGATTTGATAAAGCCTTAAGAAGAGCTGAACAAGATCAAGGACAGAGAAAAGGAGGCTTCATCAAAAGATAGTGAAGGTGAAAAATTAGCCAAGAGAAGTCAACTTCAGTGTCATGAGTGCAAAGGATACAGACACTTCAAAACAGAGTGTCCCACGGTCAAAAGAAGAGAAATCAAATGCTTCGGTTGCAAAGGGATTGGACATACTCAGCTGGAATGTGTTAATGATCAGAAGAAAAGAAAAGAGAGATCCATGCTGGCTGAAGAAGAATCATAAGAAGAAGAAAGTGACTCAGAAGAAGAGGTGAGCAACTTTGTTGCATTTGTTGGAATCGTGGAGTTCGAGGAAGAAGAGGAAGTGTCTGAACCTGATTCAGAAGAAGAACCTGAGAATGAACTTGCTACCAACTATCAGGAGGTTCGTGACACTCTGGTCAGGATCGAACATTAAAATCTGGCTCTCACCAAGGAGAAACTCCGTCTTGAAGCACTTGTTGACTCATTACAGAATGAACTCATGGCTGAGAGAAAACTCAGTCAGGAAAGTGTATCCTTGATAAAGGAAAAACTCAACTTGGGTACAAAGGCAGACGATTTGAGACCGGAACTCATTTCAGAGAAGAAACTCTCTGCCAAGCTTCAGGCTGAACTTGATCTTCAGTACAAAAAGATCTACATGTTCGCTGGAACCAAGCAGTTGGACAAGATTCTGAGCTACGGAAGAAGCAAGCAAATTCACATAGGACTGGGATACATTGGGAGAACCACATGTACATCTGAAGAGATCAAGTTCGTATCTGCAGGCTTCTCACAGCAAGCAGACTACGACCGCAACAGTAGTACAACTCAAAGAAGTGGGTGCTACTTCTGTGGAAGGAATGCACATATCAGGGCATACTGTAACAAGTTATGGGAGAGAGTTAAACAACTCAGAAAACTAGGTAGGTTCAGCTGGAATGGATTTCGAAATCAAATCTGGGTGAAAAAGGCTGATGTGATGCAGACTGCATCAGGAAATGCATCACGAAGTACAACAAGACCTAATTTTCGATGCAGTATGGCCTTTGTCTCTGAAGAATAGGAAGATACACGTCCGTGGTACTTTGACAGTGTCTGCTCCAAACATATGACAGGTACAAGAAGCAATATGGCTAGCCTCAAGGTCTTAAAAGGAGGAAAAGTGACTTTTGGAGATGGTGGTCATGGAGCTATTCAGGGGAAAGGGAAAACATGTGAAGCAGTTCTACCACAGCTGATGAACGTGTATATAGTCAAGGGACTGAGTGTAAGGCGACCAATGCAGCTGGCAAAGTCATTCTGAGGGGAGTCAGAACTGGAAATAACTGTTATATGTGGGAAAACTCGACTAAATGTTTCAGTGCTAGAGATGAGTTGAATCTGTTGCACCAGATACTAGGTCATATGAATGTCATGAGCTTGACTACTCTGGTCAATCAAGAGATAGTACGAGGCGTACCACAAATTCAGGGAGGAGAAAAGATGGTGTGTGGACCTTGTAACAAAAGGAAACAAGTTAAGGTTCAACACAAGAAAGTCCCTGATGTTCACACAACAGCTGCATTAGACTTAGTCTATATGGACTTGATGGGACCAATGCAAACCGAAAGTATAGCAGGAAAGAAATACGTGTTTGTGCTCGTCGATGACTACACCAGATGGACTTGGGTGACATTCTTAAGTGAAAAATCAGAAACGGTGAACAGCTTCAGAATCTGGGATCTTCAACTGATCAACGAGAAAGGAGGTATCAGGCAAGTTTGGAGTGATCATGGATGATAGTTTCAGAATGAGGTTATGAAGACTTTCTGTGAAAACCAAGGGATTGTGCATCATTTCTCGGCACCTAGAACACCACAGCAGAATGGAGCCGTGGAGAGGAAAAACAAGACTCTCCAAGAGATGGCAAGAGCCATGTTACACGGGAACAACATCCCTACCAAGTTCTGGGCAGAAGCTCTAAACACTGCATGTTACATCATCAACAGAGTCTACATCAGAAATGGGACAACAAAAACTCCATATGAATTATGGAAAGGAAAGACACCTAACTTGAGCTACTTTCATGTATATGGATGCGTGTTACATCTTGAATGACAATGACCAGTTTGGAAAATTCGACCCACAGAGCAATGAATTGATCTTTCTGGGTTACTTAGGCACTAGTACACCATTTCGGGTGTACAACACACGTGCTGGTGCAATCCAGGAATCAGTTAACGTGGTGTTTGATGACTATTCAGTACCTCCACTAGAGCATGATGGGTCAGACAGTGAGACAGAACATGCAGAAACAGAGGTCATCACTCAACCATCATCGGATCAGGAAGTACTACAGAAGGTGCATCAGAATCATTCAGCATCAGATGTCATCGGTGATGTGAATGAAGGGAGAAGAACTAGAGGGGTTCAGATCAACTTCTGTGAGTTGGTTCAGTTCGCGTGTTTCGTCTCAGTCATTGAGCCACATAACCATGTCCAGACCCTTGAAGACGAATTCTGGATCGTTGCCATGGAACAACAGCTTGAAAAATTTGTGCGCAATGATGTCTGGGAACTTGTTCCTAGGCCTGATGGTGTGAATATTGTTGGCACGAAATGGAGTTTCTCAAGGATACTCTCAAATCGAGGGTGTTGACTTTTAAGAAAACTTTTCTCATGTGGCACGTCTGGAGTCTATTTGACTGTTTCTTGGAATGGCTTGTATTTTGAATTTCAAGATATATCAGATGGACGTGAAAAGCGCATTTCTTAATGGTTTGCTACAGGAAGAGGTACACGTGGAACAACCTAAGGGATTTGAGGACTCGGCTCATCCTGAGTATGTCTACAAGTTGAAAAAGGCATTGTATGGGCTAAAGCAAGCTCCACGAGCATGGTATAAAAGGTTAACAAGTTTCCTTGAAGAGAAGGGATATACAAGAGGGAGTGTGGATAAAGCACTGTTCACACTAGAACAAGAAAAGGAGATCATGATTGTCCAAATTTATGTTGACGACATAATCTTTGGTGGAACATCTCAGAAACTTGTTGATGTGTTTGTGGAGAATATGACTCACGAATTCGAAATGAGCATGGTGGGAGAGTTGAAGTACTTTATGGGGTTACAAATAACACAGTCAGACGATGGAGTGTTTATTTCACAAAGTACGTATGCAAAGAACCTGCTGCCTAGATTCAAATTGGATCAATGCAAGGAAGCCAAAACTCCTATGAGTACTACAAAAAGAATGACTAGTGACAGTGAAGGAAATGATGTTGACGTCAAGTTGTATAGAGAAATGAATGGGAGTCTCTTGTACTTAACATCAAGTAGACCAGATATATGCTTCAGTGTGGGCGTGTGTGCAAGGTACCAGGCCAAACCAAAATAATCACACCTGGAAGCAGTCAAGAGGATCATTAAGTATGTCAAGGGAACTGTCAATCTTGGTATCTGGTATTCGAAAGGGTCAAACAAGAATCTTGTTGGATACTGCGATGCTGATTGGGCAGGAAGTGCGGATGACAGAATGAGCACAAGTGGTGGTTGTTTCTTTCTCGGAAACAACATGATTGCATGGGTGAGTAAGAAGCAGAATTCTGTATCACTTTCGACAGCTGAGGCAGAATACATTGCCATGGGGAGCTGCTGCACTCAATTGTTATGGATGAAGCAGATGTCAGCTGACTACGGAATGGAGTCTTGAACACTTCTGGTTTACTGTGACAACAAGAGTGTCATCAGTATTTCGAAAACTCCAGTACAACACTCAATGACGAAGCACATTGACATAATGCACCACTTCATCAGAGAACTGGTTGAGGAGAAACAGGTAGTGGTTGAACATGTTGTCACTGAATTACAACTGGCTGATTTATTTAGTAAACC
Source organism: Eutrema japonicum (assembly GCA_030161315.1). NCBI lineage: Eukaryota > Viridiplantae > Streptophyta > Magnoliopsida > Brassicales > Brassicaceae > Eutrema > Eutrema japonicum. The sequence goes on along the minus strand of BSQW01000010.1, from coordinate 3,877,881 downwards.
ATTAGACTTTGCACGTTTTGTCACCTTAAGAAATTTGATTGGAATCTGTGAATTGTGACAGTTTGTGAAGTGTGCAGGGCTGATACAAGTGCTGAGACAGAATGTACATAAGGCTCATATTTTGTTTGGAGTCAAGGACATGAGTGGAAAAGAGCTACTTATCATGTTGTCAGCATGGACATCAACACAGAGTTACAGAGAGAAGAGAACTACAACGCTGAAGAGAGATCAGCCATGAGTTAGTTCTTGAGTAGTCAAGTGATGGAGCTAACGCATCTGCTAATCAAGTGAAAAAACAAAAAAAAAGGGGAACTGACTAGCAACCAGGTATCTGAAGATTTCAGTGATAGTACAAGGAAACCAATAAGTAACCATGTACTTGAGAAGTTTGATGATGATACAAGGGAACCTATATTCTAGCGGCTCTCTCTCTGATATATAACGAAGGTTGAAAACTGACTACATGCTGATAAAGATGTGATAATGTGAAAGCTAGCCACTGAAGTTGAGATGACCAAATGCAATGAATCATGACGAGCTGAGTGTGCATTCTGGCTTAGGTGTTGTGTCAGTTCTTGTAGCACTTCACCAGAAAAAGGTACAACAAGAAAACTGATTCAAAAACATTTTTCAAAGCTAGTTTAAAATTCTTGACATATGGAATGCCACTGCAGGTTTAAAATCCTTCACTACGTTGTTTACTTGAATGTGGCTGCATCAATTTCGTTCTGAGGACTGTACTATTGATTTTTTCATGTCCCGTAAAGTTATTTGTTGCAGTGAATCAGAGGTGTGAAAAATCCAAAACCGGTTAGCACAGATCCAAATCAATTTCAGTTTGACGAGGAAAACCAAATCTGCTTCAAATCTAAAACAAAACAAAACAAAAAGAGTGTGGGAAAACTTGGATATACCCACGACAAAGGGGAAACTCAAACATCACTTGCCTCAAAAACCCTAAAGTCGAAATAAAAAAGGAAAGCTCAAATCGGCAACCATGGTTTTTCGAACTCGACGGGGAAGGGTTGGGCACGGCGGCGAGATTCCGGCCTCACATGATTCTGGCGGAGAAGATCGACCCCACCTGGTCGATGACGATGATGGCGGCGAAGTCGCACCACCACCGCAATTAGCCCGTGATGACGGCGGCGGAGGGTCCTTCTTGCCGCATCTAACCGCGGAAGAGGATGGAGGAGGCTCGGCTCCATTGCCCGAGGTGGATGGTGTCGACGGCGAGGGCTAGGCTCCACTCTCGATGGTTGTGTGGGTATCCCCGATTTGAGGTGAACAAGGGGATGGCAAGGGAGCTTCTGGCGATCCCGCCGAAGCTGAGCGAGATTCCGGCAAGCAACCAGAAACTGCCGAAGAAGATGCAAACATGGGAACCCACGTGTTTAAAGTGATGGTATTTCTCTCCCTGTTACAAGTTAATAAATAAGATGCATTAAAAGATGAAATGATTTTCTTCTGAGTAGAGGGTTAGGAAAATTTTCAGCGATCCCATTATTCTACTTCAGAGGGAATGATCACACAAAGGATTGGAAGCGAGGCTAGGATTTTCCTATGATACCATTATTCGCCTACACCCTTTGATACATTGAGAGGGAAGAATCGGGGATTAGGTGGCAAACACCATCAATACTCGCGTCTCATACCTTGATGTGTATATGCAGATCTAAAAAAGAGAATATAATAAGAAATAAGTCTGGGGGAGAGAAAATAATACCAAAAAGTGTGAAATTGGATGGTTCCTTGTCATGATATTGTATGGGAAAGAATCTAGAAGGCTCTTGGTATTAATCACAGCGATGAAACTGGCGATGAGGGATTTATTGAGTAATGCTGTGAGATAATGTGTGTAGTCTAGGAAGCTGCGAATGTCTACGGAGAAGTACATGGTGGTTAGATTTGAAACTGGTTATGTGATACGTGGAGCACTAAGGAAAAGGGTCATTGCAGTGTTTCAAGAACAGGTGAGTCTCTATGTTTTCAAACTTATTTCTCTGGTTTAGTCTTCTATTTGCTTGAGGGCAAGCAAGGGCTAAGTCTGGGGGAGTTGATATATCAAGGTTTTTACCCATTTTAAGCCATGATATAAGTCCGTTTTGTAGAGTCTTTCTACTATTTTGTAGTGGTTTAGAGTCTTTTACAGGTTTTAGCACGTTTGGAGCATAATTGGAGATATTGGAGCTTTCTGGAGCATTTTGGATCAAAGCATAAGCTCATGTAGCTGAGTACCCGATTTGAAGCCTTAGTGTCGATCGATACTGACTAGTATCGGTCGATACTCACTGCAGCAAGACACGAGTCGCGACTTAAATGAAGAATTGAGGAATTGCAAAATTGCCCAGAAGACTTTATTATTTACAAGAATCCCCAAAACGTGATTTAGGTTATTTAAGAGGGTTTTACAGCCACTTTGATGGCTATGCAAGTTTTATTCTACGCTTGATCTTACTTTGGTTTTTGGAGAGACAACTCTGAACTCATGTTTCTTATTGATTTCTTTGATGATCTATTCAATCATGTTGTTTTCATTCTCCATGTCTAAGTATATCCACTTTAGGTTTAGGGTTCTCATAAGGGTTTTCTCTGAATGCTAGGTTGATTAGTTGATTAGGATTCACTATCTGAATTAGTTCTTCACCTTAGGTTGTGTTCAAAGCTTGTTCTAGATTAGCTACCTAGAACTTAGATCTTAGGATAATTGATTAGGCACGAGAGTGCGATTAATTACCTGATAGAACTTAGGGTGAGCAAAATAACTATTCGCAAAGAGATTTGGTTTAGTTGTTTTGTGAACAAATCAAACTTGAACTAAAAGCTGGTTTAGACTTTAGGATTCGCAAAGAGATTTGGAATTCTAGGGTTTAGACTTAGATAGTTTTCGCAACGAGAGTTGGTTAGCTATACTTTAGTGATTTGAGTTCAAGATCCTGACTAACTAGTTTATCTGCATTCATTGATTTCCTGAGAAATACCCTGAACCTATCTTTCTCCCAATCGACTTACAACACTTTTAATTTACGTATTGCTTTCAATTACATCTTTTGGTTTAGCTTAATTCGAATCTATTTAATCTATTGTGTGATATCCTGAATTCTTGTATTCGACCCCTACATATACTACAACAACTGCTTTAGTACTTATAGTGTATTAATTTAAGCATATCAATGCTTCATGAGGCATGATCCAAAAAGTCTGGAGCTCCAAAGAGGCCATAGGAATGAGGGAATTGTTGGTTCCATTCATTATTGACCATTTTTCAGTCTAATTTTTTGGCAATCGGCCTGCTAGATCTCTTATTCCACTAGGTAAAAGAACTCCCTCTAAATGTTAGGTCAGAGAGAGAAGCATCCAATAAGTAAGCCCTGAAATCTCTGATGAATTTATCCACATTATGATTGGTGTAAGCAGAATGTTCTGAAGGACTCAGCACTTGGTTGAATTCCCCTTGCATTGACCACATTTTCCCACTAATTCTTGGATCCGCTGCCAGCACAACAATTTCATCCCAAAGGATTTTACTTGTTACCTCAATGTTCGCAACATAAACAAAAGATACAATTATCTTAGATGTATAACCTAACATAACAGCTTCGCAAGTCATCATATGCAAGGACGTAGAGATGACAGAAACTTGGATGCTGGGATGCCATAAGTTATAGTTGTTCGCAAAAGACTAGTCGGGAAGCAAAGCATCTATAAAAAATTTATGCTTCGACTTTTTCACATGAGTCTCCAAAAGACTCCCGAAAAGAGGCGTATTTACCTTGAACCACTTCTTAAAGCCACACTGATGACTAGCTATATTAAAGCCTCTAACATTCCAACAAAAAATGTCACTACACATAAAATTAGTGATTTTTGGGATCCTTGTCCCGCGAATTCCTGGATTTCTTTTTAGACAACACCTCAATGAATTGACCTTCCTCCTCCTCGCAGCTTGATTCTTTTTTCAGAATCCGAAGAAGAAATAACTGAATAATCCTCTTCAACCTCAAACTCCTCAACTTTCTCTTTACCTTTACCTTTGCGAGACTTAGTTTTGCTTTGGTGCTTGCCTTTAGAAAGAGCTGCTTCTCCATCAGGTTCATGAATACGAAGTTGGTTTGATTTCACGACATGTTTTATCCCTTGAGGCATGGCTAACAGGTCCTGAGAAGGTGGGATTCCCTCTAAGGGTAACTTCATGTGATCAAGATCAACTGGAACAACTTTTGAAAACTTTCGTGAAGCTTTTTTCTTAGACTTCTTCGTTTGAGTCCGGGGGCATTTATCAGAATGGTGATTAGTGCCTTTGCATTCTAAACAAGAAATTGGTGCAGTTTTGCAACGCTTGAGCTTGTGACCCACCTCGCTACAGAAAGAGTAGATTGGAGGCATCCAAGGATTAGATACTTCCACCCTACTTATCTCGCATGATTGAAATTGAACGTTAACCGCATTAGGAATGGGCTTACGAGGATCGATGATAGTGAACACCTTAGCCACTTCAAAGTTTGTTTTGTTTGTCGTGGATGGATAAAGGATTTTTGGATGCCCCACTAACCCGGCAATGTGTTCCAGCCCTTCATCATTGAAGAATTGGAGAGGAACTTTTCGCAACTCGAGCCAAATCGGTGCGGAGGTCAGTTCTGGTTTAACCGGAGTGAATCCCGGTTCCCACTTTACCACGAACATGGTTTATCCTTCGATTTGCCATAGACGTTGATTTAGTACACGATTTGGAATCTTAAAAAGAAATGCATGACCTTCCATTTTTAATACATAAATATCTCGAAATTGGTGACTCCATATACCATTCACTAGGTTGTGGAGCGTTCTTTGGGTCGGCGGATCGGAGTAGAACTGGCCAAGGATAAAACATTCCCACGACTTTCAGCTATTCTCAATCACCGAATTTGGGATCTTCACACAAGCTTATCCCGATGAGAGAATGAAAGCTTTACCTTTCTTCTTGAGAGATTTGGTATGACCTTTCAAAATATCACACCACGAATACCGTGGAGGAGAAATTGTATTGGTTGTCTTCATTGGGTCAACTACTTTCACAATGTTCGCAGTTGTGACAAGGGTAATAGGAGCTTCAATCGAGTTCCCTATTATTTCCACTGGGTTCGTTGTTTTCACGACTTTTGCAGAGCTCCGGATCTTTAAAGAATCCGGATCTGGATATCTGGACCTCATAATTTAACTATTCGGATCCGACTCCCTCAGATATCTGGATTTTCGGAGCAGATCGAAGCGGATCTCGGATCACGGATAATAATTCCACCCCTAATACATACGCTTTATGTTAATTGTGAACTATTTTAGAGGTAATAATGTAGCGGAAAACTCGATAAAACTAAATTCATAAGTAATTTTTTGAATATCCAGAAAATAGTAATTTTAATATCGTTTATCTTCAAAAGAAAATATTGGAAATAAGGAAGATAATTAACGAACTCTCAACGAATTTTCTGACGGATTTGGCCGTCAGTTCCCGGCAACTTTCTTGTAATGTTATATATAAAGTCTATTTATAAGATTGCTCGAAAATTCTAAAAACCACAAAACTATTATCGTAATTAAAAATAAGAAGTCTGTCATTGAAGTTTTATTGGTTGTGGTGTAATCTCGCTCCAACTTTTCACAGCGTGTAAATGTAGTCCAGTCAAATAAATATTGAATTTTCAGTATATTTTATAAAATCCTGACATGGTCGAGTAATAATTATAATTTATACATAACGAATACTGCATTATTAGATGGATATTAGATGAAGGTTAACAGCTAAGTCTACTGATTAGTTGGGTGAAGATTAATGACTAAGTTTATTTAAATAGCTGGGTGATAATGACAGCTTGACGGCTTGATTCAATTATACATTAGATATGTCAAAATTAGATTAGGAAAATAAAAATATATACACTTCTTAAATAGTATATCTTGCTTCCAACAATAATATATTACTTTTGGATCGGCAACATAAATTGTATATTTGTTACATTGGTCGATGATAAACGCTAAGTTAAATAAACATTAACGTGCGTAGCAATCACCATGATCCTCCATAGCGATCGACTCGACTTTTATTTAATTTTTCTAGAGATATTTGTACATAATATCATTTATTTCAACTTTTAATAACAAATTAGCACTTTGAAAGTTATCACTTTAAAAAAATAGTTATCACTTTTTGTGTGAAAATATGATTTTATCCTTGTTATTGATGCATCGTGTACCGTACATCTACATTGTGTAAAGTACACACCATACTGCTACTCGACGGTGCCCATATCATATGCCATAAGCTATTGTTAAGATACTTATATTATTAGGAGCATACATATCAAAATCTCACTGTATTTATGCTCTCCTCTTTTTACTTAATTTACCATACAATCTCCCATTACATATCAAAATCTGTTTCATCGAATCTCTTTGTTATATATTAAGAGTCGCTACAATTGATCAGGAGGAGATCTGCAGTGGAGATGGTGGACTCATTGAAGACATAAAGTAAGTAGTTATTGGTTCTTCTTGATGATCAAAGTTCTAAGTCTCAAGAAATTCGTTTGTTTACAATTAAAGTCGTCGAAGAAATAAAGTAAGAGTAAATAAAAAATGTAGATGTATGGTACACAGGGATAAAATTGGGTTGAACAGTAAAATAAGTGCTACATTTTACTAAGGTTTTAAAAAGGTCTAACTTGCTAATGAAAGTTGAAATAAGTGACATCATATGCGGAATCCCCATTTTTCTATAAACATTTACAAGTGTTTTGCAAGAATTAGCACTTTCTAGATTTAGCATAGTTTTTAGTACTTAAATTACTGTTCATAGTTTTTAGACCTTTTGGTATTATTCGTGATAATTTAGTCATTGTACAGTACGGCGTATACGCATGTGTATGATACACGGGTAGAAAAAATGAGTATTTTCATTATTTACACGTTAAAAAACAAAATAAAATAATAAGTGTTCAATTTATAAGAAAATTTGAATTAAATATCAATATGTACAATTATGTCAACATTTACCTATAAAATCTTCAATTTTATATTTGTGTGTGTGCGTATGTGTCCGTGAGGAGAGTAAGAAAATATCAAAAGTCAGAACTCAGAACTCGGAAGAATGAGTGAAGAAAATAAGAAGCAGCACTTTGTGCTAGTACATGGTGCATGCCATGGTGCGTGGTCCTGGTACAAGGTTAAACCGCTTCTCGAGGCTTCAGGCCACCGCGTAACCGCTGTAAACTTAGCTGCTTCCGGTATAGACACAACCAGGTCGATCACTGAGATCTCCACATATGCAAACAATACTCTGAGCCATTAATTCAGCTAATGGCCTCATTACCAATTGATGAGAAGGTTGTGCTCGTTGGTCATAGCTTTGGTGGGTTGAGCTTAGCCATAGCCATGGATACGTTTCCCGAAAAGATCTCTGTCTCTGTCTTTTTGAGTGCTTTCATGCCACTACAAGAAAACTGTCAATTTCCAACGAAAATTTACGACCGTTTTAAATCGATGTAACTTTACATCGACATTACGACGACATTACGACGAAATATGTGTTCGATGTAAAATCGTCGTAAATATATGTCGTCGTAATTTCGATGTAAAATTACAACCATTTTACGACGACATTACGACGACAATATAAATCGTCGTAATATCGATGTAACTTTACATCGATATTACGACGAATATGGCTTCTGCATATTACGTTGATATTACGACGTAATATCGTCGTAATGACGAAATTACGTCGAAAATATTTGATGTAAATAATTAGGTTACCTATAAGAAACCGTGTTTTACCAAATTCTCAGAGTCGACGTGAAATCTTCGTGATACCGATGTCACTATTTACGTCGTAACATCGTCGTAAAACTACGACGAATTTACGACGATTTAGTTTTAATTTACATGTTTGGTTTATCAATGTATATCATGTTTTACATAACTTCTAATCATAGTATAAACATGATAATCCATCGTATAATCATCGTTGTTGAATCTGTTGTTAAATATTAAAGGTATTAGATGCACAAATATACTTCGTTCTTACTTCCAGGATATGTGTATTGTGATTTAGGGTTTAGGATATAGATTTAATCTATTACAATGAAATTACGATGGATTCGTCGTAAATTCGTTGTAAAAATTACAACGAATTTACGACGAATCCGTCGTAATTTCGTTGTAATACTTAAAATTTAGGGTATAGGGTTTGATTTACATGTTTGATTTTTTTATCTTATATCTTGTTTTACGTAAGTTCTAATAATTGTATAAACAAGTTAAAGTTTTTACAAAATCATTTACATGATTTAAGTCATCCATGTTACGAATATATACTTATAAGAACGAACGCTATACATTATTATGTAAGATAAGGAAATCGACGACGATATAGATTCAATCGTCGTTATTGAATCTGTTGTTAAATATTAGAAGTATTAGATGCACAAATATACTTCGTTCTTACTTCCAGGATATGTGTATTGCGATTTACGGTTTAGGGTATAGATTTAATCTATTACAACGAATTTACGACGGATTCGTCGTAAATTCGTTGTAAAAAGGATTCGTCGTAAATTCGTTGTAAAAATTACAACGATTTTACAACGAATCCGTCGTAATTTCGTTGTAATACTTAAAATTTAGGGTTTAGGGTTTGATTTACATGTTTAGTTTTTTTTTATCATATATCTTGTTTTACGTAAGTTCTAATCATAGTATAAACAAGTTTAAGTTTTTACAAAATCATTTACATTATTTAAGTCATGCATGTTACGAATATATACTTATAAGAACGAATGCTATACATTATTATGTAAGATAAGGAAATTGGTGACGATATAGATTCAATCGTCGTTATTGAATATGTTGTTAAATATTAGAAGTATTAGATGCACAAATATACTTCGTTCTTACTTCCAGGATATGTGTATTGCGATTTTACGGTTTAGGGTATAGATTTAATCTATTACAACGAATTTACGACGGATTCGTCGTAAATTCGTTGTAAAAAGGATTCGTCGTAAATTCGTTGTAAAAATTACAACGATTTTACAACGAATCCGTCGTAATTTCGTTGTAATACTTAAAATTTAGGGTTTAGGGTTTGATTTACATGTTTAGTTTTTTTTATCATATATCTTGTTTTAGGTAAGTTCTAATCATAGTATAAACAAGTTTAAGTTTTTACAAAATCATTTACATTATTTAAGTCATGCATGTTACGAATATATACTTATAAGAACGAATGCTATACATTATTATGTAAGATAAGGAAATCGGTGACGATATAGATTCAATCGTCGTTATTGAATCTGTTGTTAAATATTAGAAGTATTAGATGCACAAATATACTTCGTTCTTACTTCCAGGATATGTGTATTGCGATTTACGGTTTAGGATATAGATTTAATCTTTTACAACGAATTTACAACGGATTCGTCGTAAATTCGTTGTAAAAATTACAACGATTTTACAACGAATCCGTCGTAATTTCGTTGTAATACTTAAAATTTAGGGTTTAGGGTTTGATTTACATGTTTAGTTTTTTTAATATTATATCTTGTTTTACGTAAGTTCTAATCATAGTATAAACAAGTTTAAGTTTTTACAAAATTATTTACATTATTTAAGTCATGCATGTTACGAATATATACTTATAAGAACGAATGCTATACATTATTATGTAAGATAAGGAAATCGGTGACGATATAGATTCAATCGTCGTTATTGAATCTGTTGTTAAAAGTTAGAAGTATTAGATGCACAAATATACTTCGTTCTTACTTCCAGGATATGTGTATTGCGATTTACGGTTTAGGGTATAGATTTAATCTTTTACAACGAATTTACGACGGATTCGTCGTAAATTCGTTGTAAAAATTACAACGATTTTACGACGAATCCGTCGTAATTCCGTTGGACATCGAAATATTTAATTTACCGCGTGGGGAAAAAATTTCAATAGGTTGAATTTTCGATTTTTACTATTACGACGATTTTACGACGGAATCGTCGTAAAATCGTCGTAAATTACCAATGATTTTACGACGACCACAAAATCTATATATACGTGACCAGCTTTTTCCTCCCTCACAATCTCACACAAACTCACTCTCTCTCTAAAACGCTCTCACCTCTCTCTACCTACGAAAAAAGTAAAAAAATTATTTTTTGATTTTTTAAATTATATTATTGTTTGTGAGGATTTTGAATTGTTAGTTAGGATTGTAATTTTTATTAGTTAGGATTGGACTTATTAGTTAGGAATGGAATTATATTATATCGGAATTGAGTTATTTTTAAATATTTTTTTAGATATGGCGCCACGTAAGACACACTATCGGCAGTTTCTCGAGACGGGACCGAGTGCTAATTCGCAACTCCCGTCATCTTCTGCGACACCGTCCGCTGTTCCGGATTCTTTTTCCCAACCAGCGCCGCCTCCAGAAGAAAGTGCTCGACCGCCGTTGTTGTATGCGGGATTGACTGTCGAAGATATTTTGCAGTCGCCGGGGCATGATTCTTTAAATCGGTTAGATCCGCGAAGGCTCCCGAATAGTTTATATTAAGAATTTTATTTTGTATTTTAAATTTTATTTTAAATTTTGAATAGATTTATAAAATTTTAATTTATAAATATAATTTTATTAATTATTTTTTTTAATTTTAATTGAAAAAAGAAATAATATATTATATATATATGTATTACATCGAGTTTACATCGACTCAACATTTACATCGATTTTACATCGTTCAATAATTTACGATGAATTTACATCGAATATTTTACATCGATTTACCAACGTATTTACAGCTACCTATTACGACGAATTTACGACGAATTGTCAAAACAAAAACTGTATAATTCGATGTAAAATCGATGTAATGTTTCATCCTATTACGACGAATTGACGACGGATTGTCGAAAAAAAAATTGTATAATTCGATGTAAATTGATGTAATGTTTCGATGTAAAATCGATGTAATGTATTCGTCGTAAAATCGATGTAAATTTACATCGATTTTACGACGAATAATATACGACGATTTTACGACGATTTTTAGTCCTCCTTAATGTTACGACCAATTTACGACGATTTCCGATTAACGACGATCATATTACGACGAATTGTTATTCGTCGCTAATCCGTCGTAAACCATGTTTTACAACCAATTTACGACGATTTTGTTAGTTGTAAAAGGGCAGTTTTCTTGTAGTGTGCCCGATACTAAACACTCACCATCCTTCGTCTTGGACAAGGTATCTCGTTTTTTTGTTTGACTTTTTGATGATCATATATATATCAAGAAAAAGGCTCATGCTGATCGTGAACGTCTCTTTCTTTAGCGACCAATACTTTATTTATTTTAAATGTTTATTATTAGTTTGACATATTATTATTTATATTACTAGACGAACTTCTTATACCGAAAATATCTTTATGGCTTTTGTTGACAAAAACGCAATTACAAAACTGTTATTATTTTTCCAGCGTGCAAAAAAAACAAAAGTCTACCGTTATTTGACATTAGACTTGTTTGATGTTAGTCAACTCAAATTTTGGTCCGTAGATTTGTTTGATGGATGGTATATTTGTTTGAAATATGATATATTTATTAAATCTTGGTAGAATTATTTTAACGACGCGGTATATATATTTATTTGTGGTAGATATATTATCTTTGATGGTATATTTATTTATGAGTTGGTAGACTTTACGACCAAACCGTTGACTAACGGTAAATATTTGAATTTTTTGGTAGATTTATTGACCATGGTGGTAGATTAATCTTACAAAACGGTAGACTTATTTCTTTTGGTGGTAGAGTTAATCAGTGTGAATTATTTTTTCGTGACGGTAGATTTGTATTGGTAACGGTAGATTTATTTATAATGGCGATAGATTTAAAACCGTGTAAAATCTTGGTGGCTTCGTTTTGTAACGGTGGTAGATTTAATATTAATGACGGTATATTTAAAATTAGTTGGTAGATTTATTGTTAATGGTGGTAGATTTAGTAATTATTTTGGTATTTACTCAGATAACCTCAGTTGGTAGACTTATTATTTCGCGTTGTGCTAGACTTTTAATGACGGTAGATTTATTGATATTGTTTGGTGGTAGACGTTTAACTTTTTTTCAGAATGCGAAATGACGTTTTTGCCCTACACTAAAACTCATACTTACAAAAAAACCAGGCACCCAAATATGCTAAGTATGAAAAAAATTTAGTGTTTGATGGTATATTTATTTTGTTATCCTCCTTTTTTTTTGGGTTAAGATTAATCTTGAACTTATGTCATATTGGTTCTTTTAAGCATTCACCTTATGTCTTTTTGGTTTTCTTTTGTGTAATAACTATCTTTTAACTTAGAGTATTTTGGTTCTTGTTTGTGTTTATTCGGGTACATTTAACTCAAATTACACCAAACCTTAAACATTACAATGTCAAATGTTCGCATACTCTAATAAACAAACCGAACATGCAATTCCATATGAGCTCTTACATGCCATGCTTAAAGATGTATTGAGACTTTTCCTCCATACTAAACTCGTTCCTTCTACTTAAACTACTTTTGTTATATTACGTAATCCTGTAATAATCGGTATTTCAAACTTGTATTACTTTCTGCTATTTCAAACTTTGTTATGGCAAATAAAACTACCATTAAGTACCATTAAACTTTCATAAGTGGATTTAAAATACATGGTTTAGACAACAAATCTACCCAAACTTGCAAAGGACCAACATCATGCCAAAAAACATGGTCCTCTGAAAGTATAGTTACATCATCAAGAACTGCATAACCAGCCACTTTTAAGTCTCAAAAAATAAGCGACATCCAAAAAATTAAGCCATCGTTTAACCTCGTAGTCCCAAAAAACAAGTCTACCGAACAACGAGAATTACAACCAAAAATAGCAATTAACTCTTTGTAACTAGGACCTTCACCTGGTTTAACACCCAACTTTGCCCAAAAATCCTTGTGGTCTATGTCCCAAGCATCATCCACATCTATGGGGTCACAGTTCATGCCAGTTATATGAGCATACTCGTGGAGTGAGAACCTAAGCGGACGACCTCCAATGAGTATTCACATCTCATATTTCTGTTTAATCGCCAATTCGTTGGTCACCAAATGATGAACGGCCTGCGCATACCAGGTATACGACTTCAGAGCAAGCTTCAGCAATACGCCAATCTGAGAATTGTTCAGGATGTCAAAATAAGCATCATCACCAACTGCTTCTTGCATCTTCCCAAATTCACTTAGTTTGAAATTATGGTGGAAACTCTTCTTCTGCAAAGGTGATCTTCCTTACGGATACAGTCTGGGTGGATAATCATTCTTCCCGCTAGAAGTGACCATCTATGCACATATAAAAGAAATATTAGTAAGTCTACCACTATATAAAACAAATCTACCACATCGTAACAATATCGTAACAAATCTACCATAATGGACATACCTATAACTCTACCATCAAAACCTACATTAAATCTACCATAAAAGAAAAACAAATCTACCATCAAATAACAAATCAATCATCGATCTCTACCATCAAAACCTAATAAATCTACCGTAAAAGACAAACAAATCTACCATCAAATAACAAATCAATAATCGAACTCTAACATCAAAACCTAACAAATCTACCATATAAGACATACAAATCTACTATCAAATAACAAAGCAATCATCAAATATACCTATAAGTCTACCATCTCTTGAATAAATAACTTCACCATGAAAAAGGAATTATTTACTCTCTTACTTCTAATCTCAAATTTCACAAAAATTATCGGAATTTGCAGAGGCCGGTAATATCACCGAAGATGACGCCATGTACCTATCGGAGAAGAACAAGAATAACGATCATGATAAATCTACCATCAATTATTATAAATGAACCAAAAGTCCATAACCCCATTTCGTTTTAAAATTAAATCTACAATCACATCACACAATATCTACCACAAAGGACATAAGCAGTTTCACATTCCTCACCGAAAAATATCTTCACTCTCGCCGGAAATGTCTTCTATTTGACCAGAAACACATTTTAACACCGCCGACTGCAAACGACAAAAAAATTAGGGTTAGGTTTTCTCGAGAAAAATCTCATTTAGTTTTACGGCCGCCGCAAAATCACCGAGCCTTCACCATTAATCGCCAACACGAGGCCACTCGAGTCGCCGAAACCCTCGAGTCGCTTCCCCAAACTCTCTCCTCGCCTCGCCGTAACCCATATTTGTCGAGTGTGAAATCGCCCCAGAAACTTCGTCGAAGAAAGGGAAAACTAAAACGAAGGCAAAGGATGAAGATAGTTACCTGAAACGCTTCACTACTAGCCAGATTCGTCTCATAATCACGCCGAAATCGAACTCGCTCCAATCGCCGATATCGCCTTCGTCGAGGGCGAATTGTGGTTTTTTTGTTTTTTCCCGACTTTTTTTTTTTTGAGTAAACCCTTTTTTATAGATAAAATATCTCTTTTTAAATAAAAACATTAATCTTTTTTTTTAACATAAAAATATATAAAATATAATTACATAATGGCAATGTCGTAATAATATGTGAAAAGTGGATAGAATAGACATAAACCTGTAAGGTTAGTCTAGTAAACATAGAGTTAATCTAGTATTATTCCTTATGAACGAGGTTAGTTTGAGGAATTCTATCTTTATTTTAAATAGTTTTTGTTGAGTTGAAGTTTAAACTGATGAAAAACATGTAGTGTCCAATATTAGTCCAAGAATTTAATATTTTAAAACGAACCTAAAAGAATAAGGAAGATTGCTTATAGAGATATTTGCATGGTTTATCACTTATATTAGGTTTTATTAAATTTATAATATTTTTTAAAAACTAGTTAAATTTCTAACACTTTCGTTTGTTAGAAGATCATTTTACCCATTTCCTTACTTTACCGTGTTCCGTATACAACCGTTCATGCCGTACTGTAGCATGGGCAAATTCGGAAAAATTGGAGGTGTACAATACCCAAAATACTAAAAACTAACTAAACCTAAAATAAGTGACAAACCATACAAAATCCCCTAGCTTATAATATATCTAGAAATGTTGCATGTTTAGTCACTTTTTAAGATTTTACCTAGTATTCTAACAGTTTTTGAAAAGTTATGTAAAACTAACACTTTATATATTATACACATGTTGACTTTCCAGTATTATATCTAGAAATGTATTTTCTTTGGGGATCTTGCATGTTTAGTCACATTTTAAGATTTTACTTAGTATTCTAATACTTTTTGAAAAATAGTGTAAAACTAACTCTTTCTATATTGTACACGAGTTTACTTTCCAGTTTTACCTTTGTATAATAATGTGTGCCTTAACAGTGTACAATACACAAACCAATAAAAAACATGGATAAAATGGTCATTTGGCGTAGAAAAAGAACAAAAAAAAATGGAAGTGCTAAAATGATAAGAATTTTTTTATAAATGACCATAGGTGCAAATATCTATTTTTCTTTTTGTCAGCAACATTCATTGTACCAAGTTTGAATATGGGTGATAGCATATCGATGACACTAATACTAACCACTAAAATTAAGCTATACAAATCCTTATATATCTAGAAAATATTTGGAAAGCTATGTTTAAAGCCCTCTTGATTATTCTTAGGCCATTAATGTTTGCACGGTTTTTAGATTTTTGTTTTTGGTTTTTGGTTTTTGGCTTTTAGTTTTTTTATTTTAGATTTTAGATTTTGAGTTTTTGATTTTTGATTTTTGATTTTTCTGTAGATTTTAGTTTTTAAGAAACTTGAATGATTAGTTTTTGGATTTTTTTTGTTTAAAAAAATTGGGACTTATTAGATACGTTATTTTTTAATTGTTTTTATGGTTTTTGTTTTTAGTGTTAAATATACAAATTAATTAATAAGAACATATTATTTATAAAAATAATAATTACTACAAAAATTATCAATAAAAAGTGCACTATTTATTTCATAAAATTATTATGAAAAAAGGAAAAATAATACGTCAAAAAAAACAACAAACGAAAACCACAATTACAATCATCGTGAATTCTATAAATTTTTGACTTGTTGCTTCTTGAATATGTATTTCTAATTTTCGTTTTACTCTGTCTTTAGAGGGCCAGTACGCCAACTAGCTAATATGTTCCATCTCAGACTCATAAACGTCAAGAAAAATATGAACCATACTATCAGTCCATTGTATATTTCCCTTTAATAACAATATTACATACACATAGTGAGTCAGCTAAATTGTATACAATGAAAGTAGCCAATGAGAAAAAACTTAATCAACTAAGTAGATACCTCTTTGCCGTTTGATGACTGTCCTTGATTCGCCATACCTACAGTAAAACAAATAATTAATAGCTATATTTTCTTTAAAAATAATTAATTTTATTTTGAAAACTATGGTTAAAATATATAAAGATTATGTAATATGATGACAACAAAAATAATGTAATAAGAAAATAAAAAATAATAATTAATAGTTAGAATTTTAAAATACAAAATTAAATTACAGTGTAACATATGTATAATAGTTATAACTAACAAGTTTAATTAGTTTTACTATAAAATTACAGTAAAAATGATAAAACAATATAAACGTAATTAACAAACCTTACCCAAAATAATCAGCTTAATTTGTAACATGAGATTTTTTTTTGCGTTCGTGTGTTTGGTTGAGAAGTGTATATATGCAATTGTCTCTTAAATAGAAAAAGTTGATGTCTAAAATTAGTACAAAAAAACTTGCAAAAAAAAAGGTGAAAAATCTTGGCAATTATTGGGAAAAAACCAAGGAATAGAGATTCTAGTTTTTATGTAGGAAATGGAAAATCTATGGAAAATCTAATTTCCATAAAAATTAGAGAATCACTTTGACCAAAATCTTGATTGGATAAAAATTTGGTTTTTTGAAAAACCAAAACCAAAAACTATTTCAAAAACCATTCAAGGCCTTAATTTCTGTGTAATTGCTACTCACGATTATGTTTGTAGAAAGACCTAAAATAAGGAGACATGTTATTTGTAGACAGACCTAATTTTATGACATATAATACATTAATTAATACAATGATTCTCTCTAATATCTAACTTTCCTATACGATAATATTTAGATTTATAGTAAATAGGTTTCTAACCGATCATGCATAGTACTCTCTATAAGATTTTAGAGTGGATAGTGCCAACCAATAAATTTGTTGCTGCAGTGCATATCTAAAAAATTCAAGAAGATATATATTGAGAAAATGATATTAAAGATTTCCTTTTTGGAGTCTTTTCGTTAATTTCAACATCGTTTTCATATTTTGTAATCTATCTACAACTATAATTTTTGTGGTCAGTATTGATAGGCATGCATAGATCATGTCTAACTTCTACGTGGGGTCCAATGAATTTGTTTTTTTTGTTTTTCCTTTTAACGTCTCACAACACAAACGTCCAATATTTTTTTGTCTATTAAAAATCAAATCTTAGTTGTATTGTCAGAGTTTTACCAAAGTAGGATTAATTTGATAATGTATAATTTGAGTTTGAAATTTTCTTTACCAAAGATAAATCTGAGTTTGAATTTTTTATTATTATTTAATTACGTAAAAGTTTGGAAGCAAGGCACAAGAAGGATATTGGATGGGCACCGAATTCGAACCATACGGCTCAGACAATTCTGGGCTTAGTATGTTCTTCAGCCATGAGTTCATGAAGCTCGGTCTCTATCAGCTTTCTGCAGTTGAGGTAATTTCATTTATCATCATACATTTTAAAACTTATCTATGTATTATTATTTTTTACCTCTATCTCTTAAAACAAAGCCAAAAATCAAACCAGAATGCTTTTGAGAACATTTGACTGAATATTGATAATAATAAAAAGTAAATACAAAGTATGCATGTTTAAACATATTTTTCTGACTTTTCGTAGTTCGTAATTATTGAGCCAGAAGAAAACAAAAACATATAGTCTTTCAATTCAAAATGATTTATATAAGACTTTTCAATTTAAAATTAGACCATCCTCACTAGCTAGGGAATGTGGGTGTTTTTCTATACAGTAGGAAAGCAAATGAGGAAGGCAAATAAAAAAAGCAAGGAGGAAGGCAAATTTTCCCTTCGTGTGAAATTAGGTTATGGGTCCCACATCCTTCTGATGTGGTGACCTATGATTGGTTACTTTTTTTTTTTTTTTTTAAATGCTATTTTGTTTCAATAATTAATCAAAAATTAAAATAAAAATCACACCATTATTTTTTATTTCTTAACATCTATAAATAGAGACTAGGTTTATTTCATTTGGACACCAAAAAATATCGACTTCGAACCTTCAAACAATTCTGCATCGAGCTCTTCAATCAACGTCGACACCCAAATATTACCACAATTTGAAGTTCATGTGCAAGGCCGGTCAGAATCGGATATTCATGTTAGAGCCAATTTACGTGATAGGGGTCAACATATTCAATTGAAGAAGGATCTCGTCGAGCATATTTGGCAAAGATTCGGAGCAACCCTCAATTAGAAATATCAAAATTTATTTCTAAGTTTATTAATGTTTGGTGTTTGTTTTGTTGTAAGATTTTAATGAATTATGTATGTTTGGTTTGTCTTTATTAATAATAACGAGTGTTGTTTATTTATCTAGAAAATGAGTATATTATTTTTTATTTATTAATTAACTCTAATTAAAAAAACAATTATATATTAGTTATAAAATATAATTTGTGTGATTATAAATATATTAATCGTAATAGTATTTATAAAATGTATAACATATATAAAATAATTAAAATAAAATAAAATGAGTTATATATATGATGGAGTGATGTGGAGGAAAGAGAAAATGAGGTGGAGGAAAGAGAAAACGATTTGCCTTCCTACTGTGGAGTTGGGTGTGAATTGTTGGAGGGGAATGATGTGGAAGGAGAATAAAATGATGTGAAAAGAATATTGAAAGGGAAATTTGCCTTCCTACTGGAGATGGTCTTAAGGTTTTGATATATTTAATTTAAAAAATTTAATGATAGCCTATAGGAGCTTTTTGGATTTAAACATGTTACATTTTCTCTGTTTCACAAAGAGTGTCATTTTGACACATTTCACATATATTAAGAAAACTAATAAAAATTCTATTTTACACTTTATTAATACACTAAACAAAATTTTTCTTTCTAATTAATACATTAAAACACTAGGGTTAAAACTGGATTTTTAATAAAAAATTTACATTGAAAATGCAAAGTGACATTTTTTGTGAAACAAAAACAAAGTGTTAAAATGACACTCTTTATAAAACAGAGCGAGTAGTAGATTTTAGCCAAAAGCATAGTTAACCAGATTTTCCTTTTCAAGATCATGGCCGAATTAGTTCTACCATTTTTGATTCTTATATATTTTTTGCTCTGGCAAAAAATTTCATTTAGGATCTTGAACTGGGATTGCTTTTAAAGAGACCTGGATCGTTGTTTATGAGCGACTTATCGAAGATGAAGAACTTCTCAGATGAAGGGTATGGACATGTTCCTCGAGCTTACATAGTGTGCAAAGAGGATAAAGCCATTCCAGAAGAATTTCAAAGGTGGATGATTGATAATTTTCCAGGGAATATAGTGATGGAAATGAAGGAGACAGATCATATGCCAATGTTATGTAAGCCTCAGCAACTCTGTGATCACTTCATGGAAATCGCCAACAAATTCGTTTAAATAATATATCTTGATGAAAATGTATTGGATTTGATACAAATAAGGGTTTGTCGCAAATGGATAATAATAATGTATCTTTTAAAATTTTCAGACTTTGTTACTTTATAGTTTTTATGTTATAAACACTACGCACAAAAAGAGTCATTTGCAACGGAAAAAATTATATCGTGGTATTAAAATGAATTTCTACATTTTTTGTGCAAGTATCTTCTATATTATTTGAGAAGTTAGGTTGAGAAAAAAAAACTTTATTGTGATACTTAATCACGAAATTACATCAAATAAATCAGATTATTATTAGAAGATTCAAATAAACCTTGAAAATCTTTTGTATCCATGACCACTCCTAATAATTTAGAGACCTAAAGCAAATTTAATAAATATGGCCTTCATTTTTTTGGGGGCTTTTACACAAGATATCACTTATTTCAATTTTCATTAGCAAGTTAGCACTTTTAAAAACCTTAGTAAAATATAGCATTTATTTTACTGCTCAATCTAATTTTGTCCATGTGTAATACGGCGTGTACGGTTCATGATGCAGCAATAACAGGGATAAAATCGTTTTTTCACACAAAAAATGACAAGTATTTTTAACACTTTGAAAAAGTATTAATTTGCTAATGATGATTGAAATAAGTGACATTCCGTGCAAATATCTCTCTTTTTCAGATAAATCTTAATTTTTATCGGCAAATGGTACAGTTTAGTTCTTTATTTATGTAGCTTGAAAGGAATAATACTATGAGTACTGTTGTTTTATTTATGTGTTTTTAACTTTATTATTTCTATATTTTAATTTTACTACAATTTTTGTTTTGATAAAATTTAAAAGTTTTTGAATCAGGGAGACGTTCAATTAGTTGGAGAGCTTATGATTAGTCAAATATATAAGCCAGATAACCTATTATGAAGTCCGACATGGGGAGAATATTCTCACCACAAAAAATAGATTGTTGCTGTGAGATAGTTGTTCAGATTTTTTTCTCTGTGTAATTTATCGTTCCTTTAATTTACAGGCATAATACTTAGTACGTTCTTCCATAATCAAAATTTTAGATGTTCTTTTTTCTTCTAATTGGACTAATCAAGGAGTTAATTATTTTTATCGAATGTATGATTGAAAACAAAAATATTAAAAGACTAACAAGTCACGGAAAAAAAAAGGAATAAGACAAAGACTCCTAGGGAAGAAGGGAGTTGCATGCACGGAAGAGATTGTGCGGATGCTAGTTGAGTAAGTCACTACACTACCAAATAGAGTTTGTGGTCAAGTCTGTTTCTTCTTTTGTTTTTTTTCCTTTTTTTTGTTGCTTTCTGAAAATCATTTTACATATCATATATTATATATCTTTCAAAATATATTTCTCTACAAAATTTAGCATTAATATAATTAACTAATCATAAAAATTTAATTACATTATTATTTACATTTCATAGATCTAAAAGATATTACTTAAAATTTTCAAATTATGTTGTATAAAAACTTTATATCCCATCAAAAGTTTTATCTCTGTTACTTCATGCGTATAGTTTCACAATATCATAAAACTCCGGTACAAAAAAATATAGAAAAATAATTTAACAAAAAAAATAGAGAAATTGATCAAAATGGCACTTTTTGAAAACTTTCTCACCAAACTAGCACCCTAATAAAAAAGCCTCATTTTTAGCATTCATTAAAGAGGCAAAAGACAACTTTGCCCATAGGATTTGAGATATTTAACCTTGTAAGTTTTAGAAATTTCTTTGACTGTATTCAATTTCCAGAAATTCATCGCCGGCGATTGATCTGGTTATCTGTGAAGATTGTGCCGTCGTCATCGCCGGAATTATCAGCCGTCGTCACAGCTCAATATCGCAGGTTCCTTTTTGACTATTTCATCTTTCTCAGTTTCGTATTTTATGGTTTCGATTCTCGGTTTCGATTTTATGGTTTCGATTCTCGGTTTCGTTTTGTATAATGCTTATGCGAAATCGAATTGTAATCAATCGATTTGGCGGAATTAGTGAATCTGAAAGTTAAGTGTGTGAATTCTCTGTGTTTTGATGGAGTTCAGGCGTGGAATTCATTGTTGGTACGCTTAGGAAGGTGATATATTGCGCTTGTGAAATATGGTTGAGATTTATTGTGTCTGTGGAGAGTGGAGAACAAACGAAAATCTTCAGTGTGAATTTGTATTGGATACAAAACGAGGATCAACAATGTTTGAGTTTGATGAAAATCTCAATTACAATGATTTGTTTGAGATGGTTGTTGAAGACTTTGAGATTGACTGCTCAATTAGTAATGCCGCACTTAGCTATGGACTCCCATTGAAGATGAGGTTTATGGCAGAGAAATCTCCTCCTGTGTTTGTTAAAAACGACCGCCAACTAAGAAGTTTCATCAACAACATAAAAGGAAATCCAGAACTGATTCCTTTGTATGTAACGGTTAGTAAATATTTTTAGCTTCGTTATTTCTTAGCTTCGTTATAAATATTCGCTTCATACTTTATTGTTCAGTTACTTTTTAATCTAATGTTTTCTTCTAATCTAATGTTTTCTTCTCCAGGTGACTGATATATGCAACATTCTTCCTTACGGGAATTCTCATGTGAGTGCTTCATTATACTTTTTCTGTTTCTTGTTCATTTCGGAATATTTCGGAAGACTTTCAGAAATACTTTATTTTTGTTCCTAAATGGTTCTTTATGCGTTTCATTTCCAAGAAATGATCATTTTTCATCATTTGTATCTTTCTTTGTGTAGCAAAACAACAACACATGTTCGAATGCTTCATTTACGCATGGAAATCAACAGGTAATATAGTACTTTTCATAAATCATCTCTGCATGATACCTTTTCCTGTTTCTTGTTCATTTAAATTCAGATTCCTCTCTGCATGATACCTTTTTCTGATACATTCAGATTCAGGTGACTGATATATGCAACATTCTTCCTTACGGGAATTCTCATGTGAGTGCTTCATTATACTTTTTCTGTTTCTTGTTCATTTCGGAAGATTTCGGAAGACTTTCAGAAATACGTTATATTTGTTCCTAAATGGTTCTTTTATACGTTTGTATCTTTCTTTGTGTAGCAAAACAACAACACATGTTCGAATGCTTCATTTACGCATGGATACCAAGAGGTAATATAGTACTTTCATAATTCCTCTCTACACGAAACCTTTTATCTGTTTCTTGTTCATTTAAGAAGACTTTCATAAATACGTTATATCAAATTTCTCTCTTTATTTGTGTAGGAACTTCATAGATCAAATGGAAGTGGCAATTCAACATCTGATGCAAACAAAAGCACATGTTCAACTGCTGATATTTTGCGTCCTGCTCCAGATATTTCTCCTCCTAGTATATGTATATCACATTCCACCCGAGGTTCTGATGATTTATACGTGAACAGACATTTTAAGAACAAAGATGAGCTAATGCTTCACATGAGAAAATGGGCATTAGAGTGGAAGTTTGAGTTCAGGTCTCTCTGGTCAAACAAGACAAGGGCGATATTAGGTTGTGTTGATGGCAATTGCAGCTGGAGGATGCGTGCATCAAAGCTTCCTTCTTCTGATTACTTTGTGGTGAAGAGGTATAATCATAAACATACATGTGATACGACACACAGACATGCCAACCATAGGCAAGCCTCTGCCAAAGTTCTTGGCACTTTACTCTGTAGCAACTATGGAGAAAAGAAATATGGACTCAAACCAAAACAAATTATGGAGCAAGTCAGAATTGACCATGGCGTACACATTGACTACAAACAAGCTTGGAAAGTGAAAGAGTACGCCCAGAATTTGATAAGAGGGACTCCTGAGGATAGCTATTACAACCTCTCAAAATGGTTGTTTCAGGTTAATGAGAAAAACCCTGGATCAAAGGTTTATGTTGAGTTGGATGATAATGGAAAATTCAAATACTCCTTTGTTGCATTTGGTCAATCGATAAGAGGTTTTGAGCTTATGAGAAGAGTGATTGCTGTAGATGGTACTTTCCTCAAGGGAAAGTTTAAGGGAACGTTGCTTGGAGCTAGTGCACAAGACGGTAACTTTTCGTTATACCCTCTAGCATTTGGGATAGTTGACTCAGAAAACGAACACGCGTGGATTTGGTTTTTTAGAGGGCTCAAGAGTGTGATCCCAGATGCGTCTGATTTGGTGTTTGTTTCAGATAGAGCTCCAGCCATTGCAAAAGCACTTTCAATGATTTATCCACTTGCACATCACGGTATTTGTCGAATTCATCTCTTGAGGAATATTAAACCAAAGTTTGGAAAAACTGGATTGTTGCCACTAGTAGAAGCTGCAGCTGATGCTTATACTCGTCATGAGTTTTGTGGAATCTTCAGTGACATAAGAAGAAGAAGCCCAAAATTAGCTGATTATTTAGAAGGTTCTGATTTTGCAAAGTGGGCTCGATCTTATGCACCTGCGAACCGGTACAATATTATGACAACCAACATTGCAGAGTCGCTGAATTCGATGTTGAACTTGCCTCGCGAGTTGCCTATAATTTCTCTCCTTGAGACCATTAGGTTAACTCTTACAACGTGGTTTCATGAACGTCGGGAAAAAGCTTCTAAACACAAAAATCTTGTCACACCACGTGTAGTGAAGGAGATGATAGCAAGGTATGATGCTGCAATGAAACTTGATGTTTTCCAAGTGGACCGATATGAGTTTGAGGTCAAGGACGAAACCCGGAAGTACATTGTTCACCTGGAAAACAAGCAGTGCACTTGCTACGTTTTTGACATTGACAGGATTCCTTTTATTCATGCTATTGCTGCTGCTAAGCGCACAAAAAAGGATGAGAACAAGTACGTTGATGATATGTACTTAACGGAAACATGGGCTAAAGCATATGCTGAGAGCATACATCCGTGTGGAGATTTAACGACCTGTGTTTTTCCAGATTCTGTATCTGAATATTTATGTGCACCACCTACTACTAAGCCAAGCAGCGGGAGACCTCCGAAAATGAGAAAGAGATCAGCGGGAGAGTTTGGTGTACCCGGTTCAAAGTCTCAAGGACACAAGTGCAGCAGATGTTGCAGAGGAGGGCACAACAAGAGTACCTGCAAAGTACCTATATGATAGACTTATTACATTTCAAAGTGATTTTATGAAACTTTCCAAAGCTTATCAAACGATTTAGTATACTTTACATACTTTTTTAGAAGACTTTACCCATGGAAGTCAACAGGAAATATCATTTTTTTTTATATTGTTTTCTGTTTTTGTTCACTTCGGAAGACTTTCCGAAAAACGTTATTTATGTTCCTAAATACGTTTTATTTTAAAGAAAGGATCAGTTTTCATCATTTGAATCTTTCTTTATTTCAGTTGAAGCTTTGTTTGCAGCAACACACTTAAAACTCGAACCATCTCTGCACAAATAACAAAGTTATATATCATACTAAATACGTTTCATTCACACGAAAGAATCAGTTTTCATCATTTGTTCATTTCGGAAATATTTCCGAAATACGTTATATATCTTCCGAAATGGGCAGTTTTCAGCATTTGTTCATTTCGGAAGTATTTCTGAAATAAGTTATATATCTTCCGAAATACGTTATATATCTTCCGATATGGGCAGTTTTCATCATTTGTTCATTTCGGAAGTATTTCTGAAATAAGTTATATATCTTCCGAAATAAGTTATATATCTTCCGATATGGGCAGTTTTCATCATTTGTTCATTTCGGAAGTTTTTCTGAAATACGTTATATATCTTCCGAAATAAGTTATATATCTTCCGAAATACGCTATATATTTCCAAGAAAGGATCAGTTTTCATCATTTATTCATTTCCGAAGTATTTCTGAAATAAGTTATATATCTTCCTAAATACGTTTCAATAAAGAATCATTTTGAATCATTTGTTATTGAATACTTCATTTTAAAGAAGGGATCAGTTTTCATCATTTGAATCTTTCTTTATTTCAGTTAAAGCTTTGTTTGCAGCAACACACATAAGAACTCGAATCATCTCTGCACAAATAACAAAGTTATATATCATCCTAAATACGTTTCATTCACACGAAAGAATCAGTTTTCATCATCTGTTCATTTCGGAAGTATTTCTGAAATTAGTTATATATGTTCCGAAAGGGTCAGTATTCATCATTTGTTCATTTTTATCTTTCGTTTTTTGCGTAGCATAACAAAAACACATGTTCTGACAATCTTATGCTCCATTTTACGGATGATAATCAACAGTTAATATAGTTTTTTTTTAGAGCTTTTATAGAGCTTCTTGTTAATTTACGAAACACATGAATAAAGAGTGAAATCATACTTTTCCTGTTTCTTGTTAATTTACGAAAGATTTCATAAATTAGTTATATAGTTTCCGAAATTGTTCCTAAATACGTTTCATTTCCAAGGAAGTGATCATTTTTCATCAGTTTGCAGAGCCAAATAAAAACACATTAATTAAGACTGAAATCATACTTTTCTGTTTCTTGTTCATTTTTCAACATTTGCGGAGCCAAACAAAAACACATGAATAAAGAGTGAAATCATACTTTTTCTGTTTCTTGTTCATTTACGAAAGCTTTCGTAAATTAGTTATATAGTTTCCGAAATTGTTCCTATATACGTTTCATTTCCAAGGAAGTGATCATTTTTCATCATTTTTTATCTTTCTTTCTTTGCGTAAAGGCTGATTTTCCGAAATGTTTCATAAATATGTTGTTTACAATCTTGTTCATTTTTAAGGAAACGTTCTGACAGGTGTAGAATCTGGGATTATATCACCACCCAACTCTTCAAAGAGATCACACGCCAGATTGCTTCTTATGTCATCAGAAGTATCATCAGTAAGCTTTGACATGTCTGTAATCCCCATTGAATGGCATTCAATCATCTTCAACACGAAAAGAGCACAATTCTCCGCACAATTGTTCTTAGGGATACTATTCCCTTCTAGTTTGTCAACTTTGTAAGCAGCTCGTTCATTGTCAGTAATTGCTTTGTTTGTAGCAATGCACATTAGAACGGGTATCATCTCTGCACCATTTAAAAACGTTTTTCAGGAACTTTTAAGATATTAAAATTTATCAACTAACAAATGATTAACAAGCCTAAATACCCACCTGCAAAATGTTGCACATGAGTAAAGACTGAATCAGCTTGCTCTGTTGGATGTCCACAACTGATTCTAGTGATTGTTTGCTTCTTCACATTGATTACCATTCCAATCCAATGACTGCTCTTCTTCTCAAAGGTAAGTCCGTAGATGACTTCAACATCTGTCCCCCAGGCTTTATTTGGATGTTTTTTCCCATTTACGACTTCAACTAAGCCTCCCAAAAATTTGCGACCCGTCTCACGTTCTAAGAATCTTTCGTAGCTGCATGACAGCGCGTTGAAGAACCATAATTCGATGAATGCAGCTCGAGGGAGATGGTGTTTATGGAAGTATGTTTCATAATTCTGCCTTCTCAAATCAAACAATGATAATGTCGCATCTATTTGCTGCATAAACGTTGAACATCACAATCATTTTAAGAACGCTTTCTTAAACACAAAACAAGCAAACAATTTTGTGTTTACTAACTAACATCACAATCACTAACTAATGATCACCTGTTCGCTCAGAGACACTTTTGGATTTTCTAAAAAAGTAAACCATGATGGAAGTACAGGACGGCCATCGATTTTGACTCTGCATAAACTAAATGAAACAAGTTAGGGGAGTAACAAGTTTTTAAGATTCGAAACAAATGGAAAGGTGAAATAAATACTAACCTTTCTCCCCTTTTTCTCAGCCAATCATCCATCCTTTTAAATTTATTGATGTCAGGAGTTAGAAATGGATCTATTACCGGATGTACTGGAGGCGTTACACATAACAACGGGTTGTTTGGTGATTGATACGGAGATCTTTTCTTTTTCCGAACATTTCGCAATAGAAACGCAAGGTTATCTATTGGCAAATCATCATACTTTTGTAAAAGATTAGGACTCGCTGCCGCCTTTCTTTTCTTAGCTCGAACCAAGAGGTCATCATCTTTTTTAGTTTCATCTACTTTTCTTTTCTGATGAGTTACAAGAACATTCTTGTTTGTTGTCCGAGTATTCTTCTGTTTTTTTGGTTTCAGCTTTTTTCCTTTGTTTAGGAGCAACACTAGCCTTCTTCTTTGATGCTTCCACCTTTTCTTCCTTCTCATTCGACCAACATAAAAAAAGTTAATTAATAGCATACCACAATTCATGGTTAATGACGATTCAAGAATGCCCCAAGCAACTTATTTTAAATGTTTTATGAAACGTTTTGAAGAAACAATACCTGTACTTCTACTTGAGAAACCCAGGCACCATTCACCCACTCCTTGTAAATCTGGAGTTCTTGAAGCTGAAAATCTCTGACTTGTTCGTCAGAGAAAATTTCAACACCGTATATTCTGTAGGTCATTATTTTAACCACTGTGGCTTTCCACCAGCCGCCTTTAAAAAAGACGTAGACGTAGTCCAATAGTTCTGGACCCTTCCAACTTCCTTCGATATCCGGCAATGGAGGACGAATCTGTTCCTTCCTGACACTCTCCATGATTTTTTTCAGTTTCGTTTTTTGATCCACAAAAAGTTTTGAGTACTCCACAGTATATATATCAACACTCTCGTTTGTTGATTTCTCTGTTACGGTTGCTGGAAACCATCCGCCATCTTTAGATTTTACCTCCACAGCAGCACCCACTTGTATGTGAGTCTCAGAATGTGTATTAAAAAAGGATTTGTTCTGAGCCAATGGATCTGCATCAGACTACAAAAACAAAACAGTTTTTATGAACATTACAATCATATGTGTTAAGGAAAATTCGACCATTTGCGTTTAATATACAACCTAGAAATCTTACATCAACAGTTGAATCTCCTTGTCGGGTTGAATCATGTGTCTGGCTCACCTTCTGTGTTTGTGTTTCCTAAAATTTGTAAAATCATAAATTGAGTTTCAGTGAGATCCATCTTTTGGGTAACAGAATTTTTTGAACAATATTCTGAATAATTGATCAGACAATTTTACCCATCCCTTATGAACCAATATATCCTCAATGTTGAATTGGAAGATTTCTAGTGTATGCTTAATGAGGACAGAGACTTTTCCATTCTTAATAATCGTATTTACAGATCCTCTACGCCAGCAGCCTCTGTGACATACAAGAACTTCTTGATTTATAGATAAATCTTCCAAACTTACATGATGACCCCGATAATCATTTGGATATGGTGGTGTATCCAAAGACGATCCGATCTGAGTCAGATCTTCTGCAATAGGCTGGATATACATTTCATACAGGGTTTAGGAAGACTTTTTTTACCTAAATGTTTAAAATTCAAGTAATAAAAACAAAGTTATATATCTTCCTAAATACGTTTCATTCCCAAGAAAGAATCAGTTTTCATCATTTGTTCATTTCAGAAGTATTTCTGAAATTAGTTATATATGTTCCGAAAGGGTCAGTATTCATCATTTGTTCATTTCGGAAGTATTTCTGAAATACGTTATATATCTTCCGAAATATGTTATATATCTTCCGAAATACGTTTCATTCCCAAGAAAGGATCAGTTTTCATCATTTATTCATTTCGGAAGTATTTCCGAAATATGTTATATATCTTCCGAAATACGTTTCATTCCCAAGAAAGGGTCAGTATTCATCATTTGTTCATTTCGGAAGTATTTCCGAAATACGTTATATATCTTCCGAAATACGTTTCATTCCCAAGAAAGGATCAGTTTTCATCATTTATTTATTTCGGAAGTATTTCCGAAATACGTTATATATCTTCCGAAATACGTTTCATTCCCAAGAAAGGATCAGTTTTCATCATTTATTCATTTCGGAAGTATTTCAGAGAGTTTGAAACGAAACGAAAACTTCAGAACATTACCTGGTCATTCGTATTGTCCCCAGGCTGGCTACAGATATTTATCTGATCCAAACCATCTGTTTGTGAGAAATTGCCTTCATCATTTGTTTTTTCTTGACGTGTAGTAGGATTCTCGTTTATTCCCAGAACTTCCTCTATTGTTGTCAAGCGACTATTGATCATACTGAACCCATCTTCAAATGTCTGGAAGAGCTTGGCCAGCTTCGATACGAAAGACTCTTTTGAATCAGATAGTCCATCTCTATTCGCGTTCATTGTGTTCCAACAAGATAGAGTCTTCCAGTCAAAGCCAATTAGATGTTTTGATGAACTAACAGGTTGTTGCTTGATTGTTCTTTAATGAAGGTTAACAATCCTGCAAGACATTTGGGTCTAATCAATAAAAACCAGTTTCGAAACCAATATTAGACTAAATCAAAACAAGTGATTTAAGAACACAAAACCATCCATGAGTTTCTTCTTACTCTTTTATGATTCAAGACATCCTGAAACATCACGAAACCCCAAATTGTTGACATCCCCAAACAATTGTTGACATCCCAAAACCCCAAATTTCTAATCGAATCTAATTTTGAATCGATTAGAAATCAGACACTTAACATGCGATTAGGAAACAAAATCGAAGCTAGACAAAGATGAACGAAATCTATAAATCGAGTTTGGGCTAGTTATCGTAATGCGAGTTACAGTAACTGGTCGAGTAAGGTCTCGAGGAAGAGGATTTTAGATTTTTGATCGAAGAAGATAAAATACCTCGATTTTGGGCTATGAGAAGCTTCGAGATCAGAGAATGGCGTCGGGAAAGCTTCGAGATCAGAGAATGGAGTCGGGAAAGCTTCGAGATCAGGGAATGATAACTCCGGGAACAATTTGTCGGCGAGATGAAGATGAGAAAGTTTTTCCGACGATATGAAGAATTGTGTCGCGAATAATCAAATCTGTGTTCAAGGTTAAATGAGTCTTTTTCCTTTAATGAATGCTAATTTTGTGACTTTCACCCTTGGGTGCTAAATTATTGAACATTAAGTTTTTTGGTGCTATTTTGTAGAATTGCCCAAATTTTATTAGATTTGTAACACTTTTATAAAATGTTATTAGAAAGTAGCTTGTTATGTACTGTACATGATAATTTAGTTAATCTACTATACAGTGTGTACTTTTATGGATGATACACAGAAAAATAGAGGAAGAAAATATTTTTATCATTTGCCCAAAAAAAATAATAAAAAACCGAAAGTATTAAAAAATAAATAAAACTTAAATAAAATGGCTGTTTTTGTAAATATGTCTTCAAGTAGTCTTAATAAGTACTGCTGCATAGAGGAAAGCGACATTTTCGAATTATATTAAAAAAAAAAAATCTCTTTATTTATATGATATTTATGGTGTCGGTGTGTGCAGACTGCAGAGTAGGAACAAATATACAAAATAAAAAAGGTTAGAGAAAAAAAAATGAGTGAAGAGAAAAAGAAGCAACACTTTGTACTAGTACATGGTGCGTGCCATGGTGCGTGGTGCTGGTACAAGGTTAAGCCACTGCTCGAGGCTTCGGGCCACCGCGTAACCGCCTTAGACCTAGCTGCTTCGGGTATAGACATAACCAGGTCGATCACTGAGATCTCCACATGCGAACAATACTCTGAGCCATTGATGCAGCTAATGACCTCATTACCAAGTGATGAGAAGGTTGTGCTCGTTGGTCATAGCTTTGGAGGTTTGAGCTTAGCCATGGCTATGGATAAGTTCCCTGACAAAATCTCTGTCTCAGTCTTCGTGACTGCTTTCATGCCCGATACCAAACACTCACCATCGTTCGTTATGGATAAGGTACCTCGTTTTTAACGACCAATATATATATATATATATTTGGATCTTCTTGAATTGAAGCTTATACCAAAATAATTATAGACTTTATAGTGTATGCTACTTATTTTAGATTTATATTACAAGACGGGCAATTAGCTTCTTCTTTATGTTAGATACTTAGATTTATCTTGTCTTCATCTTAGCAATATCACTATAAGACAGACCACAATAAAATGGGAAAATCGTTCATCGGATCAATCTAGCTCTTATATTATTTCTAGAAGAATGGGTTTTCAACTTAAGATTAACTGACAGTGAGTGGATCGGTTTATGTGATAACATGAGTTACCATGTGTTTAGATTGAGTTTTTTTTTTTTTTGGGTCAACTTGTTTAGATTGACTTATTAGCCTAAATCTTACTTAACTCAAAAATATCACCAATCATGATTTGTTTTATTTTTTTTGAGTTTGGGTTTGATTTTTGTTATGTGAAGATTTACAAGTTACAAATTTATTACTTTTCTTTTAAAAAATTACTTTACCGCTGTGAAAACTAGAAATTCTTTTCTTTCCAAAAAAAAAGACAGACCCATTACACAACGTCACAACCCAAAAATCAACATGCTAAATTCTACGGCCATTATTTTTTTTTTGTTCGAACAATGATTTATAGAAGCTTACTCTCCAAAAGTGGAGGAATTGTTTAAGGTTACTGTGCGAATTTCAACCTCAATCCAAGACTCAGAATGAGATCGCAACTACTTGTACGAATCAAGAAGAGGAAGTGGAGAAAACATAAAAGAACGACACCGAAAATTTAATGAGTTCGGTGCGTTAACTAGCTCCCTACGTCTCGCCGGAATCACCTCCGGAATCCACTAGAGTCAGCTCAAGCTCGAGCTCTTGTACAATCGTTCTTCTCTCTCTCTCACGCTTTACAAAACCCAGATCTATTTTCTGGTTGTTGCAGATCGTAGATAAAAGCAGGAGAGAGATATATGACTTAAGTCATTTACACTTAGACTCATACGTGAGAAAGACTTACACGTATGGCCTTGGTTTAATGCTAAACCAACTTAACCAGCTTCAATTGACTGGTACGATTGTATAGGATTAAGGACACATTTTTCAATTCTCCACCTTGTCCTTCATCCCCTGATCTTTGACTCATACTTAAGGACTCCTCTTTCGGTCATGAGCAAACCCGCTCACCTTCATGTTTTCCTGAGAATCATCTCAGATCCCTGCAACACTCTGCAGCTTCATATCTCCTGAGAAAACTCGCCCAGCTGTTCTTGAGCAGAACCTGCTCCTTAGTTCTTTGTAAGTCTCAGCAATTCCAGAGCTTCCTGAAATTTGCCAACTGGTAATGTCTTCGTGAATATTTCTGCGGGATTGTAGGCTGTAGCTATCTTGTTAACTTGTACCAAACCAAAAGCTATTAGGTCTCTGATGAAATGATACTTAACGTCCACGTGCTTTGTTCTTTCGTGGTGCACTGCATTTTTGGCCAGTGCGATTGCACTCTGAGAATCACAATAAACAGCTACAGGACCTTGCTCAAAACCCAACTCATTCATCAAACCTTTTAACCAAACTGCCTCTCTTGCTGCATCTGACAGCGCCATGTATTCCGCCTCCGTAGTTGATAACGCTACTACCTTCTGTAGGCACGATCTCCAGCTGATGGTGTTTCCTCCTGCTGTAAAGACCATTCCAGATATCGATCTCCTCTTGTCTAAGTCTGCAGCAAAGTCTGAATCGCAATAGCCTCTAATGACAAAGTCTCCTTCCTTTCTGTAGCATAGCTTTGTCTCTAGCGAACCCTTTATGTATCTTAGTATCCACTTTACTGCCAACCAATGCTCTTTCACAGGTTTGCTCATGAATCTGCAGACTAAGCCCACTGCGTAAGCTAAGTCTGGCCTGGTGCCAATCATCGAGTACATAACGCTTCCTACTGCACTCTGATATGGAATACTCCTCATCTTCTCTGTCTGATCCTGAATCTCTCTGTCAGTTGCCAATTTCAACTTGAAGTGAATTCCTAATGGTGTTGCTACTTGCTTTGACTGGTCCATGCCAAAGTTTCCCAGAACTTTCAGAAGATAACCTTCCTGCGATATAGACAACGTTCCCTTAACTCTATCTATGATTATTTCCATTCCTAAAATCTTTCTAGCATCACCCAGATCTTTCATATCAAACTCAGAATTCAGCAGGACTTTGAGATCACAAACACACTTCTTGTTCCTTGAAGCTATGAGGATGTCATCCACATATAGTAATAGATACACATACTCATTGCTGTCCAACTTCTTGAAGTAAACACAGCTGTCGTATTCACTCCTCTCATACCCATTTGCTTGCATAAACTCATCAAACCTGTTGTTCCATTGACGAGGTGACTGCTTCAACCCATATAAGGACTTCTTGAGTATACACACTTTATCAGGATGCTTCTTGTCTACATAGCCCTCAGACTGTTCCATGTAGATCGTTTCTTCTAAGTACCCATGTATAAACGCTGTTTTGACGTCCATCTGTTGTAGCTCCATGTCGAAATGTACCACCATAGAGAGGATTAATCGAATTGAGACATGCTTTACCACTGGTGAAAATATCTCTTGATAGTCTATTCCCTCCTTTTGTGAATACGCTTTGGCTACTAATCTTGCCTTAAACCTCGGACCATCAACTTCAACAATCCTTGCTTTCCTTTTAAATACCCACTTGCATCCAATTGGTTTCTGTGTCTTCACTCTGTCTACAAGCTCGTCCTATTCTTTGCTAATGACTTCATTTCTTCATCTGAAGCTCTAAGCCACTTCTCACTGTCTGGATCTTCTAGAGCTTCTTGGAAGCTCTGCGGCTCAGATCGTCCCCCATCCTCCATCATCAGATATGAATATCCCGCAATATCCTCATCATCTTGATAAACCTTGAAGTCATTAAACTTTTCTGGCTAACTGATAATCTTCTAGACTCGTATCTTCATTAGCTATCTCAGACTCTTCATTTTTATTATGTTCTTCTTGAGTCTCGGCTTGAATAGCTCCACCTTGAAATGAATCTCCTGTACACCTGTTTCCACCTGCAAAATCATATCTCACAAACCTGTTAGATAACAAATGACTATCATCATTACATGCCTGAGCCTCTGGCTTGATGTCTTTGTACATCATATATTCTCTGAAAACAACATTTCTGCTAACTGTACATTTTCTGTCCTCAAGCAGCCATATTCTGAAACCTTTGACACCTTCTGGATAACCCAAAAAAATCCCCTTTTTGGCTCTCTGATCCAGCTTTCCATCATTTGAGTGTACATAAGCAATACACTCAAACCTCTTTAAACCACTCAAATCTGGTATTGCAGATGTCCACCTTTCTTCAGGAATATCGAAATCTATTGCAGATGACGGTGACCTGTTGATCAAGTAGACTGAATTTGATGCAGTTTCAGCCCAAAACCTTTTCTCCAATCCGCTTTCACTCAACATGCTTCTCACTTTGTTCATTATAGTTCTGTTCAATCTCTCTGCAACCCCGTTCTGCTGCGGTGTGTAAGTACAAGTTTTGTGTCTTACTATCCCTTCTTCTTTGCAAAACGTATCGAACATGTAGTTGCAAAACTCCAAACCATTGTTGGTTCTAAGCTTTTTAACCTTTCTTTCAGACGGAACTTCCACCATGCTTTTCCATTCTATAAACCTGTCGAATGCCTCATCCTTGGTTCTAAGAAAGTAAATCCACACCTTCCTAGACCAATCATCTGTAAAAGATATGAAATACTGACATTTACCTAAACTCATGGGCACATTTGGAGAGCCCCATAAGTCAGAGTGAATGTAGTCCAACTTCTCTTTAGTAACCTGCTGAGCTTTCCCAAAGCTGACTTTATGTGTTTTGCCTATAACACAATCTTCACAGAACTTGAATTCTGATATTTCATCTCTCTTTAAACACCCTTTCTTGACCAACACCTCAAGCGCTTTCTGACCAACATGACCCATGCGACTATGCCATAGCTTCGTATATTCTTCATTGCCTAAACCTTTCTGACCAGAAGACTTAGCAACCGATGCCACACACGATTCTGATACCTTTGTTGTAGCCTGCAGGATGTACAAAGTGTCTTTACCCTTTCTGGCTCCTTTCATTATAACTGTGCAGCCTTTGACAACTTTCATTAAACCATTTGCTCCCTTGAACTCACATCCCTTTTCTTCTAGAGTTCCCATTGAGATCAATTTTCTGCCTATCTCTGGCATATACCTGACCTCACTCAGAACAAACGTAGTGCCATCTGGATTCACGAACCTAACTGAGCATATGCCTCTTACCTCTGCACTTGTGTTGTTAGCCATTCTTACTTTACCTGTAGAAGACTCACTCAGCTCAATGAATACGTCTCTTCTTGGTGTCATATGGAAAGAACACCCTGTATCCATCACCCATTCTTCCTGGATATGTAAATCTTGTGAAAGATTAACTTCACATGCTATTAATCCTGCAAGATCATGTGCATCGTCTTGAACCAGTGATTATTCTCCTTTACCCTGACTCTGAAATTTGCCTTTGTTCCTCTCGAGCCACTTGTAGCACTGCTTCTTAAAGTGCCCTTGCCACAGATCCAAAAAATCTTTTTCCATCTTTAGACTTTGACCTTGATCTGTTGTTCTTGCTTTTTCCTTGATGTGTGCTTCTAGTCTTTGTTCTGCCTCTGACGTAGTGTCCTTAAGAGCTTATCCTTGAGCCTGATTTCTCCTTAAGATCCTTTTCTTTGGACTTTGCGGCACTGGCGACGTCTTCGAACTTGATCGCTTCTCTGCTGTACTTGAGAGTTTCCTTTAACTGATCAAAGCTCACCGGCAATGCATTGAGAAGAAGAACTGCTTGTACTTCCTCTGAAACTTCAATGCTGAGATGACTTAATTCCCCGATAATCTTCAAGAAATCGTCAATATTCTCATCAATTCTGCGACCTTCCTGCATCTTGAAGCTGTAAAATTTCAGCTGAGCGTGAACTCGATTCGGCAGTGACTTAGGCTGATACAGTTTTCCAGTAGTGCCCATGTCTCTGCTGCTGTTGTACACTTCTCAATCTTCCTTAGAACGTGATCTCCGACGGCCATAAAGATCATGTGCATCGCCTTCTCGCATCGCTCCATTCTTGCAGCTTCTGCCGCGACTTGTTTCTTTTCTTCCTCAGGATCTTGGTTTGTTGTTTTGCTTGACTCTTCACTCGATGATCTCGGGGTGAGAACATCCTTCAATCCTGATACACTCAGATGAGCAAACATTCTCCTCTTCCACAGAGAAAAATCTCCCGTACCGTCGAACATACATATCTGAACATTTAATCCGGTCATCTTCTCCGATTCGTTCCAATCGCTTGCTCGCGATTACCTCAGCCCAAAACATGGCTGCTCTGATACCAATTTGTGCGAATTTCAACCTCAATCCAAGACTCAGAATGAGGTCGCAACTACTTGTACGAATCAAGAAGAGGAAGTAGAGAAAACAGAAGAGAACGACACAAAAAATTTAATGAGTTCGGGGCGTTAACTAGCTCCCTACCTCTCGCCGGAATCACCTCCGGAATCCACTAGAGTCAGCTCAAGCTCGAGCTCTTGTACAATCGTTCTTCTCTCTCTCCCACGCTTTACAAAACCCAGATCTATTTTCTGGTTGTTGCAGATCGTATGGATAAAAGCAGGAGAGAGATATATGACTTAAGTCATTTACACTTAGACTCATACGTGAGAAAGACTTACACGTATGGTCTTGGTTTAATGCTAAACCAACTTAACCAGTTTCAATTGACTGGTATGATTGTATAGGATTAAGGACACATTCTTCAGTTACAAGAGCTTCCTTAGCTAAGGAGTCAGCAACAACATTTCTCCTTTAAGGAGTAAAACCAAAAGAGATAGAATCAAAAGACCTACAAAGATGGCTCATAAAAATCAAAAAATCTACGGCCATTATTCAATCACGTAAGATGGTTCATAAAAATCTTGAGCATATAGACGAAAAAAAAAAAAAAAAAATTTTAACATTGCAATTTTTTGTATATATATATATATATATATATATATATATATATATATATATATATATATTTCCATTTTTGGAATCTTTATTATTTGTAGTGAGATCTCCATTTTTGATTATTTATATTTTGTGGTGTATATGCTCTAACCATAGATCATGTTTTGACAAAATCTAACGTGTACAATGACTTTAATTTCACCTATTTATTAAAATTCAAAGTAGTGTATTTTCATAGTGGCTAGAGTTTTACCACCATATCATTCTAAGATTCGATTTTGTTCTTATAGATTTAATTTGTATTTAGCTCGAAAATTTA
The DNA here is from genome assembly GCA_030161315.1 of Eutrema japonicum. Classification (NCBI taxonomy): domain Eukaryota; kingdom Viridiplantae; phylum Streptophyta; class Magnoliopsida; order Brassicales; family Brassicaceae; genus Eutrema; species Eutrema japonicum. The sequence goes on along the minus strand of BSQW01000010.1, from coordinate 3,840,061 downwards.
ACTCCGAATTGTAACTCTTAAATCACCTAGGAGTTTGGAGGGGACATGCCACCAGAAGCATGGTTGGGCACCAAGTTCGAACCATACGGCTCAGACAATTCCGGTGTGTCTATGTTCTTCAGCACTGAGCTCATGAAGCACGCTCTATACCAACTTTCTCCTATTGAGGTAATTTCATTTATCATCATCATCATGATAAATTGATAATACTAATGTATATGGTAATCTTGATTTAGGATCTTGAGCTTGGATTGCTTCTAAAGAGGCCCGGATCATTGTTCATCAACGAATTATCAAGGGTAAAGAACTTTTCAGACAAAGGGTATGGATCTGTTCCTCGAGCTTACATTTTGTGCAAAGGGGACAAAATCATTACAGAAGAATATCAACGATGGATGATCGATAATTATCCGGCGAATTTAGTGAAAGAGATGGAAGAGACAGATCATATGCCAATGTTCTGCAAGCCTCGACTACTAAGTGATCACCTCCTGGAAATCGCAGATAAATTCGCTTAAATTATCATTTGGGGAAAATGTATTTGGATTTGATACAAATAAATGTTTGTTGCAAATGGATCTTTCTAAAGTTTCAGACTTTATTGCTTTCTATGGTTGAAATAAGAAAACTAATAGTAAAAAAGATGGAACTTTAACAGTGTTGATGAGATTAGCAGCCGTTTTGTTGAGCTTGTCCTTTTCGATGGTGTTATCAACCTCTTTGGTGTTGTTGTCAATATCGTTTGTCATTCTACGAAAACAAAACAAACACAACTTCTAGTTAATAATTATTTAAGAGTTTCAATTTAAATCACAAAATCTGAAACAAACTCTTGATTTCGATACGGAATTAAATCGCAATTTAGAAACCGCTATCGAATCAATTAGAAACGAGAAACTAATACAATTTAGAAACTCTCAGTTTCGGATCGGTTTGAAACCGATATGCACAATCTTGATCGGTTTACAACCGATCTAGGAAACCGATTTCTCAACCCAGGATCGGTTTATTACCGATCTGGAAAACCGATTGCTCAACCCAAGATCGATTTACAACCGATCTAGTAAATCGATCCCTTTGAGAATCGATCCCGAAACGGAAAAACTTTTATCCGTTTCTCTTACCGTTTCGCAAACTCGCTTATAAAGCGTTCGCGGAAATGTTTCACTGAATTGCTTTATAGAAGCAGTCCGTTTAAAAAACGTTTCATGTTTCTTTAAAACCCGATTTGAAATCGTTTTGTAAAACCATTTGAACAAACTCGCAAAATCTCAATCTGATTGTAGCGATAGGCTAGAAGCGGATTTATTGAGTTAAGATTGTAGGAACCGTAAAACATCGGATTTGAAAATTGCGATTACAACTTGATAAACGATTACAAAGCGAAGAAAAGAAACGATTACAAAACGGTTTTTGTGTAAAAACAAAACGCGGAGTCGAGTTATGAACTCTTTCCTTAACTCAATAAATCGCCCGTAGTGTGACGGTTATGTGCAATTTTTGAGTCCCAAGATACAACCGCGGCGAGACCGTTTCACAACACTTGAAACGGAATCTACGAACTATACGTTCTACGATATACTCTCGAGATCCATCATTATGTTTTGGAGATGGAAGATGTCGACATAGCACTTAGAGAGTGGATGGTGAGGTAAGCGATGACGAGATCTGTTTTCCGGATCGGTTGTAAACCGATCCACGAAACCGATCTGACACAATCCTGATCGGTTGTATGGTAAAACCGATCCAGGGGATTATATGCTCAACTTCTTAGAAGGAATTTGGCCCCCGAGCCCGGCTCGGCGGCGGCGTGTGTGTGGGGCTCCCCATCCTCTCTCCCATACACCATTTGAATAAAGACATTACAATGTCTATATTTACACCACTCCACATTTCTTCAAATTTCTAATGTGGGACAAAAAAACTACACTTAGTTTTTCAACTTAAGGCTTTATTCAAAGCTCATGTCCCCATTAATTATTTCTCATTCACTTTCCAATCAATTAATTAGCCCATCGGCTTTATAATTTTGATCCAACATCTTTTACCAAATTTGTGTTACTAGATTTAGACCTAGACCAGATTACTATCTGATCCAGCGAGAGATTTGGAGATATTCCAAATATCTTAATTATTTAGATAATTATCATATATTATATTTTATTAATATTTACATTTTAATGTTTATCTTTTAGAACTTTTTAGAATTTTATGATTTATTATAAATAAATGTTTAAGCTTCCATTTGTATTCAGTTGTTATTGAATAAAGAGATTTTTAAAGAGCTTTGTCAAGCCATGTGAAGAGGATTCACAAACCCTAAGGGCTTTTGTTAAAGCCCTGAGAGGAGGACTCTCAAACCCTAGCTTCCGCTCCATCATTTGGTATCAGAGACGCGTTCCTTTGATTTCTCAATCAAGAACGATTCTGGATGTCATGGTGAGTGATAGTTTCTATCATTTTGTCGAGAGAGAAGAGAACCAAGAGATCTACAGAGAGATCTATGGCGATCCGATCTACGACGTCTATGAAGATGAATTCCTGGTTATGGAGTTTGTTTTCAAAGAAGATGTTTTTGCAAATTTCGTCAGTGCAAAATCCGTTCAGAATCGGGTCTGTACAAAGTTTGTACAAAAACAGATCTGTCCAGAGTTCATGAAGAATCTGCTTTGTGCAAATTTCGGGCGAAATCAGTTTCGTGTAAATTTCGGGCGAAATCAGTTTCGTGCAAAATCCGGGTGAAATCAAAAGAAGTATGAATTTAAAGATATATTGAAGATTTCAACAACAAAGAACCGCTTCAAGATTCGAGGACGAATCTTCTTCAACCCGGAGAGACTGATGCAGCGAGAGATTTGGAGATATTCCAAATATCTTAATTATTTAGATAATTATCATATATTGTATTTTTATTAATATTTATATTTTAATGTTTATCTTTTAAAACTTTTTAGAATTTTATGATTTATTATAAATAAGCTGTTTAGAATAAAGCCTGAGAGGAAGACTCTCAAACCCTAGCTTCCGCTCCATCACTATCAGATCGCAGATTCGATTAACTTATCGGTTCGGTGCATTCTACGTGATGGAGGAGAAGCATTGGTCTTAGTTGGTAAATAACAAAATACAGAGCTACAATCTCCTTTATATATTAATTTCCTGGCTTCTCAAGGCCTCCATGTAGGCAAAACTCCAGGATACGCTCGGGGATTTGAAAGTGGCATCTAAAATAGTTGAAATCTCAAAAAGTTGCAAACTTAATCAGATTATATATGAAAGTTGTTTGGAAATGGTAAAATGTTTCGAAGGGGAATTCCGGAATGAGAGAGATGAATTCGATCCAAAAGCCTTACCCTCAGGCCCATGCTCGACCGCTGATCCAAGCTATGGCTCATGTCAACCATGTATCCTTCTCCATTGAAGCTAGCTCATGTGTTGAACTGCCTTGCCATCACGCATGCTAGCTCGATTCGTTCCCTTATTTTCTATCTAATTTCCTTATCCTAGATGATAGGTTATAATTTGTACAGTAGCTTCTTTCACTAATTTGGCTTATTTCGTCTCTTTCTTCATGCCTTCGATATGTATTGATGTGAGAACATGTTCCTTTTTTAGAATTTTACAGGGTTTTATCATTTATGCATTCCTCTGTTCTGCTCGAAATGGCTACACTGTGACCTTAGGGTTTCTAATTATTGTTTAGGTTTTGATTTCAACTAATAGTGGGTTTTATAGGTTTCGATTTCTTTGAGGGATTTGAAAGCTTAATGTTAAATTATGTTTTCAATTATGATCCACTATTTTATTTAGCCAAATAAAAAAAATGTCTCTGAATATTTGGTTGAAAATTCGAATAGGTTATTCAGATCTCTTAGCTCACATTGATTTTGTAGATAGTCGACAAGTCACTATATATATATTCGGAATATACAACTCTCGGTAACTTTAGAGTGATTATCACTTTCTATGGGGTTAGAGACAATTGATATGATGCTCTCTGGTTTTTACACAGTTGGTTATTTTTGGGATTTGTATAGCTTAACATGCTTCTCATATCATGATAATTCACATCTAATTTCTGGAGTATAGGTTTCCTGATGAGATGGATGTTAGATAGACTTCCTTTTGAGTTTCCAAAGTTTACCAGATTCAATTCCAAACTTTTGGTAAAAGTGAATTGCTCATGATTTTCTTTTAGTTGATGGAGTTGCAAGACTGCGGTAAGCCTTTGAGCACCAAATTCATCAGGACTCATCAATCTTAAAAAGTACATTACATGTCATTCAAATCATCTATTGCTTGAATTGTGAGTTGTATTGTTGGAGGTGGGCCTAACACCCCCAATTAGTTAGGCCCATCTTAGGAAAAGTCTCTCTTCAGCTCGGTCGTCGAACTGAAGGCACCGCGCTCGTATCACCCGAGCTCCCGAGTTCCCGAGCTCCCGAGCTACCGAGCTCCCGAGGACGCACCTCGGGTCCGGCCTGACACTTCACCAAAGCAGGATTGTCAGAAGAGCAGAAGGAACGTGGGAGCTGGTAGAACAGTGCCCTACCAGCGTAGGGATACAGCTTCGACTCGACGTCCCACCAACCCTGCAGAGTCGACGGAGGAGGAAAGGACACGTGGAGGAGAGTTGGCAAAACAGTGCGCTGCTCTGCAACACGCCACGCCGAGCTCATCATGACCTCCCTCCTCGAAAGCCGGAACACGCCTCCTAGGCCACCTTACCCGCGAAACAGGCCGAAGACGCCACGTAGCTCCGAGATCCCGGGGAGCAGGAAGTCAACTGCCGGTATAAATACCCCTCGATGTCATTAATGATCGAGATCTGAAATTTTTGTATCTCACCTACCACAAGTGACCCGACCTCTCTCCCTCTCTCTCTTTGTAACAAGACAGCAATTTAGAACGCCGAACTGGACGTCCTTCGGAACCAGTTCGTAACTCTAAATTGTTCACTTCCCTCATCATAAATAAAAGAACACGACCCACGGCCTGCCCAAAAAATATTCCGACCTGCTTTTGATTGTGGTTAACTAGCTCTAATTAACGAAAATCTCACCTCTCATCTCCTAATCACCCCTTAATCTTCATTAGTGATCCCCGGGATCAACAATTGGCTCTAGAAGGAGGGGAGAGATTCTTCTATACGCAAGGAGCAGTTCAACCACAACCGCAACCGCAGCAACGATGGCAATTCCGCCCCAAAGAGTGTTGTCAGACCAGGAGACCCCGGCCCAAACAACGGCCCAGGCCCAGACAACGGCCCCGCCGACGACTCATACAACAGCGACAGTCCCACCGTCAGCCCAGGCGGCTATCAACCAGACGATTCCTCGAGAGCAGTTCTTCAGGGCTCCGCCCCCGGCTCCGACGCCCACTCCCTCCGACGGCTCAGCTGCCCACAACGCACCCCGAGCACCGGAAGACCAGCCCACGCTGTCTGCCGTAATGCAGACCCTGCTCGCCAGAATAGACGAGCTGACGCGAGCTACCGATCAACGGTTCTTCACGCTAGGAGCCTCCCGTGACCGGTCGGACAACACCGGATCCCCCGACGTCCATCTCAGAGAGCCGGCCTCTCGGGAAGAAACCCCGCGCATACGGATAAGCCGACCCGGCGATTCACCGTCAGGATCCGAAGGCCCGGGCGGACGTTTCGCCCCAGCCGTAGGAAGCCACCCGGCCGACGAAGCCCACCATCTCCGATCCAGCTCGGAGCGCTCCAGGGACGCCGAGTTCGAAGCTATGAAGGAGACAATCCGCGCGATGTCCTCCAAAATCCATCAGGCCACCAGCGCGGCCCCGGAAATAGATCGCGTCCTCAGAGAGACGCAAAACACGCCGTTCACCCGCCGGATCGCCTCCGTACCGCTCCAGCACCTCGGGAAGCTCAAACTCCAGCCCTAGGCGGGCGCCACCGACCCGGCCCAGTATCTTACGGCGTTCACCATCGCCATGGGCCGCGCTCACTTCTCTCCAGACGAGCGCGAAGCTGCCCACTGCCAGCTCTTCGTAGAGAACCTCACCGGCCCGGCCCTCACATGGTTCCCTCGGCTGAAAACGCACTCCATATACAGCTTCAGAGACCTGTCAACTACCTTCCTCGAGCACTACTCCATCTACATCCGGCAGTCCGCATCCAGCGCGGACCTCTGGGCGATGAACCAATGAGCAAAGGAGTCGCTCAGGTCCTTCGTCGAGCGCTTCAAAGCCACGGCCTCCCAAAGCAACGTGACGGACGAATCAGCGCTCCCCGCTCTGAGAAAGGGTCTGCGGGCTGATTCGGCCTTCAAGGACGATATGAAGCTCAACAGGCCGCGCTCGCTGGAAGACGCCCTACACCGCGCTGGACTCTTCGTCGAGCTCGAGGAGGAAAAGGCGGCTGAATCGAGAAACAGCGCCTCTCACAGGGCCCCGGTCTCGAAGGAGCGGCCCCAAGAAAGATGTCAGGAGCCTCGTCAACACTACGATGACGAGTATCAGCGCAGCAAAGGAAAGCAGGCCGCCGCATTCCTTGTCAACGGACCGCCCGCCGGCCTCCGTCCGCGCGATCCCGTACTTCCCCCCAGCCCCGCGCCAGGGTTGCCTTGGAACAAGTATATACGGGATCCCCACCAGCAGGATCAGCGTCCCGACGAGCCGAGCGATAGGGAGTCTTGACCAGATGAGCAGTACGACAGGTCGGCCTTCTGCGACTTTCACCAGCGAAAGGGGCACCCGACCTCGCACTGCCGCGCACTCCAAGAGGTCCTGATGAACCAATTTCAACGGGGGGAAATCCGAGTGCCAGAGCGGCTGCGTCCGCATGCCCGGGACGGCGATCGAGTGCAGCCCCGCGATAAACGAGGTCGCGAGGACAGCCGGGCTAGGCCTTACAACAGCGCCCAAAATGACGATCGTCGGCGACGATCCCCCTCGCGAGACCGGGAAACGGGCAGATCGCCTCCCCCGGCCCGGACTTTGATAGGGATGATCATGGGAGGCCTCCTCTCGTGCAATGACTCAGTGCGGTCCATCAAGCGTCATGAGAGGAAGACCGACGCCTCCCTGAAGTGGCACTCCGGGCCGGAGATCGACGCTCAGGACACGAGCAAGAGGGGGATATGTTTCACCGAGGCCGACGCGGCCGTAGTCCACCAGCCCCACAACGATCCCCTCGTCGTACAAGTCCGCGTGGCCGACTGCGACGTCAACCGAGTCCTCGTCGATACGGGCAGCTCGGTCGATCTCATCTTCAATGATACCCTGGCCAGGATGAATCTAAAAGGTGTCGCAATCAAGCCGCACTCAATCCCGCTGACCGGCTTCGCCGGAGACACCATTAACGGAATCGGCACCATCGAGTTGCCGGTCTACGTAGGTCGGGTCACGAAAATCGTCAAGTTCGTGGTCTTCGACACCACCCCGATCTACAACATCATCCTTGGAACCCCCTGGCTGCACTCGATGAAGGCGGTCACCTCTACGTACCATCAGTGCCTTAAGTTCCCCAACCAGGCCGGGACGTACACTCTCAGAAGCAACCAGAGGGTCTCTCGCGCCTGCTTCGCCATAGGGCATAAGCTGCGCCACGCCGCGCCGGCCTGCTTAGCCGTCAGCGCGTATCAGCCCGGAGAAACGATTGCTCGAGATCTCCCGGGAGAAGACCTCACCACCCAGGTCAACATCGATCCGAGCGACCCCGCCCGTTGCGTCGGCATCGGAAAGAAAGAGCTAGTCGATTTCCTGGGGCAAAACGTCTCCACCTTCGCCTGGTCAACCGGCGATATGCCCGGCATCGACCCAGCGACGTGCAGCCACGAGCTCAACGTGGACCCGACCTGCAGGCCAGTAAAGCAGAAGCGGCGAAAGCTGGGCCCCGAGCGCGCGCAGGCAGTCAATGACGAGGTGGAAAGGCTCACCGCAGCCGGCTCGATCACCGAGGTCAGATACCCGGACTGGCTGGCCAACCCGGTGGTAGTCAAGAAGAAGAGCGGGAAATGGAGGGTTTGCGCGGACTTCACCGACCTCAACAAGGCGTGCCCGAAAGACAGCTTTCCCCTCCCCCGAATCGATCAAGTCGTCGAAGCCACCGCGGGGAACGAGCTGCTCTCCTTCATGGATGCCTTCTCGGGGTACAACCAGATCTCCATGCACCCCGACGACCAGGAGAAGACCGCGTTCATCACACACCGAGGCATTTATTGCTACAAGGTAATGCCCTTCGGACTCAAAAACGCCGGAGCCACCTACCAACGGCTCGTCAACCGGATGTTCGCCGATCAAATTGGCCGTACTATGGAGGTGTATATAGATGACATGCTGGTGAAATCCCTGGTGGCGACCGACCACGTCGCTCATCTCCGCTCCTGCTTCCGGACATTGAACGACTACAACATGAAGCTGAACCCGGCCAAGTGTTCCTTCGGTGTCACGTCGGGCGAATTCCTCGGATATATCATCACCCAGCGCGGGATCGAAGCTAATCCCAAGCAAATCCGAGCTATCACCGAGCTCAAATCCAAGGAGAGCACGCGTCAAGTACAGCGACTCACCGGGAGAATCGCCGCGCTCTGGGTTTGAAATAGCGACCGCCACGCTCGCTATAGCGATCAAAGCGCTAAAGCGAAGGGCTGGTCGCTACTGTGTTCTGGGGCGATGCAATTTACATATAGCGGTCGCCATGCTCGCGTTTCTGCGCTATTGCGACCGTAGCAAGGAGCGGCGACGTGACCGCTTTCTGTATTGATCAATATATATTTTATTTTTTTAACGTGTAAAATCCTAGCAAACCTTACATCTTCCTTATTAAGCCTTAGTGGCTGAAAAAATAAACACACGATTCTATCATCGCTACCTTTCATAAACACACGATTAAAACCCAGAAGGAGACATATTGTGATATTAGAGTTAGTTTGGTGTTTGGATTGGTGTTTTGGTATTTTTTTTTAAATTGAGATTGCAACATTCTAAGATTTATATCATATGTATCTAACACTTTTATCATTCGTATGAAAAAAAAAAAAATACACAAAGCGATCGCTATGGATCGCTATAGCGCTAAGCGCTAATCGATATTCTCCTCGCTATGGGTCGCTATACGCTATTTAAAACCCAGGCCGCGCTGAACCGGTTCATCTCCCGCTCTACCGACAGGTGTCTCCCGTTCTACCAACTGCTCCGAGCTAACAAGCGGTTCGAATGGGACGACAAGTGCGAGGAAGCCCTCCAACAGCTCAAGGAGTACATATCCACTCCTCCCGTCCTGTCTAAACCAGAAGAAGGCGAAACCCTCTACCTCTACATCGCCATCTCGGCATCAGCAGCGAGGGGGTATTAGTGCGGGAAGATCGGGGCGACCAGAGGCCCATCTCTTACATCAGTAAGTCCCTTGACGACGCGGAGAGCAGGTACCCAACTTTGGAGAAGCTCGCCTTGGCGGTAGTCGTCGCAGCCAGAAAGCTCCGGCCTTACTTTCAATCCCACACGATCGCCGTCCTAAGCACCTACCCCCTCAGGACCATCCTCCACAGCCCGAGTCGTTCTGGCCGGATAATGAAGTGGGCTGTTGAGCTGAGCGAGTACGAAATCGAGTACCGAGGTCGGACCGCAATCAAATCTCAACCTCTGGCCGATTTCCTGGTTGAGTTGGTACCCGAGCTATCAGTCGACGAAGTCCCCGAAGTGTGGAGCCTGCATGTCGACGGATCGGCCTCCAAGCACGGGTCCGGCGTCGGTATACGCCTCGAGTCCCCGACCAAGGAGATCCTCGAGCTGTCTTTCCGTCTGGCCTTCCCGGCGTCAAATAACGAAGCCGAGTACGAAGCTCTGATTGCCGGTCTGCGCCTGGCCAAGGAGGTCGGCGCGAAGAAAATCCGAACTTACTGCGACTCCCAGCTCGTCGCCAATCAATTCAGCGGGGAGTATGAGGCCAAGAATGATCGCATGGATGCTTACCTCAAGGTGACCCAAGGCCTGGCCGCAGACTTCTCCGAGTTCACCCTGACAAAGATCCCCCGAGGCGATAATACTTCCGCAGACGCCCTCGCCGCGCTGGCCTCCACCTCGGCCCCAGCCCAACGACATGTGATCCCGGTCGAGAGTATCGACTTCCCTAGCATCGAACTGCCAAAAGGGGCCTACTTAATCAACCCCCAGGCCGCGGACCCTGACGAAGCCGCCCCACCTCCCGAAGACCTACCGCCACCGCCGGCCGAGCCCGAGCTACCAGACTGGCGAGTCGACCTACTTATGTACATCGCCGACGGCGTCCATCCCCCAGACCGGTGGGCCGCTCGCCGACTAAGGATGAAGTACGCCCGTTACACGATGCTGGACGGCAATCTGTTCCGGTGGAGGGCCTCGGGAACCTTGCTCGGCTGCCTCCACGGGCAGGAAACCATTGGCGTGATGAAGGAAATGCACAAAGGCGCCGACGGAAACCACTCCAGTGGCCGGGCTCTCGCCCTGAGAATACGGAACCAAGGACACTACTGGCCAACAATGCTTCAAGACTGCGAAAAATTTGCAGCCCGATGCGAAAAGTGTCAACGTCACGGCCCCATCATTCACTGTCCCACCGAGCTCCTTACCACCGCGGTAGCACCCTACCCCTTCATGCGATGGGCCATGGACATAGTCGGGCCCCTTCCCCGATCTCGCCAAAAGCGCTTCATCCTGGTCATGACCGACTTCTTCACCAAGTGGGCCGAAGCCGAAGCTTACGCCAAAATCACGGCAGAGGACGTCCGAAAATTCGTCTGGAAGTTCATCATCTGCCGGCACGGGCTGCCCTACGAGATCGTGACCGACAACGGTGCCCTGTTCACGTCGGCCCTCTTCGAAAACTTCTGCGCGAAGTGGAAAATCAGACTAAGTAAGTCCACCCGAGGTACCCCCAAGGGAACGGACAAGCCGAGGCCACCAACAAGACAATCCTCGACGGCCTCAAAAAGCGACTAGACGACAAGAAAGGCTCCTGGGCCGACGAACTCGATGGAGTCCTCTGGTCCCATCGCACAACGCCGAAGACGTCGACAGGTCGAACACCATTCAGCCTCTCTCACGGCATGGAAGCAATGGCCCCATCCGAAGTCGGGCTGCCCACCCCTCGCCGCGCTATGCTCACCCAGCAACCCGCACTGAACAACGCCGTCCTACTCAGCGAGCTGGATTTCCTCGAGGAACAGCGGGACCATTCCCTCCTCCGAATCCAGAACTACCAGCAGCTCGCCTCCAAGTACTACAACAAGAGGGTTCGAGGCAGGTTCTTTACCGAAGGCGACCTAGTCCTCCGCAAAGTCTTCGAAAACACCGCCGAGCTAAACGCAGGCAAGCTCGGCGCACATTGGGAGGGCCCTTACCTTATCTCCAAGGTCGTGAAGCCCGGCGTCTACGAGCTAGTCACGATGAACGGCGACGCAATCCCGCGCTCCTGGAACTCGATGAACCTCAAACGCTTCTACTATTAAACCCCCGGGCTCCATTCCGCTCTCCGCCTTTGTAAACAAACGAACTACGACTGGCTTGATCCCTTCTACTAAAGGGTACGTAGGCAACCCCTAACCAGGGCTCAGCTATTAATCTAATAAAGCCTTTTTGACAAAGGAATACGGTCCCCGACCTGTTGACAAAAAAAGCCGAGTCCCAATGCTCGCACTGCAAAAAAAAAAAAAAAAAAAAACCGAGCTCCAATGCTCGCACTGCAAAAAAAAAAAAAAAAAAGTCGAGCTCCAATGCTCGCACTAAAAAAAAAAAAAAAAGCCGAGCTCCAATGCTCGCACTACAAAAAAAAAAAAAAAAAAGCCGAGCTCCAATGCTCGCACTACAAAAAAAAAGGGGACCGAGCTCCGGTGCTTGCTCTCCCCAGCACACAAGTTATAAGTGCTAAAGCCGAGCTCCAATGCTCGCACTCACCTAGTACACAAGCTATAAGTACTAAAGCCGAGCCCCAGGGCTCGCATCTCTACTAGACACACAAGCATTAAGTGTCTCAAAACCGGGCTCGCTACCCGCACCAAAAAAAAGGTACACAAGCTTTAAGTACCTTAAGCCGAGATCACCTCGCACCCACGAAAATATAAAGATACACAAGCATTAAGTATCTAAAGCCGAGTCGTACCTCGCACCCTATACGAAGACACAAGGGCCCGGTCTACGACCTGCGCCCACGACATCGATTGACAGAATACGGTGTACGACCTATTCTACGAGACATACGAATTCGGAAATATCATCTTTATTACAAAAAAAAGCCTCGAAGCGGCTATTACATAAACGGCCTACGGCTCGGTCTTTACAAAAAAAAAAAAAAAAAGAGAAGCCTCGAAGCGGCACTTACATAAAACGGCCTACGGCCCGGTCCTTACAAAAAAAAAAAGAGAGAGAGAAGGAAAAAAGAAAAAAGCTACAAGCAGCAAAATTTTTACTAGGCCACATCGGCCGGTAAATCTCCACCCCCGTCAGCACGGGTACCTTCCAGATCAGCGGGGCCCTCCACCCCCACTTCCACGCCTTGCTCACCAAGGAAGGGCTGCTCGGACCTCTCTTCCTCAACCGCGGCCTCAACGGATGGCGCGTCGGGACCGGCCTCATCAGCACGCGGGGCCGAGTCTTGTGCTGGCAGGTCCGCTTGGACGACCTCAGCAGCCGAGGAGGGAGCGTCCGCAGTCAGATCCACGTAGGGCGCTTCCGACGGAGCAACGGGCATGAGCCGCTCGAGCTGGACGCCATGAGTGCGGTCCAGAGAGATGTCCAGGTCCTCCGGAGTCAAGTCCGGAAAGTCCATTCCATCCAGCACGGCACCGAATGCCGCCTCATCCTCGTCCAGCTTCTGGTACCGGTACCACGGCACCGACACCCCGTCCTCGGCCTCCATCCTCTTGAGGCACGCCCTTACGCCGACCACCTGTTTGTACAGCAGGTGAGGCTCTAAGGCCCGGCTGCGACCGTCGAGATGGGCGCGGATCTTCTCCATCTTCGCGGACCACTTCCGGATCCACGCGTCCCACCTGGCCGTCACCCGGTCGCTCTCCGCGGCCACGGCCACCTTCGCCCGGCCTATAGCGGCCTCCAGCCCCTTGACCCTGGAGCGGAGTGTTTCCCGCTCCCCCTTCAGGAGCCCGACCTCCTCCTCCAGGGCAGCCGCCCGAGCCCGTTCAGCGGTAGATCGGGCCCTCTCAGCCTCCAGCTCGGCCTGAAGACTGCCCACCTCTGCAGCCCGGGCTCGTACCCGCGCCGTCTCTCCTTCCAGCCCCGCTGACCGGGCCCTCTCATTCCTCAGCTCCTTCTCGAGCCCGCGGAGAAGAAGGGACTGGCCCTGCGTACTGGCATCCTGGCGCGCCTTCAGAAAGCCAAGCGACGCGTCCTTCTCGGCGAGTCGCTTCTCGTAGGCCTCCGCCAGAAAGGCAGTAAGGGCCATCGTCTGCATCAAACCAGTTGTTAGCAAATGCGCACAACAAGTCCTGATAAAAACAGTTAGATCAAGCAACGTAAGCTCACCCGAGCTGCGGATCGCGCTGCTGCGCGAAAGGCATCGGACTCCGCCATCTCCAGCGGCACGAAGTGCGGGTGCTTCTGCCCGAACATCATGGCCTGCGCCAGCTCGGCGCACTCATCCTAGTCCACGATGACCTGGCTGTTACCATCCTCATGGCAGAAGTAGAAGCTGTAGTCCCGAGGCTCGGCATCGGAACCCTCCGAAGCACCGCCCCCGTCAGAGCCTCGAGCCTCGGTACCCTCCGAAGCACCCTCCACATCGGCGGGCTCCCGCCCTTCCTCCACAACGACGACCGCATCGCCGCCCTCCGTCGCACGAACTGCGACCTCGCCCTCCTCCGGAGTCTGGGCCCCTTCGACCTCACCCCCCGCTGGCACCTCGGCAGCGGGTACCTCGGCCTCCCTGACACGAGCGCCTCGGGAGCCCTCGGGCTCGCAGCCAGCCTCTTCAGGCCGGCCAGCTTCCCGACCCGAAGACGAGGACCCTCCCACCTCGGTCCTCTTCTTCTTCTTGCCGGCCTTCCCACCGACAACCTCGGCCCCCCTCTTCTTCGAAGGAGCCACCCGGGACGACCCCCCCTCAGCCCGCGGTACCAGGTCTCGCCGGACCGACACCTCAACCATTGGCGGCGGCGCCGCCACAAAGGAATCCGCGTACAGCAAACTGGCAAACCTTGCTCGACCTGCATTGGTGGCACGCATCAGCTCGGTAAAAAAAAAAAAAAAAAAATATATATATATATATATATATATATATAATACCGACCTCCGGCCATCGCAGCTTCAATTCTCCCCGAGGTGAAGGACTTCCACTCTCTCTTGCGCACCGACCTAAGCACAGCAACGATACCCGCGTAGTCCGGCAGCTTAAACCTGGAAGAGTGAGGACCTGAAAGAAGAGCAAACGACATCAGTCAGACCAAAACTAAGGTAAAAGAAGGACAGTCCGATCTACAAACCCCTACCCGGGGAAAAATTCCAATCCCGGGTGTATCGCGCCAACGGGTCGAGCCCAACCACCTCGGTGGCTCGGACGTAGAAGTAACTGCAGGACCAGTCCTCGACCTTCGACAACTTGTTAGCCTTAGACCCCGAGCTGGGTGCCTCCAGGATATTCGCCGCGGGCTTGAAGGCAGCATAGTAGGTTCCCGGGATGCCAGGATTCGCCTTCTGCTGGGTGAGGGCCTCGAACATAGGCACCGTCACCTCCACGTCGCATTCGTGCGCCAAGGTCAGCAGCACGATCATCCCTGGGATCGTGGACGGGCAGACCTGCGAGAAGGCCAAACCCCGCGCCCGGCAGTACTGAACGAATAGCCCGAGAAGAGGAAGGCGCAGCCCGCACTTCTGGAAGAACCCTTCGTACAGGCAGACGAAGCCCGCCGGAGGAGTCCACGGGCGCTCGTCCGCCCTGGGTAGCCTGAGCTCGACGCCAGCAGGGAAATCGCATAACTCCTTCAGCAGAGTTACCGATTCCGCTGTACTCCAGGTCGGTGACCCTCCCTGCTCGTAAGGAACCAGGGGAGACCTCACCCTGGCCACTCGTACTCCTCCACCGCGACCACCCCGGTCGCCCAGACGCCCGGCGCCTCCCCCAGCTTGGCCAGCACCGCGGCCACCAGAGGAGGACCTTATCACCGCCTTCTTTCGGAGATGGGTCCCAGGGAGCAGCGGGGCGGCCCTTGAAGTCGGAAGAACAGGCTGTTCCCCACTGTCTGCGCCTCTACACGAAGAGGAGGCGTGCCCGGAATCGTCGGAAGAAGAACTCGGAGGATCACTGCGGTTGTCACGAGATGCCGACTCATCGCTCGACTCAACCCTAATTCCATCTAGCATCGGTGCCATTACAAAAAGAGGAAGAAATCGAAAAACACAGAAAAAGGAAGGGAAGGAGAGAATCGGAGAGGAGTTACCTTAAGGTTATGCGCAGAAGGTTTTAACAGGAGGAAGAAAGAGGGGTTAAATAGAGGAAGGGGACAATGAAGCGACGCCTGGACACGTGTCGAAGGAAGCACGGCCGCCCAGAAACCTAATGATGACGACTCCTCGTTCTCCCACGCCAAAAAGCAGGGGACGCCTCGATACACGCGAAGCGTCTGTCGCACGCCGCGCGTGGGCAGCTCACGCGAGAAAAGAGGTGACCTTTCGTTCTCTCACGTGATGGGTACGCGCCAACCGTCTGCGGATTTTCGAAAAGGTCAACACATATGAGCACGGGCTCAAATCTGGGCTGTAACACCCCGCGCTCCTCCCCCCAAATTTCGAGGAACCATCCTAAGATGTGCCGAACTAACACCAGATCAACTTCGGATCACTCACCTCGCCTCGTGACACCGAACTGGGGGAGGGCCTATTGTTGGAGGTGGGCCTAGCACCCCCAATTAGTTAGGCCCATCTTAGGAAAAGTCTCTCTTCAGCTCGGTCGCCGACCTGAAGGCACCGCGCTCATATCACCCGAGCTCCCGAGCTCCCGAGGACGCACCTCGGGTCCGGCCTGACACTTCACCAAAGCAGGATTGTCAGAAGAGCAGAAGGCATGTGGGAGCTGGTAGAACAGTGCCCTACCCGCGTAGGGATACAGCTTCGACTCGACGTCCCACCAACCCTGCAGAGTCGACGAAGGAGGAAAGGACACGTGGAGGAGAGTTGGCAAAACAGTGCGCTGCTCTGCAACACGCCACGCCGAACTCATCATGACCTCCCTCCTCGAAAGCCGGAACACGCCTCCTAGGCCACCTTACCCGCGAAACAGGCCAAAGACGCCACGTAGCTCCGAGATCCCGGGGAGCAGGAAGTCAACTACCGGTATAAATACCCCTCGATGTCATTAATGATCGAGATCTGAAATTTTTGTATCTCACCTACCACAATTGACCCGACCTCTCTCCCTCTCTCTCTTTGTAACAAGACAGCAATTTAGAACGCCGAACTGGACGTCCTTCGGAACCAGTTCGTAACTCTAAATTGTTCACTTCCCTCATCATAAATAAAAGAACACGGCCCACGGCCTGCCCAAAAAATATTCCCGACCTGCTTTTGATTGTGGTTAACTAGCTCTAATTAACGAAAATCTCATCTCTCATCTCCTAATCACCCCTTAATCTTCATTAGTGATCCCCGGGATCAACATGTATGATTACAACTACATAAAAAATATGAACCTCTCTTTCCTGGAAGAAACAGTATGCATATTGAAATTGATGTAAAAAGTAAATCGTATGAAAGACATAGGAAATTCGACTCACAACTCATGAATAGAGACATTGAGCTACTTTCATTTTTAAAATGTGTTTTTTTATGTTCAGTCGATGTGATAATTCTCCAAGGCTTACGTTAGAACGAGCAGTATAAGAAAAAGCTGGTATGCTTTATATCCAAAGTCTTTTATGTTTAAAGTCGTTTTGTTGCAATATAAAAAAAATAGTTCTTATCTCCAATCTATCTTTTCGTCTTCCTTGAAAGAAACAAAAGACGATGACTTGAAAAGTGAACCCTGGTCTTTTCACTTATTGTCCCACCAAAAATCTCAATTCTCTCTTTTTTTTTGTTTTAATTGAAATCTCAATTCTCTCTTTTCTCTTCAATCTTATCTTCTTCCTCAGAATCCTCTTCACATCGACCATATGTTTCTTCATCCATCGACCGCAAAACGGACAAATCAATGTGGATGAACTATTGACGCTACTGTTTATTTATTTTTTCGTTAAGGATTTCGTTATTATTTGTTGTGTATAGCTTTTATATTGGTTGGGCCAACAACTTTTTGAAATTTCTTGTAATATAAGTGAGAAACCAAAATGATTATTCAACACAGAATTTTTACTCTCTTCGTTCAACGTGAATAACACTTGGCACAAAAACTAGATGGTGAGTCAAGCTGAGTGGATTTGGAGCACTGACTATATGTATATAAAGAGATTGCATGAAACCATGTTATTATCACAATTTCCAATTCTCGCATCTTTTTCATTATTGATTTGCAAGAAAGTTAAATTAGCTTAAAGAAGAACGAAAGGCTCTTGAAACTCAATGGGTATCGTTCATATTTCTCTTTCTTTTCTCTTCTTGTTTGTTTTTTAATTTTCATGACGCGTTTGCGGCTCCTACTAGACACTTGTGTCGTCCAGAACAAAGGGATGCAATTCGGAAGCCTTCTGATAATAATGGGAAGACGGAGTCATGGGAAAATAACAGTGATTGTTGTTATTGGGATGGTATCACGTGTGACTCCAAGTCGGGGGAAGTGATCGAGCTAGACCTTAGTAGCAGCTATCTCTACGGCAGTTTCACGGGAAAGATTCCCTCTTTCATATGACAACAACTTCAATGGTTCAATCCCACCTTGTATAGGAAATCTCAAGAGTAATCTTTCGCTTCTAAACCTTCGTCAGAATCGTCTTAGTGGAGAATGTATTTAAAATTCTAAGGTCGCTAGACGTCGGTCATAACCAACTCGTGATCCGTTTCTCTGCCCTTGAAGTTCTAAATGTGGAAAGCAACAGAATCAACTGACACGTTTCCGTTCTGGTTGAGTCCTCTAGAAAAGCTGCAAATTCTTGTCTCGATACATCAAGCCTCGTTCCTTCTGCTGAAAATCATCGACATATCCCATAATTACTTCAACGGAACTTTGCAGTAAAATGTCATCACTGGGGACAAAGGACGATCGGTCGAATAGAAAATACATGGGAGATTCTAATGGCTTTTACCACTATTAGATTACTTGGTTATCTGTTGGTTATTGAAAGTTGGTTTAAGCTGGTTTAGTTATGGTTTACACACTTATGTATATAAGCTAAAGGGAAACCAAAATTGTACGATTGAACAAAGTAAATAACAAATCTTCTTTCATCGTCGTCTTCCTCTGAGCTCTCTTCAAGATCTTCGAGCTTTGTTCATCAACCTTTAATCACCACGATTCAATGGTTTTGATGAATAAAGGTGTAGCGTCGGAGCTGGTACGTATCCTGGAAATCTACACAGCACTCGACTTCTCCAGAAACAGACTTGAAGGCGAGATTCCAAGCTCCATTGGCCTATTGAAAGAGCTTCACGTGCTCAACGGATTTTCTCCTAGAATACCACTATGTGGATTTTTTTAACCAACACTACCCTAACTTAATCACAATACCCCTCCCTTTAAGTGAAACGACGAAAATACCCCTAAGTTGTTTTAAATGAAATATCACCGTCAGTATTCCCTAGTATTACACCTAGTATTACTCACCGTCAGTATTCCCTAGTATTACCCAGTGTTACACTGGAGTGTTACCCAGTATTACCCCTAGTAACCCCCAGTATTACCCAGTATTACCCAGTATTACCTAGTATTACTGGGTTATACCACGTAGAGGGGATTCGAACCCCGGTCGCGCGCACGCAGGTGACGCGCGAGGAGCTTGCAACCACTGAGCCCCCGTGCATTTCTTTGTTTTCTTACCAATTCAATTCTACTTATTCTTTACAACTCTTCATTAAGGGTAAAATCGACTTTTCCAAACTGAGGGAGATTTCTGATTAACTTTTCCTGAGAGTGGTAAAGGAGACGATGGTCCCGTGCTCAACTTGTCAAACAATGCTTTCACTGGCCACATTCCATCATCAATGGAGAACCTGATAGCTCTCGAGTCACTGGACGTCTCCCAAAACAAGCTTTCAGGAGAAATTCCACAAGAGCTAGGGGATCTCTCGTACCTTGCGTACATGAACTTCTCCCATAACCAGCTTGTCGGTCTAATACCTGGAAGCACTCAGTTTCGAAGGCAGCTTTGCTCTTCTTTCGAAGAAAACTCGGGACTTTTTGGCCCTGCTCTTGACGAAGTATGCAAAGATATCCACACGCCCTCATCGCAACAGTATGAAACGACGGAGCCAGAGGAAGAAGATGAAGAGGTGTTTAGTTGGATTGCAGCTGCAATAGGATTTGTACCTGGCATTGTATTTGGACTGACGATTGGATACATACTGGTTTTATACAAACCAAGGTGGTTCACGAGTCCTTTTGGCCGAAACAAACACAGAAGCAGAAGCACCACAACTCATTAAGAGAGGTAATGTTCTGAATTTGATAGAATAAAGACTATATTCATAGATTTTCTGCATGAATGAATACGTGAAATTAACGTTTTAAACTATTTTTCGTTTGTATAGCCTTTATGAAGAATCTTTGAAAAAGAGAATGAAGCAACCAAACCAAAAGACCGTAGAGAAGAAGCTTGGGGAGAAGGCAACCCATTTATCAGTGTTTTAATTTCAGTTATTGTTTCCGGTTTAGCTTGGTTTTTTTCTCTTTTACTCTGTTTTTAGCCAATGTTTGTGTTTCTCTGTAATTGAACAATGAACAATTCTGTTTTCAAAGCTCAACATGATATGAGAGAGGTATTAATGTTCTTGCTGCGACTGTGTCCGACTAAATCAACATGATATGAGAGAGGTATCAATATAGTGTTTGTTTAGCATTCTCTTGATCTTAGAGAACGACCAAAAACTAACAGTCAATATACAAAGAGTATATGCAGGAAACTAAGTGTTGAACCAGAAAGTAAAGAAGGCAATGGAGAAGGAGAACCAGAAGCGGTTTGTGCTTGTCCATGGGCTTGGCCACGGCGCATGGACCTGGTACAAGGTCAAAACGCAGCTGAAGGCTGCAGGTCACTGTGGATCTGGCTGCATCGGGTATAAACATGACCAGATTGGAAGAGATTCAGACGTTGAAGGATTACTGCAAACCGTTGCTTGAGTTTCTGAGCTCGCTTTGCTTAGATGACGATAAGGTGATTCTTGTTGCTCATAGCATGGGAGGAATATGCGCTGCGCATACTGCTGACATCTTCCCATGGAAGATCGCTGCTATTGTCTTCTTGACAGGTTTCATGCCCGACACAAGAAACCCACCTGTTTATGTTTACGAAAAGGTACATAAACATGCTGATTCAATTGCAGGGTATGATGTCTTGTGAGTGATTCTGATATTTGACTGCAATCTGCAGCTGATCAGAAGCATTCCACGAGAGGAATGGTTAGACACCGTGTTGGGGAGGTATGGGAAACCTGATTGTCCTCTTGAGTTTGCTCTTTTGGGACCAACTACATGGCCAAGAAGATGTATCAACTCTCTCCGGTCCAAGTAAGACTCAAAGCTTAATAAAAACCTCTGCTTCCAAACCCTAATGGGATTGTGCTAGTAACCTCACTCAATCTTTTGTTGTTGTGGCTTTTTAGGATCTTGTATTGGCGAAAATGTTGGTGAGGGTAAAATCTGGCAGGGATAGTAAGCTTCAGTGAGAAAGGATACGGATCCATTACACATATGTATATTATATGTGGAGAGGATCTTGTGACACGCGAAGATTACCAGCGTTGGATGATCAGGAACTTTCCGCCAAAAGAAGAATGGAGATAAAAAGAGGCGGATCATATGGCAATGTCCTCCAAGCCTCAAGAACTCTGTGCTCTTCTCTTGGAGATTGCAAATAAATATGCCTAAATAACCCTGAGATCGTCACCACAATAATAAGCCATATGAGAATACGTCTATATGTATGAGAATAAGAAAATTATAGTATTTATAAAAATGGTTATATGAATAAGATCTTCTGAGAGAACTGTATTACATTGAGAGGTATCATAAAAGAGCGAACTGCTTTATTGCGAGCGGTTTAGTGTTTGTCCATGGCACCATTTATGCCAACCTGTTCCTACCAAAGTAACACACAGATATAACATCATTGAAACCAATTTGAGAGCATTTTTCTATATGCGACAAACCTGAACATTGAATAAAAGAGAAACCAGAAAGATTCAATACACAAACATACTAACATTGAATTTTATCATGCACATAGTCTTAAGGCACAGCCTAATTTTATCTCTTTCTCAGAAATTTACAGTCATTCTTACAGGTGACTTTTACCTTATTTAAGGAAAATATAAAAGGAAATCACACCAACATAGTCCTAATGGAATCTCTTTCTCAGGAATTAACAGTCTTTTAGCCGTGTGGATCTCTGCGTAGTCTATTTAGAAAGATTTGCATTGTTCTAATAATTAAGACATTTTTAAAGGTTAGTTTAGTTATTCTCCCTTAAAACAAAGCAAATAGCAAAAATTATTCATTCATGTGATTTTTTGTTAAATTTGTTATTTATTTCATCTCGTATTTTCTCTGTAACGATACTTGTTTATCCAATACGAAGAATCTTTTTTATTTATGGATTCTTGTAAGGTGAACGTGAGATTTCTTTGTTTTATGAAAATTGGATTTTCTTGGAAATTCGATTGAGGTTTTATTGTATCACTTCGTTTAGAAGTGGGTAACGTTGTCTGTTGTAGTATTGTCCTTCTAATTGTTCTCATAATTTGTATCAATATTAAAAAAATATATATCTTGGATCGATGATATCCGATAACGAACATGTTTATCAAAGAACTTGACAAACCAGGACGGGGAGGAAGGTACTTCACCATGACGGCAGACGTTCCTTTCTTTCCATATTACCCACAAAGCTCTTACCAGTTATCAATGTACCAGACAGAGACTTTCTATACCCAGAAACATGCCTGCCTGATATAAACAGATCATCACCATAACTAATATAGCAGAGCAATTTCAATATGCAAGCTAAAAAAACGAACAGAATAATGTGGCTTGCATCAAACTCGAACCCTTTATTGGATAATGGATACATAAGCATTATAAAGCCAATTGCGCTGATCTAACATATATGAGATGAATAAGCAAAAGGGAGAATGTCAGCAGTAATGAATAGTTATTTTTTTATTAAGGGAGGATTACTAAACTAATTTTAAAAAATATCTTAATTACTAAAACAATGCAAATCTTTCTAAATTACTAAAATAACCTAAAAATATATAAAATACCGATTTTGTCTTTTTGGCCTTTGTTAACAAAAAAGTTATTACGATATTGCCATTACTATTTTTAATCCACATCAGCGTGCACAGATAAACAAGTCTACCGTTCCTTGACGGTAGACTTATTTTTTCTGGTAGACTTATTTTTCGGCCGATAGACTTATTTTGGGTCGGTAGACTTATTTTGGGTCGGTAGACTTATTTTTCGGCCGGTAGACTTATTTCGGTAAACTTATTTTTACGACATGGGGATATGTTTTCGGGCGGTAGACTTATTTTTTTTTTGTAGATTTATTTTTAATGACGGTAGATTTGTTAAAGATTGGTAGATTTAACGGGAGATCGGTTGACTTTTTTGATAGACATTTGACCAAGTTGGTAGATTTATTTCCTTTGATGGTAGATTTATCTCATCCGCAGTAGACTTCTTTGTAATGACGACAGACTTATCATTGGATGGTTCGTTTTTTTGGTGACAGTAGATTTATTGTAATGACGGTAGACATATATTATCGTGGTAGACTTATTCTTAAAACGGTAGATTTATTTTTAATGACGGTAGATTTATTAAAAAACGGTAGATTTATATAAACTTTTGGGATACACGAAATTGGTAGACTTATCATAAGTTGGTAGATTTATCAAAATTTGGTAGATTTATCTGAATTTGGTAGATTTATCTGAACTTGGTAGATTTATCTGACATTTATCATTTTTATTTGACGGTAGACTTATTAAAATATTAATAAATAAATAAAACAACTACATTAATTTTTTAAAATATCAAAAACATCTCCAAAAATTTGAAAACAAATTCCGAAAAAATAAAAAAAATTCCAAAAAGTCTAAAGTTAAGAAAAAATAATTTTAAATTTTAAATATTATATTTTAGCTTATGCATTTTTGAACTAAAAATTTCTAAAAACTCAAAAACTACAAAAATCCAAACAATTCTCAAAATTTTATAAAATTTCAAAAATCCATGAATAATTGTATCAAAAACCTAAAGATAATTAAAATAAGACAAAAGACATGTTTAAATAATATTCTAAAACAATTCTTTATAGCGTAGGTAAAACACTTAAAAAATTTGTTTTCGTGGATTTTTAATTTTATTTTAACCGTGTTGTGTTATTCATGGATTTGTTTTTATTTTTTGAGTTTTTAGAAATTTGTGAGAATTTGTTTGTATTTTTTAGTTTTTAGAAATTTTTTATTGAAAAATTCAAAACTTAAAAATAATCTATTTTATGTAAAATTTAAAATGATTGTTTCTTAACTTAACATTTTTTTGGATTTTTTTAATTTTTGGGTATTTGTTTTTAATTTTTTGGAAATTTAATATAATATTTTATCTATTTATAAATATTTTATCATTAAATATAAACACTCTTTCAAACCGTGTATAGTTCGGTATACATCTGTGAACAAGATGTTGTAAAATAAACACACGGTTCACAGTTGGAGATTTAAAATGGGCAACAAAAATAGTTTGGGTATTAAAAAGCTTATCGGAATAAAGTTGAGGTATTTTTATGGAATTTTCCCTATATATAATATGGAATAACGTGTAACTAGACATTAAGAAGTGATCAA
The DNA here is from genome assembly GCA_030161315.1 of Eutrema japonicum. Taxonomy (NCBI): domain Eukaryota; kingdom Viridiplantae; phylum Streptophyta; class Magnoliopsida; order Brassicales; family Brassicaceae; genus Eutrema; species Eutrema japonicum. The sequence continues at coordinate 3,816,112 of BSQW01000010.1, read as the reverse complement.
CTTTGGCTATATTTATGTCTTTGATGATGTATACTTCATGATTATGTGTTTGGTTTTGCTACACTTATTGTGTTTTTTGGTTAAGTTACATGAAGACTTGTTTACGTTTTGCTAGACTTCGTGTGTTTTGGTGATGTATTGTTTACGTTTCTTTCAAACTCTTCAAACTATTGGTATTGCTAATGTTATGTATGAAATTAGTATGTTTGACTTTCAAGTATTGTGATAATAAACACCACATAGAATTTGTATGTTATAATTATATGTGGTTCATGTGTTTTTGTTTTAAATCTCAATAATTTTGGTTATCCATACTAAGCAAATATTAAACTAAAGAAAGTTACTGATTTCGTCAAGCACCTTTAAAAATCATCGTGGACTGTCTTACAATCACTAATTCAAAACACAAATATACCATCATTTAGAATTCAATTATCATTTGTACAAATTCAAAAACAAATCTACCATATCCAAATCTCCTATTAATTATACTCTTAGAAAAATACGTTGAATCGAAGACGGAAATGTCGCCGTAGACTCGGCCGCCGTCGTGAAGCCCATGAACCTGTCAGAGATAACATCAATTTAACACTATCAATTGAAAATAGAACAAATGAAACAAGTATACCATAACGGATTAAACAAGTTTACCAGAAAAACGGATTAAACAAGTCTACCAGAAAAACGGATTAAACAAGTCTACCATAACGGATTAAACAAGTCTACTATAACGTTTTAAACAAGTCTACGAGAACGTTTTAAACAAGTCTACCAGAACGTTTTAAACAAGTATACCAGGACGTTTTAAACAAGTATACCAGAACGTTTTAAACAAGTCTACCATAACGTTTTAAACGTTTTTAACAATTCTCCCTAAATCTACCACTATTAGCGGAATTTCGTCGAACAAGTGGTGTGCATACCTCATGAAACCGCATATCAACCAAAAAACGAGGGTTTTCTCTCCTTTCACCGGGAACTAGCGTCTCCCCTCCGCGCGTCGCCTCAAGAACGACCAAACGACGCCGGATCTCGTCGCCCTCGGAAGGAACTCACCGAAGAAGATGAAAAAACTCATGAGAAACAGAAAAGTTCCTTACCTACTCGTCGCCGGAATCAATGGCCGTGAGGCTGGAACGCCGGAGTCGGAGTATATCTCGCCGGAGAGGACGAGAGGTTAAGAACATTTTAAACAAGTCTAACAGAACGTTTTAAACAAGTGCACCAGAACGTTTTAAACAAGTCTAACAGAACGGATTAAACAAGTATACTGTAACGTTTTAAACAAGTATACCACAACAGATTAAACAAGTCTACCATAACGGATTAAACAAGTCTACCAAAACGTTTTAAACAAGTCTACCAAAACGTTTTAAACAAGTCTACCAGAAAGTTTTAAACAAGTCTACCACTACGTATTAAACAAGTCTGCCACTATTAGCGGAATTTCGTCGAACAAGTGGTGTGCATACCTCATGAAGCCGTATATCAACAAAAAAACAAGGGTTTTCTCTCCTTTCACCGGGAACTCGCGTTGCCCTTCCGCACGTCGCCTCAAGAACGGCCAAACGACGCCGGATCTCATCGCCTTCGGAAGGAACTCGCCGAAGAAGATGAAAAAACTCATAGAAAGAAGAAAAGTTCCTTACCTACTCGTCGCCGGAATCAATGGCTGTGAGGCTGGAACGCTGGAGTCGGAGTATATCTCGCCGAAGAAAACGAGAAGACGAGAGGTTAAGAATGTTTTAAAAAAGTCTACCAGAACGTTTTAAACAAGTCTACCATAACGGATTAAACAAGTCTACCAAAACGTTTTAAACAAGTCTACCATAACGGATTAAACAAGTATACCGTAACGGATTAAACAAGTCTACCAAAACGTTTTAAACAAGTCTACCATAACGTGTGTCGGGAATCAAACGTGTTTTTGCCAGAAAGAGGCGACGGAGCAGATCTGGTGGATCTACAACTTGACGATCCCGATCTGTATCTCTGCAACTCAAATCAACGAAGCTACAAATCCCTCGACCTGAAGCTTTACCAAACCGACAGTGAGACGAGACGAAACAAACCAGAAAATAAGTCTATCATAAATTAGTAAAAGTCTACCGAAACGTATCAAACAAGTCTACCACAACGTATCAAACAAGTCTACCGTCAAGATTTTAAACAAGTCTACCATCAAGATTTTAAACAAGTCTACCACAACATCTTAAACAAATCTACCGCAATGTATTAAACAAATCTACCGCTAATGAAAATCTACTAATAAATCTACCATCATTAGGGGCATTTTATCGAACAAGTGGTGGGCGTACCTCATGAAGCAGCATATTAACCAAAAAAATGTTTGAAAGTTCGACGAGCACGTGTTCGGCGGCGGCGCCACGTTCGTAACCGTACCATCCGTCGGTCCAGAGTTCCCGGCGGAGCAAACGATGACGATCCGTCGTTGGGGAGCCTCTTTTAACCGTGTCGTTGCCTTGGCCGAAGATGTTGGCTCCGGGGAGCAGATCTGGTGGAAGACGACGGTGGAACAGTCGGAATCAACGCCGGAGATCCACTCACCATCACTGAAATCCGTTGGCAGAGGAGAGAGAAGAGGAAGAAGAAGATGAGAGAGAGAGAGAACCAAAAAAAGTAGAAGAAAAAAGAGAGAGAGAGTCGTGGAGATGTTGGATTTTTTTTTTTTTTTTTAAGATTAATAATTAATATTTTAGTTATTTAAAAAAAAAAAAAATTGGCAATTTCGTTATTAAAACGAAAAAACATACTTGAAAGTCTTTTGACAACTTTTGAAGGTTATTTTAGTTAGTGGAACTTTTGTAAGAGTTATTCTAGTAATATCACAACTTTTAAAGGTTATTATAGATAATTTTCTCTTTTATTAAAGAAAATTTCATGGGTTTTAGTGAAAACTAATAGTCAATATAAGTGTTGAACCAAGATTCTGGAAGTAAAGAAGGCAATGTATTTGGATTAGATACAATTAAGTGTGTGTTCTAAAATGAATCTTTCCAAAGATTCAGACTTTATTGTGTTCTATGCTTTAAAAGAAAAAAAAGCTAACAGTCAATGTAGTGTTTGATTAGCATTCTCTTGATCTTAGAGAACGACCAAAAACCAAAAGTCAATATACAAAGAGTATATGCAGGAAACTTTTTGTCTATATAAGTGTTGAATCAGAAAGCAAAGAAGGCAATGGAGAAGGAGAACCAGAAGCGGTTTGTGCTTGTCCATGGGCTTGGCCACGGCGCATGGACTTGGTACAAGGTGAAAACGCAGCTGAAGGCTGCAGGTCACTGTGTGACCACAGTGGATCTGGCTGCATCGGGTATAAACATGACCAGATTGGAAGAGATTCAGACGTTGAAGGATTACTGCAAACCGTTGCTTGAGTTTCTGAGCTCGCTTTGCTCAGATGACGAAAAGGTGATTCTTGTTGTTAATAGCATGGGAGGAATATGCGCTGCGCTTGCTGCTGACATCTTCCCTTGTAAGATTGCAGCTATTGTCTTCTTGTCAGCTTTCATGCCTGACACAAGAAACCCACCTGCTTATGATTACGAAAAGGTACATAAACATGATGATTGAATTGCAGGGTATGATGTCTTCCGAATGATTCTGATGTTTGACTGAATTTTGCAGCTGATCCGAAGTATTCTGCAAGAAAAGTGGTTGGACACCGTGTTTGGGAGTTACGGGGAACCTGATTCTCCCCTAGAGACTTCTCTTTTGGGACCAAAGTTCCTGGCCAAGTATCTGTATCAACTCTCTCCAATCCAAGTAAAGCTCCAAGCTTAATAAAAACCTCTACTTTCAAACCCAAATGGGATTGTGAACCTCAGTCAATCTTTTGTTGATTGTTTTTGTGGCGAATTAAGATCTTGAATTGGCGAAAACATTGGTGAGGGTAAGCCCGTTAGTTACGAACAATCTTGCAGGGACAAGAAGCTTCACAGAGAAAGGGTATGGATCGGTTACACGTATTTATATCATATGCGGAGAGGATAATATAGTACTTGAGGAATACCAGCGTTGGATAATCAAGAACTTTCAGCCAAAAGAAGTAATAGAGATCAGAGATGCAGATCATATGCCAATGTTCTCCAAGCCTCAAGAACTTTGTGCTCGTCTCTTGGAAATCGCAGCTAAATATGCATAAATAAACCTGAGACCGTCACCGCAAATTCGTTACAAACTTCAGCTTCCACCACAATAATTAAGCCATATGAGAATACATGTATATGTGTGAGAGCTAAGCAAGTGATATTTATAAAAAGAACGGTTTTATGAATAAATATTCGTGAGAGAACTGTATTACAATGAGAAGCAGTTACAATGCATTCGATTGTAGCATCACAAAAGAGGGAACTGCAATCCCTGTAATTGTGCAGCATACCTTTAGCAACAACCATAAGCTCTAGTAAAAGAACGGTTTAGTAACACACATAGACTTCTTTAGCTAGAAACATGTCTGATATACACAGATCATCACCATAACCAATATCCTAGAAAAAAATTCTCTATGCAAGATGAAAACAACATAACATTGTGGCTCGCATCAAACTCGAACACTTCACTGGATACAGGATAGTCATAAAAACCAAATGCAGTGCTCTAACTCATATGCTCAATCACGGCAAATCCCCAAAGAGGGAAAAATGGGGAAATACTGAAATAGTATGCTCCATATGTATCACAGATTCACAAGAACCAACTTAAGGGACCAATAATAAATAAACTCGATTATCTTTGGGGATTGAAAGTGGAATTTAGCATAATCTATTTCGACAAAGCAAATAAAATCACTCGAATATAACAACTTTATCTTTTGCATTTTTGTTTTTTTACCAACTGAAATTTTTATTACAAATTAGAACAGATACAAGATCAATTTTTCAACCTACAATTTATCTATTCCACAAGAATCCACACAGACTAGGACCACAACGAACGACTTTATTTGCACCACGCTAAAGATTTCATGTAAGATTGCCTACATTAACCTGCAGAAATCGCATATTTTGGGAATCAAACCCAGACCTCACAGTGTAATTAAAAGCATTAATTAACCATTTAGTCAACCATTGGACTAAGATTACACAAACAAACAAAAAGATTATTTTTTGCATTTCAGATAATAAAAAGAAAAAACACTCCAAAATAGTAAAATACATCATATTCATCTAGCATCGCTTTAAGATATAATTATGTGCTCTAAGATTCAACCAACCAACCAACTCCATGAACTAAAAGTCAATGTAAAGTTAATGTACCATTTTATGGATCTCAGAGAACGACCAAAACCTAACAGCCACTGAAATGTTGGTTTATCATTCCCTGGAACTCAGAACACGAGGGAAACTAACCGTCAATATAAGTGTTGAACCAAGAAGCTGAAATAAAAATATATAAGGCAATGGAGAAGAAGAACCATAAGCATTTTGTGCTTGTGCATTCGCTCTGCCACGGCGCGTGGAGTTGGTACAAGGTGAAAACACAGCTAGAGGCTGCAGGGCACTGTGTCACTGCAATGGATCTGGCTGCATCAGGTATCAACACGACCAGGGTGGAAGAGATTCAGACTCTGACGGATTATTCCAAGCCATTGCTAGAGATTATGGGCTCGCTTGGCTCGGAAGAAAAGGTGGTTCTTGTTGCTCATAGCATGGGAGGAATACCCTCTGCTCTCGCTGCCGACGTCTTCCCTCGTAAGATCACTGCTATTGTCTTCTTGACATCTTCGATGCCCGACACCAAAAACCCGCCTGCTTACATTTTCCAAAAGGTATTCCTCCGCTGATTCAGTTTGATCTCTTCGGGGTTGATTCTCAGAATCTTCTAAGGATACCAAATGATGGAACGGAAGCTTCTAGGGATAGGACTAGAGATCCGTTGATTCTAAGAATATCCGGAAAACTAGGGTTTGTGAATACTCTTCACAGTGCGTTCGCAAAAGGCTCTTTACCATGAGCCTAAGAAGACTATTTATAATAAATCATAAAATCCTAAATCTTAAAAAATTTTAGAATAATCTTAATTAAATAATTAAAAGATAATAATGAAGATATTTCGCTGCATCAGGTCTGGACGGCCAAGAAAAATTCGTCCTTGAATCTTGTATTTCGCGCTGCATCAGATATTTGAGTGAAATCTGCAGGTTATGGCGAGCATTCCACCACAAGAGTTTTTGGACACCGTGTTTGGAAGCTACGGGACACCTGATCGTCCTCTACAGACTGCTCTTTTTGGACCAGCTAGAATTCATGGCCAAGAATCAATTGTCTTCGGTCGAAGTAAGACTCCAAGCCTATATCAAACCTCTCTTTTCAAGCACATGTGAGATTGCTAGTAACCTCGGTCAATCTTCTCTGTTAGGATCTTGAATTAACGAAAATGTTGGTGAGGGTAAACCCGTTAGCTAGGGACAATCTTGCAGGGAAAAAAAGCTTTACTGATGAAGGGTATGGATCGGTTACACGTATTTATATCATATGCGGAGAAGATAACATTGTACCCGAGGAAATCCAGCGTTGGATGATCAGCAACTTTCCGCCAAAAAAAGTAATGGAGATCAAAGATGCAGATCATATGGCAATGAACTCCAAGCCTCAAGAACTCTGTGCTCGTCTCTTGGAAATCGCAGATAAACATGCATAAAGATTCACAAGAAAGGGTTTTATACATAAAAGATTCGTGAGAACACATGTATAACATTGAGAAGCAATTACAACAAGTTCATTGTACAAGATGAAAACAACATAACAATGCGACTTGCATCAAAACCCATCACTGGATACTGCATTGATCTAACCTCTCTACTCCATAACCCTTAAGCTTCGTTATACATTCATACCAATGAAACCAAACTTAAGAGCCTGACACAATTTATTGAATCTACGGAAGAACCAATAACTGTTTTGTTCCACAAAAGAAAGAAAATCAGCAACTTACATCATAAGCATATAAATGGAAGCTTCGTGCTGACTTTTCTTCGGATTAGAGAATAGAGATCCGACAGTGATAAATCTAGAGCTTTTGTTGCCGGCGAATCCGATGGAGTGAAAGAGAGAAGAAAGAGAGGGAAATACTGAAATTGTATATGGCATTGGGTATAGCTTCATCAGTAACTTCGTGCGCCAATGTATCAAAATCATAAACCGAAGGGGCTAATTTGCAAAACAAACGTATTTTAAAAAAAAATCACTTCTTGACAAAACAAAAGCATTCTCACGAAAATTAAGCACCACAACACAACACATACATACAAAGATCGAGCGTATAACAAACGTAAATGCAAGAAAGTAAGTCTAGAATTTTCAAGAAGACATTTTGTTCAAACAAACAATCAAATCACATATCTCTAAGTTTACTGAGATTAACCGGAGATATAACTTTAATATCACCATATAACAATTGCTTCGCGATGATAACATTTGCAGCTTCACTCGGATGATAAGGATCCCAAAACACATATTTATCCCTTTCCTCACAAATACTTGAAGTCGGTCCGCACGGAATTATACCCGCGAATTGTCCTCCATTACCGCAACAAGCTTTAGTCGCGGTTTTGAACCCTACAAATTTTATGAAACCAAAAATCTCTATATCATATATATTCACAATAAGCATTAATTTACCACGAAAACGTGTATATAAATCCGGTAATGTGCGTTCGTGAGTTGCAGAAGACCGAAAAATACAAAAATTACCGTATTTTTTGTAGTTAGTAATGAGTTCCATTACGAGATCATAGACGTTTGCGTGGACGAACATTGCTCCGGGAAGTTTCTTGTTTAGTTCCTCTAGTAAATTCTTTAATCGAACATTGTATTGATTTGCTAGCTTATTAGCCAAATCAACACACTCGTCTTCGTCTAATTGATTTATCGTTTTCTGGTACGGAATGCATCCTATCGGTCCAACGTTCCCGATCACAAACTTCCTTGCGTCCAACTGATACAGCCTCTGAATTTTCAATCATAAAAAATTCGATAAGCTAATAACATATGATATATCAATTTAACAAGAGCTCATTTAGCTCAATGAGATATTTTTTTCTTCATTTTTTTGGGTTACTTACGGTTAGTTGGTCGCGTAGATGATCGAGCATGTCGTCAATAAAATTATCAGGAGTTTGAGTAAACCGTGTTCCGACGGAGAGAAGTGGGAATAGATAATTGTTGAGGAAATCATTTGCTCCTATAGTGATTGAGAATATTGATTTCTTGCTTATATACTCTTTTGCTTTCTCTTTTCCAAGTAGATCATCGAATTGTTTACGTGTAGTGTTGAAGAAATCAACTTGTATATCCATACCTAACCTATTCACCTACCATATATTCAGAACAACACAAAATTGAGAACTCTAAAACGAATTTTAAGACATTTTCAAATCCAAAATGATTAAAATTAGTTCGGTACGTACAAATATTCTTCCCGTGGCATTCATGATTCCTCCTCCTCCAGATGCGTAATTCACACCAGCTAATAAAGCTTTCCCGGTCGCGTTTGGTGCTAAGAATGGGATCGCGTAGTTCGCTGATCCGAGTTCTTCCCCTGAAAAAACCGTGAATTAAACCGTTCGTATCATCAAAATTTAACATGTATAAATCAAATAAACGTCCCAACATAAATGTGTAGGTGTGTTAGTTGAACATATCATATCTATACACTAAGAATGTGCTATGTGCACATATCATTTAAGTACTATATATGGGTTATAGAATATAGATTTTTGTTCGATTTTTTGGTACTTACCAACGATGTCACCGATGGTCCGGCCATTTGTGAACCGGCCGGTAGGATTTCCTCCGGAGGCTTTGAAATCGATACCATTAGGCTTCATATTAGCCCTAGACAACGTCGGTAGATAGTTATTGTTCCCGGCATCAACTAGAGAATCTCCAAATATAAACGAAGCTCCTAATCCGCCATTTTTGTTGTTATTGTTAACTCCACGACCAGCAGCTTCCACTAAAGCAGTGAGAGTTAACCAAGAGAAGAAGAAGAAGAGATTCACGTCCATATCTCTTCTTGAACTAGAAGCTCTTGTGGCCATGTCTCTCTCGATTTTGAGAAATTTTGGGTGTATTTGTTTGAGATTTATATAATAAAGAAAGGGTTTGGGATCGGAAGGAAACTTGTGAGATTGTGTTTTATGATTAGTTGAATTGAATTTGGTTTGACGGATTTAGATTTTTCAAGTGGTGGTTCATCAACGTGGACTAGTTTTTCCTTTTGCTTGTGAGAAAATAAGTAACGACCCGGCCTTTGATTCGTTGGACGCTTGAGATCTCCTGTTATTACAGTCATAATAAATACAAGTAGTTCAGATTTGTTGGACAAGTATTTAAAATATCAATTTTCAAGAAGAAAAGTAATTACTGATGGCACTTAGCATTCCAAAAAAAAAGCAAAAATTAACTACAATTTACAACAATAATACAATCATATGTGGACTTTAACAAAAATGAGTGACAATATTGAAAATTTTACATACAAAATCTTGATAAAGAAAAAGACTTTGTGTCAAATGAAGTATGAATATTTTTATGGGCAAATTGCTATTTTTACCCCAAAATTTTGTTTTTATGACAAAAATATACCGTCCTTTCAATCAAATGCTGCGTTACACTTTCGGGGGTGGAAAATTACAGTTATTCCCTTATGACCAAACAAAAAACGTGAAACCGCTATGACCATTTTAACCTTCGCGACATGTCAGACTTCTATAGAGGTCTGACATTTAGACTCTAATAGAAGTCTAATTGATTTCTCTTACCAGACTTCTCTCAGACGTATTCGAGAAGTCTGATACAGATTAAAATAATGAATTTAATTTTAAAATTTTAAAAAAAAAAATTTGTTAAATTTTTTTTCTACAATAATTAAATATATACGATTTTGATGTATAGAAATTAATATTTCATAAAATTGAATCAAATTAAACAAGGTTAGTTAATTATGCCTATACCTCAATAAATATCAGACTTCTCGAAGAAGTCTTATACATATTTAATTAGTAAATTTAAATTTAAAAATTGTAAAAACTTATTTTGTTAAAAAAATCTTATACATAAATTAAATATAAACGATTTCGAAATATTAAAATTAAATTTCGTAAAATTGAATCAAATTAAAAACATGTAAGGCAAAGTAGGTTGTAAACCTCAAAACATGCTTTGTAATGGAAACATTTACATATAACTTTAGGGTTATATTCATGGTTTACCAAATTTACATTTGAAATTTTAAATTTGCACATATGTATTGTAATGTGCATATATTTCACGAATTTGATGCTTCCTAGAAGTTATGTTTTAATATTGTCACTCATAAGTGCTAAATATTAGATTTAGGGTTACTCAGACTTATCGGAGAAGTATGAGAGAATCGGGATTTCTCAGACTTCTCATTATCTCATAGATTACCAAACTTCAATTTTAATCTGATTTTTTAAAAGTCAATTGCAAAACTACCCTCTCGTTGACCATATGGGTTTCATCAGACTTCTAAAACAGTCTGAGTATACAACTCAGATCTGAAAATCGACGATATGCAAAAACTCGTACCTATATCCGTTTAGAGTTTGTTTTCACCCTCGTCGAGCGCCCAGAACGTCAAATATCACCGAAATCCCGTAAGTTTGATGTTTGATGTTTGTTATAAGTTTTCTATATAATATGATGGTATTTAAGTAGTAATTATCAAGTTTAGGGTTTATCAGACTGCCATTTCAGTCTGATCATGTCCATGGTTTATCAGACTTCTTGATCGAAACATGTGAATTAACCTGAAATAAGTTACCATACTTGTGATTTTACCCCATATATAAACTAAAGTTACCAATCCTAATCTGTAAAAGTCATTATCGACTCTCTCTTTCTAAAACAGGAAGAATCTCTCTTTCTCTAAACTCTCTCAAACATCTCTCCGGAAACCCTCGTCGCCACCGCCACCGCCGTCGTCAGCTTCTTCAGTCTGGTAATTACCTCTCTTTTTTCGTGTCACCTTATGATAGAGTAGCGGAAGCTATAATCAACAGGAGATCTTAATCTCCAGTTGTTGTTTCGTTCTTGTAATCGAAAGTGAAAACGTGAACGAGATGAAAAGCGTGAATACTCTTCACAGTGCTTAAAAGCTCTTAATAGGAATCAATATCAAATTCAACGTGCTTTACAATGGTTCTAATGAAAGCTATTTATACAGCTCGGGGAAGATCACAACAAATCCCCTTATCCTTATCAAAATAGGATTTATACTTATCTCTGTAACAAAGTAAAAGAAAGAGCAAAACAATAAGCAAACACGTATGGCCCATGAAGTGTTTGCGTGAGGCCCAATACGTACGATGCGCTGCATTACCTTACCAGTCCCTCCACCTATCTCTCTTCATCTTTTCATCACAACTCTATTTTCTTGTAGGTCGAATCGCCACCGCCGCCGCCACCACCCTCGCCATCGTCAACTTCGTCTTTACAACTGAGTTAAGCTTCCTAGAAACAAGTTTTTCGCATTCTACTCTACTTTTTTCTGCAAAATTTTTAGATCTATACGAAATAAGATTATTTTCCATGTTCTTTGTCTAGATCTAAACAAACAGATGAGTTTTTAATCAATTTAGTTTTAGATCTACAAGATAGAAGTCCATTTTTCTATGTCAAACAAAAGTTAGGTCTCGTATGTATTTTGATGCTTGGTTGTATTCAGTCCAAAAAAAAACTTAAAAATTACTATATTTGAAGTCTGAAAGTGAATTAGACTCGATACAAAGTCTGATACTTGACCTGATCTGAATTAGACTCGATTAGAAGTCTGAAATTATACTTTCATTTAATTAGACTCTGTTAGAAGTCTGAAATTTGAGTTTGTGCGAATTAGACTTGAGAAGAAGTCTGAAATTAGACTTTTCCGAATTATACTCTTTTAGAAGTCTGAATTTCGACTTGATTTTAAATTAGACTTTATTAGAAGTCTGGCTTTAGACTTATTTTAATTTTTGCGACTGTTTTCTGGTACACACAACCAAATTATTGTTTCTCAGTATATAAAATAGAATAGAAACAACTATTACAAAATTAAAAAGAAAACTAAAAGTTAGTGAGTTTTTGACTTAGAGTTTAGGGCATAGGGTTTGAGGTTTAGGGTATAAGGGTTATGATATATTTTTCTTGTTCAATTAACAATAGAAATATAATAATTTTTAAGTATTAATGAGTGTTTGATTTAGTATATATGGATTCACATTTGTAAAATATTTTTTTTTATATATATTTCTCAATTAAAAAAGAAAAGAAAATATAATAAATTATTGTTTCATATTAAAAACGTAATATAAAACTGAAAAAACTATTACAAAATACAAATTAAAAAAGAAATATAACATTATAAATTCCTTAAAAAATCAAAGTACACAAATTTAAGTTTATTGTAAAATAAATAACTCATAAACTCCAAAATAAAATAAAACTATTCATTAAAAACTAAATAAAAGTAGAGAGCCAATAAGAAGAGATCACTCAGATTGATGATGTGGCCGAATCTCACCCCTTCATTCTTCTATTTTTTATTCTCTCCAGTAGATTACTCTTTTTCTTTTTGCCGTACAAAAAGAAGAAGACTAATCGTCTTCTCTTCCTCGTCTCTCCTAGACTCTGAGAACCATGCTTTTGTGGCGGCGATTTGGATCCAACCATCGATTCTCACTCACATCACCTAATTTCGGTCTCTCTCTCTCTCTCTCTCTCTCTCTCTCTCTCTCTCTCTCTCTCTCTCTCTCTCTCTCTCTCTCTCTCTCTCTCTCGTTTGCAAACGGATAATATGGTCTGATTCTTCTTCTAGATATTGTTCGATCTAGGGTTTATATTGTCTCAGATCTCATGAGATTTCTTAAATTCATCGTTTATGTGTTCTTCCTTTCTAATTTTGTTGTGGTTATTCTCTTGTTCCATGCGCTTCCTACCCAGCAACTTCTCGAGCAGAGGTCAAAGAAGGGAATAGAAGAGTGAGTGGCGGAGCAAGAAGGGGAGGAGCAGGATACGGTGGGCGGCGGAGGAGAGAGAGAGAGAAGGGAGAAGGAGGTTTGGATTCGCAGAGGACGCATGTGAAAGGACGACAAGGGAACCAGACGAAGTCGCTGCCGGTGTCTAAGTAGAAGGAGACGGCGGAGGAGGAAGAGCCGACGAGAGGGAGATAGGTAATCGCTGTCGGAATAGAGAAGGTATATCTCTCTCAATATATTTTTATTAGTGATGGAGGCACATGAATCTCGTTTCAGATTTTTTGAGTTTTCTCAATTTGATTTTCGTGATTGTGATCTTTGCAGGTTGCTTCTCTTTAACTTGATTATATGGATCTGGTGATGATTCCGAAGATGTGGATAAATCTGTTAATGCCATGAATGGCGTGGACTCTGTTTGGTTTGTTGATTTAGGTTTGAGACTCATTGTTTTTGGTTTCGGTTTGGTTCTTAGGAAGTTGAAGGAGAAATCATGTAATTTTACTTTGTAATAGTCGTTTGAGTTTATCTTTTAATTATGTAATTTTACGTTGTAATATAAGTTTTTTGTATCATGGTTTCATATAAATATAATAAAATATAATTTTTTTAATTTATCCATTGCAAATTGTTGCCAAATTTGATAACTAATATAATATTTCCGTTACTAATTTTTGTAACCGGTAACCTTACAAAACAATTATAATTTCTGTAATATTGGTTTCCAAATATCATTGCTAAAAGTCTGTTACAAACAATTGCAACGAGTATCCATGATATTTGGTTGCAAATATTGCAATGAACATCTCATTGAAAATATGTTACAAAAAAATCCATTGCAAAAATTAGCAACACCCTCGTTGCAATAATCCATTTGCAACGACTATCCACGAAATATCGTTGCAAATATTGCAAAGAACAAATCTATTGCAAATATGTTGTAAAAACTCTGTTGCTTTGCCCAAGGAAGAATCTTTTCAATAGCATTCTTGATGGAGGTGTGCCTATCTGAGACTATGACCAGAGGATATTGGTCCGAAATGCAGTCTCTAAGCCCATCACCACCACCACCAACACCACCATCATTACCACCACCAACACCACCACAAATAGAATCATCTGATGCTGAGCCCACATCTTCGTCTTCCCAGTCTTTGTCTTCGCACTAGCTAACTCGACCATGCTCCTTACTTGCCTATCATTTGTGACATAAATAGGAGGGCTATGCGGACCGATATGTTGCAAGAGTGGTTTCGGTATCGGATATTATAACTCCACCAACTCGGTTTTCTTGTCCAGCATATAATCATCTTGTACCATCTCAACAAGTTCAAAATATGTATAACGATCGGCCAAAGTGATAAATCGCCCTCCTTTGAGAGTATCCACCACAAAATGCCAAATATGGTCTCTCACAACTCATTCACCAAAATTAACAAGTAGATGCACCATTATCTGTAAAAACAATCATGGAAAAACAACATTAACGATCTTAATGGAAATATAAGACTTCTTCGTGAAGTCTGATTCTATTAGCTACATTGCCAGAATTATTAAAAAATATATTTAAAAATAACTACCGAACATAAGCATGTAAAACTAATGCAAGAGGAACATATACAACTAACACACATATAAAAAAATTTAAAATCAACGAAATTCATCACAAATATACCAAAAAAAATGGTTTTAAAAATTTGTCAATCCAGACTGCCACAGAAGTCTGACAAACAGTACGTCAGACCTCTATGGCAGTATGAAAAAGGGTATTTTTGCAATTAGAATGTTACAAAGCAGACTGCGGATGCCGTCTGACGAAAAGTTATCAAAGCAGACTTCTATCGCAATCTGACAAAAAAAGTATTTTTGCAATTGACCCAAACGTTGACTTTTTTGTCAGGCTGCATTAGATGTCTGAGAAAAAAAAATGTATTTCTGCAATTGATCAAAATTTTGACTTTTTTGTCAGACTTCGCGGAGAAGACTGACGTTTGTCAGACTTCTCCTGCAGTCTGAAAATATTATGGGGTAGTTTTGCAATTGACCGAAGTTTGAGTTTCGTTCCCAGACTTCCAGCGCAGTCTGAAGAAATTCGCCAGACTGCGATAGAAGTCTGACAAAAATTGGTGTATTTTTTGCGTTGACCAAAATCTTCGATATCAGACTTATTTAGCAGTCTGACGGATTTCATCATTTTCAGACTGCCATAGAAGTCTGAAATTTTTTCCCTCCTATTCAGACTGCCATAGAAGTCTGATACTTTTCCCCCCATTTTGGTCAACTTTTGAAAAAATTCGGTCAATTACTACCAGTACCCTGTTTTTTTTTTCAGACTTCTGATTCCGTCTGAAAAACAGTCAGCTTCCGGTCAAAGTCACTCATTTTTCCGTCATACTGGATATGAAGTCTGAATAAAAAGTCAAGTTTTCGGTCAATTGCAAAACTACCCTATGCCTCGATTAGAGGATTTTTCTTGATTTTTTTTGTTTTCAAAGGAAATTACCAGACTTCAATTTTAATCTGAGTATTTAAAAGTCAATTGCAAAACTACCCTCTCGTTGACCATATGGGTTTCATCAGACTTTTAAAGCAGTCTGAGTATACAACTCAGATTTGAAAATTGACGATATGCAAAAACTCGTACCTATATCCGTTTAGAGTTTGTTTTCACCCTCGTCGAACGCGCAGAACGTCTAAAATCACCGAAATCCCGCAAGCCCAGTCGTTTTTTTGCCGTTTTTATGCCATAATTTGCGATTTCGGTACGTTTGAATCGGAAAATCAGTGGGAAAATGAGAGAAATCAGAGAGAGAAGTCGCGATAAGTGTTTACGAGCTCTATTCTTGAGCTTTAATGGCGGAAAAATGGGTTAGTTACTGTATTAACTCGTCGACGATGGTGGTTGTCGTGGAGGTTGAGAATTGATAGCAATGGCATTTTCGTAATTAAGTTATATCTGAAATTTTTTTTTGTCTTTTGAAAAAAACGTTAGACTCTAACAGCAGTCTGAGTAATGGCATTTGCGTGAATACCCAGATTTTAAATGGTAATTTGTGGGATTTTGAAAAAGAGAAGAAAATATGGTATTTTTAGCTTTGACTTCAAATTATAGAGTATTTTTACAAAAATGCCTATTTTTATTTTTATTTTATCTTTTGCGTACAATTTGTTTTTTGGATTCAAGACCAAAATACAAAAAAAAAGGGCAATTCTACAAAATAGCACCAAAAAACTTAAAGTTCAATAATTTAGCACCCAAGGGTGAAAATCACAAACATAGCATTCATTAAAAGAAAATCACAAACATAGCATTTGTTTTTTAATTAAACAATAGTCTCTCTATTTCTCATTTGGTCATCGTTCCAAACCTCCAGTTCTCTGAAATTCGATCTTCTCGGCCCTGAGAATCAGACTTCGACATTGATGTACCGGAATCTGACACCGTCGTAGCTCTTGACGTTGTCGCGGACCCACGTATCGGCCTCCGTCTGGCTAGAGGCGATACGTTCGAGGTCGGGTTTGGGAACGTCGAGGATGAGCTCAATGTTGGAGTCGCGGAGAGCGGTGAGAGTCTCTTGGTTGGGATCGTAAATCCGCATCCTCTGGATGTTCCGCTGCTTGTAGAGAGCCACAACGTCCGATGGATTTGGCCGGGAATCGCCTAGCATCCCGTAGCATACTCCGATTTGTCCAGCTAATATTCATTAGTAGTAAAATTGAATCAAATTCTGTAGATGAATATAATATAATCAGTAGGGTCATAGCGATGATCAATGGATGATACATAAGCTTAAAAGATCACTGAACCTATGGTGTCGAAGGAGGAAGCCATTAGAAGGCTGAGAAGAATCAGCAACATTGGTGATGAGGCTAAGATCATTTTTATATTATATGTACTTTGAAACTTTATTATATGTCGAGTCTGAGGTTCAAGCCAGTCAATGAATGAATCACCGTTCACAAATACGGTACCTCTCTAGATCTATTATGCTTTGAAAAGTTTAAGAACGAGATTTTTTTTTAATTTTTTTGAATTGAATATAAAATTTATTCAAAAAAAAAATGTTTACAATGACGCATTCATTGTGCTTAATGTAGCTAATAGACTTTACACTGAATTAGAAACTAGAATTGCTGATGTTTCTTTCCTTCTTAATTAAAGGAGTTTTGTGGCGAACCACTTGGTTAGATCCTCTTCGTATGCGTGTTACGTTTATCATCTGTGATCAGAATTGAAAATATACGATTTCAAACATTTTTATCCATGAGGTTGATGAGTCAGAATGAAGGTGACAGAGGTTCTCTATGTTGACGATACGTTCATCTAGGAACATATATAACGTATTTAGGAAAGCTTTCCTAAATGATGAAAACTGATCATTTCTTGAAAATGAAACATATTTAGGAACATATATAACATATTTCGGAAAGACTTCCTAAATGAACAAATGATGAAAACTGATCCTTTCTTGAAAATAAATCGTATTTAGGAACATATTTAACGTATTTAGGAAAGCTTTCCTAAATGATGAAAACTGATTCTTTCTTGAAAATGAAACGTATTTAGAAACATATATAACATATTTCGGAAAGACTTCCTAAATGAACAAATGATGAAAACTGATCCTTTCTTGAAAATGAATCGTATTTAGGAACATATATAACGTATTTCAGAAAGACTTCCTAAATGATGAAAATGATCATTTCTGGAAATGAAACGTATTTAGGAACCATTTAGGAACATGTATAACGTATTTAGGAAAGTCTTCCTAAATGATAAAAAATGATCCTTTATGGAAATGAAACGTATTTAGGAACATATATAACGTATTTAGGAAAGCTTTCCTAAATGATTCCTAAATGATGAAAAATGATGAAAACTGATACTTTTTTGAAAATAAAACGTATTTAGGAACATATATAACATATTTCGGAAAGACTTCCTAAATGAACAAATGATGAAAACTGATCATTTCTTGAAAATGAATCGTATTTAGGAACATATATAACGTATTTCGGAAAGACTTCCTAAATGAACAAATGATGAAAACTGATCCTTTCTTGAAAATGAAACGTAGTTAGGAACATATATAACGTATTTCGGAAAGTCTTCCGAAATGAACAAATGATGAAAAATGATCATTTCTTGAAAATGAATCGTATTTAGGAACATATATAACGTATTTCGGAAAGACTTCCTAAATGAACAAATGATGAAAACTTATCCATTCTTGAAAATGAATCGTATTTAAGAACATATATAACGTATTTCGGAAAGACTTCCTAAATGATGAAAAATGATCATTTCTGGAAATGAAACGTATTTAGGAACCATTTAGGAACATGTATAACGTATTTAGGAAAGTCTTCCTAAATGATAAAAAAATGATCCTTTATGGAAATGAAACGTATTTAGGAACATATATAACGTATTTAGGAAAGCTTTCCTAAATGATTCCTAAATGATGAAAAATGATGAAAACTGATCCTTTCTTGAAAATGAAACGTATTTAGGAACATATATAACATATTTCGGAAAGACTTCCTAAATGAACAAATGATGAAAACTGATCCTTTCTTGAAAATGAATCGTATTTAGGAACATATATAACGTATTTCGGGAAGACTTCCTAAATGAACAAATGATGAAAACTGATCCTTTCTTGAAAATGAAACGTAGTTAGAAACATATATAACGTATTTCGGAAAGTCTTCCGAAATGAACAAATGATGAAAAATGATCATTTCTTGAAAATTAATCGTATTTAGGAACATATATAATGTATTTCAGAAAGACTTCCTAAATGAACAAATGATGAAAACTGATCCTTTCTTGAAAATGAATCGTATTTATGAACATATATAACGTATTTCGGAAAGTCTTCTGAAATGAACAAATGATGAAAAATGATAATTTCTTGAAAATGAATGGTATTTAGGAGCATATATAACGTATTTCGGAAAGACTTTCTAAATGAACAAATGATGAAACTGATCATTTCTTGAAAATAAAACGTATTTAGGAACATATATAACGTATTTCAGAATGTCTTCATGAATACATTTTTGAGGTTGAAATCAAAGACCTGTGTGCCTTGCAAAGCAAAACCTCCTAAACTAGAGAAGCCTATGTTCGGATGGGTTCGCATGGTATGTTCTCTCAAAGTTTTTTTATGGTATGTATAAATGAGAATCTAGTCCGTTTTCATTTATTGATTGGAGTTGTAGGTTTTGATTTATTCCATTTAACCTGATGTTTGCTCTGTAGTTTAGTGTGCGTGTGAAAGTGCCTTAAAAAGCATCATTAACCGAATGCCATCAATGTCAGTATGCTCCTGTTTTTTTCATTTTCTTTTTTCTAAGGAACAATAACTTTCACAACTGGTTTTGGCGTTTGAAGATAAATAATACCGTTGACAATGCCTTTATTTAACAGTTCCCATTTCTGTAGTATTATTTCCTTGACATTTTATTTGGTTGAAGGATATACTCGCCTTTTTCTAGAGAATATATTTGTTGCCCCCGTACTTCTGTAGTTTGTCCCTTTAAAGTTTTATTCGTGGACTTTGTACTGTACATGTGTGCATTGGGTAGCCAACGAAATTTCGAGGTCCATCGAGCTTCTATTTTTTTATCTGCTTTCTAATTCTCAATGTTATGCTCCTCCTTGATTTTGGTAAAAGCTGTGATATACAATTTGGTGCAGGACTCTTTTGTTTGTCTCTGCAAAATGATATAAACAATACAATTAGATTGATTACAAAAACTGTTTTGTCTATTTCCTGATGATCTAAAA
The DNA here is from genome assembly GCA_030161315.1 of Eutrema japonicum. NCBI lineage: Eukaryota > Viridiplantae > Streptophyta > Magnoliopsida > Brassicales > Brassicaceae > Eutrema > Eutrema japonicum. Next base: position 3,796,313 of record BSQW01000010.1, on the reverse strand, counting down.
ATTTGAATCCTAATTAACCTGAAGAAATTCAATCCACGGAGCTTGAAACTCGATGGGGAAACTTCTGACCAGCTTCCTTGATTGGTCAGCTTCTCACCCAATCACAGAACCGGCTTTTGGTCGGTACAAAATCTTCTCAGCTGATACACATTTAAAAGACATAATTAATTATCAGAAAGAATGTAAAAAGGTTCTAACTTTTAAAAAACATGCCATCAGAAGAAAAGTTCAAAAAGATTAAAACTTTTAAAGACTTGGATCCTTTTTTTTCCTTCTTACATAATTCAGATGCTGCTGATTTTCTATCAATAGATGTTCTTCGCACAGAAACCATAACAACTTTTGATGATTTCTTCCTGTGATCTTCACAAGTAGTAGTCTTGTAGGTTTCATGATGAGATTCATCAGCCACTTGGTTTCTCTTTATGCTAACTTCATTCTTGCTTGAGTATGTCTCAGCTTTGTTTCCATCTATTTTCAGGTAACTTTCGTAGAATTCTTCGTACTGAATCACCTGTCCCATTGCAGAAGGATTTGCATCTGCAAGAAAGATCATCTTTTTTCAGTCACGATCATTTATTTAACAAACCTATGTTTCATTGGTCGAAAATGTTTACCTTCGAAAACACTACTATTTGATCCATCATCAGAATCAGAGTCAATGTAACTAAATGAATCATACCAAGCTTCCTCATGTGATATTCCTGGAAAAAAACTAATCAGATTCAAGAAAACAGAATGCAAGATCTTGAGAGGTTTTTATTTAGATGTTCTTACAGTTTCCATCGATTTGGCTGCAGTTCCATTGAAGCTGAGTTAAATGGAAGTTAGCAGCATTAGACATCTCAGCTCTCTTACACATCATCTTGGCTGCGCCTTTTTCGAAATCAAGATGAACATATTCGCTCACCGCAAAATCCCTAACGCTCGCATTGCTCATGCGTTTGATCGGAGCATCGGGCATCGAAGCTGAGATTTTGGACCGACATTTGCCAGATCTGCCACGTTTATGCTTCTTCTGATGAAGCTTGTTGTTGAGATCCGGAGAGAGAGTTCCATAGAGCGAATTTCCCGACAAATCGAGGTTCTGAAGCCTGGGAAGGGTACAGATCGAAGGAGGCAGAGAGCCAGATAGATTGTTCCCGTAGAGGAAGAGACTATGAAGCGCCGTCGCATTGAAGAGCTGAGCCGGGATCGAGCCGAAAAGCTCGTTGTCGTGGAGGTTGATGACTCTTTGGATTGAAAAATGATCGAAACAGATCACCTACGATGATGATCGTTGTTCTGTGTGTGAGAAATTGTTTTTTTTTTTATTAATTCTCAGAATGATATTATGGGTAAAATAGTTTTTTGCCTCTTTAATCTTTAATGAATGCTAAAAATGAGGCTTTTTTATTAGAGTGCTAGTTTGTTGAGAAAATTTTCAAAAAATGCTATTTTGATCAATTTCTCAAAAAAAAACGTGATGGTAATTTTCGGAAGAATTTGTACGTAAATCACTAAATGTGAGAATATTCTTTGAAAGTGATTAGGTGTAGATTTGGTCGAAAAGGTGAGACTCTTTTTTTTTTTTTTTTTGCAACTTTAAAGCATGAGCAATGGGGTGTCACCATTTAAAAAAAAAAAAAAAAAAAGAGTGTAGAGAGTGTCTTATTTAGAGTAAAATGGTACTCTATTCTTACCTCTAAACTCTATTTTTAGAGTAAAATATTCTTCAATGGTACTATATATCTTACTCTAAAAATAGAATGTTAAAACTTTTTATTTATAAAATGATCATCTATTTTTTATATTTTTCATTTTATACATAAACGATAAAATAACAAACAATATAATAAAATAATCATCATGCTCGCCATGAGAACTGGAACGGAAGCTTCAATACCCAAAACAAACCCTAATCCATTAGTCGAAGTTAACCCAAAGGTCTCTCTTTACGAACAATGCAGAGAAGAGAGAATCAAAGAGAATCTTCAGAGGATGCAAAATCTTGGCATCTTGAATCTCGCCCGAAAACTCAAACCCGAGACCCGACCCGTCAAAAGGAAATTCGGTCACTCTAGCCCGGCTCTGAAGTCGACTCCTCCGCTTCAGCCCTCCCGGCGATATTCTCGGTAAAAATCTCTTCGTTTCTCCGTCTCTGTTTGAAAGATTAGGGTTTTACCAGAAGAATAGAAATTAGGGTTCATGATTTCTCTATTTGAAAGATTAGGTTTTGAAAGAAGAATTTGGGGGTTCAGTAAAAATTAGGGTTTGCGATTTCTCTGTTTGGAAGAGGGAGTAATTAGGGTTTCTGAGTCGAAATTTTTGATTTCTTACTCTGTCAATCGTCAGATTGGAGAACACAACTCCTGTTATCTACAGTGAGGGCGTCAATGGGAAGGGGAAGAAATCTAAGCGAGAGGGTGTGGTGATTGGTAAAGGCCCAAGGCTCGAGGTTTACACAGAGGAACATGAGGAGCTGCTTGGGAACACAGAACGAAGCTGGACCTGTTTCGTTGATGGATACGACAAGGATGGTAAACGGATTTATGATCTGGTTAAGGGTAAAACTTGTCACCAATGCAGGTTAGTCTCTCTTTACTCTGAAGTCCAGACAAAGTGAGTCAAACTCATGTGTGTTTTTGTCATGAGAGAGAACTTGATATTGCAAATCTGTGAAACGAAGTTCCTTTGATGCTTCAGTGTGTGTTTTAGTCCCTCTTTACACAGAAATCTGAATCCCAGATTCAGACATGTAAACCAAACCCATGCGTGTCTTTGTCATGAGAGAATTTGATATTGCAAATCTGCGAAGTGAAATTGCTTAATGCTTCAGTGTATGTTTGTATTTTACAGGCAGAAAACGCTCGGTCATCGCACACAGTTCAGCGAATGCGACATGGTCCAAGGACAATTCTGTGGCGATTGTTTGTTGATGAGGTGAGTACTCTCCTTTTTCTTCTTAAACACATTTGTGTAAGATCACTAGCAATGGAGTTTTTTTGTTGTTGGTATTGAATGTGTTTATTTTGTTGATGAATAGATATGGGGAACATGTGCTCGAAGCTCTCGAGAATCCAAACTGGATTTGCCCTGTTTGTCGGGGGATTTGCAATTTCAGTTTGTGCCGGAATCATAAAGGATGGGTTCCAACTGGCCCGATTTACAGAAGGGTGTGTTGTTCTTTCAATCATTCATTTGCAATATCTTGTGTTTCTCGACTTTTGAATAGTGTCAAGAGCTGAAGATTTCTTTCTTTGGATTGTTCCCAGATAGCTAAACTCGGGTATAAGTCTGTTGCGCATTATCTGATTCAAACCAAACAGGCTGAAACTGATGATGCCAGCCCAAACGAAGCTTCTGCAAAGAGATCACTTTCCTTTCAAGAAGCAAAATCACTTCCCAACATTGCTGATGATGATGTTCTCCCCGAAGAAGTACTAAAGCTTCAGAAAATGGAAAATCAGAATGGTGATCCCTTGAAGAAAAAGGAGGATGAAAACACGAACGAGAATCCGAATTCAGCTAGAAGGTCACTGAGCTTCTTCTTGCCTTATGTGGATGAGGAAGTATCAAAGCTTCAGAATATGGAAAATCAGAATGATGATTCCTTGAAGAAAGAGGAAGATGGTGATTCCTTGAAGAAAGAGGAAGATGAAAACACAAACGAGCATACAAATTCAGCTAGACAGTCACTGAGCTCCTTCTTACCTTCTGTGGATGATGGAAACTTCATTGGTTGATGTTCAGGTCGTAGGTTATCTTGAGCCGTCAAAGCAGGATAAACAAGAACATTCAAGTGCCCACATTGGTGATGATCTTCCAAGAAATCAAGAAATGACAGAACAAAACGTGAATTTGGTTACAAGAGCTGATGGTTACCTCCTTCCTGGGGATAGTCAGACTCTTCTTGCGCTCGATGTTGAGGTCCTATGCAATGAGATAGAGACTGGAGGTAACTCGCTGAATACTCGAGAAACGAGAAGTAAGTGGAAAGCGGCTCTCGAACCTAATCCAGATAGCATCGGTGGAAGACTAAGGCAGCGTCGAAGGAGCCAAAGTGGGCTTTAGAAGAAGTTTCAGAGGAAAATCTTAAAGCTCCCTCTCTCTCTCTCTTTTGTTTTTTGTTGCTTGTGTTCAAGCTCCTTGACAAGTTAACTCTTTTGTTTCTAACGGATCAAGTAACAACTCTTTAGTATGCCAGTTATAAAAGTAGAGTAACTTTCTCAAAATTAAAGAAATGGCCATTTGGTTAGATTTTAGGGTTAAAATTTCAAGGTTTAGGGGTTATGGTTTACAATTTGAAGTTTAGGGTATAAATTTAGACTATTTTTGTTAGGCATGGGCATAAAAGCTAGGACCGAAATATCCGAACCGGAACCGACCTGAAATACCTGAACCGGAACCGATCAGAAATTGCCAAAATACCTATTGGATCCTATGTATTGATGCCCGTGGGTATCAGATAATACCGGAACTGAACCGAAAACATTTTAGGTATCCGAATTACCCGAAATATAATTATATATCCAAAATATTAAATATATATCAGGTTTTTGGGTATATTTTCGGTATTATAGGTATATTTTCTTTAGTTTTTTTGGGTTTTCGGTATATTTTCGGATATAATTTTGTGGTTTTGGATATATTTTTGGTATATTTTTCTTAATTCTTTTTGGGTTTTTGGGTATATTTTTTGGTTTTCGGGTATATTTTCGGGTATTCCGAGTAATAAATATCCGAAACCGATTAAGATCCAAAAAATTTCGGATATTTTCCGGTTCCTAAACCTCTACCCGAAATACCCAGAACCGAACCGAAATCATTTCGGTACCTATATGGATCCTAAGCCTCTTTACCCGATATACTCGGAACAGAACCGAATACCCGAATGCCCATGGCTAATTTTTTTACTATTTTATTAATTTTAATATAAATTTTTAATTATTTTCATATTTTTCTGCATATATATACTATTAAAACAAAACAATTTTGGAATCTGTTTCAAAACATCTTTTATTTTTTAAAAAAAATTGAACATGTTGCCAAATAGGTATTAAATATATTGCAAAATATTTATTAAACCTATTATAAATTTAAGAATTACAAATTAAATATATTTGAATTAACTAGGTAGGTAGCACGCGCCTTGCGCGGGTAGAGAGGTTTCATAAACTAATTACATCATTCAATTATTTACTTTGTTACCGATAAAAAACCAAACAAAAATATAACAACAATATTATATTTACGATCAATAAAAAAAAAGAAATAACAACAAATAACAACAAATATTATTCATAAAAAATACGAAATAAAGCAATGACAATCATAGAACTCGAGAACATATTGAATAATGTTTCATTCACTCACACATTATATGTAAAACAATTATTTTTTATCTCTTCATCGCTGTAACTCTCTCTCCATTTTATCGTAAGTGTCTCTCGCTCTAATCGGTTATTCCTCGTCTTTTCCTTCTTCTTTTTATCGTCTTTGATTTATTTTTCTTTTTCTTCTTCTTCTTAATCGTCTTTGACTTCTACTTCTTTTTCTTTATCATCTTTGTCTTCTCCAACAATTTTTCTTCTTCTTTCTATTTCGGTTTGTTTTCTTCTATCTCTTCCGGTTTTCCTTCTTCATCGTCTTCGTTCTCTGGCTTATTATTCTTTTGGTTTTTTTCGTCTCGTCTTCATCCTCAAATTCTTATGCTTCGCCTTCTTCTTCTTATTCTTTATATTTCGGTTTATCTTCTCCCTCGTATTTTCCTTTTCTCTTTTTCATTGTCTTTGGCTTCTTCTTCTTCTTCATCACCTTCGTCTTCTTCTGCTTCTTCTTCTCCAAATCCTTAAGTTTCTCCTCTTCTTCTTCATCAATGTCTTGGTCTCATCCGCATTCTTATTCTACTTATGGTATTTCTTTTTCTTTGTCTTTGTCATCTTCTTCGTCTTTTCCGACCTTTTCTTCATCATCTTTGTCTTCGTCTTCATCTTCTTCCTCTTATTTTTCATCATCTTTGGCTTCTATGAATTCTATTTTTTTCACACTTATCACTCTTCCGATTTTTCTTCGTCATTTTCTTCTCCCTCTTCTACATCATTTTCCTTTTTCGTCGTCTTCCTATTATTTTTCATCATCTTTGGCTTCTATGAATTCCATTTTTTTTCACTCTCTCACTCTTCCGGTTTTTCTTCGTCATTTTCTTCTCCCTCTTCTACATCATTTTCCTTGTTCGTCGTCTTCTTTCTCTTCTACATCATTTTCCCTCTTCCTTATTGTTTTTAACTTCTATTGCTTCTTCTTCCTCTTTTTTTCTTAAGGGTTGTCTTCATTTTCTTCTTCCGGTTTTTCTTCGTCCTCTTCTTGTTCAGGCTTTTTCTTTGCCCAACTTTTCTTCGCCCTCTTCTTCATCAGCTTCATATTCTCCAACTTCTTATTCTTCCGTGTTTCTTCGTCTCATCTTCGTCTTCTTCCTCGCCATAATCAACTTTGAATCAAAATCTTCCATTTTCGGTTTCCATTACTCTCTCTCTCTTTATCTCTCTAGATTCCTAACTTAGATCTTCCTTGGTTCTTCCTCGATAATCTCAAGAATGTTCTTCTTCCTCTTCTTCTCCACCATGAAAGATAAATTTCACAATAGATGGGTTTAGTCTTGTCTCATTCTACTTCTCTTTCTCCCTTTTGTTCTCTTAATTTACCTTCAAACATCTTCCCCATCTCTTCCTTCTCATTCTTCATAACTTATACACACTTCTTTGACGCCAAAACAGCTTCATTGTTTCAACCATTGTTTACTTGTAGCTTCTATACTTTTCCTTAAGCATTTCAAACAGGGTTTGGAACCGGTTCAGTATTGTCGTGTTCAATATCTCTAAAATTTCTTTGTTCATACATAGATATGGTTAATAGCGAGTCTTTCAATTATGGCTGATTAAGAGGCTTACATTATAATTAAAAAATAGAATATATATAAAAAGAAGTAAAACTACCATTACCAAAAAAAACTACACTTACATGCTCTCTCTCTCTCTCTCTCTTCATATCAATCACACATTTTTCGCCGTCAAAACAGCTTCATCATTTCAACTACTATTTCTTTGTATCTTCCGTGCATGAAACCACTTATTTAAATTGTATATCTAAATTTGAAAACAAAATTACAGCAAAAATATAATTATTATATCAACTACATTAGAGTATCATATATAAATAACATGTTATCCTATTTGTGTTACCTCCGATTAATAATATTTATAAAAAACAAAATCCTAAAATATGGTTTTCCTCCTCTTTTCCTTATTCTTCTTCAACATCTTAGTATTCTTCGTTCTCTTTTTCATCATCTTCGTCTTCTCTGACTTGTTTTAATTTCATCGTCTCCATCTTCTCCGACTTCTTTTTCCTTTTTCTTTCTTTAAGTTTTTCTTCGTCTTCTTCGTTCTTATCCTTTTTCATCATTTTCGCCTTCTCGACATCCTATTATTCAGGTTTTTCGTCGTCTTTTACTTCTTCTGCTTTATCTTCTTCTTCCTCTTCTTCCTTTTCTTTATCTTTTGATTTTTCTTCTTCTTCATAATTTTCTTATTTTTTTCATCGCCTTAGGCTTCTTCTTTTTCATAATCTTCGTCTTCTTTGACTTCCTCTTTTTTTTCCTTCCGGTTTTTATTCGTCGATCTTCTTGTTCTTGTTCTTCGACTTCTCTTAATTCATTGCATTTGTCTTATTTGTCTTCTATGGTTCCTTATTCTTCTGGTTTTTCTTAGCTTCCTTTCGCATCTTCACATTCTCAGACTTTGTCATCTTTATCTTCATCTTTCGGTCTCCTTCCACATCTTTAACGTATGGGTCCTCGTATTTTCCGAATTCTTCTTCACCAGCTTCTTCTTCTTCTTCTTCTTCCCCCATCATCTTTTTTACATCTTCCTCGTCTTTTCCTTCTTCCTCTTTATCGTCTTCGACTTTTACTTCTTTTTCTTTATCGTTTTATCTTCTTTGACTTCTTCTTTTTGTTTTTCTTTCATTTTTTCCTTGTCTTCTTTCTTCTTATTTTTATTCTTTCTATTATTCTTACTTATCTCGTCTTCATCTTTGTCCTCCTTCTTCATCTTCATATTAATCACATATTTCTTTGTCGTAAAAAAATCTACATCGTTTCATCATAGCTTCCGTACATTTCCTCTAACATTTCAAGCAGGGTTTGAAACCAGTTTAGTATTGTCAAATTCAATATCTATTAATTTTCTTTGATCATACATCGATATGTTTCGTGGGTCGTTGCCATTTTCTCGTCGTCTTTCTCTATTGGTTTCCTTCTTTATCATCTTCGTCTTCTCTGGCTTATTATTATTTCGGTTTTTCTTCGTCTCGTCTTCTACTTCTTCTTCTTCTTTATTGTCTTCGTCTTCTTCTTCTTCTTTTTTCTTTAGGTCTGTCTTCATTTTCTTCTTCTTATTTTTATTCGTCCTCTTCTTGTTCACTCTCATTCTTCATCATCTTCATATTCTCCAGGTATCTTATTCTTCCAATGTTTTTTTGTCTCATCTTTGTCTTCCTCCTCGGTACGTTTCTTTGGGAAGTTCGATTGGGAAGCGGCAATCAAAGAGATTGGCGACAAAACATTTTTTGGTGCTGCAGTAAATGTTCCTCTTCGCAATTTTTTTGCCTGCTGTAATTTGGTCGAAGAAGTCAATAGCTTCTTAGTTTAATTATGTTCTATAACAATTTTTCATATGGGCGTGATGATCAAAGCCCAAACTCCTATTTATCGGATTTGCCTTTTGCTAATTAATTAAAAATCTAGCTGAACTTTTGAAATTGAGTGAAAATATAAGTGTTCTTACTTTTTGCTGAGATCCTTTGTTCATTGAGAGTATACACAAATACTCTTTAACTTTTCCGACTTCTAATTCATCTTCTTTCTGTTTTCTTCTTCTACATCTACTTCGCTTTCTTCATATCTTCTGGTTTTCTTCTTATTCCTCTTATTTCGGTTTTCTTTTTCTTCTCTAACTTCCTCTCTTGTCTTCTTCTTCTCTAACTTCGCTTTCTTCATATCTTCAGTTTTTTCAATTTTTTCTACTTTGTATACATCATCTTAAAAAAACTAATGTTCCTTGTCACCCATACAGTTTTCTTCCCGCTATTTTCACTTCAACATTCCCATGAGATTTAATTATCAAGTCCCTCGAAAAAGTTATCATTTGACACTATATATATCAAACTTGTCAAGAGGATTTGTAAAAAAATTATGTAAGATTTTAAGAAAATTACAAGAGAAATTTATCCTTAAATGCCCACATAAAAGTTTGTGTCGGATCTTGAATGATGAGATTTTAAGATAATCTCATAGCGTGAGTTTGGATCGGAAAAAACTAAAAGAATGAAAAAATTCAAGCTAGAAAATACACATAATCTCTGCGTCTTTTATGAACAACAATGAGAGGTGTCAAATCTTTCTTCTATGTGTATTTTACAATCCACATAAACATATCAAATAGGTTTTATAGTTTTAAAAGAGACGAACTTTTTAAGAAAATAGAGTCTTTGAAACTAATAACAACACCTTTTTGTGATAATGAGAGTTTGGTATCACCGAGCGCAACTCATATATGCAGGTCCGCTCTGCAATCCATCAACATTACTTTGAATAAAAAAAGTATCACAACAAAAATTTAAAATCACTTATGGGATGATAGTATACAAAAGCCTTACAGTGGAATGGAAACGACATGTTGTGATCAAGAGATCTAGGTGTAAGTATTCTCACATCTCAGGACTGGATTAAACTAATAAGCATTGATATCAGCACAAAATCGAATGGAGATGAATAAGCCTTAAACATAAAGATCCAAACAAAATAAGAACATACTACCTCGCCATCAGGTCTGCAAACGTATTCATGAGATGTATTAAAGCATATCCAACTACAGAAACATCCTTTCTGGGAATCTCAAGTCCAAAGCAAACCATAATTTTTGGGATAAACCAAACACTACAAAACCAGAAACCAAATCGAGATCGGAGCAGCTTAAAAAATTCGAGATCCGATCGATAAGAAACCGAAGATTACACATAAACCTCACTTGCAAATCTCGGCTAGCTCCACAAAAAAATCTAAACATAAACAAATGAATAACAACAAAAAAACCAAGATATGTATACGAAAACTAATAATTATCTCATTTACTCTTTTTTAAAAAGCAAACCAATAATTATCTTATTTAAAATATTTAGTAAACATATTATTTGTTTGTAAGGCATCTAAATATTAGCAAGGTTTACGTTTTCCCATTATTATTTTTTTGATAAGTAAGGTTTACTAAATTCTTTTTTTTATAGCCTTGCGTTAAGGAATATTCTGGGGGCTGAAGATTACGGAAGAGGTGAGGATATTGTGCTCTGTTTCTTGAGTCTATGATTATCGACAACAAAAAATACAAATAACAAATGAAAATTTCTCAGCATATATATAAAGAAATAAATTACGAAAGATACGGAGAATCACCGATTATTGAAATAGACTAACAAAACTATTAAAGTGTCATAATCCTGTGTCTATATATGTTTCTCAAAAAACAAATATACTTTTTTCAATAAGGATGAACACAAGAAACTGTTGCGATTTCTAAATTACTTTTTTCAATAAGGATGACCACAAGAAACTGTTGAGATTTCTTTTTGAAGATATTCCACATCCAATATTCAATTCTCTGTCATTAAAATCAACGGCATGCTCTCTTCGTCACTAAACCAGTACTCTTTCACGTTAGCAACACACCAATTATAGCGAAAAAGCAGAGCGATCGATTCGACATGTCTTATAGAGAGAACAGTATAAAATTGCTCAACATCGTCTCTTTGATGCTTGCAAATTTTGTTTTTGTTGAAACGTTATATCAATTGATCAACAAAAAGGACTATGTACAGAGTTTTGGACCTTCAATTGGAAAAGAAACAGAGCATAATATTTAAATGCAGAGCAATCAAATAATTTTAGAAGATCACACGTTCAAACCAAAATACTTAAGGCAGACTTGTCATGAGGCAGACTTCCCGCCAACAAAGGGAATATCTTCATCAATATAATTGGAAATCACATAACAAAACGCTAAATCAGTATGATTAGCATCACTTTGATTCCGCGAAATTTAACTTAGATGAATATCCGCTACAAGAAGACCAGTACATACCAGTACACAATCTCTAAACCAGCACACACCAAAAACAAAAACAAACAAAATCTTTATTAATATGAATCCAAAACGAATCCAACACAATTTTAGCCATAACAAAAAAATCAATACTAAAAAACAAAAATAAAAAAAGGAACGAAATTGAATCCTTGGAATAAATTAGAAACATCGATTGAGAATAAATTTGAGGATCCCAATTGCTTCAATCAGCAAGAGGAACCAAACCTAATGCACGACATGCTTCTCGGAAAGTAGGATAAACAACACCGTAAACTGTTCTAATATCTTCAAAAGAACACATCCTCCTAACAACATCAAGCAAAAGCCTCAAACAATAAGACTCGTCAGCTAGTCCGAAGAAGATTCCACAACACAAACCGGCGGGGTGCCCACGACACGGGGCCTCCATCTCTTATCCTTACGATCCCAAACAAACTTAGACAGGAATTCTGAATATTGAAGAATCCGAGCCTCGGAAAATACATGATTACATTCCATCCAAGCCCGAAAAGCATCACTCTGATCGAGAGTAACAACTTCCGAATCACCCGAGGACGAATCACTCGAGTGAGGAAGATGAAACGGCAAAACCCGAAGACGAACACCTAAAAGATGAACAACCTCTCGCAACCATCTTATAACGCAAACGCAAACCTTCAGAAGACGAACACCTAAAAAGTGCAAACAATCAAGATAAGAAAAAAGAAATAGAGTAACAATCACTACTAAGTCGTGGGATGTTTAGGTTTTTTGTCTGTCAGAAAAATAAAAAAACAACAAAGACGATCAAATCTAAAAGAGGTAGTAAAGAAAGATATAGAAATTAAGAAAATACGATTTGTATTTAAAATAAAAAACCAACGCAACTGAGATATCGCAATCTCATTTGGCTTTGGCTTCTAAAAGCAGAGATCGAGAAATCAAAAGAGCAATTATCACAGAAATCAAGACGAAAGACAGATTCACGTTTGAAATCAAAATCAACGCAACTAAGATAACGCAAAATCATATGGAAATCGAGAAACCAAAGAATTAACTAAAACCAAAAACCATAATTGTATTTGAAATCAAAATCAAATACAACTGAAACATCGCACCCAAGAAATGATCGAGAGAAATCAGAAGATTGATTATCGTACCTCAACGGCAAGGTATTCTAAGAATGGCGGACAGATAAACTGGAGCTCCGGCACCGACACGCTCGGCGTATTTTCCGGCCTTAAGGAATCTGGCGATCCTTCCAACGGGAAACTGAAGATCAGCTTTGCTCGATCTAGAGACAGACTTTGTAGCTTTCGACTTTCCTCTGCCTCCTTTGGTTGTTCCTCTTCCGGCGCCTGAACTTGAAAGTGACACACAAGCGACTTCGCAATGAAGAAGAAGCAAATCTGTGGATCAATATAAGCCGAAAATCAATAGATCAATAGACGATCTGTTTTAAGAAGAAAATAGACGAAAAAGACGATCTGTTTAATCGAAAAAGCAATAAAAACCATCGCTAATCCGAGGAGAATATAGATTCTCGACACAAAGAATACGAAGGATAGAAAGAACAACTTTGTTTATTTATACAAATCTCACCATATATAAACACTGAATAGAATTAAAAACGAAAACATGATCTCTAAAACAGTAAACACGTATAAAGCTAATAGAAATTAAGACCCGAATGAGGGCTAAAGATGCCGTATTTATAAACCAAAGGACAAGCAATGATTTGCAAAAAAAAATATTTTAGCTCGAAAACTTATTTTGAGAAGTCCACTATTACGAATCAAAACTAATTAAAAGCCCAATTTTCGATAATCGGTACGACAAATTATGAATTTTTAAAAAACTTAATTTGAACCGATTTTAAGGGTATTAACCGAGTTTTATGGTTTATGGTGAATGAGAAAGCTTCATTCTCAAAATTTACTTCGCTTTTACTATGTATGATGATAACACTTAAATTAGTTTTTAATCTTCATTTCATATTTTATATATTACAAAAAAATTTATCCAGCAAGATCGCATGTTTATAATCTAGTTTATTTCTTCTTATCCATAAGAAGCTTATTTTGATTATTCTTTCAGATTTTAAATCTCAAATCTGTACTAAGATAAAACTTTTTTTAATTTAAAATGGATAGAAAAATAATAATCACTCTGTTTCTTAAAGAATTTTTTTTTTTTTTTTATAAAGATAGACCTTTTTAAATTGTCAATTTGTTCCGAATTAAAAGCTAATTATAACGGGCAGAAGAATTCTTTTAGCTATTCGAATAAATATTCTGCAAATCTTTTTTCTTAAATGTGGAGTCTAAAAGGATCAAGAATCTTCCCACGTTTCTCAACTGAACATATTTAATACGCATATACACATTTGGTCGGCTCACCCAACACTCCTAAACATATCTAATGAGAGCCTTTTTTAACTTTCTTAAATTGACTATAAACATATACTAATTATAATTTATAATGCTAAGTTACCAATAAAAAAGGAAGATAATCCTAAACTGGAGTTACGGGACAGTAATTTTTTCTTTTCACAAACGAATTACTTTTTTTCCTTTACTGGTAGAGTTGACTAATTCATACGTTTTTTCAGGGCACAAAATACGACAAAATTATGTTTTTTTTTTGGTACAACAAAATTATATTTCATTAATTAAAAAAATTGGTACTTTTTTGGTTTTTCTCTAATTAAAATAAACACAAATTTGTTGTTAGCGGTAAACTCGCACATCTAGTTTAAACTGATCGGTCCAATTGATTAGGATTGACGAAAGTTTATAACCGCCTAAAAACCAGTTCACTTCGGTTCTATTACCGGCTCCAAGGCCCATTAAGCTTGACTCTGCTAAGTCGACACCAAACTCCAAAATAAACGAAAGATTTCCATATCTTCAGAAAAAAAAAATCTTCGCCGAGAAAAAAAAAGAAATCGCCAAGTCTCAAGTCTCTGCCATTCGAAGAAGCTATCCTACAACTTATTTACGAGACCTAAGAAATTTTTAATTCCGAGTTTACCGGCTTTAGTTTCTTAACTCTCTCTTGTTTTCCGATTAACTCGTCGACCTCTGACGAAAACTAGATTCCGATCCTCTTTTTGTTATTTATTTAAACTAATTGAAATCCATGTTCAACATTTGTTTGGTAACTGTTTAAAACTACAGTCTATCATAAATACATAAAGTGAGCTAAGGAGAGATCTTTAATCGAAGAGAGAATGATTACACAAATTGAAGTTAATTAGCTGAAAACCCTAACGCAGGAGGTAGGAGTCACCACTACTCTGCTTCTGTGAAAAATAAAGTCAATGCCTTTTTGACCGAAACTGTAAAGGAAGGCTAGAGAGAGAGAGAAAAGCGACTGAGTAGAGAGAGAGTGTCGTAGTAAATGAAACGTGAGATTGGTGGTGAAAGGAGTCAGCTTTGCATTTATTATCTAATCTTCCAATAAAAACAACAAACAACAAACAAAAAAGCTTCTTTATTTTGAATGTTTTCTTCACAAATTCATCATCTTCACAAGTGGGGTTTTCTGATTTTTTTCATACAAAATTTTGGGATCTGTTTTAAAATTTTTGTTTGGATTCCTTCTCCTTTTGGAATTTTCTTTGAAATTCTGTTCATTTACTTTATTTTCTTCCGTGAAATTCGTTTAATCTTTTAATTTTTTAATTTTCTGGGTTCACTGAAAGTTTCCGTTTTTAGAGGCATTCTTGATCTGTTTCAAGATCTTCTTCTCAATTCGTTCACTTTTAGGGTTTTTCTTATGGGCTAGAAAAAAAACCCTTTTTTGTTGTTGCCATCCTCTGCTAAATCTCCAAAAGCTATCGTGTTTTTCGCTGTAAGATTAATGCATTTTCCTCTGTGGAAGCAAATTCACCACTGTGCTGCTCTGATCTTAGACAAGAGTAATAGCAGGAGGAGATATAATGAGTCTGATTCACCAATCGATGTCAGAAGAAAAACTTCGATGCTTCGGAAATTGTACGAAGATAAGCTTAGAGAAGCTCTCGAAGAAGCATCTGAGAACGGGTCACTCTTCAAATCTCAAGATATCGAGAGAGAGAATCAAGAAGATGAGAGATTGGTTCGCTCTAGATCCTTGGCTAGGCTCCACGCGCAACGCGAGTTCCTACGCGCAACCGCTTTAGCCGCAGAACGCGATTTCGAGTCAGAAGACGCCATTCCTGAGCTCCTTGAAGCTTTCAACAAGTTCCTCACAATGTACCCAAAGTATGAGACATCTGAGAAAGTTGATCAGTTGAGATCTGATGAGTATGCTCACTTATCAGATTCAAAGGTATGCCTTGATTACTGCGGATTTGGTCTCTTTTCGTATGTTCAAACTCTGCATTATTGGGATTCTTGCACGTTTAGTCTCTCTGAGATTACTGCGAATTTGAGTAACCATGCGCTTTACGGTGGAGCTGAGAGTGGAACCGTGGAACATGATCTCAAGACTAGGATAATGGATTATCTGAATATCCCTGAGAGTGAGTATGGTCTTGTTTTCACTGTCAGTAGAGGCTCAGCGTTTAAGTTGCTTGCGGAATCTTACCCTTTCCATACGAATAAGCGGCTTCTGACAATGTTCGATCACGAGAGCCAGTCTGTGAATTGGATGGCTCAAACTGCGCGAGAGAAAGGCGCTAAAGCTTACAACGCTTGGTTTAAATGGCCAACCTTGAAGCTGTGTTCCACGGATTTGAAGAGGCGTTTGTCTCATAAGAAGAGGAAGAAAAAAGATTCCGCGGTTGGGTTGTTTGTGTTTCCTGCGCAGTCTAGAGTTACGGGTTCTAAGTACTCTTACCAGTGGATGGCATTGGCTCAGCAGAACAACTGGCATGTGTTGCTTGATGCTGGCTCTTTAGGTCCCAAAGATATGGATTCGCTCGGGTTATCATTGTTTCGACCAGAGTTTATCATCACATCGTTCTACAAGGTATTTGGGCATGATCCTACAGGTTTTGGTTGCCTGTTGATTAAGAAGTCGGTGATGGGTAATCTTCAGAGTCAGTCTGGGAAAACAGGATCAGGAATAGTGAAGATCACACCTCAATATCCGTTATATCTCAGTGATTCGATAGATGGTTTGGACGGATTGGTTGGTGTTGAAGATCATCACGTTGGTACAAATGGTGATAAAGCCGCCACCACGGAAATTGCTCGTAAAGGAGCTCAAATGCCGGTATTCTCTGGTGCATACACTTCAGCTCAAGTGAGGGATGTGTTTGAGACAGAGCTCTTAGAAGATAGCATCTCTGATAGAGATGGGACTAGTAGTACCATATTTGAAGAAAATGAAAGCGTTTCAGTTGGAGAATTGATGAAAAGCCCAGCTTTCAGCGAAGATGAGTCATCCGATAACTCGTTTTGGATCGACTTGGGTCAAAGTCCACTAGGGTCTGATCGTGCGGGTCATTTGAACCACCATAAGATCGCCTCTCCGTTGCCACCATTTTGGTTCACTAGCAAACGGCAATCACCAAAACTGGTAGCAAAGAGTTACAGCAGTCCTATGTATGATGGTAAAGATGTCCTCTCGTTTGATGCTGCAGTTATGTCCGTTACTCAAGAGGCAAACTCAACCCCATCACGGAATCTGAGGAACTCTAATAATTTCCAAACTCAAGAGATACAGGAAGAAAACGGCTGTAACATTGTGTTTCGCACAGGGTCTGTTTTTGGATCAAATGGCTCATCCTCCAAGATTTCCTCAGAAATGAAAGAGAACGCCATTAGACGAGAAACGGAAGGCGAGTTTAGGTTATTGGGAAGAAGGGGTACTGGTGGGAGGCTTATGGGTGTGGAAGATGAACAACCGAGCAGAGGCACACGGGTTTCGTTTAACATGGACCGTGTTAGTCATAGTCTGGACCAAGGTGAAGCTTCTCTGGCCAGTGTATATGACGAAAGTGATGGTGAAAACCCAAATGAGGATGATTGGGACAGAAGGGAACCTGAGATTGTTTGCAGCCATATCGATCATGTGAATATGTTAGGTCTTAATAAAACCACAACTAGACTCAGATTTCTGATTAACTGGCTTGTGATCTCTTTGCTACAACTGAAAGTGCCTGAATCAGGCGGTGACGGTAGCAGCAGACCTATGAATCTTGTGCAGATTTATGGCCCCAAGATAAAGTATGAAAGAGGAGCAGCGGTTGCTTTCAATGTAAAAGACAAAAGCAAAGGGTTTGTAAGTCCAGAGTTTGTTCTAAAACTGGCTGAGAGAGAAGGTGTATCTCTTGGTATTGGTATCTTAAGTCACATACGCATAATGGATACCCCGAGGAATCATCGTGGGGGCGCTAGGATCAAGGAAGATAGCTCTTTCCATCTACAGAGAGAAGCTGGTAAGCGCGGTGGAAAAAATGGGTTTGTGAGATTTGAGGTTGTCACAGCTTCTCTCAGCTTCTTGTCAAATTTTGAGGATGTTTATAAGCTATGGACTTTTGTCGCCAAGTTCCTAAACCCTGGTTTCAGCAGAGAAGGTTCGCTCCCGACTGTAGTTGAAGAAGAAGCAGAAGATTCAGAGACGTGATTGGAAAATAATTGCCAGGAACTTTTTGAAAATGACTCGAAGAGGCTTGATTGCTGCATCAAGAATTCGCCTTTTTTGATACCGCCTGAGCCACTAACATCCTACAGCTCGGCCGTGCTTCTGGAAATGGAAGGAGGGTAAAAGTAAAACTGTGAATTGAGATTTGCTATATAGTTTTTCGTTTTGCTCTGTTTCAGTTGTCAGGAATGTGAGATAGTAGGACAATTCTTGTAATCTGAAAAGCAGAATATGTTTGGCCAAAGATTCCACCTTTAGAGAAGGAAACACAGTTAAGCATTTGCCATCACACTAAATCTCATTAAGTCTTATATACATTCGGATATGAAATTGTCTCAGATGATGAATTATAGTTAAAACCCTAAATTTGTACTCAGAATTTGCTTTTGTAGAGAAAAAGTATTCTAACCATACGACTTGAAACTTTCTCTGTTTCTGAGTTACTCAAAAGATAAACAAAGGATTCAACTTATGACTCTTTGCAATTGCATTGACCAAGACGGGGAAACCACAAACCTTCCTATATTGCAAGCTGATGCATTTTGTTATACTCTAGATCAACCTCAATGTTCTTTGTCCGTTTCTTATAAGCCTTTGCCTGTCAAGGAGTAATTGCATTTCCTTTTATACAAAGATATCGATTGTAAATGCAGTAGGAAAGCCCTACTAATCCCCTATATAAATACGTTTCCTCATTGTTAATACAAAATACATTTCTCCTAATATTCTCTATATGGTATCAGAGCAAGATACATAGACCTCTACTTTATTTTTTCTCAGCCACCCCCCCTTTTTTTTCAAATCTTCACGCTTTCCTTCTCTCTCTCTCAGATCTCTCTTGCTCTCATCTTCTTCATGGCGACTTCTGACCAACACCCTCAACATCCTGCTGTTGTAACCTCTTCCGAGACAGTCTCTCTTGCACCAACATCTCTTCTCAATATCAACATGACAAACATCACCAAACTAACGACTTCCACCTAATGTGGAGTCGTCAAGTTCACGCGCTTGTTGATGGCTATGATCTGGCCTCCCATCTCGATGGGTCTGCTCCCAAACCGCCTGCAACAATCACAACTGCAGACACGTCAACTGTCAATCCTGCGTATACTCTTTGGAAGCGACAGGACAAGCTCATATACAGTGCCTTTCTTGGCGCCATTTCTGCTCCTATCCAACCTTTTCTCTCTCGTGCATCCACCGCTGCGGACATCTGGGATACGCTAGCATCTACGTATGCTAAACCCAGCAGAGGCCACAAGAAACAACTCACTCACCAACTCAAACTGTGGACCAAAGCGTCTCGGTCAATTGATGAATACATTCAAGGGCTGACAACTCGTTTTGACCAGCTAGCCCTCCTCGGTAAAATCATTGATCATGAGGATCAAGTGGACTACGTTCTACAGGGTCTTCCTGAAGAATACAAAGCAGTCATTGATCAAACAGAGAGCCGTGACGTTCCACCTACAATTCCCGAACTTCACGAGAAGCTTCTCAATCATGAGGCTAAGTTGTTGGCATCCTCTCAAGTGTCTCATGTTCCATCATTTCCCATCACTGCCAACTACATCAACAATCGCAACAAGCCACAACAACAAAAGAGCAGCCAGCGACCAAACCAGATGTGGAACAACACCCGAAACGGTGATCAAAACCGCAGCTACCGGCCTTATCTTGGCACTACAAGAAAACAGTCGATTTGCAATGGAATTTGCGATGGATATTATCCCTCGCAAATTTGCGACGGATTTGCGAGGGATTTGCGACGGATTTGCGAGTGACTAACTAGTCGTCGCAAATCCGTCGCTATTTTGCGAGGGAAAAAGTCGTCGCAAATTGCGACGATTTTGCAACAAATTTGCGACGAACGTGCGAGGGAATATCTAGAGTCGCAAATCCCTCGCAAATTTGCGAGGGGCAAAAGGGCGTCGCAAATGCGTTGCAAAATTGCGACGAATTTGCGAGGGATTAGCGAGGACCACAGTGGTCGTCGCAACTCCGTCGCAAAATTGCGACGGAAAATGTCCCTCGCAAAGTTGCGACGGATTTGCTACGGATTTTTGCAAGGGATTTGCGATGGAAGCAGTTAGGTGGAGTTAGGTGAGATAGGTGGAACACATTTAAAAGAAAAATTAATTTCCATCGCAAAGTTGTTGCAAATCCCTTGCAAATCCTTTTCCGTAGCAAATCCATTGCAAATTTGCGACGGATTTGCTACGGAATTTTGCAAGGGATTTGCGATGGAACCAGTTAGGTTGAGTTAGGCGAGGTAGGTGGAACACGTTTAAAAGAAAAATTAATTTCCATTGCAAAGTTGTTGCAAATCCCTTGCAAATCCTTTTCCGTAGCAAATCCATTGCAAATTTCCGTAGCAAATCCGTCTCAAATCCGTCGCAATTTATTTTGAAATCCTATAAATACAGATCACGTTGAGAGCTTTCATAACACAAAAAAAAAATTTCAAAAAAAAATTTCAAAAAAAAAAAAAAAAAAAATTTGATATATATATTTTGAGTGGTGAATGTTTAAAAAATGTCTTCGGGGCACGAAATATACGCATTACGATCATGGATGTACAATCAAAGAGATCCAGGGACGGGTGAAGTGACGAAAGAGTATCGGGACGGGTTGCGAGCATTCATGTACCAGGCGACAAGCCAACCATGTGCGACTCGTGACGGTAAAATTTTCTGTCCATGTAGAAAGTGCAAGAACACCCAATATGTGGATATTGATACTGTGAAGAGGCATCTATATAATAGAGGATTTAAGCCAAACTATTATATCTGGTTTTCGCATGGGGAAGGTTGTAGTGTTGATGCTGGAAGTAGTAGTACGAGTCATGGCGTTGATCAACCTAGTTATAATTATGGGCATGATCATTTATTCGGAAATATTGATGAAGGGTATCAACAGGGAAATAGGTTTCATGATATGGTTACAGATGCATTTCATGAAAGTACAACTGCATTTGCTGATGATAATACTAGGGAAGAACCCAACATAGAAGCAAAGCGTTTTTATGATATGTTAGACGCTGCGAAGCAGCCCATTTACGATGGATGTAGAGAAGGGCAGTCTAAACTATCATTGGCATCTAGGATGATGACAATTAAAAGTGATCATAACCTAAATGAGATTTGCATGGATTCATGGGCTGAGCTAATTAAAGAGTATTTGCCACAAGATAATATTTCCGCTGAGAGTTACTATGAAATACAGAGGTTGGTTGCGAGTCTTGGGTTACCATCAGAAATGATTGACGTATGCATAGACAATTGCATGATTTTCTGGAAAGATGATGATAAGTTGCAGGAATGTCGATTTTGTGGGAAGCCGAGATATCAACCAACTACTGGAAGGACCAGCGTTGCATACCAACGTATGTGGTACTTGCCAATCACCGATAGGTTGAAACGGTTATACCAATCAGAAAGGACATCGGCGGCAATGAGATGGCATGCACAACATACCACGGAGGATGGGGAGGTTACGCATCCGTCAGATGCAAAGGCGTGGAAACACTTTCAGACTGTACATTCGGACTTTGCTAACGAGAGAAGGAATGTCTATCTTGGCTTATGCACCGATGGATTTAGTCCATTTGGTATGTCCGGGAGACAATATTCTCTATGGCCTGTCATTTTGACGCCATACAATCTTCCTCCAGAAATGTGCATGCAACGGGAATTTTTGTTCATGAGTATTCTAGTACCCGGTCCTAAGCATCCGAAGCGATCCCTTGATGTATTCCTCCAACCTTTGATTCATGAGTTGAAACAGTTGTGGTATACAGGTGTTCGCACATTCGATTATTCGCAGCAAATGAACTTCAAGATGCGTGCTGTGCTATTGTGGACCATTAGTGACTTCCCGGCGTATGGAATGTTATCGGGGTGGACTACGCATGGAAGGTTATCGTGTCCATATTGCCTTGATCGGTCAGAGGCCTTCCAGTTGAAGCATGGAAGGAAACCATGTTGGTTTGACTGTCATCGTCGGTTTCTTCCCATGCATCATCCGCATCGTAAGAACAAGAAGTTGTTTAGGAAGAACAAGGTCGTGCGTGTTCCCCCCCCCCCCCCCCCCCCCGTCTATCTTTCAGGGAATGATTTGTTAGAGCAGATTGATTATTACGGTGCTCAAGAAACATGTAAACGTGGGGGCAATTGGCACACTAAGGCAAACATGCCTGACGGATATAACGTTTCTCACAATTGGCACAAACAAAGTATTTTTTGGGAACTGCCATATTGGAAGGATCTTCTATTACGGCATAATCTTGATGTGATGCACATCGAAAAAAATTTCTTCGATAACATCATGAATACGATTTTGAATGTCAAGGGAAAGACTAAAGACAAAATGAAATCAAGGTTGGACATGGCCGAAATATGTGTAAGAAGCGAGTTGCATATTACACAAAACGGAAAAATGCCGATTCCAACTTTTCGATTGTCTACGGATGCAAAACGAGCGTTGTTTGACTGGGTTGGTTCAGAAGTAAAGTTCCCTGATGGATATGTGTCCAAATTCACAATTAGATGCATAGAGCAAGGCAATAAATTTTCCGGTATGAAGAGCCACGATTGCCATGTATTCATGCAGCGATTACTACCATTTGCATTACTCGAGCTCTTACCGACAGCTGTTCACGAAGCAATTGCGGGTAAACAAGTATTTAAATATGTATTTATAATATAATTTTCTTATTTAATTACTGATATATATATTATTTGTAGGCATTGGAGCATTTTTCAGGGATCTATGCACTCGAACACTGACTGAGGATGGCATAGCGCAATTACTCAATAATATACCTGTTTTGCTGTGTAATTTAGAAAAAATATTTCCACCTTCATTTTTTGACGTAATGGAACATCTCCCAATCCACCTACCACATGAAGCAGCTCTTGGGGGGCCCGTGCAATTCCGATGGATGTACCCGTTCGAGCGATTCATGGGACATTTGAAAGGAAAGGCCAAAAATCTTGCAAGAGTGGAGGGTTCCATCGTTGCAGGTAGTTTGACCGAGGAAACATCTCACTTCACGTCATACTACTTTAGCCCAACCGTCAAAACGAAAAAAACCGCTCCTAGAAGATATGACGATGGTGGGGTTGCACCTAAGTATAACGTTGATGTCCCGGATATCTTCGCCCAAATAGGGAGACTTGCTGGAAAGTTGAAAGAAGTTTGGTGGGAAGACCATGAACATTGTCGTGCAGCTCACAATTATATATTGCGAAATTGTGATTTTGTTCAACCGTTTGAGAGGTAATAATTAATTAGCTGCACTTAGATTACTTACATTTATATATCTCACTCGTTGTTTAATTAGTTTTATAAAAAATTATTGCAGCGTTTTCGACATCCAGATCCGAGAAGCCTATCCCGGTTTACTTGAAAAAGACTATGAGAAGTACAAAGAACGTGACTTTGCTGGATGGTTAAAATACTATGTACGTAAGATATATATATACATATATATATATATATATATATATATATATATATATATATATATATATATATAAGTTATCTATCATTTCACGAATATTTTTAATATAATTTGTTAAAATTAATTAATTGTTATTCAAATTATGTATATGTAGGTAATGAATGGATGTGCAAACCAGCCCTTGCCACTATGGTTGCACGAGGTTGTTCAAGAACCAATTGCGAAGATCACTACTGCCCCAATGTACTTCACTCGCGGATACACATTTCATACATATAAGCATGGCTCTCGAAGGTCAACCGCAAATTATGGAATCCATGTGCCAGGTGAAAACGACTACTACGGCGTATTGCAAGAAATTATAGAAGTCACATATCCTGGAATTATCGGTTTGAAATGCATTTTATTTAAATGCGATTGGTACGATCCAACAGTCGGTCGAGGGGTCCGCACAAACAACATAGGGGCGATCGATGTCAATGCAAACCGACGTTTTTCCAAGTTCGAACCCTTCATCCTAGCATTGCAAGCAGAACAAGTGTGTTTCATTCCATATCCTCGGATTAAGCAAAGACGTGAGACATGGTTATCGGTGATAAAAGTGAACCCAAGAGGCCGTATAATTGGGTTAGGCATCGATGATGCTCTGCAAAATGAAAGATTCGGAGAAGTCTCCATCGGTTTTAAACGTGATAAGCGTCTAACGGTTTTAAAAGTGAATCTCAAAAAATTATATTTCTAAAGTTATTTAATGATGTGCATTCATAAATTGTGAAAATTTGGAAATGTCCCCGTATGATATATAAAACGTCATATATCCGTATATGTTGTTTATGAATATATATATATATAAGTTCAACATTCCTCGTACCCTCAAATTCATTATATTTGTGAAAAAATATACTTATGATCATGACTCTTATGAGATTATAAACCGTAATCATTATTATGTACTATTAAACGTATACCCTAAACCCTAAACATTATAAAATAAAAATCACGAATTTGCAACGGATTTGCGATGGATCCGTCGCAAATCCGTTGCAAATAAAGACCCCATCGCAAATCCGTTGCAAATTTGCAATGGAATTGCGATGGATCCGTCGCAAATCCGTTGCAAAAAAGGATCCATCGCAAATCAGTTGCAAATTTGCAATGGAATTGCTAGGGATTCATTCCTTATTTCCGGAGAGGATAAAAACGTGATAAGCGTCTAACGGTTTTAAAAGTGAATCTCAAAAAATTATATTTCTAAAGTTATTTAATGATGTGCATTCATAAATTGTGAAAATTTGGAAATGTCCCCGTATGATATATAAAACGTCATATATCCGTATATGTTGTTTATGAATATATATATATATATATATATATATATATATAAGTTCAACATTCCTCGTACCCTCAAATTCATTATATTTGTGAAAAAATATACTTATGATCATGACTCTTATGAGATTATAAACCGTAAACATTATTATGTACTATTAAACGTATACCCTAAACCCTAAACATTATAAAATAAAAATCACGAATTTGCAACGGATTTGCGATGGATCCGTCGCAAATCCGTTGCAAATAAAGACCCCATCGCAAATCCGTTGCAAATTTGCAATGGAATTGCGATGGATCCGTCGCAAATCCGTTGCAAAAAAGGATCCATCGCAAATCCGTTGCAAATTTGCAATGGAATTGCTAGGGATTCATTCCTTATTTCCGGAGAGGATAAAAACGTGATAAGCGTCTAACGGTTTTAAAAGTGAATCTCAAAAAATTATATTTCTAAAGTTATTTAATGATGTGCATTCATAAATTGTGAAAATTTGGAAATGTCCCCGTATGATATATAAAACGTCATATATCCGTATATGTTGTTTATGAATATATATATATATATATATATATATATATATATATATATATAAGTTCAACATTCCTCGTACCCTCAAATTCATTATATTTGTGAAAAAATATGCTTATGATCATGACTCTTATGAGATTATAAACCGTAAACTTTATTATGTACTATTAAACGTATACCCTAAACCCTAAACATTAAAAAAAAAAACTCATTAATTTGCAACGGATTTGCGATGGATCCGTCGCAAATCCGTTGCAAATAAGTTATCCATCGCAAATCCGTTGCAAAATGTTTTTTGGAAATTTGGTACGAAAATTGAATTTTTTCAGAACATTTTGGGCCAAAATTTAACCGCGAATTTTGCGATGGATTTGCGATGGATCCGTCGCAAATCCGTTGCAATTTTTGGATCCATCGCAAATCCATTGCAAATCCATCGCTTATTAGTTTATAAATCGACTGTTTATCTTCTTCTTCCTTTCTCCCTTCTCAATCCCCTCAATCTCAATCTCCCGTCGATTCCGGCGATCCCACTCCTCCTCCTCCGGCGATCGCTTCCTCTTCCTCCGGCGATCGGTTCCTCTTCCTCCGGCGATCGGTTTCTCTTCCCTTCCTCTCTACTCTCCTCCGCGACCTCCTCCCTTCACCTCGCGAGCTCTTTCTTCTCCTCCTCCGCCGGCGAGCACTCCTCTCCCTCCGGCGACCTCCTCTCCCTCCGGCGACCTACTCTCCCTCCGGCGAGTCCCCTCCCTCCGGCGAGTCCCCTCCTCTCCCCTCTCCCTCCGGCGACCTCTTCTTCTCCTGGGCGAAGGTAAGTTGCTTTTTTTTAATTTCATTTTTTATTTCAAAAATATATGTTGTTATCTTAAAAAAAAAAAATATTGGATTTGTGAACTTTGTTAGATTTGTTAGATTTGTGAACTTTGTTAGATTTGTGAAAAAAAAATTAGATTTGTTAGATTTGGATTTGTATTTAATTTAGATTTTTAGATTTTTAGAATTGTTAGATTTTGTTAGATTATTTAGTTTCTTAGATTTGTTAGATTATTTAGTTTTTTAGTTTTTTAGATTTGTTAAAAAATTATATTTATTATATTTGTATTTATTAGGATGAATTTAGATTGTTAGATTTAGATATGTTATATATTAGGTTGTTAAATTTGTATTTTAATTAGTATGAATTTAGATTAGATAATTTTATAATTATTATGACATTATATAAAATTATTAGTTTGATTGTAATTTTTTTGTATTTTCTAAATTATAATATAATTATATGAATTAATTATTAAAAATTTTTTTGCAGATGTCGGGATTTCGAGGTAACGACTATACTCGATTTCTTTCGATGGGTTCCACAAGTACTCCTCCTGTTATACAGATGGATTTTGCGACTACTGCTGTTCCTGAGACTGTGGAGCCTGCCCCAGCACCGGAGGATCCCGCACCGTCTAACCCCGCGGCTGACTCCATCCCCATTGATATTGTGATAGAGCAGATTCTCGAGAGTCCTGGTCATGATAGTCTACCACGACTCGATCCAAGCCGTCCTCCAGGAACGTTATGGTAAAATTTATATTTTCTAAGTTATTTATGTTTTTGTTTACAATTATCATAATTTTATTTTTAAAATTTACTAAATTTTCTAATTTCAGGTTTGATGATGACGGAGCTGTGGCTGCTCAGATCCGTTCGATCTTTGAAACGGATTTCAAAGAACCGCATGCCAATTACTCGCAAACACCGGAATATATCATTGAACGTTGGTATAAAACGTTTGCGGTAAGTTTTCTAAATTTTATTAAATTTATTTTTATTATTATTAATAATATTTTTTATGCATTTAACTTCTTATTTTTTTTGTTATAGCAATCGTTTCATTGGGATTTTGCAATTAACGGCGAGGTCTGTAAAAAATTTGAAAAGAAGTTGAAGGCTCGTATGTGCGGTCAGGTTGGGCGTTGGAAAGAAAAGTGGAAGATTAAAGGCGATGAGTCGAAGCCTAAGTGGATGGATCCGTCTGTTTGGAACGGTCTTGTTCGATATTGGATGGATCCAAAGAGCAAGAAGAAGAGTGACGATAGTCGCAAGGCCCGATACTCTGATCCTGATGGTTACGGGCCTTCTAAGCATCGTTCAGGACAAACCTCGTTTAAAGCACGGGGCCGAAACATAGTAAGTTTTTTTAAAAAAAAAATCTTACATTCGTACTTTAATTTAATGTTATGAATTTATGAATTTTTTTTAGGCCGCAAAGACCGGATCATCAGTTCCGGATTTGTTAGCGGTTCTCGAGGAGACAAAACGGAAACCGGATGGCTCTTTTATCGATGGACGCTCGGAGAAGATCTACCACGATGTCACTTCGCGGCTCGAACTGTTATCTCAGACCGTCGATAGTGATGATCCCGAGAGCACAGCATCTTGCGCCCTTACTCCTTTCGTGAAGAACCAAATTTTTACCGAGGTACGTATTTAAAAATTAAATTGTTGTATTGTATTTAAATATTTTTAGAAATATTTATAATGTTTGTTTTTTTGTCTTCCATAGGTTGCTCCCCGCAAAAAAGGAAGAATTTACGGTGTCGGTTCGCTTCAACCGTAAATTGAAGCTTCTTCTACATCGGCTTCGCGTCCATCCCATGACGATTTACACCGGATCATAACGAGTCAGGCCGAGATGCTATCGAGTCAGGCCGAGATGCTAACGAATCAGGCCGAGAAGATTAATTCCTATGATGCTTTCATGGATTACTTTGCTGAGAAGGATCCGGCTTTTGCAAGACTTCGCGAAGCACGTAACCCTTCGGGATCGGGATCCGGAACCGGAACCGGATCCGGAAACGGAACCGGATCCGGAACCGGAACCGGAACCGGATCCGGAACCGGAACCGGAACCGGAACCAGTCCTTTGTAAACATTTTATTTTGTTTTTTTTAAAACAATTATGCACTTTTTGTAATAACTAAATTATATAATTATGTTTTTAAATTTAATATGTTAATTATTTAATTATTATTCAATTTTTAAATTAAATTCTTATTTTTTTTTTTAATTTACAAAATTCAATTTTCCATGCAAATCCATTGCAATTTTGCGAGGGATTCGCGAGGAAAAGTATCCGTTGCAAATTTGCGAGGGCAAGTATCCGTCGCTAATTTGCGACTGATTTGGGAGGGAAAGTTGCCTTTGCAAATTTGCGAGGGAATTATCTCGTCGCAATTTTGCGACGGATTTGCGAGGGAAAGTATCCGTTGCAAATTAGCGAGGGAGTATTTATCGTCGCAAATTTGCGACGGGTTTGCGACGGATATTTGCCGTGGCTAATTTGCGAGGGAAAATGGTTCGTCGCAAATTTGCGAGGGAATTATCTCGTCGCAAATTTGCGACGGATTTGCGAGGGAATGTATCTGTTGCAAATTTGCGAGGGAGTATTTATCATCGCAAATTTGCGACGGGTTTGCGACGGATATTTGCCGTTGCAAATTTGCGAGGGAAAATGGTTCGTCGCAAACTTGCGACGGATTTGCGAGGGAAACTGTTTTGCGACGACTGATTTGCGACGGAAATTGTGTCGTCGCAATTCCGTCGCAAAACGTGATTTGCGACGGATTTGCTATGGATTTGTCCATCGCAAATCCGTTGTTTTCTTGTAGTGTGGGAAGTGCCAATTGTGTGGTACCCAGGGACACTCAGCCAAACGATGTCCTCAGCTCAATGCTGGCACTTCGTCTTCTCGAGGCTTGCTCCCCACTCCTCCAACGCCTTCCGCACCTTGGCTTCCTCGTGCCAACGTTGCTACAACAACAAACAACAATCCTTGGATCCTTGATACTGGTGCCACGCACCATATCACTTCGGATCTAGCAAATCTGTCGCTGCATCAACCCTACAACGGCGGAGAAGAGGTGCTCATTGGTGACGGATCTGGCCTCTCAATCTCCCATACGGGTTTCACTTCTCTACCTTCGAACTCTAAACCATTATCTCTCACAAATGTTCTCTATGTCCCAGAGATTCACAAGAATCTCATATCGGTATATCGTCTTTGCAATGCTAATCAAGTCTCCGTTGAATTTTTCCCTACTCACTTTCAGGTGAAGGATCTCAGCTCGGGGGGCCGTTACTCCAAGGCCGTACTAAAGAGGAACTCTATGAGTGGCCAATCTCAAAGGCAGCAGTAACATCGTATTTTGCAACTCCAACAGTGAAGGCTTCGGTCACAGATTGGCACTCAAGGCTGGGACACCCCTCTTATCCAATCCTCAAAAAGATCATCTCAAATTTTTCTTTACCGTTTTCTGAATCCTTATCCAAACCTCTGTCTTGCATTGATTGCCTTTCGAATAAAAGTCATAAACTCTCCTTCTCTCAAACATCAATCTCCTCCTCTCGTCCCCTCCAATACCTCTTCACCGATCTCTGGATTTCCCCCATAATTTCAGTTGATCATTACAAATATTATTTGATCATTGTGGATCACTTCACGCGATACACATGGTTTTACCCACTACAACTAAAGTCTCACGTCAAAGAGACATTCATCAAATTTAAAACCCTCTCAGAAATTTCAAACCAAAATTGGAACCTTGTTTTCTGACAATGGCGGAGAGTTCATCGCGTTACGCGAATTCCTTGCTTTGTTTGGAATTACTCATCTCACCTCTCCTCCCCACACTCCTGAACACAACGGTATGTCGACAAGTTTGTCCCTCCTTCACCACGCAAATATGCCAAACACTTACTGGTCTTACGCTTTTTCCACTGCAGTGTACCTCATAAACATACTTCCTACCCCTGTTCTCCAGCTCTCATCTCCATACACTCTCCTCTTTGGCACCGAACCAAATTACACCAAACTCAAAATCTTTGGTTGCCTCTGCTTTCCATGGCTAAGGCCATATCGATCCACCAAACTTGAAACTCGTTCCAGCCCTTGTGTCTTCTTGGGATATTCCTTAACCCAAAGTGCATATCTTTGCTTGGACCCCATCTCTGGCAGGATATATGTCTCTCGACACGTTCGATTTGATGAAACGCGATTTCCCTTTAAATCGCTACTATCATCACCATCTGTGGCCACAGTTGATAACGGAAATTGGACGCCACCAGTGTCTATAATTCGAACTGCACCACCACCACTCGTAGACCCCTCTCCCGCGGATGACGAACACGAACCACACGCCGCTCAGCAACCGCAGCACTCCGGCGCTGACAGCCACTCGTCGGAACACTCACCACCACCGTCGCCAGCTTCCCCGTCATCTCCGGCTCTATCACTAGCCACCGCTGCTACAACGTCATCTTCAACTTCTCCGACATCGACAACACCTTACTATGCCTCCAAACCAATCTTTACCACAACAAATTATTGGCCCAACAACAAATGAGCCCATACCAGCTTCCATCACCACATCACAAATAGGCCCAATAACAACAAATACCCAGCTTGGCCTAACCACCACTCAAATACAAAACCAAATTCACGATCATTCCACCTCAAATCACCTCTTCCGCACATCAAACTCCATCGATATCCATCACCAACAATCATCCCATGACAACTCGGGCAAAATAAGGAATCACCAAGCCCAACACACTATATGCTCTCTCCGACGAAAAATGGCGTAACTCAATGTCAGACGAGTTCAACGCTCAGCTCCGTCATTTCACATGGTCGCTTGTTCCGCGGGCTCCGAATCAAAATATTGTTGGCACAAAATGGATTTTTAAACTGAAATCTAGACTCGTAGCGAAATGATATAATCAGCAGAAAGGCGTTGACTACACCGAAACGTTTAGCCCGGTCATCAAATCTACAACCATTCGCCTCATCCTTGACGTTGCTGTGACTCAAGATTGGCTGATCAAACAACTCGACGTGCTAACAGAGGAAATCTATATCAATCAGCTTGAAGGATTTGTTGATATTAATTATCCCAATCACGTTTGTCGTCTTCACAAAGCTCTATACGGACTCAAGCAGGCACCACGCGCATGGTACCAGGAACTGCGCACGTACCTCCTCTCCCTCGGCTTCATCAATTCTCTACCCGACGCCTCCTTGTTCATTCTAAAGAGTGGTTCACATCTCGTCTACATACTCGTCTATGTCGACGATATTGTTGTCACCGGCAACAATAACGCTCTGCTACAACAAACTCTCACTGCCCTTGCCAGAAGATTCTCAATCAAAGACCCAGAATATCTCAACTATTTTTTCGTTTTGGAAGCACACAGAACGGACAAGGGCCTGCACCTCACACAACGACGGTACATTCTTGACCTCCTTACTCGATGCAGCATGATGGATGCTAAGCCGGTCACAACACCGATGGCGACATCTCCAAAGCTGTCCCTTCACTCTGGCTCAGCCTTATCCGACGCAACAGAATATCGAGCCATTGTTGGAAGCCTTCAATATCTGGCATTTACCAGGCCCGATATCTCCTACGCAGTCAACCGTCTGTCTCAGTACATGCACAAACCAACTACAGAACACTGGCAGGCTGTGAAACGTCTACTTCGCTACCTGGCAGGTACTTCGTCTCACGACATTTTCTTTCACCGGAACAACTCGAACAACCTTCACGCATTCTCAGACGCGGACTGGGCCGGTGATCAAGACGATTACGTTTCCACACAAGCGTATATTGTCTACCTTGGAAAGAATCCGGTCTCTTGGTCATCTAAAAAGCAAAGAGGAGTTGCTCGTTCATCCACGGAAGCAGAGTATCGGTCAGTTGCAAACACCTCCTCTGAAATTCGGTGGATCTGTTCGTTATTAGAAGAGCTGGGCATTCATATCTCCTCACCGCCCATCATCTATTGCGACAACG
Organism: Eutrema japonicum; assembly: GCA_030161315.1. Lineage (NCBI taxonomy): Eukaryota > Viridiplantae > Streptophyta > Magnoliopsida > Brassicales > Brassicaceae > Eutrema > Eutrema japonicum. The sequence continues at coordinate 3,764,417 of BSQW01000010.1, read as the reverse complement.
TGGGCGCCACCTACCTCTGTGCCAACCAGGTGTTTCATTCTCGCATGAAACATCTCGTGCTTGACTATCACTTCATCCGAAATCAGATAACCGCAGGACAGCTTCGGGTTGCTCATGTCTCAACAAAAGATCAACTCGCCGACGCCTTGACGAAACCACTAGCTCGTGCCCCATTTTCCAGTTTCTCTTCCAAGATTGGAGTGTCCAAGGCCCCTCCATCTTGAGGGGGCATGTCAAGGAGTAATTGCATTTCCTTATATACAAAGATATCGATTGTAAATGCAGTAGGAAAGCCCTACTAATCCCCTGTATAAATACGTTTCCTCATTGTTAATACAAGATACATTTCTCCTAATATTCTCTATATTGCCCGAGGGATACTACGGTAATGCATACATAGATATTTATGTGCCATTAACCGTAAGAGAAGTGGAGGAATTTACAAAAGCTCATTAAAGAAGCAAAGAGAAGCTCAAGATAAAGATAAAGGTTATCTTCAACTCTAAGAAGAGCTTGGGAACAGCGAAAAACTCATTAAGATGAATATAGAATTGAGAATTTGTACATAATTAGCTGAGTTTCATCTATGTACAAATTGGGAATATTAGGCCGTATCTATTTGCACATAAAAATTAAATGTAGTCTATTTATATGTATTCCCACACTAGATTCGAGATTCCGCCTATAACTACACCAAAACTATGAAAATGTAACATGGAATTACGATAAAATAGATACGGCCTAATACCTCATCGGACAAAGCTGTGGTGTCGCCAACAGCGAAGGGATATTTGGATCGATCGATTTCGGGTGGGGTGAACCGGTGGTCGTATTAAAGCCCAATACAATCACAAGCCCATGTGTTTCTAAACCCATGTAATTAGGTTTTCCAAGTAGGTTTAAGATTCTCTATATATATGTTGTTAACTTGTTATGATCAATTGTATAAAACTAAGGGCTGCGTCCAAGCAGCCTCTCCTTCTTCAGTTTTATCAATCTAAATCGTTTAACTTTTGGTGACAATAAAGTTCTTTTTCTCTTCTTTAATTTTCTTGCACAATAAAGCTCTCGTTTTGTGTGTGAATATTCTCTTTAAGAGAATAAATCTTCTTGTTTTGGAATTGCTATCAGGTTCCACCTGAGACAGCTAGGCGTTAATATGTTCATGCCAGCGGCTATGGTCGGAGGGGTTTAAGTTGGGCCGATTTTGGGCATAGGCCAGTGAAACATTTGCCCCTTCCTCAAATTTTAGTGAGCTAATATATATATGAATATTTGGTCCCAAATTATTAAAAAAAAATTATTAAAATTTCTATTAAATTGTCTTAAACCCCAAATTCTCAAGGCCGGCCCTGGGTTCAAGTCATGGTTACGTTGTCAAAAGCTGCAATGGTTAATTTCAAGGAAGAGATTATGAATGCTCTAAATATTCTCTCTATAGGTCTATTTTCCCTTCGGCTTTCCTTGTTTTTTCTTCTTTTGATAGGATTCGCTAGAAATAAATTTAGGTTTAAAAGAATTTATGATTAATGAAGGCGGAGCTTGAAGATTACATGGATAATTAGCTAGTTAGAAAGACTAGCTAATCGATATAGAATAACAATAAGAACTTCAGAAATCCAAAAGCTCAAGAGATCGTCGGATATGATCTCCAACATAATTGAGAGCGATATATGGCTACCTAAATAATTTTATAATAGATATATTTACATGTATATAAATTAATTCATCAAGATTTTGAAAAAAAAAATAGATATATGAGTAGTTAAATAATCAAAGTAAATATAATTCAAATAGGAATAGAAAAAATTAAATATTTGGAAACATGTGATAAAATTTATTTGGAAACCAAATAATAAAAGAAAAATATAAGAGATTTAAAATAAAAAAATATATTACTCTATTAGTTTTTTTATCGGTAGGTGATTTCGTACCGGTGTTCTTAATCTTATTTTATTTACACGTGATCGACATTTCTGATAAAATAAATCTCAAAATGTTTTTTTTTTGCCAAAAACTATTGTGATTATGACTTATTGGTATTGATAAAGCTATTTATAAAAACAAAACAAAAAATACGTTTTTCTAGCAATTAAAAGAATATTAGATCGGCTATTTATTTATTCTCTATTTTTTAACTCTTAACAATTATAATTCTAACTTTACCCATTTATATATATGTAATCAGGTAACTGAAAAAAAAAAAATATTAGAGCCAAGACTCAAGAGCATAGAAAGATTGAAAGAAACTACATTGAAAGTGTACGACTTCTCTGATGAGACACTCACTACTTTCGAAGTTATAGGAACTTATTTGTGGAAGTCAAGAGTCAAAGCGTAATGGATCCACCTTTGCCCGAGGGATACTACGGTAATGCATACATGATACATGGATATGTATGTGCCATTAACCGTAAAAGAAGTGGAAGAGTTTACCAGCTCAGACATCGTGAAGCTCATAAAAGAAGCAAAGAGAAAGGCTCACGATAAAGATTATCTCCAAGAAGATCTTGCGAACACTGAAAATATCAGTAACATGAATTTAACGATCAAAGGCAGAACGTCAGAAGAGGGGGGATTTTGAGGCGTTTAGGGTTTTTCAAAAATACTGCAACACGCAATGGATTTCGGTGGAACTCTCGCCGGTAGCTCATCTTAAGATACACCCTAAGGAGGTCTCGATTAAACCTTCATGGGCAAACGTAGTAAAGATTCACCAAAAATTAAGTCAATTCGATTTCGAAGGAGCAGAGGAAGATGAGTCGGGAAGAGTGATTGTCCCAGAAAACGTACTTGAGGATACGCCCCTTTAGGAGGATCTTCTTATTGGGAGGATTGGCGATCATTGAGAGATCGACTTACCAGTTTGCGATTGTTGAGAAATCGGTTCATCAGTTTGCGATTGTTGAGAAATTGGCTTATTAATTTGCGATTGTTGAGAAAACGGCTTAATTTTGCGAGAGAAAACATTCGGCTTTACCATGGAGATCAACATAAGAGTGCGTTGGGAGCTCATCTTAAGATACTCCATGTCTTCTCAAATCGAATCGGAGTGTGCGAGACGGACTCGGCTTACTTAGCTCGAATGATCTGAGAGCGGATTTGGTGCGGGACTGGTCCCAGTTTAACATGGATGGTGTGTTATCCATAGCATCATGAGGATGTAGGCGAGACGGATCACAACATTTTATGTTTGCATGAGGAATGCTATCGATCGTCTGGCTATGACATCGATGTGTAAAACTGCGATGGTTTAAAGTGAAAAGTATACGAGTTCGGCTTTTTGAGATTAGTATTAAAGTACGAACTGAATGAGTTCGGCGAACTGCTCGAGTTCGGCTTGAAAGTAAGAACTGTACGAGTTCAGAGAATTGCTTGAATTCGGCTTGGAAATTTTAACTGTTCGAGTTCGGCGAACTGCTTGAGTTCGGCTTAAAAGTACGAATTGTACGAGTTCAGCGAATTGCTTGAATTCGGCTTGAAGATTCGAACTGTTCGAGTTCGGCGAACTGCTCGAGTTTGGCTTAAAAGTACGAACTGTACAAGCTCGACTAATTGCTTGAATTCGGCTTGAAGATTCAAAATGTTCGAGTTCGGCGAACTGCTCGAGTTCGGCTTAAAAGTACGAACTGTACGAGTACGGCGAATTGTTTGAATTCAGCTTGAATATTGGAACTGTACGAGTTTGGCGAACTGCTTGAGTTCAACTTAAAAATACTTAGAAAATAGATTTTCTTAAAAGCATAGCTGAACCCGAGGTGGGCTGCCTACGTACCCTCGAAGGAGGGTTCAAGTCATTCGTAGTTCATAATACATCGTTGATGAAAACATGCTCGGTGAGCGTGACAGAGTGGTATCTTGGTGAGCGTTTTTTTTTTGGTAGTGCCGAACTACTAATAGTGCTTGAGGGCGTATTGTTTATCTTTGGCAGCCTCTTCCTCCTCTTCGACGATGTATATATATGACTTGTGTAAAGCATCTTCCATAGTGAGAGGTCAGTTGCGTTTGATCTTCTTGTGAATGGGAAATCAATACCAGGTCGATTTGTATAGAGCTTCGTTTGCGGTGTCGTCGTCAATGGTACCGTGAGCCACTATTGACTTGAGTCGGTTCATAAAGTCTCGTAAGGGTTCATCCTCTTTTTGTTCGAGGGCCCACAAGTCGGCGTTTCGAGTTTTCTACTTGATGAACATCGTGAAGCGCTTGAGGAATTTGGTCGAGAGCTCAGTGTAGTTATCGATTAAGTGCTCTTCCATTTGTGAGAACCAGTCGAGTGCGGTTCCGCCGAGGTTCTAAAAAAAAAGTTGGCACTTCACAACATTTTTTTCTTCCTGAGAGTTGAATCAAAAGCGGTTCATCATGATGCCGAATGAGATCATGAAGTGACGGGGGTCGGTATGTCCTTCGTATGATGTGATTTATATATTTTCTAAACGCCGAATTGGGATATTGACGATCCGTTGTGTTAACGGAGTTTTCTGAGTTTCTTGAATCGCGCGATCGATCTCGGGTGCCGAGCTAGTTACTTGGTGGAACTTGGAGTTTATATCTCGAATTTGTGCTTTGACGCCTTAGATTTGTTGATCTAGGGAAGCATTCTCGGTAGTCGATTATGTCGTCCCGTTTCCGGTGGACCCTTCGTGCGGACGTCGGACTGTTGCGCTTTGGTTCTGAGGTAGGTCGGGGAACAAATTTTGGCGGATTATGGTTGTCCCATCGTCAGGTTGGGGAGCTGTTTGGCTTTGTCAGAGTTCGTTGAGATGATCTCGGATCTCGGTTTGGGTTGCGACTAGCGCGTCGAATCGTTCTTCGTTTCTTTGGTCAGTTCCTCGAATTGTGTGGCCATAGCCTGTAGGAGAGTGAGTCGGTCGAGTTGAGCCGTTGTGGTGTTAGCAGTGTTGTTGTCATCATCACCGTGCACCAAGCTGGTTGGTGATCCCGCCATCGCCGAGCTTGTCTACCGAGATCCGAAAGTTTTGTTTTGATCTCCCTCCTTCTAGCGCCAATTGTTGATTACGGAAATCACACAAATAAATAAAAACAAATAACTTTGATCGGAATCTCGTTTTATTAGATCAAGCTCGGCGGAGTTACAAGATTGTTGATCGGAATAAACAAAGAACTAAGAAGACTAAAAGGTATGAAGCTGGAGCTCTCAATCTCTTAGGTCTTGCTAATGAGTTGTAGGGATCATCTTTGAATGAAGAGGGCCTTCTCTATTTATAAGGTCTTATGTCGGCCAAAACTGGATGATTTACTTTTCCTTCTCAGATCGGGATAATAGAAAATATCCCTTTCCCCGGCAAAGGTTTTCCTTTTCTCTCCGAGATAAGGAAATATTCTGTAAATCTCGGAGGTCGGTGCCGATTTAATGAGTCATGCTTAATGGGCTTGGAGGCCGATATCACGATTTCTTGCGGGTCGGTTCAAACCATCATAAACCGAGATAAATTAGACCACTCTCGGTTCAAACCATGTTAAACCGGGAGGTGCGAAGTACACCACCAACATAATCTATCCGGACACAGTGTTATGTAAGAAGTTTGAAGAAGCTAAAATATTTTTCGAAGCGAATTTGAAGGAGGAGCTACCAAAGGCGTTTAAATTCAAACTGAAAAAGGAAGAGGAAGTAGAAGTGGAGTATTCATATCCGTGGTTGCCACCTAGATGCACAACTTTCAAAAAATGGGGTCACTCTACAGATGTTTGTGTCGCTAACTCGAGGAAGATGAAATATTTTCAGCGTCAGAAATCTCACAAGAAGGCGAAAATCGTTTTGAAAGAATCAGAGGGTATAATTAACTATGAGGATGTTGGACTGATTTATGATGGAAATGATAGGATTGAAATAGATGATGCATGTTATTTAGTAGTAATGGTGGAAGTTGCAATTATAGAAGCGGAGAAGAAGAAGGCCGTGGGGAAATTGATGGAAAAAGAGCGATAAGAGGCTGAGATAGAGGGATATTGTGAAAAAGTCTCTCCATCAAAAATGGGAAGATAGATGGATAAACAGAAGGTTGAGCAAAGTGTAGCTTCGCTGTCGCGATTTTCCATTTTATTAGCGGAGGAGGAAGTTGGAGAAAAACATAGATATGATATGGAGGCGTTATATAAGGAAGAAGGTAAAATTGTCCCTGTCTCAGAAACTCAGCAAAAGAATCTAGAGGATAGAGGACTTTGTCCTTCCCTCCCAAGAGCCTTTAAATCTTCCCATAAGCTTGTTTTCGAATTTTTAACTCAGCACATGAAGCATAATCCCTCTAGTGTTGTGAGTAAAAAATGACGAAACAAAAAATCTCAATAATGACGAGTTTCTTTTGGAATGTGGGCTACTTTAACAAATCAAGTAAACATTCCGTAGTAAGAAGATGGGTTAACGTGAAATCTTTTCAATTTGGGTGCTTATTGGAGACAAGAGTCAAGGAGAATAAAGCTCATTTGATAGTGTCTTCAGTTTTTCAGAATTGATCCTTTCTATCAAACTACGTGTTTAATAGATTGTGTCGGCTATGGGTTGTGTGGAAGGAGAAAGTTCGGGTAACTCCAGTGTTCAAGAGTAGGCAAATAATAACATGCTCTATTCTGATGGAGAGGCAAGAGAACGAATTCTACTGTTCTTTTGTTTATGCCTCTAACTTCGAAGATGATAGAAGGATTTTGTGGAAAGATTTGAGAAATCATCATGACGCACAGATTTTTCGAAAAAAAATTGGATCGTTTGTGGAGATTTTAATTAGATTTTAGCAGGGGAAGAACATTTTTCATATGAATTCTCTCCTACTATCTCTCAGGGCACTCGAAATTTTCAAGATGCATCTCGACACTGTTTGCTATCATATATGAACTTTCATGGATCTCTCTTCACATGGTGTAATAAAAAGAGTTATGGTTTAATTTGCAAAAAATTGGATCGTGTTCTAATGAGTGAGAGGTGGATGCAAGATTTTCTGAGATCATATTGTGTTTTTGAGGTTGGAGGCTGCTCAGATCACTTGCGATGTCGTATCATGTTTGATGCAGAGGGTTTAGGTTGGAGTTTGTGAATGTTCTAACTTCTCTTCCGGGTTTTGCAACTTCGGTGGAAGAATTCTGGACAGAAACTGATGAACTCTACAATTCAACATCAGCTATGTATAGATTCTCGAAGAAATTGAAGATGTTGAAGCCGAGGATTCGTGAACTGAGTATATATAAATTAGGAGATTTACCTCGCAAAGTGAAAGAATCGCTCGAGTTGTTGTGTGAAAAGCAAAACGAAAACATGAAAAATTCATCAGATCATAATATTTTGGAAGAATCGGAAGCTTACGAGCAATGGTCCATGTGGTAGAATTGGAGGAATGTTTTTACACACAAAATACGAAGTTGCATTGGCTGCAGGTAGGGGACATCAACAATAAAGCTTATTACAGAGATATAAAAGTTCGAGAGGCCTTTAACACAATTCGAGAGGTTCAAGGGCTGAATGGGGAAAGATTTAGGAAGATAGAAGATATAAAGCGAGAAGCAGAACGTTATTTCAAAGAGTTTCTAACACATAGTCTAGAAGATTTCGAAGGGATATCAAAAGAATCTTTAGAAAATTTACTGGATTTTAGATGCTCTGAAGAAGAAAGAGAAGGGTTAACAAAGGAAGTAACGGAGGAGGAAGTGAAAAAGGTACTATTCACAATGGCAAATAATAAATCACGTGGACCTGATGGATTCACAAGTGAATTCTACAAAGCTTCTTGGTACATCATTGGTAAAGATTTCACAATAGCCGTTTAATCCTTTTTCATAAAGGGGTTCCTCCCAAAAGGAATAAACTCGACCATTCTAGCTCTTATATAAAGTAATCACTAAGATTTTAGCAAATCGTCTCAAGGGTATTCTCCCAAATTTCATAGCTCCAAATCAATCGACTTTCGTAAAAGACCGTATGTCGATGGAGAATCTCTTATTGGCCACTGAACTAGTGAAAGACTACCATAAAGATTCAATCTCGTCTCGATGTGCTATGAAGATCGATATAGCCAAAGCTTTTGACTCGGTACAATGGAGTTTTTTGAGAAATGTTCTTACGGCTATGGGGCTCCCTGAGAAGTTTATTAATTGGATTATGCTATGCGTCACAACATCTTCTTTTTCAATTCAGATCAATGGAGAATTGGCGGGTTATTTTCAGAGTTGTAAAGGTCTCCGTTAATGTCTCTGTCTCCTTATCTATTTTTGATTTGCATGAATGTCCTGTCAAAACTACGGATGGAAGTTTGAGATCGATAGAAGGTATCATGAAGGTTTTCGATGATTTTGCTAAATTCTCAGGTTTGAAAATCAGTATTGAAAAGTCGACAATCTATTTTGGTGGAATTTCGACACATATGAGAACGCAAATTTAATCTTGATTCCCCTCTGCTTACTAAGAGAATGTCAAAATCGGATTATTCCCCACTGTTGGAGAAGATCATATCTATAATTGGTACCTAGACATCTCGTTTTCTATCGTATGCCGGAAGAGTTCAACTCATTAGTTTAGTGATAACAAGCCTCATGAATTTTTGGCTTTCTGCTTTTTGATTACCACCGAGCTGTATCAAGGAGATTGAGAGTCTTTGCTCTGCATTTTTGTGGCCGGGGCCTGAGCTGAGCACTTGAAAATCAAAAAATATTATGGGATGACGTATGTAGACCAAAAGATGAAGGAGGACTAGGCATACGGCGACTTAAGGAAGTGAATGTTGTATGTTGTTTAAAGCTGATTTGGAGGCTTGTCTCGACGGAAAATTCACTTTGGGTGCAGTAGTGGATCAAGAGTCATCTCATTCGCAAAGGCTCGTTTTGGTCGATGAGAGACAATCAATCTGGGAATACATGCTTGTGGATGTGGCGCAAGTTGCTCAAATACAGAGATGAAGCGAGAAACTTCTATAAGATTGACACCAAAAGTGGTACGTCGACTCTGTTCTGGTATGACAATTAGATTTCTTTAGGACCATTGATAGATCTCACAGGCTCAAGAGGGGTAATTGACTTGGGAATTTCTGCCTACGAAAAGGTTTCCTCAGTTTTAGACACCCATCGAAGAAGAAGGCGTAGGGGAGAGTTATTGAATCGCATCAAGGATGAAATTAAGTTGATGAGAGGAAGACGATCTACTGAAGCGGATCAATCACTTTGGAGGCTAAAAACGGGAATTATAAGATGAAATTCTACTCGAAAAATACTTGGAAACAAATTCGGGTAGAATATCAAAAAGTTCAATGGGCTAAAGGAGTGTGGTTCGCACATAGAACTCCAAAGTTTGCTTTTATCACTTGGCTTGCCATCCATTACTGATTAACAACGGGTGATAGATTGAAAACATGGAATCCAGGAATCCAGACTGGGTGTGTGTTGTGTACGATCCAGCTGGAATCTCGAAATCATCTTTTTTTTTCATGTCCGTATTCTCAAGAAATCTGGAAGAATCTCGTTGGAAATCTTCTTCGGCCAAATTTTATATCAGACTGGGACTCCACCTATCTATTATTTTAGAACCGCCACATTCATACGTAGAACGCTTTCTTATACGATATGCATTCCAAACTACGATTTCTCACCTCTAAAAGGAAAGAAATGGTTGTCGTCATGGGGAATTGCCAAAATCCTCACTTCACCTAATCAGACTCATCGACGAAATTGTGAAGAACATAATCAACACCATTGGAACTAACGATTCAAGCTTTGAAAATGCTCGCACCACCTAGCTCGCTACTCGTAACTGAGGGAACCAAAATAGATTAGCACAATAGACTCTGGTTTATTAGAAAAATGTTGCACTTGATGTAAACGATGATTTTTTTTTGGTTTGAATATAATTTACCAAAAACAAAAAAACGATCAAAGGCAGAAAATATGGGTTGTTTTGTTTGACGGATTGGAGACACATTGGGCTATTTGGATCGATGGATTTTGGGTGGGGTGAACCAGTGAATATGGTTAATATTTTCATGCGAGCGTCAAGGTTAGAACCGGCGATGGTTGGAGGGGTTCAAGTCATGTCATGGTTACGTTGCCAAGAGCTGCAATGGTTAAGTTCAATGAAGAGATGAATGCTTTTTTTTTTGGGTAAAATATTAAATTTTATACCATTTTTAATTTGAGACATCGGTTACAGAGATAACAAAGAAAGCATATCGACCAAAAACTACAAAACAACAAACAAAGCTGCGACAAAAGATATAACATAATACACGGAACGAGTAAGGATACAGATAGAGAGACATGAATTTTTTTGCACCAAACGAAACCAGACGAGAAAGCATCAATCACACACCAAAGCGTGGACCATCCCGTATTTGCCACAGTTCAGAAACTGGAGTACTCATCATTGTTGCCACGAGCTTCTCCCAGAGGCCAGTCCTCAAACCTCCAGAAAGGGAAAACTGATAAGCTCAAATTAATACCCTAAAAGTACTAAAGCTTTGTCGATTGTAATACTTAGGGATCGAATCCACAGAGACTCAAGAAAACACACAATAGATTTTAATGATTGAATTAAGCTAAGTGATCAATGAAATTGAAAGGAAGAACGTAAATTAAACAAGTTGTAATTCGATTGGGAGAAAGATAGGTTCATGGTATTTCTCAGGAAATCAATGAATGCAGACAAACTAACTAATCAGGGTTACGCACGTTTCTTGAACTCAAATCACTAAAGTATAATTAACCAACTCTCGTTGCGAGAATTATCTAAATCTAAATCCTAGAATTCCAAATATCTTTGCGAATCCTAAAGTCTAAACCAGCTTTTAGTTCAAGTTTGATTTGTTCACAAGATAACTAAACCAAATCTCTTTGAGAATAGTTATTTTGCTCACTCTAAATTCTATCAGATTACTCAATTGCACTGTCGTGCCTAATTGATTAAACCTAACACTACAAGAAAACATCACGATTTCCGACCAAATTTCCGACCAATTTAAATTGGTCGGAAATTTCCGACCACATACCGACGACATTCCGATGAAACAGAACCCGTCGGAAATTGGTCAGGAATTCCCGACCATTTTAACTTGGTCGGAATTTTGGTCGGGATTTCTGACCAATTTCCGACGGATTGGAGACCGAATAAAATCGTCGGAAATTGGTCGGTATTACAGACCGAATTGCGACTGTTTTCCGACGATATATAGAGTATTAGGATGGTCGGATATTGGTCGGAAATTGCTTTAGATTTCCGACCAATTTCCGACCAGTACGGACCGATTTTCGACTGTTTTCCGACGAGATATACACGTTAATATACCTGTTGCATTAGCCGTTTATAGCCGTTGGCTAGTATTAGGACGGTCGGAAATTGGTCGGAAATCTAATCCAATTTCCGACCAATTTCCGACCAGTACGGAATCCGACCAACTCCCAACGAAAATATAAACGTTAATCTACCCGTTGCAGTAGCCGTTATATAGCCGTTTGAATTTTTAGAGTGGTCGGAAATTGGTCGGAAATTGGTCGGAAATCCGCGGAAATTTTAATTATATATACAACACCACCCTCATTCACAATTTACACCAAAAAAAACATAGAAAATGTCTTCTTCAAATCCAAACACTAGAGATTATTTTCGATCGTGGATGGATAGACCACGACAAGATCCAGCGACAAATCTATTGACGGAGGAGTATGCACAAGGTGTTGAGGAATTCATGACATTTGCGACAAACAGTAGCATGACGTCGGAATACGGTAAATTGTATTGTCCTTGTCCTAAATGTCGGAATCATAGATTAGTCTCTGTTGGGGAAGTATGGAAGCATCTTTATAGGAATGGGTTAATGCCGAGTTATAAGATTTGGTATACGCATGGAGAAACTGATGCAATGGTGCAACATCATTGTAGTGGTTTTAATTATTCTGGTAGAATAGAGGAACCAACACCGGAAGTAGATGCAAACGTTCAGATGGTGAATGATGCGTATCGCGAAAACGTAGCATCGTATGTTCCGGATGGTATTAGAATAGAGGAACCTAATTTAGAAGCTCGAAAGTTTTTTGATATGCTAGATGCAGCTAAGCATCCACTATACGAAGGATGTAGAGAGGGAATATCGCCTTTATCAACTGCAAGCAGGTTGATGACAATAAAGACCGATTTCAACTTGGCAGAGGATTGTGTGGATGCGATAGCTGATTTTGTGAAAGATATTTTACCTGAAGATAATCTCTCACCGGCTTCATACTACGAGGTTCAGAAACTTGTAGCTGGTCTTGGATTGCCGTATCAGATGATAGATGTGTGCATCGACAATTGTATGATATACTGGAGAAAAGACGAAAACCGTCGCAAGTGTCGTTTTTGTGGGAAACCTCGGTATCAGGAAACGGGTGGAAGAGTACCAGTTCCACATAAACGGATGTGGTATTTGCCGTTAACAGATAGGTTGAAGAGGTTATATCAATCCGAGCGCACGGCAGGAGCTATGAGATGGCATGCAGAACATAACTCATATGGAGAGATTGCGCATCCTTCAGATGCAGAAGCGTGGAAACATTTTCAAGAGGTGTATCCTAGTTTTGCGGCTGAGCCAAGTAACGTATACCTCGGGTTATCTACAGATGGATTCAGCCCTTTTGGGAAACATGGGAGGCAATATTCATTGTGGCCAGTAATCGTCACACCTTACAATTTGCCGCCTAGTTTGTGCATGAAACGAGAGTTTTTGTTCCTCACGATTCTTGTCCCCGGACCGGAGCATCCTAAGAGATCCCTTGATATTTTCTTGCAGCCATTAATTTATGAGTTGAAAATGTTATGGAAAGATGGTGTTCAAGCGTTCGATGTTTCTCTCCAACAGAATTTTACGATGCGTGCGGTACTTATGTGGACCATAAGTGATTTTCCAGCATTTGGTATGCTATCTGGATGGTCGACTCATGGAAGGTTGGCGTGCCCGTATTGTCAAGATAACACTGATGCGTTCCAATTGAAGCACGGTCGAAAGACTTCTTGGTTCGATTGTCATCGACGATTTCTGCCGCATGATCATCCATATCGTCGGAGCACGACATTGTTTAAGAAGAACAAAAAAGTATTTGATGGTCCACCTCCTGAGCCGGATGGGAATAACATCATCACTCAGTTGAGAGATTTTGGTGCTGAGAAGACGGTTTCATGTGGTGGTAATGGTCATTTTCCCGTAGATGGTTGTGGCGAGTACCACAATTGGAACAAGAGGAGTATTTTTTGGGATTTGCCATATTGGAAGAACCATCTGCTGCGCCATAATCTAGATGTCATGCACATTGAAAAAAACTTTTTTGACAACATCATGAATACTGTTCTAAATGTGCAAGGGAAGACGAAAGATAATTTGAAGGCCAGATTGGATTTGCCAGAACTTTGTTCTCGGAAGGAACTCCATATAATGGCGAACGGAAAATCTCTGGCCCCCGTTTTCCGTTTGGATGAGCCTTCAAAAGAGGTGTTCTTCGACTGGATTACGCATAGTGTTCAATTCCCAGACGGATACGCATCTAACCTTCGTAATTGCGTTAATATTGGAGAAGGGAAGTTTTCAGGGTTGAAGAGTCATGATTGTCACGTTATCATGCAACGCCTCCTTCCATTTGCCTTTGCCGGTCTTCTTCCTAGAAACGTCCATGGAGCTATTGCAGGTACATTTATAATTTACAAAATTATATCTAAATTTTACTAAATTTATCTAAATTGTCTAAATTTTACAAATTTTATTTATCATATATGCAGGGATCGGTGCTTTCTTCCGAGATTTATGCACGAGATCACTTACAGCAGACGGTATCCAAAATTTGGAGGAGAAGATACCGGCTCTCCTATGCAACCTCGAGAAAATATTTCCACCAGCATTTTTCGATGTTATGGAACATCTTCCTATTCATCTTCCTAGGGAAGCAAGACTTGGTGGGCCAGTTCAATATCGATGGATGTATCCGTTTGAGCGATATATGCTCCACCTAAAGAAGAAGGTGAAAAATCTTGCAAGAGTCGAGGGTTCTATTGTTGCACAGAGCGTGAATGAAGAAGCATCCAACTTTGCTAGCTACTACTTTCCATCTTCGGTGAAGACTAAAAGTAGACGACCTGCACGTCATGATGATGGAGGAGAAAAACCGCTGTATCCGGTCTATGTCCCAAATATTTTTGCAGAAATTGGAAGGCTTAGTGGAAAAGGAAGGTCTAGACGACTAACAGAGGAGGAAAAAAGGCATTTGCATACATATCTTCTGACAAACTGCGAAGACGTTTTCGTATATGAGAGGTACGTCACTTGATTTTGAATAATGTATTTGTTTAGTAATTACCAAAAATTAATCCTTGATAGTATTTCGAATAATGTATTTGTTTTATTCACAGTATATACATGGAGCAAATAAGGAATTGGTTTCCAAATTGCACAGAGGATGAGCTTATGGTCCGTAAACAGAATGAATTTACGGATTGGTTGAAATATTACGTAAGTGCTCGATTTCCCGCAATTAAACTAAATTTTACATGCTTACACATATTGTTTATGAGTGTCCACAAATTGTACAGGTTGATCAGATGAATACTACCGGGACATCGATTCCCACATGGTTAGTTGAGATGGTGCGTGGCCCTACTTTTGTTCCAAGTGTTTATCCGATGTATTGCACTCGGGGGTATGCTTTTAAGGCTTTTCGTGATGGGAGTTCAAGGACAACATGCAACTACGGTATTTCGTCTACATCCAGAGAATTTGTCTACTACGGAATACTCCGCGAAATATTAGAAGTCAAATATCCAGGAATGATTGGTTTGAAGTGCATTGTGTTCTATTGCGATTGGTATGATCCAGTGGAAGGTCTACGTCAGGACGAATTCGGTGTGACATCTGTTCACGGAGGCAAGCGACATCGGAAATACGATCCATTTATTCTTGCTTCACAAGCAGACCAGGTTTCTTACATTCGATACCCCCGGGTTAGGAACAAGCAAGATCCGTGGATTGCAGTAACATCGATACAACCAAGAGGAATGATATCTAGTGTTTCCCAGCATGACCCTTTACAGGAAATGTCAATTGGTAATTTAGGTGAAATCGAGCATTCTCTAGAGGTTGACCTTGTGGTTGACTTCACCGGCATGGGCGAACTATTTGAGGATTCTGAAGAAGAGAGAGGAGAATTTGATGAGGAATCCAATTCAGCTTCTTCAGATTATTCATCGGACTCAGAATAGATTTTTGTAAAAAATATTTTATATGCATTTATTTTTAAGTAACAAATTTATGAAACTTTTTTCACATGCTTTAATTAGTTGTACGAATATTTTTAATTAATAAGGATTCCTATACATCTATTTAATTTAATTAATAAAGATTCCTATATTGTTAAGAATAAATTTTTAACAAAGTTTTTTCATATGCATCTCTTTTAAATCAACAAAATTTTCAAAAATTTTCAAATGCTTAAATATGGTCTACGTATTTTTTAATACATTTAATTATATATTCCGACCATTTTCAAATGCTTAAAATATTTGTTTGGATCAAACATGTTACAATACGTTTAAATCACGAAGGAAATTTCCTTTCCTACTAATTTATAAAAACCGATAAGTATAAATATAAAATGAATATTTTTCTTTGTTTGGTCGGAAACTGGTCGGAATATCTCGAATATTCCGACCAATTTCCGACCAATTTGAAAATATTTCTTTGTTTGGTCGGAAACTGGTCGGAAATGTCGAGATATTCCGACCAGTTTCCGACCATTTGGGGTTTCGAAACCTCAAACCGCATCAATTTGATATGGACTACGTTCAATATGGTTAGATATGATCTTTTGAAAGAATTCAATGTCCATGTATCTTAACTAAACCAATTTTGGGGCATATCCTATAAAACCTATAAAAAACCGAAAAATATAAATATAAAGTGAATGTTTCGTTATGAACGGTTTACTTCGATATACTATAATGTTCTCTATTTTTTTTTTTTTGCACTCAAGTCTTAAAATATTTGTTTGGATCAAACATGTTACAATACGTTTAAATCACGAAGGAAATTTCCTTTCCTACTAATTTATAAAAATCGATAAGTATAAATATAAAATGAATATTTTTCTTTGTTTGGTCGGAAACTGGTCAGAATATCTCGAATATTCCGACCAATGTCCGACCAATTTGAAAATATTTCTTTGTTTGGTCGGAAACTGGTCGGAAATGTCGAGATATTCCGACCAGTTTCCGACCATTTGGGGTTTCGAAACCTCAAACCGCATCAATTTGATATGGACTACGTTCAATATGGTTAGATATGATCTTTTGAAAGAATTCAATGTCCATGTATCTTAACTAAACCAATTTTGGGGCATATCCTATAAAACCTATAAAAAACCGAAAAATATAAATATAAAGTGAATGTTTCGTTATGAACGGTTTACTTCGATATACTATAATGTTCTCTATTTTTTTTTTTTTGCACTCAAGTCTTAAAATATTTGTTTGGATCAAACATGTTACAATACGTTTAAATCACGAAGGAAATTTCCTTTCCTACTAATTTATAAAAATCGATAAGTATAAATATAAAATGAATATTTTTCTTTGTTTGGTCGGAAACTGGTCGGAATATCTCGAATATTCCGACCAATTTCCGACCAATTTGAAAATATTTCTTTGTTTGGTCGGAAACTGGTCGGAAATGTCGAGATATTCCGACCAGTTTCCGACCATTTGGGGTTTCGAAACCTCAAACCGCATCAATTTGATATGGACTACGTTCAATATGGTTAGATATGATCTTTTGAAAGAATTCAATGTCCATGTATCTTAACTAAACCAATTTTGGGGCATATCCTATAAAACCTATAAAAAACCGAAAAATATAAATATAAAGTGAATGTTTCGTTATGAACGGTTTACTTCGATATACTATAATGTTCTCTATTTTTTTTTTTTTGCACTCAAGTCTTAAAATATTTGTTTGGATCAAACATGTTACAATACGTTTAAATCACGAAGGAAATTTCCTTTCCTACTAATTTATAAAAATCGATAAGTATAAATATAAAATGAATATTTTTCTTTGTTTGGTCGGAAACTGGTCGGAATATCTCGAATATTCCGACCAATTTCCGACCAATTTGAAAATATTTCTTTGTTTGGTCGGAAACTGGTCGGAAATGTCGAGATATTCCGACCAGTTTCCGACCATTTGGGGTTTCGAAACCTCAAACCGCATCAATTTGATATGGACTACGTTCAATATGGTTAGATATGATCTTTTGAAAGAATTCAATGTCCATGTATCTTAACTAAACCAATTTTGGGGCATATCCTATAAAACCTATAAAAAACCGAAAAATATAAATATAAAGTGAATGTTTCGTTATGAACGGTTTACTTCGATATACTATAATGTTCTCTATTTTTTTTTTTTTGCACTCAAGTCTTAAAATATTTGTTTGGATCAAACATGTTACAATACGTTTAAATCACGAAGGAAATTTCCTTTCCTACTAATTTATAAAAATCGATAAGTATAAATATAAAATGAATATTTTTCTTTGTTTGGTCGGAAACTGGTCGGAATATCTCGAATATTCCGACCAATTTCCGACCAATTTGAAAATATTTCTTTGTTTGGTCGGAAACTGGTCGGAAATGTCGAGATATTCCGACCAGTTTCCGACCATTTGAAATATTTTCGAAGCTAATTGTTTAAAATATATCTAAACCAATCAGAAGACATGCAATATTATGGGTTAGTCGGAATCTCGTCGGAAATACCGACGGATTTCCGACCACACCGAAATAAAACCCGCGGAAATTAACCGCTAAATGAAATATTTTGGCGGTTTGATATTTTTGAAACCCGACCAAATTCCGACCGATTTGGTGGTCGGAAATACCGAGATCTAAAAACCACATACGCAACTTCTTCTTCATTTGGTCGATCTCTCTTCTCTCAAACTGTCGATTCTCTCTCTCCGCCGACCTTCACCGCCGTCTCTCTCCCTGGTAAGTCTCCCTCTTCCTTCTCTTCTCTCCATCTTCTCTTCCTCTTCTCATCCTCTTTTCTTCTCATAATTTTTTCGTTCTTGTTTTGTAGATTGCCGGAGCCGCCGTCCGCCGGAGCCGCCGCCGTCCCTCCTCCGCCGCCGACTTCTATTAGCCATGTAAGTGATTTTTCGATTTGTGGTTGTTGTTGTTTGGATTTGTTGTTAGATTTTGGATTTGTTGTTAGATTTTGGAATTTTTTGTGCAGATATTTTTTTCCTCTTCGTTGCTCTTCCGTACAAGAGTTCTAAGTTATCAAATTATATATTCAATTTCTTGCAAAACATTATTGCGGATTCATTTTAATCTATTTCTAATGAAAACTACTGACTCAATAAAGAGAATGTTTTTTGATTGTATGGAAAATGTGAATATATATTTGTAAATTTAGAAAAAGTTGAACACTTGCTTATTAATTCAATTAACGGATAAAAAGTCAGATTTTATTGTCAGAAAACTTTGAATAATTGTTCCGTGTTCACAAGCGCATTAATTTGTATTAATTATATATAAAAAGAGAGATTAGTGATAGGTGGTGATAGATTACATAACACGTTGACATTCCAATAAATTACCAAAATCTGTATGAAGCACGTTTATACGACTACTTACTTGTACCGTCATATTTTCCCATTTTTGTTCTTGTGAGCTGGCTTTTGGTAATGCTCACATCTTGTTTTGGCTTTTGGTAATGCTCACATCTTGTTTTGGCTTTCATATACACACCTTGTACGATTTGTTTCATTACTAGTAAGTTCGGACCAATGGGCCTTAATGTTTTTGAAACGGCCATTTGCCATGCGTATTGGAGCGGTCAGTGATAGTCAAAATTGGATGAGTGTCTATGTTTTGCATTAGGTTAAGCAATACTTATATGGTTAAGATGTCCCTAATCTCTTTTGCGTTTAATATCTAACAAATTTGTTTTTGTTAAGGTCTTACGATGGTTTCGCGAACTTGACCATCGGTGGTTCGTCTCAAGGGATGCAACAACCTCCACGTACCGGTGGTTCGACTCAAGGAGAAGAACCACCAAGTCCGGCCGCATCGACTATCCCAGAGTCGCAGAGTCAAGCTCCTCGAATCATGACCATCGAGGAGTTAGTCCAACAACCGGGCCGGGACTTGCACATCCGGCTTGATCCACATCTCGTTGGAAGATCGACATGGTAAAAACCCTTAGTTCATATATATATATATATATTTAATATCAAATTGTTTATAGTTTATCTTTTTTTTGTAGGTTTGGTATATCGAACAACGGGATTAGCAAGGCCATTATGAGGATGTTCCATTCGATCCTCGACAAACCGTACAAGAAGTTTTCAGAAGTCCCGTATGATGAGAAGCAAATTTGGTTTAGACAATTTGCGGTAAGTTGTCAATTACTATATTTTTCCTATATTTATAAGTATTTTATTAATATTTTGCTAAGCATTTTTATTTATGGTTTCGTAGCAAGAGTTTACATGGCATCCCTCTCACAGTGTCATGGTGGAAAAGTTATTTATGAAGGAAGCGGGTACGCAGTTCAAGAGACACATGAACGAGTGGAAGAAAAAGTGGAGGAAAGGGGCAGACAAGCCGAAAGGCTTGAATTTGGAGGTTTGGAATAACTACCGACCATATTGGCAACAGCCGGCGACAGAGAAACTCTCGAAGACTAATTCGGGAAACCGAAAGAGTGAGCGCAACGGGAAGGGCCAATACATCCACAACTCCGGTTCGAGCAGCTTCCAGACCCGAGAAATTCAAATGGTAATCTTTTATTGTTGACATTGCTTTCTCTTTTTAATTATTTATTTATATTTGTTTTTATTCGTTTTTATAGACTAATGAGGCCGGAGGTGTGCGTCCGAATCACTTGGACTTAATGAAGAGGTGCCATACGAACAAGACAACCGGGCTTATTCAGGATCCCCTCATAAGGGAGATCTACGAGAACGTGGCGAAGCAGAAGATCGACATCGAGCTGACCCAACAGTCACAAGGTGACTCCTCCTCCTCCTTCGAGATGTCGCGGGAAGCGGTCAACAGTCTCGTTTTGAGCGTAAGTTTTTTTTTTTTTATAGTTTTACATTATAATTTTATTATGTCCTAATTTATTTATATTTTGTACAGGAATTTCCCTTTGATAAAAAAGGGCGGCGTCGCGGGGGTTTGGGTACGATCCCGTTTATGGACGACCGGTCTTCTTCTGGTTCATTTTTCTCTGAAGATCTCATCCAGCAGAATGAAGAGCTCAAGTCCAAAGTAGAAGCTTTGGAGACGGCGAAAATGGACACCGAATTCAAGTTAGGTGCCACGCAAGATGAGCTTTCGGAGGCGAGGTCAGATATCGCTAGCATGTCGTCTTGGATGAGAGCGAAGTTTCCAGATTTCCCGGGAACGGGATCGGGATCGGGATCCGCAAATGTTTAATAATATGTTTAATGTTTAAAAAACAATTTCTGTTATTTTATTCTCAAAAATATTTTATTTTATAATATTTTAATGTTTAATATTAATTTTTATTTTTATTTTCGAATTAATTAAATTACATTAAATTAATTAATCAAAATTCAGTCGAAATTTCAATTTTGTTTAAATTAAAATTTTATTTTATTTTATAATATTTTAATTAATTATTTAATTAAAATACAGTTCATTTTCGTCGAAATTTGGTCGGAATTTTAGTTTGGTCGGCATTTGGTCGAAATTTAGTTAAGTCGGAATTTAGTCGGAATTAATGTTGGTCGGAATCTAGTCGGAATTTAATTTGGTCGGAATTCGGTCGGAATTTAGTGTAGTCGGGATTCGGTCGGAATTGGTTTCGTCGGAAGTTGGTCGGAATCTAGTCGGAATTTAATTTGGTCGGAATTCGGTCGGAATTTAGTGTAGTTGGGATTCGGTCGGAATTGGTTTCGTCGGAAGTTAGTCGGAAGGTAAAGTAGTCGGAATATGGTCGGTATTTGGTCAGAAATAAGTTAGTCGGACCGTTGTCGGGAACTCGTCGGGTTATTACCGACGCTTTATAACGTCGCTAATTGGTCGGGAAAATAGTGGTCGGGAATCCGTCGGAAATTCCAGACCAATTTCCGACCAATATTGATTTCCGACGCGATAGTCCCGACGAGCCAAATCGGTCGGAATTTGGTCGGAAAAGCCGTTTTCCGACGGTATTCCGACCGATTTGGCGGTCGGAAATCGTGATGTTTTCTTGTAGTGTAAGATCTAAGTTCTAGGTGATCAATATAAAATTAGCTTTGAGAACAACCTAAGGTGAAGAACTAATTCAGATTATGAACCCTAAACAACTAATCAACCTAGCATTCAAAGAAATCCCTTATGAGAACCCTAAACCTAACAGATGATCTACTCAGACATGGAGATTGCAACAATAAACATGACTGGATAAATACTTGAATAAATAATAAAGAAGAGAGCAAAACAAGGGTTCGAAATCTTCTCTGGAACGAACAGAGTTTCAGACTTGTCTCCCTCAAAAAGCTCTGTCACCAAAAAACAAAGTAGAATAAAGCTTGAATGAATTGTAATCAAAGCGTAGCCACAAAAGTGGTTGTAAAACCTAAATAAATACTACTAAACACGTTTTGGGCCTTCATGTAAATAATAAAGTCTTATGGGGCAATTTGCAGTTCCTCAAATCTTCAATAAAGTCGCGATCCTTCTATTTCTTCGACGGGTATCGACCGATACCATGAGTGTATCGATCAATACTCAGGCATCAAATCGGTGTCTCAGCTACATGATCTCTGCTTGGCTCTAAAAGGCTCCAAAATGCTTCACTATCTCCAATAATGCTCCAAACGTACCTAAAACCTGAAAAGACTATGAAAGACTCTAAAATACTAGAAATACTCTATAAAAAAGACTTATATCATCGCCTAAAACGGGTAAAAACTATGATATATCAACTCCCTCAGACTTAGCCTTTGCTTACCCTCAAGCAAACAGAAAGCTAAACAAGAGAAAGAGGTTTGAAAACATATAGACTCACTTGTTCTTGAAACATTGCATTGCCCATTTTTCTTAGTGCTCCACATATCACATAACCAGTTTCAAATCTAACCACCATGTACTTCTCCGTAGACATTCGCAGCTTTCCAGACTACACACATTATTTCACAGCATTGTTCGATCAAGCTCATCATCGCCAGTTTCTTTGCTGTGATTAATACTAAGAACCTTTTAGATTCTTTCCCATACAATATCATGACAAGTATCCATCCAATTTCACACTTTCTGGTATTATTTTCTCTCCCCCAGACTTATTTCTTATTATATTCTCTCGCATATACTATTAAAGGTAACGCGAGTATTGATGGTGTTTGCCACCTAATCCCCGGTTTTTCCTTCAAAAGTAATCAAAGGTGTAGGCGAATAATGGTATCACAGGAAATTTTCCTAACCTCGATTCCACCTTTGTATGATCATTCCCTGTGAAGTAGAATAATGGGATCGTTGGAAATTTTCCTAACCCTCTACTCAGAAGAAAATCATTTCATCTTTTAATGCAACTTACTTATTAACTTGTAACAGGGAGAGAAATACCATCACTTTAAACACATGGATTCCTTTGTCAGATACGAATGAGGAATCAAGCTCTATGGACATCAATCACAACAAAGAAGTGCAAAGAATTTGGCTCAGGCTTTAAAGAACTTTGCTGGAAACATGAATGTCTTTTAGTTAACTGGTCAGCCTTTGGATTTTTTATTAGTCGATCTAATACTGATTCTGTAACAATGGTCACTTAAAAGCAAAGTCAGGACAATAAAGTCAAGAAAAAGATCACAGTCTCCAACAGGTTTTGACTCAATAAAACAAAATTTTGACTCAAAACGGACTGACTCTAAGAAAAACAAAAACAATGTCAGCAACTACCTACCCCAGACTTGAACAACACTGTCGCCAGTGTTATTTAGCCTAAGGTTAGTAAAAGAAACAAAAGAACAGAGTAGAATCAGGAAGAACAAGAAGTTACCGTAATGGAACAGGGTATCGACCGATACCATCAGGGTATCAATCGATTCCCTGGCGATTTCGCGATGGAAGTTCTGTTTTTCCTCGTCGAACCTGATTCACTAAAGAAACAAAACACAAAAAACGAAAAATCACAAAAAACGAAAAATCACAAAAATAAAAGGACTTATATACAGACTTACCAGTGGGTTGCCTCCCACCAAGCGCTTGTTTTACGTCACTAGCTTGACGATCAGTCAGGATAAGAATGAGAACTTGCTCCAAAACAAGCTCCACAACTTGACATCGCCAGCTTCAGAGTTCTGCTCAACATGCTCTCCACAAACTCCTTTCCTTTATCTTTCAGCTCCGAAGTAAGAATAACTCTAGCCTTAGAGAATGGTTTCGAAGTTCCTTTGCACTTCACCTTATATTCAATCGATTCTCCATCACACTTTTGAGGGATTAAGGTCACATGGGTAGCACTCTCGACTCATTTTTTCTTCACATTCTTCTTTGCCTTAGCCGTTTTGATGACTTTCTTGGTCATGATAGAAGGACCATCTAAAATGTCTATGACAGTTGGCTCATCATAAGGCTCGTCCAAAAGATTAACCATCAACGTCTCTCCTGTGACAACAATGATGCAAGAGATATGTTTGGGAGCTCTTCTAGAAGGAATGGATTTGTTAGGAAACATGTTCGTCAATGTATGAGAACGAGATCCTCTCACTGGGCGTGTCTATAACTGCACCAACCGTAGCCATGAACGGTCTTCCAAGAATCAAAGGCGTACTAGATCTTGCGCTCATCTCCACAACCTGAAAATCAGCAGGAACCAGACAATCTCCTACTTTACCCAGAAAATCAGGGATTGTACCGTATGGGACTGAGGTGGAAGAGTTCGCGAATGCGAGAGTCATCTGAGTAAATATAATATCACCAATTTTCAACCTCTCTGCAAGTGCCTTTGACATGACATTGACGCTCGACCCTGAATCAACGAGAGATTCTTTGAATTCAACTCCAGAGATAGAGCATGGAACTGAACATTTTCCTGGGTCTTCCCTCTTAGTCAACTGCTTCATCGGTGGTGGTGTGCTTCTTGCCTTGATGAAGATTGCCTTGATCTCTTCCTCAGTTTCTCTGCAATCTCGGAAGTAACAATCCAAAGGGCGATTTTCAAAAGCTTCTTGAAAAGACATAGTATGGGGAATTCTCCTCACAATCTTCTCAAAAGCGAGCAACTTCTCTACAGTGATGAGATTCATGATATGTCTAGGTGGTTGATATACTCATATATTGCATGTTTTAGCATGCGTTTCATTTAGAGTTTTGTGTAATTCGCATGCATGATCATGGTCTTGTCTTGCATTTAGGTCTCATTTAGAGTAATAGGTGTTTACATTAGGTCTTAGTGAGTTTTGCATACATTTGGAGTGTTTCTAGGTGCCTTGGAGATAATTGATGATGTTTGGAGTTATGGAGCATAAGAGGAATGCAAAGCCCATCCGAGACGCCGGAAAGATGTAGCTGGACGAAGGCCCTCCGTTATGAATCCGCCTCAACGGTCTTCATAGGAGTTGTAGAGGAGTGAGTCATCTGTATACAGAAGTTGGATTCAGGCCATTTGGACATTTGGTTGAGGAGTTATCGCTGATTTACCAGAGACAGGTCTACATGGCCGAGACGGTTTCTTCAATACTGAGGTCACTGGTCGGTGCAACTGCTCGGTGTGGAAACAGAGGGAAAATTCCCTTAGTACCGATGTACAATACCGATTTGTGACATCGGTATTGAAGGGTCTCCACTCCGAATTAGCCTCGGTGGTCTGCACCAAAGTTGTAGAGGAGTGAATCAGATTTACACAAGAGTTTGAATCGGGTTATTTGGATAGGGAGATGAGATAGATTTACTGAAGATATGTCCGTCTGGCCGAGAGAAGACGACACTGTCCAAATAACCGGCAAAACGAAGACCTTCCCGTACCCAGTTTAATCTGAAGTCTTCATGAAAGTCATAAATAATCGAGCTGACTTTCGTTGAGTGGTATTTTCATGTCATTCTGATCGGCCGTTCAAGAGATATTATAAATATAGTAAGGACGTATCTGTCTGGCATCCAAACGAGTTATGCTCCAAATACGATGTCTAAAAGATCAACCCAGACGAAGCGTTTCCACTCCGACTCAGATTCTGCGTTCTTCATAGAAGTTGTAGATAATTGAGTTGGTTGTCTTCTGAAGTTGGATTCGAGTCATTTGGTTGAGAGATTCAGGAGTTATGGCTGATTCACTGACGACGTATCCAGGTTTCGGCCTGGTCAATACCCAGTTTGTCCCGGGTTGACCCGGTCCGACCCCATTTACTATAAAAACCATTTTAACTAATTTTTGCCACTTATCTCTTTTCTCATGTCTAAAAACCCCTCTTGAGAGAGATTGGAAGATTTGTAAGAGAGATCTTCTATTTTTATGCAATCTAGTAGTTGTTTTCATTGAATCTCTCCTTCTTATCTTCTTTTCTTGTTGATTACCCAAGATCCATCCATGAATTCTTCTCTTATCAAAATCGATTTAGAGGGGTTCTTTATGGGTCTTGAGTAGTCATTTTAGGATCTTGAGATGGGTTAGATTTAGGTGATTTAAGGCATGATTCAAGGTGTTTAGGGTTAAATTATCTATTATCCTTCTTTGTTTAATGCTCTCAATGCTAAATCTAGCTTGAGAGAGTGGATTTAAATCATAGGCATTTCATGCACACCAAGTGTTTGATGAAATGCCTAGATCAATTATTCAAATGATTTATGTTCTTAGCCTAAGAGATTAGTTGTCTAAGGCATATTTTTGGTTGATCTAGTTTATATTCTCAATGCATGTTGATTGATAATTCACAAATGAGAGTTTGCTAATGAATTTAATAATTAACATAATGATTAGTGCCTTGAAAGAGGACTAATCAAGAATAGAGATCATTAATCTAGGGATAGCTTGTTTGTGTGAATGAATGCCTGGGATCATGCTTTGGTTACCTAATATCGATTACCCCATCTTAGGATTCGCTTTGCTTATTGCTTTTACATCTTTCTTAGTTGCTTTTGTTTGTTTCAATTTGGTTACTTAATCAAACTTCCTTAATTAGCTTAACTCATTTATTGCCTTGTATTCTTGGTGCTTGAAATCATTTCCCAATAGGTTCGATAACCTCTTATGCTCAATAGGCATTTAGAGAAATTGATCTCTAGACTTGCAAAAGTCCATTATCAGTGGTCTAAGATACGGCACCTTAGGCTTGTAGACACGTTCCTCAGTCATCTCCAGTTTTTTTCACAATCTCTGGCTCAGTCTGTGAGGGGTGTCGATCGACACAAGTAGTGGTGTCGACCTCAAAGTGGGTATCGAACGACACATGAAGGGTATCGATCGATACTCGGGGCTTTGACACATCTCGAGAAAGTATTTGGACTGGTGTCGATCGATACTTGGTGGTGTCGGTCGACACAGACGAATCAGGCTCAAAATTACCTGCAATCTCTGCGAATTTTTCTGCATTCAAGCCCTTTTCTACCACTGCAGTGACCTCTGCAGCACTTCTTAAGGTGATTGCATTGACGTATTCATTCTGTGAATGAACCATCTTTCCCTTGACAGCTAATGTAGTCTGAGCTACTTGAGTTTCCAGCATCTTCTGATGAGTACTTAGAGATTCAATTTTCCCATTCAGATCGGTGTACATAGCATCCATCTTCCCATTGAAATCCACTGTCATCTTCTGTTGTCCCTCAAGAATCTGTTCCAGCATAAATTCAACGTTGCTTTCAGGAGTTTTAGCATGCAGAGGTTGATAAGACGAACTCCCATAGTTACTGGTATAGCCACTGCTCTGGAATGGTTTCTGGACAAACTGATTTGACCCAAAACCAGCTCCACCAATATAGTTAACATCCTCCACTTCATCTTCAGTAGCAAAGTGGACCGCTTTTTGGGTCTTTCCCATCAACAGATTGTGCACTGAATCTAACTTAGCATTCACCTCAGCAATCTGACTGCCATCCAAGTTACCAGCTTGCTTCTTGCGCTCCATGTCTGCATTCTTAGTACTATTGCTATAAGCCAAGTTCTCAATAAGCACATAAGCATCTTCGGGATACCTGGTGTTGAAGTTCCCATTACTTGCAGCATCTAAAGCCATCTGATACCTCCAATCAATCCCTCTAAAGAAGATACCCTGCAGCTGAACGTTAGTGAACCCGTGGTGTGGACCTGATCCATGCAGCCTTAAACGCTTCAGTCGCTCCCTGAAAAAACTGAGAAATCTTATTCCTGAGCTCTTCAGATCTCGCATCATCATAGAAATTATTCAGAAACGCATTCTTCGTCTCATCCCATGTAGTCAGCGAACCAGGAGACAACTGTTTCAGCCAATAAGCTGCATATCGACTAAGAGAGTATGGGAAAAGCTTGCAGAAGAGGAATTCATTGGGTACTCCATTGTACTTCATACTAGTGACCAAATCCTCGAACCTCTCGATGTGATCCATGGGGTGTTCATGAGATAGACCATGGAAAGGATGCTGACTCACAAGAGCATAGTACGCAGGTTTAAGCTCAAAGTCATTCCTCTGAAAAGTTGGAATGCGAATCGCAGCTCGATTGGCATAGAACTGATCATGTCTGTTGTGCTCACCAAGCGTCCTCCCACGACTAGCCACATCATTCCCAGCGATAATCTCCTCGACAACAACAGAAGGTGGAATGATGTTCCCCTCTCCGTCCAATCGTTGTCCTCTCGCATTGCACAGATGACCCTCTTGGTCTCTCAAAGCTCCAGCATCATCACGAATCAATACTACTGGATTGTTCATCTCTTCTGGCTTCTTTGCTTTCCTGTTTGCACGTTCCAAATTGCTAGCTCCTTGTTGGAAATATCAACTAACTGAGTGCTCTTGTTCCTCCTGGTTTTGCAAGTGGGCATACACCTGAAACACACTAGGCAAGGTACGTAAGTAACAAAAATACGATGAGTATCGACCGACACTGGGTGGTGTCGATCGATATCAACAAAAGAAAACGACGAGTATCGACCGACACTGACTAGTATTGATCGATACCGATGAACTTAGTCGAAATTCTCAAACTAAAATCTAATGGCGAATTGAGTCCCCGACAATGGCTCCAAATTTGATAAGCTCAAATTAATACCCTAGAAGTACTAAAGCTTTGTCGATTGTAATACTTAGGGATCGAATCCACAGAGACTCAAGAAAACACACAATAGATTTTAATGATTGAATTAAGCTAAGTGATCAATGAAATTGAAAGCAAGAACATAAATTAAACAAGTTGTAATTCGATTGGGAGAAAGATAGGTTCAGGGTATTTCTCAGGAAATCAATGAATGCAGACAAACTAACTAATCAGGGTTCAGGTTACGCACAATTCTTGAACTCAAATCACTAACGTATAATTAACCAACTCTCGTTGCGAGAATTATCTAAATCTAAATCCTAGAATTCCAAATCTCTTTGCGAATCCTAAAGTCTAAACCAGCTTTTAGTTCAAGTTTGATTTGTTCACAAGACAACTAAACCAAATCTCTTTGCGAATAGTTATTTTGCTCACTCTAAATTCTATCAGATTACTCAATTGCACTGTCGTGCCTAATTGATTAAACCTAAGATCTAAGTTCTAGGTGATCAATCTAGAATTAGCTTTGAGAACAACCTAAGGTGAAGAACTAATTCAGATTATGAACCCTAAACAACTAATCAACCTAGCATTCAAAGAAATCCCTTATTAGAACCCTAAACCTAACAGATGATCTACTCAGACATGGAGATTGCAACAATAAACATGACTGAATAAATACTTGAATAAATAATAAAGAAGAGAGTAAAACAAGGGTTCGAAATCTTCTCTTAGACGAACAGAGTTTCAGACTTGTCTCCCTCAAAAAGCTCTCTCACCAAAAACCAAAGTAGAATAAAGCTTGAATGAATTGTAATCAAAGCGTAGCCACAAAAGTGGCTGTAAAACCTAAATAAATACTACTAAACACGTTATGGGCCTTCTTGTAAATAATAAAGTCTTATGGGGCAATTTGCAGTTCCTCAAATCTTCAATAAAGTCGCGATCCTTCTGTTTCTTCGACGGGTATCGACCGATACCATGAGTGTATCGATCGATACTCAGGCATCAAATTGGTGTCTCATCAACATGATCTCTGCTTGGCTCCAAAAGGCTCCAAAATGCTTCACTATCTCCAATAATGCTCCAAACGTACCTAAAACCTGAAGACTCTGAAAGACTCTAAAATACTAGAAAGACTCTATAAAAAGGACTTATATCATGGCTTAAAACGGGTAAAAACCATGATATATCAAAAACCTACAGCTTTTCCGAGGACTGACGAGATCTCCGATACCATCATACAGACCAACTTGCAACCGGCGGCATGGAAGCCTGAACGGAGAATCGGAGAAGCCGCCTCCGACCACCATTCCCGAAATCGCCAAGGCAACGTCAAGAACCAACTCCCACGGTAACAAGAAAGCCAAAGAACAGAACCGGCGCCTCTATTTGACGTCTTGCACCGCTCGCCATCAACACCGAACCTCCTCCAGAGCCATCTCATATCGACACTAAATACCTGAAAGTGGAAACCGTCCGACCTACTTGGGAAAACAAACACACACCAACGGAAAACTAGCCACACCGATGAGCCAAAGACGCCGTTGGAACACCACCTCCAAACCGATCCGAGGAAGCTTCCGCCGAGCCCCCCGCCTAAAGCCACCACAAAGAGATACTGCCGGTGGAGCCACACGAACTATGAGAAGACGCAAGCCACCACGCCAAAGCTAGTAACGAGAAAAAACCCCAACACCAGAAGACGGCGAATGAACCCGTCCTCAAGGCCCAAGATCACCACCACCGAGAGTTGAAGGTCTCAGATCTACTAACCGCCACACCGCCTCGGTAAGCTAAAATGGTAACCGAGGATTTGGAGGGCCCACTCTCGGTGGATAAGGCTGACTGCCACCACCCCACCACCGGAATAGAACGGAGCGCACGCCGATCCAGCATGAGGAGCTCGGGAAACGAAAACCGAACCCCACCGGAAGGGAAATGCCAGAGAGCAAGCGAGAGGGAGGAGACATCGCCAGCAAATACGATAATGTGGACACCGAAGGGAGCGCCGTCAACGCGGGAATACACCCTTCCGCCACCGTGAACCCAACGATGTCGTTGAGCCCACGCCGCCGTTGATCAAGGAGCCGCCGTTGATCAAAGAGCCGCTGTCGATTAAGGAGCCGCTGTAGAGAAATATCCCATCGCCGCTACACCGAAACCGGAGGAGAGAAGCCATATCTCCAATCCAGACCTGAAAAAAGACGACAAGGAATGAAGAGGAGGGACCGACGCTAGTGCTAAGGGAACCACCGGCGCCGGTGACTAAATCCAGATTGAAAACTCTAGACGGCTGTATCGGGGAGAGAAGTAAAATTATATTACGTGGATTCACCCGTAGCTGAGGATGAATATTTTAATTTCACATCGGACCCAAAGATGAATGCTTTAAACTAAACTTTCTTTCTTCAACTAAGGTGTGTAGACTTTATTTTCAAATCGGATCCAGAGATGAATGCTTTAAACTAAACCTTTATTTTTTAGTGGAAAGGGAAATTCTCTAAAGGGAAAATTATATAAAAATATCTTAACTAAATTTTGATAAACTTTTTAATACCCCAACCATTTTCGTATCCAAGATAATACTCCAGCTAATATATTTTTCATTATAATACCTCAAAATTTTAAATTATACCCATTTAACATCTCCGATTTAAAGGCAAGATAACCTCTGTTATTTTTTTTTTTGAATAATAAAATATTAACATTTAAATAAAATTTACATTAAAGTTCCAAAAAATGCCAAACAATTATGAAAAAATCGAAACAAATTTCGAAAAACCTAAAGTTAAGAAAACATAATTTTAAATTTTAGATAAAATATATTTTATCAAAAAATTGAATCTTTGAACTAAAATTTTCCAAAAAATCACAAAAATCTAAAACAAAATCTCAAACATATAAGATTCAATTTTGTAACTCAAACATATAAAATTCAATTTTCCAAAATTTCTTTTTTTACAATGAATACTCAAATACAATATCTTATTCTAGAATTTGTTTTCCTTATTTTCTAGCAAAACCAATTTATTTCAACTTATAAAGTGGATGTATATCATTTGTATAACATACCATAAATTCCTCATTTTTGAAAGAAAGAAAATCAAATTAATATAATTTACAAATCTTAAATTGTAAATTACTTTTTTTGTTTGAGAATTTTTGTTGGGGATAAATAATTTCTCATGAGATCAACGAATCAGACGGTGACACGTGTCATATTAGGTTAGACGATCATTTAACCTAAAAACGCACAACTTCAAGAGGGTGCGGTTACGAGTCTAGATGATCAAACCGTAGGATATGATATGATAGGTCATATGACGTGTCACCATAGACTAGACAGCCACTAGACCTAAAAGCGCACCACATTGAGAGTGTACGGTTACTAGACCTAAAAGCGTACCACCACGTTCTCCCAAAACCATTCTCGAGTAACATGAGTGGTAAGTAAGGAGTTGAGTGGTATGGGTATGAGCAAGCCAGCACCCCCGATCTCATCAACACAAACTGGGTAGTAATACCCGGGAAGGTAAACTCTCAGGTAATCGGGTAGAAATACCTAGGGAGGTAAAGATACATGATATCCCCCAAAAGGTTAAAAGGAAGGATAATTCTAAAACACATTTTACGCGGGAATGTCTCTATTTTTCCCTCCAATGTTACTTTAAGCTAAAGTTGACTATCTTACTAAGCCCATACGAGATCCGGTGGAGGATACGAGACCCGACCCGACATAACAAACGCAACCTAGTATACGAACCCATGTCAGGTATTCTCTATAAATACAACCCTCACTCCTCAAGAGAGGGGGATCCGAATTTTCACTCTCACATAGAGGATTTTTTTCAATTTCTAGCTTTTCTTTTTTTCCGGGTCTCTAAGTTCCATCTCCGACCATTCTCCGGTCACCTTCATCGTTGCCCCTAGACCGTGAAGTTTTCACACCAAAACTCTTATTTTCTTCTCTTTTACCATAAAAAGCTCACCAACTAAAGTCTGTTGTGGATCCATCCTTTCTTTCTGACCCAATAGGCACCTTTCCTCATCCCGTTTTTCGATTACTCTTTCCACTTTCTGACGAACCACTTTGTGGTCTTTCTATAACATATTCTGACTTGGGCGTCAGAGAGCCATCGGAAAAACACATCCATCATATTTTTCGGGCCTTCACGTTTTTATTTGTAGTGCATAAGATTAGCCCCCAAAGAGGACGAAAAAACCTTGAAACAATTTTTATGGATTTTTTGTATTCTTTGAGTTTTTGGGAATTTTTAGTTCAAAGATTCAAAAGTTCATATATAATATTTCTTAAATAATATTTAAAATTATTGTTTCTTAACATTAGTTTTCTCGGAATTTTTCGGGATTTTTTGAGTTTTTGTTGAAAATTTAATGTAATTTTTTTTTAAAATATTAATATTTATTATTAAAAAAAATAAAAAATAATGGAGGTTATATTGCCGTTAAATCGGAGATGTTAAATGAGTATAATCTAGAAAATTGAGGTATTATAATGGAAAAATATATTAGTTGGAATATTTTTCTGGATAAGAAAATAATTGGGGTAGTAAAAAGCTCATCGAAATTAAATGTGAGGTATTTTTTTATGGAATATCTATAATATTATTTAAGAAAACATTTTTGAAAATGAACTTTATTTTGTAAGTTATTACATGAAATGCCATTTCAAAGAACAATGAATAATTGAAATAGGAAAGTATATAATTATCTTTTAGTGATAAGAATATGGAAAGTATTTATTTTGCATTAAAGATGTTATCTACTATATATTTTTTATTATATTTTATTTGAATTTATATCAGAATAAAATTTAAAAATATTTTACTAATTTTATAAAAGTTAGACACAAGAAAATTTGATTTTTTAAAGAGTTCGTGAGATAATCACAAAACTAGAGTCATTAAACAATGCATAATAGAGTTATGTTTTCAAGATTATATGTTTTATGGGTTAGCCCGAATAATAATTTAGTCCACTGCAAAACGGGTTAAAAAACAAATTATTTCGTTTGACAACTCCATCTATAATCATAAGTAAGACATGTTATAAAATTGAAATAAAACTAATTTTTTAAAAATTTCAAAAAAATTTCTATAAAAAATTATCTCGCACTAATTATAGCGTATGTTAAGTCCTAATTTTCTATTAAATATCATGAAAACAACTTTTTGGGCCAAAAATATCATCACTAGTTTTACTTTTCCAAAATACCAATAATTTTTTTTTTCAAAAAGATCACAAAATAAAACTAAACTTTAAACCCTAAAAAATAAATCCTAAAAACATATTTCAATCATGTTTTGAAGAACATTGAGTCTTTAGGAAAGAGAAAGTA
This sequence comes from Eutrema japonicum, assembly GCA_030161315.1. Taxonomy (NCBI): domain Eukaryota; kingdom Viridiplantae; phylum Streptophyta; class Magnoliopsida; order Brassicales; family Brassicaceae; genus Eutrema; species Eutrema japonicum. The sequence continues at coordinate 3,730,877 of BSQW01000010.1, read as the reverse complement.
ATCCATATATACGAATATCTACAAACAAGTGAACAGCCTTAAGTGACAACGGTGCGCCACATGCATCTGTTTTTGTTTTTTCTTTTGTCAACTTTTTTTTTTTTTCAGTAATATATATAATTCACAACTTTACAAAAAGTTGTTACAAAACATCAAACGTTTTTAACATGACAAAAATTATGTTTTTTTATCTTTAAATAATACAAAAATCATTTTATTTACAATCACATCGGATAGTCTCAGTGTAACATTCATATCCCAGCCCAACAAGAAAAATTCCAAAAACTCCAATCAACCAAAGATCCATTTAGAGAAAGCTCTGGAAAACTTAGTTTAATTCCCTATATAAATAGATCTAGAGAGGAAGGGAAAGCTATTTTGCAGATAGAAAACTATAACAGCAGTCGACGACCAGAAGAACCGGCCTCCAACCACCGCTGACCAGCCACTGACCGCCGACCACCGCCACCGCCACCGCCGAGGAGTAGCTGCTGCAAGGTTGCAACGAGCCGCCGTCTTCTCGATTATGTTGCTTCTAGCCATCGTTAGGATTAGATATGATATGTGTTTCTCTCTTCTAAAACCCTAACATCGAGATCTCTAAGGTGAGGATTAGATCTAGGCTTTTCTCTATGTTCTCTTGTCTCCTTCTGGTGTGTTGAGTCTAGATGTATTAAGGTACGCCACGTGTTACAAAGTACGAACATGTTTGTTTGCTGCATATTGTTAGATCTGCATCTTATGATCGAATCTAGATTAGGAACTCATTAGAGGAAGAACATGCATACTTGTTTAATAATCATGTTGTATGATTAATGCGTGTAAAGTAGTTAGATGGTATGAAATCACTATGAAGTGTCCGTCACAGGCGAAAGGACGATTATGATATGGATTGTTTGTTGGGGCTAGACTTGGAGTGCATGTCGGTTCTCAACATCTGGAGTTTATGGTGAACCTCGGTGAAATGTCCTTGAGGCATGATGTGGACATCTGAACCGAGATAGACCATGGCGAGGAGAAGATTCACACGTATGAAAATATCATAGCCAATGTCAAGGAAGAGACGATTGTAAATGCTTCAATTGTCTATGCGAGAGCTCATGGAACTACTACCACCTTAGAGATGGATTATACTGTGCGTACGGCATGCTTAGATCCTGATCCTATTGGCGACAATGGATAATTTCTTGTTGTTGGGATAGTTACTCATAAGCTACTATCGACCAACCCGACGAACCAAGCCCCAGGATAAGAGTTTCACCGACCAAAAGACATATGACCACTGATTAAATCACTACAACCAGACCAGAAGTATTTAAGACATGAAACCACTTGTTCTACAATTTTGATCCAACATAGGCACGCAGCGAATTGGATTCCGTCCAATTGGAGTTCAGACGAGGGAGTTATTCAGTTTACAAACCGGGTGATCTTCAACTTATCCGATTTGGACATATGCGCATTAATTGGAGATTTTCGACCAAACCAGGAGGAAATAAGCTATGAAACAATTTGTTATGGAAACTTGATTCATCATAGAATCCGAGAGAATTGGAATCAGACCAATATCGATTTTGGTTGGGAAGTTATTCAATTTCTAAACCGATGGATGCCCGACTTGCCTTATTTGGAACCTTACGAGTTTTTGAGGCTTCAAACATATCAATGGTGCCCAGGAGATTCTGAGATACTTCTAGATGCTTTCCACAATATCCTTAGCTGCACCAGACTTCACCAGATCACATGGATAAATCCGGATCCACCCATGACCTTCAAATAACTCGCGTGGGTCATACCGAGTCCATTTAAGGAAAACCACATTTTCCTTTGTTTATATGAATAGAAAAACTTTATTTGGGAGCCTGGAGATCATCTAGAAGCTATTCTATACGTCCTAAGGTGCACCAAACTTCATTTGATCAGGATGATCAAGTTCGAGCTACACTTGCCTTATTTGGAGTCTCGCGGCATTAATCAGCAACAACTCTCTTTTACTCAAAGTTGTTGCGTCTTGGACTTCCATTAATTGAACACGGATGTGCCAAGTCACCATACTTACTTTCCCCAGCTGTCAAGACTCAAGCGCAACTCCAGTTACCTTATTTGGTCGAGATTTGGTCATTATGGCCTAACAGCTAGTTTCTTTGTATTTGCGATTATTTTAGGTTTTTAGACCATAGATATTTTCGTGTAAAAGCTCTATATAAAACTCAGTAGAACCACTTGTATAATTCACCTTTCAATCTTCAAGTAATAAAAGTATTTTCGTTTTTCTACAAAGTGTGTTCTTTGTGAGAATTGTTTTGTTCTTTAGACTTAAGTGTGCGATTCACTTAGCTCTTCAGAAGCTGCGGGATTAATTTGTTTGTGTGATTCAAACAAGCTATTTTTGTTCATAGATTGAGAGAGTCAATCAGTATCAGATTGCGAGAGTCAACCAAAATATCATCATTCATCTCTATCTTCGCCCGCTTCCGCAACAAGCTTGTGAACCTTTGATCACCGTGAGATCAATAAGACAAGGTGGATTCCAAGTCTTACATCAAGGAATATGTGTGGTGGAACTGTGGGTTCAGGATTCCCTTATTTGCGTAGCTGTGTTGGCGCTACTAGAGCGTGATGTGTAATTACTTGTTTATACTTATTCTTGGCGTGTTAGTTGAATACAAGCGGGTGTGGTGAATGAGTTTATGTTTAGTTCTTGCTGAGTAATCCCAAATTACTACCATCTCTCTTTTGTAGGTTAGTTTGATGATCAGTTCGAGGAACTGGAATAGTGATCCTGGTGTGGTGCAAGTTTTGGGAGTTAGGGAATTTTCATTGTTTTCTTTGGTTTTCGTTTAGTATTTGCTTAAGACGATTATTTCGCTATTTGCTTCAGTTATTTCTTTCAGATTTATGTTGGAACTTGTAAGACCTTTTATTGAGATTGAATGAGATGAGTATTATTCATGAAATGTGTTTATTTCCGTACTAAGTTAAGTGAGCTAGCACGTCATCTTTAAGGAATGAAGAGGTGGGGTTAAAGGGGGCATGGCCGATTCGTCAGTTCCTTTAGGAAGACGAGATCAGGATGTTACAAGTTGGTATTAGAGAAAATCTTTGACCAGTGCTGAGTCATATGGCTCACACCGTCATGAGGTGTGACGGTCCTGGTATCCAACGAGCTGAACTGGTTTTGATCCAGTTGAGAGTGTAGATAGTAGGGTGATTCTAAGTTAGTGGGTTAGGATATTCGTATTTCAAAGTTTTTCAAAATGGAAATTTTTCAAAATGTGCTATAAAACCACCACCCAGAGAAGACGCTCCAGTTTAACTGTTGTTGTTTTTCTTGTAGGGAGTTCACTTCTTAAGGACAAACACTGACTCATTCGTTTTCGTGGACAGATGCTGCAAAGAACGCCAGAGCCATGCATACCAGATCCACATCACACCGTGATACTTCCGAGAGATCGAACACCGCGACAACGGGAAGTGTGAATGTGAACCACGTAGACCAGCAACGTGGGGAAATGAACCACGCAGTTCAGTACCTAAAGGACGAGGAACTGTTTTGGTGGGAAAGTGTTGTCGAAGGAGTCCGTAGACACTATGAGCTGACATGGGACGAATTCAAGGATGAGTTCACTCGTGAGTACTCTCTATCAGAGGCCTTGGATCAGATGAAATTGTTTTTTGAGGATCTTTAACAGGATAACCGTACTGTGAGAGAGTACAAGAAGGAGTTCAACCGTTTGAGGATTTTTTCGAGGAAGCGTTTCGGGGAAGCAGACTTCATTCGTTAGTTCATAAAAGGGTTGTTATTGGAATTGAAGAATTGTTGCTCGATTCGGAAGTACCCCAGTTTGGTGGAGCTGGTGTAAACATCCGCCATTCAGGAGATTGGATATGAGGAGAAGCTAAGGAAGGCTAAGAATGCTCAAGCTCGTGCATCCCGTGGACATGAAGCACCTAAGAGGACTTGGGATGCCATGGCTGCGACAATGACTATCGAGAACGAACAAGCATGCCACCAATGTGGAAAGATGCACGTAAGGCCGTGTAAGGTAATCAAGTGCTACGGATGTAGAAGGGAAGGTCAGTGTGCAGTGTGCAACGTGTCAGCAAGTGAAAGCGGAACATATGGCACCCATCGGGTTACTCCAAAACTTACCACTACCATAATGGAAATGGGACATGGTGATTATGGATTTTATAACAGGATTGCCAGTGATCACCGGTAAGAAGAACGCAATTTGGGTAATCGTGGATCGGCTTACTAAGTCATCTCACTTTGTGCCAATTAAAGAGACGGATGGAGCCGAACACTTTGCACAAAATTACTTGGACCCGATTGTGAGGTTACACAGAGATTCAGTGAACATAGAGTCACATAGAGATCCATAGTTTACAGCTAACTTCTGGCAATCTTTTCAAAAATCGATGGGGATTAAAGTGCAGTTGAGTACAACATACCATCCTCGAACAGACGGTCAATCGGAAATGATGATTCAAACGATGGAAGATATGTTGAGAGCCTGCATTTTGGACTGGGAATGGATTTGGGGAAGTACCTACCCTTAGCAGAGTTCGCATACAACAACAGTTACCACGCTAGCATCGGAATGGCTCTGTACGAGGCTCTATATGGACATATGTGTCATAGCCCCCTTTGATGGACGAAGTTGGGAGAGAGAAGAGATATGGAGCCAGAAATGGTCAAAGAAATGGTTGAGCAAGTGGAATTGCTCAAGAGCAGGCTGAAAGAGGCCCATGATCTTCAGAAAAGTTATGCCGACCAGCGTCGTCAAGATTTAGTATTCGCGGTAGGCGATGAGGTGTTCCTAAAAATGAGGACATTTAGGGGCACTGATAAGTACCGAAATATGAAGAAGCTTAAGCCAAGGTACATGTGACCATACTCTATCATCGAGAAGGTCGGAGAGGTGGTCTATCGATTGGAATTACCGCAAAAGTTGTCAGACTTTTATTATGTGTTCCATATTATTCTCCTGAGGAAGATAGTAAGAGAGCATGAGTTCATTTTGCCTCAACCGCCAAGCGATATGAGGAAGAAGCTGTCAGTATTGAGTCAGCCAAATAGGAGATGGAAATCCGTGGTAAGAAGACTAAGTCCGTAAGAGTCTGTTGGGAAAGGGACAGTATTCGTGAGGAGACTTGGGAACCAGAGGCAAAATGACATACCAGTAGGTACCATATACAAGTTATGACTTGGAATGAAAGACAATTCCGAATTAGCTTTCCAATATTGATCGGGGATGAGCCCCGACTTCCATAGGTCTTGGGTTTGACTGGTAGACGAGTATCAGAGGAGCCTGAGAACCAGCAGGAGACTGAATATGTCACCCCCCCCCCCCCCAAGAAGAGATTGGTTAGGAACGGGATTGACAACTTCAACCAGTGTTAGTGCCGGTTCCCAGAAAACGGCCGCATCGGCCTGCTTGGCCACATGAGCATGGAGAGAGATTTGGTGAAATAGATATGTTGGACTACTTGGAAGCTACAAGTGCATGGGGTGGGGGTGGGGGTGGGGGGGGGAAGGGGGCAATGGTTCCCTCCACACATCAGAAGGATACACCAATCACATAATAAGATAATAATAGATAATGGATGCTGATTTTCGAAGTTGGACAAGGGAGTAAATGAGTAAGGCCCACAAACTCACATCTATAAAAGATGAAAGTGTTCTTAGACTTTTTATTCGTCAAACAACTAGAAATTAAAACATGCCAATTCAAATGAGCTCATATATCCCTTTAATGGTCGAGAAAAAACTCACCGAAATGGTGAAACCCTCAAAACACATACCTTCACAAACTCTTTCCCTTTCAACACTTGACAATGATCCTTACAACGAAGTTACTTACAAGACATGTTACGTTTTCAAAGTCAATAACGTTATCGATGATGATAACCGGCCAGAATCTTTGGTTAGGGAGTCTTTGTCTGACCTTCTCGGCTACTACTACCCACTTTCGGGGACTTTGAAGCGACGGCAGACTGATCTGAGGCTTCAGTTGAGCTGTGGCGGCGAGGGAGGCGGTGTGGCGTTCACGGTAGCTACTGCGAATGTGGAACTTTCTTCTTTGAAGTATCTAGAGAATATTGACCCAAATACGGCCTTGAAGTTCTTGCCAGAGCTTCAAATGGATAAGGATGGTTATCCACCATTTGCGTTGCAGGTACACAAACCATTGATGTTTCCTTTCATTAACAGTTTTTTTTTAATTATTATTAATTTGTTTTAATTATTATTATTATTATTATTATTATTTTACTCATGTAATTGGTCAAAATCTTGTTACTATTTAAAAGCTTTTCCGACATGTGTTTTAGTTGTATTACTAAAATGGTAAGTTCTATCTCCGAAAATACGAAAAACCCCTTAGTGAAAATATAACGATGATATTTACTTCTTTTTTAAAACCTAATGATATTTACAATGACAGGTAACAACCTTTGAATGTGGAGGATTCATCTTAGGGACGGCTATGTCGCATGCAATGTGCGATGGATATGGAATGGGACGTATCATGTGTAACTTGATGGATTTGGCCGGCGGGAAGAAGAAGCCGACGGTGACGCCGGTTTGGGAAAGAGAAAGACTTGTGGGGAAGCCTGAAGAAAACGATTTAGCTCCCGATGGCGACACGGCCGCTTCGCCCTACTTACCTACTGATGATTGGGTATAAAACAAGATCATTAAAAATTTTATTTGATTTGGTAGGGGATTAATAAAGAGGAAAAATAAAACATAGAAGAGTTAATTAACAAAAATTCCATAAATATCAATTTTCATGTTTTGTATTTCAAAAATATTATAATTAACTTTAGAAAAGGAAATATTATAAAGACATTTTTTTAGAATTTTTTTGCCGTCAAAAAAGAAATGAAATCTTCTTATATAAAACTTGATATCTCAACATGATCATCGCGACATATGTAAAATCTAAATAAGAAAAAGTAAACATAATTTAAATAGATATACGAATAGCTATATGAGTAAGAGAAAGTAAACATAATTGAGAGAGATATATGGCTAGCTAAATAATTTTTAAAATAGATATATTATATGTATTATAAATTAATTCATCAAGATTTTGAAAAAAAAATAGATATATGAGTAATTAAATAATAAAAGTAAACATAATTCAAATAGGAATAGGACAAAATAAGTATTTAGAAACATGTGACAAAATTTATTTGGAAACCAAATAATAAAAGAAAAAAAATAAGAGATTTAAAATAAATAAATAACTATTACGCTGTTAGTTTTTTCTACTGGTAGGTGATTTTGTACCGGTGTTTTAAATCTCATTTAATTTACACGTGATCAAAATTTCTGATAAAAAAAATCTCAAAATGATTTTTTTTTTGTCGAAACTATTGTGATTATGACTTATTGGTATTGATATAACTATTTATAAAAACAAAAACAAAAAAATACGTTTTTCTAGCAATTAAAAGAATATTAGGTCGGCTATTTATTTATTCTTATTTTTTTACTCTAAAAATTATAATTCTAACTTTACCCATTTTTTATATATGTAATCAGGTAACTGAACAAATAAATATTAGAGCCAAGAGCATAGAAAGATTGAAAGAAGCTACATTGAAAGAGTACGACTTCTCTGATGAGACACTCACTACTTTCGAAGTTATAGTAACTTATTTGTGGAAGTCAAGAGTCAAAGCTCTGAGTCTAGAAAAAGATGGAGTCACAGTTTTGGGTTTATCGGTAGGGATCCGAAACGTAATGGATCCACCTTTGCCCGAGGGATACTACGGTAATGCTTACATAGATATGCATGTGCCATTAACCGTAAAAGAAGTGGAAGAGTTTACCATCTCAGACATCGTGAAGCTCATAAAAGAAGCAAAGAGAAAGGCTCACGATAAAGATTATCTCCAAGATGAGCTTGGGAACATTGAAAAAATGATCATTAACATGAATTTATTGATCGAAGGCAGAGAAGATGGGTTATTTTATTTGACGGATTTGAGGCATATTGGGATATTTGGATCCATGGATTTCGGATGGGGTGAACCGGTGAATATTGTCCCGGTGGTCCCACCAGAGACAGCTAGGACGGTTAATATGTTAATGCGAGCGTCGAGGTTAGAACCGGCGATGGTCGGAGGGGTTCAAGTCATGGTTACGTTGCCAAGAGCTGCAATGGTTAAGTTCAAGGAAGAGATTAATGCTTTAAACTATGCATTGTATATAAAAAAACAAATTAAAGAAAAATAAAAAAGCAAAGCAAATATGAATTCAATAAAGCAAATGACAAATAACAAAGTGATTAATCAAAAATACAAAGCATAGTTTAAAGTATTCATCTCTTCCTTGACCTTAACCATTGCAGCTCTTGGCAACATAACCATGACTTGAACCCCTTCGACCATCGCACAATTTTATCAAGTTTTGGAATGAGAGAAAACAAGTTTCCTTGTGCTCTTGCTTTTTAAATGAAACAATCCGCACGGACATTGTTACAATGGAGTTATATAAATGATATTCCCTCCGTTTTTTTATACGTCGTTTTAGAGTTGGACACACAAATTAAGAAATATATTAATTTGTCTATTATATCCTCACAAATTAAATGTATTTACAGTTTTAATTATCAATCTCTATTTTCATTGTTTCTTTAACTTGATGTTATAATAGGTATTTTCTGTAAAAATTACATTGAAAACTGAAAATGACACTTAATTTGAAAAAAAAAATCAACTCTAAAACGACATAAAAAAAACCGGAGAGAGTATACTAAAAGAAAAAAAAAACATCAGCTGAGAGAAGACATGTCTTAGCATGGCCGAGCTTCTCTATATACACGTGCCTATAATGCTCACAAATATTTGGTTTGTCTAGTAAGTATTAGGAGATACGATCTTATCATGTATATGAATGTTTTCTTATTTATATATTCATGTATATTCTAAGTTTAATGTAGTAATATTATATATAGGAGAGATAGACAAATTTTAAATATTTGAGAGATAATAAAATAATTCTTCTCCAGATATTTTATGGTATCAGAGCAAGGTTCATTTAGGGTTGTTTGAGATTGGTTGGTGAAGAGACGTCTTCGACATCGCCATCGTCTCCGACGTCGACATTGTCGACATTGTCGTCATCGTCTTCGTTTTGTGAGTTTCAAATTTGTTAATCAAGGATTGGAAAAATTTATACAACCGCACATCGTTGGTTGATTGTTGGATCAAATTTCATTATTGAAATTTGTTTTCCGAAGTTTGATTATTGTGGATTGTGAGTTGATCGTTGGTAATGGAGAATATGGGTATTGTGAAGAGAGGAGCAACGGAAAGCATTTATTCGAGCATTCACACCATCGTTGCACAGACACATGTTGTGTCACACATTAACATTGCACAAGGGAATTATGTGCAAGCCACGACATAGTTGAAAAAGGAACAGTGGGATCAATTTTTGCTTATGTTGGACTCGAAACCAGAATCATCAAATCATATGAGTAGTAAAAATTATACAGATGAGTGGATAACTGACAGTGGTGCATCGCATCATATGACATGTACGCTACATACTTTGGTTGACGTACATCGAGTCTTGCCGTGTTTGGTTGGTCTACCTAATGAGAATACTGTGATTGCTAATCGAGAAGGGAGTGTGGTTTTAACAGAAAAGTTTACTTTGAAACGGGTTCTTTCCGTCGAAGAATTGAAATACAATCTCATATATGTGTCACAGATGGTTGATGAGATGAGTTGTAGTGTATTGTTCTCTAAGACAAGTTGTCTTGTGTATGATTGTGGTTTGCATGCCTCGATTGGAATGTGTGAAAGAAAAGAAGGATTGTATTTTCTTCAAGGTATTGAGAAGATTACAAATATGAAGAAAGTTGGTAAGTTGGAATCATTAGAGGTGTGGCATAAGAGGATGGGTCATGCCTCTGAGAAAGTGATTAGGAGGTTACCGGTAGTGGATGATAGAAGTATTGGTGTGTCTGGTTGTGACATATGTTTTCGAGCAAAGCAGTGTCGTAGTGAGTTTTTGTTGAGTTCTAATAAAAACAAGGAGTGTTTTGAAATGATACATTGTGATTTATGGGGGCCATATCGAACACATAGTTTGTGTGGAGCTTATTACTTTCTCACTATTGTTGATGATTATTCTCGAGCTCTGTGGGTATTTCTTCTTACCAGCAAAAAGCAGGTTGAGAAGACTATTATGGATTTTTTTTCCTTCATCCAAAGACAATTTGAGAATCATGTGAAGATAGTGCGTAGTGATAATGGTAGCGAATTCATGCGAATGAACGATTATTTTCGTAAAGTGGGAGTGATTCATCTGACTTCTTATGTGGGAACGCCACAGCAAAATGGGAGAGTTGAAAGGAAACATAGACATATACTGAATGTAGCATGGGCATTGATGTTTCATGCAAATATGCCAATAGATTTTTGGGGTCAATGTGTGTTAAGTGCTACATATGCTCATAATCAGAAGCGACATGAAGACAAGTTTGCTAGTCGTATCCAAAAATATGTTTTTATTGGTTATCCTTGCGCGAAGAAAGGGTGGTCTTTGTTTGATCTGGACACACATGAGATCTTTGTATCTCGTGATGTCTCCTTTGTTGAGGAACGATTTCCTTATTTGGAGCTAAAAGACACACATATGGATGATATTTGCAATTCTGAAAAGACAAGGTTGTTTGTAGAGGATGGTGCTGGATTTACACATGGATATGAGTTTGTACATGATACAACTTCTGCTTCTCAGGGAGTAGTGACACAACGTGTCACACATGGAGTAACAGAGTCACACGATGAGGCTGTCAGAGATACGATGACACAACCTCAAGTTGTGTCAGACGGTGTCACAGAGGGAGAGGCACGTGTTGTATCAGAAGAAATATCAGAGATTGCAGGAGATATAATGATATATAACGAGAATGTAGCAGAAAGAGTAACACAGGCGGAACATGTGTTAGTGACACAGGCGGAACCTGTAGTAGTGACACATGCAGAGTATGTGCAACACAGGCATGATGCAGTGTTGGGACGACGAATGAGGAAGAAAGAATCCTCTGTTAGGTTGCGTGACTACGAACTCAACATAATGTTTACGATGAAGGCATCTACTGTGAGCCAAGAGTCAAGTCAAGAGTATGAAATTGAGAATTTTGTGAATTGTGATAGGTTTTATGTGTCACACAGAGCGTTTTTGTGTATCATAATTGTAAGAGTTGTGCCACATACATTCGCTGATGGAGAGAAGCAATGCGATTGGAGATTGAAGCCCGAGAACGAAATAAAACATGGGCAATTGAACAGTTACCAGCAGGTAAGCATCTTATTGAGTGCAAGTGGGCTTTCACTATTAAGTATAATGCATATGGAACGATTGAAAGGTATAAGGTAAGACTGGTAGCATGTGGTAATCGACAAAAGGAGGGGCTCGATTATTCTGATACATTTGCTCCAGTGGCAAAGATGAGCACTGTTATATTGGTTCTTCAGGTTACTACTGGGAATGATTGGGAATTGCATCAGATGGATGTGCATAATGCATTTCTTCATGGAGACTTGGATGAAGAAGTGTATATGAGATTACCTCAAGGTTGCAGCTCTTCTAAGAAGGAGATGGTGTGTCGTCTGCAAAAGTCATTGTATGGTTTGAAACAGATTTCGAGGTGTTGGTTTGCTAAACTTACAAAGGCACTCTTGGGGTATGGTTTCATACAGAGTAGAGCTTATTACTCTCTTTTCTCATTGGCTCGTGGTAAGGTTTACTTGCATGTTCTAGAGTATGTTGATGATCTCGTGGTGACAGGGAGCTCTCCAGAGGTATTACAGAAGTTCAAAACATATTTATAAGTAGTTGCTTTCATATGAAAGATTTGGGTAAACTGAAGTATTTTCTTGGATTGGAAGTTGCACAAAGCAAAGAGGGTATCTACTTATCACAAATGAAGTATAATCTTGATATTATTGCTGATGTTGAGTTGCTTGGTGGTAAGCCGATAGAGTTTCCGATGGAGCCGAACCATCAGTTGGCAAAATCGACGAGTACAGTTCTTGCTGATCCAGAGAAGTATCGAAGACTTGTTGGACGGTTGATTAATCTGGCTGCAACTAGACAAGATCTTGCTTACTCGGTTCACATCTTATCTTATTTTATGCACGAGCCAATGGAGGATCATTGGATGGCTGCATTGAGAGTGGTTCGTTACTTGAAGGGATATCCAGGACTAGGAATCCTTTTGAAAGCTTATTGTGATTTTCATCTTACAGGTTGGTGTGATTCGGGTTGGGCTGGATGCCCTTTTACGAGAAGATCTTTGAATGGATGGTTGATACAATTATGTAATTCTCATGTGTCGTAGAAGTAAAAGAAGCAAGATGTTGTGTCTCTTTCTTCAGCAGAAACGAGTATCGGGCTATGGTTGTTGCGTTGAAGGAGTTAAAGTGGATAAAGAGTGTGTTGTCATCTATGGGTATCCCACATTCTGGTGTAATGAATATGTATTATGATAGCCAATATGCGTTTCACATTGCAGCAAATCATGTGTTTTATGAGAGAACGAAATATGTAGAGTTTGATTGTCATTTCATTCGAGATGATATACAAGTTGGGATTGTTCAAAAAAAGTATGCTTCAACAACTGAACAATTAGCGGATATCTTCACTAAATCACTTTGGTGGACGTCCTTTCCAAGCAATTTTGTCCAAGTTGGGCATTCGAGATCTTCATGCTCTAACTTGAGGGGGGATGATATTAGGAGATACGATCTTATCATGTATAAGAATATTTTATTTTTTATAGATTCATATATATTCTAGGTTTAATGTAGCATTATTATTTATAGGAGAGATAGACAAATTGTAAATATTTGAGAGATAATAAAATAATTCTTTTCTAGATCTTTTAGTAAGGGGTTTCTTTTACGTTGGAGACGCTTTGTGAGTGAACGATAGGACCAAAACTAAGCTCCCAGGACCTTGACGAGGGAGGAATAATTATCTTTCTTTTAGAATCTTTGGGAAGCCGGTGTGGTATTCTAGTTTTCAGAGTTTTTCTTGCTAACCGAGGCAGGGCCATGATAAGTCCCAATTATAAGACAATCAAGTTTTGATCAAAACAATGAAAATAAGAACAAGAACACAATTACTTTAGACAAATTTCTCTCTGCCTTCTTTATTACTATTCTTTCTTCTTAAATAGAAAACACAAAGGAAATATAATCCCTACGAAACTGGAAAGTGGTAAACATGGAAGTTACGTCCTAACTCTAAGGAAGAACAAAATTTTCTTCCATTAGTAGCAGGCCAACCCTTTTTTAAGATAATTTGGGAGATTTGATCGTTTGTCGACCTCATTGAATATGGTTCTACTAACAAGACATTCACATATTTTTAGTTGACTGGCTATTAATGAGACAGCGAAAAAATTATATTTAACATATTTTTTTTTTGTCACATGTTACATATTATCATATAAATCGATTGAATTCAACTATCTGTAACACATGCAATTATAATGAATAAATTCACGAACAACAACTCCACAACACAAATATCATTGCAACACACAGATCTACGACGGATGGTTCCACATGCATCACACTTACGATGGACACCTCTCTCTACATTACACATGCATCACACTTACGATGGACACCTCCCTCTACAATACATGAGACTACGACGGACGGTTCTATATACATTACAGTTACGATGGACACCTCTCTCTACAATACACATGCATCACACTTACGATGGACACCTCTCTACAATACACGAGACCATGACGAATGTTTATATTTACAATACTATGAAACCTCTTATAATCTTTGCAATTTATCAAGATGCTGAAGCTACATTTCCTGAATCAAATCCCAGATTTGATATAGAATCCTTTAACCATTTGGCACCTCTACAATTACATCACAACATTTTGAGAGAAAAAAAAATAACTTGGAGAGAAAGAGTCTATGAAGTGGACACAAGCATGGGCCAAGCGATAAGGGCCCATGTTCAGCCCAATATATCAGCTTCATGGTCCCCACTCGCAGAACCAACGACTCACTCTCACGCGCCCATTTCTGATGTTAAACCCTACACCCGCCGGAAAAAAGGAGGCACTAACGGAATTCGCCGGAGTATTATTACAATAAATCCCCAAGAACTCTGATGCATTCATCTCTGCAATTTAATCAAAGCTCTCGTCTTTATCTAAACCCATGTAAATCAAAGGTAACCCAGTATCGAATCCCCCGATTTTCTCCGAGAAAACTCGCAGAAAAGTCTGTAAAAACTTGCATTGATTTCGAGCAAGAAGGAGTTTCGAAAGAGGAACTCGTCGTGCCCAGCAACGCAACTCGTCGTCTTCCGATTGTAATCAAAAGATCTGGCAGAGTTTCTAGGTACTTCCTCGAAGGAGATTCCTTGGAGTTGGTATGTGTTGATGAGGATGATGATGAGTCGACGTCGTTTTCGGCTCTTGGCCTCGACGAGGGCTTCTGGAAATTGATCAGACTTTCATCTTCGGCTGCAAAAGATTTTTTCATACCGAAACAAGTGAACGATAATTATATAAGTTATGTGAAATGGAAGTTCTTGCACAGAGTTTTCAGCTCTGCTCTACAGGTTCTTGCCACTCAGGTAAATATATTGGAACTTAGACCTGATTAATACAATTCTGGACTTGAAATTGGAATGCTGTTACAAAATTGAGTCGATGTTTTGCTGATTTATGGAGGAATTCTTGGTTTTTGTGGCTATAGGCGATGTTTCGAGCCATAGGAATTGGACAATCTCGGTCACTTGCTTCATCTGCTGCTTTTAATTGGATACTGAAAGATGGGCTTGGACGGCTAAGTAGATGTATATACACTGCAAGTCTTGCTTCTGCTTTTGACACAAATTTGAAGGTATATTGACTTTGTGGAGCTATCTTCATCGAATTGTAGTTGAAAATGTAGTTCTTGAAACTTCTCTATAATCTTTGGTCAAAGAGAGTTAGGTTCTCGACATCTGTACTCTTCAGTCTGAGCATTGGAGTTGAGTTAACGACTCCAGCATTTCCTCAGTACTTCCTTCTGCTAGCTTCCATTGCCAACATTGCTAAACAGATTAGCCTGTCGTGCTACTTAGCAACCGGTGTAAGGTTTACTGTTCTTGATTTTCCGTGTGACTTTTAGTGTTTTATGTTTGTTGTTTCGTGTTTGACAACCACTGTTTTCACACGTTCAGTCAGCTGTGCATCGAAGCTTTGCTGTAGCGGATAACCTCGGTGAAGTCTCTGCAAAGGCACAGGTTTTTATTCTTTCAGAAACCTAGTCATGTTTTGTATCATATACATGCCCTAATTTTAGTCGTGAATTTTCAGATTCAAACCGTGTGTTTTGATAACCTTGGTCTCCTACTGGCGGTTCTTCTAAATATGCTATTCCAAAACAACCAGAGGTTAGATGATTCTTGTACAGTTTGAGTTATTTCATTCGCGAGATCGTTGCAGAATCTCCTGACTTGCTAAATGTGCTAGACTGCAGGCAAGTCTACCTTTTGTTCTATATCCGATTTTCTCCACGATTGATCTCCTTGGCATTTATCATGGGCTCAAGCATATCAATCTGCAAACTTTAACCAAGGTAGCTATTTCTTATCTCGGTAATAGGTTTGAACAATTGAGACTACTCTGTGTTATAAGTTTAAATTTTCTCTTTCTTATCAGAATAGGCTTGAAATAATTCTGGAAAGATGGATTGAGGTCAGGCAAGTACCTTCACCCGCCGATGTGAGCGAAGAGGAAGGAATTGATCTTTTAGGGAGCAGAGGTGAAAAACAAAAACCTCTCAATACTGTTCACTTTTCGGATGTTGTAGTATGATTCGATGCATATTACCGGTTAATAAGCTGAATACGTCCTATGTTGTTTAGCTAGCAAAAGGGTTTGGCCCATCAGAATCGGATGCTTAGATCCAAAGGCTCATATTCCGACACTATCAACAATGGCAATGCAATCACTGTGCAATGATGATGGTTACTTCATAACCATTGAACTTTCCTTTCAAGGTTTCAGAAGAACACCAAAAGTGAGTTTTTAATATATGTTACTTATATGTCCTTATATCCCCACGATTCTCTAGTTTGATCCTCGCCACTTTGTAAATTATATAAGCCGGGGATTGTTATTTGTCTGCGTGAAGGAGCCAACAGTGTAGACGTTATCACGAGTTTGTTACAGGTAAAGGATTCAACTAAATATCATCGATAGTAAGTTCATAATAGTTCAATTCATAACACATTTTGGTGGTTTTGTTTCAGACATGTTACATACGTAAAGCCTTTGGAACCAAGAGAAAGGACATATCAATTTCAGACTTGACAATACAAGACTGGTCTTTACTCACAGGTGAGAGCAAACGAGCTGCGCAAGATGATTTTATCGAACTGAATAAACAGATGCAAGAACAAGGTTGGATTGTGAAGAACGTCTTGTTGAGTGCAGAAGAGCAGGTTCGATATATTTTGGATACAAACCAATCACTCAAATTGTGAAATAAAAGAAGAAGAATCAGTTAAATTGTAACTGTTTTACACAGAGATCGATCTGTAAATTGATACTTGTTAAAATCTACATGGTAAGTTATACACAAGAAAGTAGTTACCATTTACATTAGGCTCTGTTTTCTTTTTCCTTTTTCTTTATGAATGAGTGAATACATCAATTTGAGAAGGAACTTGGCTCAGTGCTGTACATAGAGTAATCACTCAAGCAAATGTTTGCTCTCTCCTCGCTCCATTTCAGAATCTCCATAGCTAACTTGAGCGAAGAATCGACGCTATTCGGATCCAAACTCTTGGTCGAAGAAACAAACAGCTTTTTCCCCGTCAAGGAAGAGTAAAACCGCTTGAACTTAACTGCCATGTAATGGAACGCAAGCTGACCCAAAGTGGGGTTACCGTTGTTGGACCGGTGACGACTGACCACGGGATTGAAGTCTTGGAACCACTCGCAGCGCGTCAAAGAAATGCGTTCGACTTTTTCTTCCAAAAGATCGTACTTGTTGAGTATCAAGAGGAAGTCCATCTGCTCAAAGATGGGATGAGTGATAATGCTTTCAAAGAGTTTCTTGGTAAGTAACATCTTGTTGGTGCCGTCTTCTGAAACCTGGTCGTAGTCGCTCATAGAAACAACAAACACAACCATCCCAACGTCTTCAAACATATCTATCCATTTGCAGTTTTCCCCGAGGCCTCTCGAGGGTACTCTTATCAGCTGGTACCTGTAAAAAAAAGAAGAGAATTTCTTCAACTATATTGGAACTGACTTGAATATTATAAAATAAAGGAATCAGACTTACCTGAGCAAAGAATCAAAGTGATCGGAAGGATCAAGATTCTCTTCAGCTGCAGTCTGTGGAAATGAGAAATCAAGACAAGCTAGACCACTGGACGATGTAACTCCCTCTGCATATAATATATCCAAATCCGATGGCTCGTAGTCTGGTGTCAGTACGTCAATAGCCTGAAGATCGAGAAAGCAGTTTCTTAGATGACTAATAATTTATAGTTCCACTTCCCATTAACCAACAATCTAATGGAACGCAAATTGAGGGCATAAGAGATAATGAAGAGATTATTTACCCTTTCCAAGAAGTAACTAGCGACACTGGGAAGGAGTCCTAGTTCACTTCTTCGCTTGTAAGTAGCTTGGATTGCGGCATCTCTCCATAACTCTTCAACCAGTGGGGCATACTCACGAGTAGCAGCAGGGAAAATGACCCCGAGGTTTCCAGCAGCCATAGTCTTTAATAGCCAATAAGAAAATGCTTTAAGCCTAGGGCCAATGGAGTACAAGGTATTGATGTTGCTTTTAGAATCTCCTGTTAGTACAGAGAAATAAAATAAAAACGTTACATATCATTTCATGATTTCTCTCATCGATAAATAAATTTCTCTCTGCAAACAAAAACTCAAGAACAAGTAGGAGCAGGAAATTTATGCACCTTCATCTGCAGGACTATTTTCAATGATACACTGCTTTGCGTTCATGACACCAAGAGCCTCTTCTTCAAACCGCTCTCGGCCCTCAAGAAGCATACCGAGATAACCATACACATTGGTCTGGATAATCACCTTTATATTTTCACGCTCATCCTCCAAGAATGGTATGTCCTTGTAAAGGATCTTTGCCTGAACAAGAAAGTGATTCAGTTGCGTTATAGATTTTTGGGTTTACGCTAATAAATGGATAAGAGTTATTTATAAGAAGAAGCTCGTACCTGCTTGAATATTGTGCTAGTTCCAGAACCACTGCTTCCAACCAACAGAATTTTTTGCAAAGTCCTATGCTCAAGATGGTCCAAAATGCTTCTGCTATTCGCACTGTAGAGTTGTTCCCCAGAAGCAATCGCAGTTGATTTGGATGGAACAGGAAGTGACAATACAGCACAAAGTAATTTGGTCCCAGCCTGAAAAGCAGCACAAGTTTGTAATCTTCTATCAGAGAGGAAAACGCCAATTGAAATAAATGGAATATAGATTTCAGACAAAACAACAAACCTTGCCCCATATGTATCCCTTGGTATTCTTCTGTCCTTCTTCTTGATACGATCCATCCTCGTTCACCCAAAAATGGGGGTTACCTGCACATTGAACTCCTGCCAACTGCAATACATGGCAATAGAGAGAGAGAAAAAAACTTCAATTATCATTGACATCAAAAGCCCTCTTCAAATCAAGAATTGTATATTTCAAAGATCTCAACCTGCAGCATTCGTAGCTCCACTTTTGTAATCTCGCGTCCGTTTATGAAAACTTGAGTGTTTCCGTTGCTAGATTCTGGACTAATAGGACCTCCAACGTTCAGATGGGGACTAATTATCTGATAGGGCTTCTCTCCCTCCTGTGGAACATCAACATAATATATATAAACGTTTTCGAAAAATTTATTAACACACCAGAAACTAAGACAAAAATCTCAAAAGGATAGTAACATTATTCACCTTTCCCCAAAGTCCAGACACTTTATCATACCAATAATCCCCTGGTTTTAGCTTCTTAGGAGGATTCGAGCAAGTCTGAAGTGTAACCAGCTCTTCACGGTAGAGAGGTTGCCCATTTACGTACACATACTCGGCCGGTAATTGATTAGCCTCACAAAACCTCTCTGTCTTCATTATCTGTTTGACCTCCAAATCATTGAGCAGCCTCTTAAGCATCCTAGAGCATTTCCCTAAATTCCCTCGCTTTGATTCGTCAATCGGACACCCAATGCAAGTAACGCATTTCCTTCCTTCAGGCATAGAACCCATTGCACGAAGAACACAGCTGCTACAATACTTGGCATCACAAACAAGACAAACTTCCTTCTCCGTAAACCGGCTTCCTTTGAAACACCTGTAACAAGAACCCTTTTTCCCTTTGGTCTGAGGCTGTTTCTTAAGCGGCACAACCCGAGTCTGCTTCTGGTTACAATCCTCTTCCTCAAAGCCATCATCAGAAGCAATACCCAAGAAAGTAACAACTGGTTGCTTATTACCATCTCCATTTGTTTCACTGACGCAATCCCCAGTAACCCTTGAAGATGGATAATCCATACTCAAAACTGACTCATTAGACTCCCAATCCGGTAATGGGTTAGATGATTCATTCAAATCAAAGCTCTCTTTCTCTTCCTTTGACCTCACTGAACTAACCCTAGATTGCTCAAAACTATCACAGAAATCTAGAGCTCTCGATTCCTGATGATTAACCAACTCGCCGGACAGCTCGCAGTTCGAGCTGCTCAGCTCACAGTCCGCACCACCTTCCTCCTCCGTCTGCTCCTCGAAAACGATGACGGAAGTAGGCGAAACAGTGGTGGAATCGGAGACCAGTTCAATGTCGCTGGATCCGCAATTGCCAATCACCGAGGTCGGAGAAACGGAAGAAGGAACAACAACCATATCTCTCGAAAACTTCCTATCCACAGCCAGAATCGGTTGAATCACAGGGAACGACATGTTATCGGAGATACAAACCGGAGAAACCACGGCGGCGACGGGGATTCTCTCCATATTAATCGGAACAGCACGAGGGATATCATAAGATAACGGTGGACCGTCGTATTCAACAGCGAACAAACACTCATCTTCCCGAATCGAATCCGGTTTCTTCGTCTTCAATGGCATTTTTTTCCCCACCACCAAAACCTAATTTTTTTGTTTTTTGCTTCAGAAGTAAGCAAAACACTGATACAGTAGTAGCAAGAATAACAAAAATTCACAGCTGAAAAAAAACACACACAAAATCAAAGAAGAATCGAATCACATCGATGAAATTTTTAGGGTTCTTCTTCTTTAAGCTCAGAAAATCAGAAAGCAAGTGGGAGGAGGAAGAAAAAAGGGGAATGGACAAGAAAGCGATTGAAGAAAAAGATGAAGAAACCACTTTTAGCTGGAATCTTGTGCGATTAATTTTTTCATTTTTTTTTTTTGTTACTTTTGCTTTTGGAATTTTTTTCTTCGAGGGGAAGGACAGAAACACAAATTGTCTTATTCGACGTCGTAACGATATTGGAGCTGTCTCTCTCCACGTGGGACCCATCATGAACAGTAACAAACTCTGATCTTTTTTTTTTGCTTTTTCAAAATTTTCTCACTGATTTGGTCCGAAATTTCCGGTTTAAAAAAAAAAAAAATAGATTTGTTGGGTTTTGGTAATTCTACAAATTTGAGATTTTTGTAAGCCCATTAGCCCATAATAATGACATTCCGTGCCGAAAACACTTATCATGAGGCGATGAAGTTTCCCACTAGCCCCATTAAGTAACTTAGCTATTTGGACATTTTTATATTTTAGAGTGATTTACGTTGGAATACACATCAACTTGTGTATGTTTCATCGGGTGTAATAAAACCATTAAAGAAAAGAAAAATGAGAAATTTTTTGAAATAATTCAAAATGAGAAATTAATTGTTAAAATAGTATAATGTTTGGGAAATTTGTAAAAATAGTATTTTTGAGAAAAGCTTTTAAGGTAAATTCTAAACCCTAAACCCTACACCATAAATAATCTAATCCTAAATCCAAAAAAAAAAAATTTTTGTTTTTTGAAAAAAACTATTTTAGCAATTTTCCCAAACTTTGTATTTTTTTTGCAATTTTTTTATCATTTTGTACTATTTTAAACTATTACCACACAAAAAATATATATACTATATAAAACTGGGCTAATTCTCTCCAGTTTTATGTCACGTCATCACACCAGAGAAAAACATGTGTCCAACCTCTTGCGCTTATGAAACATACTCTTCTATCTCCTCTGATTCTTTTCTATGGTTTAAACGCTTCAACATTAATTAGAGATTAGGAGAGCATCCACGCTACGCGCGGTTTTTCTTTTAACTCACTATAAACATCACGGTAAAGATTAGTCAATAGAAATTTTGGAGCGTCGGGTCCATTGAAAACGTCGTAGGTCCAAGCCATAAGCCATCTTTGCTTCTCTTAAACCGCTAATTGCACTATGTCCTCTCCTGCTTTCCCCAATGCCCATTGTAAATTGTTCTCGCTTCCGCCACTTGCCTTCACTTTGGCAGCTGCTACCGCAGCTTCGACGATAACGCCACTGCTGCCGTCGGGTCTCACAGTGTTTTCCCTCTTAGAACCACGACAAAATTCGACACCGTAATAACCTAGGGTCGCTGTTTCCTCTCCCCAAAAACCGGGTGCCAGGAAAGGCGTTTCTTCCTTTTCTGGCTCTTCTTCGAGTATACGCTACCGAGCGGCGCCGAGAAATGCACGCCGGCGGAGTTAGACCTCGAAATCTCTCCGGTCGGGTCTAACGGGCCTGAAGCCGCGCCTCTCTCGGATCCGACATAATCGCCTCTCTCCCTTTGACTTGAAATAAAAAAATTTAAAAAAAACTAGAAAAAATCCAGAAAGGATGCATGTTCACGCGTCATGGTCACCTCCCCACACACGCGCTTCTCTCTCACCTCAAACACTCTCTCTCACTTCCCTCCTCTCGCCGGCTCTGCAATGACGCCGGCGCGAATTTCTTTTTCGCCGACGTAAAATCCGACTACGTTTGCGACCAATCCTCGCCGATCAAGTCACGAAATTGATCGACAGCGTTTTCATCGGTTGCTCCGTTAACCACGCCGTGACTGACGGAACGTTGCTGCAGAATTTTATTTCGATTCCATATCTTTCCATTATGGATGTAGTTGATAGGAATCTCATGATTTCTTTCGGTTTCATGATGCTCTGCATTATCATTGATTATGTCGATCCAATTTGAAATTGATTCAATAATAAGACGAGCCAACATATTGAAAATGCATGTTAGAAATCATATCTCATAACGTTAAATAATATATAAGAGTAATGTATCAATTTATTAATTTTCAATTAATTTTTAATATGCAATTAATTTAAATAAAAAATAAAAAAATGACCAATAAGAGGAGGATAGGTATCAGCCCTGGAGAGCACCCGATTCCATATCTTTCCATTATGGATGTAGTTGATAGGAATATCATTATTTTCTTCGGTTTCATGATGCTCTGCATTATCATTGATTGTGTTGATCCAACTTGAAATTGATTCAATAATAAGACGAGCCAACATATTGAAAATGCATGTTAGAAATCATATCTCATAACGTTAAATAATATATAAGAGTCATGTATCAATTTATTAATTGCCAATTAATTTTTAATATGCAATTAATTTAAAGAATTTTTTTAAAAAGGACCAATAAGAGGAGGACAGGTGTCAGCCCTGGAGAGCATCCGATTTCATATCTTTCCATTATGGATGTAGTTGATAGGAATCTCATGATTTTCTTCGGTTTCATGATGTTCTGCATTATTATTGATTGCGTCGATCCAACTTGAAATTGATTCAATAATATAGACGAACCAACATATTGAAAATGCATGTTAGAAATCATATCCCATAATGTTAAACAATGTATAAGAGTCATGTATCAATTTATTAATTGCCAATTAATTTTTAATATGCAATTAATTTTAAAAAAAAATTAAATTTTTTTTTTAAAAAGTTTTGTTTGTAACTGTTGATGAAATTTTTTTAAAAAAATTTAACCTTTTTTCTCAAAAAACAGAATGTGTTTGATTTTTTTTTTTGCATAATCCATAGTTAGTTCTATGAGTTTAGCAACACAAATACTATTTTATTGAGCTTAAACTAGCATAGCGTTTTTAGTTTTTGATTATGCTAGTTGTACGCATATGGAACCAATAACATATGGAGATTGTGATAGATTACGTTGGTATTTGACTACCATCTTTTATGCCTTAGTAGAAAGAGAAACTGAAGGGTTCTTTATATTTCGTTGGAATCAAGTGCTTCACTTCTGCATTTGTTGCTCATGTATACAATACATGGAAACAGAATTAGGAAGCTGCTTGTGAAGTTGATTATCGCTTGCTGTGACATTAATAATGAATGCTATGCTTTCTAACCATGAAAATATTTCCCTATAAAAGTCTAAGTAAACCGTTCAACAAAAGTCTCGTTTTCTCTCTCCAAAACTGCGATCCATTTCTTTTTTTCTTCACCTTCGCCGATCTCGGCGTTGGCTCCCTCCTGCCATCATGGCTAAAAAGAAATCTCTTCTAGATCTACCACTTCATCCCTTTCCTCCGCTTCATCTAAAGAAAAATCGCCTGGGTTTCCCTCAGCCGATAAATCTGGCGTGGGTTTAGATGCAATCGAAGTTTCTTCATCCAAGTTCGTTGATTCCGGTGCCCAAAATCTGATTCAGCTACAGTGATAGTCTCTGACCTATCTACTGTACCTGAAAATGTTGAAGCTCCTCCACCTGGCTCTGTCGAGTCTCCTGCAGGTGCTACAGAGTCTCTCCCGAAGCTTCCTCCACCAGCATCAAAGGTCTCTCGTGACCCGGCCGCACTTTGGAGGGACTTTTTCAAGGGAACATCGGTTAAACTTGAACCCAAAGAGACACCCTTCACTCTCGAAACGGGTGAGGCGTGCGTGAAAATACCAAACTCAGTCATATAAAAGAACAAGAAGGCATGGGACTGCTTCATACTTGGCCAATTCTATGAAGAACCACCACCACGCGGAGCTGTTCATGCCATTGTTAACGGTATTTGGAGCCGGCAGCAGCGCGATATATCGGTCTCAAAGATGGAGGGCCACGCTTTCCTCTTCAGAGTCCCTTGTCCGATTGCTCGTCGACGCATCCTGAGCCAAAGCTTGTGGCAAGTGGATGGGCAAACGATGTTTGTTGCCAAGTGGTCTCCGGGTATTCAACAAGAAAAACCAGAGCTTGCAATGGTTCCTGTTTGGCTGGATTTCACCGGAGTTCCTCTTCAATTCTTCAATCGTGAAGGTTTTCAGGAAATTGCGGGAATGATTGGTCATCCGATATGTCTTCATCCAGCAACTGAAAACATGACCAACATAGAAGTGGCCAAAGTATATACCGTTATTGATCCGAGAAAGCCCCTACCTGAAGGAGTTAACGCTCAATTTGAATCAGGAGAGATTCGAAGGATTAAAGTCTCAAGCCCTTGGCTCCCTTCGCTTTGCAGCTTCTGCAAAAAAGTTGGCCATACAATCTCTAGATGCACTGCTGCTCCTGCGACTTGCTCTATCTGCCAATCGGTCAAGCACATTTCAGAGTTGTGTCCAAGAGCCAAAAAAGGAAAGTCCAAAGACAAGGCTCCAATCAAAAGTCTTCTGCCAATCGTTCCTCAACCTGTTTACAAACCAGTTGATCCTCGTCTCTCCAAGACCAACGGTGGAGCTACTTCTAAGGTGAACAGTTCCTTACATGTCTGCAGCACCTTCTCCTCCAGCAGTTTCACCAAAAAAGATCTCAAAGGGAGATGCTTCTAGTAGTATGCCTGCTGCAAACTCAGTGACTGTAAATGGAAAGGACGCTTCTCAGGACTTCTCAAAGGCTTACTCTAAGGACTTATCAAAAGGAGGCTTATGTGTTGACTTGAGAACAAATTTTCAATCTCCTTCGCTTTCAAGCTCTTCCAGTGGAGAGTCTGATTCTGATTCAGAGACCTTATCAAATGACAAGGATAACCCGGATGATGGAAACGACAAATTCATCCAGGTAATCTCGAAGAGGCTTAAGAAGCAATCGAAATCTAGGTCCATGTTGGAGGCCCTTTAATCCTCTAACTTTTACCCCTTTTATGGATATTTTTTTGTTGGAATATAAGAGGGTTTAACGATTCTGTAAAGCGGCGAGGTTTTAAGAAATGGTTTAAGCTACACAAACCTATTTTTGGTGGTCTCATAGAGACTCATGTCTCCCCTTCGAAGGCATCTTCTATTGTAAATCGTGCTCTTCCGGGTTGGTTTTTTGAAAGTAACTACGAGTTTTCTGATTTGGGAAAGATTTGGATTCTCTGGCAACCTTCAGTCAATGTCACGTTTATCTGTGTTTAAATTTGTATCTAAAAAGGCAGTGGCAAAAATTTCTTGGTTAAATGTGTGTTTACCTAAAGAAGAGGGAGGTCTAGATCTGAGGAATTTTCAGATGTGGAACAAGACCCTTTGTTTAAGACTAATCTGGTTGTTGTATGCAAACAACAACTCTCTTTGGGCCAAATGGATTCAGTCTTATCGGATCAAAGGTGACAACTTCTGGAATTGTGATGGAAAAAAACAGGGGTCTTGGACATGGAAAGCTCTCCTCTCTTTGCGCCCCCCCTGGCTGCTCGTTTCCTAAGAGCTAAAGTTGGAAATGGACAGAATGTAAGTTTCTGGATGGATCATTGGACCCCTCTTGGCCCTCTCATTTCTTTGTTTGGTTCAGGTGGACCGAGAGAGCTGGGAATTCCCATAAACGCCTCTGTTTCTTCTACTTGTAATTTAATTGGTTGGAATTTCAGAGGAGCAAGATCCGCTGCGTCTGAATCTCTGCAAATCTACCTCACCAAAATTGTTCTCCCAGCTCGCTCAACAACTGAAGATTCATTCTATTGGCTTGCAAATAACAGAGAATTGACTTATTTCTCAGCAGAGCACACTTGGGAAACGCTAAGACCTAGAGCTTCCATTCAGCCTTGGACTTCATTTGTATGGTTCAAAGGGGCTATCCCAAGGCATGCATTTACAATGTGGGTCGTTCATCAAGACCGGCTGCCGACCAGAGCTCGTCTAGTCAAATGGGGACTTCAAATCACTCCTTCATGTTGTCTATGTAACATTTTTGAAGAGAATCGAGATCATCTTTTTCTCAGGTGTGAAGTAAGCGAAGATCTCTGGGACTTAGCGCTCAAGAGACTAGGATACCCACCTATGGCTTTTCACACTTGGACTGCTTTCTCATGTTGGCTGGAATCAAGGACAACGTTTCTCCACAAACGTTGAGAAGATTGGTGGCTCAAGCAATCATTTATGGTATCTGGTCCGAAAGGAACAATAGGCTTCACAACAACATTTCTTCCACACCTCAAGCATTGTTTAAGACAATAGATCATTTAGTTCGCGACGCTATTCTTGCCAAAAAGAGACGCAAAGCCTTTTGTGATATGATGCAAGTTTGGCTCACGTATGAGTAATATTCCCAACTCGTAGTTTCTTTCTTTTAGGTTCTTCCTTGTTTTTTATTCTTTTTTGGCAAGGTTGTTTCCTAGATTGTGTATCTTTTTGTAATATTTTACAAACCTTCTCATTTTCTAATGAAATTCAAATACTTAGCACAAAAAAAAATATATATATTTCCCTATCTCTCTGATAATTACTAATCTTACTTGCAGCGAAAAATCTAGATGTGTTCAAGATTGATTGTTAGTTACTTGTATATGCGTCATCTACATGATATTTTCTACGATTATGAGTTTTTTCCTAAGACTCTTTACATAAAATGCTAATAACCTTCCAGCTGGCTACTACGAAGTGCTCAATTTGTATAGGAGGGCTAAGAAATGTTTTCAAATACTTTAACAAGAGCTATGATGACCATTCAACTCAAACTGATCATTTGACGTTTTGGTAAGAAAATTCAGTTTGAGTTTTAAGCAAAGAGTAAAAAGCCATGGTTTACCGTTTTCACTTTCCAGTAACAAAGATTTCGAGACAAATTCAGTGCATTTACGGGTAGAAAAAGACACGTGAAAAGAAATTGATTACTTCAATAATAGTAAGATCATATGAGATATCTAATGGCTTCACACGGAGTAGTCACTAAGTTTTAATGTAGTAAATTGATTATCGAGTAGTAACTTGCCAATTATTTATAGATTTTATACAGAGTTTTAACTTTAGTTACATACCAAGTCCTTAAAGATTGTTTTAAACATCTTTGCACTCTCCTACAACTTTACAAAGTTGCTTAATTATGGTCAAGTAGATGCTCATACCGCATGGATATTCCATGTTTATCCCCTTCTTCACAGGATTTTAAGAAGACATATTTGACATAATTTTTGTCTTCTATGTGATATTTGACAAACATAATTGGTCTGAAAATTTGCAATAAAAAACTGTAACCACAAGTCCACAACTTCTTTTATTTTTTTGAAGCTTCTACCACAAATTTACATATTATATTTTAGAAATTGTATATAACAAAAAAAGCCCGCACTTATACGTGGGTATTAGCCTAGTAAACAAAAAAGTTGTAACTGGTTGTATTCCAAAATAACAAGATGAATAAAAATTAGTGAAAAAAATATAGAAAAATATTTTTCAATTTGTTACTCTCCTTGTTAGTGGAGGAAATTTTCCTTATATTTCTCTTTTTTGTTCATCTAATTAACGTGGAATGAGTTGAAAATTTTATTTTTCATTTTCAACATAAATGGTAAAACTTAAAAAAAATCTATTTTTTCTCTGATTTTTTTTTTTTTTTAATTGCAACCAGTTGCGGCCAAAGTTACGAAGTGAAAGTGAACAGTCTAAACGCTAAGGCAAAACACCCTTGTGAGCTGGTCAAAGTGACTCGATCCTGCATGTAGTAACATGCAGAAAGCAACTTTGAAGTGCTCAAGTCTGGTACATAATCTAACAACAATGATAATTGCATAGTCAAAAAAATGACTCTCTACAAAATAGTTTTTGCTCGTGAAAGTTTTTGACCTGTAAATGGTGATAGTTAATCTTAGACACTTTTTTTATTTTTAACACTCATACAAAATATAAATCATGAGAACTAGATGAATGGCTTCACTTGAACTAGATGAAAGTTTATATTATTATTTTGACATATGTTTCGATTTTAATTAACAACACATGTTACGATCTCGTGAGTAAGAATTATCTTATGTGTCACGTTCCGGTTAAAAGATTCAGCTTTATGTTAAGGTGATAATTTTTATTTATACAAAATTAAGAAGTAAATCATTTTTAATTAATAAACTAATTAAAATTAAACTCTAAAAACAAAACCTTAGAGCATCTCCAAATGGGGGATTTTAAGGGGATCTTAACATTAAATTGCTCAAAATTTAAATCAAAATAGCTAATATTTGTTAGAACCGGTTCTAATTAGAGAGTACGTGTCGCATTCCCATTGGTCAAGGGTTTTTAATATATATATATATATATATATATATATATATATATATATTTATTTATTTATTTATACATATGATTTTTGCAATTCTCAATCGACTCTCTCTCTCATTTTTTTTCTCTCCGATTGCGGCTGAAGCTTCTTCTTCGCCAATCTCTCCCGATGGCTGAAGCTTCTTCTTCCTATGGCGTGTGAGTATTTTCCCGATCTCTGTTTGATTTTGAGTTTTTTGTATATTTTTCCAGAATGTGGATCTTGTTGAAATCGAAATCCAAGAAATCAAAATTGAAATTTTCCTGAATGTGGGTCTTACAAGATGACGATTTGTGATGAATCCTGAATTTTGATATGATATGAAACTTAAAATTGTATTTCTTTCTACTATTCTTCGCTATCGGATTTATATTTCCTCGACAGTGTTCAGGATAAGATTTTTTTTTAACGTTCTGTAGTTTGTTTTTGTGTGCTTTTTTTACTCTTATATTCATCTGTATTTAGGTAATTTCATGTATACTACTATTTAGGGTGTTTATCTTTCCCGAGAATAACGAATGCTGCTCACGGATCAACAAGTTGTTTCTTCTGGTTTACTGCGCACAAAAATATAGTTGAGTTTTTTTTTATATCGGTAAATGGTTTCTGAGAAGTCATCTTGCTGAAGGTGATCTTTTGATTTATAGATTAAAAGGTTCTTCTTTGAATCCATTTCTGTACATCTTTATGATGATATTGATGGTTTGAATTAGACAATGAATCAATGCTTGGTAGTGTTAGGTTTGAATTAGGGGTTGAATCAATGCTTAATGTTTAAGTCATTTTGTGATCAATGCTTGGTAGTTTTAGGTTAGGTAAATACTTTAGTTTGACATTGAATGCTAACAACACAAACAGAAGCTTGCTGGTCTAACTTAAACCTAACCTTATGTATTAAAGCCTAAATCGTTTGCTTAACACAACTCAAACCCCTTCAGTCTTCTATTTCCTTCTCCTTTAAACACCCACAGAAGAAGGATATGGATTCTACGAATCCATATAGTGACTCTTCAGGCTTCATGGACCTCTTAACTAGTCAACAAAGAAGCCACAGCCTTGAACCCAATCCTTCTGAGAGTGTTTCACCAAGTAACTTGGTGAATCAGAAGTTCCTGTGTTTGGTACCCAATGGTGTGATGCTCCAAGTCAAGGTGAATGCATAGCCAAAGACCGTATATCAAGAAAGAAATGGACTCCCACAGAAGATGTTGTGCTCATCAGTGCGTGGCTAAACACAAGCAAGGATCCAATAGTTGAGAATGAGCAAAAAGCTGAAGCATTTTGGAAACGGATTGCATCTTACTTTGCCTCAAGTCCAAAGCTTGCCGGTCTGGAAAAGAGAGAGGCAGGTCACTGTAAGCAAAGGTGGGCGAAGATAAATGAATCAGTTTGCAAGTTTGTCGGATGCTATGAGGCTGCATCATCTCAGAAATCGAGTGGCCAAAATGACAAAGATGTTATGAAGCTGGCAAACGATATATACTTCAATGATCACAAGTCGAAGCTCACCCTGGAGCATGCTTGGAGAGAGCTTCGACATGATCAGAAATGGTGTCAAAAAGAAGGAACTGGAATGTCAAAAAGAAGAAGGACTGAGGAGGGTTATACACAGTCTTCAAGCTCACACCCACTTAGCCATGGAGAGGATGAAGCAATGCCTCGTCCTCCTGGTGTTAAGGCATCAAAGGCTAAAGGTAAAAGGAATGTGACCAATGCAACCACTGTGGAAGGAGATGGGAAGTCGATGTTGGAGTTTCAGAGAATGTGGGAGATAAAGCATAAGGACTTTGCTTTGAAAGAGAAGCTTAGTAAGCATAAGTTGTTGGAGAGTCTACTAGCAAAAACAGAGCCACTTAGTGATATAGAAATGGCTTTAAAGAACAAGCTAATAACTGACATGTTGTCAAATGCTTAAAGCTTAGTAAGCATAAGTTGTTTTGTTTTTGCTTTAATTATAAAATCTTCTTTAGCTTCGTTAGTGTTAAAGGTCTTATTTCTGAAACAGAGAGCTTCACTTAATTTGATGATAAACATTCTCTTATAGGTTTTATGTTCTAAGTTTCATTTTGTTTATTCTCAGGGTTTGGATATTTTGAATCCGGTATTGACCATTGATGGGAAAACCAGACGCCGCAGAAGAGCTTCATGTAGTCATCAAAGATAAAACTCGGGTACTCGGTTTCTTGCCTAACAAGCGATGAAGCTGGAGAGATCTCAACATCACTATAGTTTTCTAACATTAGTAGTTAAGAAAGTAGTCTACTATAGTTTCCAGTGACTATTTTTTTGTTGTATTCTTAATCACAGTGATTACTTGTTTTGTGTTCTTGTGCCGGCACCACTTGTTTTGTGTTTTTATGCCGACACACTCTTTCTATGCTTTTGATTATTTGTATTATACACCACAAAATTCCCATGTGACACTCATTGTATTCTCAATATATACAACACTCTGTCACTACAAAAAACCCAACACTTCTCTCCATCTCATATAAAATACTCTTTATTTTCTCCAAAACACTCTTCCTTTTCTCAAACACATTCATTCACACAAAATGGCATCTTCTTCCCGTAATAATTTCGACGAAACGATGGATGAAAAATTTGACCAAGTTTTCGATCAAGCATTCGAAAATATTTTCGTTGATCATGGTGATCATCAAGAAGCAACCAAGAAAAAAAGAGCCTATATTGAAAGAGATCGTAAAGAAGGACACAACCGCTTATGGAACGATTATTTCAGAGAAGATGCAACATACCCTCATTATATATTTCGACGCCGTTTTAGAATGAACAAACCCTTGTTCATGCGTATTGTTGATCGACTCTCCAATGAAGTTCCATTCTTTCAACAAAGAAGAGATGCTGCCGTAAGGTTAGGTCTCTATATATGGACTACAAAAGTTTATGGCAACAATTCGTATGATTGCATATGGTTGTGCGGCTAATGCGGTTGACGAATACCTCCGGCTTGGTGAAAGCACTGCGATTTCATGCTTGGAACATTTTGTTGAAGGAATCATATATTTGTTCGGAGATGAGTACCTAAGAAGACCCACACCAGAAGATCTTCAACGACTACTCGATATTGGAGAGATACGCGGATTTCCTGGGATGATAGGAAACATCGATTGTATGCATTGGGAGTTGAAGAATTACCCCACCGCTTGGAAAGGGCAATACACACGTGGATCTGGAAAACCGACAATCGTTTTAGAGGCTGTAGCTTCACAAGATCTTTGGATATGGCACGCGTTTTTTGGACCTCCAGGTACCTTAAACGATATCAATATTCTTGATTGCTCACCAGTTTTTGATGATATATTACAAGGTAAAGCTCCAAAAGTGAATTACTTTGTCAACGGACACGAGTATCATTTGGCTTACTATCTCACCGATGGAATTTATCCTAAATGGGCAACATTTATCCAATCTATTTCAATTCCACAAGGTCCGAAAGCATCCTTATTTGCTACATATCAAGAAGCTGTCCGTAAAGATGTCGAGCGTGCTTTTGGAGTCTTGCAAGCTCGCTTCGCCATTGTAAAAAATTCAGCTCTTATTTGGGATAAGGTAAAAATAGGAAAGATTATGCGAGCATGTATAATACTTCACAATATGATAGTAAAAGACGAACTAGATGGGTACACTCAGTTTGATGTATCCGAATTCGCAGAAGCAAACATAACTTCACAAGTGGATTTCACATATTTTACAGATATGCCTTCAAATCTCGAAAATATGATGGGCATTCGAAATCGAGTTCGTGATCGAACAATGCATCAACAATTGAAATCTGATTTGGTTGAGCATATATGGCACAAATTTGACACAAGTCAAGATTACAACTAATCGTTTTTCCGGTTTATGATTTGCACATCTATTTTTTATATGCTTTTATGTCATGTATGTTTAAAATTTTATGAAATGCAATAATATTTAGTTATAAAATGTTTATAAATTTAAACAAAATAAATTCTACTTCAAATATTATAATTTAAAAAATATTTATTTATTTTTAAGAACCCCACTTGGGGTTCTACCATTGGAAGCGCATAAAACTAAAAACATGGAATAAAGTTCTTAATTTAGAAATTTTCAAAATTATTATTAAAAATAATGGTAAGAACCCCATTTGGGGTTCTACCTTTGAAGATGGTCTTAAAAGCTAAAACTTAGAAATCATAAACCCAAAATACTAACCCCCAAAACATTTATACTATTAAAACAGAATCACTTTTAGAATCTATTTCTAAACATCCCTTATTTCTAAACATCCCTTATTTTTAAAATATATTATAAACTTAAAAATTACAAATTAAACATATTTGAATCAATAACACTTAAATTAGTTTTTATTCCTCAGTTCACATTTTATATATTACAAAACATTTAGAATCTAGTTAACTTTTAAACCATAAAACTAAATTTTAAATGCAAAATGTATTTCTTTAATTTGGAAGAATTGACATGTTTTAACTAAATATTTTTTCACCTATTTTCTTTAATTGTTAATTTGTTATATAAACTGTTTTGATATTTGTAACTAAAGGCTTTATCACCCTCTAAAACCCTAACGTCCGCCGTCTGATTCTACCAAACCCACCTTTTGTTGTTCGATTCTGGGCTTTTGACAGCAGAAGAGACAGCGAAAGTATGAAGAATCGAGTTGTTGTGAATGAAGACAGGATCAGTGAGTTTCCTGAGGCTTTGATTCTTCAGATACTGTCTCTACTTCCTACAAAATCTGCCATAGCCACGAGTGTTTTGTCTAAACAATGGCGGTTTCTCTGGGAGATGATGCCTGAACTCAAGTTTGATTCTTGTGATCACAGAGGTGAACTCGGGACATTAATTGCACGCGCAAGACATTTGCGAAACTTGGTAATGTTGGAGGTGGGCCTAGCACCCCCAATTAGTTAGGCCCATCTTAGGAAAGGCCGTTCTTCGGTGCGGTCACCGGACATAATATCACCGACCTGCAAGACCACTCTTCAGCTCGGTAGCCGACCTGAAAGCAACGTACCCCGGGCCCGCGCTGATGCCCCGCCAGAGCAGGAAGTGTCAGAAGAGTAGGCGCGTGGGAGTTGGTAAGGCAGTACCCTACCCGCGTAGGGACGTGCCTTCGACCCGACGTCCCACCAACCCTGCAGAGCTGACAAGGGCAGGAGGGAGCAGGTGGAGCAGAGTTGGTAAAACAGTGCATTGCTCTGCAACACGCCACGCCGAGCTCATCATGACCTCTCTCCTCGAAAGCCGGGACACGCCTCCTAGGCCACCTTACCCGTAAAAGAGGCCGTAAACGACACGTGGCCCGAGATCCCGGGGAACAGGAAGCCGACCCCGACTATATATACCCCTCATATGTCATTAATGAGGGGAGTCTGATTTTTACTCTCTCACCTACCACAAGTTACCCGACCTCTCTATCTTTGTAACGAGAAAACACT
Source organism: Eutrema japonicum (assembly GCA_030161315.1). Classification (NCBI taxonomy): domain Eukaryota; kingdom Viridiplantae; phylum Streptophyta; class Magnoliopsida; order Brassicales; family Brassicaceae; genus Eutrema; species Eutrema japonicum. Next base: position 3,696,880 of record BSQW01000010.1, on the reverse strand, counting down.
TTAGAACGCCGAACTGGACGTCCTTCGGAACCAGTTCGTAATTCAAAAGCGTTTACTTCTCTTTCATCAATAAAACGAAACACGGCCCCCGGCCTACTCATATTTCTCCCGACCTGTCTTAATTGTGGTTAAATTGCTCTATTAACGAAAATCTCACCTCCCGTCTCCTAATCATTCTTTAAACACACTTAGTGATCCCCTGGATCAACAATTGGCGCTAGAAGGAGGGGCTGAGGTTCTTCTACACGCAAGGAGCAGTTCAACCACCGCCACAACCGAAGCAACGATGGCAATTCCGACCCCAAGAGTGTTGTCAGACCAGGACACTCCGGCCCAAACAACGGCCCAGGCCCCGACAACGGCCCCGCCAACGACTCGAACGACGGCGACCATTCCGTCGTCAGCCCGAGCAGCTGCCAACCAGGCGATTCCTCGAGAGCAATTCTCCAGGGCCCCGCCCCCGGCTTCAGCACCCGCTCATTCCGACGGCTCCGCCGCCCACAACGCGCCACGAGCATCGGAAGACCAGCCCACGCCGTCCGTCGTGATGCAGACCCTGCTCGCCCGGATCGATGAGCTAACGCGAGCCACCGACCAACAGTTCGCCACGTTAGGGGCCTCCCGTGACCGGTCGGACAATGTCGGGTACCCCGACGTCCATCCCAGAGAACCGGTCTCTCAGGAAGAAACCCCCCGCTTCCGGACAAGCCGACTGAGCGACTCGCCGTCTGGATCTGAAGGGCCGGACGGACGTTTCGTCCCGGCCGTAGGAAGCCACCCGGGCGACGAAGCCCACCATCTCCGATCCAGCGCGGAGCGCTCAAGAGACGCGGAGTTCGAGGCTATGAAGGAGACCATCCGTGCGATGTCCTCCAAAATCCACCAAGCCACCAGCGCGGCCCCGGAAATCGATCGCGTCCTCAGAGAGACGCAGAACACGCCGTTCACCCGCCGGATCGCCTCCGTCCCACTCCAGCACCTCGGAAAGCTCAAGCTACAGCCCTACGCGGGCACCACCGACCCGGCCCAGTATCTTACGGCGTTCACCATCGCCATGGGCCGCGCCCACTTCTCACCAGACGAGCGCGAAGCCGCTCACTGCCAGCTTTTCGTGGAGAACCTCACCGGCCCGGCCCTCACGTGGTTCTCTCGGCTAAAGACGCACTCCATCGACAGCTTCAGGGACCTGTCGACCACATTCCTCGAGCATTACTCCATCTACATCCGCCAGTCCGCATCCAGCGCGGACCTCTGGGCAATGAACCAGGGAGCAAAGGAGTCGCTCAGGTCCTTCATCGAGCGCTTCAAGGCCACGGCCTCCCAGAGCAACGTGACTGACGAGTCAGCGCTCCCCGCTCTGAGAAAGGGACTGCGGGCCGATTCGGCCTTCAAAGACGACATGAAGCTTAACAGGCCGCGCTCGCTGGAAGACGCCTTGCACCGCGCTCGAGGAGGAGAAGGCGGCTGAGTCGAGAAACAGCACCCCTCACAAGGCCCCGGTCCCAAAGGAGCGGCCTCAGGAAAGGTACCAGGAGCCTCGTCAACACTACGATGACGAGTACCAGCGCAGCAAGGGAAAGCAGGCCGCCGCATTCCTGGTCAGCGGACCGCCCTCCGGCCCCCGTCTGCGCGGTACCATATTTCCCACCGGCCCCGCACCAGGGTTGCCTTGGAACAAATACGTACGGGATCCCCACCAGCAGGATCGGCGTCCCGACGAGCCGAGCGATAGGGAGTTCCGACCAGATGAGCCATACGACAGGACGGCCTTCTGCGACTTCCACCGGCGAAAGGGGCATCCGACCTCTCACTGCCGCGCCCTCCAAGAGGTCCTGCTGAAACAATTTCAGCGGGGAGAAATCAGCGTCCCAGAGCGGCTGCGACCGCATGCTCGGGACGGCGATCACGATCAACCCCGCGACAACCAAGGTCGCAAGGATAACCGGGCTAGGCCCTACCACCGCGCCCAGAACGACGACCGGCGGCGACGATCTCCCTCGCGAGACCGGGAAACAGGTAGATCGCCTCCCCCGGCCCGCACTCTGATAGGGATGATCATGGGAGGCCTCCTCTCGTGTAACGACTCAGTGCGGTCCATCAAGCGTCACGAGAGGAGGACCGACGCATCCCTGAAGTGGCACTCCGGGCCGGAGATCGACGCCCAGGACACGAGCAAGAGGGGGATATGTTTCACTGAGGCCGATGCGGCCGGGGTCCACCAGCCCCACAACGACCCCCTCGTCGTACAAGTCCGCGTAGCCGACTGCGACGTTAACCGAGTCCTCGTCGATACGGGCAGCTCGGTCGACCTCATTTCAAGGATACCCTCGCCAGGATGAACCTGAACGGGGTCGAGATCAAGCCGCACTCCATCCCGCTAACCGGCTTCGCCGGGGACACCGTCAACGGAATCGGCACCATCGAATTGCCGGTCTACGTAGGTCGGGTGACGAAAATCGTCAAGTTCGTGGTCTTCGACACCACCCCGATCTACAACATCATCCTTGGAACCCCCTGGCTGCACTCGATGAAGGCGGTCACGTCGACGTACCATCAGTGCCTCAAGTTCCCCAACCAGGCCGGCACATACACTCTTAGGAGTAACCAGAGGGTCTCCCGCGCCTGCTTCGCCATCGAGCACAAGTTGCGCCGCGCCGCGCCGGCCTGCTTGGCCATCAATGCGCTTCAGCCCGGCGAGCTCGGCGTCCAGGACCTCCCCGGGCGGGACCTTGTCACCCAGGTCAACATCGACCCACGCGACCCCGCCCGCTGCGTCGGCATCGGCACCGACCTCGACGAGAGCATCAAGCAAGAGCTGGTCGAGTTCCTAGGGCAGAACGTCTCCACCTTCGCCTGGTCAACTGGCGACATGCCCGGCATTGACCCGAACACGTGCAGCCACGAGCTCAACGTGGATCCAACCTGCAGGCCGGTCAAGCAGAAGCGGCGGAAGCTTGGCCCGGAGCGCGCCCAAGCGGTCAATGATGAGGTAGAGAGGCTCACCGCGGCCGGCTCGATCACCGAGGTGAGATACCCGGACTGGTTAGCCAACCCAGTGGTAGTCAAGAAGAAGAGCGGAAAATGGAGGGTCTGCGTGGATTTCACCGACCTCAATAAGGCATGCCCTAAGGACAGCTTCCCCCTCCCCCGAATCGACCAGGTCGTCGAAGCCACCGCGGGAAACGAGCTACTCTCCTTCATGGATGCCTTCTCGGGGTATAACCAAATCCCCATGCACCCCGATGATCAGGAGAAGACCGCGTTCATCACGGACCGAGGCATTTACTGCTACAAGGTAATGCCCTTCGGACTAAAAAACGCCGGGGCCACCTACCAACGGCTCGTTAACCGGATGTTCGCCGACCAAATAGGCCGCACTATGGAGGTATACATAGATGACATGCTGGTGAAGTCTCTGGTGGCAACCGACCACGTCACTCACCTCCGGTCCTGCTTCCGAACGCTGAACGAATACAACATGAAGCTGAACCCGGCCAAGTGTTCCTTCGGCGTCACATCGGGCGAATTCCTCGGGTACATCATCACCCAGCGCGGGATCGAGGCCGACCCCAAGCAGATCCGAGCTATCATCGAGCTCAAATCCCCGGAGAGCACGCGTCAAGTACAACGACTCACCGGGAGAATCGCCGCACTAAATCGATTCATCTCCCGCTCTACAGACAAGTGTCTCCCGTTCTACCAACTGCTCCGGGCTAACAAGCGGTTTGAGTGGGACGACAAATGCGAGGACGCCCTCCGACAGCTGAAGGAGTACATATCCACTCCCCCCGTCCTGTCCAAGCCAGAAGAAGGCGAAATCCTCTACCTCTACGTCAGCAGTCAGCGGCGTGCTAGTGCGGGAAGACCGGGGTGACCAAAAACCCATCTCCTACATCAGCAAGTCGCTCGACGACGCGGAGAGCAGGTACCCGACTCTGGAGAAGCTCGCCCTGGCAGTGGTCGTCGCAGCTAGGAAGCTCCGGCCTTACTTTCAATCCCACGCGATTGCCGTCCTAAGCACCTACCCCCTCAGAAACATCCTCCACAGCCCGAGCCGATCAGGCCGGATAATGAAGTGGGCCGTTGAGCTGAGCGAATATGAAATCGAGTACCGAGGTCGGACCGCGATCAAATCTCAGGCCCTGGCCGATTTCCTAGTCGAGTTGACACCCGAGCTGATAGTCAGCGAAGTGCCCGAAGTATGGACTCTGCATGTCGACGGATCGGCCTCCAAACACGGGTCCGGCGTCGGCATACGCCTCGAATCCCCGACCAAGGAGATCCTCGAGCAGTCTTTCCGCCTGGCCTTCCCGGCATCAAACAACGAGGCCGAGTACGAAGCTCTGATCGCCGGTCTGCGCCTAGCAAAGGAGGTCGGTGCGAAGAAAATCCGGGCTTACTGCGACTCCCAGCTCGTCGCCAATCAGTTCAGCGGGGAGTACGAGACCAAGAACGATCGCATGGATGCCTACCTCACGGTGACCCAAGGCTTGGCCGCAGACTTTGCCGAGTTCACCCTGACAAAGATCCCCCGAGGCGATAACACTTCCGCAGATGCCCTCGCCGCGCTAGGATCCACCTCGGCCCCGGCCCAACGACGAGTGATCCCGGTCGATATCATCGATTTCCCCAGCATCGAGCTGCCAAAGGGGGCCTACTTGATCAACCCCCAGGCCGCGGACGAAGGAGCACCACCTCCCGAAGTTCTACCACCACCCCCGGTCGAGCCCGAACTGCCAGACTGGCGAGTCGACCTACTGCTATACATCGCAGACGGCATTCACCCCCCAGACCGATGGGCCGCCCGGCGGCTAAGAAAGAAGTGTGCCCAATATACGATGCTGGACGGCAATCTGTTCCGATGGAGCGCTTCGGGAACCCTGCTCGCCTGCCTCCACGGGCAGGAAACCATCGACGTGATGAAGGAAATGCACGAAGGCGCCGACGAAAACCATTCCGGTGGCCGGGCTCTCGCCCTGAGAATACGGAACCAAGGCCACTACTGGCCGACAATGCTCCAAGACTGCGAAAAATTCGCAGCCCGGTGCGAGAAGTGCCAGCGCCACGGTCCCCTCATTCACTGTCCAACCGAGCTCCTCGCCACTGCGGTGGCACCCTACCCCTTCATGCGATGGGCCATGGACATAGTCGGGCCCCTTCCCCGATCTCGCCAAAAGCGCTTCCTCTTAGTCATGACCGACTACTTCACCAAATGGGTCGAGGCCGAATCATACGCCAAGATCAAGGCAGAGGACGTCCGAAAGTTCGTCTGGAAGTTCATCATCTGCCGGCACGGGCTTCCGTACGAGATCGTCACCGACAACGGTGCCCAGTTCACATCGGCCCTCTTCGAAGACTTCTGCGCGAAGTGGAAAATCAGACTAAGTAAGTCCACTCCGAGGTACCCCCAGGGGAACGGACAAGCCGAGGCCACCAACAAGACCATCCTCGACGGCCTGAAAAAGCGACTAGATAACAAGAAAGGGTCCTGGGCCGACGAGCTCGATGGAGTCCTCTGGTCCCACCGCACAACACCAAAGACATCGACTGGCCGAACACCGTTCAACCTCTCCCACGGCATGGAAGCAATGGCCCCATCCGAAGTCGGGCTCCCCACTCCTCGCCGCGCTATGCTCACCCAGCAACTCGCACTGAACAACGCCATCCTACTCAGCGAGCTGGATTTCCTTGAAGAGCAGCGGGACCATTCCCTACTCCGAATCCAGAACTACCAGCAGCTCGCCTCCAAATATTACAACAAGAAGGTTCGAGGCCGGTTCTTCGCCGAGGGCGACCTGGTCCTCCGCAAGGTCTTCGAAAACACCTCCGAGCTAAACGCAGGCAAGCTCGGTGCCAATTGGGAGGGCCCCTACCTTATCTCCAAGGTCGTAAAACCCGGCGTCTACGAGCTAGTCACGATGAACGGCGACGCCATCCCGCGCTCATGGAACTCGATCAACCTCAAGCGCTTCTACTATTAAGCCCCCGGGCTCCATTCCGCTCTCCGCTTTTGTAAACAATCGAACTACGACTGGCTTGATCCCTTATACTAAAGGGTACGTAGGCAACCCCTAACCAGGGCTCAGCTATCAACCTAATAAAACCTTTTTTACAAAGGAAGACGCTCCCGAGCTCCAAACGCTGGCACTCACAAAAAAAAAAAAAAAAAACAAGCCGAGCTCCAAACGCTCGCACTACAAAAAAAAAAAAAAACAAGCCGAGCTCCAAACGCTCGCACTACAAAAAAAAAAAAAAAAAAAAAAACCGGGCTCCAAACGCTCGCACTACAAAAAAAAAAAAAAACCAAGCCGGGCTCCAAATGCTCGCACTACAAAAAAAAAAAGAGAAAGAAGCCGAGCTCCAAACGCTCGCACTACAAAAAAAAAAAAAAAAAACAAGCCGAGCTCCAAACGCTCGCACTACAAAAAAAAAAAAAAAAAAAAAAAAAAAAAAAAAAAAAAAACCGGCCCCCAAACGCCCGCACTAAAAAAAAAAAAAAAAAACCAAGCCGGGCCCCAAATGCTCGCACAAAAAAAAAAAAAAAAAACCAAGCCGGGCTCCAAATGCTCGCACTACAAAAAAAAAAAGAGAAAGAAGCCGAGCTCCAAACGCTCGCACTACAAAAAAAAAAAAAAAACAAGCCGAGCTCCAAACGCTCGCACTACAAAAAAAAAAAAAAAAAAAAAAACCGGGCCCCAAACCCTCGCACAAAAAAAAAAAAAAAACCAAGCCGGGCTCCAAATGCTCGCACTACAAAAAAAAAGAGAAAGAAGCCGAGCTCCAAACGCTCGCACTACAAAAAAAAAAAAAGAGAAAGAAGCCGAGCTCCAAACTCTCGCACTACAAAAAAAAAAAAAAAAAAAAGCCGAGCTCCAAACGCTCGCACTACAAAAAAAAAAAAAAAAAAGCCGAGCTCCAAACGCTCGCACTACAAAAAAAAAAAAAACCAAGCCGGGCTCCAAATGCTCGCACTACAAAAAAAAAAAAGAAAGAAGCCGAGCTCCAAACGCTCGCACTACAAAAAAAAAAAAAAAAAAACAAGGCGAGCTCCAAACGCTCACACTACAAAAAAAAAAAAAAAAAAAAACCGGGCTCCAAACGCTCGCACTACAAAAAAAAAAAAAAAAAACCAAGCCGGGCTCCAAATGCCCGCACTACAAAAAAAAAAAAAAACCAAGCCGGGCTCCAAATGCTCGCACTACAAAAAAAAAAAAGAGAAAGAAGCCGAGCTCCAAACGCTCGCACTACAAAAAAAAAAAAAAACAAGCCGAGCTCCAAACGCTCGCACTACAAAAAAAAAAAAAAAAAAACCGGGCTCCAAACGCTCGCACTACAAAAAAAAAAAACCAAGCCGGGCTCCAAACGCTCGCACTACAAAAAAAAAAAAAAAAAAAAACAAGCCGAGCTCCAAACGCTCGCACTACAAAAAAAAAAAAAAAAAAGCCGAGCTCCAAACGCCCGCACAAAAAAAAAAAAAAAAAAAAAAAAAGCCGGGTTCCAAATGCTCGCACTACAAAAAAAAGGGGACCGAGCTCCGGTGCTCGCTCTCCCCGGCACACAAGTTATAAGTGCCAAAGCCGGGCCCCAGGGCCCGCACCTCTACTAGACACACAAGCATTAAGTGTCTCTAAATCCGGGCTCGCTACCCGCACCAAAAAAACAAGGTACACAAGCAATAAGTGCCTTAAGCCGAGATTACCTCGCACCCAATACAAGAGCATGGTCCACGACCTGCTTACTTGACAGAGTACGGTCTACGACCTACTCTACCAATCAAAAAAGCCTCGAAATGGCACTTATACAAAAAAAAAAAAGAGGGCCAACGGCCTCGATATTATTAAAAAGGGCCCACGGCCTAGTCATTACAAAAGCCTCGAAATGGCACTTATACAAAAAAAAAAAAAAGAGGGCCAACGGCCTCGATATTATTAAAAAGGGCCCACGGCCTAGTCATTACAAAAGCCTCGAAATGGCACTTATACAAAAAAAAAAGAGGGCCAACGGCCTCGATATTATTAAAAAGGGCCCACGGCCTAGTCATTACAACAGCCTCGAAACGGCACTTACAAAGAAGAAAGAAAGGGCCAACGGCCTTGTCATCATTAAAAGGGCCCACGGCCTAGTCATTACATAAACGGCCTACGGCCCAGTCCTTACAAAAAGAAACGGCCTACGGCCCAGTCTCTACAAAAAGAAGAAAACAAAAAGGAAAAAGTTTTTACAAGGCCGCATCGGCCGGTCGGTCTTCACTCCCGTCAGCACGGGTACCATCTAAATCAGCCGGGGCCACCATCCTCGCGTTGGTCCCGTACTCACCAAGGAAGGGCTGCCCAGACCCCTCTTCCCCAACCACGGCTCCACCGGGTGGCACGTCGGTTCCGGTCTCACCGGACGGCGCGTCCGTACCGGCCTCAACGGCAGACAGGACCGAGGGATCTGCTTGCACAATCCCAGCAGCTTCGGGGACTCCCTCGTCAGCAGACGGGATCGAGGGATCTGCTTGGACGGTCTCAGCGACCGCAAGAACGTCCTCAGCAGCCGGCCGAGCTTCCAGGGTCAGATCCACCACGGGGGTGCTAGAGGGAGCGACGGGTATAATGTGCTCAAGCAGAACGCCGTGAGCACGGTCCAGAGGGATTTCCAGATCCTCCGGGGTCAAATCCGGAAAGTCCATCCCGTCCAGTACGGCACCGAATGCCGCCTCGTCCTCGTCCAGCTTCTGATACCGGTAGAACGGTACCGACACCCCGTCCTCTGCTTCCATCCTCTTGAGGCAGGCCTTTACGCCGGTCACCTGGCTGTACAGAAGGTGAGGCTCTAAGGCCCGGCGGCGCCCGTCCAGGTGGGCGCGGATCTTCTCCATCTTCGCGGACCACTTCCGGTTCCGCGCGTCCCACCGGGCAGACACCCGATCGCTCTCCGCAGCCACGGCCACCTTGGCCCGGCCTATGGCGGATTCCAGCCCCTTCACCCTGGAGCGGAGTGTCTCCCGCTCCCCCTTCAGGAGCCCGTTCTACTCCTCGAGCCCCGACGCCCGATCCCACCCAGCTGCAGCACGGTCCCTTTCGGCCTCTAGTGCAGACTGCAGATTGGCCACCTCGACCGCCCGGGCTCTTAACCCCACCGCCTCCTCTTCCAGCGCCGCAGATCGGGCCTTCTCATCTCTCAGCTCCTTCTCGAGCCCGTGGAGACGGGTAGACTGGATCTGCGAGCTGTACTCCCGGCACCCCTGGAGGAAGTTAATCGAGGCGGCCTGCTCGGCGAGCCTCTTCTCATAGGCCTCGGCCAGAAAGGCACTAAGGGCCATCGTCTGCATTAAACAAGTTGTTAACGAAGACGCGCAACAAGTCTAGCTAAAAGCAGTTAGACCAGAGCAGAAGCTTACCCGAGCTGCGGATCGCGCCACCTGACGGAAGGTGTCGGACTCCGCCATCTCCAGCGGGACGAAGTGCGGGTACCTCTGCCCGAACATCATGGCCTGCGCCAGCTCGGCGCACTCGTCCTGATCAACGATTACCTGGTTGCTTCCATCCTCGTGGGTAAAGGAGAAGCTGTAGTCCCGAGGCCCATCGTCGGAACCTCCCGAGGCGCCGCCCACTTCGGCGCTGCGACCCTCGGCCTCCTGCACAGCAGCAGGATCCTCCGCGACGAAGATCGTCTCGCCGACCCCATCGCCCCCTTGGGCCCGGGTCTCATCGACCCCCCCTGCCGGCACGACGGCCACAGGCACCTCGGGCTCCGGCCCGGGCAGTGTAGGCCGGATGACCTCCCGACCTCCGGAAGAGGACTCTCCCGTCCTCTTCTTCTTTCTGCCGGTCTCCCCACCAGCAGCCCGGTCTTCCCTCCTCTTCAAGGGAGTCGCCGCGGAGGAATCCCCCGCAACCCGTGGTGCCGGGTCTCGCCTGACCGGCACCTCGGGTATCGGCGGCGGCGGTGCAACAAACGAGTCCGCGTACTGCGGATTGGCAAACCTTGCTCTACCTGCGAAGGAAGAACCGTTAGTTCGGCAAAAAAAAAAAAAAAAAAAAAAAAAAAAAAAAAACCACCTCCGGTCATTGCAGCTTCGATTCTCGCAGCGGTGAAGGACTTCCACTCTCTCCGACGCACTGTCCTGAGCACGGCAAGTAGACCTGTGTAGTCCGGTAGCTTGAATCTGGAGGAGTGAGGGCCTGAAGAGCAAGACAAAAAAAAAAATCATCAGTCAGACAACCAAAGAGGAGAAGTCAGCTCGACCTGCAAATCCCTACCCGGGGAAAAATTCCAATCCCGGGTGTATCTCGCCAACGGATCGAGCCCAGCCACGGCGGTAGCCCGGACGTAGAAGTAGCTGCGAGACCAGTCCTCGACCTTCGACAGCTTGCTCGCCCTAGACCCCGAGCTGGGTGCCTCCAGAACGTTCGCCGCGGGCTTGAAAGCGGCATAGAAGGTCCCAGGAATCCCGGGGTTTGCCTTCTGCTGGGTGAACGCCTCGAACATAGGCAACGTCACCTCCATGTCGCATTCGTGCCCCAAGGTCAGCAGCACGATCATCCCCTGGACCGTGGACGGGCAGACCTGCGAGAAGGCCAAGCCCCGCGCCCGGCAATACTGGACGAACAGCTCGGGGAGAGGAAGGCGCAAGCCGCACTTCTGGAAGAACGACTCGTACAAGCAGACGAAGCCCGGCCGAGGAGTCCACGGGCGCTCCTCCGCCCTGGGTACCCTGAGCTCAACGCCGGCGGAAAAACCACACAGATTCCCCAGGAGGGTCACCGACTCCGCTGTGCTCCAGGTCGGTGACCCTCCCTGCTCGTAGGGGACCAGGGGGGACCTCACCCTGGCCACTCGAGCTCCGCCTCCACGGCCGCCCTGACGACCACCACGGTAGCCCAGATGCCCGGTTCTACCCTCAGCTTGGCCAACACCGCGACCGCCAGAGGATCTAACCACCGTCTTCGGCCGGAGATGGGTCCCCGGGAGCAACGGGGCGGCCCCCGAAGTCGAGGGGGCCAACTGTTCCCCACTGTCTGCCCCTCGTCGCGGAGAAGAGGCATGTTCGGAATCACCGGAGGAGGAACTCGGAGAATCGTTACCGCCACCACGGGACGCCGATTCTTCGCTCGACTCAACTCTGATACCGTCTAACATCGGAGCCATTACACGGAGAGGAGGAAATCGAAAAGACAGGAAGAAAGTAGGAAGAGAAGGAGGAAATCGGAGAAAGGAGGTTACCTTAAGAGTATGCGCAGAAGGTTTTAACAGTAGGAGGAAGAATGTTTAAATAGAGGAAGGGGGACAGTGAAGCGACGCCTGGACGCGTGTCAAAAGAAGCACGGCTGCCCAAAAAACCTAATGATGACGACTCCTCGATCTCCCACGCCAAAAAGCAGGGGGTGCCTCGATAACCACGAAGCGTCTGTCACACGCCGCGCGTGGGCATCTCGCGCGAAAAACGAGGCAACCTTTCGATCCCCCGCGTGGCGGATACGCGCTAACCTTCTACGGATTTTTCGGAAAAGGCAAACACAGTTGAGCACGGAAAAACCGTCCTAAGATGCGCCGAACTAACATTAGATCAACTTCGGCACGCTCACTTCGCCTCGCGACACCGAACTGGGGGAGGGCCTATTGTTGGAGGTGGGCCTAGCACCCCCAATTAGTTAGGCCCATCTTAGGAAAGGCCGTTCTTCGGTGCGGTCACCGGACTTAATATCACCGACCTGCAAGACCACTCTTCAGCTCGGTAGCCGACCTGAAAGCAACGTACCCCGGGCCCGCGCTGATGCCCCGCCAGAGCAGGAAGTGTCAGAAGAGTAGGCGCGTGGGAGTTGGTAAGGCAGTACCCTACCCGCGTAGGGACGTGCCTTCGACCCGACGTCCCACCAACCCTGCAGAGCTGACAAGGGCAGGAGGGAGCAGAGTTGGTAAAACAGTGCATTGCTCTGCAACACGCCACGCCGAGCTCATCATGACCTCTCTCCTCGAAAGCCGGGACACGCCTCCTAGGCCACCTTACCCGTAAAAGAGGCCGTAAACGACACGTGGCCCGAGATCCCGGGGAACAGGAAGCCGACCCCGACTATATATACCCCTCATATGTCATTAATGAGGGGAGTCTGATTTTTACTCTCTCACCTACCACAAGTTACCCGACCTCTCTATCTTTGTAACGAGAAAACACTTTAGAACGCCGAACTGGACGTCCTTCGGAACCAGTTCGTAATTCAAAAGCGTTTACTTCTCTTTCATCAATAAAACGAAACACGGCCCCCGGCCTACTCATATTTCTCCCGACCTGTCTTAATTGTGGTTAAATTGCTCTATTAACGAAAATCTCACCTCCCGTCTCCTAATCATTTTTTAAACACACTTAGTGATCCCCTGGATCAACAGGTAATCGATGTTAAATATGCATCTGTGTTTTACAGCTTTCCTAAAAGCTTGTATAACTATGAAACACTAGAGACCTTGATACTCAAGATTTGTGTTTACGTAGATGACCCTTCTCAAGTTTGTCTCAAGTCACTTAAAACTCTGCATCTTGACTCTGCGCTCTTCAAAAACGAAGCATCGTTTGTTAACCTTTTATCTGGTTGCCCTAATCTTGAAAATTTGTTGTTGGATCTATTTGTTACTCCCCCAGTGGATACCTTCACTATTGCGGTGCCATCTTTACAAAGACTATCAATTTATAGTAACCATGGTGGACATGGCTATGTGGTAAACCATGGTGGACATGGATATGTGGTAAATGCTCCTTCTTTGAAATACTTGAAGATTGAAGGGGATATATCATGGTTTCCGGTTTCGTCTGACCGAGGATGTGACGAAGCTGGTGGAGGAAAATATCATATTATTGTTGACGTCTCTCGTAGAATCAATAAGAGCCTTTTGGAATCTCTAACTTCAGTTAAACGGCTTTCCTTGGAATTATTATCCTTCGAGGTAGATTTTAAGTTTTTTTTTCTTGCAATTGATTGAGTTGTTTGCTGTTATTACATTGTTTCTATACTAACTAGCCAAGGGACACTCCCGATGAAAGCTTGGTCTTTTTCACAGAAGAACATATTATCATGATCCCTGGAAGTATGGAAAATATCAAGATAAATATGCGACGGTATTGTAGTTGAGTTAATGGCATGATTCTTCAACATAGTCCCGTAACAATGAGAATGTTCTCGGTTGAAGCTATCTATCTGATCCGTCAATGGAAAATCTAGAGGAAGTACCAGGAAAAGGCTCACAGAATAGGTCGGTTATATCATTCCTTTGGTCAACAAGCAAGACTCTCTCTGTCAAGAGAGCATAAAGGAAGACAGAGACCAGAGAAAGTATTCTGTTTCCCAGACCAAACATAGGCGTCCACAATACATATCGGCATTCATCACCAGAGCTTCTTACATGGTTGTGACGAAGCTTCTCTGTAGCTCTCTTGTAAGCATCTGTGCCTGGACCGCAACGCTTGTGAAGCATCTCATAGCTTCTAAGCTTAGAGACAAGATATCCAGATGGTTTGTATGGTGAAGGTTTGCGCAAAGACGACTGATGATACCTACTCAAGCAAGATTCCTCATCAAACTCTGTTGCAAGAAGCCCTCCTTGCAGTTGTTTATTTGAACCTTCTAAAGAACACAAAAGAAAAGTGAGCATTTCTGTTTGTTTTGACAACTTTTGAAATAAATTAACCCAATTTGTTACCGGTGGTTGTATGATCAGACTTGTGGCGGTTGAAGATGTTGGAGGATGGTAGTAGTAGCACCGAGCAAAGTAGTAAGCAAGTGGTTATTGCTATCGTGAGTTTCATCATACCGGAGATCCTAAACGAAATGTTTTCTTCCTGTTTTTTCATATTGATTCTGTTTTCAGGATGAAAGATGGACTGTCATGTTGTGACCATCACTATTAAAAGAGATGCTCTATATGCTTGAATAATCTTCAAATACTGTTATTTATCATGTTTCCTAAATTGATGTTAAAAGAGAGAATTAGAGAAAACCACATCTTGAAGTTGAAATATGTTTAAATGAGAGAATTATCCAATAAGATTACTACATGTCATACATATTACTTATCATGTTTAATTATTTGAAATATGTTACCATATGCTGTTCAACAAAAATAAATATGTTTCCATATCACTAGGGGTTATCCCGCGCTACGCGCAGGATGTGTTCATACAATATTTTCTTATATATGTATTTTTTTTTTGCATACCGTTGTTTCAGAAAGAATTATAATATTTTTTCCGTTTACTAATATTTGTTTTTTATTATTTATTTTTATTGTAAGATTTTCACGTTTGTATGTTAGCGTGTAAGGCTTACCTCGAAAGGAAGCAACATCAAATTTCATTTTCTAATTATTTGTCTTCAGCATATGGCGCATATAGCTGCTTATGCAATAATTTGTATTTCGATGTTTTGTATTCGACTTTTGTAACCATGCTTGTACTCTGATTTTTTTAATGGAAGTAATTTAGTCGGAAAAAGAAGATTTTTACGTTTGTGAAATGTTATATTATTACACCCTCTTATTTGAGATAATTTTTTTTTTCTATGATTATTTCTTAGATGGTCTATCTTTTTAAAAAAAATGTTATTTGTAGGACTAACGGTGTGCAGATTATTTTTTTAATTTTGTAGTTAGTATTTTCATCATTAGCATTTAAAAAAAATATTCACAGAAGTTATTAAATTGATTGGAAAAGCTTTAGATTTTATATTGTTATCATTTTCTTTACATGTGTATATGTGATCTACCATGTCATGTTCAATTCTAAAATAACATTTAATATTAAAGTATAATATATGTGGAGATCTTTTGCTTGTAGTTATTTTGCATGGTAAAAAAATAATATTAATAATTTCTGTCATTCATGAGCTGGTTTGATGCCCTCATATTTTCAATTTTTTTTGTAACGCTGAATTCATGAAATAATAAAAAATTAAAAAAAAACAGAGCATGTAGTTTAGGGAACATCCCAGAGAAAATATAAATAAAATGATGCCAATAAACACCTTATATTATAAAAAAATGATGCCAATACTTGGTATTAATGGTATTGATTGTCTGATTAGGGGATCCCAATTACATCGTATGTGGCATGATCGTATTTGGTATGCTAGCAAACTTATCTTCAAATATATATTTTCCCCTTTTACCAATTTTTCGTAGACTGTTTACAGAATCATCGAAGAAAAATCTTGTTGTTGGAGTTGTATGAAGTTCCAGTTTTCCTGCAGTAATTGAATATTTTGTCCTTTGGTAATTGTTTTTCATAATTGTTTATTTAAATTCTATTGTTTATGTACCTCTGTATATTTTTGGGTTGATACTTGTGACCAACATAATTGAATGTTTCTGTTCTTTGATGCACATGATTTGTTGGAATTTTTTCGTATGTTCATCCCATATAGATAGTTTGATAAGTTTGTTCCTGGAATAATTTTGTGACCATCATAAGTTAAGTTTATGTCTTATTTTTGTAAAACAATTTATGAAATTAATTTTGTTGGTATTACCTGTTTATCAATTTTTAAAAGTCTACGCTAATCAATTTTTAAAAGGCTACTCTCGGATATGTTATTTATAATTTTTTTTGCTACTATGGTATTACGAAGATGGTTTCATGATAATATTTGTGACTTTATAAATCCAAAACAATTATATGTTTATCGAATATAAAAATAAATAAATGATAAGTTGATTTATTTAATTTTAAAATTTGATTTCTCTAATTTTTTGTAATTATGCATGTGAAATTTGAGCATAAATACATATTTTACTTTAAAGTTATCCGTCGACTAATTTGTCATCAACTATTTTAAAACAAATTCATTATAATGGTTGTATATATTTTTGCATATTATTTTTTTCCAAAAACTTTTTGATTGATTGGCTTGTTCGTGTTAAGTAGAGCTTAAGGTTTTATGTAGTATATTTATATAGATTTTCTTTTCAGTGTATATGTGTTACTAAAAATAAAAGCGAAAATATATTTCATCATTGGGGCATACCCAATACCATGGAAACACAAAGGGATTAAAAGTCAAATGTTTTTTTAATAACTCAGCAAATCACCACCATCTAAAGACAAATGAGCAAATCACCATCATCTAAAGACAAATGAAGCACCATTAAAAATGAAACCAAATTCCAAAACAACTGCTTTAACACAATCTAAAGCAGGAAGGATGAATGAATGATCCCATGATTTTCCAGAGAGACCTGCAATCTACAACATATCAAAAAATAAAGTTCCAGTCACATGTGTTTAAAACGAAGAATAAACATGAAAGGTGAAACATAATGAGAAAGAGAGAAAGATTTTAACCATGTATTTTCTCTTTGAGAACTCTGTGACCCTGCAATACATATGGACATATGGAAATAAGAGTTCATAATTTGATCAAACTCCCGGATGAATTCAATTGCCAAAACCTTTATGATCTATTCTTTAGAGATTCAGAGCAAACAAAGAATTAAGTTATACAGCAAATGATTGGTCCTTCTCTACGTAAATGTTAAGAAACAAACAAAAATAGAGAGAGGTATATAAGTTTTCGGTACTCCAGAATTAAATTGAAAGAAGACACATAATAATGTAATTTTTTATTCATATAGTTTTATTTCTCACTGCCATGTGTTTATAACGTCTTTGCTTCGTCCTCCTCTCATCGCTAAAACGTTCACCCCCAGAGAACCCGTAAAAACATGGGTAGACGACCTATTTCCCCACGAACTATACCCATATCACACCAGATCCCCACGGAACTATGACCTCTGTATATATCCCTAAAAAATAAAAGTTAAAGACCTAAATCCCCCCCAAAATAAAGTTCGAAACTTAAATCCACACAGAACGAAAGTTGAAAACTAAAATCCCCATACAGATCGGTTTAAAACGGTTTACTGTTTTGTAATTGTAGTTAACCATCTAAAACCCGAGAATTAACCGATTATGACCCGTTTACGACCCGATTAAGGTTATTAAACCACGGTTTACTTACCCACCCGAGAAAAAAAAACCCAAAAAATTACAAACCCTAAATCAAAATCCCCAAATCGAAAACCCCCAAAATCTTAGAACCCTAAATAAAAAAATCCCTAAATCAAGATTTCGATCAAAAATTCCCAAAATCTTAGAACCCTAAATCAAAAATCGTGGTCAATGGCACTAGTCATTCGAGGTTTTGGCGAAGAAGACTTCGATGAAGAAGCAGTGGATAGAGATGAGTTCGAAATCGAGCAGTTGGTGTCGGAATTTGTCAATGAGCCTTCGATCCACCACGACCAGATGGCTGAGAGTGATGACGACGGAGAGAAATCTCAGAAGACGCCGAGAGAGAAGACCCACATCAGACGTGGTGAAGGGAGATTGTACAAGCACCAAACATTCTTCAACGGCGTGGCTTTCAAGGAGTGTGTTCTGGACTATGCATTGAGAACAGGTCGAAATGTGAAGCAACAGAGGTATGATAGAGATAAGATAGCATTTAAGTGTGTTGGTGGTGATCGTGAAGGTGTAGGATGTAGTTGGAAAATTTATGCTTCTAGTCTACCTAAAGATCCTCTGTGGAAAGTTTGGATCTTTGAAGATAAACATAGTTGTGTGCCTAATGGACAATGTGAGATGCTAAAGGTGCCACATATAGCTAGGTTGTTTCTAGACAAAATCCGTGATGAACCAGAATACTTCTTGCCCATGAAGATTGAGGAAACTGTTTTAGAGAAATGGGGAATCACCGTGTCTAGGAATCAATGTCAGGCTGCTAGGAAGACGGCATTGAGGTGGGTTGAATGTGAATACGGTCATCAGTTTGCCCGTTTAAGAGATTATGCGGCTGAGTTAATTGACTCAAACAAGGAGTCGACAGTGGTGATTGATACATTGACAGGTAAAGAGGAGTTTAACAGGTTCTACTTGTGCTTTAATGCCATCAAAACAACTTGGAAAGAGACATGTAGGCCATTGATAGGAGTTGATGGCACCTTCCTCAAACACAAGATGAAGGGACAATTATTGGTTGCTTTAGGAAGAGATGCATATAATCGTATATATCCAATAGCATGGGCTGTTGCTCAAGCGGAAAATACGGATAACTGGTGCTGGTTTGTGAAGAAGTTAAATGATGACTTAGGTTTGAATGATGGTGATGGTTTTATTATGATCTCGGATAGGCAAAAGGTAATGTCTTCTGGTTTATTGTGTTTTCTGTTTTGTTTTCGGGTGTTTTGTGTTTTGGTTTACTTTAACTTGGTTGTTTGTGTGCTTGTGTTTGTCTTTCAGGGCTTGATTACAGCTGTCCAGTTAGAGCTGCCGAAGATAGAGCATAGAATGTGTGTTAGGCACATCTATGCTAACCTAAAGAAGAATCATGGGAGTAAAAAAGACATGAAGCCTTTGATATGGAGGTTGGCTTGGAGCTACAATAACGCAGAGTTTGAACAACGATTGGATAGGATTTGCTGCTATGACATTGGCGTCTATAATGATGTGCAGAAGACAAATCCTAAGAGCTGGGTAAGAGCATTCCAGAAGCTGGGAAATTACTGTGAAGATGTGGAAAATAACTCCACTGAGTCTTTCAACAACACAATTAGAAAGGCAAGGGATAAGCCATTTGTGCCGATGCTAGAGATGGTTAGAAGACTTGCTATGGCACGTATTGCCAAGAGATCTGCTATATCTCATGACCACAAAGGTAGTGTTTTAGTGTTTATTATTTATTATTTATTATTTATTATTTATTATTTATTATTTATTATTTATTATTTATTATTTATTATTTATTATTTATTATTTATTATTTATTATTTATTATTTATTATTTATTATTTATTATTTATTATTTATTATTTATTATTTATTATTTATTATTTATTATTTATTATTTATTATTTATTATTTATTATTTATTATTTATTATTTATTATTTATTATTTATTATTTATTATTTATTATTTATTATTTATTATTTATTATTTATTATTTATTATTTATTATTTATTATTTATTATTTATTATTTATTATTTATTATTTATTATTTATTATTTATTATTTATTATTTATTATTTATTATTTATTATTTATTATTTATTATAATAAACAAGCTCCATTTATCTCTATAATATTATTTAAGAAAACATTTTTAAAAATAAACTTTGTTTTGTAAGTTATTGACATTACAAATAACAAAGAATAATTGAAATAGGAAATGATATAACTTCTTAATTATTGATTAGAAAATGGAAAGTATATATTTTGTATTAAAGAGGTGATTTATTATTTAACTTCTTAATTATTTTTAATACTATGTATTTTAAAATAATAATCAATTCATATATATTTAAAATATATATATATATATATATATATATATATATATATATTCAAAAACTTGCTATATTTTTCACTATAATTTTTTATATTTTATTTGAATATATATCGAAACAAAAGTTAAAAAATATTTTACTAATTTTATAAAAAGTTAGACACAAGAAAACTATTTTTTTTTAGAAGAGTTCGTAGACTAACCACAAAAACTAGAGTCATTTAACGGTGCATATTAGAGTTATGTTTTCAAGATTATAAGTTTTTGCGGGTTAGCCCGAATAATATTTTATTTAACTGCAAAACAGGTTTTTAAAACTAATTATTACAAATTGACAACGTTATCTATAATCATTATTTTAGTCATATTGTAAAATTGAGATAAAAACAATATTTTTTAAAAAAATTACTCCGCGCTATAACTAACGCGAGTTAAATCCTAATTTTGATTGAAAATCATTTTATTATACGGGTCTAAATGGGTAAACCCATTTAAACCCATTTATTTCAAACTGTTAAATGGGTTTAAATGGATTTTTGTTTTTAAAACAGAACCCATTTAGACCCGCGAAATTCTAACGAACGCAAATCTTTTGAAGAGAGCAGTTTTCTCCTCAGAACGCATTAGTTCTGAAGATAGGCTCGAGCTGGAGAGTGTGGTAAGGGCTTCAAATTCATGCCAACTTATGTTCAACGAACTGAAACATATATAATACTAGGAGAGTCTTTGTTCTCGCAAGTAACTTTTACTATGAGTTTTATATTTTTTCAAGGTGGTGGTACAATCCTAATTAACCCCGTTTAGACCAAGATTTCAAACAAAAAAAAAATTGGCAGAAGCTTCTAATTAAGCACCATGTGCTAAGATTTCCTGCACAAATCTAACAGATTCGTTTTGAACTTGTCCTCTTTAACATTCACCTCTCTAGGAACTATGTGGAGCTCTTTATTTTTAGTTCATGGTTTTGTAAATGTTGTATCCTTTAAAATCTTAATCTCTATCAGAAGAGAAACTTAAAAAGGTTGCTAGTTATAGTAAAATAAAATTACAGTAGACCTCAAATTAAGGAATATGAGACAAGTAATCCACAAAATCAAAAACCTGAGATAGAAACATGAAACTCAACTACAATTAACCAAGTTGCTTTGGCCCAGTGGTAAGGAATGTCTATATGGGCTTCACCCATCTGGGTTTGAGTCACTTTGGCCACATTGGATTTAACATGGCTTCCTCTGGCCTATGGGAATTAGTCGGGTGTGTAGCAAGCCCCGGGTTATCCCATATTAATAAAATAAAAAAAAATAAAAAAAAAACTCAACTACAATTTGATAAATCGTCTGCGAGCACTGTTAGAAGAACATGAGATTTTCAACCTGACCAGGGAAGATAGAGATTGTATGACGATCCGAAGCATTATCCCAAGATTGAAGTTTCTTTTCTGTGATGCCTTCAATGTCGACTATTCTCATGCTATTTTTCTTGGGATCATAATACAAACCATAAAATGGTGGCGCGCGCAAAGTTTCTAGTGCCAAAACAAACTCTCCTGCATCATCAATGGCACAAAATACTTGAAACATGGTTTTCAAGCCAGCTAAACGAGGCAAAGCAAAAATCTTATTAGACCATTCATGTTTTGCAGCATCCTCTAAAACCCACAATTCGGTTAAACCAGAGTAATCGCAAAATCCGAGAGAGAACATGAGAGCAAGCTTTCCGTTGTATCTTGTCATCCTTGTAAACTTTGTTGCTCTTTCTGGTGGTACTTTGATAAGATCAAATTTTTCAGATCGAACATCAAAACTCATGACTGCATGATCTTTGTGAAGGAGACGCGTACCCGTGTCAAAATAAGCTCCATAGTATAAAACCCCATCTATACATATATGAGGAGTTTCAGGAGAGTGAGGAGGACAATTTTCAACCATCCTCCACGAATTCCCATTTCCCAATGTCAAAACTTGAATCTTCTGAGCCAAACCACGCCCTCTACGAACGTGCATTGCTCTACTCATACACAACATCTTGTAATCACCATCGATGGGATCATAACCCAAGAAGTGGTACATACGTATCCTATGAGAATCCATCTTGGGCAAAGCAATGGATCGTCTCGTGCTAGGGTTGTATACCATGAGTTTAGAAGGAGGTCCATAGCAAATCAAACCGTGGACAGATGGAAAAATGGCTGTGTACGGTTGAGAATGGCATTTCATATGGTAACTTGCTACAGAAGATAATGATTCATCACCATTTTGGGGTTGACTCGAGGAGAAGAAGAAATGTCTTCCATGACGCTTGCTCTTGAATGTGAAGATGAGACTTTGCGGATGAGTCGACGACGACGTCTTGATCAAGTACGATTTCACGAAATCTCGGTTGCGAATGATGGATCTCCAGGGCTTCGATACGCAGAGGAACCTTGCTAGGGTTTTAACAGACAATCCTTTGAGTATATCTGGAATGAGATCAAGCGGAATCGAATATGATTTTCCTCCACTTGTTCTTATATCATCGGAGATCTTTTTCTTAGCAAGCTTCTGTAGAATGTAAAGCTTGATTATATTATTCACAAAGATTACAACATATATACTTGTACAAAGTGAGCCACTAGGGCTCGAGAGTTAATGAGGATTCCATAAACTAGAGAAGACAATATTGTGTAATAAAGTTGTTTCCTTCTTGTATCCTTAACACGCCCCCTCAAGATAGAGGGGGAAGTGCCACTCCAATCTTGTCACGCAGTTGAAGGAAACGAGCTCGAGGTAGTGGTTTGGTTAAGGCATCTGCTAGCTGGTCGTGAGTGTTGACGTGCGATACGCGAAGCATGCCGTTCTGAATTTGTCCCCGTATGAAGTGATAGTCAAGTGCCACATGTTTCATTCGTGTGTGAAAAACCGGGTTAGCGCGGAGAAACGTAGCCCCGACATTGTCGCAGTAGATCACAGGTGCGACCGGTAGTTTGATGCCAAGCTCAGATAAGACGTTGCATATCCATTGAATCTCAGAGGCTGTGTTGGCAACATACCGTATTCAGCTTCGGTGGAAGACCGATCGACGCTTTTCTGTTTGTTACATGTCCATGATATCGGATTTCTGCCCAAGTAGACAATGTAAGCGTTCGTGGAGATGTAATCGTCAGAGTCCCCTGCCTAGTCAGCATCTGAGAAAGCATGTAGTGACAGAGTGTTGGCGGAGGAGAAGTAGATGCCGTGTGTAGTTGTGCCTGCAAGATACCAGAGAATTCTCTTCGCCGCTTGCCAGTGATCGTGTGTTGGACGATGCATAAATTGAGATAACCGGTTCACAGCGTAGGCGATATCAAGACGAGTAAATGATAGGTATTGCAGGATTCCAACTAATTTTCGAATATTCAGATGGATCCGAGAGGGTCATACCAGACATGAGTGTGAGTTTTGGTGAGGTAGCCATTGGTGTTGTCACTGGTTTGGCATCGAGCATGTTGTGCTTGTGCAGAAGATCCAGAACGTATTTCCTTTGTGAGAGGTGCAACCCTTTTTCCGTTATGTGGACTTCGAGACCAAGGAAGTAATTGAGGTCTTCATGATCTTTTACAGAGAAACGATCCGCGAGTGATTGGAGAATGCGAAGAGCACTGCTTTGGCAACTTCCTGTGACCAAGATATCATCAACATACACCAGGAGATAGATGAATTCAGTACCCAATTTCAGTGTGAACAGAGATGTATCTGAAAGTGAGTTGTGGAAACCGATCTCCAGCATATATGTCTTCAATTCCGTGTACCACGCGCGAGGAGCCTGCTTAAGACCGTAAATGGCTTTGCGAAGCCGGCAGACATGCGTCAGTTTGTCGGGGTCAACGAATCCCGGAGGTTGCTCCATGTAAATTTCCTCGGTTAGAGTCCCATGAAGGAACGCGTTGTTCACATCAAGTTGCTTAATTGGCCAGGAACGTGTCACTGCTATGTCGAGGACAAGTCTGATTGTCGTGGACTTAATCACGGGACTGAATGTCTCCATATAATCACGACCCAATTATTGATTGTATCTTTTCGCAACAAGCCTAGCTTTGGCACCTGTGTAACGATCCATCAGGGAAAAATTTATGTTTAAATATCCACTTACAGCCGAAGACATTCTTGTCAGGGGGTCGTGGAACCAGATTGTAGGTTTGGTTCCGTGCGAAGGCATTGATTTCTTGGGAGATTGGACTTCTCCATTTCGGGTATTTCATTGCCTGATTCACCGTCATTGGTTCCGGTGGGAAAGAGATTGTCGCAGCGGCGGTGAGGGAGAACTTGGTGACTGGTTTGACGATGTGGTTTTTCCGGCGAGTTTGCATCGGATGTGTGTTTACCGGTGGTGGAGTTGTCACAGGTGCAGAGGTGGAGGTGGATGGATCGGGATTTTGTCTTTGAGTCTCGGGTATGTTATTTTCAGGTGGATTTAGGAGTGGATTTGGGTCTGTTTGGTTATGTGATTGTTGGTTTGTGGTTTGTGATTGTTGGGCCTGGTAAGTTTTGGGTAATGGGCTGACTTGTTGGGTTAACTCTGTTTTCTGCATGTGGATTCTCGTCACGACGAGGAGTCGTGGGGTCAAGGGCTAGTATGCCCTTATTGATTAGAAAAAGTGCTCAGATGTCTCTGGGTAGTAAAATGATAACTTTATCCTTAATGAAGGGTTATAAGGGTTAAATATAATTAAATCGGTAAGGGGACAACGAAAAACACGGTAGGTCAGTGGTTGTGAGCTCCACGCGCGTCACCCGCGGGCGCGCGCGACCAGGGTTCGAATCTCCTCTGCGTGGTATAACCAGATAATACTAAGGTATAACGGTGATACTATGAGAATAATAGGAGATACTGGTAATACCAGTAATACCAGCAATACCAGTACAACTAGGGTAATACTAGGGGATATCAGTAATACTGGTACAACTGATGTTATAACTATGGCGTTTATATTTCATTAAAAATAATAATTAGGGAGGTGATATTTACTTTAAAAAGTTTCAGGGGTATTTTTGTCGTTTCCTAAAAGTGAGGG
This sequence comes from Eutrema japonicum, assembly GCA_030161315.1. Classification (NCBI taxonomy): domain Eukaryota; kingdom Viridiplantae; phylum Streptophyta; class Magnoliopsida; order Brassicales; family Brassicaceae; genus Eutrema; species Eutrema japonicum. The sequence goes on along the minus strand of BSQW01000010.1, from coordinate 3,672,537 downwards.
GCTATAGGGATTAGTCGGGGACAATAGTAATTTAAAAGTCCTCTGAGGGACATAGGAGACGATTACCCGGAGTCGTGAGAGGAATCGAAACAGGAGAATTTTCCATTGCCGTCGGCGGAGCAGGCTGGTGAAGATCTGTTGTCGGGGTCCCTCTTGTGATGTTGGCGGCGGCGACAATGGCGATACGAGTGGCGTTGAGATCGAGATGAATTGTCGGTGGTTGGATTTAAGATTCGCGGCGGAGGAGCATCTTTTGGATGTGCAGGTTTAGTGAAATTGATGAAGGGGAAGGACGCTTCATCGAATTTCACATGTCGAGAGACGAAGATTCGACCAGTACTTGGCTGGAGACAGAAGTACGCACTTTGGGTAAGGGAATATCCCAAGAACACGCAGGGGCTGGATCGATTCTGCAATTTGTTGCCGTTGTATGGTCTGAGCCAGGGAAAACATAGACATCCAAATACCCGAAGCTTATTGTAGTTGGGCGATTTTCCAAACAACTTTTGAAAAGGTGATTCCATGTTCAGTACCGGTGTCGGTAGGCGATTGATGAGATATACGGCAGTTGCAAAAGCGTATGACCAATACGATTTTGGTATGCCGACATGAGTGAGTAATGATAGCCCCGTCTCCACCACATGGCGATGCTTTCTCGCCGAGACGCCATTGTGCTCCAGTGTGTGTGGAGGAGACGTGAAGTGAGATATGCCTGCGTTGGAGAGAAAGCTTCTGAGAGCGACAAACTCACCACCATTATCGGAATATAGCGTTCCAATTCTGCAGTTGAATTTGTTCTCCACCAGCTCCTTGAAAGGTATTATCATATCACGAACTTGGGATTTTGTTTTGAGTGGGTAAAGCCAGGTGTATCGGGAGTAGTGATCGATTAGGATGAGGTAGTATTTGTAGTTGTCGGTGGACTGAACTGGTGAAGTCCAGACATAAGAAAAAATGTATTTGAGGAGACGAGTGGAGGTAATAGAGGTTTGGAAGAAGGGAAGTTGGTGGCTTTTATTTATTGAGCAATCGTTACATAGAGAGTTCGATGCAACTGATTGCGAACATGGTAAAGAAAAACGGGAGATGACTGTTTTTAGAGTGGATGAAGAGGGATGGCCAAGACGGTAATGCCAGTCATGCTGAGATGGTTTGAGAGATGCAGACGCAAAGAATTAGTTGACGGTAGAGGTAGAGAATGGCCACGCATATAGCTCGTCATTAGTCTTGCCTTGGAGCAATGGGACCCCCGAGAATAGATCTTTCACCTGAAAGTGTGCTGGTAAAAATTCCACAGAGACTTTATTAGCATTGCAAAGTCGATAGACAGAGATGAGGTTCTTATGAATATGTGGAACACAGAGAATATTATTTAAAGTCAGGGGTCTAGATGGTGAGGATAGAGATAGGGAACCAATATGTGTGATTGAAAGACCTGAGCCGTCTCCGATAAGGACAAAATCATTGCCATGATATGGCTGGTGTATGGCAAGATTATTGAGGTCGCTTGTCATGTGATGCGTTGCACCGTTGTCCAAGAGCCATGTATCTGCTGGTGATGAAGATCCGAGTGCTAGATTTGCAGATGGCTGCCACAGACGATTGTATTGCTGCATCTGAGTGACTGGTGAAGCAGAGTTGTGAGCTGAGAGTTAGGGACATCTCTTGGCACTGTGACCTTGGATTCCACATAGTTGACATCGACCTTGGTATCCTTTTGTGATTCGTGAGTCCTGCCTCTGATTGTTATATTGATTCTTGTACTGGTTGGACGGGTTATTCTGGTTCCAAGATTGTGTGAACCGTTGATTCTGTTTGTTGTTGTTGTAGGTTCTTTGTTGTGTATTTGCCAGATTCGCAGAGGCGGGAATGACATCAGACACCGTTGATGTGGAGAGCAACTTGGCCTCTCGATTCAACAACTTTTCGTGGATTTTCGTGATTGAAGGAGGCGTTTCTCTGCCTTCGATCTGATCAGCAATGGACTTGTACTCTTCAGGAAGACCATTCAAGATGTACTCTATCTGATCCTCATGATCTAATGGTTTCCCAAGTAGAGCCAGTTCATCAAATCGGGTTGTCAGACCTTGAACATATTCATGGATTGATTTATTGCCTTTGGACCAGTTTTTCAACACTGATACTTGATTTGGTTGGTGTGTCCTCTGCTAGGTTTGGCATAGGTCGCAGCCAGGGTACGCCAGATCTCTGCCGACGTCTTTGTTTTGGAGAGAATCGATTGTATGGACATGGAGATGGCACCGAGCAGACCACTGTAGAGAAGCATGTCCTCGCGTTTCCATTTTGAGTGATCTGGATTTACTGTTGTCGTCCCTGCATTGGTGACGGTTGGTGGAGGAGTGGGAGTAGTGCCATCAAGGAATCTAGCTAGTTCATAGCCATCGAGAAGAGCATGTACCTGAAGACTCCACATCAGGTAGTTGCTTGTGGTAAGTTTTGTGACATTGGACATGTTCACGTTGAGGATTGTTTGTTGATTTGTGTCAATGATTTGAGCAGTGTGGCCTTCCATGGGAAAAGGAGTGATAGAGATGACGAGGGTAGAGGAAGAAGAAGAAGAAAAGGGCGGCTGGAAAAAAAATTAGGTTATTAGAGGTGGTTCTGATACCATGTAGAATGTAAAGCTTGATTATATTATTCACAAAGATTACAACATATATACTTGTACAAAGTGAGGCACTAGGGCTCGAGAGTTATTGAGAATTCCATAAACGAGAGAAGACAATATTGTGTAATAAAGTTGTTTTCTTCTTGTATCCTTAACAGCTTCGCCTTCTGTCTTTCCATGGCGCCGGAGAAACGAAATGGTGTCTCCTTTTTGTACACGAAGAGAGGAAAAGAAACGAAGCAAATATGGGTGTCGTTTTTGCGTTCTTCTCAAGTCACATTAAAAAGTGGTGGCTACTAAGTCTAAAAAAAGATGGGGAAAGGGCCAATATCAGCTTCTTTTTATTGTCATGACTAGATCTGGGCATTCGGGTTTCGGGTCGGGTTCGGTTCAGTTCTGGCCGGGTTTGGATCGGTTTTGGGTACTCGAAATTTATCATAAATACTCGACAAAAACTAAAAAAATGGTTCATTTTAAATAAAGTTTGATTAAATTTTGCAAAAATTATTTAATTTTGACAAATATAATTAAAGATTTTGGATATTTCTGGTATTTTGGTTCTTTCGTTTTAAACATAACTTATATATTCGGTTTATAATTATAATTATGAGTATTTTGGTTCTTTCAAGTCTAAATATATATAATATTTTTGGATATATAATTATATTTCATATATTTTGGATATCCATACGGGTTTCGGTTCAGCAACCCGAAATATTTTATAAGAGGTACCATTCGGGTATTTATAAAAATTCGGTTCGATTCGATATCTCCTAATTCGATTCAGTTCGGTTTTTCGATTTCAGGTATTTTTCTCAGGCCTAGTCATGACAGATCTGGGATAGTCGTCATGATCTGGGATAGTCAGAAGATCAACGAGATGGGTAAAGGACCAAAGTCAGCTTTACACACAGACGTGCTATTGCTGAATTATATATGTTTCAAAAGTACCCACAATATAAGAACATTGAAGATGACTCCGAGACCATCATCTTGTGGTCTACTAATTCAACCTGACTAGAGAAGAGATAATATAGAAAACAAATTTGTCGTCTCTTGCAACGTAGCAGCTTATGCTTATCCAAACCACGATTATCCAAACCACGAGACCACTCATACGATGACGGTCTAACACATGTGGTTCGACGCAAGGATCAGCTAATGAAGGCTATAGCTCTACCGGAACTCAACATCAAGTCGAAACAAAAAATTCAATGTAATTTCTTGCTTTAATCAAAAACTAGATTCTAAACTCGTGCGTCCGCACGGGAATTTGTTTTTGTTTCTCAAATTTTATAATATAATTTGTGTATATTTTTGTATTTAGATATAATTTATTGTATATTTAATTTTTGTCATATGAGACACATATTTATTTTGGTGTTTAGATATAATTTAATTTTTTTAATCCGCCATAGAACGGGAGTTCAATATGAAAAGTAATTTAAGTTCATTATGTTGACATAATCTTTTTCTAAGCCTCGCTAGGACGGGGATACGTTTTAATTTTTGTTTTCTGACTTTTAGTTCTACAATTTTAATCCACAACGAGGGTATGCGTCAAATTTTTATTTTTATTTGTTTTTTGTTTTTATGTTTTCTATTTTGTATGAAAAATATATTTTTGGTATGACATGTATGATTCAAAATTAGTGATTTTAGATATCCAAATTTCCCGACCCGTTTTGTTATATATAATTTCAGTTGTATATTTTATTTTAAATATATTTTCAATACCTAAAATATTCATTCGGAGTCTTATTCATTGTTTTGTTATTAATTTGGGGATAAAAAATAATCATAAATATTTTATATAATCAACATAAATATCATATCATTTACACCTACAATTAATCATAAATATTTTAATATTATCTATATGTGAATTTTATTTTTTATTTCAAATAAAATAGTATAGGAAGACGATCTATTTCCCCACAAGAAGTATCACATCTTTCCAAATGTCTTTTAAACAATGACCATGTTTCAAATCCCCACGAAAACAAAGTTAAAGACTTATATCCCCCGAAAATGTTCTAAACGTATATACTAACAGATGTCGGTTTTAATGATTTTCGATCTAAACCAGATAAAAAACACCAAACCACAAAACTAAACCGGACAAAAACTCCAATTTCCTAAAACCCAATCCGTATATCTGTCCAAAAACCTAATTCCCCCAAATAATAATATTTTATTTATTTCTTTATTATAATAATAATAATTGAAAACAAAAATCAGAAAACACAAAATGTTCGACCCATTTTAATATTTATATTTTATTTATAAATTTTATTACTATATAACTCATTCAAATCAAATTAATAAACTCAAATCCATCGACATCTTATTAATAAATTAGTTGTGTTTATTAAATTTGATTATTTAAACTAAATCTAAAATAATATCCAATTTTATCATTTTTAAATTGTTTTAATAAATTAATTGAGTTTATTGAATTCGAATATTTAAATTAAATCTAAATTAACATCCGAATATCATTTTTTAAATATAATAACTGATTTTCTGATTTTTGGTAAATAATCTAACCTATATTTAAGAAAATCCAAAATAATCTAAATTAATATTATAATTTTCGGAATTAAATTAAAATATAAATTAATATAATTTGTTAATTAATATTTCACTAAATTGACATGTTTAGAAACATGAATAATAGTTATCCAAATAAAAATAGTAGTTATCGAGGATATGAATAGTTTTAAATACATTTTTTCCTGTTTGGTCACAAAATAGCACTATATTTTAATAGATTAGATATATTCTTTTTTCAGTTTGAAAAATATTCAATTATAAATTCGAGTGTATTAATAAGATTTAAATTTAGAAGTAAGCATATTTTGTTATTAATTCCGAATATTTTGTTTGTAACTGTTGATGAAATCTTAGGAAATCTACATTAAATTCAAAATTTAAGATTATCTTTCAATGCAAATTGTTAATTTTGAATCTGTATAATTTTTAAAAATGATTATTAAAGTATTTGGCATAATCTAAATTCAAAAATTCAAAATAAGTAATATAATTTTCGTAACAAAATAATATTCAACATTTAAATTATTTTGTAATATGTAATTTATAATAATCAATTTTATTTATAATTTTAAATATTTAATTTGATTTTTTTGCATAATCTGAATTTTCTAATTACGAATTAAAATTAATATATATATATATATATATAATTGGATTAATTAATTAAAATACTTTTTAATTGAACCAAATATAATTAATAATTAATTTTTTATTTTAACCAAAAATATCTGTTTGGCAATAGGAATAGTAGTTATCCAGGAAAAGAATAAAAATTATCCTTAAAAAGAATAGAGTTATATACATTTTTCTGTTTGGTCATAAAATAGGGCAAATTGCTGTTTTTACACCAAAATTTCGTTTTTTGACAAAAATACACCGTCGTTTCAATCAAATATTGCGCTACACTTTCGGGGGTGGAAAATTACAGTTGCCCCCTTATGACCAAACAAAAAACTCGAAACCGCTATTACCATTTTAACCTTCGCGACATGTCAGACTTCTGTAGAGGTCTGACAATTAGACTCTAATAGAGGTCTGTTTGATTTCTCTTACCATACTTCTCTCAGACGTATTCGAGAAGTCTAATACAGATTAAAATAGTAAATTTAAATTTAAAAATTTTAAAAATATATTTTTTAAAAACGTTTTTCTACAATAATTAAATATAGACGATTCTGATGTATATAAATCCATATTTCATAAAATTGAATCAAATTAAATAAGGTTAGTTAATTATGCCTATACCTAAAAAAATATCAGACTTCTTCGAGAAGTCTGATACAGATTTAATTAGTAAATTTAAATTTAAAAATTGTAAAAAACAATTTTGTTAAAAATTTCTTATACATAAATTAAATATAGACGATTGCGAAGTATTAAAATTAAATTTCGTAAAATTGAATCAAATTAAAAACATATAAGGCAAAGTAGGTTGTAAACCTCAAAACATGTTTTGTAATGGAAACATTTACATATATAACTTTGTTGTTAGATTCATGGTTTACCAAATTTACATTTGAAATTTTAAATTTGCACATATGTGTTGTAATGTGCATATATTTCACGAATTTGATGCTTCCTATAAGTTATGTTTTAATATTGTCACTCATAAGTGCTAAATATTAGATTTAGGATTACTCAGACTTCTCGGAGAAGTCTGAGAGAATCGGGGTTTCTCAGACTTCTCAGAGAAGTCTGAAACGTATTTAATTTGAAAATTTAAATTTAAAAAATATTAAAAATTTAGTTTTTAGAAATTTTGACTACATAAATTACACATAATCATTGTTGCTGTATATAAATTAAAAGTACATAAAATTTAATCAAATTGAATCATTGGAGATGAATTTGGATATAAACACAAGTTTGCGGTTTCTCAGACTTCTCCGAGAGAAGTCTGAATTTATTTAATATGAAAATTTAAATTATAAAAATAATTATAAAAATTTTCATACAAATTTTTGATACATAAATTAAACATAATCATTGTAGATGTATATAAATTTAAATTACATAAAAGTTAGTCAAAATGAGTGAGTATGAGATAAATTTGGATCTAAACACCATGTAGGTAAGAGTTTACAGTTTACGGGCTCAATATTTGTTGGATTAGGGTTCAAAGTTTGTCCTTGGAGTGTAATTAACTATAAAAGAGTGTGAATATCGAGTTATATATTGCATTGTGCAAATAACAAAGAAAACAAGAGTTTTGTCTATGTTCGACATATGAAGTTGGATATCCTGTTCTTATTTGTAGGATTAGATTGAGAGTTTCTAATTTTTTAATTCATAATGTTTTTTTTACATATACTGGTTAGTTTGTGACTAAGTTAAACGAGTTTGATGTTTGTTATAAGTTTTCTATATAATATGATGGTATTTAAGTAGTAATTATCAAGTATAGGGTTTATCAGACTGCCATTTCAGTATGATCATGTCCATGGTTTATCAGACTTCTTGATGAAAACCTGTGAATTAACCTGAAATAAGTTACCCTACTTGTGATTTTACCCCCCATATATAAACTAAAGTTACCAACCCTAATATGTAAAAGTCATTATCGACTCTCTCTCTCTCTCTAAAACAGGAAGAATCTCTTTCTCTCTCTAAACTCTCTCAAACATCTCTCCGGAAACCCTCGTCGCCACCGCCACCGCCGTCGTCAGCTTCTTCAGTCTGGTAACTACCTCTCCTTTTTCGTGTCTCCTTACCAGTCCCTCCATCTATCTCTCTTCATCTTTTCATCACAACTCTATTTTCTTTGCAACTGAGTTAAGCTTCCTAGAAACAAGTTTTTCGCCTTCTTTTTTCATGTTCTTTGCCTAGATCTAAACAAACAGATGGGTTTTTAATTAATTCTGTTTTAGATCTACAAGATAGATGTCCATTTTTCTATATTTTTTGCTTAGATCTAAACAAACAACTAGATTTAATTATTTTTCTCGATTTATTTTTCTCGTCTGGTATCTAAACAAACAGATGAATTTTTTACTTTTCCCGTCTAGATCTAAACGGTATTTCCTAATCCGAATCTTTTGTCAAACAAAAGTTCTAGGTCTGGTATGTATTTTGATGCTTGGTTGTATTCAGTCCAAAAAAAACTTGAAAAATACTATATTAGAAGTCTGAAAGTGAATTAGACTCGATACGAAGTCTGATACTAGACTTGATTTGCATTAGACTCGATTAGAAGTCTGAAAGTATACTTTCATTTAATTAGACTCTGTTAGAAGTCTGAAATTTGACCGAGTTGTAAACCAAAAATTGAACCAACTAGTTTTAAGTTTTAACCTACCCAGAAAATATATCCCACATATAAAAGGTATTTCACTCACGAAAATACATTGTTGGAAAAAACAAACCTAGCCGTTTCTCTCGTGGCGATATCCTCCCCGCCGCCGATTTCCTCGTCGCCGTTGAATTTCTCGTTGGTCGTCGGCTCAAAACGGTAACTCTTCTTCACTCTTCCTGTGTCGTCCTCTTTTCGCCGCCGACAAAAACTCTCTCAAGATCTGTTTTTTTTTTGCAGATATGCTTGTCGCCGTCGGTTGCCTCTCCTCGCCACTGGATTTCACGTGTTGCTGGTGTGAAACGGTAAGCGGTCGTTATTCCTCTCTTCCTCTTCTCGCTGCTGAAGAAAACCCTAATAAGATTTTTTTTTCTTTGAAGATCTGCTTGCCGCCGCCGGATTTCACGTGTTTCCGCCGCCAGATGCTCTTCTCTCACCATCTGGCGAGCCATTGTACTCTTCTAGTTCTTTCTTTGCATTTTCCAGTGACCAAATCTTGGTTTTTGATGTTTATTGTTTGCTAAATCTTGGTTTTTGAAGCCTCTTTGTTGATATAAAACACATGATGATTTCAAGCCTACCCATATCGTAGTACATCTTTTCCTTTTAGTATCTTATACTTTATGCTCAGATTCATCATTTGCATCATGTATCCAGTTAGTGTAAGACCCTGCAACTGATTCCAATGCCATCTTTCTTTTCTGAAATTTTGCTTTTGCAGTGAAACCCTCCTCATCTTCTTTCTTCCTCAAGTTCTGAACTTTTTATTGTCGCTTCCTCAGGTTCATATCTTATTACACTCTTCTCTGGCTTGCTTATAATCTTGTGAACTCATGTTTCAACTATCTAACATACTATATTGAACTCCTAAGCTTGCTAGCATTGTGAAATCGTCTCCCGAGGTAACCATCTTTGTGTCCTTACCTTTTGTAGATTGATTAAAGAACAGATGCATCACTCATCTTATCTTTTGGAATATCCAGGTTTGATACTGCAACCGGATTACTGACCGGAACAAAAGATGGGACACTCGTCAACGTTTACTTGAGGTTATTTGGTCCTAAATCAGAAAATTCTCTTTGCATCCATATTCTCGTATTCCAGGTAGTTCTCAGTTATATATTCATCACCATTTTTACATAATGAAAATTATCGATACTGGTTTTGTGATACTATGTTTTGTTTCTACTACAGGCTCTAGCGTGCGCCTTCTATTTCATACTTCATCGAGTATGCTATTTATAAGATAAACTATAGGCCTATAACTAACTTCATGGTCTGATAGACTCTACAAATGGAGTGGATGATTGAGTCACCAAGAGCTTGTGGAGACAACAAAAGGAAATAGAAAGTGACGGTATAGACTGAAGTAGTGTTTAGTCCCAATGGGATGTGTTGGTGTGTACGAAAAACTCATTTTCTGTGTTATACAATTTGTTTTGATTAAGGGCAAATGGTTAGAATTTTTGTAATTCCAAATCTACTATCTCTTGTCTTGTTTTATTGATTATGTAATGCAAATTGAATATGCCGTTTGACATAGTTCCCAAATCAGCTTGTAAACAATTATTAACAGAACATAGAAATAATTCAAAGCAGAACTTAAAAACAATTTCTTAAGATTACATCTATAAAAGACTTATGTTACCTTACAACGTTACCAACATTTCGAGTTTTCGCCAAGTATCAAGTCTATAAGGATAAAACACAAGTTTTCATCACTATAAGGATAAAACACATAAGCTTATAATGGATATGATAACTCCACCAACTCGGTTTTCTTGTCCCGCATATAATCATCTTGTACCATCTCAACAAGTTCACAATATGTAGAACGATCGCCCAAAGTGATAAACCACCCTCATTTGAGAGTATCCACTACAAAATGCCAAATCTGGTCTCTCACAACCCATTCACCAAAATTAACAGGTAGATGCACCATATCTATAAAAACAATCATGGAAAAACAACATTAGCGATCTTAATGGAAATATCAGACTTCTTCACGAAGTCTGATTCTATTAGCTACAATGCCAGAATTATTAAAAAATTTATTTAAAAATAATTACCGAACATAAGCATGTAAAACTAACGCATGAGGAACATATACAACTAACACACATATGAAAAAATTAAAATCAACGAAATTCATCACAAATATACAAAAAACGGTTTAAAAACATTTGTCAATCCAGACTGCCAAAGAAGTCTGACAAAACAGTACGTCAGACCTCTATGGCAGTCTGAAAAAGAGGGTATTTTTGCAATTAGAATGTTACAAAGCATATTGCAGATGCCGTCTGACGAAAAGTTATCAAAGCAGACTTCTATCGCAGTCTGACAAAAAAGGGTATTTTTGCAATTGACCCAAACGTTGACTTTTTTGTCAGACTGCATTAGATGTCTGAGAAAAAGAAAAATGTATTTCTTCAATTGACCAAAATTTTGACTTTTTTGTCAGACTTCTCCTGCAATCTGAAAATATTATGGGGTAGTTTTGCAATTGACTGAAGTTTGACTTTCGTTCCCAGATTTCCAGCGCAGTCTGAAGAAATTCGTCAGACTGCGATAGAAGTCTGACAAAAATTGGTGTATTTTTTGCGTTGACCAAAATCTTTGATATCAGACTTCTTTAGCAGTCTGACGGATTTCATCATTTTCAGACTGCCATAGAAGTCTGAAATTTTTTCCCTCCTATTCAGACTGCCATAGAAGTCTGATACTTTTTCCCCCATTTTGGTCAACTTTTGAAAAATTTCGGTCAATTACTACGAGTACCCTGTTTTTTTTTCAGACTTTTGATTCCGTATGAAAAAACAGTCAACTTCCGGTCAAAGTCACTCATTTTTCTGTCATACTGGATATGAAGTCTGAATAAAAAGTCAAGTTTTCAGTCAATTGCAAAACTACCCTATGCTTCGATTATAGGATTTTTCTTGATTTTTTTGTTTTCAAAGGAAATTACCAGACTTCAATTTTAATCTGAGTATTTAAAAGTCAATTGCAAAACTACCCTCTCGTTGACCATATGGGTTTCATCAGACTTCTAAAGCAGTCTGAGTATACAACTCAGATCTGAAAATCGACGATATGCAAAAATTCGTACCTATATCCCATTAGAGTTTGTTTTCACCCTCGTCGAGCATCCAGAACGTCTAATATCACCGAAATCCCGCAAGCCCAGTCGTGTTTTGCCATTTTTATGCCATAATTTGCGATTTCGGTACGTTTGAATCGGAAAATCAGTGGAAAAATGGGAGAAATCGGAGAGAGAAGTCGCGATAAGTGTTTATGAGCTCTATTCTTGAGCTTTAATGGCGGGAAAACGGGTTAGTTACTGCATTAACTCGTCGACGATGGTGGTTGTCGTGGAGGTTGAGAATTGATGGCAATGGCATTTCCGTAATTAAGTTAGATCTGAAATTTTTTTTTGTCTTTTGAAAAAAACGTTAGACTCTAACAGCAGTCTGAGTAATGGTATTTTCGTGAATACCCAGATTCTTAAAGGGTAATTCGTGGGATTCTGAAAAAAGATGATAGGAAGGGGGTATTTTTAGCTTTGACTTCAAATTGTAGGGTATTTTGGCAAAAATGCCCATAAAATATCACTCTATTTTAATAAATTAGATAGAGGCAATCATTGTAGGAATTTTTTTTTTTTTGGTTTGAATACAATTTTAAATTCAATTCTAAAAAAAACGATAATGGGTAGGGTATATTTAGGGAAAAACGGTCAATTCCTACCCATATTATTTTAAATGGTGCAGATTCGTACCTGCCAAATTTAAGTGTCCAATTTCATACCTAAACTCTTCAAAATTTATACATGGACTATTCTTTTTTGGCGAAAACAAACATTGACCAACACCCCGTTAGTCAACCCCATAACACCGTTAACGGTGAGAACTCTCGTGCCACGCCCCGTTGTCACGGAATGATAAAACGACGTCGTTTTGTTTTAAGGAATTAAAACCTAATATATCCCAACAATTCCAAAATCCTTTGTCGTGGTGGTGAGATAGAGGGGATCCTGTGAGATAGAGACTAATAGGGTTTTGCGATTCTTCGAAAATCTGTTTGAGTTTGACGCAAATCGATAATTTTGAAAGAAAGAGAAGGCAATTTCGAGTTTGGGGATACAATTCGACTTCTGGATTGCTTTAAAATAAGGTAATTCGAAATTTTAGGGTTTTGATTTTGGTGTAGATGTTATAACTTTTTAATGGTTTCGAATTGTTTAATCCTTACGACTTTTTTAAAAATGATTTTCAGTGATTCAGATTGCATGTTTCTCATCTACCATGGTGGCAAGTTTGAGAAATTGGAAAACGACACTCCATTACGCCGGTGGCTCTGTGCACGAACTTCGAGCACCGCCGCCATCAATGTTTCAAACGTTACCTATGAGTTTGTATGGGCAGAGAGTGTGGTACAAACTGCCTTACGAAGCTCTTAGTGAGCTGAAGGTTTTGTTGACTGGTTTTGGAAATTTTTAGAAAACGTGTGAAGCAGCTAGATGGACTAAACAAGTTGAAATCTATATGGAAAAAGATGAAGACATCGAAGAAAATCATAACAATAATCAAGGAAGAGATGGTGATGAAGTAAGAGGCCGAGATGAAGGAATAGATGATAAAAATGAAGGAAGAGATGGCTTTCAAATAAGAGATGAAGGACGAGTTCAAAATGACATGTGTAATGAGCAAGCTCGTGTGGAAGAGATAGTGGCGACATTTGTTGATGAGGAGGAGAATGATGATTACTATCGAGAAACGCCTCCTCCTTCGGACAATGAAGGAGAAAGAAACGAGAGTTGTTATGAAAGTTGGAGAAGAGGTAGTGGAGAGCTCAAAATCAGCCAAGTTTTTGAAAGCGTGAAAGTGTTTAGAGAAGGTGTGTTGGAGTATGTTCTTAAAGGAGGTTGGAATATTCAGTACAACCGATGGGGATCAATTAAATCAGGGGCAAAGTGTGCCATAGAAAACTGCAAATGGAGAATCTACTGCTCTTACGAAGATTCAGTTTCTCAATGGATGGTCAAAACATTTCAAGAAGATCATACATATCACAAAAACGGACGTTGCAAGATTTTGACATACATAACCTAAAACCTATGGCGATGCAACAAAGAATACATAAGCATTACAATGTTGATCCTTCACACTATCAATGTCGAAAGGTAAAGAAAAGAGCTTTGGCACTCATTGACGAAGAATGGGATAAGCATTATGCAAGGTTAAAAGACTATCGGGATGCAGTGTTAGAGTAAGACTTTCTTTTATTGTTTTCATATCTCTATTATTTGTTGATTTTTTTATCTTAATTCTGATGTATTTGATGTATATTGTAGCACAAATTCTGACTCGACGGTAGAGCTTCGAACAGTTATTGGAGAAAATGGGAAAGAAGTTTTCGACAACTTCTACATGTGTTTTGATGGATTGCGCAAAACTTGGCGGAATCACTGTCGACCCATCTTCGGAATAGATGGTTGCTTCTTGAAGTAGAATGCTAAAGGTTAGCTATTGGTAGCCGTTGGAAGAGACGCGAACAATCAGATATACCCTTTGCATGGGCAGTTGTTCAAGCGGAGAACACCGAAAGTTGGGTTTGGTTCATTCAGCATCTCAAAAAGGACTTGGATCTTCGAAATGGTTATGGTTACACTTTGATATCCGATCGGCAGAAGATATGTCGTCCACACTAACTCTTTTAAGAGAAAAATGAGGTGTATTAATTTAACAGGGGCCGAGAGTGTCTACTCACTAAACAAGGATCATTGAAACTCTTTCAAGGATTACTTAGGGCTGTGAATGAAGAACTACCACAGATTGAGTACCGGATGTGTGCAAGACACATTTATGGAAATATGAAGAAAGCTCTTCCGAAGAAACCTCAAATGAAAATTTTGTTTTGGAATGTTGTGGAGAGTTTCAATGCGGCTGACTATGAAGCAAATTTGAAGAAGATGGAGAACTATGATGAAGAAGTCTATGCCGCCTTCAAGAGCCGAAATCCAGAAAATTGTAGTAGAGCTTATTTTAACACCACTTCTTGTTGTGAAGATGCACTCAACAATTTTTCTGAGTCATATAACAAGGCAATTGACAAGGCGCGTGCAATGCCATTGGTTCAGAGTTTGGAGACAATGAGAAGACAAGCTATGGTGAGGATCACTTAGAAGGAGAAAAACGGATAACCATAAATCCAAACACATTTTAAAGGTTGGCCTTGTCATAGCGGAAGAGGACAAACATGTGAAATATTGCAGGTCACTCCCTGGGCGTGACCGTGTTTTTGAGGTTAGTGAGAGATGGGATCTTACTGGTATTTCGTGCCGACATGCGTTGCGTGTTGATACGATCCTCCCAAAAATGGCATACTCTTGTCGGTATTGAAGCGGAATTGAAACGGGATAATCCTTGAACGAGCAAGGCGGGGGAAGTGAACGGCTGCGTCGAGAGCTATGAACGGCACTCGGTAAACCTGAACCGAAGGCTAACCACATAAGGAACGTTTGTAACTCGTCAGCTAACCACCTCGGAATCGGATGAACACGTCGGCTAACCACCTAGTGAACGGTTTGTGATCAAGAGGCTAACCACCCAATGATCGATTTGATTTCGTTGGCTAACCACCAAAGAGATCAAAAAGTTCCAAATGAACAAGAGAGAAATTCTCAAAAAGGTTTATAAAATTGGATGATTTGAAATGAAGGATTACATGAGTTTACATAGAAGTAGAAGAATGAGAAGAGATAGTCAACAAGACTTCTCGAAAAAGAAAACAAAGACCAAAGACCAAAGACTATAAATAAAAGAGTTTTACTAAGAATAAAAACAAGGCTGAAAAACCCTTGGGCTATCTTGACTAGTCTCCCTCGGAAGTAATCCCTCGGAAATAGTCACTCGGAAATAATCCCTCGAAAAAGTCCCTCGGAAATAATCCCTCGGAATTCAACTTGCGATTGGACCGTAAACGTAAGTGCAAGCCGTTGCCTCGTTAAAACCTCTACTCGGAAAACCCATTGGGACAAAACCGAGCACAGGAAAAAGAGTACAACAATTTACACTTGCGGCCAACCTCAAGAAGAATTCTTGAATGATAAAGAGATTAGGGCAAAGTGTGTAAGCTGATCTTCTTCCTCGATCCGAACTTCATTAAGTAGTTTTCGAACAGCTCCGGCTAGCTTCCTTGCCTTGCACCGCGTAATGGGTCCTTCGGGAACGATCAAAGCTTCCTCCGGAACCTCATCCAAAGCATGTGTGTCCATGATCATATCATCCCCCTCCACTTGAAAAGGATTTTTCCTCAAATTTGCTTCATCTGCAATAAAAGGAATGATATCAGAAACGTTGAAGCTAGAGCTAACGGGGTACTTACCTTGAAGATCGATTTTGTAGGCGTTGTCGTTGATTTTCTCCAAGACCGTGAATTGTCCATCAACTCTCGGCAAGAGTTTAGATTTCCGTTCTTCTGAGACCCGCTCCTTTCGCAAATAGATCCAAACGAGATCGCCGGGTTCGAACGTCTTCTTGTTCCGTCCCTTGTTGGCATGTTTGCGATAAAGCTCGGTTTTATGCTAGATGTTTTGCTCGGCCTTCTCTTGCATTTACTTCACCAACTCGGCCTTCTTCTTCCCATCCATGCTTACACGTTTACTCAAAGGCAAAGGAGTTAGATCCAAAGGTGTAAGCGGATTAAAACCGTAAACAAGTGGAAACAGAGAAAAAGAAGTAGTGTAATGCACGGCATGGTTATAAGCAAACTCGACATGAGGCAAACAATCTTCCCATGACCGGGATCAAACCAAGTGTCTGAGTCTATGACACTTGAAGGTGGAGAAGGCCCTAGTCAACCATCTCAGACATCTTATGTATCTACGATTGATCATGTACTTCTCGAGTTTTTGTCTTTTGGTTATTGTTTTTTTTTATGTTTGTGATGGTTTTATCATTCACTTCGCATGCAGAGCTTTATCATGGTGGAGCTTTAAGATGGAAAAAAACTTTTTGGACAATGCTAGTTTGTTTTGTTTACTATGGTTGTTGTGGTTATTTTGGTTATGTAAAACAATGGTTGTTTCGTTTATTTTGGTTGTTTAAACAAGGGAAGCTCGGTTATTTTGATTGTGTAAAACATTGAGCAAGCTCAGTTATTTTGGTTGTTTAAAACCATGTTTGTCTCGGCTGTTTAAAACCATGTTTGTCTCGGCTGTTTTATTTCTTAGAAACTTGTCTTTATAGACTCAAAACACATTTTTAATTCTCAAAATTACTTAAATCTATATTACAAACTCTATCCAGAATTCAAAATTAATTTGGCTTACATCCATTAGATTACACAGAAACAGTCAAAGAGCTAACTATGCCCAAATAAAATAGTAGCAAGCAATCAAAACAACTCCAACAACTCCACATATCATCATGGTCTTCAAGAACCGTATATCTTCTTCCATTTCCAAAACTTCCTTCTCATATCCTAATACATCGGTTTTCATTGCTTCGAACTTCTTCTCATATCCACGAATATTGTCTTTCATGAGCTCAATCTCCTTCTTAGATGGACGAAGAACGTCTTTCATGTCATCTATCTCCTCAACCATTGACTCATCGGTCCATTTGAACAAATGGTTTTTGTCCTTTAAAATAATAAATTTGTTACTAAACACTACAAAATGCTAATTAGATAGTTCTTAACAATGTCAATTCTTAACACTATAAATTCATGTCAATGTTTACCGTTTGAGATCCATTTGGACAACAATGAAACAACCTACCTGGATTTATGTTGTGCTTAAAGTTCTTATCACAGCAAATTATCCACACCTACAAGCAATAGGAAAGCCTCTATCTCCTACACGAACACCACGCCTCATACTTACACTCAACCCTGAGATTTCCCATCGATGGGGATCAATTTTACAATTTTTGAGTTATGAACAAAAAAAAGTTAATTCATAACTATCAACCTATTTGAATTCGCCGAAGAAGCTTTGTGATTCAATGATGTACTCATTCTCCTCTGTCTTCGTCGGCGAAATAAACACTAGATCTGTGAGCTGTTATTCCCCAATTTTTAGATGGAGCTCGACGAAGAAGACATGTCTTCTTTAAAACAAACGATGTCATTTAGTTTTTTTTAAACCCTAATTCTCAAAACGTTGTCGTTTTGAGCCCATTTTTTTCAAAACAATTCGCTCAAAACGACGTCGTTTATCATTCCGTGACAACGGGGCAGCATACGTGGCACGAAAGTTCTCACCGTTAACAGTTTTACGGGGTTGACTAACGGGGAGTGTTGGTCAATGTTTGTTTTCGCCAAAAAAAAGAATAATCCAAGTATGAAATTTCAAATTTTGAAGAATCTGGGTATGAAATTGGACACTTAAATTTGTCAGGTAGGAATCTACACCATTTGGAATTTGCCGGATAGGAATTGGCCGTTTATTTAGGATATGGTAGTTAAAATTTAATATCATTAATTAAACATATAATTATGGATAATTTTGAATAATACTATGATTTTTTTTAAAATATACCTTATAAAGAAAGAAGGGGTGATCTCTATCTTTGACACCTCAGTACCTCCCTATTGGTCAATTTTTATTTGTATTTTTCTTTAAATTAATTGCATATTAAAATTTAATTGGCAATTAATAAATTGATATATGCCTCTTATATATTATTTAACGTTATGAGATATTATTCCTAACATGCATTTTCAATATGTTGGCTCGTCTTATTATTGAATCATTAATTTCAAGTTGGATCGACAAAATCAATGATAATGCAGAACATCACCAAACCGAAGGAAATCATGAGATTCCTATCAACTATATCCATAATGGAAAGATATAAAATTAAAATAAAATTCCACAGCAACGTTCCGTCAGTCACGGCGTGGTTAACGGAGCAGCCGATGAAAACGTCGTCGATCAATTATGTGACTTGAACGGCGAGGATTGGTCGCAGACGTGGTCGGATTTTGCGTCGGCGAAAAAGAAATTCGCGCCGACGTCATTGCAGAGCCGGCGAGAGGAGGGAAGTGAGAGAGAGTGACAGAGAGAGAGTGTGTGTTTGAGGTGAGAGAGAAGCGCGTGTGTGGGTAGGTGACCATGACGCGTGAAGAGGCATCCTTTCTGGATTTTTTCTAGTTTTTTTTTTAATTTTATTTCAAGTCAAAGAGAGAGAGGCGATCATGTCGGGTCCGAGAGAGGTGCGACTTCAGGCCCGTTGGACCCGGCCGGAGAGATTTCGAGATTTAACTCCGCCGACGTATATTTCTCGGCCCCGCTCGGTAGCATATACTCGAAGAAGAGCCAGAAAAAAAAGAAGCGCCTTTCTTGGCACCCGATTTTCAGAGAGAGGAAGCAACGGCCCTGGGTTCTTTCGGTGTCGAATTTCATCATGGTTCTAAGAGGGAAAACATTGTGAGACCTGACGGCGGCATCGGCGTTATCGTCGAAGCTGCGTTAGCGGCTGCCGGAGTGAAGGCAAGTGGCGGAAGCGAGAACAATTTACAGTGGGCATTGAGGAAAGCAGGAGAGGACATAGTGCAATTAGCGGTTTAAGAGAAACAAGGATGACTTCTCGCTGGGACCTACGACAATTTCAATGGACCCGCCACTCCAAAGTTTCTGATGGCTAATCTTTACCGTAATGTACATAGTGAGTTAAAAGAAAATCCGCACGTAGCGCGGGTGCTCTCCTAGTATTGGATAATTCTGAAAAAATTGGAAAGTTTTTAAACCTGTAATTAATTACCCAAACAAATAATTCGATACCTCAGATAATTACCCAACCCAATATTTATATATTGAAATAAATTATATTAACCCGAATGGGTAATTTCTAATCCTATCATTTCAAAACAGTTGATGTTTTAGAAACAACAAATTGTCTCAAATTATATGTTTTCAATGTAAAATTTATTAATTTGTTTTATGTTCTATAACTGTTTGTATTCTATAGTTTGTTTATCAGTTGAATTGTGTATATGTATAAATAATTAAAGATGTTTTTATTTAAATCAAACTTTAATAATTAAATCGTAAAAGTTAAACCATAAATTATAAACCAAAAAAATTAACTCTAAAATTTTAAATTGTGAATCTTAAAAACTACCATTAAAGAAATCAAGTTCAAAGAGACGCAATCTAAACATAGCAAAATAACACAATAAAGATAACATTCAAAAATAGTGTATATTTTAATTTGAGAAATTCTCATAAAAAACCCTGGTATTCAGCGGTTTTCAACTTAAAACTTCAATTTTTTGGGTTTTCACTTTAAACCTTCAAATTCATTATTTTTACAAAACAAAATTTTCAAGTGGCATAAAGTGTGCTTGATCGAGGGTTGACTTACAGTCAATGCGGGTTGACTAATGGTCAACGTCTATTCTGTTAAAAATATTATTTTAATTAATAATTTATTATATTTTTCAAAAAAACAGAATATATATATATATTAATATTATTATTCAAAAATAAATATTTTTATATTTTATGGGATGGCCACAATTCTAAATAACTTCTTGAAATATTTATATTTAAAATTATTTGTAAGTTTTCTTTTGTTACTTTACTTTATTATAAGTTTTTCTTACTTATTTTTATTTTTTATTTTTTTAAGATTGCATTTTTTAATATTTATTTTAATTCATTTATAATTTTAAAATTAAATTTATACATGTCAAAATCTAAATTAGCCGTGACAAATATCACGATTTTATGAATGAAAATTATCATACGTGTCATACTAATTGAGAGATACATCTTTATATAATAAAATTAAAGACATACTAAGCAGTAGAATTTTTGAACTAGTATAAGAAATATAAAAAGATGTTCTTGTAACAATATTAATTAAACAACCAAATTTATAAAGTAAATAACATTTGTACGATTAGAAATTGATCGTATTATGCTCTAGATGAAAAGAATCTCTGGATCTACCTCTGTATAATATCATCTCATATTTTTCATTTGCTTGACTAAGATTTGAGGGTTGACTTTACCGAAGAAAAGATTATGCGAAATTAGAAGCTTGTGGTAATTGAAGTTTAGACACACAAACGAATAACTTACATTTTACCCCAAAAAACGAAAAATAACTTACATTTTTTCTTTAAAACATGACGTAATACTCAAAGATCTTTATCGAGCCATTTGATTTCCGGTTATTAATCATTGTATCCAAAAATACTCTTCAAAGTTATACTGATTCTTAAATCTTAAAAAGAAAAAAGAAATTGTTAGGATTTGGGATGTAAAAGATAATTTTTTTTTTAAACCAAGTAATGGTAGTGGAGTGGTTCTTTTCTGTGGTGAGAATGGTTATGTTGGCCTATGTCAGAGATCGACTCCTCATAAAAACGGAATTGCAACATTTAATCCATTTGGTCATCAGAGCTTTCGCATGATTTTTCCGGACCATAGGATTAGTCGGTGTTGAAGAGATGATGTACAGACCCTCGGTATAATAGGACTTGCCATCCTGCATCGGTCGGAGTCGGTGGTCCTATAATTCAACTGGATCACATGAATTATAAAAAAAAAAAGAGACAATTTTGTTAGATTAATCGTATTTATGAAACAGATATTTCCATTCGTAACGTAACCTTTGTGTTTGCTTGTTACTGTCAAAAATGTAACGACAAATATATTAAATGAAAAACAAAATTATTCGATTCAATCAAAAGTTTGTTTCATAAATAGTATTATTTTGATATATATTACATATATTAAAAAAATTATTAATTTTTTTATATTATCTGTTATTAATACACTAAATAATTTATATCTTTAATTAATATATCAAAATAATAAAGTTAAAAATAAATATTTATTTAAAATTATGTATTAAAAATATAAAATAACTTGAAATGGAGAGAATAATATATATTTTTTAAAGTTCCGTCAACATATTTTATTTTTTTAAATACTAAAAACAAAACGAGTTTGAAAAAAAAATTATGAAAAAAAATTATGCTGTCCACTCACACACGCATCAATAAAATAAAGAAAAAAACTCATGCCGGGTCAAAGATTACCCAGTTGCTCGTTGACCTTGCCTTACAAGGGTATATTCGTCACTTCAATACTGTTCCCACCCTTTTTCCAAGGGCTTATTCGTCTTTATACGAAAAATAGACCGGCACGTATCTTCTTCGTCTTTAATCAAAATTGTAATCTGATTGTGTTTATTCGCGATTAGGAGATCACCGGAATATTCAAACGGAGACGCGATTTCCCGATTATTCGCGATCGAATTCTTCGCCGGAGCGCAGATAGTTTCAAATTTTCACTTTGATTACCAGAATCTTTTGAAGCGGAGATTCTAGAATAACTGAAATCGATGCGAAGAAGATGAAGAGAGGACGAACAAAAACTCCGAAGGTATTTTGATTATATAGTTTAATTTATTCACGGATGATAATCTAAAACCCTAGTTTAGACTCTATAATTTCGGCCATTAATGGCGGAATCAGTTTCTTCTCTCTCTCTCTCTTTGGTTTCTATGTGTATTTATTTTGTGTGTACCGTTGAGAGCTTTAATAGCTCAACTAATTTCCAACTGGTTTCGAGGTCTTAGGGTTTTAGCTCGGCTTCATCACATGATTTTTCATTTTCCAGGATTGATGATCCATGATTCGAGATTTTCTTATGTTTGCAGGAAGGTGATGAATGTTAAGATCGATTCTACCAAACGTATCACGAAGATGATGGTGATTTATCTTAAGATAAGTTTGTTTTTGGTCATAATCGTAGTCGGAGGATCCATTTGCCGAGTGTCTTCTTCTCCGTCTAATTCCAACGAATCTTGTAATGGATGGTGCGGTCGATTGATTCTGCCTTATCCTTTCGGGTTCTCAAACGGTTGTCCGATCAAATTCGGTTGCTCCACGACGGACGTAGGACAGATCGGAGGCTTTTCCGTCCAAAACGTGACGGAAGAGAGTATCTTCGTCGGCGTCCCACACGATTGTAATCGGAGTATTGAAGCTATGAATCCGCTTTTCGGCGAGCATTACGCACCGACATCGGAGAACAGTTTCCTAATGAAGGATTGCAAGAACACAACCGATGGCTGCTCGATCAAGCAGTCGTACTTGGAGACTCAACTGAAACTGAAAAGCTGTGATTCCCAGGGAAACGTTAGCTGTTTCTCTACAGATACAAATTCGAGTTCAACAAAATCAGCCATGTTTTTCAGGATGAATGATTTGAGGAACAGCACGTGCAAGTTATTGTTCTCGTCGATAGCTTTCGAGTCTGTAGGTGAGAATGCGGGGATATCGCTAGAGTTTGAGCGAGTTAAGTTAGGTTGGTGGCTAAAGGGACGTTGTGGAAACTCAACTTGCGCGGCAAATGCCAATTGTACGGCCGTCGACGCTCCTGATGGAAGTGCAGGACACCGGTGCTCATGTCACGAGGGTTACCACGGATACGGATTCATCAAATCTCCTTGCCGGAAAGGTTAGTCAATCGAAAGTCTTCTTTGTTTCAACATGTGTATTATAGGCTAAGAAGTAAGAAAATCTTGGATTCAGGTGGGAATGGTTAGCATAATGAAATTTTGTGTTCTTTGGGAACCAAAATTGAAGTAACTTGTCAAAGCTGTCATTTTGAATCTGGTGTAATGTTGATCTATAAATTATTAGTTCTTGTATGTCTGTAAAGTGACTAATGATGTTCTAACTGGTTTCCTCTTTACCTTTTGCAGCACTACCTGACTGCCGTGGTTCGAGGCTTGTGTGGGGACATTGTAGATCTAATCTTGCTATTGTTGTAGGAGGTAATTGTGGCTTTAGTGTTCATTTGGTTTTTAAATGCTTTGTTCTTTGTTCAGTTTTATGGATCTTTGACTCTTTTAATTCATTCGTTTACATAGGAACTGTTGGTGGAGCATTTTTGCTTGTTGGCTTGGCTCTTTTGTTCGTTTGTAAACGGAGACGGTCTGCTTCTTTGAGGAGCCATTTAAGCGCAAAGCGTCTTTTGTCTGAAGCTGCAGGGAACTCAAGTGTCGCTTTTTTCCCTTACAAGGACATCGAGAAAGCAACAAATGGTTTCTCTGAAAAGCAGAGGCTAGGAACAGGCGCATATGGTACGGTCTATAGAGGAAAGCTCCAAAATGATGACTGGGTTGCTATCAAAAGACTCAGACACAGAGATTCAGAAAGTGTTGACCAAGTCATGAATGAGATCAAGCTTCTTTCTTCTGTGAGTCACCCGAACCTTGTCCGTCTCTTGGGATGCTGTATAGACCAAGGCGATCCGGTTCTCGTTTATGAGTTCATGCCAAATGGAACACTATCAGAACATCTACAAAGAGAGATAGGGAGCGGTCTTCCATGGACCGTGCGTCTCACTGTTGCCACTCAGACAGCTAAAGCAATTGCGTATCTCCACTCTGCAATGAACCCACCGATCTATCACCGCGACATCAAATCCAGAAATATCCTTCTGGATTATGATTTCAACTCCAAAGTTGCGGATTTCGGACTCTCTAGACTCGGGATGACGGAAACTTCCCACATTTCAACGGCTCCTCAAGGGACCCCTGGTTATCTCGACCCGCAGTACCATCAATGCTTCCATCTTTCTGATAAGAGCGACGTCTACAGCTTCGGAGTCGTCCTTGCTGAGATTATAACGGGATTGAAAGTTGTTGATTTCACTCGCCCACATACTGAAATCAACCTAGCCGCTCTTGCTGTTGAAAAAATCGGGTCAGGTTGTATCGATGAGATCATAGACCCGATTCTTGACTTGAATCTTGACGCATGGACTCTCTCATCGATACACACCGTGGCTGAGCTCACATTCCGATGCTTAGCCTTCCACAGTGACATGAGACCGACAATGACTGAAGTAGCAGACGAGCTCGAACAGATTCGGCTCAGCGGTTGGATTCCAAACATGAGCTTCGATTCACCAACCGGTTCTCTTCGGTCATCTGATCGCGGAAGCGAAAGATCAGTATCAATTACAAAATCATCAGCAGGAAGCAGAAGACTCGGTGTTCCGCAGAAACAACCCGATATCCTTGCTTCCGTCGAAGAGATTAACGATAGCTCACCCGTCTCGGTTCAAGACCCTTGGTTAAGTGCACAGAGCTCACCTTCTTCAAATACATTGCTCGGTAACACTCCCAGGTGATAATGATCTCAAATCACTTTTTACCACTTTCACGTTTATAAGTCCCTCGTTGTGTAGCTTTTCACATCATTCAGTGTTTATAATGCTAAGTAGAGAAACTAACAATGGGTTTATTATACATGAGTTTTATGTAAACGATCTTGAAACAAGATCTTTTTCAATCAGTACCACATAAAGTTTTAGTAAGATCAGTCTTCTGATCTAATTATTCTTCTAATCTATAATTAATTATATCAATTTGCTAAAGAACCAGAGAATTCTCCACTCAATTCTTCTCCATCATTTTTTTTCCTCATTATATCGGCCATGTAAAATATATTCTTTTTCTTTTCTAATCATTTTTATGATTAGATTTGATGAAAGAAACAGATTAATTTAATGTTAAATTGTTATGATTAGATTTGAAATAGGATTTGAACGCGTTTTCAGCTATTATTGTCTGATAAGCTGCTACACGAACTCGGAACTCTTTGTACATTAATTAATTTATTAAGTTTCCTAATTCTCACATTTTAATTCAATTATAAAAACTAAAAATAATTAGTTAGCCAACCAACATTACTTTACACCTCTATATGGAGTAGGAACCAACTACAATGATCTTATTTTAATCTGTCTTATTCATAATATAAAATTACATGTCGATTAGGAAATATTCAACAATTTCGACCAAAAAACTACATTATGAGAAAAACCTTAATCATCAAACCGTTCCGAAAATTTAGGAATTAGAGTGACCTCTTGTCAAAATTTTATGATTCTAAAATTTTCTTAAAAAATTTGTTTAGTTTTGAAAAGCAGTGGATTTGATATGGTTTTTGCAAATTGTTAATTAAATAACAGTGGATTTTATATGATTTTGAGAGATCTTACATAAATTTCATGTTCAATAACATAGGATTTGGGAAGACATTTAGTTCAATAACAGAGGATTTTTTTATAAAAAAATCTCATAAAATCTCTAATCCAATACATCCCCAAAGATTGTGCTTTTGCATATTATCCATGTTGATGAAGATGACGCGTCATGCGATATGGAACATTGAGTCTTGAAAGTCCATGGGTAAGCCCATTTACAAAATATTGTGCTTTATAAGAAACATCACAAAATAAAGTAATAAAACACAAAATTAATAATTATTATATTTATCATAGAAACAAACTATTGTGTGACTAATTAATTTATTGCAAAGAACACATACAAAAAAGAAAAGAAAATTATCAATTTTAATAAATATTTAATTTATAGCCAAACCTATATTTTTTTTTAACGTCTTGTATTGATGAAAGTGAAAAACGCAAAGCCGAGTACAAATATTCAAAAAGTGACTTCAAAAGTACAAGAAGTGAAATTTACTCGGAGGTTGCGAATATGCCCAAGATAGAAACGATATTGCGACCAAAGTGACAGAGTAGTGATGGCTTCCACTGCAGCTTGACAATCCGATGCAATTGAGATATCTGAAAGCCGTAAGTCTCGCAAGCTTTGCATCGACCAAATCACACATCTCAGTTCTGCCACAATCCTATTGGGAGAATTTGTGAAAGCCTCCCGAGCATGGTAAATGACTGAGCCTCTATGATCACGTGCAACCCAAGCCCCTCCACTGTGAAGAACAAAGTTTCTCCAGTTAGCGTTGATGTTACATTTCACCGTACAATTTGGGGGAGGGAACCATCGAGTATCCAAGTCCTGTTCAGTCAGGCCGGCTCAATATTATTAAGGGCTTTAGTGTAAAATTGTTTTTTAGATTCTTAATTTTTGTTTTAAAGGTGTTATACTAATTTTAAAAAAAAAAAATTTGTGTAATGTTTTTGTAGAATTGTTTTATAAAAAATACATATAAAATAATTTTATGAGTCATTTTCAATCTAAATTTTATTATTTTATTTATTTTTTTAATAAAAAAAAATTTTAAAAAAAAATCGGAACCCTTAGTTATTAGGACACGGGGTTGGGCCCTGGGGCGATCGCACCCTTGTCCCCCCTCTTAAGCCGGCACTGTGTTCAGTCATCGTGGTATTCGGTTGTACCAATTCTGGTTCATTAACAGCTTTCCACTGTTCTCCTTCCCCAACCGAACGTTGTACAAGAGCTCCCGGGGATTCCTGAGTAGAATTCATATTCTTCCATATATTCCACAGCAACCAAGGGATAGATAACCTCAGCTTTTTATCAATTGTAGCATCGTCCATCAAATTCAAGACATGTGCGACATTCTCTTCTAGAGATTCACCAAATCTGTTATTTGGAGTTGCTACATTAGTTCTCTCAAAGACCTCATGAGCAGTGATACACCGAAACAAGACATGGTTAATTGTCTTTGTATCTTGGTGACACATCTTGCATATATTATCGATACGCATACCCCGAGATTGTAATCTTTCCGCAACAGCTAGTGCTCCTGAAAGTACTCTCCACATAAAAACTCTAATTTTTGGAACAATAGGCATTTTCCATATATCCCTGTTTAAGAGTTACTTGTTTTTGTCCCGAGGACAGTGCTGGTTCAGGTGGTAATGGATGATTTGCTATGAGCCAATACCCGCTTTTAATCATATAGGATCCATGGTTCGAGTATGCCCAAATGAGCCGGTCTTCAACATAACCAATGTGCATGGTGATAGGAAATTAGGCCCAATACTAAGGTCCAAGAGTCAAACCCCTCTACAAAACCCAGGTTATAAAGAGGGAATCCATTAGGCACTTATATACCAACGCCTAACCCCCCATTTTCCCGATGTGGGACACTTATCAATACCCGCCCTTCAGACAGCGACGCCCCGACTCTGGCGGCCATACGGACTTAGGCGATTAGCACATCCTCTGGCTCCTCTCCCCACCCACGCCCCAAGCGGGCATACGCCGCATGCCTCAGATATACGGGGTATGAGTCCACGCTCACCGCACCAATTGATAAGAGAAACAATTATGTTTATCTCTATTAGCAAGGCTTATGATAAGCATATATGACTTGTTGATTGCTGAGCTGGAAGGTAAAGACTCATTGACTGATGACATGGCATCTTAAGAAGAAAAGAGAGAAGAAGTTGTTACGAAGCTAAGAAGTTTATATACGTTTCTGCAATTGTGGTTAGCTTTCATCCAGAAAGTTCTGAGATCATTTGAGAGATTGTTAGAGAGCTTCTCTCTGAAATTTGGGCGATTCTCAAGAGCTTGTTCTTGAGATTCGAATGATCGATCTTCTTGGAGAGTCTCCTTGGAGTATCGATATTGTAATTCCTTGATAAATGAGATAAACATAGTTGTTTCTCTTATCACATGGACAATATATACTTCACATTATCCGCTGGGAACAAATCATTGAGCATGTCTCTTCTCCATGTTCCATTAGGAGAGGTTAATGACTCCACTTTTAAGTCCATGTCCATTAACGTTTGTCTATTTCTCGGTCTTCTTGGGTGCTCATCCATAATCCATTTTTCGGTCCAAACTTTAGTTGATTTGCCTCTGCCAATCGATTTGATCAAACCAAAAAGGTGAAGAGTCCGACCATGGATAATACTTCACCAAGCATATGAAGTCTGGTATCCCCTACCACATTCCAAGAAGCCTTTAGAAGCAAAATATCGACCTTTATATAGCCTCGAAATCAGTGAGTCCGACTCATTAAACAAACGTCACACTTGTTTAGCTAGTAGAGCTTGGTTGAAGTCTTCAATGTCTCTAAAACCCATACCACCGTTGTCTTTGGATTTACACATCTTCTTCCAAGTAATCCAACAAATTTTATTCTTCTCACTACATGTACTCCATCAAAATTGGGTCATTGCACTTGTAATCTTTTGACATTGATGTCTGTTCAAACAAAAGCAAGACATTGCATACACCGGAAGTGCCATTGCAATTAATTTAAGGAGGACCTCATTTCCACCAAGGAAAAGCGTTTTGGCAAACCAACCACTAAATCTTTTGTTAAGCATGCTAGCATCTCCCGTTTCGACCCACTAAAACACTCCGGCAAACCCAAATATACTTCCCAACACCTCCTTCATTCTCAATCCCCAATAACTCAGCTAAAAAGCGTCGTATAAACGGGCCAATATCCAAGCCAAAGGTTATCGAGAATTTTTGGAAATTAATCACATGTCCTGACGCATTACCGTATAATTTCAAACACCGTAAAATTTCAGAACATTCTTGTAATGTAGCTCGGCATATAAACAAGCTATCATCCACGAAGAGTAAATGTTGGATTGAAGGGCATTTCCTTGTCAAGTTCATACTGTGATCTTACTATCTACCTCAGCCTTGTTCATGACATGCACAAGAGTTTCGACACACAAGATAAATAAGAACAGGGATAACGGATCTCCTTGACTAATACCTCTCTCCGGAGTAATATAGCCGTGAGTCTGTCCATTTAAGAGAATAGTATACGTGACCCAACGTATACATGCCAAAACTATTTTAGTTTTAAATTTTTTGTAATTATTAAAAATAAAAGTTTTAGGCAACCCGATGAAGTAATTTTTTCTTATGTAGATCTCTGTGGAAGAAAATTTTAATTTATTTTTGAAAAATATTTTAAATAATAAAATCTTGATATCAAAAACTACCTTTTTGGATATTTCATGTTATTATACGTTATCCGGTACGATTTTATAGGTACGATTTCTGGAAAATCTATGTTGGTATCGTTCATTACTTCATCACGACACCAAAAAGTCTATATTCCACTATCGATATCATTACGCTGAGGTAACATTTTCTGCTGACAGTTATCGTTATCTTCTTAAAAACACGTAGCCCCAAAGGCCAAAATATACAACAAACATTATCTGTTTAAAGAAATATATACATAATAAAAATTATAAAACTATACATTATTTATTTAACGCTATCTTATCAAATATTTGCATGCTTAGTATAAGCCAACTAACTATTCTACGTTCAATCTACATACGTAGTCCGTTTACCAATTCCTTGGATCGGATACTAACCTCACGTCACTGGATAACATTATAGATATTTTTGTCAGTAACGTGCAGTGGCGGAGCCAGAACTTTTCTTTATCGGGGGCATAATTTTTTTTTAATGAAAAAAATAGTTTATAAATTACCAAAAAAAATCTACAAATGTATTCGATGTTCACCCATAGCATGAAACCTTTTTATCACGATTTCATTTGTTACATATGCAAATATTGTTTTTTCGATAAAACAAATGAGACAATCACTTAGAAACTGATCACCGATGCGATTCCGTAATACTGTCTTGACAATCTTCATTCTTGAAAAACATCTCTCGACGGTTGTGGTAGCTACATGCAAAATCAAAGTTAACTTCAAAAGCCTATAAACCAAAGGATGAGAAAGATGCTTCTTGGTTTCTACCATCACTCGTGCTAAGTCTCCAATATTTCTCAAACCAACAAAATTTTCATCTTCTCGTACATTATCAATATAAATGTTAAGTTGCTGCTCAAGAGATATGCACTCTACACGACTAAAATCACCAGGATAAAATTCAGCCAATCTCAATAACTTTTCTTTATCAAACTCACATAATGAATCACTAGGATCCAAACCTGATGTGCAAACGAGTAATTCAAAGTTTACCTCGTTAAAGCGGTCATTAAACTCTTGAAGCTGCATATCCAATACAATTTAAAAACAAAGTGAGTTGGTAATGATGCAAGTTGGTCATGTTGGTCTTTTTGCGTGGCTTCCTTGGATCGATGGAATTGTCCTCCATGTTGAGAATTTTAGTATCGTGTTTCTCAAAAAAATCTAAAACCTTCTTCAAGAAAGAATCCCATCCATCATCTCTTAACTTTTGTAGTTGTCGTTTAGTAGATTCCAATAATGAGACAGCATTTAGGATGTCTTGATCTTTTTTTGTAATGCCATTGATAAATTCTCTGTGAGTCCCAAAAGAAGCAGCATCAAGTGTAGAATACAAAATCAAAAGTATGAATGTATTTGAGAAAAATATTTGCCTGACTTTTTTGGGTATTGTCTACACTTTCATCTTGGACATATTCAAGCACCTTAATCACAATAGAAAACAAATCAACTAACCGCAACAAAGTTTTATAATGAGAACCCCAACGTGTATTTTCTGGTCTTGGAAGTGAAGACTCTTGATTGAGTCATTTTCCAGTCTTGATTTCACGACTACTTACTCCCTTTTCAATTGTATCCCGCTGAATTTCTTTCATATTATTATTTCTTGTGCAAGAAGCTACAACCACGTTCACTAGCACATAAATCGTATCAAAGAAATCTCCAATTTCAAAATGTCTCTTCGCAACTGCAACAACAACCAATTGAAGTTGGTGAGCAAAACAGTGCACATAGTACGCATAACTACTTTCTCTTGAACTCAATGTTCTCAGCCCATTCAGTTCACCTCTCATATTTCCTGCTCTATCATCGCTTTGTCCTCTCACCTTTTTCAGACTTAGACTATATTTAGCAAACGATGAATCAATTCCATATTTCAGGGATAAAGAAGATGTCTCCTTCACATGGATAAGACCAACAAATCTCTCTTTCAGTACTATACCATGTTTATCAACAAAACAAAAAAACTATAGCCATCTGCTCTTTCTTAGAACAATCAGCAGATTCATCCACCAATAGAGCAAATTAACACATCATTACCAATCTATTGAATTATGGAGTTAACTACTTCTTTTGAAAAGGAATTAACAATGTCTTTTTGAATTGGATGAAACACCATTTGGTTATTTCTAGGAGCATTCTTCAACACAACCTTATTCACAGTTTCATTTTGTTCAGCTGTATACTTCAATAACTCCAAAAAAATTCCTTGGTTACTAGAATTCATTGTCTCATCATGACTACGAAACGTCAAACCTTGTCTCAATAAGTATCTCGAAGCATCGATTGAATCATTTAATCGAATACGATACTCATTTTTCACAACATTGGTTTGTTTATGCAGAGCATGTTTAATTGATTGACTTTGTCTCATCAAATCTTCACACTTCTTCTTAGTTATGTAATGAAAACTGTTTATTGTGACACCTACATAACTAGACAATCTCACATATTTATTCCAACAATCAAATCCCTCTGTCACAAATCCAATATTGCCATCTTTTTTCCATTGCTGAACAAATAACAGCACAAACAATATGCATTTTCTTTCTTCACACTATATTCCAACCAATCACCATATTGATCAAACCAACAAGGATTAAACCGTCTTAGAGTATTTCCTATAAGTTGTTGTTCAAAACTATGGCCACGAGGTTGACAAGGTCCTCTAGTCAAATACTTGCATCTTACCTCGTCTCTTTGATTAGGATGATATTCCAGTATTCCTTTTTTCTCACCGGGATCATACGACAAGTCATCTAAATCAATATCATCCGTTATTGGAGATTTTCTTTTCAGAAATCGATCCATTACTTATTTAATAAAAAACAAATTAGTTAATTTCAAATTACAAAACTAAAAGTTAAAGATATTTAATTAATAGATTATGAACAGAAACCTAAATTTTCTATGAATTCAAGACATAAAATCTCTAAATTAATAAATATTTAGAATCTAATTAAACATATTAAAGTAAAATATTAAATAAATACAAAATAAAATATTAAAAATACAAAAGAAATCTAACCTTAATTCAATCAATTTTGTTGTTGTTTTTTTGTTGCACCTTCGACTCTCTCTCTTTTCGTGGAAGACGGTGGAAGACGAATACGACAAAAGAAAATAAAAATAGTTTTCCTTTTTTATGTTTTTTTAAAATAGAAATAAAATTAACTAATACATAATTGATTATAGCTTATTTATTAGTGTATTTAAGTTGGGTTTAAACTTAATATGATCCCAAGTTTGAGTTAGAAAAAAAACTGGGTTCAATTTTTTTTTTAATAGGGTCATTATATTTTTTTTTAAATAAAAAACAAATATTTTTCAAAACTAGGTGAGGTCAGCTGAACCCCCTCCCCTCCATGTAGTTCCGCGCCTGGTAACGTGGGCTTGTGATCCGAGTGTAGACAATAAAGTGATGGAACGTTGGACCGATCTGTTGGGCCGGCTTTCTATTGGTTTGCCCATTCCAAGCCAGGAGTTGAAGGTTCAGACTCGAGCGAATGCTTGTGGTTCGGACTTTCTTAGTGCGAAAGAGACCGCGTGAGGCTGGTTACACAGAACAACTTTCACCTCCCGCTCTTGGAAGTGGAAGGTTTACGGGCCGGTGCCTTCCGAGCCCACTATGATTCAATAAGCCGCTTCCAATTGGACCATCACTTAAAAATAAAATAAAATATAGAACTATCTTATTATATAAAGCAGAATATTTTAAAGTTAGTAACTCTCATGATCGCAACACATATTAAGTTAATTGATTAAAATTTGATATGTGTTTAATAATTTTCCAATTATATTTTGACACGTGTTTAATAAATTTTCAATTATATTTTAACATATAATATTAACAATAAAAATAAAATTTATAATCGATTTCTAATCCTAAAATGTATAACGAAAATAGTAGTTATATTTAGATTAAGGAAATTAAACAAAAAATATAAATAAAAACCAAATTTTCTCTTCACCAAATTTGTTTTTCAAGGAAATTTATGTATTATATATTTTCACAGGTGATCTAATTTTGTTTTTCATTTTTTCGTATTTAATCTTTTTTCACGAATTATAAAATATTAAATTACAAATCCGCATATATGCAAGTACTTATTTAGTAATTCATGAACGACTTTACCATTGGGCATTAGTGTATCCATTTGATTCCGTCATGAACGGTTGCAACCTAACCTTAAGATTCTCTATATATATTTTTCTATAACCTGAACTTTAAGAATTTATTTGATTCTAAATATGCGTGCCCACATGGAATAAAGTTTTTTGTAATATATAAAATGTGAAGTGATGAATAATAAATAATTTAAGTGTTATTGTTTAATTTGTAATTTTTAAGTTTAAAATATATATACTAAATGTTTGACAACATATTTAATATATGTTTGGCAACAGTTTCTAAAAATGATTCTGTTTTAATAGTGTAGACTAGATTCTAACCCACGCACCCGCATATGATAAAGTTTTTTTGTAGACTAAATTTTGAAAAAAATATGAAATGAGAAATAAGATCTAATTTAAGTGTTATTGATTCAAATATGTTGAATTTGTAATTATTAAGTTTTTAGTGAGAGAATAATATTTTGTTGATTTGTTGTGCAATATGTGTTATGATGTTTATGTCATATTTCTAACTCGTGCTATGCGAAATCTAGATTTTAATATGCGCTGTGTTTGGTGCAATAACTTTTATACATTACTTTTGTGAAATTTATATTGAACAAACACTAACGAAATAATTTGACTTAAATTTTAATGAAAAATTTCATGATTATGTGATTTTGTAACTTTAAATGATAGCAAAGTTTGCTATCTGGCAAATAAATAAATTGTTATATGATGTTATCATATGATGGATATTGGTAAAATAGAAGTATGAGTTAGTTAAGTATATATAGATGTAATCTTAATTATATACTTTGTTATTATGTGAATTTAGATTACCACACAACTAATTGTTTTATTATTTTATTAAAATCAAATTTCACAAATTATATATTTATAAGTGTTAAAATGAGTTAACCCGTCCTTTTAATATGCATTGAATCAGCATGTTATCTTGCATTTTTTGACAAACCAACCTACAAAAGACCATAATTATAAAAACATAAAACTAATCCGCCCCACTATATTACCGTATAATATAAATATTTACTAATTTTGGATATTTGAAATTTTATCAAGTTAAAATATTTTTAATAATAAAAATTATATCATTTGGTCTAGTTATGGTTCAATTAAATAACAAAAACAAACCAAACATAAATTTTTAAATTTGGAGATCACTTAAATTTTCAAATTCGGATTAAAATATCTTCTCTTAAATACCAAAACAACCATATACAAATATAAAATTCACATTTAATCTCTATAATTATGAATTAATATTATTATATTTTAAATAATTTAATCAGTTAAATAGAGATTAAATGTTATTTAGAAGTACTATAATTAATTAAAATATTCATATCTAACAAAAACAATATCATGTAGATTATGAAAAAAATAATATTTGTTTGGCAACAAATATAATTATCCACATAATTTATAATTTTAAATATATTTTTTTCTGTTTGGACACAAAATTTTTTTTATGTTTTAATAGTATAGATTAGATATATATATATATATATATATATATATATATATATTTTATACTTTTTTACATCAGTTTGTTAGATATCCTATGTATATTTTATTGTCTTTAAAGTCGAGCTAGATATTTATATGCTTTTGATATACGCCCTTCCTTTTGTGGGTCATATCAAAGATAACATTTGCACACAATCAATCATTTGAGTTTTCTTCTTTTTATGGATGTTGATTCTTCAATTTTGCTTGTATATACCCATAGCCGTTCCTATGATATTAGAGGCCATAAACGAATAAAGGAATTATGATCCATGTTATCACAATTTCTAAAATAGAATTTTGTAGAAGACAATTAAAGAATTTAATTTGATATACCAAGAAAAAATGTTTTATTTTGTTTAAACATATAAAATAACATGTGTAATTTTTTCAATTGATAAAACAATTGAAGTTTACCAAAAACATTTGGTTCAAATTTCATAAAAATGGCGTATATATATATATTAAAAAGAGAAGTTGCATACAAAAAAGTTTAGAAATGAAAGATATTTGGAAAGTATTACATTTGAATTCATGCAAAACAGATATGAGATGGTCACGACTATATCAAATTATAAAATTCTAAATAATTATTAGATGGTCATCACCATAGCCAATCAAATTATCACACTTAAAATAGGTTTTCAAATGTTTTATGTAAAATGATGCCGTTGGCGAATGTTTTAATTTTTACATCGTGGACAGGGCCCTGTATATAATTTTTAGCTATTGCTTAGGAGCTAACTTAAGCTCGTATAAGGACTTTGCAGGTCTACTTATTTTCTTTCCTTGTTCAGGAGTGACATAACCCTCGGGTTGTTTCATGTAAATCTCCTCTTCTAAATGGTCGTTTAGAAAGGCAGATTTTACATCCATTTGATGGATTACAAGATCTCGTATTGCTGTAATTCCAATCAGCATACGACTAATTTCAACTTTAGCCTCTTTTGCTTCTTTACAGAAGTACCAGAATTGCTCGATCTAGGTCCAATGCCCGTCAAGCATCAATCAATACTCATGGGTATCGATCGATACCTCTAAAAGCGTAAGAGCCCAAGAGATCAATTGCTCGCTTAGAGCTTATCCTTTACTTGGATGTCTGGTATATCTCATTTATACACCATAAAGCAATCAGCACTACATTGTGTGCATATTCAATGAAGATACAATCCACCGTTTTTGGTCCGATTGTCAGCTTCTTAGGTGGTTGCTAGGCACCCCCACACTTTCATGTATTTGTATAAAAACACATTACTTTTCCAAAGTTCGCATGAAACATTTCCAATGACTTTGTGTAGTATTTAGTTCAGGATATAACTTGTGGTAAGCAATGCTTCCCCCCACATTTCTGGACTAACCCAGATTTTTTTAGGAATAATGAGTTCATCAAATAATTCGGTAATTTGTTATGAGACTCCATTAGATTCCAGTGAATAGGGATCAATCGTTTGATGGATAATACCATGCTCATGTCCTCTATCACTTCAAACTATGTTGATAGTTCTTTCGAGTTGGTTTTCAACCTCGAGTTTAAACTCCTTGAGTTTTCCAAGGTCTCGTATTTGCTTCTTAGCAAATAGACATAACTATATTTCGTACAATCCTCAATGAAAGTCACAAAATATTTTTCACCACCTTTTGTATAAGTCAAACCAAGAGGTTCGCTCGATTGTGGTGTTTTAGTGAGTTTGGTTAGAACGCAAACCTCACACTCATCTTTGCTTATTTTGTATTTCAGGATCTCATTCAATCTACGCATAGATTCGAATATAATGTGACTGAAACATTCAGATCAAATACTAAGAGATTATGTACCATAAGCAAATGATTCTTTCTCATTTAATGTCAACACCATTGGTTACATTGATTTTAAGTCCGACTGTCTCAACGTTAATTTGGACCAGTCTGTCCTTAATATAGACAACATTATTTGTCAATACATGCTTAATTAGCATTGTGCCCTAAATAAGATTTTTATGCATCTTTAGCACATGGTTTACATTAGTGAGAGTGAGCTTCTTTGAAAAGTCAACTTCAGCACTATGAATAAATTCTTGTCATTATTTATGGTAGGAGGGAAACATTCCCATATCAACGCATATATGAGCTATTACATTGGTATAATACCACCACTCATTTGGGTTATGCTTAACCATATTGACTCCGAGGATGACATTACACATGTCTATCTCGACTAAATTGGCTTCAACCATTCCATTATTTTTTACACCACCAGATCTAACAATGATCACATCGGTGTTGTTAGTCATATTGAAATTTGATTTTGTTCAAGAGAATCAAACCAAATTAATATACTAACCAATACTCAACTCTCAAGTTAAATGGTAAAATTAAATTCAATTTCTAGAATTTAATAAACTTAATACAATATCGAATTGTATTAGTATTCTTGAACTCATATCAAGAATCGCAAGAGGCCTGTTGAGTATCGATCGATACCAATGAGTATCGATCGATACCAATGAGTATCGATCGATACCTCAAAAGTCCAATGATTTAATTATTCGATTAAATCAGCCTCCAATATTTAATTGAGCTTCAATTAATTATTCCAAAATTCGCAAATTTTTGGACACATAATATTGAGCTACACGTCTTTAAATTTTGTCCAAGGCTTTATCTTTACTCCGCAGTAGAAAGATGTATCAATATCTCGTGTAATCGTCTATGAATGCCATGAAATATTTATTGCCTCCTCTGGTTTGAATATATTTCAAATCACATAACTCTGTGTGAATTAAACCTAGAGGTTCTGTTGTTCTTTGAACGCTGGGTGATGGCGTTTTAGTGAGTTTGGCTTGGACACAAACCTCACATTTGTCTTTGCTTAATTTGCATTTAGGAATCATGTTCATGTTCATTAATCTACTCATAGATTTGAAATTAACATGTCCTAATCGTTCATGCCAAATATTAAAAGACTTAGCGAGATAAGCAAATGGTTTCTTATCATTAATCTTAGGGTTCTACGAGGTGGATGCCTCGGTTACATTATCCTTTAGGATTACTTTCTCAACAGATATCTTACACAGATTATCACATATAGAACCCTTACCCAAATACATCCCATTTTTCGTTAGGATTAGCTTATCGCCTTCCAGCTTCACAGAGAATCCATGCTTACTTATAAGCGATCCAGAGATCAGATTCTTGCGCATATCTGGTACATGGATGACGTTCGTGAGAACTAGTTCCTGTCCAGAGGTGAGCTTCAGAACAACCTTCCCGTGACCATCAACTGTCGACGAGGCGGAATTTCCCATCAAGAGTTTATCACCACTCTTGTTCTTTGTGTATGTCGAGAACATCTCGCGATCCATACAGATGTGTCTGGTTGCACCACTGTCGAACCACCAAGTCTTTGGATGGCTCTCTGCAACATTGGCCTCAGTGACCACAACACACATGTCAGCTTCTGTCAAGTTCGCTTGAGCTTTCACTGTTTTGATCAGACTCGTAGTCGTTTGATCCACTTTGTCACTGGTTTTCTCCATAGTTCCAGAGTTGTTGTTTGTCATTTTAAGCTAATGAGAACACAACTTTCAGTTAGTACCGATATATAAACTCAAGAATCGCAATTCTAAGACTGATATCGAACTGAATCGCATTGGTGTCGATCGATACTCTTTGGTATCGATCGATACACATTCAATGTCTATTGATGCACCCGTATGGTGTCGATCGATGCCCTCAGTGTCGATCGATACACCTTTGGTGATGATCGATGCACGTGAGTTTTGCATAAGATCTATCGATACACCTCGGTGTCGATCGATGATCAGCTTGTATCGATTGATACACCTCGGTGTCGATCGATGCTCAGCTTGTGTCGATCGATACACATATAGTGTCGATCGATGCACCCTGCGTGTCGATCGATTCAAGTGAATTTTTACACAGGATCGATCGATAAACCACAGTGTCGATCGATGCTCGATGCACATACTGTGTTAATCGAAGCATCTTGGTGTCGATCGATACATATTGAGTGTCGATCGATACACCCTGGGTTCCTATTGATGCTCGATGCACATACTGTGTCATTCGAAGCAACCTGGTATCGATCGATACACGCTCAGTGTCGATCGATATACCCTGGGTGTCGATCGATACAAGTGAATTTCACAGGATCGATCATAGCACCAGTGTCGATCGATACCTGTGTCTTATACACAGTATCGATCGACATAGACCAACTTGGTCGATGCAAAGTATCGATCGATACACTGAGGTGCCGACCGATACACTGTTTGCATGGTATCGATCGATACACTTAAATGTCGACCGATACAATTTAGTCCAATATCGACCGATACCATAGGGTGTCGATCGATACTCACAAGGCCTCGATCTGAATCGAACCTATCAAGAACAGATGTGTGTTCGTTGATTATACCGTTCTTTAATCGCAATTAAAGACGGTTTTTTAGAAGATGTTTAAGCAGATCTGCTTCTACTACACGTTTCAAGTTGCTAAACAGCTGTTTGATTAACGTTTGAGTATCACTAGCAGAAGAACATCTTCTTAAAAAATAGAGAGAGATGAAGATTGCCTCTACTACACGTTTCAATTTGCTAAAAGCTTTTTGACAACGTTTGAGTATCATCAGCAGTAGAAGAATCGTTTTAAAAACCGTTTGAAAACGTTTATTTACTTGTGATTAAAGATCCAATTGAAGTAATAAAACAGAAATTGGATCTTCTTAGAGTTAAGATTGTAGGACCAAAATTTACACTACAGACAGGAAAGATTTAATCACAATAATATGTAAATAAACAGTTTAAGGAACAGACGATTTATAAACGATAAAGCAATATAAGATCTGAGGAGGCGAGATAAATCTCTTTCCTTAACTCTAAGAATCTCCCGTAGTGTGACGGGGTTTTATAGATCCATGAGTCCCAGGATACAACCAAAGTTTAACTGAATCATCAACACCATGATTCATGTCTATCGACCATTATTCTACGATACTCTCGAAATTAAAACTTACTCTAAGCAGTAGGGAATTGAAGAAACGATTGCTAGAACTTTTAGTAAGTGTTTTTTGTGTATCAGAGGATCATCTTTTAGGTGAAAATCGTGTTGTATATATAGGAAAGAGGCTAGGGTTTTTCCATGACAGAAAAGGAATATTTCTAGAATAACCTAGGCGGCTGCGATTTTTAAGTCGGCCCGCTGGGTATCGATCGATACCAAGGGGTATCGATCGATACCTCAAAAAGTCCACGGGCCCAATCAAGGCCCAAGATGCGAACGTCGCACGTATGGCTTTTCTTCTCTCATGTTGTTCATTTAAGACACAACCATTCCAACATATATACACGAGAAAACATTTCTCGGTTAATGAAAACATTTCATTAGAAAGAGCTTAACTCATTTCTTTTCACACTAACACAATTTTATCAAACCCTCAGGCTTTGACAAAAAATTAGTTCCAACACCAATCATTTACCATTGATCATAAATTATGGATCCGAGTTTTATTTTTAATCCCGAGGCCCCGAAAATCTTGAGCCGGCCCTGATTCATAATCCGAGGGATTGATGCATGCACAGAAGATATTCTCGTATTAATTAATGATTAAACGATCAGACAAATATTAGTATCGTTGATAAATTCATATTGAGTTGTAACACAGTTAACTAGATGAAATTTACGTACTAACCATAATTTGAACACGTTAGAAAACATTAGCAGCTTTGAATTTTTTTGTACGTTGAGAATTCGTACAAATTCAAAATTCAATTTCACTTCCAGTTCCGGAATAACTTAGTGATATCGATATACATAAACATCAATTACTTCCAGTTTCGTAATTGATGTTTTTGGCTATGAAATAACCTCTTGTAAATAACACAGATCGAAAATATAAAATTTAGAACGGCAGCGGTTTGAGACTAAAACCATAATCTATTATTTACAAAATGACAACGAGCACGAGAATAAATATATAGATTACGAGAAATCAAGATTAAGAACTTCAAACTTCTCAAGTCTTGATCGAGTGGCCAACACCGGGGCTGTGACCTGGCGCAGTAGGCCGGAAAGCATCAACACCGTAAAGATCCTTTCTCCTCCTCGTCTTGATGCTTCGTTGAAGATCCTCCGATTCATTTGGAGTGTCCTTGTGATGATGATGATGATGGTTATGATGATGATGGCTTGAACGTTTATTGCATGAGTAATCTGGTGGATGATGACACCTCAAACGACTACCCTGCGCCTCGTCGATGAGTTTGCCAAAAAGGAGAATACTAAGGAAAAGGTAAATTACACGAATGGTCTTCTTTGCCATATCCAAAATAAATTAATATTTTTGTTTACTTAGGTTTAGACTTTAGAAGTCTTTGAACGTGAGTGATAATATATATATCTGGAATAACTCCATATTCTACTCCATTATGGAGTTAGACTTTTTTAATTGTAAATTGATCTTTTAAATATTAAATATTTATATTTTATAATTTTTATTAATTTAGCAATGTATTTTTTGTATATATTATCAACTATCAACATATATGCATGTGACACTATACTAATATTTAAATGCATAAAAAGTATTTGACTATCATAACTATTTAAACACTAAAAATTTTATTTAAAAATATTGCAAAGTAAAATAAACTTAAAAATACATAACAAGTGCTGAAATTAAAAATAAGCAACATAAACAAATTTAACACAACAAATACGACATGGGTTATTATCTGGATGATAATATATATCCAAAATGGTCTACCATTGTGCAAACGATTCACGAGCCAAGAAGTCCCAAGAACAATTTTTTTGCCACACAACAAGAAACATGCAGGAAAGATGTAGAACACGCATTCGGAGTTTTCCAATCTCGGTTTGCTATTGTGAAAGGACCGGTTCGTTTTTGGAAAAAAATGTGTTGCATGACATAATGACTACATGTGTAATTTTACATAACATAATAATCGAGGATGAACGTGATCTCGAAGCACCAATTGGAGTTGGAAGAGAAGCTCCAACTCCAGAGGTCCAAATAGTTGATGATGATAATATCCTATTCCAAGAGTTTCTTAGTCGATTTAGAGCAATCAAAGATAAAGAAGCTCATTTTTCACTTCGAAATGCACTAATTTTGTGGGAAAAATTTAGTGTCGGTGATATTTAAAAATATTATGTAATTTTCTTTATTTAAGAAGTATTAAATTTTATTAAATTCATAATTTATAAAAGTTTTGCAAAAAATGGGTTAATTTGTAACTTTTAGAAATAAAAAGCATTATTAATAAAATACAATCTATTTAGAATATTCTTTTTTGGAGTTATACATTGGAGCAAAACACAACTCCATTTTGGAGTAAAAAATGGAGATATACATTAGAGAGGGTCTTACCCCTACAAATATTGCAAACGAGAAAGTGGATTGAAGGGGGCACAACATTTAATGTTCGAGAAATATTCCTGCATCTTATTTTCATGTTATTGAAGGCCCTGCATTACAATAACCCTTGTGTTTTTTTATACATATTTACTTGATTATTACGATAACCTATATTAAACTCATATTTGATTCTCAAGATAACTCATATTGATAATTCTTATTATCAAGATAACTCATATTTGATCATATATATTTATTCGATTATCAAGATAACTCACATCGATAACTCTTATTATCAAGATAACTCATATTTGATTATAGATATCTATTTGATTATCAAGATAACTCATATTGATAATTCATATTATCAAGATAACTTATATTTGATTATGAGTTATCTATTAAATTATCAAGATAACTCATATTATCATAGTTGTGTAATGATACACAGATTTTTAACCCTATAATTCTACTGCAAGAGCACAGCAAAACGAGGTAGTATTCTAGGGATCGAATCCACAGAGACCAAATGAAACACTACGAGAATGCAAGAGTAAAGAAAAGCTAAGACTAATGAGAGTTGGTTGTGGTTTTAATCCAATGAAATAACAAGTTAAGTAAACAACGAATTAAACTTGTGGATTAAAGGCGTCAGGCTTCAGGGAAATTCGCAGAAACCATGAATTGCAAAACATAAAATCAAGCAAGGAAATCATTAAGCATCGTTCTCGAACTCAAATCACTAGACTAGATCAATCTCTTCCCAGAGTATTAAATCCCTATGTATTAGATATATGAATACTAACTCTTGTTGAATTCAACAACCTAA
This sequence comes from Eutrema japonicum, assembly GCA_030161315.1. NCBI lineage: Eukaryota > Viridiplantae > Streptophyta > Magnoliopsida > Brassicales > Brassicaceae > Eutrema > Eutrema japonicum. The sequence goes on along the minus strand of BSQW01000010.1, from coordinate 3,629,457 downwards.
ACATGCATTATAAGCGAGTTTGATAAGTTCACAAAACACAATGACATTAACTCCCGTTGGTTAAGGATATTTTGCTCATATATGTTCTTTCAAGCAGTTTAACAAACGATTTCGGTGCGTAAATACACCTAAGATCATAAACTAGGCCGCGAGTCAAGTTCCAGCAATAAGATCAACAATAGATGAAGAAACCAATCGATAATTCCCTATCTAACAATCTTAAACTAGCAATTCATGAATTCCCTTGAAAACTATAAAATTTAACTATGAAATCTACTCACACATAGCTGCAGAGAATAATCAAAGACGTATGAGAGAAATCAAAAAGAAATTCAATATATGATAAGAGGGTTCAGAAATCTTCTCCAAATTTGTCAAAAGAGGTTCAGAGATCTTCTCCCCGAAAAATAGATACAAAGAGTCTGTCGAAAAATAAAGCTTAGCCTTAGAAAGTGGCTTAAAATAAGTATAAATAGGTCTTGGGTAGAATTGGGTGATCAAATTTTGTATTATATATTTTCACGGGTGATCAAATTTTGTTTTTCATTTTTTTGTTTTTAATTTTTTTTACAGATTATAAAATATTAAATTACAAACTCGAATATATGCATGTACTTATCTAGTAATTCATGAACGACTTTACCATTGGGCATTAGTGTATCCATTTGATTCCGTCCTGAACGGTGCCAACCTAACCTTAGATTCTATATATACCTTTCTATAACCTGAACTTTAAGAATTTATTAGATTCTAAATATGCGCGCCCACGCAGAATAAAGTTTTTGTAATATATAAAATGTGACATAAGGAATAATAAATAATTTAAGTGTTATTGATTCAAATATGTTTAATTTGTAATTTCTAATTTTATAATATATTTACTAAATATTTGGCAACAGATTTAAAACATGTTTGGCAACAGGTTTTAAAAGTGCTTTATTTTTAGGGCAAATTGCTGTTTTTACCCCAAAATTTCGTTATTATTACAAAAATACACCGTCATTTCAATCAAATGCTGCGCTACACTTTCGGGGGCGGAAAATTACAGTTACCCCCTTATGACCAAACAAAAAAGTGAAACCGCTATTACCATTTTAACCTTCGCGACATGTCAGACTTCTATAGAGGTCTGACATTTAGACTCTAATAGAAGTCTGATTGATTTTTCTTACCAGACTTCTCTCAGACGTATTCGAGAAGTCTGATACAGATTAAAATAGTAAATTTAAATTTAAAATTTAAAAAAAAAAATTTGTTAAAACTTTTTTCTACAATAATTAAATATAGACGATTTTGATGTATAGAAATTAATATTTCATAAAATTGAATCAAATTAAACAAGGTTAGTTAATTTTGCATATACCTCAATAAATATCAGACTTCTCGAAGAAGTCTGATACATATTTAATTAGTAAATTTAAATTTAAAATTTTTTTAAAATTATTTTGTTAAAAATTTCTTATACATAAATTAAATATAGACGATTTCGAAGTATTAAAATTAAATTTCGTAAAATTGAATCAAATTAAAAACATGTAAGACAAAGTAGGTTGTAAACCTCAAAACATGCTTTGTAATGTTTCGTAAAGTTGGATATCTTGGTCTTATCTGTAGGGCTAGATTGAGAGTTTCTAAATTTTTAATTCATAATGTTTTTTTACATATACTGGTTAGTTTGTGACTAAGTTAAACGAGTTTGATGTTTGTTATAAGTTTTCTATATAATATGATGGTATTTAAGTAGTAATTATCAAGTTTAGGGTTTATCAGACTGCCATTTCAGTCTGATCATGTCCATAGTTTATCAGACTTCTTGATGGAAACCTGTGAATTAACCTGAAATAAGGTACCCTACTTGTGATTCTACCCCATATATAAACTAAAGTTACCAACCCTAATGCGTAAAAGTCATTATCGACTCTCTCTCTCTAAAACAGGAAGAATCTCTCTCTCTCTCTCTAAACTCTCTCAAACATCTCTCCGGAAACCCTCGTCGCCACCGCCACCGCCGTCGTCAGCTTCTTCAGTATGGTAATTACCTCTCCTTTTTCGTGTCACCTTACCAGTCCCTCCATCTATCTCTCTTCATCTTTTCATCACAACTCCATTTTCTTGTAGGTCGAATCGCCACCGCCGCCGCCACCGCCCTCGCCATCTTCAACTTCGTCTTTGCAACTGAGTTAAGCTTCCTAGAAACAAGTTTTTCGCCTTCTACTCTACTTTTTTCTGCAAAGTTTTTAGATATATACGAAATAAGACCATTTTTCCATGTTCTTTGCCTAGATCTAAACAAACAGATGAGTTTTTAATTAATTCCGTTTTAGATCTACAAGATAGAAGTCCATTTTTCTATTTCAAACAAAAGTTCTAGGCCTGGTATGTATTTTGATGCTTGGTTGTATTCAGTCAAAAAAAAACTTGAAAATTACTATATTAGAAGTCTGAAAGTGAATTAGACTCGATACAAAGTATGATACTTGACCTGATCTGAATTAGACTCGATTAGAAGTCTTAAATTATACTTTCATTTAATTAGACTCTGTTAGAAGTCTGAAATTTGAGTTTGTACGAATTAGACTTGAGATAAAGTCTGAATTTAGACTTTTCCGAATTAGACTCTTTTAGAAGTCTGAATTTCGACTTGATTTTAAATTAGATTTTATTAGAAGTATGGCTTTAGACTTGTTTTAATTTTTGCGACTGTTTTCTGGTACACAGGATGGGGCGATTCAGTCACCTTCCAACGTAGAGTAGTTCATGTTCATCAGGTCGACGTCGATCCGGATCATCCTACGGATTCCCCAAGAAATGCTTATGTGGTCTGAAGCCCGTCATGCGAACATCCACTACTGCCGATAATCCAGGAAGAAGATTCTTCGGATGTTCTAACTATGATGTAATGGCCTCTATATGTCATGTGGTTCGTTTTTTTTCCTGCTTATTATAATGTGGGATCTTAATATGATTGTATAAATGTGGCTGTGTAGGATGGTGTCAAGGTAACGAAGGCAGAGATAGCTCAATTGAAGGAGCGGTTGACGGAGAAACCATGTGGCCAGATAATGCGTGGCGTTGAGTTGAAGAGTCTGTTTAACTCGATTTAATTTATATGTGTCCTTCTTTACTATGTCAGACTGTTTATGAAGTCTTAATTTATTAGACTTCTTTCGAAGTCTGAAAAACTTAAACTTTTAAAAACTTTCACAAGTTTGGTCCTGAAAATATCACCATTTCAGACTGCAAAACGAGTCTGGCAGTAGAAGTATTTAAAAAATACTTCTAAGCGGCAATTAAAAATATTAGAAAAAAACAGCAAAAAAAGAGAGAATTTTGCCGCCCAAAATTTCCAGACTTCTCGCTCAATTATCTCATCACTATCAGACTGCTAAAAGAGTCTGATATCAGACTGCGTTAAGAAGTCTGACATCAGATTGCGAAAGCGGTATTTTTATGTGGTAAAACAGTTTTTTAACCGCCGCTTATGACACATTTTTACAGTTACCGAAGCAAAAAAAAAAAAAAAACTTGTAAGTCTTATTACCAGACTTCTCGCTAAAAAAAAACTCGTAAGTATTCATCTTTTACATCGTGATTCCCCGCATCTTGATATGCCAAACCGGATCGGCTGGAGACACAAAGACGGATTAAATGCGCACTAGCTAACTCGACCATGCTCCTTACTTGCCTATCATTTGTGACATAAATAGGAGGGCTATCCGGACCGATCTGTTGCAAGAGTGGTTCCGGTAACGGATATGATAACTCCATCAACTCGGTTTTCTTGTCCAGCATATAATCATCTTGTACCATCTCAACAAGTTCACAATATGTAGAACGATCGCCCAAAGTGATAAACCGCCCTCCTTTGAGAGTATCCATCACAAAATGCCAAATCTGGTCTCTCACAACCCATTCACCAAAATTAACAGGTAGATGCACCATTATCTGTAAAAATAATCATGGAAAAACAACATTAGCGATCTTAATGGAAATATCAGACTTCTTCGCGAAGTCTTATTCTATTAGCTACATTGCCAAAATTATTAAAAAAAATATTTAAAAATAATTACCAAACATAAGCACGTAAAACTAACGCATGAGGAACATATACAACTAACACACATATAAAAAAAATTAAAATCAACGAAATTCATCACAAATATACACAAAAAAACGGTTTTAAAAACTTTGTCAATCCAGACTGCCACATAAGTCTGACAAACAGTACGCCAGACCTCTATGGCAGTCTGAAAAGAGGGTATTTTTGCAATTAGAATGTTACAAATCAGACTGCGGATGCCGTCTAACGAAAAGTTATCAAAGCAGACTTCTATCGCAGTCTGACAAAAAGGGTATTTTTGCAATTGACCCAAACTTTGACTTTTTTTGTCAGACTGCATTAGATGTCTGGGAAAAAGAAAAAAGTATTTCTGCAATTGACCAAAATTTTGAATTTTTTGTCAGACTTCACGGAGAAGTCTTACAAACGTCAGACTTCTCCTGCAATCTGAAAAAATTATTGGGTAGTTTTGCAATTGACCGAAGTTTGACTTTCGTTCCCAGACTTTCAGGGCAGTCTGAAGAAATCCTTCAGACTGCGATATAAGTCTGACAGAAATTGGTGTATTTTTTGCGTTGACCAAAATCTTCGATATCAGACTTCTTTAGCAGTCTGACGGATTTCATCATTTTCAGACTGCCATAGAAGTCTGAAATGTTTTCCCTCCTATTCAGACTGCCATAGAAGTCTGATACTTTTTCCCCCATTTTGGTCAAATTTTGAAAAATTTCGGTCAATTACTACTAGTACCCTGTTTTTTTCCAGACTTCTGATTCCGTCTGAAAAAACAGTCAACTTCCGGTCAAAGTCACTCATTTTTCCGTCATACTGGATATGAAGTCTGAATAAAAAGTCACGTTTTTGGTCAATTGCAAAACTACTCTATGCCTCGATTAGAGGATTTTTCTTGATTTTTTTTTTGTAAGCAAATTACCAGATTTCAATTTTAATCTGAGTATTTAAAAGTCAATTGCAAAACTACCCTCTCGTTGACCATATGGGTTTCATCAGACTTCTAAAGCAGTCTGAGTATACAACTCAGATCTGAAAATCGACGATATGAAAAAATTTGTACCTATATCCGTTTAGAGTTTGTTTTCACCCTCGTCGAGCGCCCAGAACGTCTAATATCACCGAAATCTCGCAAGTCCAGTCGTGTTTTGCCGTTTTTATGCCATAATTTGCGATTTCGGTACGTTTGAATCAGAAAATCAGTGGGAAAATGGGAGAAATCGGAGAGAGAAGTCGCGATAAGTGTTTACGAGCTCTATTCTTGAGCTTTAATGGCGGAAAAACGGGTTAGTTACTGCATTAACTCGTCGACGATGGTGGTTGTCGTGGAGGTTGAGAATTGATGGCAATGACATTTCTGTAATTAAGTTAGATCTGAAATTTTTTTGTCTTTTGAAAAAAACGTTAGACTCTAACATCAGTCTGAGTAATGGCATTTGCGTGAATACCCAGATTCTTAAAGGGTAATTCGTGGGATTCTGAAAAAGAGGAGAGGAATGGGGTATTTTTAGCTTTGACTTCAAATTGTAGGGTATTTTTGTAAAAATGCCTTATTTTTAATAATATATACTAGATTCTAACCCGCGTACCCGCACAGGATAAAGTTTTTTGTAGATTAAATTTTGAAAGAAAAAAAAATGAAATGAGAAATAAGATCTAATTTAAGTGTTATTGATTCAAATATATTGAATTTGTAATTCTTAAGTTTTTAGTGAGAGAATAATATTTTGTTGATTTGTTGTGCAATATGTGTTTTGATGTTTATGTCATATTTCTAACCCGTGCTATGCAAATTCTAGATTTTAATATGCGATGTGTGTGGTGCAATAACTTTTATACATCATTTTTGTGAAATTTATATTGAACAAACACTAACGAAATGATTTGACTTAAATTTTAATGAAAAAATTCATGATTATGTGATTTTTGTAACCTTAAATGACAGCAAAGTTTGCTATGTAACAAAGAAATAAATTGTTACATGATGTTATCATATGGTTGATATTGGTAGAATAGAAGTATGAGTTAGTTAAGTATATATCGATGTAATTTTAATTGTATACTTTGTTATTATGTTGTTTTATTATTTTATTAAAATCAAATTTCAAAAATTATATATTTATAAGTTTTAAAATGGGTTAATGATATATCATGGTTTTTACCCCCATTTAGACCATGATATATGTCCTATTTATGGAGTCATTCTAGTATTTTGGAGTCTTTTCGAGTCTTTTACACGTTTAGGTACGTTTGGAGCTTAATTGGAGATATTGAAGCATTCTGGAGCATTTTGGAGCATATGGAGATGCAAAGTCATGCAGAGACGTCAGAAGTTTGGCATTCGTTGAAGAACTTTCCACCGATGGATTGAGCTCAAATTTGGAAACAAGACAGATCAATGGATTAGCTTTCATTTGAAAGTGGTTTGAGGCCATCCAACGGTGCGATCAAAAGTTATGCCAGTTTTTGTGAAGACAGTCCAGTCTGGCGATCAGAAGAGTCGACACAGAGGATGAGTATCGAGCGATACTACCTAGTGTCGATCGATATTGCTCGGGAAAACAGGAAACTCGACTTTTTACAAGTCTGGAGAGTTTTCATCTTAGTCCAGAAGTCTTTAATTATTACAATAAGCCCCAGAACGTGTTTTAGCATTATAATTAGGTTTTTCAGCCACTTTTGTTGGCTACGCTTTATTTTACTTTGGTTTGGAGAGAGAGCTTTGTGAGGGAGACAAGTCAGAACTCTGTTCGTCCGAGAGAAGATTTCGAACCCTCTTGTTACTCTTTTCTTATTGTTTAATTTAATGATCTATTCAGTTATGTTGATTGTTTCATTCTCCATGTCTGAGTAGATCCATCTTAGGTTTAGGGTTTTCTCTGATTGCTGGTAATTGATTAGTTAGGATTTACCATCTGAATTAGTTCTTCACCATAGGTTGTTCTCAAAGCTAATTCTAGGTTGACGAATCTGGAACTTAGATCTTAGGTTAATCGATTAGGCACGACAGTGCAATTGAGTAATCTGACAGAACCTAGGGTGAGCAAATTAATTAATCGCAACGAGATTTGGTTTAATTGAATTGTGAACATATCAAACTCGGTATTAAGGCTGATTTATTCTTAGGAATTTGCAAAGAGATTTGGGATTCTGAAGTTTAGATTTAGATAATTCTCGCAACGACAGTTGGTTAATTATAGCTTAGTGATTTGAGTTCAAGAACCGCGCTAAATGTGAAACCTGACTGATTGGTTATCTGCATTCATTGATTTCCTGAGAAATACCCTGGGCCTATATTCTTCCATCGATTTTACAACTCTTTTACTGTTTATTGTTTTTTGTTTCAACTGAATTGCTTAGCTTGATTTGAAACTATTTGGTCTATTGTGTGATTTTCTTGAGTCCTTGTGTTCGACCCCTACTTTACTACAACTACTGCTTTAGTACTTTTAGGGTATTAATTTGAGCATATCAGTTAACCCGTCCTATTAATATGCCTTGAATCAGCATGTTATCTTGTATTTTTGACAAACCACCCCACAAAGAACTGTAATTATAAAAACATAACACTAACCCGCCCCACCATATTACCGTATAATATAAATATTTACTAATTTTAGATATTTGAAATATTTTATCAAGTTAAAATATTTTTAATAATAAATTTATATCATTTGGTCTGGTTATGGTTCAATTAAATAACCAGACCAAACTAAACATAAATTTTTATATTTGGAGGTCACTTAAATTTTCATGGGAAAGTATTTATTTCCCATTAAAATAGATTATTTACTATTTAGTTTCTTAATTATTATGATATTATTAAAAAATAATCAATCCATACATATTCAAAGAAAAAATATATTCAAAATCTTGCAATATTTTTCACTATAATTATTATAAATATTTTACTAATTTTATAAAGAGTTAGATACGAGAAATTTGAAAATTTTAAGAGTTTGTGGACTTAACACAAAATCATAGTCATTAAGCAGTACATATTAGAGTTATGTTTTCAAAATTATAAGGTTTTGCGGGTTAGTCCAGGTTGATAGTTCTATCTATAATCATTAGTTAAACATATTTTAAACAAAAATTACTCCGCGCTATATAGTTAGCGCTTGAATCCTAGTACACTATTGTTATCCAAGTATTTGATATAAATGAAGTATGTTTACAGTTAAAAAAAAAAAACTTTTAATAACAAAGTTTAAAATTTTCAGTTTAAAAATTGGAGAAAATCATCTTTTGTTATGACATGAATGTATAGTGAAGAACAATTTAATTTTTCGTGTAGAAAATTGGTCTATTAGACTAGAGTTTATACTAATTTTATACCCAAGCCAACAGGTTGTAGCCAATAATATCTCGAAGTAAAATTCAGTTTGCATTAGTGGCGGAGCCAGAACTTTTTCTTAACGGGGGCATAATTTTTTTTTAATGAAAAATGTAATTTATAAATTACCAAAAAAAAACCTACAAATGTACTCGGTGTTCACCCATAGCATGAAACCTTTTTATCACGGTTTCATTTGTTACATCTGCAAATATTGTTTTTCGATAAAACAAATGAGACAATCACTTAGAAACTGAACACCGATGCGATTCTGTAATACTGTTTTGACAATATTCATTCCTGAAAAACATCTCTCAACGGATGCGGCAGCTACATGCAAACTCCAAATTAACTTCAAAAGCCTATAAACCAAATGATGAGAAAGATGTTTATTGGTTTCTACCATCACTCATGCTAGGTCTCCAATATTTCTCAAACCAGCAAACTTTTCATCTTCTCGTACATTATCAATATAAACGTCAAGTTGCTGCTTAAGAGATATGCACTCCATACGACTAAAATCATCAGGATAAATTTCAGCCAATCTCAACAACTTTTGTTTATCAAACTCACATAATGAATCACTAAGATTTAAACCTGATGTACAAACGAGTAATTCAGAGTTTACCTCGTTAAAGCAGTCATTAAACTCTTGAAGCTGCATATCCAAAACAATATAGAAACAATTGACTTGCTAATGATGCAAGTTGGTCATGTTTGTCTTTTTGTGTGGCTTCCTTGGATCGATGAAATTGTTCTCCCTGTTGAGAATTTCAGTGTCGTGTTTCTCACAAAAATCTAAAACCTTCTTCACGAAAGAATCTCATCCATCATCCTTTAACTTTTGTAGTTGTCGCTTACTAGATTCCACTAATGAGACAGCATTTAGGATGTCTTGATCTTTTTTTTGTAATGCCATTGATAAACAAACAATATGTCTTTTCTTTCTTCACAATATATTCCAACCAATCACCATATTGATCAAACCAATAAGGATTAAACCGCCTTAGAGTATTTTCTATAAGTCGTTGTTCAAAACTATGGCCACAAGGTTGACAAGGTTCTCTAGTCAAATACTTGCGTCTTACCTCGTCTCTTTGATTAGGATGATATTCCAGTATTCCTTTTCTTTCACCGGGATCATACGTCAAGTCATCTAAATCAATATCATTCGGTGGTGGAGATTTTCTTTTCAGAAATCGATCCATTACTTATCTAGTAAAAAACAAATTAGTTAATTTCAAATTACAAAACTAAAAGTTAAAGATATTCAATTCATAAATTATAAACATAAACCTAATTTTTCTATGAATTCAAGACATATCATCTCTAAATTAATAAACACTTTGAATCTAATTAAACATATTAAAGTAAAATATTATAAAAATACAAATGAAATCTAACCTTAATTCAACCAATTTTGTTGTTGTTTATTGCTGCACTTCGACTCTCTCTCTCTTCGTGGAAGATGGTGGAAGACGACAAAAGAAGAAAAAAATAGTTTTCCTTTTTTATGTTTTTTAAAATAGAAATAAAATTGACTAATACATATTTGATTATAGCTTATTTATTAGTGTATTTAAATTGGGCTTAAACTTAATATGAGCACAAATTTGAGTTAGAAAAAAACTGGATCAAAATTTTTTTTAATAGGATCATTACATTTTTTTATAAATAAAAAACAAATATTTTTCAAAATTAGGCAGGGTCAGCTGACCCCTCCTCTTAAGGTAGTTCCGCCCCTGATTTGCATCATCGATTAAGAAGTAGAAATGAGTATATTACAATCACTTAGTTAGTGTTGGAGGTGGGTTCCACATCTCCTCTTTAATCTGAACCAAATTAAGATTGGCATATTTACTAGTCTAGAAGCCCATAAAACTTAACCAAATTATGTCGGCGCTGAATTTCAAAATAAAAGGAATATCTTCAAAGATAAAGCAAATCTCTAAGAAAAAATTATTTATATTAATCCGATAAAAAAAAGAAAATCATCCACCGGTTAAATTCCTATAAATAGAGAAACTCTTCATTCAGAAGGAGATCCTGATTGACGAGAATATAAATAAAGTGATATTTGTTTCAAGAAAGGAAGAGACATAAACATGTGAAAACTAAAAAGGAGTGGTGGTTTTGCTTGAGATGCACACTCTATGTTCGTGTGGTTATATCTTTATATTTATGATATTAATTAATGGTTAGTATTAATGTTCGCAAGCCCCGCCGCAATGCAATGTTCGATATTCATTGAAAGTTGTAAGCATTTGCATGTTAGTTTTGCCTCCCTGTCTAGTATTCCTGTCAAATCTATCTATCTATATATATAAATCAAGATTTTTAAAAATTAGTAACTCGCATAATTGTGATGTGTGTCAAGTTAATCGATTAGAGTTTGATATGTGTTTAATAAATTTTCAATTATATTTTGACAGGTATTTAATAAATTTCTAATTATATTTTAACATATAATATTAACAATAAAAATAAAATTTATAATCGATTCATAATCCTAAAAGGAAAAAGAAAAAAATAGTAGTTATGTTTAGGTTAAAGCAAGATATCAAATCTATCTATCTATATATATAAAGCAAAATGCTTTAAAGTTAGTAACCCGCACGATCGTGACATGTGTCAAGTTAATCGATTAGATTTTGATATGTGTTTAATATATTTCCAATTATTTTTTGACAGATATTTAATAAATTTTCAATTATATTTTAACACATAATATTAACAATAAAAGTAAAGTTTATAATCGATTCATAATCATAAAAGATAAAAAAAAAATAGTAGTTATGTTTAGATTAAGAAAATTAAACAAAAATTATAAATAAAAGCTAAGGTGTTTTTTAAAATGAAAAACTATATTTCAGGATATCCTTAATCTGAAAAGTAAAAGGTAAAGCAAGATGTTTTAAAGTTAGAAACTCGCACAATCGTGACACATGTCAAGTTAATCGATTAGATTTTGATATGTGTTTAATAAATTTCCAATTATATTTTGACAGGTGTTTAATAAATTTCCAATTATATTTTAACACATAATATTAACAATAAAAGTAAAATTTATAATCGATTCTTAATCCTAAAAGATAAAAGAAAAAAAATAGTAGTTATGTTTAGATTAAGGAAATGAAACAAAAATTATAAATAAAATCTAAAGTTTTTATTTTAAAATGAAAAAACTATATTTCTGATTATAATAAGAAAATTAAACAATAGATAACATTCCTAAAAAGAAAATGAATAAAAGCCAAAATTTAGAAAAAAGGAAAAACTATATATCAATTTAGATTAAAGAAATCTTATTATATAATATGACTGTTTCAAAGTTCTTAACTCACCTGATGGCGACACGTGTTAAGTCAAAGTTGGAAATTTTTAAATCAAATAATAATAAAAAACTTAAAAATTCGGAAAATTTAATAACCGATTCCTAATCTTAAAAGGTAAAGTTACTAAAAAAAATTTAAAATTTTTTTCTATCCTAAGAGGCAAAATTAATATAAAAATGGAAAACAAATTCTTAATTTTTTCATTTAGATTAAGAAAGTTAATAATAAAATTTAGATTAAGAAAGTTAATAATAAAAGAAAAAGAATTCTAATTTCTCACATCTATATTAACCATAATTGGTATTATGTCAATCACTCACCAAAAAAATAAAAGTTCAATAATCGTATCCAAAGCTATTTACTGCATCTGTTTCACCAAAAGTTTCCTTCAAGGTATATATTTATTTCATCGGAAACTTTATTTCTAAATTTATGTATTATATATTTTCACGGATGATCAATTTTGTAGTCTATTTTTTTCTTTTAGTTTTTTTTTCACGAGTTATAAAATATTAAATTACAAATCCGCATATATGCGGGTACTTATCTAGTATTATAGAATAGAATATATTATTGAGTTATTGGTTTGATACAAGATTATAAGACATATATATATATAGTGTTTAACATTGGTATATTGATAACACCAAAGAACGTAAATCTTCCTAATCCTTATCACAATAGGATATCTATGAGAATATTCTTCGGTTGAGTTCACGGGGTTCACTTCATAATCAGGTTTTTATGGCTCACAAGATTTGGTTCGCAAGATACACTCCTTGCTCCCCAAGATATCTCCAATACTAAAGCTCCCAATTATTATATTTTGACAACTAAATGAAACTTTATATATAACTAGATTATGTCTCGCGTGATACGCGGGTAAAAAATAAAAGATTTAGATTATAAAATTGAGATTATGTTTAATTATGACCCGTATAGTTAGATTCTAAATTAAATTTCCGTTTAGTTATCCATGACTTACGTTTAGTAATTCATATTTAAAAAAAAAAAATTGTTTCATATTACCCATAAATCTGATAAACAATCCCTTTAAATGAATGAGAGAGTTCCATAATTACCAAACACACAATAACAAATGTTTCTTCTTTTAATTTTTATATATTATGAATCGTAGATATCTTTTTTTTATTTAACACTTTTTATTTGGTAGTTTTTATTTTTTTTCTCTTACTTCACTTTTTCAATGTTATTAGTTTCCATTATATAAAACACGATTCTTTTTCCTTTTTTATTATTTTTATTTGGTAGTTTTTATCTTTTTTCTCTTACTTTACTTGTTCAATGTTATTAGTTTACATTATATAAAACATAACTCTTTTTCCTTTTTGTTATTTTTATTTTTTTTTAAATAAATAACTAACAGTAGGAAAGTTAATATATATTATTATTTTGACACATATCGCGAACTTATTTAACAACGACACATGTTACGATCTCGTGAGTAAGAATTATCTTACGTGTCATACTCACGTTGAGAGATCCATCTTTAGAGTATATTTATAATTTTCTTTTTTTAAGTTTAGAGTATATTTATACCTTTTTAAGTTTGGTTGTGGTTGTAGATTATAAAATTTTAAGTTTCCTTTTGTTACTTTTTTTATTATAAGTTTTCCTTACTTATTCTTGTTTTTTTTTAAGATTGCCTTTTTTTAGTTTAATATTTTTTAATATTTACTTTAATTTATTTTTATTTTTTTAATTAAATTAACACATGTCAAGATCTAAATTAACAACCGTGACAAATGTCACGATCTCGTGATTGAAAATTATCATATGTGTCACAGTTACGTCGAGAGATTCAGCTTTATATAATAAGATTCCAAATTGTAACGAGTTTGATAATTTCTCTCTTGTTATTAAAAGTTCAAAGGTATTTAAACACAAATGATAGTGCTAGCTCAACATGAAAAGCAAATGTGTCTAAATATTTGTATATACACGTAACCGGGATATATCTCCTAATCCATGTCACGGTACGATCCTAAATCCTAATATTTTCCCTAAATTTAGAACGCCCAATTAGACAATAAATATCAGGATTAAGAGCTCTTTTTAGGGACATCATCAAGATGATCCTGAGTTCAAACGTGAACGGTGGAAATGAAACCTTCTTTAAAAGCATCACCACGCCAACATGACAATATGCTTCAATATGCTTTGTTCATTTGTGGAAGACGAAATTAACGGTGAATGATAACTTAGTTGTAACCAGGCCCGGCTCAAATAATATTTGGTTTCTGTGCTGAGTTTTTTTTTTTTTTTCAAACCGTAGTTCTAATATTGTAAATTTGAAAATTTGGGCCCTAATTACTTAAAGAAAATTGGAGAGAAAAAAGCGAAAGGGACCCGGTGCACATGCTTTAAACGGGCCCTGGTTGATGGTTTGGCTTGAGGAATGTTGATGCCATTATTTCGTGATACTCCACCTCGGTTGAAGAATGTGGTTTTGATTTTGTGGAGGCAAGTTTGTGATTTTGTTCAATGGGCATACTAGCCGATTTGCACATGAGAAGACATGTTTCGGCAACAATATACAATGTATTAAAGGACATATACAAAAGCCCAATATCATGATTTATTACAAGTCTAAATCCATGTAATTAGGGTTTTCGTAGCAAGTAGAGTAGTATATATATCTTTGTAATGACAATAGAGAAAGTAACTAGGGTTGCCAAGAACAACCTTTCCTTTTCTCTTTACATCTTGGTGACAATCTAAAGTTTTTCATTTTTCTTTTCTTTACATTTGAATAAAGCTCTTAATGAGCTATATCATTTTCTACTTCTTTTATCTATCTTATTAAGCTCTTTAAGAGCATAAATAATCTTGTTTTGGATTATCTCAGACAATGCATGATTCCTTTGCGAAAGGAAATTTGTTTCTCAACAACGTGATACTTCTATTTTGAGAAGTATTTAAGCTTTTCGAAATAATTTATGTGAAAAACTTCTAAAATAAATTCAATAAAACGTCCAAATGTAGGTTAATTATTATAATACAAATAGGAAAATCATCAACATATATTAGTTCGATATGATCCCGAGAGTAGATGAACAAAGAATAGTCTGCATAAAACTAAACTTTTTCAAATACGCTTAAGTTTAGCAAAGCAGCAACTGTTCGAACGTGTTTGAGCACGTCTCCTACAAATCAATTTGTATCGGGGAGGTTCGGGAATTTTCTGTTAAGATAGAGCCGGTTGCGTTCCGGTCGGCAAACGAAGAGGAAGAAATGATTTATAGCTATGCCCGGAGGGCTGCCTACGTACCCCAGATTGGGGATCAAACCATTCGTAGTTCGTTGTTGAGGAGAGCTGCAGAGAGCGGAGAGAGCTGGGAGAGCTAGGAGAGCTGGGAGAGCTGCAGAGAGCTGGGAGAGCTGCAGAGAGCTGGGAGAGCTGCAGAGAGCTGGGAGAGCTGGGAGAGCTGCAGAGAGCTGGGAGAGCTGCAGAGAGCTGGGGAGAGCTGGGAGAGCTGCCGAGCTGGGAGAGCTGCCGAGTTGGGAGAGCTGCCGAGCTGGGAGAGCTGCCGAGCTGGGAGAGCTACCGAGCTGGGAGAGCTGCCGAGCTGTGAGAGCTGCCGAGCTGGGAGAGCTGCCGAGCTGGGAGAGCTGCGTCGAGCTGGGAGAGCTGCCGAGCTGGGAGAGCTGGGAGCTGGGAGAGCTGCCGAGCTGGGAGAGCTGCCGAGCTGGGAGAGCTGCGCCGAGCTGGGAGAGCTGCCGAACTGGGAGAGCTGGGAGCTGGGAGAGCTGCAGAGCTGGGAGAGCTGCCGAGCTGGGAGAGCTGCGCCGAGCTGGGAGAGCTGGGAGAGCTCTTTTTAGAGAGGGAAAGTTATTTAGAGAGAGAGAAAATGAGAGTTTTTTTTGTCTCCGATAATGAATACCAAAGGGGGTATTTATAGTGGGAGTTGAGCAGACAACTCTCCGGTTTTTGGGATGACCCGGCATGTCGTGAACAGTACCCGACATGTCGTGAACAGTACCCGACATGTCGTGAACAGTACCCGACATGTCGTGAACAGTACCCGGCATGCCGTGCAGGTTGTGAACAGTACCCGGCACGTCGTGAACAGTACCTGGCAGGTCGGAAACAGTGCCGAGCAGGTCGTGAACAGTATCTGGCATGTCGTGAACAGTACCTGGCAGGTCGGGAACAGTACCGTATCTACATAGTGGATGTTGGGCTTTTGGTGTTGGGCCTTTTGCTTTGGAATGGGCTAAAAAAGGGGGTGTGCTCATCACCACACCTACAATAGCCCTCCCCCAAATTCGGCGAACGAGTGTCGAAGTCGGCGGACGAAACAAGTCTTAGCTCGGTATATGTTAACCTGCAAGTAAGGGTGAACTTGATTAGAGTTAAAAAATTTATGTGTTAGTGCGAGACTAGGCTCGGCACTTGTCTTGTCAAGTTTGATGCGAGATGAGCTCGGCTTTGCTGACTCTTAAGCTTAAGTACGAGGCTAGGCTCGGTACTTATCTTGTCGAGTGTTATGCGAGATGAGCTCGGCTTTGCTGACTCTTAAGCTTAAGTACGAGGCTAGGCTCGGTACTTATCTTGTCGAGTGTTTGCGAGATGAGCTACGCTTTGCTGACTCTTAAGCTTAAGTACGAGGCTAGGCTCGGTACTTATCTTGTCGAGTGTTTGCGAGATGAGCTCGGCTCAAGGAGAATGAAAAAAGTAAAAAATAAAAATAAGCTTGGCACTTATCTGTATGGAGTTGTTCGGAGATGAGGGCGATGTTCCCGACATTTGCCGAGCTACTCTTTGCGTGTAGAAAAATCCTCAAATCCCCTCCTTCTAGCGCCAATTGTTGATCCCGGGGACCACTAATGATGTTTAAGAGATTGATTAGGGAGAGAGAGACGAGATTTTCGTTAATTAGAGCGAGTCAACCACGGTATAAGGCAGGTCGGGTGCAATGATGAACAGGTCGTGGACCGTATTCTTTTATTGATAACGGAAGGGAGTGAGCAATTTAGATTTACGAACTGGTTCCGACGGACGTCCAGTTCGGCGTTCTAAATGTGCTACTTTGTTACAAACGAGAGAGAGGTCGGGTCTCTTTGTGGTAGGTGAGATCAAAAGTCCTCCCAAAGTCCATTTCTTAATGCTCAACGAGGGGTATATATACTGGGAGTTGACTTCCTGCTCTCCGTGATTCCGGGGCCACGTGGCGTCTCCAGCCTGCTTCGCGGGTAAGGTGGCCTAGGAGGCGTGTTCCGGCTTTCGGGGAGAGAGGTCATGATGAGCTCGGCGCCATACCTCTGCAGAGTAGTACACTGTTTGGCCTCTTCCACGTGTCTTTCTCTCTTTTGTCAAATCCGCAGGGTTGGTGAGACGTCGGGTCGAAGCCATATCTCTATTCGGATAGCACACTGTTCGACCAACTCCCACGTGTCCTCTTCCCTTTTGTCATTCCTGTTTCGGCGAAGTGTCAGCACGGACCCGAGGTGCGTCCTCGGGAGCTCGGGAGTTCCGGACAGGTGCGTCCTCGGGAGCTCGGGAGTTCCGGACAGATGCGAGCGCGGGGCTTTCAGGTCGGCGACCGAACTAAAAGGGGGATTTTTCCTAAAATGGGCCTAACTAATTGGGGGTGTTAGGCCCACCTCCAACAGCAACACTGAGCTTTACAAGTCCACATAACGACTTCCGAAGGTGACAAACTCTTCTCGGGTTAAAATGCCAAAAAATCTAGATTACTGTGAATTAAAGAGAATATTTTTGAACTCCTATCTAGTGTACTTCCTACTTGGTTGCAACAATATTTTAAAAAATTATAAACCATATAAAAACTACAAACCAGGATTTAGGTTATTTCTCGTAACAACCTAAATCCTTGTTAATAAGGAAAATTGTCAATATATCTTATAAATAAATAAGTTCCATAACGAAAAGAGACACGAAAAAATAAGTTAAAAAAAATCATAAAGCTACTTTCTCTTAGCTTTCCAGAGTAGGCGATTGAGATAGCAGCAACCAATTTTTTTAGGCGACTATTACTCTAGGTAACCAATATCTAGTCGTCGATATTAACCGGAAAGTTGTTAGGTCGCTATTGCTTAAAGTGGTTGTAATGAGAAATTGTTAATCAGCATGTATTCTACTGTCATTCCGTATAACTTTCCCTAATCGAACCAGTTCAAATTTACCCAAACAGATTTGATAGCATTTTACTGCATTGTGATATATCAATATATATACAGTAGAAACTCTATAAATTAATATTCGATAAATTAATAAAAATTTCTGATTTTGAATTGGGCCGGTTCAAAATATAACACAATTCGATAAAATAATAAAATAATAATTTGAATAAGAATATGATAATTAATTCATCAAAGTTTTGGAAAAATAGATATATTAGTGGCTATAAATAATGAAAAAGTAAACTTAATTCAAATAAAAGTAGGAAAACATAAATATTTGGAAATATGTGATCAATTATAATTGAAAAATTAAAGAATAGAAAAATAGGAGAATCAAAATAATTGATCAACTATTATACTTTTCTTTTGATAGTTTCGTGTAAACGTTCTTAATGTTTTATTATTTTTTTCATGAATGATCTGATTTTCTTTTTTTCTTTTTTTATGGATTATAAAATATTAAATTATAAATTAGACGCAGATCCTATAATAAATTGGTTTGTACTAATGCGGCTATGGTGTTATAATTTAAATTCAAACGTGAAAATGTGTGCGTTGTAGACAATATTAATTTTATGAGTTGTTCAAAAAAAATATAAAAGATAAAAGAAAATGGAATAATCAATTATAAGTTAGAACATAAATTAGTGAGGCTCATAAGGCTGAGATTTTATTAAATTCCAAAAGAAATAAACATCAGATTTGCGTCTATTATATCACCCTTTTTTCTTTGGGAAGAATGAGCTCTCTACCATGCTTCCTCAAAAGAAAACATTTCTCATATAAAATAACAAAGAACATAAGAACTGTTTATTTTTTTGTGTGGTAAACTTAGGTTTCAATAGAAAGACATAAGAAAAGCATTTCGAATATAATGTAAAATCATATGTATTTATGTCTCCATATACAGTTTTAAGATAAAACTAAAAACTAATAATAATAAAAATTTAGTCTGCATGCAGAATAAAAATTGCATTGGAAACATTAGAAAAGAGAAAAACTGTTGGAGAGATGCATTCCACCAATCTTTTCTTGCAGTTATGATTTTTATTTATATTTCTAAACAAAACAAAACAAAAATAAACAATTTTGAAATATTGTATCTTTCAATTTATCACACACTTCAATAGGTCATTACTAGTCTGAGAAATTTTCAAGGGGGAATTGCTGAAAATAACTTAAAATTTAATTTTTTCCAGCAAAACTAGACCCTTTATTTGAGTTAAAGCAAAAGTAATCTGCAGGGTAGTGAAATTACAGTTACCTCCTCAATGACTAAACAAAAACTTAGTACGTGTTTTTACGATTATAACCCTGAGACGCAGGTAGACTTTTCATGAAGTCTGCTCTGTAATTAAATTTTATATTTAAATAATAATAAAAAATATTATGTTATAAAATTATGAGGTTTTAAAAATTTATTATACTCAATTATGATGTTTTAAAAATAAAAAATTCATAAAATTTGATCAGATTAACCAAGGAAATAATTTATAGGTTATAGTTGAATTATGGGTAGACTTCATATAGAAGTCTACATGTAGACTTCTCATGAAGTCTGCTCTGTAACTAAATTTTATATTTAAATAATAAAAAAAAATATATTATGTTATAAAATTATGAGGTTTTAAAAATTTATTATATTAAGCTATGATGTTTTAAAAATCAAAAATTCATAAAATTTGATCAGATTAACCAAGAAAATAATTTATAGGTTATAGTTGAATTATGAGTAGACTTCTAAACCGAAAATTATTAACCTAACCAAAATTTATACCTCCTTATATAAAGAAAACTTGCGACTTGTAACCCTAATTTTGTTATATAAAAAGAACTCTAGTCTCTCTCTAAAACGGCGCTCCACTCTCTCACATCTCTCGCCGTTAACCTCCACCGCCTCTCCATTCTTGCCGGTTGTCGTAGTGGTAAGCCGTCGTTCTTCTTCTTCTTTCTTCGTCTTCATCTCCCCGTCTTCATCTCTTTCTCACATATCCTATTATTGCATATCTGAGGTCAGAGAGCAAAAGCCTGTTTCTTTGAAGATGATGAACCATCAACGAGATCTAATTGGTCCTGGAAAAGCTTCACTGGATGCGTCGGAGAAGGTCTGGACGACCACCGATTCAGAAGATCCATCTCGGATCTGGAGAGGGAATCTCTGCGAGAGGTTTTGTTTCTCCAAAAGGGTTTATGCAGATTTTCATGTTGGTGATGTTGGAACTAATTTTTTGTCAAAGCCTGAGGGTTTGATAAAATTGTGTTAGTGTGAAAAGAAATGAGTTAAGCTCTTTCTAATGAAATGTTTTCATTAACCGAGAAATGTTTTCTCGTGTATATATGTTGGAATGGTTGTGTCTTAAATGAACAACATGAGAGAAGAAAAGCCATACGTGCGACGTTCGCATCTTGGGCCTTGATTGGGCCCGTGGACTTTTTGAGGTATCGATCGATACCCCTTGGTATCGATCGATACCCAGCGGGCCGACTTAAAAATCGCAGCCGCCTAGGTTATTCTAGAAATATTCCTTTTCTGTCATGGAAAAACCCTAGCCTCTTTCCTATATATACAACACGATTTTCACCTAAAAGATGATCCTCGGATACACAAAAAACACTTACTAAAAGTTCTAGCAATCGTTTCTTCAATTCCCTACTGCTTAGAGTAAGTTTTAATTTCGAGAGTATCGTAGAATAATGGTCGATAGACATGAATCATGGTGTTGATGATTCAGTTAAACTTTGGTTGTATCCTGGGACTCATGGATCTATAAAACCCCGTCACACTACGGGAGATTCTTAGAGTTAAGGAAAGAGATTTATCTCGCCTCCTCAGATCTTATATTGCTTTATCGTTTATAAATCGTCTGTTCCTTAAACTGTTTATTTACATATTATTGTGATTAAATCTTTCCTGTCTGTAGTGTAAATTTTGGTCCTACAATCTTAACTCTAAGAAGATCCAATTTCTGTTTTATTACTTCAATTGGATCTTTAATCACGAGTAAATAAACGTTTTTTAAACGGTTTTTAAACGATTCTTCTACTGCTGATGATACTCAAACGTTGTCAAAAAGCTTTTAGCAAATTGAAACGTGTAGTAGAGGCAATCTTCATCTCTCTCTATTTTTTAAGAAGATGTTCTTCTGCTAGTGATACTCAAACGTTAATCAAACAGCTGTTTAGCAACTTGAAACGTGTAGTAGAAGCAGATCTGCTTAAACATCTTCTAAAAAACCGTCTTTAATTGCGATTAAAGAACGGTATAATCAACGAACACACATCTGTTCTTGATAGGTTCGATTCAGATCGAGGCCTTGTGAGTATCGATCGACACCCTATGGTATCGGTCGATATTGGACTAAATTGTATCGGTCGACACTTAAGTGTATCGATCGATACCATGCAAACAGTGTATCGGTCGGCACCTCAGTGTATCGATCGATACTTTGCATCGACCAAGTTGGTCTATGTCGATCGATACTGTGTATAAGACACAGGTATCGATCGACACTGGTGCTATGATCGATCCTGTGAAATTCACTTGTATCGATCGACACCCAGGGTATATCGATCGACAATGACACTGAGCGTGTATCGATCGATACCAGGTTGCTTCGAATGACACAGTATGTGCATCGAGCATCAATCGGAACCCAGGGTGTATCGATCGACACTCAATGTGTATCGATCGACACCGAGATGCTTCGATTAACACAGTATGTGCATCGAGCATCGATCGACACCATACGGGTGCATCAATAGACATTGAGTGTGCATCGATCGATACCAAGGAGTATCGATCGACACCAATGCGATTTAGTTCGATATTAGAATTGCGATTCTTAAAGTTTATATATCGATACTAATTAAAAGTTGTTTCTTTTGTCTTAACAGAAAATGACAATTGATGTGGAAAACAACTCTGGATTGGTGGAGAAAACCAGTGAGAAGGTTGAATCGACTGCGAGTCAGATCGAGACGGTCAAAGTTCCATCTGGGAATCACGTCGCTCCTCCAACCAAGTTTAATGGGACAGCATTCAAGATGTGGAAAAGGAAGATGTTTTTCTATCTGACAACATTGAATCTGCAGAAATACACCAGTGAGGTGAAACCTGTTCTCCCAGAAGATAACACTGATCCACGTGCGCTTGCGAGTGTCCACGCCTGGGAACATGCTGACTTCTTGTGCAAAGGCTATATTCTGAATAGCCTTTCGGACTCTCTGTTTGGGGTGTACGAAAATGCTGAGACATCTAAGGATCTGTGGGATTCCTTAGACAAGAAGTACCGCATTGAAGATTCTGGTACTCAGAAATTCACTGTGGCGAAGTTCGAGCAGTACAAGATGGTGGATTCAAGACCACTAATGGAACAAGTCGATGAGGTGCAGAGGCTCCTACACGATATCTTTGCTGAGGGAATGCGGTTGTGTGAAACCTATCAAGGTTGCTGCATCATTGAGAAGCTACCTCCTGGTTGGACGGACTTCAAGAACTACCTCAGGCTGAAGAAAAAGAAGATGAGCCTTGAAGATCTGATTGTTAAGCTCCGCGTAGAGTCTACGAATCGGGAACAACAGATCAATGTAGGTGTGAAAATTCGCGAACACAATGCGAACATGGTTGAACACCAAAACCCCAATCAAGGCAAGTGGCAGAACAAAGGTCGCCTAAACAAAGGCAAAGGGAAGATGCCACCAAAGAACTTCCAAAAGTTCAAGAACAAGAGTGGTCAGAATGGTCAGACTTCTCAAAGGTTCTTAGGACTGTGTAACTTCTGTGGGAAGCAAGGACACAAATCCGTCGATTGTCGTAGCAAGAAGGCTCAAGCCAACTTGACAGAAGCTGACATGTGTGCTGTGGTCACTGAGGCCAATGTTGCTGAAAGCCATCCAAAGACTTGGTGGTTCGATACTGGTGCAACCAGACACATTTGTATGGATCGAGAGATGTTCTCCACATACACAAAGACCAAGAATGGTGAAAAACTCTTAATGGGTAATTCAGCCTCGTCGACAATTGATGGTCACGGGAAGGTTGTTCTGAAGCTCACCTCTGGACAGGAACTGGTACTCACGAACGTCGTCCATGTACCAGATATGCGCAAGAATCTGATCTCTGGATCGCTCATAAGTAAGCATGGATTCTCTGTGAAGCTGGAAGGTGATAAGCTGATCCTAACGAAGAATGGGATGTATTTGGGTAAGGGTTTTGTTTGTGATAATCTTTTTAAGATGTCTGTTGAGACAGTAATCCGAAAGGATAATGTAACCGAGGCTTCCACCTCGAAGAACCCTAAGATTAATGATAAGAAACCAATTGCTTATCTCGCTGAGTCTTTTAATATTTGGCATGAACGACTAGGACATGTTAATTTCAAGTCTATGAGTAGATTAATGAACATGAACATGATTCCTAAATGCAAATTAAGCAAAGACAAATGTGAGGTTTGTGTCCAAGCCAAACTCACTAAAACGCCATCACCCAGCGTTCAAAGAACAACAGAACCTCTAGGTTTAATTCACACAGATTTATGTGATTTGAAATATATTCAAACCAGAGGAGGCAAGAAATATTTCGTGACTTTCATAGATGATTGCACGAGATATTGTTACATCTTTCTACTGCGAAGTAAAGATGAAGCCTTGGACAAATTTAAAGAATACAAGCTGGAAGTTGAAAACCAACTCGGCAAGACCATAAAAAAGGTCAGAAGTGATAGGGGTGGTGAATATAGTGAACCATTTGATGCATTCTGTAGAGCACATGGCATTATCCATCAAACAACTGCTCCCTACTCACCGGAATCCAATGGAGTTGCTGAAAGAAAAAACAGAACTCTCAAGGAAATGATGAATGCAATGTTGCAGGAATCTGGGTTAGCCCAGAACATGTGGGGGGAAGCCCTGCTTACCTCAAATTATATCCTGAACAAAATTCCACACAAAGTCACAGGAAAAACTCCTTATGAACTTTGGAAAGGTTATGTACCTTCATATGTATACCTGAAAGTGTGGGGGTGCCTGGCAAAAGTTGCAGTACCACTTCCAAAAAAGGTCACCATCGGACCTAAAACGGTAGATTGTATTTTCATCGGATACGCGCACAATAGTAGTGCCTATCGATTTTTGGTACATAAATCAGATATACCAGACATTCATGTAAACACAATAATGGAGTCAAGGAATGCATACTTCTTCGAAAATGTGTTTCCATGTAAGGATAGAGGAAATCCTAAACGAACTCGTCACGAACGAGATGCTAGCAATGAGGCAAGCACTTCAGGCACTTCTACAGAAGTAGAAGAAGCTGAACCGAGACGAAGCAAGAGAGCTCGTAAGGAGAAGACATTTGGCTCTGAGTTCATAATGGCATTCCTAGCGGAAAGTGGTCCAAGAACTTTCATGGAAGCGATGTCTACACCTGATGCACCTTTCTGGAGGGAGGCATCTAACAGTGAAATCGACTCAATTATGCAAAATCATACTTATGAGTTGGTAGACCTACCTCAAGGTTGTAAACCTCTGGGCTGTAAATGGGTCTTCACCACTAAGCTAAAAATCGATGGCTCTATAGACAAATATAAGGCCAGGCTTGTGGTACAAGGATTTCGTCAAAAGGAAGGATTGGACTTCTTTGACACTTATTCTCCAGTGACGAGAATTACTTCGATTCGCATGTTGATTGGAATCGCAGCTTTAAGAAACCTTGAAATACATCAGATGGATGTTAAGACTGCTTTTCTAAACGGAGATTTAGAGGAAGAGATCTATATGAATCAACCTGAGGGTTATGTTGCTCCCGGACAAGAGAAGAAAGTCTGTAGACTTGTCAAATCGCTATATGGACTCAAGCAAGCTCCGAAACAATGGCATGAAAAATTCGACAGTGTAATGATGTCAAATGGCTTTCACATCAATGAATGTGATAAGTGCATCTATATCAAAAGTACTTCACAAGGTTATGTGTTGTTGTGTTTGTACGTAGATGACATGCTAATCATGGGAAGCAACAAAGATATAATCATTCAAACAAAGAACATGCTAAGTGGAAAGTTTGATATGAAAGACATGGGATTAGCTGATGTAATTCTAGGGATTAAGATTATTCGAAATTCAAAAGGAATAATTATGTCTCAAGATCATTACGCTACAAAAATCCTAGAGAGGTTTAAGACCTACTCCAATGGGACTGCAAAAACTCCACTTGATCCTCATCTTCACTTGACAAAGAATTCAGGTGAAGCAGTGCTACAAGTGGAGTATGCAAGAGTCATCGGGAGTCTAATGTACTTAACGAATTGTACTAGACCAGATTTAGCACACTCGGTAAACGTACTAAGTCGTTACACGAGCAATCCAGGTCATACCCATTGGAGAGCCATAACTAGGGTATTAAATTATCTAAGATACACCAAAAGTTATGGGCTGCACTTTGGTAAAGAACCAGCAGTGCTGGAAGGGTACAGTGATGCCAATTGGATTTCAGATTCAAGAAACTCCAAATCCACGAGTGGATATGTCTTTACTCTTGCTGGTGCAGCAATATCCTGGAAATCTTCCAAACAAACACTCCTGGCCAGATCAACCATGGAGTCAGAGTTTGTCGCTTTAGACAAAGCTGCTGAGGAAGCAGAATGGCTTCGAAACTTTTTGGAAGATATCCCAATGTGGGAGAAACCAGTGCCAGCATTACGTGTACACTGTGATAGTCAGTCGGCTATCTCTCGGGCACTGAGTAATCTATATAATGGCAAGTCTCGTCATATAAGAAGACGACATAAGACCATTAGACAATTGATCTCAACTGGTGTAATAACGATAGATTACATCAAGTCGGCTGATAACCTAGCGGATCCGTTTACCAAAGGTTTGCCGCGAGATCAAATTGTAAAATCATCAAAAGGAATGGGTTTAAAGCCTATAGAAAAAGATGATGTTTGACAGATACCCTACCTATGTGACTGGAGATCCCAAGATCTAGGTTCAAAGGGAAACAAAATTAAACTGATTCGAATTGAGCACTGTGAGACTATGTCTCTGCCCAGTTCCTAGGATGATATAACAGTGCTACCTGTGGATAGTAAGGATAAGCGTTGGCTTTTAATGATTGCATAGCTATGTAGATAGTGGAGTGTGACAGGACACTTCTGAAAAACAAGCTAATAAAAGATCACCTAGTGAAGTGTGAAATGGGGCCGTTTCTAGGAGAATGAAAGAGAAGGCTATATTCTCCAAATTCACTCACGAATACCAGGAATGTTCAAGGCCAAAATGAACACAATAGAGAACAAAGTTCTACGAGAAGATGTCTCTGTGCGATACCTGTTGTCTAAGTTTACATAAAAATCCGGGCGGTTCAAGACATCATGTTCACCTCCTGGCCGAGTAAACTCGACAGATATTAAAAATGTTTGGTTCAAAGCTGGAAAATGCTACCTCTCAGATACAGTTACATTTTCGTATACTCTCGAAAGTCTGTCTACGTCTAGATGAGTATAGTCAAGTATGTCTAGTAAAGTCTAGTCTGTACAATTTTCATATGTTCTAGAGTCATTTCTATTCATGTGGGGGATTGTTGGAACTAATTTTTTGTCAAAGCCTGAGGGTTTGATAAAATTGTGTTAGTGTGAAAAGAAATGAGTTAAGCTCTTTCTAATGAAATGTTTTCATTAACCGAGAAATGTTTTCTCGTGTATATATGTTGGAATGGTTGTGTCTTAAATGAACAACATGAGAGAAGAAAAGCCATACGTGCGACGTTCGCATCTTGGGCCTTGATTGGGCCCGTGGACTTTTTGAGGTATCGATCGATACCCCTTGGTATCGATCGATACCCAGCGGGCCGACTTAAAAATCGCAGCCGCCTAGGTTATTCTAGAAATATTCCTTTTCTGTCATGGAAAAACCCTAGCCTCTTTCCTATATATACAACACGATTTTCACCTAAAAGATGATCCTCGGATACACAAAAAACACTTACTAAAAGTTCTAGCAATCGTTTCTTCAATTCCCTACTGCTTAGAGTAAGTTTTAATTTCGAGAGTATCGTAGAATAATGGTCGATAGACATGAATCATGGTGTTGATGATTCAGTTAAACTTTGGTTGTATCCTGGGACTCATGGATCTATAAAACCCCGTCACACTACGGGAGATTCTTAGAGTTAAGGAAAGAGATTTATCTCGCCTCCTCAGATCTTATATTGCTTTATCGTTTATAAATCGTATGTTCCTTAAACTGTTTATTTACATATTATTGTGATTAAATCTTTCCTGTCTGTAGTGTAAATTTTGGTCCTACAGGTGATGTTATTCGCTTTGGCGGGTGAGTCAATCTTTCTGTTAAGCTCATGATGATTACCTTGCCACTGTTTGCTTTGATTTTCACGAGCTTATTCTTTATTTCTTATGCAGTTCGACTCGATTGTACATTTTCCAAGGACCCTCAGAGCTAATGCCACCTGTAAGATAAACATTTCACTTTACACAATTTAGTTCTTGGTCTAGAATATTTTTTTGCCTGCTGTTGTTGGGTTGATATATCATATGATTTCCCGTGGGTGTTCTCAAAGCTCTAAGCATGTCTGAGTATCAGGAGAGGATCCGTAAAGTCTATTGATATATATCATATATCCATTTGAACACTTTTATTCTATTGAACTATTCTGTCCAAATGGCCGGGTTCATATTTTCCTATGTAGAGTTCCTTGGTATTTGTCTTCCTTACGTTTTATTTTGGTTTCGTACCAATGCTGCTATCAGAGAAAAACAACTAAAGAATTGTTGGAGAGACATCTGTTAGTTTAATCATCTAGCCTTAGTTTGATGTCCCTCTAATTTGCTTTTGGTATTGGTTTTTAGGAGAAAGACTTGCAATTAATCAGAGAAGCAAAGCTGAGACTGGCAATGTCAGAACGAGATTGACGTTGTGTCTTCTACTGTTTGGACATGAAGAATGATGTTGAAGAAATCACGTGGCAAACATACATGGGAGAACTCACACCAAAGCAAGAAAAAACTAAAGAGAAAGTCTTAAAACGGTTGGAGAAGGTTAGCTTCTTATTGACCAAGTCTTTATATTTGTCTTTTCAATCTGCTTGTTTCACCCTTCATTATCTAATTTAATCAAGACATTAAATATAATTATAGACATTAAATTACATTCATAGACTCCTCCTACTTTGCTTCATCCTTGTATGCATGTTTGCTTATGTGTAGATTGGCCATATGAAGAAGGAAATAGCTGCTATTCGAGCTAAAGACATTTCTCAGGGTGGGTTGACACAAGGATAACAAACGCAGATCGCCAGGAATGAGCAGAGAATAGCCGAGGTAACCTTTATGTTAATCTGAAGTGGTAACAGAATTCTTTGTTTGGCCTCCTGTCCCTTTCAGGTATGGCTGGTACATGTATCTTTATCAAGTGTAATGGTGATGCTATTTTATGCAGAATGTCTCGTTGTTTTTCTTGTTAATCAAGTTTTCTATAGAGACAAGAATCATGGTTCAGAGTGATAATGCAAAGAAAAGTTTCATAAAATGATCCCAAAGAAACTTTTGAATCGAAACAAAACTTAAAAATTAATCAAACTAAAAAAAAAGAAATAAATTTAAGTAATCTTGTGTTTATAATACAACCCCATCACCTAAAGCAACACATATTGCATCTAAAGCCACAATGCCTAGCAAATTAAGTAGACTTCTGATTAAGTAGAAAATGTTAAAGAAAACAGAGACAAACAGAGACAATGGCATTGCATTTATGCATAACCAACAAAGTTCAGTGCATAGCATAACAAATTCAGACTATATAAGCAGACTTCATAAGAAGACTTCATAAGCAGACTTCATAAGCAGACTCCATAAGCAGACTTCATAAGTAGACGTCCTTGGAAGTCTACTCCATTTTACCGCAAACTCCCACGTCGAGTCTTTAAACATCAATTCTCCATAAACAACATGTATGTTAACCATTTCCTGTAAGAAAAACAAGAACAAACCCCATTAGCATTCGTGATTACAAATTCAATGAAATAATACGTAGTAGACTTCTACCAAAAGTCTTCTATTACGAGCTAAATGCCTAACCAATCAATAAATTTGATTCACCCATAATTTTCTAGTTAAACACACATAAAATTCATACAACAGCAAAAGCACTAGTAAAAATACATTCTAGAACAAAAAAAAGCTCAAAGATTCGTTATAAATATGCTCTAAATGAGTTTTAAAAAAAACGTTATACAGTAGACTTCTATGAGAGGTTGACAAAGAAGACTTCATTTGAAGTCTACATAAATTCTTAGAAGTCTGCGTGTGAAGTATACTGTGGAACAGGTTATTTTTGCATTTGACCAAACTGTTGACTTTATAAAAGTAGACTTCTTCATGAAATCTGCTGAAAAATAGGTTAATTTTTCATTTGACCAGAATCTCATCAGTGTTTGACTTTTAAAGTAGACTTCAAATGAAGTCTACGCTATTAAAGAAGACTTCTAATGAAGTCTACGTCGTTAGAGAAGACTTTAGACTGAAGTCTACTGAAAATGGGTCACTTTTGCAATTCAAATACTGAAAGTAGACTTCGTTTGAAGTCTACAAAAAATAAGGTTAGTTTTGAGTTTGACCAAAAATATTCATTGCAGACTTCGTTTGAAGTCTACTTCAGTTTTTGAAAAAATTGACTTACTCTAAATTTGTAGACTTCATATGAAGTCTACTCTAAAAAAGTTTTTTTTTTTTAAGTTTGAAATTTTTGTCAAACGCAAAACTAACTTTCATAAAAAGTCAAAATTTTGGTCAAATACCAAACTAACTTAAAAGAAGACTTCTCTTGAAGACTTCAGATGAAGTCTACCATATAAAAGTCAAAGTTTGGTCAACTACAAAAGTAGCCTCTCTTTTTCGGAGACTTAATATGAACTCTACGGGTGATTTTTTGTTTTCAAAGGATAACTCACAGACTTCACCTGAAGTCTCCTTACAAAAACGAAAAAAATAGTCAATTGCAAAACTAACCTATGGTTGACTAGGAGACTTCAAATGAAGTCTACGATGAAGAGCAGACTTTATTTGAAGTCTACTATCGCGAAACAGATCTGAAAATTAACGAAAATCAAGTTAATACCTAGATCCGGTTTGAGACTGTTTTGAGCTTCGTCGAGTGCCCAGAACACTGTGATTAACCAATATCAAAGAAATCCAGTCCTTCTTATGCAATAGCCACCGAAACAAGTAAGATCTAAGAATTTGTAAATTTTGAAAACGAAAATGATAGAGTTTGTTGGATGAAAATGTAGAAGAAATGGAAAATTATGAGGTTATGAGCATAAAGATGAGGAGTTAGAGCCAAATAAATTGGTTGGAGAAGCATTTAGAGCTCTAAATTGGTTGTTCATGGTGGTTGAGAAAATTGAAGAATATGACATTTTCGTAAATAAGTGGATATCCAAAGGTGTTTTGTGTATTTTTCAGAATGAAGCAGACTTCAAAAGAAGTCTACTCATTTTTTCAGAATGGTATTTTCGTGAATATCGCAAGCTGGAAGGGTGTAATGGAGAAAAAATGGCATTTGTTGAGGAGAAGGAAAAAGAGGTTATGTTTGGGTTTGACCTCAAAATTTATGTCATTTTTGCAAGTGGCCCAATTTTCAAAGCGAATGTATGTTTTTTTAGGTTTCCTTCTTTTTTAAAAATAATTAAAGAAAAACATGAATTATGTTTAGCCATAATAAACAAAATCAATTTAGGTTGTTAGACTTAACCAATATAACCGTCGACCCATTTTGACACCCATAATATAACTCATTGACTCAAGCTTAGACTATCTCTCTACAACGACACCAGTGAAATAAATAAAAAGACTATATATGTCGTTATAAATGTGAGAAAACGAATAGAAATGCTAAACAGACACAAAATTACGTGATTCACAAACATCTAGTTGACTATATATACAAACAAAAGAGAATGATCTTATTACATGAAGCAGATTTGACTAGATCCGCAAATTAACCTAGTTTCAAATAAAAAAATTAAGTTAAACTATAATCAATACATATGAATTGTCCTATACCATCGGACATAGATTTTCTTGCTCCCGCAAAATAACGTGTGATCAGAGTTTAAGCCTTAAGGTATATCATAATCCATACATGCATTCATAATTTTATTTTTGAATACACCTAATACACCCATATTCCCCATCTTCCTCTTCTTCCTCTGTTTATTTTTTTTCGTTTCAATAGACTTTAAAAGTGCTATTAGAATGTGATGGATGTAAGAAATTTTTTATTTAAAATTTTCAACTGTAAACCTTTTTAATTTTAATGTATATTTTTTCGAGCTTCAATGTTCAGTGGAATCTAAACTTTATTCTTTTTGGCTCCTGCCTTTTCGGAAGTCACTTGAATACCCCACTCATGCAATAGATTAGAGCATTCTCTCTACATGTGTATACATATTGCAAATCCTAATGATTGTAAGAAGAAGAAAAATAAAGAGAGAAAATAATTAATTGGCTACTTCAAATTAAGAGGAGCCATAGAGGATGTATGGCGTTAAATAAGCTCATGCACCACCAAACAAACTATATATATATATATATATATATATCATTACAAGAAAACAGGACCATTTCTGACGGGATTTGGACGAACCTATTATCCGTCGGAAATCCGTCGGAAATTTTCGATGGATTTCCGACGACAACAATCCGTCGGACATTTCCAACGGATGTCCGGCAAATAATGATGTTGCCGACATGTTACCGACGGATTTCCGACGATGGCTATCCGTCGGACAACTTCCGACGGATTTCCGACAAATATTGATGTTGCCGACATCGTTACCAACGGATTTCCGACGACGGCCATCCGTCGGACAATTTTCGACGGATTTCCGACAAATGCTGATGTTGCCGACATCGATAATATCTTCGGAAATCCGTCGGAAAATGCGCACAATTTCCTTATAAAAACGTATCCACCCTTTCATTTACAAACACAAAAAACAAAAAACTCTCTTATCTAATTCCTTAAGAAAATGTCTTCTTCAGATCCTTATAATTATTTTCGATCATGGATGGAAAAGCCTCATCAAATTCTAGACATGGGCCTAGTTACGGAAGAATTCAGAGAAGGTCTACAGGAATTCATGGCATTTGCGGGTAATCATAAGAAAGCCAAAAAACTGGTAAAATCTATTGCCCTTGTAAGAATTGTGGGAATCGTAGATTAATCGTGATAGAGGAAGTATGGTCACACGTTTATTGTCATGGGTTTATGCCGGGTTACCAGATTTGGTATTATCATGGAGAAAATGATACAATGGTAGATAATTATGCTAGTACTAGTGAACAATATATTGGGGATAATGCTACCTTAGAAGAACCCGCAATGGAAGTAGAAAGTACTGTAGGTCATGTTCAGATGGTGAACGATGCATTTCGTGAAAGTATACCATCGGTTGCTGAGTATGGAGATAGAGGAGAATAACCTAACTTAGAATCTTGGAGATTCTTTGATATGCTAGACGCTGCTAAACATCTGTTATATGATGGGTGTAGAGGTGGACATTCCCTTTTATCAATTGCAACTAGGATGATGAGTATAAAGACGGATTTCAATTTGATTTAGGAGTGCGTGGATGCAATCGCTGATTTTGTGAAAGACATTTTGCTATAAGATAATCTTGCACCGGCATCATGCTATGAGATACAGAAACTTGTTCAAGGTTTAGGATTGCCGTATCAGATGATAGATGTATGCATCGAAAACTGTATGCTTTACTGGAGAGAGGACGCATACCGTTTGTCATGCCGTTTTTATCGCAAACCTCGGTATAAAGAAACAGGTGGAAGAGTGCCAGTGCCATATAAACGGATGTGGTATTTGCCGTTAACAGAGAGATTGAAGAGGTTATATCAGTCAGAGTGCACAGTGGGAGCAATGAGATGGCATGCAGAGCATACAACGGATGGAGAAATCGCCAATCCGTCATACGCAGGAGCATGGAAACATTTTCAATCTACGTATCCCAGCTTTGCGTATGAGGCGAGGAACGTATAACTTGGATTATATACCGATGGTTTCAACCCTTTTGGGAAGCACGGCAGGCAATATTCTTTGTGGCCAGTAATTGTAACACCTTACAATTTGTCGCCATCTTTGTGCATGCGAAAGGAGTTCTTGTTCATTAGCATTCTCGTTTCTGGACCAGAGCATCCGAAGAGATCACTCGATGTGTTTTTGCAGCCATTGATTTATGAGCTGCGAATGTTATGGGACCAAGGTGTTGAGGCGTTTGATGTTTTTTGTCACCAGAATTTCATCATGCGGTCGGTACTTATGTGGACCATTAGCGATTTTCCAGCATATGGCATGTTATCAAGATGGACAACTCACGGAAGGTTATCGTGCCCGTACTGTCAAGATAACACTGATTCGTTCCAATTGAAGCATGAACGCAAAACCTTTTGGTTTGACTGTCATAGGCGATTCCTACCTAGCGATCATCCTTATCGTCGTAGCACTATATTGTTTAGGAAAAACCGTAAAGTATTTGATGGTCCACCTCCTGAGTTAGATGGAGAGTATTTGTTGACTCCGTTCATAGATTTTGGTGCAGAGAGAACCGTTGATTGTGGTGGTAAAGGGCATCATCCAGTTGATGGCTGTGGCAACGTACATAATCGGCACAAGAGGAGTATTTTCTGGGATTTGCCTTATTGGAAGGACCATCTTTTGAGACATAATCTATATGTAATGCACATTGAGAAGAATTTTTTCGACAACATTATGAACACCGTTCTCAATGTCCAAGGGAAGACAAAGGACAATCTGAAGTCTAGATTGGACTTGCCAGATATTTGTTCTCGAAGAGCACTACATGTGATAGGGAGCGGGAAGCCTCCGGTCCCGGCTTTTCGTTTGGATGAACCTTCAAAGGCCTCATTTTTTGACTGGATTACCAAAAGTGTTAGATTCCCGGACGGATACGCATCTAACCTTCAGAACTGCGTTGATCATGGAGAAGGGAAATTTACTGGGATGAAGAGTCATGATTGCCATGTGGTGATGCAGCGCCTACTTCCATTTGCCTTTGCATGTCTTCTACCACGTAATGTCCACGAAGCAATTGCAGGTACAATCATTAAATTTATTTGTTAATACTTTACATAATATATAATTTAGTATTTATTTATTTTTTATCCATATTATGCAGGGATTGGTGCCTTTTTTTTAGATATATGTTCGCGCTCTCTTACATCAGACGGTATCCGCAATCTTGCGGATAATATACATGTAATCATTTGCAATTTGGAGAAGATATTTCCGCCTTCCTTCTTTGATGTTATAGAACATCTAACCATTCATCTCCATCGAGAAGCAGAGTTAGGGGGCCCGGTTCAGTACCGTTGGATGTATCATTTCGAACGGTATATGTTTCATCTAAAGAAGAAGGTAAAAAAATTGAGCAGAGTTTAAGGTTCTATTGTTGCACAGAGCATCAATGAAGAATCCTCACATTTTGTCGAGTTCTACTTTCCATCACAAGTGAAAACGAAGAGTCGTAGATCAGCTCGACATGATGGCGGAGGCGTACTACCTTTCTATCATGTCGATGTTCCTCATATATTCTTAGAGATTGGACGACTTAGTGGAAAAGGCAAGAAGCAGAGACTTTCATCACATGAGCGGGATCATTTGCATATGTATATTCTCACAAACTGCAATGGAATTGAAGAATATGAGAGGTATTATACTGAAGCAAATTATTAATTACTTATTAGGTCATTGATTATATATATATATGTTAACGTGATGATCGTTTCAATGTCACAGCTTGTATATGGCTCATCAACGTTATTCATATCCAAACAAAACAGAGGATGAACTACTCTAGCTCAAACAGGAAGAGTTCAGACGTTGGTTAAGAGATTATGTTAGTGTTTTAATTGCTTTGTTCTAACTTTCATATATAATGAATGATTTCTTTCACTCATTTATTTTTAATTCGTGCAGGTGACGACCGAGAAGGCTAACGGTCAAAGATTTCCTACGTAGTTAGAAGAAATTGTGCGCTTTTCACTAGCAAAAGTACAGTCACATGTGATGTATAGCACACGGGGTACGCTTTTAAGATTCTTCGGGATGATAGGAGTTTGACAACTTCAGATTACGGTGTATCTACTCAGTTCAGTGATCTTTTATACTATGGTGTCGTACAAGAGATTTTTGATGTTCATTACCCAGGAATGCTCGGTTTGAGATGAGTTGCATTTTTATGCGACTGGAACGACCCATTAGTAGGAAGTGGTGTGCGACATGACCAATTTGGTGTTACATCATTACATAGCAGAAGGCGACTCCAGAAATACGAGCCATTCGTACTTGCATCACAAGCAGACCAGGTTTGTTTTTTTCTTTTACGTTAATTTTAAATTTAGAATTTTTGCATTCATGTGGTTAAATTTGTACATGGTGTAGATATGCTACATTCCCTATCCTCGGGTGACAAACAAGCAAGACCCGTGGATTACAGTGACATCGATAAACCCGAGAGGTAGGGTTCATGGGATGTCTGATCATGAACCCTTCCAACAAAGCTTCGTAGGTTTGGGTTCAATCGAGCATTCCCTAGAGGTCGACCTTGTTGTTGATTTCACCATACATGCAGACGATCGGGTATTTGAGGATTCAGAGGAAGAATTAGATGAATTTGGGGAAACTTCCGATTCAGGAGAATCAGATTACTCATCATCGAATTCAGAGTAGTTTAAAACTTGGCATTGTAAAATATGTACTTGTATTTGTAATAGATATTTGTTATGTGGA
Source organism: Eutrema japonicum (assembly GCA_030161315.1). NCBI lineage: Eukaryota > Viridiplantae > Streptophyta > Magnoliopsida > Brassicales > Brassicaceae > Eutrema > Eutrema japonicum. Next base: position 3,593,708 of record BSQW01000010.1, on the reverse strand, counting down.
ATGTATTAGTTATGTGAATTGTACTTGTACTTAAACATTTGATATACTTAACTATAATATTCTATTTCTAAACTTTAAAAAAAATGCTAAGTACTAATCCGTCGGATTCAGTTTTAGCCGAAGGTCCAGACAGTCCGAAACCAGTTTTAGCCGAAGGAAGTATACATCCGTCGGAAATTTTCTTCGGCTAAAACTGGTTTCGGACTGTATGCACCTTCGGCTAAAACTTAACTCGTCGGGGCTGTTCAAAAATGTGGTTCAGGGTATAGGGTATAGGTTTTTTGGTTAGAAATTGGTTACAAACAATTGTTTGATGTATATATAATAAAATGTGTTTTTACCGGTTTCTAACATTTGTTTTTGTGTCTTTTATTGAGTCAAAGTGTCTTTTTAGAGTCTTTTAGTCCTTTATCGAGTCTTTTCAGGTTTTAGGTGACTTTGTGAGAAAAAGAGTCGTTTTGGGTGAAAATGAGCATATGAAGATGCAGAATTATATAGAGTCGCCAGAAGTTTTGCATTCGTTGAAAGACTTCTCACCAATGGATCGAGCTCAAAATATGATAGAAGATAGAGGAATGGATCAACTTTCATTTGGAAGTGGTTTGAGGTCATTCCAAAGGTGCGATCAAACGTTACGCCAGTTTTCCTGAAGATGGTCCAACATAAACCGAGCGGTTTAGTGACGCGAAAAATAAAAGAAAATTTCGGTTTTCACTTATGTTGACCCGGTTTTACCTAGGGTTTCGTGGAGAACGACTCTAGACCTATTTATACTTTTTTTAGCCACTTTCTAAGGCGAAGCATTATTTTCTACAGACTTTTACATCTCTTTCTTTGGGGAGACGAATCTCTGACTCTACAGGCTTTTGAGAAGATTTATAAACCCTAATTTATTATTTCTATTGGATTATGATTTCTTCTTCATCTCTTTGTGGTTTCTCTGATTCTATGTCTGAGTAATCTCATAGTTAGGTTTTAGGGTTAGGAAAATTTCCATTGATCCCAATGTTTTAATTCGAAAGAGATGATCACACTAAGGTTGGAAGCGAGGTTGAGGAAAATTTCCAGTGATACCACTATTCGCCTACACCTTAGAATAAAAGGGTGGCACTAAAATGAACCGGGGATTCGGTGGCAAAAACCATCAATACTCGCGTTCCATCAGCCATTAACCCTGCGAAAAAGAGGATGAGAAAAGAATAAGTCTGGGGGAGAGAAAGAGTACCAAAGTTGTGTAGTTGCTTTGTCATGATATGGGAAGGGAAAGAGTCTAGAAGGTCCTTGGCACTATGATCTTTCGGTGAGACCCATCGATGATGGTCTTTGAATTATTCTTTGAGATAATGCGGTGAATCTGGGAAAGCTGCAATGCCCGCGGAGAAGTACATGGTGGTTTGATTTGGAGATGGTTGGCAACATGTGGATTACTAAGTTGGATGGTCATTGCAGTGTTCTAAAGAAATTGTGAGTCTCCGTGTTTTCAAACCTCTTCCTTGTTCTTGGTTTTCTGTATGCTTGAGGAAAAGCAAAAGATTAAGTCTGGGAGAGTTGATAAACTATGTTTTTACCGGTTTCTAACATTTGTTTTTGTGTCTTTTATTGAGTCAAAGTGTCTTTTAAGAGTCTTTTAGTCTTTTATCGAGTATTTTCAGGTTTTAGGTGACTTTGTGAGAAAATGAGTCGTTTTGGGTGAAAATGAGCATATGAAGATGCAGAATCATACAGAGCCGTCAGAAATTTGGCATTCGTTGAACAACTTCCCACCAATGGATCGAGCTCAAATTTTGATACAAGATAGAGCAATGGATCAGCTTTCATTTGGAAGTGGTTTGAATCATTCCAACGGTGCGATCAAATGTTACGCCAGTTTTCGTGAAGACGGTCCAACATAAATCGACCGGTTTAGTGACGCGAAAAATAAAAGAAAATTTCGGTTTTCACTTATTTTGACCCGGTTTTACCTAGGGTTTCGTGGAGAACGACTCTAGACATATTTATACTTATTTTTTAGCCACTTTCTAAGGCGAATCATTATTTTCTACAGACTTTTACATCTTTTTTTTTTTGGAGACGAATCTCTGACTCAACAGGCTTTTGAGAAGATTTCTTAACCCTAATTTATTACTTCTATTGGATTATGATTTCTTCCTCATCTCTTTGTGGTTTCTCTGATTCTATGTCTGAGTAATCTCATAGTTAGGTTTTAGGGTTTCAATGGAACTTCTTTAATCGTTGAATCAGATTGGTTAGAATAGGGATTTATCTTCTAGTTCTTCATCTATTGTTGTTCTTAGTACTGAAACTTGATTAGCTACCTAGTTTCTGATCTTAGGTTGTTTAACGCATCAAAAGTGTTTGTTTAAAAGCCTGAAAGAACATAGATGAGTAAAACGTCCTTAACCAACGAAAGCTGATGTTAAGGCGTTTTGTGAACATATCAAACTCGATCTTAAAGCATGTTTATTTTCCTGAATTCAAACGACAGTTTAGAATCTTAGGTTATTAGGCATAGTAATTAATACTACGACAGTAGGTTGATTATAAAACAATGATTTGAGTTCTAGAACGTGCTTAATGATTTCCCTGCTCGATTATCTGATTTGTGATTTTTGATTTCCTGCGAATTACCCGAAGACCTAGCGTTTCCCTCCATCAAATTTACATTGTTTTATTTGCATTCATAGTTTTAGTTCATTCATAAAAACCACAAATCATTGCATTCGTCTTAGATTTACTTTCCTCCTGCATTCTCGTAGCGTATCATTTGATATATGTGGATTCGATCCTTAAGTATTACATCGATATACCGTTAGATTGTGGTAGTGTACACTTAGGTTTTTAATTGACTTTGTGAAAACCACCTGAAAACTTCTCAGACAGTCTATAGAAATGTGTTATATAGAATTTATAAAATTAGATATAACTGTTTATATAAGGTATAGCTGATTTAAGTGAAATGTATAGGTTTTGATGTTGTATAAGTTATAAACTCATGCAAAGTCTTTAACATTGATGAATATCTTTTTTTTTATTGAAACATGTACATTAGGGGTCTCTAACTCATATAATCATACCCTAAACTCTAAACCCCAAATATACCCTAAATCCGTCGGAAATCCGTCGGAAATTTTCAACGGATTTCCGACGGATCTGGGACTTATGACGCGTGTCTGTTGACTGGCCAATAATTTCTGACGGACCTTGTTTTTTTCGAGACCGCGGGAAACTGAACCGCCTAAATGAAAAAATTGAAATTCCGACGGATCTGGCCGTCGGAAATCCGAATATATCCGCGAAACGGTCTGTTTCTCTTCCATTTTTCCATTCTCTCTCTCTCTCTCTTCTTACGATTTCTCTCTTCTCTCTCTCATGTTCTTCCGAAATCCCAGCCATAAAATCTTCAATCTCTCTTCTCAATCCTCTTCTCAAGCCTAAATCCTTCAATCCCCATGGATCCCAACATGTAAGTACCTCCAATTTTCTAAAAATCACTAATTTTTATTGTTAGATATTAATTAGAAGTGTTAGATTAGTATTTAGAATTTGTTAGATTTTCGGAATGAAATATTAGGGTTTATGAGATTAGGGAATGGTATTTAGAATTTGTTAGGGTTGTTAAATTTTTTGTATAATTTTGAAAATTAGTATATATAATTTTAGGATTATATAAAACATTTTTATATAAATATTAGGTTGTTAGTTTTGATTTTTAGAAAAATGTTTTAAAACGTTTTTATATATTTTTATAATTTTAAAAAACGTTTTTGTATATTTTTAGGTTTTAGAAAATTATAATTGAATTTTTCAGAATTTATTACTAATTAAAAACGTTTTTGTAATTTATAAGTTTGTAAAAACACTTTGGTATAAATATTATTAGAATTATATAAAAAACGTTTTTATAAAAAACAAATTTGTATAATTATATAAAAAAACGTTTTTTAAAATTTGTTTTTGAAATTTTATTAAATTTTAGGATTTTTTGAATGTTTTGGGAATTTTTGAAATTTTTTTGAATTTTGGGGAATCTTAGAAAATTTTATGAATTTTTAATGATTTTTTGAAATTTTCCCGATATTCGGGAAATTTTGAATTTTTGGGAAATTTTTTTAATTTTCGGGAAATTTTGTAATTTTTCTGGAATTTTGAATTTTTCAGGAAATTTTGCATTTTCGGAAAATTTCATGAATTTTCAGAATTTTTAGATTTCAATGTACTAACGATTTTACGTTTTTCCCGCAGGAATAACGAGGACGCACTACAGTTGAGTGGCGGCTCCCAAGGCCGCCGTTTTCGTGGTTCTCGGCCTACGCCTCGTGACGCATCGAGCTCGGAAACTCAAGTCTCGGAGTCACAGCAATCCGAAGCTCGGAGCCATATTAACATCGAGCAACTAGTCCAACAGTCCAACCGGGGCCATTGCATCCGCCTCGACCCGAAGTTCGAGGAAGGGACTTGGTAAGTGAAATTTTTAATATAATTTTAATTTTTTAAGATTTTGAATCTAATTAAACGAACTAAATTCTTTTTAAAAATGTTTTCAGGTTTAAGTTGTCGCCTGAGATAACCAAGTTGATCTTGCAGATGCTCCACAACTTGTTGGACAAACCGCACGAGAAGTACTCGGAAATATGATATGCTCAAATTAATACCCTAAAAGTACTAAAGCAGTAGTTGTAGTAAAGTAGGGGTCGAACACAAGAACTCAAGAAATCACACAATAGATTATTTAGTGTCGAATCAAGCTAAGCAATTCAGTTGAAATAAAAAGCAATAAACAGTAAAAGAGTTGTAAAATCGATGGAAGAATATAGGCCCAGAGTATTTCCAGGAGATCAATGAATGCAGATAACAAATCAGTCAGGATTCAGATTTAGCGCGGTTCTTGAACTCAAATCACTAAGGTATAATTAACCAACTCTCGTTGCAAGAATTATCTAAGCTTAAATCCTAGAATTCCAAATCTCTTTGCGAATCCTAAAGTCTAAACCAGCTTTTAGTTCAAGTTTGATTTGTTCACAAAACAACTAAACCAAATCTCTTTCCGAATAGTTATTTTGCTCACCCTAAGTTCATCAGGTAATTAATCGCACTCTCGTGCCTAATCAATTATCCTAAGATCTAAGTTCCAGATTCGTCAACCTAGAATTAGCTTTGGGAACAACATATGGTGAAGAACTAATTCAGATGGTCAATCCTAACTAATCAATTACCAGCAATCAGAGAAAACCCTATGAGAAAACCCTATGAGAAAACCCTAAACCTAAGATGGATCTACTCATAAATGGAGAATGAAACAATCAACATAACTGAATAGATCATTAAATTAAACAATAAGAAAATAGTAACAAGAGGGTTCGAAATCTTCTCTCAGGTGAACAGAGTTCTGACTTGTCTCCCTCACCAAGCTCTCTCTCAAAACCAAAGTAAAATAAAGCATAACCATCAAAGTGGCTGTAAAATCCTACTAAATAACCTAAGTCACGTTTTGGGGCTTCTTGTAAATAATAAAGTCTTCTGGCCAATTTTGCAATTCTTTAACTCTTCTAAAAGTCGCGACTCGTGTCTTGCTGCCATGAGTATCGACCGATGCTAGTCAGTATCGATCGATACTGAAGCTTCAAATCGGGTACTCAGCTACACGAACTTCTGCTTTGCTCCAAAATGCTCCAGAAAGCTCCAATATTTCTAATTATGCTTCAAACGTCCTAAAACCTGTAAAATACTCTAAAACACTACAAAATAGTAGAAAGACTCTATAAAACGGACTTATATCATTGCTTAAAAGGGGTAAAAACCATGATATATCAACTCCCCCAGACTTAGCATTTGCTTGCCCTCAAGCAAATAGAATACTAAACCATAGAAAGAGGTTTGAAAACATAGAGACTCACATGTTCTTGAAATATTGTAATGACCCTTTTTATTAGTGCTCCACATATTACATAACCAGTTTCAAATCCAATCACCATGTACTTCTCCGTAGACATTCACAGCTTCCCAGACTACACACATTATTTCACAGCATTACCCAATAAAGCCCTCATCGCCAGTTTCATTGATGTGATTAATACCAAGAACCTTCTAGATTCTTTCCCATACAATATCATGACAAGGAACCATCCAAATTCACATTTTCTGGTATTGTTTTCTCTCCCCCAGACTTATTTCTTATTATATTCTCGCATATGCTTATTAAGGTTTGCGACGCGAGTATTGATGGTGTTTGCCACCGAATCCCCGGTTTTTTCCCTTAAAAAGTAATCAAAGGTGTAGACGAATAATGGTATAACAGGAAATTTTCCTAACCTTGCTTCCACCTTTGTGTGATCATTCGACACATGGAGACTGTGTCAACAAACCGAGTAGGCTGTTTAGCAACTCCCAACCACGCGTTATAGTGCAATGTGTCATAATCATCCCACTCCTCCAAGATGGGTATGTAGATGCACTCATCACTCTGCACAACCTCCTTCTTTGTCCCGTTCCAATCTCGATGACAAGGGATCCTGGCCTTCTCGTTCACCTTAGGCCAAAGACCTCTGCGTGGGGCTATATGAACATCAGGAGCAGATGGAGCGGCAGTTGCAGCTGCTGCAGTAGGCGAAGGAGGTGCAGGAGGTGATGGGTTGGAGCTCGATGCGTCTAAAGTTCTTGCTCTCTTTGGCCTAGATGCCATCTGCAAACAAAGACAGAAAGACACAGCATAAATCCAACACCTCTCAGCAATCACAGCAAAGTTGTATCATCAGACACGAATGGTGTCGATCGATACTATTGGGGATAGATCGATACTCGAGCCATTTCTAGTTCATCGAATTTCCACAATCCAAATTATCCAAGAGTCAAAACTAAGGGCAATTAAATGCAAGGAAGGGCGCGAAACTACTCTAGAGCATCTCAGCAAATGACAGTCGTCAAGAAAAATAAGTGTTAAGGAGTAAAATCTCACAAACTTCAAACCTAAAAATCGGACTGAAAATGTGGAATTTCGAATACATACCTTTGCTGATAGGAGAAACAAATGCTAGAAGGAGATAGAAGATGAAAATCTAACGAATCTAGGCACTTGAATCACCAAAATCGGTGAAGAAACGAGAGAGATGCGATTTGAGAGGAAGAAGGAGGCGGTATCGGTCGATGGAGAAGAAAGAAAAGAAAGAAAGACACGAGGGTTTTTAAAAGAAAAATTACCTGCCCGCGCGGTGTCGATCAACACCGCATAGTATCGGTCGACACTCGTGACCGATTCCTGCTCTTTCTCGGCGACTATGGTATCGATCGACACAGACTGGTGTCGATCGATATTCCTCCTCTTAATCTGCTTCACGTTAAGACACAAGACACAAAACTAAAAATAAAAACGAAAATAAAAACGTATGTACAGACTCACCAGTGGGTTGCCTCCTACCAAGCGCTTGTTTTAAGTTAGTAGCTTGACTATGGCTCAGGTGATCAGTCAGGAGAAGATTGAGAACTTACTCCCAGGCAAGTTCTACAACTAGACACTTCCAGCTTCAGAGTTCTGCTCAACATGCTCTCCACAACCTCCTTTCCTTTTTCTTTCAGCTCCGAAGTAAGAATGACTCTATCCTTAGAGAATGGTTTTGAGGTTCCTTTGCACTTCACCTTGTATTCAATCGAATCCCCATCACACTTCTGAGGGATTAAAGTCATAGAAGCAACACCCTTCACTCCTTTCCTCTTCACCTTCTTCTTTGCCTTAGATGTTTTGACGTCTTTCTTGGTGATGACAGAAGGACTATCTAGAAGGTCTATGACAGTTGGCTCGTTAGGAGGCTCTTCCAAAAGATCAACTACCAACGTCTCTCCTGTAACAATGGTGATGCAAGAGATGTGTGTGGGAGTTCCTCTAGTAGGAATGGCTTTGTAGTACACCTCCTTGTCAATGTACGAGAACGGGATTCTTTTGCTTGGTGTATCTATAATGGCACCAACCGTAGCCATGAACGGTCTTCCAAGATCAACTGCGTACTAGATCTTGCACTCATCTCCACAACCTGAAAATCAGTAGGAACCAGGCAATCTCCTACGTTAACCAGCAAATCAGGGATTGTACCATATGGAAGTGAGGTGGAACAGTTCGCGAATGTGATAGATGTCTTGGGAGATCGAATATCAGCTCTCAATCTCTGTGTAATTGCCCTTGACATGACATTGACGCTAGCCCCCAAGTCAACGAGAGACTCTTTGAATTCAACTCCAGAGATAGAGCATGGAACTGAGAATATTCCTGGGTCTTCTCTCTTAGTCAGCTGCTTCAGTGGAGGCGGTGTACTTCTGGCCTTGATGAAGAGTGCCTTAATCTCGTCCTCAGTTTCTCTGCAATTTTGGAAGTAACACTCCAAAGGACGGTTTTCAAAAGCTTATTCAAATGATATAGTGTGGGGAATCCTCCTGACCATCTTCTCAAAAGCTAGCAACTTCTCCGCAGTGATAAGGTTCATGAGATGTCTAGGTGGTCGAGGGTATGGTATCTTAGGCTTGTAAACACGTTCCTCAGTCATCCTTGGTGTTTTCGCAATTTATGGGTCGATCTGCGAGGAGTATCGATCGATACAAGGTTGGTGTCGGTCGATACTGGGTTTTTGTGTCGCTTCTGTAGACTGGTATCGATCGATACAGGGTGAGTGTCGATCGATACTAGTGGTGGATACAAACACAGCCACCTCAAGCTCAAAATCATCTTCAATCTCTGCGAATTTTCCTCATTTAGACCCTTTTTCACCACTGGAATGACCTCTTCAGCACTTCTTACAGTGATTACATTGACGTATTCATTTTGTGGATGAACAATCTTTCCCTTGACAGCTGCTGCAGTCTGAGCTATCTGAGTTTCCAGCATCTTCTGATGAATACGGAGAGCCTCGATCTTTCCACTCAGATCTGTGTACATAGCATCCATCTTCCCATTGAAGTTCACTGTCATCTTCTCCTGCCCTTGAACCAGCTGTTCAAACATAGACTCAATCTTGCTCTCTGGGGTTTTAGCAGGCAGAGGTTGATAAGACGAACTCCCATGGATCCTGGTATAGCCACTGCTCTGGAATGGTTTCTAACAAACTGATTCGTCCAAAACCAGCTACACCAATATAGTTAACATCTCCACTTCATCTTCAACAGCGAAGTGGACCGCTTTTTGGGTCCTTCCCATCAACAGATTGTGCACTGAGTCTAACTTAGCATTCACCTCAGCAATCTGACTGCCATCCAAGTTACCAGCTTGCTTCTTGCGCTCCATATCTGCATTCTTGGTGCTATTGCTAGACGCCAAGTTCTCAATAAGCACATAAGCATCGTCAGAATACCTGGTGTTGAAGTTTCCATTACTCGCAGCATCCAAAGCCATCGGGTACCTCCAATCGATCCCTCTGTAGAAAGTACCCAGCAGCTGAACCTGAGTGAACCCATGGTGCGGATAATCTCTCTGATATGACCTGAAACGAATCCAAGCAGTCTTGAGTGCCTCTGTCGGACCTTGAGAAAACTGAGAAATCTTGTTCCTGAGCTTTTCGGATCTCGCATCATCATAGAAATTATTCAGGAACGCATTCTTCGTCTCATCCCATGTAGTTAGCAAACCAGAAGACAACTGCTTCAGCCAATAAGCTGCATCCCCACTAAGAGAATATGGGAAAAGCTTGCAGAAGAGGAACTCATTGGGCACTCTATTGTACTTCATACCAGTGACCAAATCCTCGAACCTCTCGATATGATCCATGGGGTGTTCATGAGATAGACCATGGAAAGTATGCTGACCCACAAGAGCGTAGTACGCAGATTTCAGCTCAAAGTCATTCCTCTGAAAAGTTGTAATGTGAATCGCAGCTAGATTGGCATAGAACTGATCAGGTCTGTTGTGCTCACCAAGTGTTCTACCACGATTAACCACATCATTCCCAACATTCACAGCGACTGCAGGGACAATGATGTTTCCAGCTTCATCAAGTCGTTGCCCTCTCTCATTGCACAATTGACCCTCTTGGTCTCTCAAAGCTCCAGCATCATCACGAATCAATACCACTGGATTGTTAATCTCTGCTAGCTTCTTTGCTTTCATGTTTGCACGTTCCAAATTTGCTAGCTCCTTGTTGGAAAGATCAACTAGCTGAGTGCTCTTGTTCCTCTTGGTTTCGCGAGTGGGAATACACCTGAAACACACAAGACAAGGCACGTAAGTAACACATTACGATGAGTATCGACCGACACTGGGTGGTGACGATCGATACCAACAAAACAAATACGACGAGTATCGATCGATACCGACGAACTTAGTCGAAATTCTAGACTAAAATCTAATGGCGATTTTTAGAGTCCCCGGCAACGGCGCCAAATTTTATATGCTCAAATTAATACCCTAAAAGTACTAAAGCAGTAGTTGTAGTAAAGTAGGGGTCGAACACAAGAACTCAAGAAATCACACAATAGATTATTTGGTGTCGAATCAAGCTAAACAATTCAGTTGAAATAAAAAGCAGTAAACAGTAAAAGAGTTGTAAAATCGATGGAAGAATATAGGTCCAAGGTATTTCTCAGGAGATCAATGAATGCAGATAACAAATCAGTCAGGATTCAGATTTAGTGCGGTTCTTGAACTCAAATCACTAAGGTATAATTAACCAACTCTCGTTGCAAGAATTATCTAAGCTTAAATCCTAGAATTCCAAATCTCTTTGCGAATCCTAAAGTCTAAACCAGCTTTTAGTTCAAGTTTGATTTGTTCACAAAACAACTAAACCAAATCTCTTTCCGAATAGTTATTTTGCTCACCCTAAGTTCTATCAGGTAATTAATCGCACTCTCGTGCCTAATCAATTATCCTAAGATCTAAGTTCCATATTCGTCAACCTAGAATTAGCTTTGGGAACAACATATGGTGAAGAACTAATTCAGATGGTCAATCCTAACTAATCAATTACCAGCAATCAGAGAAAACCCTATGAGAAAACCCTAAACCTAAGATGGATCTACTCATAAATGGAGAATGAAACAATCAACATAACTGAATAGATCATTAAATTAAACAATAAGAAAATAGTAACAAGAGGGTTCGAAATCTTCTCTCAGGTGAACAGAGTTCTGACTTGTCTCCCTCACCAAGCTCTCTCTCAAAACCAAAGTAAAATAAAGCATAACCATCAAAGTGGCTGTAAAATCCTACTAAATAACCTAAGTCACGTTTTGGGGCTTCTTGTAAATAATAAAGTCTTCTGGGCAATTTTGCAATTCTTTAACTCTTCTAAAAGTCGCGACTCGTGTCTTGCTGCCATGAGTATCGACCGATGCTAGTCAGTATCGATCGATACTGAAGCTTCAAATCGGGTACTCAGCTACACGAACTTCTGCTTTGCTCCAAAATGCTCCAGAAAGCTCCAATATTTCCAATTATGCTCCAAACGTGTTAAAACCTGTAAAAGACTCTAAAACACTACAAAATAGTAGATAGACTCTATAAAACGGACTTATATCATGGCTTAAAAGAGGTAAAAACCATGATATATCAAAATACCGAAAGACGAGAAGGACTTGTGGCACTGTAGTTTCGCGGTAAGTAAATTTTCGATTTGTATTCTTTTCTTCATTCATTTTGTAAATATTAATTTCGAATACTAACTTATGGTTTTTTTAAAAAAAAATGTAGCAAGAATTCAAGTGGCACCATTCCCTTACGAGGGAAGTACATGCCCAATTCGACAAGTACGCTGCGCTTTCGTACTTTCGTACTCGAACCACATGTACGAGTGGAAGCAGAAGTGGAAGCACGGCAAGGACAAGCCGAAGGACCTCGACGACGATGTATGGAAGGGCCTCTGCGATTATTGGAGCAAGCCGAAGACGAAGAAGCTCTCCGAAACAAACACGAAGAACCGGAAGAGCGAACGAGGAGGGAAGGGGATGTACATTCATAACGGCGGCGCAAAGACCGTCGAACGGGATGCAATGGAAATGGTAAGTCTAATTTCAATTTTTAATTATTAATTTTGTTTCTATTATTATTTATTTAACAATATTTTATAGGAGAAGAGAGACGGCGTAGCTCCCGACTACCTTAAACTGATCGAGCAGAGGCACACCAACAAAAAAACTGGTGTGATACAGGATCCCGGCATGCGTGAGCTCGTTGCGAAGTGCAAGAAGAAGAAGGTGGATCGGGAACAAGAAGTTGGAATCTCGCAGCTCACTCTCGATGGGTCATCGTCCTCGAACGAATTACCCCGGGAAGAGATCAACGACATTGTCCTCAATGTAAGTTTCTAATTGTTTTCAATTATCTTTTTTTCTTCTAAATTTCATTACTAACATTATTTTGATGTTTTATTTTCATAGGAAACTCGGAAAGTCAAAGGTCGATTTGCAGGTCCAGAGCATCCTAAGAGATCGCTTGATATTTTCTTACATCCATTAATTTATGAGTTGAAAATGTTGTGGAAAGATGGTGTTGAAGCGTTCGATGTTTCCCTGCAACAGAATTTTATGATGCGTGCCGTTCTTATGTGGACCATAAGTGATTTCCCAGCATACGGTATGCTATCTGGATGGTCGACGCATGGAAGGTTGGCGTGTCCGTATTGTCAAGATAACACTGATGCGTTCTAATTGAAGAACGGACGTAAGACTTCTTGGTTCGATTGTCATCGACGATTTCTACCGCATGATCATCCATATCGTCGGAGCACAACATTGTTTAGAAATAACAAAAAAGTTTTCGATGGTCTACCTCCTGAGGTAGATGGGAATTATATTATGAATCAGTTAAGAGATTTTGGTGCCGAGAAGACAGTTTCATGCGGGGGTAATGGGCATTATCCCGTTGACGGTTGTGGTGAGTACCACAATTGGCACAAGAAGAGTATTTTCTGGGATTTGCCATATTGGAAAGACCATTTGCTGCGCCATAATCTAAGATGTGATGCACATTGAAAAGAACTTTTTCGACAACATCATGAACACTGTTCTAAATGTGCAAGGAAAGATGAAAGATAATTTGAAGGCCAGATTGGACTTGCCAGATATTTGTTCCCGTAAGGAGTTGCATGTAATGGCGAACGGGAAATCACATCCCCCTGTTTTCCGGATGGATGCGTCTTCAATGGAGAAGTTCTTCGATTGGATTAAGCACGGTGTCAAATTCCAAGACGGATACGCATCTAACCTTCGTAATTGCGTCGATAGTTCAGAAGGGAAGTTTTCTGGGATGAAGAGTCATGATTGTCATGTTGTCATGCAGCGCCTCCTTCATTTGCATTTGAATGTCTTCTTCCTATAAACGTCCATGGAGCTATTGCAGGTTTACATACACTTACACTATTACGTATGGTGATTTTATATTTGTGATTATTAAACGGAAGTTATTTAATTTTGTATGTGTACTATGTATATATATGTAGGGATCGGTGCTTTCTTCCGGGATCTATGCACGAGATCACTTACATCAACCGGAATCCGAAATCTAGGGGAAAACATCTCGGTCCTTTGCAACCTCGATAAAATATTTCCTCCTGCCTTTTTTGATGTTATGGAACATCTTCCTATTCATCTCCCTCTAGAAGCATCACTTGGTGGGCATGTTCAATACCGATGGATGTACCCTTTTGAGCGGTATATGTTCCACCTAAAGAAGAAGGTGAAAAATCTTTCTAGAGTCGAGGGTTCTATTGTCGCACAGAGCATTAATGAAGAAACTTCCAGCTTTACTAGCTACTACTTTCTAACGCAAGTCCAAACAAAAAGTAGACGCCCCGCACGTCATGATGATAAAGGGAACAGAGTTATTTATCATGTCTATGTTCCCGATATATTTACTCAGATTGGACGACTAAGTGGAAAAAGCAAGGATCGGCGACTATTTGAGGAGGAGCAAAGGCACTTGCATATGTATATTCTGACAAACTGCGATGACGTTTTAGAATATGAGAGGTACCTAATTAAATGTTATTTTTTTATTTGTTAATGTCATTATAATTTTCTAATGCATTTGTTCATGCACAGGATGTTCATGACCCAAATACGCGAATGGTATCCAAATTACACAGAGGATGAGCTTGATGTCGTCAAGCAGAATGACTTTGGTGATTAGTTGAAATATCATGTAAGTGATAAATGATGATTTATTATTATATATTTAAATTAGAATAATAATTTTTATATATAAACATTGTGTCAATTATTGTCCACTTGAAATTTTAACAGGTTCGTCAGATGACTGCTCTCGGTAATGAGTTTCCGACCTGGTTAGTTGAGATGATGAAAGGTCCGACGTTTATTGCAAAGTCTTATCCGATGTATTGCACCCGAGGGTATGCTTTTAAGGCTCATCGGGAAGGAAGCTCAAAGACAACTTGTAATTCGGGTATATCAACTCAATCTGGAGAAGTTGTGTACTACGGTGTCCTCCGCGAAATATTGGAGGTCCATTATCCGGGGATGCTCGACTTGAGGTGCATTGCGTTATATTGTGATTGGTATAATCCAGTAGGAGGTCTACGCCAGGACGCATTTGGTGTTACATCTGTCCACTCTCGAAGGCGACTTCAAAAATACGATCCTTTCATTCTTGCTTCACAAGCGGATCAAGTTTCCTACATGTGATACCCACGGGTTAGGAACAAGCAAGACCCTTGGAATACTGTTACGTCGATACACCCAAGGGGAAGAGATTATGGTGTGGCAGAGCACGACCCTTTGCAGGTTCCGGCAATAGGTAACTTAGGTCCGATCGAGCATTCTCTTGAAGTTGATCTCGTGGTTGATTTCACCATGGACGGGAATTACGAGGTCTTTGAGGATTCAGAGGAAGAGATCGGCGAATTTGACGAGCACTCCGATTCAGCTACGTCAGATTATTCAACGGATTCCGAATAATGAATTTTATGTAATATATTGTATTTATCTATCATGTTTTAACCTTTTTATGAAATAAAAACGTAGCTTTCTTCCCGTAAATTAAACATAAATATAGTAAAGTGTAACGCAATATTTTCTAACCGTAAATTCCCCCGGCTAACCGTAAATTCCTCAAGCTAAAACCGTAATCCCCCCCCCCCCCGGCTAAAACGGTAAATCCCCCCCCCCCACAGATAAAACGGTAAATCCCCCCCCCCCCCCCGCTAAAACGGTAAATCCCCCCGGATTCATTCATTTTAAGTTTAATTTCCGAGGGATTTACGACGGATTCCCCATTTTCAGTTTTAGCCGAGAGAATTTTCGGTCCTCGGCTAAAATCAGAAACCCCCCGGCCAAACAGTTTTAGCCAGGGGAATCAGTTTCTCTTGGCTAAAACCATAATCCATCGGTAAATAATCTGTCGGAAATTTCCGAGGGATTTCCGACGGATTACGGTTTTAGCCGAGGAAATCTTATTCCCCTGGCTAAAACATATACCAGGCAAGTTTTAGCCGGGGGAATCAGATTTCCTCGACTAAAACCGTAATCCGTCGGAAATCCCTCGGAAAAATCTGACGGATTACGGTTTTAGCCGAGAGAAACTGATTCCCCCGGCTAAAACATAAACCGGGCAAGTTTTAGCCGGGGGAATAAGATTTCCTCGGCTAAAACCGTAATCTGTCGGAAATCCCTCGAAAGTTTCCGACGGATTTCTGACGGATTATGGTTTAAAACCTTAATCCGTCGGAAATACGTCGGAAAATTCTGAGGGATTTCCGACGGATTCCCCATAAACCGTAAATCCCCCCGGCTAAAACTGTAAATCCCCCTCGGCTAAAACCGTAAATCCCCCTCGGCTAAAACCGTAAATCCCCTCGGCTAAAACCGTAAATCCCCTCCGCTAAAACCGTAAATCCCCTCGGCTAAATCCGTAAATCCCCTCGGCTAAAACCGTAAATCCTCCCGGCTAAAACCGTAAATCCCCTCAGCTAAAACCGTAAATCTCCTCTGCTAAAACCGTAAATCCCCTCGGCTAAAACCATAAATCCCCTCCGCTAAAACCGTAAATCCCCTCGGCTAAATCCGTAAATCCCCTCGGCTAAAACCGTAAATCTCCCCGGCTAAAACCATAAATCCCCCCGGCTAAAACCGTAAATCCTCCCGGCTAGAACCGTAAATCCCCCCGGCTAAAACCGTAAAACCCCTCGGCTAAAACCGTAAATCCCCTCCGCTAAAACCGCAAATCCCCTCGGCAAAAATGTTAATCCCCGGCTAAAATAGTTAATCCCCGAGAAAATTTTAGCCGAGGCATTCAAAAATGTCTCGGCTAAAACTGAAAATCCTTAAATCCGTCGGAAATCCCTCGAAAATTTCCGACGGATTTAAGGATTTTCATTATCCGTCGGAAATGTTCGAGGGATTTCCGACGGTTCAGGGTTTAAAACCTCAAATTTGCACGTTTTTGAAGTGGTTAGGTCTTCATAGATGTAGAACTAGTTTATGTGAAATGTTTTTAAAAATCATACGTTTTAAACTATTTAGTTAAAATCCAAAGCGAAAACATAAATGTCCTTAGATGTTCTATGTGTTTTTATGAATGCTTGATATCATTCATCGATCGATTTTTATAAAATCCTAAATAATTTGTTTTGATTGGTTTTTAAAAAAATTTCTTATACGTATGTAAAACTAATGGTTATTAAACATTAAAATTTATCAAATTTTCCATTTTTAAACCCTAAACCCTGAACCGTCGGAAATCCGTCGGAAATTTCCGACGGATTTATTAATTTTTGCCCGGGAAATTGAACCGCGTAACGAAATTCATCGAAAATTGAGGTGGTTAAATTTTTACGATTTCCGACGGGAAACCGACGGTGCGGTCCGTCGGAAACGCCGGTAATTAATTAGATCGATCGATTTCTTCTTCTTCTCTTTCATTCTCTTCTCTCTTCTTCTCTCTTCTTCTCTCCTTTCTCTTCTTTGTTCTTCTCTCCGTAAATCCCCTTCTCTCCTTTCTCTTCTTTCTCTCTTCTTCTTCTCTCCTCTTCTTCTCTCCTCTTCTTCTCTCTTTCTCTCCGATCTCTCTTCTTCACTCTTCTTTTTCTTCCACCTCTCCTCCACCGCCGCCGCCGCTCAGCAACCGCCGCCGCCGTTCAACAACCACGGCCGGAAAATCCACAACTATGTAAGAACCCCCGGCTAAATTCTTTGTGTATATATATATATATGTGTGTATTTAGATTTTTGGATTTGTGGTTTTAGATCTAGATTGATTTGTGGAATTAGATTTAGGTTTATTTGTGGATTTTCGTTTTGTGTAGTGTTAGATTGTTTCATGTGGATTTAGATTAGGTTGTTAGCTTAGGTTAATTATTTATAAATTTTCAAAAACGTTTTTGATATTTATATATATAAAAAAGGTTTTTCAAATTTTATTTATATGAAAAGTATATTTGAAAAATGTTTTGTAAAATTTATATCTATGAAAAAATGTTTGTTATATATATGTAATTTTAAAAACGTTTTTACATAATTTATATATATGAAAAACGTTTTTACAAAATTTATATATATAAAAATAATTTGTAAAATTTATATATATGAATAAAAAACGTTTTTTGTATATATGTATTATATAAAACGTTTTTTAAAATTTATATATATGAAAAACATTTTTGTTATATATATATGTATTTTTTAAAAATATATTTAAAAATAGAATTTTATAAAACGTTTTTGTAAAATATTTTTAATAAATAAATTTTGGAAAAAAAATTTCAATACATATATATTGTAAAAACGTTTTTCTTAAATTTATTTTATAAAAACTTTTTAACAAATTTTTATATATGTATTTATTTTTAAAAAACTTTTTTACAATTTTTTATATATGTATATAAGTATTTTATAAGTGTTTTTAAAAGTATTTATTTTATGTTTTTCTTTTAAATGTATTGATTTTTTTACAAAATATTTATGATTATTTTGATATTTTTGAAATGATTCGGTTTTTATTGTTGTATGTCTTACGGGAAATTCTCTAGTGACCGTGCCGGCGGTTCGAGGCAAGGAGGGCGGAGGCCCGCTACCTCAAATCTGAACCCGGATATTGTCCCGCCTACGGCGCCTTCAGCTACTCTCGATGAAGAGAGTGTAGGTCAACCGACGATCATGACCGTCGAAGAGCTCGTTCAACAGCCGGGACGAGAATTACTCAAAGTCCTCGACCTGAAACGCCGCATCCAGAGATCTACTTGGTAATACTATGTCTTTTCTTAAATAATTTTTTTTTTTGATTTATTATCGATTTTTAATTTATTTTTTCATAGGTTTGGATTCTCCGGGAATGGCATTAGCAAGTCGATTTTGAGGATGTTGCACAGCCTCTTCAAACACCCGTACCCGACATATGCCGATATGCCGTCGGACGAACAAGATATGTTGTTTCGTACCTTTGCGGTAAGTGATAATTTAATTACTTGTTTGTATTATATTTTGAGATTTTGTTAACAAAGTTTATTTCTATTTCTTTTGTAGCAAGAGTTTAATTGGAAGCCTACGCTCACGAAGACGGTCGAGGTAGAATTAAACAAGGAGGCTTCCCGGCAATTCTCTCGCCACATCTGCGATTGGAAGAATGCTTGGAAGAAGGTGAAAGATAAGCCGAAAGGCTTGAACGATGATGTGTACAAGGGGTACGAGCCGTACTGGCAATTGCCAAAGACCATAGCTGATTCTGAGACTCACACAAAGAACCGGAGGAGTCAACGGAACGGGAAGGGAGAAGCCGTTCACAACAACGGGGCAAAGAGCTACTTGACAACGGCCGACGAAATGGTAAGTACTTTTTCGGTTTTTAGTTATTTTTTAATAAAAAACGGTTTTTTTAACCGTTTTATTTATTTCGTAGACGGAGGAATTGGGCGAAGAACCCGATCACCTTGCATTGATGGAGAGGACGCACACCAACAAGAAGACGGGCCAAATTCAAGATCCAGAAGTGAGGGAGTTCGTCGAAACCGTGAAGAGGGCGAAAGATGATTTGCTCACCCAGAGATCGCAGGACGATTACACCGGATCCAACGAAGTCACTCGGGCCGAGCTTAACGAGCTAGTCCTCGCGGTAAGTAAAACTTATGATAATATTTATTTAGATAATTATTTTTTAATTGAAAATCTAAAGTTTTTGAATTGTTTTTGTAGGAGGTACCAGTTAGGAAAAGTCGTCGGCCGGGGTTGGGTAAGTTTGCGACCCAATCCTCTTCTTCTTCGATCGGTTTCTCGATGGATGAAGACCTTATCCGGCAAAATGAAGAGCTCACGGAGAAGGTCACGGTATTGGAGGACAAGCAAACGAAGTGGGCGGATTTCTTCAAGAAGAAGTTCCTAGACATGCCGCCGGATCTATTTTGATTATGTTTTTTTATGTAATTTCAACTTTCTAAAACTTTAAATATTTATGTTTTGTAAGATTTTATTTATATAATTAATTTTCGTTTTTTAAAATCATTTAATTTATTTAATTTATTTAATTTATTTAATTTATTTAATTTAATTAATATAATTTAATAAATATTAATTATATATATAATAAATATTAAAAACAAATTACAAAACATTGACGGATTTCCGACGGCACTCCGTCGAAAATTCACCGACCGAATATCCCTCGGATTATCGTCGGAATTATTCCCGACGGACAAGTCGTCGGAAATCCGTCGGTAAATAAGCCGTCGGAAATCCGTCGGTAAATAAGCCGTCGGAAATCCCTCGGAAATTGCCGACGGAAATCCGTCGGAAATTCACCGACGGAATATCCCTCGGATTATCGCCGGAATTATTCCCGATGGACAAATCGTCGGAAATCCGTCGGTAAATAGGCCGTCGGAAATCCCTCGGAAATTTTCTATGGATTTCCGACGGATTTGTTTTCCGACGAGATAGAACCGACGGACAAAATCCGTCGGAAACCCGTTAGAAATGGTCATTTCCGACGGGATATCGACAGATTTTGCCGTCGGTTCTAGCGTGTTTTTTTGTAGTGATCGTTTTATGTGGATCTAATGGTTTCTATGGCTTTTCGTTATCAATGTGACATAGTAATTCCAGTGTGGCTTGTATGATTTTTACCTCCGAGAAGAGTTTTATTAATATGTCAATTTCATGTGTAACACTCAAAAGTTTGAATAGAAATCATCTTTTAGACGAAAAACAAAAAAAAGAACTCACAAACGCAAAGGGTTATTGACATAATTATGTTTTCTTTAGCCGCCGACATAATTATGTCTAATATTTTAGTTAAGAGTACTACTACTAATTGCCAAATTCTATTGAGCATGAGTACTACTAATTAATAATTTTAACGAACATAATGCGAATTATTAAATTAAACGAACATAATATTTCGTAGGTTGTTGCAGCCTACGAAATATTTTAGCTGCTAGACTAAATCTTTTAAATACTATTCGAATCTCACTCACCATTTGAATCAATTTATTTTTATATTTTATGTTTATTTATTATTGAACTTAACACTTTTTGGTCCAATATAACGTGAAACCAAATTAAATAAATCCCAAGATATTTGGTTTCTTTTTGTACGGTTAGCTTTTTCGATTTATATATATACAACTTACCAACCATTTTAAGCTCAAGTTGAGCATTTCTATAATAAATAAAAGAAGACTTTGTATTTTAGTATCTTTCTATCATCTTGTAAGACTTCTGAACCTTTTTCATTTACAGACCCTCATTTTCTGTTCATATTTATCTATATTTTATCTATATTTCTTCAAAGATCAGTTCGCAAATTAAAAAAAAAACTAAAAAAAAGTATAAACTAATTAAGTAGGCCATCACACACAAAAAAAAGTATCTTATTTTCGTTTCACTTGTAAGAGTATTATATCACTTTCATTAATCATTTAACTTAACAATATTACTATATGATAAACAAGCTTAACCATATATTCAACAATAGTTCTATAAAAATGTCCATTTCATAAATATATATTCAAATCAATTATTAATTGTTTATAGCTAATTTTATAGAATATCAGGTATTACTACATTTTCTCTAAACTCAAATTATTATATATATATATATATATATATATATAAATTAATGTGAATGGTTTCAATTTAATGTCACAACAAAATATCAATCATATGGTGAAATGGCAAAACTATAATATAAAAAAAACTAGGGTTAATTGGTTTCAATTCCAAAATTAAATCTATTTAATATACTTCTTATAAATTGCAGTTTTCTATTTATAGGTCTATTTTTTTAATCAGCTAAGCGCCCTCCTTTTGTTGTCGAATTACTATTACAAATTATTAGAACAATTCTATGGACTACTCTACAACAGACATTTTTACATGATTCACAAGATCCACAACATACGATTTTACCTACAGCACATTCAAAATGGACAATATTCTCTTAGCATGCGGGACTATGGACAATATTCTCTTAGCATGCGGGACTACTGCGAATAACTTTATTTGCACTATGCTAGAGCTTGTCTGTAAATTTGTTTAATTGTCTCTACTAACCAGCATAAATTGCATTTTTCGGAAATCGAATTCCAAACATGGTGTTAACTACTAGACTAAAAGGGTTTCCATATGTACCCATTTTTTACTTAATATATTGATTGTTTCTCAAATATTCACTTCCTTTTAAATCATCTGCAAATTGATTTGATGTTTTTAAGTGACTTTGAGTTTACTATTAAGAACTACAAACTTTAGGCTTTTGATCACGCAAAATACAAGGTAAATGTCTAAATTTAGAAAGGAGATATGGTTTTCTTTGATTAGTAGAAGCCACGAGATTAAGATGTCCGGTTATTCTGTTGGGAGTATATATTTTATATGAATGAAATTATACCAAACTATTTTAGAGATAATTTTTACTACGTACGGATTTTGAAGACATAATTACAAGTGATTAAAATTTCTATTTCTAGATCGGTTTGCAGTTAGAGTTATGTTTAGTAACGTTTGATTCAGTACCAGAGAATGAGACATCTCGATAGAAAAAGTCTCAATTACTAGATATAATTTCGCTCTAATCGTTGATAACACAAGTACGTATTTGGTCCCCTAGCATTGAAAATACGTATAAACCAAACAATTTCGCTCTAACATACTAAATCTTTTTCTTCTTCTTTTCTAACAAATCGAATATGTTATAATGGATGTGAGAAAACGAATATAAAACGCAAAAAAACAAACACAAATTTATGTGGTTCACCAACATTATGTTGACTACATCCACTATATATATATAAAAAAAAACAGATTTACTACTAACGGCATAAAATATATTGTTCCGGCTACAATAGAGGCGAAGGGAGAACAGAAATATAAATATAACCTTAATTCAGCCCAAACCGTGGGGTCGCAAACAGCGTGTGATCATATTCAAGGCATCAACAAAGTCATTCATCTTCAATTTCGCGAGTGATTCATGAGATTTCGATTCAACATCCATACGATTGCTAGAGGCGAGAAACAAGAATCGTAACAAGATCAAAGAAGTTCGAAATGTATTGTAGGGTTTTTGTATCTTACATGTGTTATACTATGAAAACCTATAGTTTGCTCATGCTTTGAGACAGAAATAACTAAAATAACAGTTCATGAAAGTCTATCTATAGGCCCAGGAAATAACTAAATGTTGTTTGCTTTTGGTTCATATCAATCATAGAGCAACCCCATCGGTTAGATACTCAAAAAAAGGTTCTCAAAACATTAATATTATTATTTTAAGAAAATTGAATTATAGAATTAAAAAAAAAAAATTTATAAAAAGAGTAATCCACTAATAGAGAGAAAAATGTCTCATAAGTATCTGATGGGTAAAAACGGTTCTCACTTTCTCTCTCTTCTTTTTATTATTTTCCATTTTTTTAATAGTAAGATACCTTTTTATATATCACTGATAGAGCTGCTTTTAGAGCATCCACATTGGGCTCAATTAAACAAAAGAAAAAATAAATAAATAAAGAAGAGAGAGAGACATGGGTGTCTCAAATGAGACACTAAAAAAAAGTTGAGACACTCCCAAGCTGACGTGTCAAGTTGTGATTGGTTCAATTTTTTTAATTTAATTATTTAATCAAAAAAAAGTAAATATTTTTTTGGTGAGACACCTTGATGCTCTCAAAAAAAAAGTTGAAACACTCCGAACTGACGTATCACGTTGTGATTGGTCCAAAAAAATTTTTTAAAAATTTAATTATTTAATAAAAAAAAATTGTTGAGACACTCACCAAGGGCATTTGCATCGGTGGGGATCTCAATAGTGAGGTTTCAACATAAAATATTAATAAAATTGCACAAACAAATTTCATCAATTAAATTTTAGTTTAAAAATAAAATTGCGCTAATAATCAAATGACACATGTAAGACACCCTATAGGTAAGTGTCTCAAACTTTTCTCTCTCATGGTTTTTCAATTTGTTTCCTTTTTTTAATTATGAGACATCCTATACTATTTTGGTGAGACACCCACCATTGTGGGTGCTCTTGCACCCACATTGCACAATTATGTGGGTGTCTTCCTATTATTTTATAATAAAACACAGAATGAATAGTCAAGACACCCTCTCTCTGTGTCTTTGTGAAGACACCGGCTCTTCCCGAAATCGCCACGTGTCGAAGCCTGATTCGTCGAGACAATAAAATATTAATAAATATAATATTATTTAAACTAAAAAAAAAATCGGGAAGACACCCATTTGGGTATCACCGATGGTGATGCTCTTAGAGTGTCTAAATGAGATACCCACTATTAAAAAAAAATAATAATAAAAGAGAAGAAAGAGTGTAGAGAGTGTGTCTCATTTGAGACACCAATAAAATTGGTTGAGACGCTCTCTCCAATATTTTTCTTTAATTGGTTCAATTTTATTTTAAAATTAAATTTTATTTCTTTTGCCGTCGGAAATTTTTTTTTTTTATTACAGATTAGAAGAACAATTTTTCAACTGTTAATATATCCGTTCCACAAGAATCCACGCAAATTGGACCCACACCGAACAGCTTTCTTTGCACCACGCTAAAAATTTCCTTATAAGTTTGTCTCCATTAATAATCTGCAGAAATCGCATCTTCTGGGAATTGAAACACAGACTTCCTGGTGTAGAAACATTAATTAACCTTTAGTCGACCACTGGACTAATGAACTTCCACATTTTAAAATTAAATTTAATATTTTTAAAAATATTAGTATTTTATTAAAATATTAATATTTTTTTGCTGAGACACTCATAAATGCAATGCAGATGCTAAACTAGTTAATGCAAAACGACGATCGTGTTGATGACATCAGGCTAAGCCCAAAACAAAGATTTTGTCTTTTTCTTATCTTTTAGAGTCAGTTTTATCGAAAAAAAAAAATTAACTTTACTCGGAGACATCTCCGTAGTTTTTACATCTACCGTTGCAGGAGAAAATTTGTAGTAATTAAGAAAATAATTACTCAAGCAAAGCGACGACCAACATGTGGGTATGTAACTGTCTTTGGAAATGTGAGTTTCATCTTTGTTTAACAGTCAGTTTCTTATTTTGGCATTTTTGAAAACTCTTACAGGTTTCTATTGCTTCTGCATTTTAGCATTTCAATAGTTTTTTTCTCTTTTTTGAGGTATTTTACAAAATTTAGCATTTTCTAAACTGTCGATAGTTTTTTAGTATTTAAATTACTGTTCATAATTTTTTTTAACATTTTTATTATTATTCATAAAAATTTAGCCTATAACAGCATGTACGCCTGTGAATGGTACATGGATAGACAAAGGAAATACGTGTAAATGACAAAAAAAAAAACTAAATTTAGAATTAAATGTCAATATGTGCAAATATATCTTTTTCTCTTTCTCTTTCTCGGCATTGTAGTTTAGCATTTTACTACCTACTTTTTTTTTGTTTATTCTACATTTACATTTTCTTTGCCTTTTATAAGTGGTTTAGGAATTGGATTCACATAGCTTTGGTTGATTTACCATTTTCAATTGTTTCGAATCTTTCAGACTTTTTACTGTTAGATTGGTCAAATTAACCACAGATTCGGAACACTGCAAGGCCTTAGCCATTCGGATCTATGATAACAATTATATCAGCATAAATACATAAGAAAGTAAAGATTATCGCACAACGCTTCGACTATGCACTGTCGAGATCTAATGATTTGTTTTGTATAATGAATAATCATAATGTGTAAATTTGTTTTTTACGAACTAAGAGTTGGCAGAAGTCAACGAAGTATCTTAGGTGACATCAAGAGACATCTCGAGATTCGATCTTAGAAGATTCATCATCGATCCCCGGGGATCATTGATTATTCGTTTATTCAGAAACATGAACACGAGCAAGTTTACGTCATGCCAATAATTATAATATCAAAGCTTAATGATGCGGTCCCTCTTCAAAGCTTAATGATGCGATCCCTCTTCAAACCTAAAGAGATTATGTAACACAAAAATAAAGAACATTTTGTTTGGCAAATTTCAATGTCTTTATTTGTTTTTGGCTTTTCTTTATATAGATGCTATGGAATTAATTGTTCCTACAAAACTGGAATCAAATGAAAAATATAAATGGACGTTATTTACTCGTGACCCTATGGATCAGGAACAGAGTAGACCAAGTATTATTTGCAACAAGAAATTTAAAACAGAAAAAGACTTAGTCATACGACTTAGTCATTGTACTTTGGATTAGGCTTCCTTGCTCTTGTTGACTTTCTCCCGCCAACTGCAACGTCTTCTGTAGTTGTGGTCTCATCAATATAAGTATAGAAAGTATATATGTCATATCTTCACCATTAACTCTCTGTATATTCTCCTTCCATCTCTACTCTCATTCTCTATGTATAAATCAGAGCATCAGCTCAATGAATAAGAATAACTCTGAATTCCCAAACCTATCATGGTATCAGAGCACTAACGATCTTTTTTTTCAAGTCTCTCCTTCTCTCTTCTCCCGTCTTCCTCTCCTACTGTCTCCATTTCTTACAAAATTTCTTCTGCCGTAGACTAATCCGGCCATCACCATGTCAAATGACGCAACCTCTGCTGAAACCACGACGGTTTTCAATTCTGCCAATCCGTCGAGCACTCTCATCTCCATCAACATGGCGAATGTTACCAAACTTACAAATCTCAATTACATGATGTGGAGCCGTCAGATCTCTGCTCTCCTTGAGGGACATGAACTCCATGGGTTCCTTGATGGTGCGAATGCTGCTCCTTCCCCGACTATCACAGTCGATGGTCAATCCACCCCGAACCCAGCCTACGCACCGTGGCGGAGACAAGATCGACTCCTCTATAGTGCTCTCATAGGCGCGATCTCCCTTCCTGTTCAAACCGTGGTCTCCAAGGCCACAACCACTGCCGAGATCTGGACTCTCTTGGCCACAACATATGGAAATCCAACAAGGGGTCACCTCCGACAACTGAGATATCAAATCAAGACCTGTGTTAAAGGTACCAAA
The DNA here is from genome assembly GCA_030161315.1 of Eutrema japonicum. Classification (NCBI taxonomy): domain Eukaryota; kingdom Viridiplantae; phylum Streptophyta; class Magnoliopsida; order Brassicales; family Brassicaceae; genus Eutrema; species Eutrema japonicum. Next base: position 3,567,291 of record BSQW01000010.1, on the reverse strand, counting down.
TCCATCTCTGAGTACCTTCGTCTCATCAAAGGGAAAGCGGATGAACTGGATCTCCTTGGAAGTCCATATGATCCTGAAGAATTGATGGAACAAGTCCTCGCTGGCTTAAGTGAAGAGTATAAGCCGGAAATCGATGCTATTAATGGGAGAGACACGCTGCTCTCTTTCTCTGAGTTACATGAACGGCTCATCAATCGGGAAGCAATGATAGTGTGTAAAGAGGCATCAACACATGTAGTGCCCATCTCTGCAAATGCTGCTACTCCGCGTCCTCAACAAAATCAGAACAATTGGCGTCCTAACAACAACCGCAACAATCAATCCAACTCCAACAATTTCAATCGTTCGTCGCGACCATACCTAGGACGCTGTCAAGCTTGTGGAACTCAAGGGCACAGTGCTAAATATTGCCCTGACTTCCGTATTGTCCGTGGGTCGGGATCTGCTCCACAGTGGCCGTCGCAGCCACCGAATCAGTCATGGCGATCATCCTCGCCACACCAACCACACCAAGGATGGAATCCAAGAGCTCACGTTGCAATGATACCTGCTTCAGACTCTTTGACTTGGCTTCTCGACTCTGGGGCTTCGCATCACATGACGTCAGATCTCGCCAATCTATCGCTCCACGCACCATATAATGGAGGTGACGATGTCATTGTGGGTGACGGCTTTTGTCTTCCTATCTCCCATACCGGTTCAATCTCTCTTCCCTCTTTCACACGTCCTTTCTTTCTTAATGATGTCCTTTGCGTACCATCTCTTGATAAAAATTTAATCTCTGTGTTTCAATTATGCTCTACTAACGGTGTTGCGGTGACCTTCACACCAACCTACTTTCAGGTCCGCGATCTGATCACGGGGGCGCTCAGATTGGAGGGCAAACCTAAGAACGGCACTTATGAGTGGCCACGAAATCGATCGCGCAAGCCACCCTCTTTAGCCTATGCTTCGGCTATTAAGACATCTTTCTCTGATTGGCATTCTAGATTAGGCCACCCTGCATTATCTATTCTTCAAACTACTATTTCTCAGTTTAATTTACCTTTGTCTTCTAAAGCTTTAGCAACCACACTTTGTAGTGCTTGCTCTATCAATAAAATGCATAAGCTACCGTTTTCTACGTCAACTCTTATGTCTACTTGCCCTCTCGACATTGTTTTCTCCGATGTTTGGACTTCTCCACTTCTTTCTATCGATGGTTTCAAATACTATGTTATTTTTGTGGATCATTTCACACGATACACTTGGTTGTATCCTTTAAAACAAAAATCTCAAGTTTTCGATGTGTTTACGAAATTTAAAGTTTTAGTTGAAAATAGATTTCAAACCAAATTACGCACTCTTTATACAGATAATGGTGGTGAATTTATTGCTCTTGCTACATTTTTATCTACTAATGGCATCTCTCATTTTACGTCCCCACCTCACACACCGGAGCACAATGGCATAGCGGAACGGAGACATCGACATATTGTCGAAACCGGGCTTGCCCTCTTGTCGCAAGCTTCTATGCCTAAGTCATATTGGACATATGCATTAGCTACGGCGGTATATCTTATTAATCGCATGCCAACACCAAATCTTGCACAAAAATCGCCTTTTCAATGTCTTTTCAATCGGGCTCCAAATTATGAAAAACTTCGCATTTTTGGTTGTTTATGTTTCCCATGGTTGCGTCCATATGCGTCTCATAAATTAGATGCTAGATCGAGTCCATGTGTGTTTCTAGGTTACTCAACGACACAAAGTGCTTACTTTTGCCTTGATAGAACTACATCTAGGATCTACACATCTAGACATGTCGTTTTTCATGAATATGTATTCCCCTTTTCAGTGACTAACACAATCCCATCTAATATTTCTTCTGAGTGTGACGTTTCAGAATCAGAACAAGCAAACACACCGATTGTCTCTTCAGTACCAGGATTGGGACAACCTCTCTCGCAACATGGTGCTCCACCACTCACGACCACCGCTGCTACAACACCAGCTCCGATTGTCAACGCTGCTCCTCCTACAATGTCGATTCCGCCAACCCACTCTCAATCAAATCATGAGCCTCAAGTCCAGAATTCAGCAAGTCAGACAACAGAAGACACACCTCCCAATATTCATCCGCAGATCCCGGCACCCGAAGCGGTTGCTTCAACGGCTCCGCCACCGCAGCCCCTCCGTGTCTCCGCTCGTCAAAAGAAACCAGTCAAGAAACTCAATCTCAGCGCCTCTGTTCTCCCTATCACAGAATTCGAACCCACAACCGTGGCCCAAGCTCTAAAAGATCCTCGATGGCGTAAGGCGATGTGTGATGAACTTGCAAATCAAATCAAAGAGCACACTTGGGATTTAGTTGCTCCTGCGACCGCCACTAATATTGTCGGGTGTAAGTGGGTATTTACCATTAAACGTCATGCCAATGGTTCTATTGACAGGTTCAAGGCCCGTCTAGTTGCCAAAGGGTTCCATCAACGACCAGGCATTGATTATCATGAAACATTCAGCCCCGTCGTGAAGCCAACAACCATTCGCCTTGTCCTAAGTGTCTCTGTGTCTCATAATTGGCCGATCAGACAGTTTGATGTCAACCACGCGTTCAGACAGTTTGATGACATACTTCTCACCGGCAACAGCAACACGCATCTCCAACAATTCATTAACTCTCTCTCAAACCGCTTCTCTCTTAAAGACTTGGGCACTTTGTCTTATTTCCTTGGGATTGAAGCACATTATTCATCACATGGGCTCCTACTCACACAACGTCGTTATATTGCAGATTTACTCCACCGCACCAAGATGGCAGACGCTAAAGGAGTCCAAACTCCGATGTGTCCGCACGCGACCTTAACACTCACCACCGGCACACCAATGGACAATCCAACACAATATCGCGCGGTAGTAGGCAGCCTTCAATATCTCTCTTTGACGAGACCGGACATCTCCTATGCCGTGAATAAGATGTCCCAATTCATGCATCAACCAACCGACGAACATTGGCATGCCGTCAAACGCATCCTACGCTACTTATCTGGAACCGCGACGCAAGGCATCTTCTTACACCGTTCAAATCCTTCCTATCTTCACGCATACACGGATGCAGACTGGGCAGGCAACAAGGATGATTATACATCTACTGGAGCTTACATAGTGTATCATGGACGGAATCCTATAGCGTGGTCATCGAAGAAGCAAACTGGGGTCGCTCGTTCTTCAACAGAAGCGGAATATCGATCCATCACCTCCACGGCCGCAGAAGTCTGTTGGATTCAATCCCTGCTCAGAGAATTAGGACAGAAGACAACCTCCACGCCACCGATTTATTGCGATAACATCGGAGCTACTTACCTTGCGGCCAATCCGGTATTTCACTCACGCATGAAGCATCTGGCTCTCGATTATCATTTCGTTCGTAATCTCATACAGGCTGGTCAATTGAGAGTCTCTCACGTCACTTCGGCTGATCAACTTGCCGATGCTCTCACTAAACCTCTGCCCCGAACTCGCTTTCAACAACTATGCATCAAGATCGGACTCGCATACGGCGATCCGTCTTGAGGGGGCGTATAAGTATAGAAAGTATATATGTCATATCTTCACCATTAACTCTCTGTATATTCTCCTTCCATCTCTACTCTCATTCTCTATGTATAAATCAGAGCATCAGCTCAATGAATAAGAATAACTCTGAATTCCCAAACCTATCAATCAATACCCTCCTCCTCAAGACGAACCTTGTCCTCAACATTCATTGCGAACTCCGGAAAACTCGTCTCTATTTGCTCAGAGACTCCCAAGTAGCGTCATCGGCACTGAAACCTTCCCACTGAATCAAGACGTCGGCGATATCTTTATTTCCCTGCGTACTCCAGTGTACTTGCAAGATTTCATGTGGTCGTAATTTCAACGAGCCGTTTGTACGCAATGGAGGCAACTCCCCGATGGTTGGAGTGCCATCTCCAATCCATGGCTTAAGCAAAGATACGTGAAAAATCGGGTGGATCTGAGTACCTGCAGGCAGCGCAAGACGATACGCCATTTCTCCGAAACGCTCTTCAACCTGAAATGGTCCATAGAAACGATGCCACAGCTTCTGTGAACTACGACGGAACAACGTCTTTTGGCGATACGGCCGTATGCGCAATAAGACCCAATCACCCACTGCAAACGTCACATCCCTGCGTTTTGATTCTGCGAGTTGCTTCATTCGATTGTTGGCTTGAACGAGATGTTGCTTTAGTTCAGCCAACATCTCATCACGTGAAGCCATTTGTTCATCCAGCTCACTGATCATAGCCGAACCAACCTCATAAGCAGGAACCGGCAGAGGGGTACGACCATACATAGCCTGAAATGGTGTCATCCCGGTAGAGGAATGGAATGTGGTGTTATACCAAAACTCAGCCCATGGAATGAAAGAACACCATTGTCTCGGATGACGATTCACAAAACACCGTAAAAATTGCTCAATGCACCGGTTAACAACCTCGGTCTAGCCGTTCGATTGGGGATGATAGGCTGTCGACATCCGCAACTTTGTACCTTAAAGCTTCCAAAATTTCTTCCAAAACGAACTAACAAAGATGGGATCGCGATCACTCACAATAGAACGAGGTATGCCGTGGAGCTTCATGACATGATTCACGAATTTGTTGGCCACTATGCGCACCGTATACAGATGAGAGAGTGGGATTAGATGCGCCGATTTGGTTAATATATCAACCACCACCATTAGCGACGTTTTCCCTTCAGATCTTGGCAATCCGTTGATGAAATCCATCGAAATGTCTTCCCAAACTTGTGAGGGCACGGGTAAGGGCTGTAACAAACCTGCTGGACTGAGAGAAGTGTATTTTGCCTTCTGACATATCTCACACGCTGCAACGTAGTCTCTAACGTCGCGGTGCATTGACGGCCAATAAAACTGCTGTCACTACAAGAAAGCAGGGGTATTTCCGACGGAAATTCCGACGGCAATAATTCCGTCGGAAATTTCGGACGATTTTCCGACGGATTTCCGACGAACTTCTCATCCGTCGGAAATCCGTCGGAAATGTTAACCCGTCGGAAATCCGTCGGAAATCCCGACGGATTTCCGACGACCATAATCCGTCGGACACTTTTCGACAGATTTCCGACAACTTGTTGACGAATTCCGATGTTGCCGACATACTTTCCGACGGATTTCCGACGAGGTTCATCCGTCGGAATTTACCGACGGATTTCCGACATATGCCGACATGGTTGCCGACATGGTTGCCGACATGGTTGCCGACATCGATAATATCTACTTTATATCCGTCGGAAATCCATCGGAAAATGCACAAAATTTTCCTTATAAAAACGTTTCCACGCTTCATATATCACAACAAAAACAAAATCTCTGTTATCTAATTCCTTACGAAAATGTCTTCTTCAAATCCTTATAATTATTTTCGATCATGGATGGACAAGCCTCATCAAATTCCGGACACGGGCCTAGTTACGGAGGAATTCAAAGAAGGTCTACAGGAATTCATGGCATTTGCGGGTATGCAGAAGAAAGCAAAAAAAACCGGTAAAATCTATTGCCCTTGTACCAATTGTGGGAATCGGCGATTTATCGTGATAGATGAAGTATGGTCACACTTGTATTGTCATGGGTTTATGCCGGGTTACAAGATTTGGTATTATCATGGAGAAAATGATACAATGGTGGATAATTATGCTAGTACTAGTGAACATTATATTGGGGATAACACTAGCTTAGAAGAACCCGCAATGGAAGTACAAAGTACTGTATGTCATGTTCAGATGGTGAACGATGCATTTCGTGAAAGTATACCATCGGTTGCTGAGTATGGAGATAGAGGAGAAGAACCTAATTTAGAAGTTCGGAGATTCTTTGATATGTTAGACGCTGCTAAACATCCGTTATATGATGGGTGTAGAGGTGAACATTCCCCTTTATCAACTGCAACAAGGATGATGGGTATAAAGACGGATTTCAATTTGAGTGAGGAGTGCGTGGATGCAATCGCTGATTTTGTGAAAGAAATTTTGCCAGAAGATAATCTTGCACCGGCATCATACTATGAGATACAGAAACTTGTTCAAGGTCTAGGATTGCCGTATCAGATGATAGATGTATGCATAGACAACTGTATGCTCTACTGGAGAGAGGACGCAGACCGTACGACATGTCGTTTTTGTCGCAAACCTCGGTATAAGGAAAAAGGTGGAAGAGTGCCAGTGCCATATAAACGGATGTGGTATTTACCGTTAATAGAGAGATTGAAGAGGTTATATCAGTCAGAGCGCACAGCGGAAGCAATGAGATGGCATGCAGAACATACAACAGATGGACAAATCGCCCATCCGTCAGATTCAGGAGCATGGAAACATTTTCAATCCATTTATCCCAACTTTGCGTTTGAGGCAAGGAACGTATACCTTGGATTATGTACCGATGGTTTCAGCCTTTTTGGGAAGCACGGCAGAAAATATTCTTTGTGGCCAGTAATTGTAACACCTTACAATTTGCCGCCATCTTTGTGCATGCGAAGGTAGTTCTTGTTCCTTAGCATTCTCGTTCCTGGACCAGAGCATCCGAAGAGATCACTTGATGTGTTTTTGCAACCATTGATTTATGAGCTGCGAATGTTATGGGACCAAGGTATTGAAGCGTTTGATGTTTCTTGTCACCAAAATTTCATCATGCGGTCGGTACTTTTGTGGACTATTAGCGATTTTCCAGCATATGGCATGTTATCAGGATGGACAACGCACGGAAGGTTATCGTGCCCGTACTGTCAAGATAACACTGATGCGTTCCAATTGAAGCACGGACGGAAAATGTCTTGGTTTGATTGTCATAGGCGATACCTACCTAGCGATCATCCTTATCGTCGGAGCACCACATTGTTTAGGAAGAACCGGAAAGTATTTGACGGTCCTCCTCCTGAGTTAGATGGTGAGTATTTGTTGACTCAGTTTAGAGATTTTGGTGCAGAGAGGACCGTTGATTGTGGTGGTAACGGACATCATCCTGTTGATGGTTGTGGCAACGTTCATAATTGGCACAAGAGGAGCATTTTCTGGGATTTGCCTTATTGGAAGAACCATCTTTTGAGGCATAATTTGGATGTCATGCACATTGAGAATAATTTTTTCGACAACATTATGAACACCGTTCTCAATGTCAAAGGGAAGACGAAGGACAATCTGAAGTCTAGATTGGACTTGCCAGACATTTGTTCTCGTAGAGCACTACATGTGACAGGGAACGGGAAGCCTCCGGTCCCGGCTTTTCGTTTCGATGAACCTTCAAAGGCCGAGTTTTTTGACTGGATTACCGAAAGTGTTAGATTCCCGGACAGATACGCATCTAACCTTCGGAACTGCGTTGATCATGGAGAAGGGAAGTTTACTGGGATGAAGAGTCATGATTGTCATGTGGTGATGCAGCGCCTCCTTCCATTTGCCTTTGCATGTCTTCTACCACGTAATGTCCACGAAGCAATTGCAGGTACAATCATGAAATTATTTATTTACTACTTTATACAATATATACTTCATTATTTAATTATTCATTTGTTATCCATATATTGCAGGGATTGGTGCCTTTTTCCGAGATATATGTTCTCCCTCTCTTACATCAGACGGTATCCGCAATCTTGGGGCTAATATACCTGTAATCCTTTGCAATTTGGAGAAGATATTTCCTCCTTCATTCTTTGATGTTATGGAACATTTAACAATTCATCTCCCTCGAGAAGCAGAGCTTGGGGGCCCGGTTCAGTACCGTTGGATGTATCCTTTCGAACGGTATATGTTACATCTAAAGAAGAAGGTGAAAAATTTGAGTAGAGTGGAGGGTTCTATCGTCGCACAGACCATTAATGAGGAAACCTCACATTTTGCCGAGTCCTACTTTCCATCACAAGTCAAAACAAAGAGTCGTAGAGCAGCTCGACATGATGACGGAGGCGTCCTACCTTTCTATCCAGTCGATGTACCTCATATATTTTTACAGATTGGACGACTTAGTGGAAAAGTCAAGAAGAGGAGACTTTCACCACAAGAGCGAGAGCATTTGCATATGTATATTCTCACAAACTGCGACGGAGTTGATGAATATGAGAGGTATTATATATTGAACTTAATTTTTAATTACTTATTGGGTTCTTGATTATATATATATATATATATATATGTACTAACGTGATAATTGTTTCAATCTCACAGGATGTATATGGCTTATCAACGTTTTGCATTTCCTGATAAAACAGAGGACGAGCTAATCGAGCTCAAACAGGAAGAGTTCGGACGTTGGTTAAGAGATTATGTAAGTCTTTTAATTGCCTTGTTTTTAGCAATCATCATATGTAATGAAAGATTTAATTATTTAAAGTATTTTTATTTTAATTGTGCAGGTGACGACAGAGAAGGCTAACGGACAAACATTTCCCACGTGCTTAGAAAAAATTGTGAGATTTCCACTAGCAACCGTGCAGTCACATGTGATGTATAGCACACGGGGGTACGCTTTTAAGATTCTTCGGGATGATAGGAGTGCGACAACTTCAGATTACGGTGTATCAACTCAGTCAGGTGATCTTGTATACTATGGTGTCGTACGTGAGATTTTCGATGTTCAGTACCCGGGAATGCTCGGTCTAAGATGTGTTGCATTTTTATGCGACTGGAACGACCCATTAGTAGGAAGCGGTGTGCGACACGACCAATTTGGTGTTACATCATTACATAGAAGAAGAAAACTCCAGAGATACGAGCCATTTGTACTTGCATCACAAGCAGACCAGGTTTGTATTTCTTTTACGTTAATTTTTAATTTAGTTTTGTTGCATTCCCGTGGTTAAATTTGTACATGGTGTAGGTATGCTACATTCCCTATCCGCGGGTGACAAACAAGCAAGACCCGTGGGTTACAGTCACATCGATAAACCCGAGAGGTAGAGTTCATGGGATGTCTGATCATGAACCCCTCCAACAAAGCTCCGTAGGTTTGGGTTCAATCGAGCATTCCCTTGAGGTCGACCTTGTCGTTCATTTCACCATACAGTCAGACGATCGAGTATTTGAGGATTCAGAAGAAAAATTTGACGAATTTGGGGAACCTTCCGATTCAGGAGAATCAGATTACTCATCATCGGATTGACAGTAGTTTTAATTATAAAATTTGCACCGTAAAATATGTACATATATTTGAACTAGAATTGTAATGTGTAATATATCAGTTATGTCGAAGTTTTATAAAGTTAGACATTTGATTGAGTGTAACAAAATCGGAATTTTGCCACAAAAAAAGTTTTGGTTACAAGGTTAACCTATATTATAACTTCTATATAAATTCTATATAACACATTTTCTTGATGTATATACAAGGTTAACCTCTTTTATATACATCATACAAGTGTTTGTAAACTTTTGCCACAAAAAAAAAACCTATACCCTATACCCTAAACAAGATTTTTGAATATCATTCGGAAATCCGTCGGAAATTTCCGACGGATTTTCGACGGTTTGAATTGAATCCGTCGAAAATCCGTCGGCAAATTCCGACGGATTTTCGACGGATTCAGCTGCCTCGGATAAAACATGGGTAATATCTGAGGGATTGATTTTTTAGCCAAGGCAGCTGAATCCGTCGGAAATCCGTCGGAATTTTCCGACGGATTTTCGACGGATTCAACTCAAACCGTCGGAAATCCGTCGGAATTTTCCGACGGCTTTCCGACGGATTCAGCTGCCTCGGCTAAAAAATCAATCCCTCGGATATTACCCAGATTCAACTCAAACCGTCGGAAATCCGTCGGAAATTTCCGACGGATTGCCGACGGATATTTAAAAATCTTGTTTAGGGTATAGGGTATAGGTTTTTTGTGGCAAAAGTTTACAAACACTTGTATGATGTATATAAAATAGGTTAACCTTGTATATACATCAAGAAAATGTGTTATATAGAATTTATAAATTTTGATGGAAGTGTTTGTATAAGTTATAGTATAAGATATAGTTGATTTATGTGAAATGATATGTTTTGATGTTGTATAATTTTTAAACTAATGCAAAGCCTTTAATATTGATGAACTTAATATATATATTGAATGAAACATGTAAATAACATGTCCCTAAATCATATAAAGAAACCCTAAACCCCAAATATACCCTAATTCCGTCGGAAATCCGTCGGAAATTTCCGACGGATTTCCGACGGATCTGAAAAATTAGACACGTGCTTGTTGACTGACCAATCGACAAACATGCAAGGAATATACCTTATCCGTCGGAAATCCGTCGGAAATTTCCGACGGATATGAAAAATTAGACACGTGCTTGTTGACTGACTAATCGACAAACATGCAAGGAATAAACCTTATCTTCTCCAATCCGTCGGAAATCCGTCGGAAATTTCCGACGGATTTCCGACGGACTTTGATATTTTCGAGACCGCGGGAATATCAACCGCGTAAATGAAATTATTTTTCGAAATCCGACGGATTTCCGACGGACATCGAATTATATCGACGAAACGTAAGTTTTTTTCGTTATTTCTCTCTTCTTCCTCTCTCTCTTCCGTCGCTTCTTCTCCCTCTTCTCTCTTCTTCTTCCTTACCGAAAATCTCTTCTTCTCCTTCTTCTCTTCTTCTTCTTCACAATTTCAGTTTTAATCTTCAATTCATCAACTCCTCTTCATCAATTCCTCAATTCTTCTCCAACAAAACTATGTAAGTTTAATCAATTCCTTTAAATTTTTTTATATCATGTTAGTTTTAGGGAATATATTAGTTAGGTTGTTAAAATTCTATTTATGTGAATTGTTAAGTGGTTATAATAGAATTTTTTATTTAGAATAATATTAGTGTTAGGGTTTATGTGTTTAGATTGTTGATTTAGAATTGTTAGATATAGAAAACAAATTTTTGATCTTGTTTTATTTTCTAAAAATATTAAAATCATTTTTAGATCTTGTTTTATTTTCTAAAAATATTTTAAAAACGTTTCTAGATATTGTTTGAATTTTTAAAAATATTTGTATATATTAAAATCGTTTTTAAAATATTGTTTAAGTAATAAAAACGTTTAGACAATATTTGTATATATTAAATAAAAACGTTTTCATCATATTTGTATATATTAAAATTGTTTTTACAATTTTTTATAGTAATAAAAACGTTTTTATAATATGTATATATATTAAAATCGTTTATAATATTTTTTAACTAATAAAAATGTTTTTAAAATATTTCTATATATTTAAGTTGATGTTAAAATATTTTTTTAATAATAAAAACGTTTTTATAATATGTGTATATATTAAAATCGTTTATAATATTTTTTAACTAATAAAAACGTTTTTAAAATATTTCTATATATTTAAGTTGATGTTAAAATATTTTTTTAATAATAAAAACCTTTTTCAAATATTATTTTATAAATAAAATCGTTTTAAATATGTTTTATAGTAATAAAACGTTTTCTAAATATTTTTATATATTAAAACTGATTTTAAAATATTTTAGCAAATTTTGAAAATTTTTGAAAATTTTGAATTTTTAGTAAACTTTGAATTTTTCGGAAAATTTGAATTTTTTGGAAAATTTGAATTTTCCGGAAAATTTGAATTTTTCCTAAATTTTTTTCCGGAAATTTCAAAAATTTTGGTAACTTTTGAATTTTTTGTTAATTTACTAACAATTTTACCGTTTTCCGCAGGGATCACGACGAAGTTCTTCAGTTGGGAGGCGGCAACCAAGGACGCCGTTCTCGGGGTTCTCGGTGTACGCCTCCTCCGGGACCAACGAGCTCGGGAACTCACATCCCAGATTCCCAGCAATCCGCTGCTCGGAGCCACATTGAGATCGAGGAGCTAGTCCGGCAGCCTAACCGGGGCCATTGCATTCGACTCGACCCGAAGTTTGAGGACGACACTTGGTAAGAAAGTTTTTGTGCATTATTTCAATTTATTTAGATTTTTAAACTTAACATATTTATATATTTTCATAATGTTTTCAGGTTTAAGCTGTCGACTCAGATCACCAAGGCGATATTACGGATGCTCCACAACATGTTGGACAAACCGTACGAGAAGTATTCGGACATGCCTACCGAGGAGAAAGACGTGTGGCACCGGACTTTCGCGGTAAGTTATTTATTGATATATTATTTATTTTGAATTTCATTTTGTCAATTTTTCTTTTTGATATGTAACATATTTTTAAAAAAAATTGTAGCAAGAGTTCACGTGGGACTCTCATCATACGTGCAAAGTCATTGACACATTCGACAAGTATGCCGCAAACTCGTACTCGAAGCACATGTACGAGTGGAAGCAGAAGTGGAAGCACAACAAAGACAAGCCGAAGGACCTTGACGACGATGTCTGGAAGGGCTTCTGTGAGTACTGGAGTAGGCCTGCGACGAAAAAGACCTCCGAGCAACAGTCGAAGAACCGAAATAGCCAACGAGGCGGGAAAGGGGTCTACATCCACAACGCGGGCGCAAAGACCATCGAACGGGAAGCGATGGAAATGGTAAGTTTAATTTAAATTTTTTATTGTTAATTCTGTTTTTTATATTTATTTAACTTAACAAATTTTCGGAGGCGAGAGAATCTGGTTCCGAACCCGATTATCTTCAACTCATCGAGCATAGACACACCAACAAGAAAACCGGTCAGATACAAGACTTGGGGATGCGGGATGTTGTCGAGAAGAGCAAGAAGACGAAGCTGGACCGTGAACTATCAATATCGCAGCTCACTATCGAAGGATCGACGTCCTCGAACTCTTTGTCCCGGGAAGAGATAAACCAGATTGTACTTGAGGTAAGTTTTAATTTCATTTCGTTTTTTTTTATTTTTGTTATTTAATTATTATCGGTTATAATTATTCGCAGCAAACCCGACAAGTGAAAGGTCGATTCGCTGGGTTAGGCACCCTTCCGACCCAGGAATCTTCTTCCTCGCTTCCTCGTTATCCTTCGGAGTACCGGGTAGAAATCGAGAGGCTCACCCAAACGGTGAAAGACCGTGACCAGCAGGTTGAAGAGCTACGGACGGAGCAACAGACTACCAACAAGAAGCTCTCCTGCTTGGAGAAGATGATGGAGAAATGCTTCCCGCATATGTTTCGGGATAATAATCCCGACGACGGAGATTCTCCAACCGTTTAAATATTTTCTTTTAATGCTTTTTTTTTGAACAATTTATTTTAATGTGTAATGAATTTTTTAATTTTGTTTAATGAATTTATATATTTATTATTTCTATTTTTATTTTATATTTCAAATTTATATAATTTTAATATATAAATTTCAAAAAAATAAATAATTAAATAAAATTCAAAATAAAATTCAAAATACCAATTCCGTCGGAAAACTGTCGGAATAAGTTACCGTCGTAAATCCGTCGGAACCTATTTCCGACGAAGAACCGACGGACTTCCGAGACAACTTCCGATCAAATTATCCGTCGTAACTCCGTCGAAAATAGTTACCGTCGGAAATATCTTCCGACGGATTTACGACGGACTTCCGACAAATTCATCCGATCACCATCCGTCGGAAATTCTGTCGGTAATATATCCGTCGGAAGTCCGTCGGAAATTACCGACGGATAACCGACGGATTTCCGATGGCATTTCCGACTGAATATCCGTCGGAGTATCCGTCGGAACGTACGCGGTCGGAAATCCGTCGGAAATGTATGACGGCTTTTCGACGGCTAAAATCCGTCGGAAATTTCTGACGGATTCCGACGGAAACCATATTTCCGACGAACTGTAACCGACAGCTTAAATCCGTCGGAAATCCGTCGGAAAAGGCCCTTTCCGACGGATTTCCGACGGATTTGCCCGTCAGAAATACCCCTGTTTTCTTGTAGTGTGTGCGAGGCGGTGGTAAGTGCGCAGTACACCCGAATGACCGCCCATTGGTGTGTTATGATGCTCCCTTAATAATTGGTGAACAATGGGGGAGGTTGGCGGAATAGCGACCCGGTTATGATAGCAGACAAGGCCGTTTCTCCATTCGTAAGGATGTCCTGGATTGGTTGATGCCAGCTTCCCGATACGTTGCAAATATGAATATGTGCGATTCAAGGCACGTATATCATCCCAAAGTGAGGATTGCTGGATAAATGTAGCCGCGAGTAGTGGACTCCCATGGACACGTGGGAGTGCATCCGCTGCCGAGTTAGCACGTCTCGGTTTGTATGTGATCTCATAGTCATACCCGACGTGCTTGCTGGTCCACTTCTGTTATTCTGGTGTGAGTATTCGCTGCTCCAACAAAAAACGCAAGCTCTTCTGGTCAGTTTGTATAATGAACATGCGTCCAATGAGGTATGGCCGCCACATGCGTATAGCTATGATAATTTCCAACATTTCCCTCGCATATGTTGACCACGATTTCTTGGAAACCCCCAGATTTCTGCTCATGAAGGCAATTGGGCGTTCATTCTATGATAAGACAGCCCCAATCCCTTCGCCCAAGGCGTCCGTCTGGATGACAAATGGTAGCGAAAAATCTGGTAGCGCTAGCGTTGGAGTGGTGGTGAGAGCTTGTTTTAATGCCGAGAAAGCCTTCTCAGCTTCGTTGCGCCAGGAAAGTTGTCCTTTCCGTAGGAGATTTGTAAGCGGTCCAGCAATCAACCCGTAATCTCGCACAAACTTTCTGTAGTAACCGTCGTTGGCGTTGGCCAATCAAGCATTGCCGTTATCTTCGAATGATCTACTTTAACCCCATCGCCGAAGATGATATGTCCGAGGTATTCCAACTCATTCTGTCTGAAAGCCCACTTCTTGTATTTGAAGGCGAGTCGATGTTGCTGTAGGATTTGAAATACCTCTCTCACATGCTGCACATGTTCTTGTAAGGAAGCACTGTAGATGAGAATATCGTCGAAGAAGACGAGGACCGATTTACGAGGTAAAGGCTGGAAAACTGTGTTCATCAATGCCTGGAATGTGGACAGGGCCGGCTCTGGGCCAAGCCCATTGAAACATTTGCCTTGGCCCCAATTTTTTTTTTTAATTTTTTTGGCCCCCAAAATTTTTTATTTTTATTTTTTGGCCCCCAAAATTTTTTTTTTTCATTTTTTGGCTTCCAAAATTTGTTTTTCTTCATTTTTTAATCCAAAAAAATAAAGACTTTAAAATAGATCTTTGGCCCCCAAAATTTCAGGGCCGGCCCTGAATGTGGACGGTGCATAACACAAGTCGAATGGCATCACTAGGTATTCATAGTGGCCATTGTGCCTGCGAAACGCCGTTTTGGAGATGTCTGGTGGGTGCATCCGCACCTGATGGTAGCCGGCGGTCAGATCTAGCTTCGTGAAGAACGTTACTTTATGCAATTCGTCGATCATGTCGTCGACAGTGGGGATCGGAAAACGGTCTTTGACGGTGACTGAATACAAAGCACGGTAGTCTGTACAGAAACGCCAGGAGCCATCCTTCTTCTTTACTAACAGCACCGGTGACGAGAAGGGAGATGAGCTTGGTCTCACGATTCCTGAGTGTAGCATTTCCTGGACTTGCCGTTCAATCTCGTCCTTTTGATAATAGGCATATCAATATGGTCTGACGTTCACCAGATCTGTGCCGCCCTCCTTCAACGTAATCCGGTGTTGAATTTGACGTTCCGGTGGAAGTTCCGTCGATGGAGAGAACAGATCATCAAACTCCGTGAGCAAGCTGCGCATCTTTTCCGGAACGATAATGTTAGATTCTGTGGAGTGGGCCACGCTGATGGCAAAGATAGTTTGGCCCTGGCGGGCCTCTTTTCTGATTGCATCATGGACCGTTGGCCTCAATTTTTCTGCATCAATCCCATGAAGAGTGACTTCGTGCAAGGCCCACTGAAACCTCATCGTCTGGGCTCCCCAATCGCACAGAGTTGGGCCCAAACTAACGAGCCACTGAACCCCCATCATGAGGTCCAAACCTACCAAGGGTAGCGCATAGAGTGTTACTGGGAAAACGACGCCTCCCATCTCCACTGGTACCTGCTCGTAGCTGCGCCGACATAGCAATGGTGAGCCGTTTGCTACTCAAACAGAGAACGGTACCGTCGGTTTGGCAATGAGGTTCATCTCCTTGGCTGCCTTCTCTGTGATGAAATTGTGGGTAGACCCACTATCTATCAATGCGATGAGCTTTTGATTGCGGATGGACGCGCGGATACGTATTGTGTTGGAGGTACCCCAACCAGCCAAGGCATACATCGTAATTACTGGTGGTGGGTCAACATCTTCGTCATCTCCTGTATCCATGTCCTCATCTTGCTCGCCCTCCATGATAAACAGTTGGGGCTGCTTACACTTATGGCCTGGCGTATAGCGTTCGTCGCAGCTAAAGCAGAGACCGAGACTGCGCTTCTTCTCCATCTCTTCCCAGCTCAGTTTTTTTGGTCCTTGCACCGGTGCTGGTGCATCGCGAGTTGGTGCTGCTTTTAATTGGGTGAAAGATCGAAACGGCGGCTTGAATGGGGTCATCTTCTTCTGGCGTTGAAGCTGTCCCTCCCGTAGTCGAGCATAATGAATCACTTCTCGTAAGGTTCACGGTTGGAACAGTCGTATCCCCTCCGAAATTGAATGGTCGAGACCACCCAGAAATGCGCCAACGAGAGCTTCATGTGACCAGCCCCAAACCTTATTATGCAGCCTTTCAAATTCCTCTTGATACTCGGCCAAGGATCCAGTCTGCCTGATGCGTTGGAGTCCCTCATTAAAATTCTCCCTGTCACTAGGTCCAAAGCATGCCCACAACTCTTGCTCAAAGACCTCCCAGGTGATTAGAATGTTATCATTCCTAAGTGTCTTTGATGTTGCTTGCCACCATCCATTGGCCACACCGTCAAGATGGAATGAGGTGAAGCTCACTAACTGGTCTCGTGGAATCTCCTGATAGTCAAAGTACTGTTTCACCTTGCTTACCCATTCGGTTGGATCTCCCCCATGAAAACGCGGGAAATCGAGCTTAACTTGTCTGTGATTGGTTGTTGCTGCGAAGGGATTGACCTGATCTCCGCGGTTGTGCGAGGCGTGTGGTGGATTTGCTTTGGGTCTGTGGCTATCCCGTTAGGCGTTAGATCCTCCGCTGTCTCGCGTGTTGTGCACAACTTCCATCATGCGAGCGAAGTTCTCCTCCATCCGTCGGAACTTCTCGGCGAGGTCACCTTTTATCTCCACCATAGTGCTTGTTATTTTCTGGATTTCGTCTTGCATCATCCCGCTACTCGTCTCTAACTCCTCCAAACGGTCTTTGGTACTCGCCATCGGTTCGACAGTTAAGTCCGGAGCTACGACCTGCTTTCCTTTCCGTTTAGATCTTCGTAAACTAATTGTGAATTGTGTGTAAAATAAAAAATAAAAAAATTTGATAGAATGCTCTGATACCACGTTGATGCGCTCCCTCTTCAAAGCTAAAGAGATTATGTAACACAAGAATAAGGAACACTTTATTTGGCAAATTTCAATCTGCCTTTATTTGTTTTTGGCTTTTCTTTATATAGATGCTATGAACTAATTGTTCCTATAAAACTGGAATCAAATGAAAAATGTAAATGGACGTGATTTACTCGTGATCCTATGAATCAGGAACAGAGTAGACCAAGTATTATTTGCAACAAGAAATTGAAAACAGAAAAAAACTTAGTCATACGACTTATTCATTGTACTTTGGATTAGGCTTCCTTGCTCTTGTTAACTTTCTCCCGCCAACCGCAACGTCTTCTGTAGTTGTGGTCTCATCACTTAAACTTTTCATTTAATGCAAATGAATGTTTGTAAATTGATTGGTTGACTCTTCCGAGAAAACAGACAATATAATGGAGTCAAAAAGTTAATATTTCGAACAGTTGTTACAGTGTTAAGTTTTAACAAAGGACTTGAGAACCCTACATTATTTTTTTCAAAAAACAAATACACGATATGTACTTTAAACACGATTTCGTTAGTTTTTTATTTTGTATTATTTATTCACAAGTTTAATAAGAAAATCCTAGACAGTTTTTTTTTTTTTAAACTTCAGTTCTATCTTATTTTTCTTAAGTACACCATGTTCATTCACTAAAATTTACAACAACAACATACTTTTCTTTATTGTTAGAGGATCTCACACCAAATGCCAAACTAATTTTTGAGATATGTGAAAAGTGGGGTGTTTTTTTTTTGCCATTTAAAATGTTTACATTGACCAATCATAATTAAAATAGTAGTGAGAGAATTTGAACATTGGTCACTTAACTCTGAAATAAATCTTTCAATCACTAAACCACCATACTTTAAATTCTTGGATAAATAGAGTTTAAACATCAAATCTGTTCAACCATATAAAAAAGTATCCTGTCTTAAGTTAATCAATAGTATTCTCATATATTGCAACATAAGCGGCATAGAATCGGAAGGGGTACACGGAAGCGTTTAGAAGTGGG
This sequence comes from Eutrema japonicum, assembly GCA_030161315.1. Lineage (NCBI taxonomy): Eukaryota > Viridiplantae > Streptophyta > Magnoliopsida > Brassicales > Brassicaceae > Eutrema > Eutrema japonicum. Next base: position 3,548,859 of record BSQW01000010.1, on the reverse strand, counting down.
AAGCGAGTTTTTAAAAAAATTTAGGAAGCAGGTACGTGTTGGAAGCTTATATATATATATATAATGAAACACCAAACATAAAATCATATTAAAAAAGTTATAAAGTTTAAACAACAAAAATTCAATACATAATAAAAATATTGTAATTCAACTGAAGATAAAAATAAAACATAAAGTCACAGGTTGATATCGTCGTTGTCACTCTCATTTTCATCAGCTTCTTCATAAGAACGCTTCGCTTCCTCTCTTTCTAAAGTAATTAGATTTTTGTATAATTAGGTTTATAGTTTATGAAATTCTCTTAAACACAATAAGATAATGTTTATAAAAAAATGGCCAAACGTAAATGGGTTTGAAAATATATTAAACCCAACTAAAAAGCAACGTGAGAGGAGTTGACACGTCATCTTCTTAAATTTTGATCTAAATTTTCATTGATGCTTCCAACTATAATGAACTCGATTCCAACTCAGAATCGTACGCTTCCTCATCGATTCTAAACAGTAATTTTTCAGAATCACGATTCCAAGCGATTCCGAACTATTCTGATTCTGTTTCCGATTCTGAAGCAGGAATGGGAGCTTTTCGAGCAATTCCGTGCAACGTAGATTGTAACAATAATATTGTGTTTACAATTTTACCACATATTAGCATAGACCATCGTCAAATTTATATTTTTTTAATTTTAAATTCAAGTGAATTATATATGTTAGTATGTGTATATCTTTTTTTGGTCAACAAACACACTTCTATCACACATCAAACAAGTTTATTTCGGTTGAAATAAAAAAAAATCAAACAAATTTGTTTCATTAAAAACATCAAATTAAACGGCTCATAAATGCTTATATGAAGAAGAAAACATGGTTTCTAGTACAAACATTATGAACAAAGAAATATACGTACGTGGATCGAAAACCAATGAATTTTTGTTTTTTGTTTGTTTTGGATTTAACGACATGCGAACCATATCCTTTGAATCTGTCACAAAATCTGTTGTATTGAATCAGACATTGCATTGCCCAAATAAAACTCCATGTTAATATGTTTACATATATATATATATATATGTCATATTAAGTATTATTAAATAAAATTTGAATGGGATATATATATACTTTGATTGAACAACCTAATGTGTGGTGCTTCCCCTTTTCATAACCTCCTAAAGGAAGCATCACTTACCACTTTCTATAAGCAGACGTTTAATTCGAATAGATACATGTAGTACTATTTTAATGCAATAATTTGACTTGATATTTTAATTTTTTAGAAACTAGAAAGATCCTTACGAACATATCATACATATATTTATTTTAAATTATTATTCTTATAGTACCCATCATTTATAATCAACTTCCATTATTGCATGTAATAAGTAGTGCATACTAGATGGAAAATGAAAAGTATATAATAAGAGGAATTAACTAAAAAAAGATATTAAAATAAATATTAAATAAAATAGAATAATATTTGGATAAAATGGGTGAATATTAACAGTTGACCATATTATTAACCAAGTAGTAATGGATAATTGGATATTAGATTTTGTAATTTTTGTGTGCTTATTGTAGTCTATCTTACCCCTACATAAGAGAGAGGAGTGAGCGTGTGAGAGCATTTAATGTTCTTTGAGATATTTTGTGAACCAAATTGTTAATTATTATAAAAGTTAATCTAAGAAAAAAATGTATTGATTGGCGTAAACTGGCTTCGAGAGAAAATGTATTTCTTTAATAGGTCAGAAATGAAAACATATAATGTTAATACAGTTAGCATGTGAAACTGATTATCGTTAACATGCATTGGATAATATCGACGTAACTAGATGTAGGAGGCGTAATAACAATAGGGACAAGGAAGTGTATGAATATTGGACGGCTAACAAACTTGGCGTTGATAGGGACGACATGTCTAGTCAAGTGATCCCATTACACCGAACGTTTATCGCGTTACATTTGTAACGTAGTTAACTGTGTTATCGGTTTAAACATTTAATTATATGACAACCCAACTGTGTTATCGGTGTAAACGTTTAACTACGGGAGATACAACTGTGTTATCGATTTAAACATTTAACGTAACGTAGGTAATTGTGTTATCGATTCAAACATTTAACTGGAGATACAAAAAGTCCGCCTTCGTGTATAGTTGCATGCGAACGTAGTTAACTGTGTTATCGGTTCAAACATTTAGTTATATGATAACCCAATCGTATTATCGGTGTAATCATTTAACAACGGGAGATACAACCGTGTTATCGATTTAAACATTTAGCATAAGATAGCTAATTGTGTTATCAATCACCATATTTTGTAGGTGGATTCCGCCGAAGCGTGAGCTGAAGAACAAAACGGCGTGAAACCGCCAAAAATACATGTTTGTTGTTGGAATGGATATCATACTTACCTAACAAATATTGAGAAGTGTTTACAGTGTTAATAGTTAACAGTTAACAACTATTTGTATTGTTGCATAGTTATCTCGGATAACGAGACAACCCGAAATGCTATCGCGCTAACCACAAATTTGGGTTAGTTTCGTTTTGAAATATCGAGAAGTATTTACAAGATTAATGGTTAAGGTGAAATTAAAAGCTATTTGTATTGTTGCGCAGTTAACTCGGATACAGAGAGAACATGAAATGTTATCCCGCCAACCACATATTTGGGTTAGTTTCATTTTGAAATATTGAAAAATGTTTACAGGGTTAATGGTTAAGGCGAAGTTAACAACTATTTGTATTGTTGCACAATTAACTCGGAGAACGATGAGAACATTTTTGTTCTCAGCAAGTTGCCAGCAAATAATCCCTGCTGGATAATGTCATGCTTGCATAGTTTCTCTTCAATCATTTCTATCAACGCGGAGTCTTCGGGGTTTGAACTGGTAGATTTGATGTTTTTCTCTTTACCTTTGCCTCTCCTGCCTGCGACAGTTCTTACGCTGTTGCCTCTTCTCATTTTTTCTTTCCCGGCTATTTCAGATGGCTTACTTCCCCTTACAAACATTTCACTCTTGAATTTGAATCATTGGGATATAAGTTTCAGCATGTTATCCACCTTTGGGTCTACAAGATCATCTACCCAACTAAGATTTTCCTCATCGTTGTCAAAATCTACGGCTGGCCGAATGATATTATAAATATGGTCCTGCAAATTTGACATGGTAATTGTGTTAACAACATAAGAACATGATTTTGCAGATCTAACATAGTTCTTGTGATAACCAACTTAACCATAAATATGTTCCCGTTAAGTCGTTAACTTGGACTCTAAGTTAACACAATAACTAAGTTATACGTGAACTTTTAAGATATAAGAGAAAATAATTAACATGGTCCTGCAAATTTAGCATGGTAATTGTGTTGTTAACTAAATCAAGAACATATTAGCATGATTTAGTTATTGTGATAACCACCATATACTTCAAAGTTGTTGGTCATATATCATGTTATCAGATAACTTGATAACCGTAATCCTGATTTTCCAACAACATCATAAGTGTACTGATAAGTACCATGGTCAAACAAACCAACTTAACCATAAATATGTTCAACTTAGTTTTAAATTAAACAAATTGAATAGCGTACTACACACATAAAACAAAGTTTTAGAGTACACACTTTATGTTTACGACTCTAAGTTACCACGTTAACTAAGTTATACGTCAACTTTTAAGGTATAAGAGAAAATAACTAACATGGTCCTGCAAATTGGGCATGGTAATTGTGTTAACTAAATCTACAACATATTAACATGTTTTGTTAATTTAACATAGTTATTGTGATAACCAACTTAACAATAAATATATTTTGCGGTAACTTGGTTATCGGTTAAACAAATTGAATAGCGTATTACACACATGAAAAAACATTTTGTTTATGTATCGAAGTTAACAGAGTAACTACGTTATACTTAAGGGTTTTAGAGATAAAAAAATATTTACAATGATGAATTGGTTTGCGTCACCAACAATTAGCCCAACAATAAAGATAACCATCAAAATGAGTTAACAATACCAGCAATTAGAACTACGTATCGTTTATGTTATTATGTTAGCACTATAATTATATTATACGAGAAGTTGAATTTGCAGGCTACTAAAAAACTATGCAAAACCAATATAATTGACGAAAGAGTGATAATACACGCAAAAGAGTGGGATCCACAACCTATATGTAGGATCGATTATAATTGATTGTGGGGTAGAGGTTTTTCAGTAATTTTTCTATGAACAGAAGCGAGTCAACAGTAGCATAAGGTGCCCTCTTAATTTCCTTATTATTGAATACCATATACTGGTATTTCCCATAATATTTCTTAAATTTTAAATATTTTTAATTATTACAAATGAATGAAACAACCCTTTTAATTAGGGAAAATGCGGAATCGCGTTTTGGCGGGAAATCTCGGAATCACGTTTTTGGTGGGAAATCTCGGAATCGCTTTTTTGGCGGTAAAACGTGGAATCGCATTTTTGGCGGGAAATCTCGGTATCGCGTTTTGGCGGGAAAACGTGGAATCGCGTTTTTGGCAAGAAATCTCGGAATCGCGTTTTTAGCGGGAAAACGCAAAAATGCGTTTTTGGCAGAGAAACGCGAAATCGCGTTTTTGGCGGAAAAATGTTAAATCACGTTTTTGGCGGAAAAACGCGGAATCGCGTTTTTGGCGGGAAAATGTGAAATCGCATTTTTGGCGGTAAAATGTGAAATCGCGTTTTTGGCGGGAAAATTTGAAATCGCGTTTTTGACGGAAAAATGTGAAATTGTTTTTTTGACGGGAAAATGTGAAATTGCGTTTTTGGCGAGAAAATGATAGATTATTGCTTTTTGAGAAAAAATGATGGTATTATATGTAATATTGTTTTGATGATATAATAATGTATTGATGATGTCATAATAATGTGTGATGATAGCATAATTATGTATGATGATGTCATGATGATGGGTCAATTGGGTCACCCATTTGACCCATGATCCATTACAAATTGATTCATTTGATCCATAACCTATTTGATCCATAACCCATTTGACCCACCAATCCATTATCATGACCCATTATCCATTTTGATACCCCTACCACTAATAATCATCTACATCAATCCAATCACATTTATTTATAGTCTGCGTAATGCCAGATTTGTGATTTAGCGATAAGACGGGAGGGTTTTTAAAAAGTAGTTACACCACAATTATTACACCCCTACCCTTCTCCCGTTCCGTTAAGTCACCGTCAAAAACCGACACGTGTCACTCTATCTACTCAAACACAATTCGATACAAAATAACGGCTCCTTCAGTTTCCCGTCGAAGATTCCCCGTCACTGTAACGGGACCACTAAAACACGTCACTTCTCTATCAAACAAATAAAACAAAAGCGTCTCAAAACTCAATCGTGACCGTTAAAAGTAAAATTACATCATCTTCATCTTCATCTTCTTCTTCTTCTCTTTCGTCTTCCTCGTCCTCTCAACTTTAATCATCTCTCTCTGTCTTAGAGATATTAACTTCACGAACACGCAAGCTGAAGAAGAATGGTGAGAAAATGCAGGAAAGCTAAAGGCATGGTGGAAGCTGGAATCGGAGTTTCGTCTACGTATATGCAGCTTCGTAGCCGGAGAATACTTTACGTCGGTGCTGATATCAGATCGGAAAACTCTAGCTCCGTCGCCGATAATAATGGAGTTTCCTCTTCGAAATTGTCGTCTTGTAATAGATTTATAGATCTGGAGGTGATTCATTAAATATGGATTCTAGATTCTTGTAACTGTAGATATGTCAATCATTAATATCTTCACAGAATTTTATTTAATGCTAAGGATCTTTCAGTTTTTTTTTTTTTTTTTTTTTTTTGAAAATTTGAATTTTGTTTCTTGTTCATTGTTGTCGCAGGAGGAAAGAGATGGTGACACTGAAACGTCGACGTATCGACGGTGAGTAAATGTTGTAAATCATTTGAAATTTGAAGACTTTTTTTTATCTTATTTATTCGTTTTCTCTTCAGAAATACGAAGAGGAAGCTATTTGAAAATCTAAGAGACAAAGAATATTCAAGCAAATCGATGGAGAATTCAGCAGCCGGTTTCGTTTCCGCGGTTAAAGAATCATCAGATTGTTGTTGCAGCGGGAGAAGATCTTCACCGACGACGACGGAGGAGAAAGCGAAATCGACGACGGAGCAACCAACGGAAGCTGAGATTGAAGAATTCTTCGTGGAAGCAGAGAAACAGCTTCAGGATATATTCAAGAAGAGGTAAATTTTTAAAGTTTTCAACTTTATATTTGATTATAACTTCGATTTTATATACAACTAAAGAGAGTTTCTTTTGTTTTGTTTGGTTCTATTAGGTATAACTTCGATTTCGAGAAGGAGAAGCCATTAGAAGGACGATACGAGTGGGTTAAATTATCAGAGTGATGATGAAGAATAAGAAGAAGAAGTAACTTTTAGTTTTTTATTTTCAGATAATAAAATCATTTTTTTTTTAAATTTCCAAAATAGAATAGAAGCTTTGTGGAAAGATTTGTAGCAGAATGTTTTTAAAGTACGAATATGCACAGAAAAATAAAAGAAGAAAAGAAAGCTTTTTGGGTTTTCTTAACAGATTTTTGTTTTTCTGCAAAAGATAACCCAGAAAAGTCGTGTCTTTTTGCTTAACTCATTCCTCTTCTTCGCTCTGTACAGTTTTGTTTTTGTGGTCATTAAAAATTTCTGTAACCCCACTTTCTTTCTTTTTTTTGTCCTCTCATTTTAATGCTCATCCAGAAAAATCAAAGCGTTTTGGATGCTCGGTGTGGTTTGAAACGCCCAAAACGCTTTTCAGAAAGATTTTAGAAGCTCTCTTTGTTTTAGTGAATTTGAAAATAATATTGTTTGGATCATTCTACCAAATATCTTGTTTTTTAAAAACAGTTAATTGATATTTAAAACCATTTTAGCTCACTAATCGACATTTTAACTACCTTTTTATGCACCAACTACCGAATATCATTGGGTTCAACCAATCAGATATATAATAATACTATGTTAAACTCTGGTTTTCTTAAACTAAAAACTTTAAATGTATTGATTAATACAAAATCATCAGCATTAATTCCATCACACGGCACTATGGTTGATTTTGTAAAGTGTAACAAGGATACTACATGTACGTCATTTGTTTTTTTTAATATACAAGTGTTGTTTTGCCACTTTTCATGCGAATTATAAAAATAAATATCTATAATATTATTTAAGAAAACATTTTTAAAAATAAACTTTATTTTGTAAGTTATTATATGAAATGTCATTATAAATAACAAAAAATAATTAAAATAGGAAATGATATAATAGTCTTTTAAAATTATTGATTAGAATATGGAAAATATATATTTTGCATTAAAGATATTAGTTATTATTTAATTTCTTAATTATTTTTAATACTATATATTTTAAAATAATAATAAATTCATATATATTCAAAAAACAAAAATCTATTCAAAATTTTGTTATATTTTTCACTATAATTTATTATATTTTATTTGAATATATATCAAAACAAAAGTCAAAAAATATATGTGAGATTTACGGGTTTCGGGCCGGGTCATGCTCAAATATATGCTGGGTTTACGGGTTTCGGGCCAGGCCGAGCCATCCCGATTGACATCCCTAGTGGTGCTTCCCCTTTTCATAACCTCCTAAAGGAAGCATCACTTACCACTTTCTATAAGCAGACGTTTAATTCAAATAGATACATCCCTATAATATTATAATATTATTTAAGAAGACATTTTTGAAAATGAACTTTGTTTTGTAAGTTATTATATGAAATGTCATTATAAATAAGAAAACATAATTGAAATAGAAAATAATATAATTGTCTTTTAAAATTATCGATGAAAATATAGAAAATATGTATTTCTCACTAAAGATGCTATTTACTATTTAGTTTATTAATTATTATGATATTATTAAATAATAATCAATCCATACATATTCAAAGAAAAATATATTCAAAATTTTGCAATATTTTCACCATAATTTTTATAAAATATTTTACTTATTTTATAAAGAGCTACACACAAAAAATTAATTTTTAAAGAGTTTGTGAACTGAGCACAAAAATCATTGTCATTGTGCATATTAGAATTATGTTTGTAATATTATATGTTTTGCGGGTTAACCCGAATAATATTTTGTAAAGTGTAACAAGGATACTACATGTACGTCATTTATTTTTTAAATATACAAGTGTTGTTTTGCCACTTTTCATGCGAATTATAAAAATAAATCTCTATAATATTATTTAAGAAAACATTTTTAAAAATGAACTTTATTTTGTAAATTATTATACGAAATGCCATTACAAATAACAAAGAATAATTAAAATAGAAAATGATATAATAATTTTTAAAATTATTGATTATAATATGGAAATTATATATTTTACATTAAAGATGTTATTTATTATTTAATTTCTTAATTATTTTTAATACTATATATTTTAAAATAATAATAAATTCATATATATTCAAAAAAAAATCTATTCAAAATCTTGCTATATTTTTCACTATAATTTATTATATTTTATTTGAATATATATCAAAACAAAAGTCGAAAAATATTTTACTAATTTTATAAAAAGTTAGACACAAGAAAACTATTTTTTTAAGAGTTCGTATACTAACCACAAAAAATTATAGTCATTTAACGGTGCATATTAGAGTTATGTTTTCAAGATTATAATTTTTTGCGGGTTAGCCAGTATAATATATTAGTTCACTGCAAAACGAGTTAAATAGATAAATTATTACAAATTGACAGCTTTATCTATAATCATTAGTTAACCATATTATAAAATTCAGATAAAAGCAATTTTCTTAAATTTCAAAACAATTTCTTTAAAAAAAATTACTCCACGCTATAATTAGCGCGGATTAAATCCTAGTTAAACATTATTTTATTACTCATACACATATACACACAACTCTTGATATTTAACTTACATTTTTATTACTTTTAAAAATGGAGCAAATTAGCTATTTCCATATCATAATTCGCGCTAAAATCTTAATATGACATTTTTTATCTTCTGAAATATTATCTATTATAAATCATGAGAATAATTACATGGATGATTCTACAATGGACAATTCTATTTCCCTATAATGATCCATGATCGACGGTTCTACTTGCATTATGTTTGTGATGGACAATCTTACTCTTGACACGTTGGACTACGACAAATGATTCTACTTGTATTACGCTGAAGATCTCCTATAAAATTTCTCCTTTAATTTACATTATTTGGGAATTGAACTTCATACATACTGGTGTAAAAACATTAATGAACATTTGGTCAACCACTGGATCTAGAGGTCTTCACAATATGATATTTATTTTGGAAAAAAGAAGAAGAGAAATTTCATTAGATATAAAACGATTGTTAAAAAGAGAGAGTAATTAGGATGTACTGGTCCAACAGTAAGAGAAATTTCAGATATATCATAAATATATACATTTTGTTTAATTTCATTATTTATTTATTTTGATAAAATGTGTATTTTACCTTTTTGTTGGGAATCCAATCAATATAAATAATTTCATGGCGGACGGACACATACCTAAACTTTTTTACAACACAACGTTGGTTTAATTTCATTATTCCAAATGATGCAACAAATGATTTTGGACCAAATGTCCGGAGACTTAAAAACAAAACTCTCCTCATGGACCATTTGTTTTTTTTTTTGTAACTTTCTTCTTAAAAAAATAAACCCCACCTTGTTTTTTGTAAACCCTCTGTATTTATCTCGACAAGTTTATTTTTTATCCAATAAAAGCCTTTCCAGGATGGAGCTACCCCATAACTAGTCATTGAAAGAGCTACAACGTTTCAAAGATGCACAAATATAATAAAAAAACACATATAATAATCTAAAATGAAAATTATACTATAATATAGAATGTTCATAGGTTATATAATAATATATATAGCCAGAGGTTAGTGGGGTTGACTGATGAGGCAGTCCAATGCCCTGCCCTCCAAGCCACGGCTATTTGTAGACGATCCGAAATCAAAGTTACGTTTGTTTATGATTAGCACAAAACGAAAAAATATCCTTCATACTGAAGCTTAGGTTTGGCCATTCCGGTTTTCTTAGTAATTAAAGTTTAGAATTATCGATTTATACTTTATTCGATTTATAAGTTTTTTACCAAACCAGAGCCAACATATTTTAGGCCGGTTAGGTAATTTTGAAAATGTCAATTACATGTTTGCTATAGAAAAAAAAGAAGACAATTTTAACAATCTCTGGCTTTTTGGCCTAATCTTGAAGTGTGATATGTTCTAATAGAGTGAGGATCTTAAGAGAGGACTATTGGGTTTTGCTCCAAACCTTTGAGATTGTTTTAATTAGTTGAACAAGTGACTGTAATTAATGTAAGGAATTTATAGATAGAAATCAACACAATCTTGTTCTTGTTATAAAGCTTCAAATTTTGTTTATTATTCTGTAGCTTTCAATTTAGCTTTTGTATATTTTTCTTTTGACATTTTTCATATGAACTTCTAAAAGAAATTCAACTTTTCTATTATTCCGCTATAAAAACCAAGTTACTTCTTCAAATTAAGTTCTAGTTTTATGTCTTAATTAAATTTTACTTTAGGAAATTTATATATCTTCTATAAGATATTGTGTTAAATTATTAAAACCATATCTTAAACAAAAAAGATTTTCTTAAAATTTGACGTAAAAAAAAACATTTCTTAAAAAGTGTTTATTATAAAGTTTTGTAAATATGAATTTTAGTGATTGTCCAAAAAATGACTTCAAATTCAAAAGCAATTGCATATATGAAAGTTGAAAAAAAAAATTAATTATAGTATAATAATTCAATCATAACTTTGTTTAAAAATAAAACATTAAATCAAATAAATATTGGAAGATGAGATTTTGAATACGAGAAGTCCATAATTATGTCTTGTTAAGAACCAATGTTTCTACAATGTATACGAAATTATGTTAGTTTAGAACGTTGAATATATAATAAAATAGACATAAATAAAGTAATATGTATTAAAAAAGAGGTTGTATCTTCCACCATGAAGAAATATTACACTCCAATGTTTGAAATATGTTTCATGTCATTTCAACCTTTAAAATATGTTTTAATCAACCATTGTAATATGCTTAAACCGTTGAAATATGTTTCACTACATTGTAATCATTAAAATCTTGTTGAATCTGTTAAAAACAAAATTCCAATGAACACAAAAAAATTGGGAAAATTGAAATTTACATACGATCAAAAACCAAATTTAATACCAAATTTTTTTGCAAACAATCTCTTACCAATACTTTTTTTAATGAAATGTATTAATCATCTCTTTATCAGTACGAATATAATAAATATATTTCATATAGTTTAGTTTTCCAAAAATACCATAATTTATTTTTGTCAATAATATTTTAAAGATCTCACAAAAATTAGAAATAGTTTTAAAAGTTTTAAGAAGTAAATCTCGGTTATGATGATTACTAGTTATAAAAGTAATATTTGATTAGGAATAGTTTATATGTATATACTTTATTGTTTTAACTATATCTCGGTTATAAAAGTAAATCTTGATTAGGAATAGTTTATATGTATATACTTTATTGTTTAAAAAAATTGACTAATAGTGAATTTTAACAGCTAATTTGACATAGAAGTTTTAGTTGTATATACGAGAGTTGAAACTAAACAAATTAATTATAGTAATATTTGATTCATAAGTTTTTTTTTTTTAAACAGTTATCTGAAAAAATATCAATAATGTGGTTTTGAATGCAAAAAAAATCATAACTATGTCTTGTTTAGAGCTAGTTTGTCTACAATGTATCTGAAGTTTTGTTATATTACAATGCTGATTTTTTTTCAAAAAAACATGTACATGAATAAAATGAAAGAAGAAAGATGTTCAACCATGGGAAAATCTTTCACTTCAACCGTTAAAGTATCTTACAATCGTTAAAATATATTTTATTCATTTCAACCGTTAAATTATATTTTATTTTATTTTAACCTTCAAATATATTTTAATCGCTGAAAATATGTTTCAAACATCGAAATATATATGTTTCAACCACTAAAATACATTTCATTTCATTCTAACCGTAAGATTTTATTGAATGAGTTGAAAATAAAATTTCAATGAACACAAAGATTTTCTGAAATTGAAATGTACATACGATATTTTTATATATATATATATATATAAATAATTTTTTTAATGAAATCTATTAATCATTTCTTTATTAATACAAGTATAATAAATATCATTCCTCTAGTGAGAAATAGATCTCGGTTATTAAATTTACCAAATAAATGTTGTAGATAAAGAGATGACAAATATCTTTTGAGAAATAGATCTCGGTTAGGGATAGTTTATATGTATCTACTTTTAAGTTTAAAAAAATTGACTAACCGAGATTTTTAGTAGTCAATTTGATATAGATTTTTAGTTATATACACGAACGAATAATTGTATTCAGAATTTTTTTTTTTAAAAAAATTATTTTGAAAAATAAACTTTGAAACTTAAAAACTAACACACGAAATGACGATTCAAATAGCGATATTTTTACGGTTATTCTACCGAGTCTTCATCACCACTCCGGTGACAGTTTGTACAAATCGTGCCGGCAAAATCGGTGAACATGCTCTCACCCCTCGCTTGGCTCAAGCTATTCCCACTAAGAAAGCCACGATTCTTAGTGAAGCCCAACTTCCGTCAACATCGGCGATATTATACGAGTATAAAGAGAGAAGCTTTTTTTGGTTATCTTCACAAATCTTATTGCAATCTCAAACAAAAACCAAATATCCTTTCCGTTTCTATTATACCCTGTTGAAGATGGCACATAATTTGAGAAGAGCAATCCAGGATCTGGATTTGGGTGTTGAAGATGAACCTTTTGCCTTACCAATGGATGTGGTCAATCAAGCGGCAAATGAAAACCGCTTTGTCATCATGGGACGACCCACTATCCCACGGCGACAAAACCTACGGTCAATCATTGCTAATATCCCTCGCATTTGGGGACTAGCAGGGATTGTCTACGGTCGAATTGTTGACAACCAGCGTTTCCAATTCATCTTCCCGTCAGAGGAGACTATGGAGAGTGTGCTCCGTCGTGGCCCTTGGGCTTTCGCTGAAAGAATGCTGATTCTTCAGAGATGGGCACCAATGATGGATCTAACGATGCTCAACTTCATTCCCTTTTGGATCCAGATCCGAGGAATTCCACTGCAATTCATGACTCAAGATGTCATCGCTCATATCGGTCGGGCAATGGCGATGTTGATGGATGTAGATTATAACCCTGAAGCGGCAGCGAGAGTTGAATATGCTCGTGTAAGACTCAACTGGGATGTCACACAACCTCTAAGGTTTCAACGACATTTTCAATTCACACCAGGTGTGAACTCACTACTGCGATTTCGTTATGAACGTCTTCGTGGGTTTTGTGAAGTTTGCGGTATGTTAACTCATGACTCCGGGAATTGTCTGGCACAAAACGGAGGCTTTGTTCATGTTTCGGATGATGACGATGATGGAGACAACAACAATGGTCAAGAACAGCGTCAGAACCAAGGAGTCCAAATCCGGGAGTTAAATGAAGACGAACTACCGGAAGCTGATCACAATGAAAATGTAGAACAAGTTGCGAATGGCTATGATGAGCAGGAGAATGAAGATTCTGACGAGGAAAATTTTCTTCCCCTTGAAGAAGCGCAACGTTTAGAGGCTGAGGAGGATTTGATGGTGGATGTGGCTGATCAATTTGGCAACGCAATGGAAAGAGGAGAGCTTGATATGGATGAATTGTTCAATCCTGTCCCAACTTTTGCAAATGCCACAGGAGATGTACCAGGTACTGAATTAATGACCGCTGAGATTATGAATGTTGAGGAGGAAATGGAACAGGGTACTGCTGATTTTGACGAAGATATGTTGGGTAAGACCTTACGAAAGAGAAAACTCAGAGATGTGGATGAGGCAGAGCAAGGAAACAAAGCAATGGCGAGAGAAATTGAAGAAATCAGTGGTACTGACAAGTCAGTTACCATGAACCATACCGTTGGAGGCGCGGTGGGCCCTGAACCACCTCTTCCTCCATGAGGACAATCTGCTGGAACTGTCAGGGTTTAGGCAATGACCAGACAGTTCAACGCCTTAAGGAGATACAGAAAAAGTATCTTCTGGACATCATATGCCTGTCAGAAACAAAGCAACAAGACAACTACATCAGAGATTTGTGTTGTGATTTGGGTTTTCAACATTATGTAACAGTTCCACCTTTAGGACTAAGTGGTGGTTTAGTAATCTTATGGCAATCTTCAGTTAAGCTTTCTGTTTATTTTCAGTCTCCCAACCTTGTAGATTGTTTCATCAAAAGTAATGGAATGGGTTTTTATTTGTCCTTTGTATATGGACATCCAGATCCAAAACTCAGAAACAACCTATGGGAGAGATTGGAGAGACTGGCAATTCACAGAAAGGATCCATGGCTTATTATGGGTGATTTCAATGAGCTTTTGAGTAATGATGAAAAGCAAGGAGGATGTATTAGATCAGAAGCATCTTTTCGAGAATTTAGACAAATGGTCAGACACTGTGATTTCTCAGATTTGAAATCGATTGGCAATAGATTCTCATGGGCAGGACAGAGAGGAAACCACTATGTTCTCAGCTGTCTAGACCGAACAATGGCAAATCCAGATTGGCACACACGATTCCCAGATTCGGAAACACATTTTCTGGAGTTTAGAGAATCAGATCATCGACCTTTAGTTACTTTTATTGCTGATATTCCACAGGAAAGAAGGGGAAGATTTATGTATGATGATCGTATGTCCTCACAAGATGGTTTTCATCAAGCTGTCCAGAGAGGTTGGGATAATACTCTGAATCAGACAACATCACTAGCTACCCGTATAACATCATGCCGGAAGCAAATCTCAAGATGGAAACAGAGTAATCGTTTTAATGCAAAAGAAAGAATCACTCTTCTACGACATCAACTAGACAAAGCCATAGCTTCTAGAAAATCCACAAGTTTCAAGAGAAGTCAACTAAAAAAGGATCTTCATCAAGCTTATTTGGAGGAAGAGATCTACTGGAAACGGAAAAGTCGAAACACATGGCTTACAGCAGGAGATAAAAACACTAAGTTTTATCACTCGGTCACAAAGACAAGAAAAATTCGGAATAGATTGAGTTCAATCCAAGACAATGAAGGAACTATCAAACGAGGAGATCTTGCGATAGGAGAGGTTGCGGAGAAGTATTTCTCTGATCTTTTTGATTCTCATGGGGTCCCAGATGCGATTTTAGAGGAGATTTTTATAGACTTTCCATCCAGAGTATCTACAGAAATTAACGAAGATCTTTGTAAACCGGTGTCCTTGGATGAAATTAAGAATGCAGTTTACTCTATTGGAGCCCATAAAGCACCAGGACCAGATGGTTTTTCTGGAGCTTTCTATCAAAAATTCTGGGAAGAAACACATCCGGCAATTCTTAAAGAAATCCAAGAGTTTTTTGATACGGGACAATTGGATCAATGCCACAATCACACAAATTTGTGTCTCATCCCAAAGGTTTCTCCACCAACGGTAATGAGTGATTTTCGACCAATTGCTCTTTGCAATGTAAGTTACAAAATCATCTCCAAAATCCTCGTAAATAGACTAAAGAAGCATCTTGATGAGATTGTCTCTGAGAATCAAGCTGCATTCGTGCCTGGTAGAATGATAACAGATAACATTATCATTGCTCATGAAGTTTATCATTCTCTCAAGGCTTGCAAAAGACAATCTAAATCATACATGGCCTTAAAAACAGATATTACAAAAGCCTATGACCGTTTGGAATGGGTTTTTCTTGAGGAAACAATGAAGAGGATGGGTTTTGATCAAAGATGGATTTCCTGGATTATGACATGTGTAACAACAGTCAGTTTCTCAGTTCAGGTGAATGGCACACCGTTGGGTTTCATTCAACCGAAACGTGGGATTCGTCAAGGAGATCCTCTATCTCCGTATTTATTCATACTATGTGCAGAAATTCTATCACATTTAATGACTAAAGCAATGAGAGAAAGAACTATTCAAGGCCTGAAGATCAGTAATCAAGCCACTGCAGTGAATCACCTACTATTTGCTGACGACTCTCTATTTTTCTCTCTTGCAAATCCGAAATCAGGCAAAACTATTAAGGATGTCTTATCTCTCTATGAAGCAGCATCTGGACAATCTGTTAACCTCAGGAAATCATCTATTACATTTGGTAGTCGGGTCAAGGATAGTGTTAAATCACAGATGAGAAGATTGCTTGGTATTCATAATGAAGGAGGAGGAGGGAAATATTTGGGTATTCCAGAACTGATAGGGAAGAAGAAAGCGGATATGTTTCAATACATCATCGACAAAGTGAAATCGCGGACACAAGGTTGGGATAAGAAGTTTTTGTCACACGGTGGTAAAGAAGTACTACTAAAGTCAGTGGCTACCTCCATGCCAGTCTATTCAATGAATATTTTCAAACTCCCGAAGAGTATATGTGAGGAAATTAACAGTATTCTGGCTCGCTTTTGGTGGGGAAAAGGAGATGATATTAGAGGAATGCATTGGTGTGCTTGGAATAGATTATGCTTACCTAAAAAAGAGGGAGGTCTAGGATTTCGGGATATTGAAAGCTTCAATTTAGCTTTACTGGGGAAACAAGTATGGAGAATACTCCAATATCCCAACTGCTTGATGGCTCGTGTTTTAAAAGGTCGATATTTTGCAGAGAAAAATATTCTAACTACAGGTGATCGAAAGAGAAGCTCATATATATGGAAATCACTCCTACAAGGCAGAGATTTACTAAAGAGAGGTTTACGATTTAACATCGGAAACGGTTCATCAATTAGCACTTGGATTGATCCTTGGTTACCTACAAATCCACCACGTCCACCAAGACATTTAAATCCTACTGAAGATCATTGTTTGATCAGCGATTTGATGTTAACAAATCAGAGATGGAATGAAGCGAAAATCAGACGCCTAATACCTGAAGCAGATGCAGATTTGATCATGTCACTAAGAATAGGATCACGCAATTCTAAAGATTTTCTGGGCTGGCATTACAACAAATCAGGTCTCTACACGGTTAAATCAGCTTATTGGCTATCGACCCATTTGGCTGATACTGCTCCACGGATTACTCCTCCACCGGGATGTTCTCTGCTCAAAATGAAGATATGGAAACTCAATACAGCTCCAAAGCTAAAACATTTTCTCTGGAAAATGGTCTCTCTTGCACTACCAGTTGGCGAATGTCTAAAGAGAAGACATATAACAAAGTCTTCAGTCTGTCCACGGTGCCAACATAATGAAGAAACCGTAAATCACATATTCTTTGAATGCCAGTATGCTCAAAACATTTGGCGGGCTTCTGGATTTCCGAACCATACAATCTTGGATCAAACTCGACAATGGGAATCGAAGCTGGATCTTCTACTTTCACAAACCACAGCTATACCTCCCCATATACAACAACTTCCTCTATGGATACTGTGGCGCATATGGAAAAGTCGCAATCTATTACTTTTTCAACGACAAACAATCACTTGGCGAAAATCATTACTTTTGGCACAAGATGATACAAAAGAATGGTTAGATACTCAAGATTTGGTAGCTCAACATTCACTTACGAATAGGCGGATAGGTCATTGTAACATTACAAGTGATAATAACACATGGAAACGACCGATGAACGGATGGATCAAGTGTAACTACGATGGTTCTTACGTCTCGACAAGGAGGATTTCAAAAGCTGGTTGGGTAATTCGTAATGAAAGAAGTGTGTTCTTAGGGGCAGGACAGGCAGAACATCAAGCTCCTAATAATGCCTTAGAAGGTGAAATTCAAGCATTGATAATGGCAATGCAAAGTTGTTGGTCTCATGGATATCGACGGGTAATCTTTGAAGGAGATTGCAAAAATCTCATCCATCTGCTTCATAAAGAAACTCTGAATTTTGGTGTATACAATTGGATTCAAGAAGCATGGGATTGGAGCAAACACTTTGATGAAATCAGATTCGAATGGACACCAAGAAATGGTAATAAAACGGCAGACAAGTTGGCTAAAGAAGCGATTCCAGAAAATGTTTCATATAATTTTTATTCCTTAGTTCCTCCTGTAATATATAATACCTTACATTCGGATTATGTTACTTCATCATGATAATATATTCAGAAGTTAAAAAAAAAAAAAACTAAATAAATAAATTATAATAATATTTAAATCGTAAGTTAAAAATAAAACATAGTTGTTTTAAAGAAATATTGGAAGATGATATTCAAATGTTATAATATGTCTTATTTCATCTCTAGTGTCATTATGTTATGAATCATTTTTTTATAATGTATATGATTTTTATTTTGTTACTTTTTTAAATGTAAATATGGGAAAAATATACACATAAATATAATATATGTTTGATAGACACTAAAGTTATATGAATTGATGATATTGGCCAGCGTGCAATCACCGACGTCCTGCTCCATTAATCTTTTTGGATCTGAGCCATCTCTAAGGCTAAACAATTATTAAGTTGGGTGATTTACATAATAAACCATATTTTGTCTTTTTCTTACACAATAAGTCATTTTCAACTATTGGTATACTTATTTCACTGTTTATTTTTTGTAAACCCGAAGTTACCCCGCATGATCATGGATCCAATGTCGTGGATAATCAAAAATTTGAGTAAAATAATTATTATCCCACCTGATTTATTTTTCTATTTTGTTATAGTTTTGATATGAAACAAGAAATCTAAAAACAAAAAAATACAAGAAATTAAAACATATGAAATCCAGATCGACGTGGACATGAAAACGTGAACAATTTTGTGTGGACAGATGAGAATCTCGTATTATTAGTGTGGATGGTCATGTGTGGATATTAATTTACTGATGGTCATGTGTGGATGTAATTCTTGATATTTGCAAGTAAATTACTATCCACACATGACCATCCACACTAATAATACGAGATTCTCATCTTTCCACTCACAATTGTCCACATTTTAATGTCCACGTTGATCTGGATTTCATATGTTTAGATTTCTTGTTTTTCTTCACATCAAAACTATAGCAAAAAAGATTTTAAAATGTAAAAAAAATAAAATTATCATTCATTGTTACCAAATAAATTGTTTTATGTCTTTCACATTATAAAAAAAAATAGAAAACAAATCAGGTGGGGTAATAATTTTTTCCCTCAGATTCTTGACCATCCACGGCATTGCATCCATGACCATGCGGACAATTTCCGATTTACAAAAAAACAAAGTGAAGCATTGGGTAGTTTGGTGTTTTACTCTCACAAAAGTACACTAAGAGTTGAAAGTGGTTTATTATGTAATAAAAAAGTGTAAAAATGGCTTATTGTGTAATTGTTTCTATTAAGTTCCAAAGTATCATATTTCAAGCTTAGCCAAATCCAACCTACTTATTAATTTTTCACAAGCCATAGCTATTTTATTAACTTTATGCATTGAGTTTGTGTCGAACTTACCACATAACTTTGTATCAACAATATCTGCAATTTCTTCTTTTTGACCTTTAAACTGTCACTGATTATATGCATTTCTCTTCTCTTATCTTGCGTAGTTGGATTGATTATCATCTCTAGAAAACAATGTCAAAGCTATACACATCACTTTTATTGGTTAACCAGTTGCTTCTCAATCACATATATTATGCAACACCAAACTCTTTTTAGGATGAATCATTTTCCGAAATGTGAGTTTTACTAGATGACGCATATGTGGGTTTTTACGTTACTTTTTTTTAATCTATGTTTTGTTTACAGATGATCAAACAAACATTATGAAATATGTTGTTTTGACAGGGCAAAAAGCAATTTATGGATGCTTTCTGTTTAAAATGTTCATGAAATTTTAAGATTATGTTTAACAAAAAGATTTTTTAACATTTATAAAAAATATATGTATATACATTGAAGAGAATATAATTGTAAAATATTTTTTAGGAGTTTTTTGTAAAAATGCATTTTGGTGATTATCCAAATATTGGAAGAGAATGTTTTGAATTCGAGAAATTTATGATTGTCTTGTTTAAAAATATATTTTCTACTATATACCTGATTTATTTGTCATTTTAGTTGAATCAGTATATGTGTTTGATAGAAGAATGTTGTGGTAACTTCAACTATGAGAGGAAGTCATACATAAATAAAATATATGTTTGATAGAAGAAAGAGAGCAACCATTAAAATATATTTCAACCGTTGAAAAATGTTACAATACATTTCAACCGAATGTTTTAATTTCAACGCAAAAAAAAATATTTCCTATGTAAGAAGATGATTCTTACTACGCCACAAAAATATGAAATCAATCAAATGTAGTAAGAAAAGAAACTAAGTTGCATGTACGGACATTTTTTAAGATTTTCTAGCGGAATGTAGCACTTTCTGAAACGTGTTATACTAAGTAGCACTTCTTATATTGTACACGCGTTAACTTTTCAATCATATCACTGGTTAGTACTGCGTGCTTCAACAATGTACAATATACAGACCAATAAGTAAGAAGTAGAGCACAAAATTATCATTTGGCAAGAGAAAGTGTAAAAATGTTTTTACACGATTTGAAAGTGCTACAATACAATTTAAACTCCGGAATACATGAATCTCAAAAAACTCTTATTGCAAGTTCTGTTGATGTGGTATATAATATATACATTACTCTAACCAAAACAAGATTTTCTTCTTCTTTTTGGTTGTCACTGCAATTCACCAACAGGTGCTTCGTTGAGCCATAGGAAGTGGATGAAATCGTACAGTTTCGCGCTGACACTAACCTGCAACCATGGAAAAAAACATTTACAGATATTTCTCAGAAAATCGAAACATGGTTTTTCAAACAGTTTGTAGGAGAGAACCAAACCTTGTAAGGAGTTGGGTTTAATCTCCTCATGTGATCAGGTCGCATGTTTTCAAGCTGTTTGATGCAACGATCTCTTATCTCTTTCAATGGCAGTAATTCTTCTCTTGCTTCATCTTCATTACAGAGAGAGAGAAGCAGAATCAGTAATAAGTTAAAATGCATCATGGCTTTACAGTAATGAAAAATCTGTACCTGCATTTCCACGCCAATAACATTTGAGGAGCTCTTCAATACGCTGTGGCACCACATATGCTCTTTTGGATTCATTAAAAGGGTGACGACATAGTAAACGCTCACCGACCTTTAAATCCAGACAAAATAATCATGTAAAATAAAATTAGGTAATGAGATTGATATCTTTTGAAAGAGTTTTTATGTTTTTTTTTACCTTTGGAGGTGGTTCGTTCTCTCCAGTCATTATATCGACAAGGGGGTAACCTTCTTTCCCGTATAATCTGTAACTTCGCTTTTTACACGGTATCGATACCTGAACAAACCAGAATGATAATCAAAATTAGTGCAATGTAACATTAAATGATCAGAAACCCAAGAGAAAGGGAGTTTTAACCTTTGTAACATCTTCGGAAAGTTTTATCCGGGGCTGATTGTTTATCTCCACAAGTTTAAAAACGCAACCTAAAGCAGCTTGCGCATAGCAAGTGACTAAGTACGTTCCGATACCAAAAGCATCCACCTCATGTCCCTATGGAGATTAAAAAAAAAATACACATACGCTTAACAAAAATCAATCTTATGGGGCTCTTGAGAGTGAGATTAGGGAATCACCTGTTTATTTAAAGCATCGATCGTCTCTTCATTTAGATCATTACTAGCGGTGACGATCATCTTCCCAAAACCGGGCACCTTTAGTTCTCTCTCTACTGTGCAGAAGAAATTCCTGACCTCCTTAGATAGATATGCTAAGTCACCTGAATCCAGTCTAATACCTAATGCTTTATATCTGCACATCAACAACATCATCAAGTATCTCAGATTCCATATGCACCCGATGAAGAAAAAAGTTGCAATGCAGCCACTGATGTCAAAAGATAGGGTTTTGATAAGAGATTCTTACACACCCAAAGTCATTGAGTGCTAAAGCAACTGCACAGAAGTTAGGGATTCCACTCTTCATCACCTGTAAGACCATTGGCAACACTAATTACACTGTAATATGAGCAACAATGTATTGTAAATCTCGGCTCAGATGAGCTATTATGGTGTTTTATACTCACATCGTATGTATCTACAAGTGCAAGAAAGGCTTTGGGGAATGCCAGTGCATATGAGGTGAAAGCTGCTAGCTCGCTTTGATTTGTCTCAGAGAAAATGCCACGTAGAGACGGTGAATACTGTTACGAATAAGGAAAAAAACGTAAGCAAAACTGCGACAAAAATTTAAAGGGTTGAAGCAAACACAGAACGATAATCCGGAGACAAGAAAACAGGCAGAGAAAGAGCAAAATCTAGATTTCACAAGCAAACCTGAATCTTTGTTAACCATGTCTGAACCAGACTGACAAAATCCTCGCACATAGTTTTCCCATCAGCACTGCGAAGCACTTTGTCAACAATCTCATCAGTGCTCTGCAAACCAAAGTTAATTAGATAAAACTGACATCAGTGCTGAAGCTAAGCCTTATCACAAGGAAATTTTATTTGAAATTTTTTGCTGAAGTGAACTAACTATGAACGAGCTAACAAAAGCATGGGAGTGTGTTCCACGGAGAGGTATCCCAAAAAGTTTTCCGGCTGCTACATTGCTGCCATTTGAAAATACCCAACAGCACAAAGCATATCAGTTCTAAATTCACTGTTTCCAGAACAAATAACAAAATTAAACGGTTACCAAGACTTGCCTTGTTGCATCAAAGCCTCCAAGATAGCAATATTTTGATGCGCTTATTGCACCATCTGGTCCCTAAGATACCAAAACTAATAACATGAGACGAAACGTGGAAAGATTTGAAATCCAGCAAGGAAAGGTTATAAATTTTCAAACAAGAGACAGTTTTATATAGAAACCTGAGCTCTTCGAGCACCAAACTCAAGCAGAATCTTAGATTTTCCGGCAACAAACCGGTGTCTTGCTGCGTTTGTAGCTACCAAAGATGCAAAATTGACAAGATTGAGGAATGGAGTTTCCAACAATTGAACAACCTATGGA
Source organism: Eutrema japonicum (assembly GCA_030161315.1). Taxonomy (NCBI): domain Eukaryota; kingdom Viridiplantae; phylum Streptophyta; class Magnoliopsida; order Brassicales; family Brassicaceae; genus Eutrema; species Eutrema japonicum. The sequence continues at coordinate 3,525,691 of BSQW01000010.1, read as the reverse complement.
TTTATAACAATCAAATCATTCAAGAAAAGCCGTTGTCTAATCATCGTCTAAAGAAGAAAATGAGAGAGTCAGAGAGAGAGAGAAGAGACTCACACCAACAGGTCCTTCAACTCTCATGAGAGGCACTTTAGGGAAAACAACTGATCCTTCAGGAATTGCATACACTTCAACATCAGAACAATCAAGCCCTCTAAGATAATCGCAGAAAGCTTCCTAATTTGAATCATAAACACGAAACGCAGATTGAAACAACACAACAAAAGAAATCGAATTGATTAAGTATATAACAGCAATCGTGTGATACCTCGGATCCAGGTAACGAATCACGAACGAAATCGATCTCTTCGTCGGTTAATTTGAAATTGGCGAGGAACTTAATGCATTCTTCTAATCCAGCAAACACAGTATACTCACCACCAAATGGGTTCTTACGAAAATACAGATCGAAGCTGGAGCGCCAACAAAAACAAAACAATCAAATTCAAAATCGAAGGGGATGATGGATTATGATTAAGCAAAATCAGTATGAGAATCTTTACACGGATCGTTCGTTGTGTTTGCCAGCTTTCCAATAAGCGTAAGCCATGGTGAATTGGTAAAGATCGTTGAGCAAAGGTGTGACCATCGGGTTAGTGGTTCCGTCGATGACCCGACCCAATTGCTTATGATCTGGGCCATTCTCTTTCGGCTCCATTGTTGTTAATTTGTGTGGCTTCGTGTTCGTGTGTGTGTGTATATGTGTGATTACGAGAGACTGTTCGGTGGTCAAAGGGAAAAGAAGAAAAAATGGAGAATTAAAGACGACGACAAACACATAAAACAAAAACTACTTTTTGAATTTGACCTAGTCCCACCTTTATTTGGCTACCCTTAATTTTATTACTATAATAATACAAATGAGTTTTGATTAGTTTTCTTTTGGCAACTACAATGAATTTTAAATTGTTAAAACAAATTTGTAACAAAAAAAAGTTTGGTAAAACAATATAGTAAAGTATGCAGATTTTTTATAAATATTACTCGATCTGTTTCACAATAAGTGTCATTTAAATTTTTTATTTATTTCATAATAAATATCGTTTTAGGTTTTCAATGTAAATTTTGACATAAAATACTTAATTTAACCTTAATTCTATAATGAAAAATTTCAAGAATTTGACCTAGTCCTGCCTTTATTTGGCTACCCTTAATTTTATTACTATATAATACAAATGAGTTTTGATTAGTTTTCTTTTGGCAACTAAAATGAATTTTAAATTGTTAAAACAAATTGGTAAAAAAAAAAGTTTGGTAAAACAATATAGTAAAGTATGCGATTTTTTTATAAATATTACTGGATCTGTTTCACAATAAATATCATTTACAGATTTTTTCGTGTTTCATAATAAATGTCGTTTTAAGTTTTCAATAGTAAATTTTGACACAAAATATTTAATTTAACTTTAATTCTATAATGAAAAATTTCAAGACTCAAAATATATTTTAAGGGTATAATTGAATTTTTAATATGTTTTATTAATTTGTATATAAAGTGTCAAAAATAATACTTATTATGAAATGGATAAAGTATAAATACGTGATTTTTTATTAAATCTATCTGTAACACTAAAACAATATTTTAACAAAAAAAATCTTAGCGTACTTTAGAGCATGTTCAATGGGGGGTTCTAAATAGAAGAGTTCTAAAAAATTATAATGATATATAATTGATAAATATTGAAGAGGTTCTAAAAAGAAGAGAGAAGGGTTCTAAAGTTAGAACTTTTAGATACAGATTCTAAAAATTAACATACAAAATGTTAGGGTTCTAAAAGGTGAGGTTCTAAAAATTTTAGATACCCATTTTTAGAACCTCACCATTGGACATGCTCTTACTGGGTAATACCAGTGCAGGGCCCTAGTTAATGTGAAAATTAGATTTCTAAAAAGGCAACTTTCTCCGACTAACTGTTCACAAGAAAAAGACGATTAGAACCCTACGTATAAGCTAAAATAAAGTAGAATGGAAAGAGAGAGAGACTTAACTTTCGAGGTTGGTGTCAGATGCAAATCTTAAAATTTGGATTTGTTTTTCTTAAAGTTTTTGGAAGTGTGTGGTCAGAGGGATTATCACCTCATATACCATTATGAGATGAAAAAAAACCAACACTACTCTAATTTAATCTTCATACCACTCTCCTTTTTAATGTGTAAGTAAAATTACAAATTTGTCATATCCAAACCCAATCAAATACCCTACCCAGCAGTATGATCCAAACCCAAAGAAACCAGCTAAATTGGGTTAGATCAAAAAAAAAAAAAAAAAAAAAAAAAAAATATATAAACAGAAAACTCGACGTGGGAGGAATCCAGCTCCGACGTCGGCGCCGTCGCATCTCCGGCCAGCAGTCATTGCCTCCGTCGCGAGTCCGTCGATCTCCAGCGAGGTTTGTGCTTCTCTCTCGATCTCCATTGAGCTCCCATTGATCTCCATTGCATTGGAGATTTGAGATTCAATTGATGAGTTTGCACATTGTTGTTTAGCAATGATTCTGGGTCGATTGGGACTTTAAGTTGAGTAGAAATGCATTTTAGAGGTAGAGTCATTGTGGATTGTATGCAGATTGGAACCCTAAATCGAATAAATTTGTGTTCCTGCGCGAGGAGAACTAGGGACAACTAGGTATCACTGTGAATAATCATATATTAATTAAAAATGGTGGTATAACTGTGGACAACTGCGTAACACTGTGGACAACTTCGTAATACTGTGGACAACTAGTGTAAAACTGGGTAAAACTATAAGTATATATTGAGTTGTTTGGTGTTGTTTTCGCAGGATAGAATGAGCAACAGCGTCTGCATCTATTATAAATGTCAGGGGCGCATTTATAGTGTAGTGTTGAAAGAGGAGATAACTTTGGAGAAGGTAGAAGGTAGGCTATACAAGAAGCATGCGTTAGATGAAAGTAATGTTAGATTGGAATTGAGTTACGTTCCTATGGTGGTTGGATGTGAAGAACATTTGAGTATTGATGATGATGAAGATCTTGCTGGTTATGTAATGACCGTTGATAAAGAGAACCGTAGACCTGTTTTGAATGTGGAGGTCATGACTAGACCGGAGTTGCCCTCGCAACAGTCGATAGCGGGGAAAAGCTCGTATGGTATGAACTATGACGATGATGAAATAGGACCTAATGCCTTGACGTTGTACGTGGACAACAGACAAGCAAATGAAGAAGAGGAGGTGATAGAGGATGATGATGATGTACTAGAGGATAACAGTATGGATACATCGGGTATGCGTGATGAATATTATGAGGAAGCACCCGTTGTTGAAGGTATCCAGTTTGTAGCTCCATGGGAAGACGGTTTTGGTGTGAGTGTGCGTCAAGAATTCCGAGATAAGAAGGCGGTTATAGAGTTGGTCCAGAAATTGTCATTTCTTAACTCTTTTGATTATATTATAAAACATTCTGATAGAACGCGGTGGGTGGTTAAATGTTCTATACAAAGATGTAGTTGGGGTCTACGAGCAGCAAGGATCGATAACACAGATATGTTCTCTATTAGAACGTATACGAAGATGCACACATGCAACCGGGCTGATCAGAGTGCAAGCGTTGATAAGAGGAGAGGCTCATCACATCTAGTTTCATCTTATTTGAGTGAGAAATATCCCGGGAAACTCGAAACTCCAAGGCCTAATGTCATCAGGGAACTAGTTAGGCAAGAATATGGTGTAGAAATATCATACTCGACGGCGTTGAGAGGGAAAAATCAAGCGGTTTGTGATATGCGTGGTAGTCCAGAAGATGGGTATAAGATGTTGTATAGTTATTTGTACGTCTTAGAGGAGGTCAATCCTGGAACGATAACTAGTGTGGAACTGGATGAGGCAGGAAAATTTAAGTATCTATTCGTAGCGTTGGGAGCTAGCATTGAAGGGTTTGCATGCATGAGGAAAGTGGTAATTGTGGATGCAACTTTCTTGAAGAACGGATATGGTGGAGTACTAGTTTTCGCCGTTGCTCAAGATCCTAATCGTCACATTTATCCCATAGCGTTCGGTGTACTCGACGGTGAGAACAATGCGAGTTGGACATGGTTTTTCGAGATGTTGAAAAACGTTTTAGGCAACCTAGGGGACTCCTCTGAATTGGTATTTGTGAGTGATAGAAATCCAAGCCTCATCAATGCAATAGCAAACGTGTTCCCACAAGCTCGGCATGGGTATTGTTTATGGCATTTGGCCCAAAACGTGAAAGGTAATGCTTCTAATGCAAACAAATCCGTAGTGGCTTTCAGATTCCAGGAGTGCGGTTGGGCTCACACAGAGGCTGAGTTCTACAGTCGTTATAACATGTTTAATAGGAGATTTCCTTCTGCGGCGAAGTATGTGGAGGAAAGCACCGTGAAGGAAAAATGGTCAAGATGTTTTTTTCCCGGTGCCCGATACAACCTAGACACGAGCAATTCTGCGGAATCTCTGAACAACACTTTTAACAACGCGAGGAAGTACTCCTTAATACCCATGCTGGATACTATCATTGCAAAGTTTTCTGATTGGTTTAACGAGCATAGGAAAGAGGCCGTGTCAGGACATGTTGATAACAAACTGGTGCCTTTGGTTGAGAACTTCTTGCATGATAACTGGGCTACTGCTAAGAAATTAACCGTGAGGGAGGTAAACAGTTACGAGCTCAAATACGAAGTCGTTGATATTGATACTAAGGTTTATTTGGTGAACTTGGAAAGGAAGAGTTGCTCTTGTAGGTTCTTCGATATTCAGAAGTATACTTGTCTCCACGCACTAGCAGCATACATCTCATTCAGGAAAAATGGTGGTGGAGTTAGTTGCCGTGATACCCAAATAGAAGTCCATGAGTTGTGTTCGAAATATTATTGGACGGAGTTGTGGGCATTGGCTTATCACAGGTCCATTTATGTTGTCCCGGATATGTCTGCATGGATTGTCCCCGATTACATCAAAGAGAAGCAAATTCTACCTCCGGATAGCAAGATAAAAAAGGGTAGGAGGAGAGTGACAAGGTTTCCATCAGCAGGAGAAAGGCGTCATCGAAGGACCCCGAATAAAAGGCGTCGAAGAACACTACCCTGGATGTTAATTGGAGATAAGAACTTGTGATCTTTGTTAGCTTTTTGCAATACTATGTATTGGTTCTGTAAAACTGGTTTTCCTTATGTAATACTATGTATTGGTTCTGTAAAACTGGTAGTATTGGTTCTGTAAAACTAGTTTTCCTTATGTAATACTATGTATTGGTTCTGTAAAACTGGTAGTATTGGTTCTGTAAAACTAGTTTTCCTTATGTAACCAAAAATGTTAATGTACAAACCAAAAATGTTATCAAATGTATTAAGTAGGAAATTACAAAATAATATCATATTAGAATGTTAATTGTATAATCTCTCCCTATATCTCCTTATACTTTTAAGATCATTTTGTAAATAAGAATCAACATAGGATGCAAAAGTTACACCAAACTTGATTTTAAACATATTCATGCATAGTTCAATTAGAAATAGATTCTAATCGGCTAAAATCATCTGTAAAACTAAAAAAAAAAAAAATTAGGGTAAGTAATACTAATTTAAGTGGAAAACACCCAAAGTAAAACTATTTGTAACTTTCGTACAACTACTATATTCTGTAAAACTCTGTCTAAATATTTTGGCGCCAAACCCAAAAATTCCCCAAACTTTTGGCGCCCAATACTCAAAATACCCCAAATTTTTGATTTTTGGAATTATCTACTTTTATTTCTTTTCTTTCTCCACTCTCTCTCATTTCACTTCTCTCTCTCATCCACGATTTTGGAATCGAGACTCATTCCCGATTAAAACTCTTGCTTATGGATCCGAGTTATAGCGACGACAAGAGAACCAAGAGGCAAATCGACAGGCTTTATTTCATAGCCGACGGTGACTATGGCATTCCGAAGAGTTGTCCATGTGGTGGACGAATCATCCATGAGATCTCTCAAGCCAGTGAGGACACTTTACCAGGAATGATATACCTCACCTGCAATTTGTATGAGGTATAGTTTCTAAATTTCGTTTTAGGGTTTACTATTTTTAATTTCTGGGTTTAGGATAGATAAAACCAGTAGGATTTCTGTCTTTATGTGTAGAATGATGGCTACCACATTCGGAAAAAATGGGTTGAGGCTTTCGAAGAAGAGATGGATAAGTTCAAGAATGAGGTTCAACAAAAAGCAAATGTGTATCATGAATTCCAGATCAAGCAAATGCGTATGGAGCTGAACAACAATACTGAAGAGATTGCAAAGCTGAAGGAATTATTGGCGGATGTTGTGGGTCGAAATGTTTAGCGGATGTTGTGGGTCGAAATGTTTATCTTTGTTTTCCAAGACAATTTCTATGTGTTCTCCTAATGTTTTGTAATGTTTATCATTGTTTTCCAAGACAATTTCTATGTCTTTGTTTCAATCAATGTTCTGTCTTTGTTTCAAATAGTTATACCTAGTATTACCACTAATGTTTTCAAATAGTTATAATTAGTATTACCAGTTGCACGAAATCGAATACAACATAGTTATAATTAGTATTACCAGTTGCACGAAATCGAATACCCAACACAAACATAGTTTTACGCAGTATTACCAGTTGCACGAAATCAACAACATAGTTTTACGCAGTATTACCAGTTGTACGAAATAAATTACAAAAACAAACAAAGATTTAGTCTTATACTCTTCATATTATCTTCTTGGACCTTGTCCGCTTCCTCTTTCCAGCAGCCTGCAATCAAATACAGTTTTACTTTAGTATTACCAACTAAACCTATAGTTTAATAATACAAGATGGTTACCTTTGATGTCTCCCCTTCTTCTACTTGCTCATTCACAAAAGATTCCAACAGTTGAACTCTTTCGGCCAATCCACCAACCTTGCCCTCGATTACATTCAACCGTTCTCCCATATTTGCTTTCATGGTGTTTAACAGCTCCACCAATTCAGTTAAAGGCGTGTTTACCGGGATTTCATTGGCGGTATTCTCATTTAAAAGCAGGTTTGGTGGTGCTAATCGGGAAGCCACGTCTTGGTTGCGTAACTCTTCAAACAATACGGTATATCCTTGGCGAAGACGCTGCATCCAACCGTTAACAACCATATCATGCTTATCATCGTCGTCATCTTTTTCTGTGATTCGAGCCAGAAGAGAATATTCTTCATCTCTAGCTACCACGATACTTTCAATATCCTGTGAATGTAAACAATGAATATAAACATTTACATGAACAATGTAAACATATGCAAAAGATAACTAACCGTAGTTTCACCAAGTTTTGCATTTATTTTCTCAAGAGGAAACCCTTTCAATTCGCTTTTCTTAAACTTTGTCTTGCACATCCTAGGACAATTCATGTCTGCGCCTGAAATACTTTCTCGGAATCTAATCCCCAAATCTGCAATTGCCTCAAATGCTAAAAGCTACACAACACACATATAGTTAGAGTTAGCTTCAATATAAGAAGTAATAACAATGAATAATACCTCAAACAAATTTTACTTACCTCTAAAGGAATACAGAAACCTGGAATCGGCCACAATACACCCTCTTTGACGACCCTTCAAAATGCGTCATAGTGTGAGAGATCTCCCTTACCATGTGATCAAATGACAATCTCCCCCAAGGAAAGCTTTTACATAACTGAAGATCATCCACCGCTCTTTGAAAGAACTCCAACACGGGCGTAGCATCTGGTCCAGTCTTTGTCTGCCCTATAACAATGCTGGATAAGAAGTAGAGCACCAACATCTTTAACCTATCTCGAGAAGGTTCCATTTCCTCTAACTTTTCTTTCACGTCTTGATGTCTAATTGTTGATTTCCCAAAATGCTTAGTCACGAAGTTCGTACTGCCCGCTTGCATATAATCTAGTGGATAGTTGCGGCAGTCTAATCCCGAAATCAAGGCGTGTTCCCTTAGACCATAGCGGATGGGGACGCCATTTACGACGAACCAAACTTCCTTCTCCTTCTCGATGCATGCCGTTTGAAGAAGGAGCATCCACATGCCCATAAGCTTGTGGTTTTTGTCTTCTGGCAAGTGGAAAATGTGTTTGAACTGCGGATGCTTCTCAAACCATTTCTTCTCAACACTATTGAGTGGATGCTTCAACTCCTTTAACGTTTTCAAAAAATCGTAGATATAACACCTCGTCGATATCTTAATTTTCTTCGTATATTCCGTTGCCGGGAAGTACATTCGCGGTTGTACTGCTGTCGTTTCCTCCTCGGAATCCTGCAACAAACATTCATTTGTACCAAGTTATGCCAGTATTACATATTAAAAACGCCTATTTCTACCTAGTTCTACCAGTATTACTTAGAAAACCAACATAGTTATACATAGATCTACCAATATTACTTAAAACTCACAATTTAGTTTTACCTAGTTCTACTTAACTGCAAATCGAATCCAAGTTCTTACCGTTTCATCTTCTTCTTCTTCTTCTTCTTCATTCGCGTCCTCTTCTGCTTCTTCTTCTTCTTCTTCTTCTTCTTCTTCTTCATTCGCGTCTTCTTCTTCTTCTTCTTCATTCGCGTCTTCTTCTTCTTCTTCTTCTTCTTCTTCTTCTTCTTCTTCTTCATTCGCGTCCTCTTCTTCTTCTTCATTCGCGTCTTCTTCTTCTTCTTCCATCTCTACTTCTTCTTCAACCTCATTGTTCGTTTGTGATGCCTCAACAATCGTCGGAAGTAGAGTTCGCTCCATCTCTACTTCTTCTTCAACCTCATTGTTCGTTTGTGATGCCTTAACAATCGTCGGATCAGAACTGCTCTCCGCCGTATCTTTTGGAGCAGTTTTTTTCTTTTTCCTCATCCATCTTGTTTTAGGACCCATCTTAGGATCGGATCGGAAGAATGACTGAGCTTTTCGGAGAATGGAGATCGATCGAAAACGGACAGTTTTCCCTAGTTTTACGAAGAGATCCGATCGATGTTCCGTTATCAAAAAATTAGGGATTTGATTTGGGGAAGATCGATAGATTTTTTTCAAATGTAATATTTGTTGGGTGGGCTCGGGTTAGATCCGAATTGTTTAGTTGGACGGGTGAAACCCAGGTAGGAAAGGTAAATTTTGTTCAATCGTTTGGGTTTTAAGTAATTTACCAATTTTAAGGATTAAAAATAATTGTAAATGAAATTAAAATTAATAGAGGGAGATATGTGATTTGTTTTTTCTGAGAGTGGTAAACGAGACGAACGCCCTGGTCAGAGAGCTAAGTCCTAAAATATTTGTAAAATTATCTTCTGTGAAATATGATCATATCAAGTATATGATACATATAATAAAATTAAAAATATTTGTAATTATAAGGAAATATATTTAGACAAACAAAATTTTGCATACCTCTTGAATTGTAATCAGCCAAGTTATGATTTATTTGGAATAAAGACTTGGATTTTTCTTATAAAAATATGGTTTTAAGTGTTTTTGTTGTTGTTGTTGGTATGTTTATTTTCAATTTTACCACGTCATACCAAAACGTTTTATGTTAGCATTTCACCGGTCTGATTCTTTCGGTTTGGTTTAAGCTGATCCGGACTGTTGCCAATATCGTTTGCATGAAAGCCCATTATAAAAATATGAGGCCCATACACTGACTTAACGGTCGTAAGGGATTCAAATTTCTTTTTAAAAAACTGATCACGCCTTTCTCTCTCCTCTCCATCTTTATTTTGCGATTAAGCCTACGAAGAAGAGATTCAGCGATTTCGAATTTGTTCTAATTCCTTCTTCTCGTTTCCCTTCTAGCATCTTCTCTCGGCTCCGATTCAGATCACAAGGTTAGAGTCGGATCTCCGGTGCCTGCCGTTTCGTTTTTTTTTACACAGCTCGAATCGATTACTGTGTCTGTAGATCTCGGGATTTGCATGGTGTTTGTGATTGAATTTTTTATTTCTTGGATCTCTTCGTTCTCGGATCGAGTAATGTGATTTAGGCTTCTGCAATCGCGTCTAGTATTCCCTGCTGATGGTCAGTTGTAGCTCAAAATTGTTCGATTTCAAAAACGTTTAGCTGAGAATCTTATGGATACAATCAGTGTAGAATTCTGGGCTTCAAGGTTCATTGTATCTTCCAGAATATCTTCAAACTTTGTCCTACAAAATGTTTCAGGGTTTCCACAAGCAACTGCTTTCTGGAGCTCCGAGTTCTGACAACGAGCAAAAGCCAAATTTGAGTTCAACATATGGTTTTGATGACATCGCTACACATCATATCACCGCCAAATGCTGTTAATCCGTTTTCAGTTCCTCCAGCAACAACTCTGTACCCTCAGTTTCCAGTGTTGCAGCCTCCAGGGATCTCAAATGGTGGGCATTTGCGACCAAGTCCAGTCAGTTACTTACTGGGGGGGACTAGCTATAGTGGGTATGCAGGAATATACCCTCAAGCCGCTCCACTACAACAAGTTGCTCAAGTCCTTAAGCAATCAATTTCTCATGTTATCTCCACTGTGCCCCCTACTTTGTTGACAGCTACGTCCTTATCAGAGCCAAGTGAAAGTTTCAGGAGCTACCAGCAAAAGCCAAACAGGTAACAGATCTTTTTCTGGATTCTTATGGAGACATGGATGGGTCGAAACCATTGGTGTCTTCCATAACTAAGTTACCATGAGAGAACTTGTGCTTTTGGTTGTTTGAAACGATGTTTGCGAGTCTTGGGTACTTGTGACATGTCTCCCTTGTGTGCATGATGACGTGCATGTCATTTTTGCATAATCCAATATATATCTACACTTTAGTTCCTTGCATTTAGGTTGGCATTAAGCTCGTATATATGGATAGGCTCATCCTCCATAAGTTGTCTATGGAATTCTGCGCTTGATTTAAAGTTTGTATCTCCAGTTAATGTTTCTTGACTCTTGATGCATGAAGTTAGAGAAAATTAACATGAAGTTGACCAGTATATACATATCTTAGGCGTTGTTGAAACCAAAGAGCTACATCATCTTCTGATCTGTAACTTGTGTATTTTAGGATGTTAGTGAGCTTGTGACTGTTTGGATGAAAATGTTGTTTCTTTTCACTCTTGGGTCTTGAATGAGCTTGTAAAGGTTTAACTTTGTAGCCGTCTAGCACTAATCACTAGTACTAACAAAGTTACAATCTTGATCTTGCTGTTGATGTCTTTGTAGATGCTTCTCCTATGGTTGTTTCAGTGCTAGACGGCTACAAAGTTAAAGGTTAGTTTTCCTTTTCCTAACTTTTAACAGTTTCCTCAATAAAGTTGGTCACCGAAATCAAAATATAAACTTAAGTAGTTACGAAATAATCAAATAAAGCCATGAATAATCAAATTCACCAATTAAAATAAACTATGATAACTAAATATTCCATGGTCTATTTTACCAAATTTCAATTTTGCTACGTCCTTCTAGCTTGTCCATGACCAATTATATTAGAGATTTTAGGTTGTCCGATTTAATCAAAGAAAACATAATTGTAAAAGTTAATAGAGCTTGGGATCTTGTAATCGTTTAATAATTCTTATACATAATTATATTCAATTTGTATTCAAATCAATAAGCCAATCTAACCTCAAAATTCTAAAGAAAATCATTTCTCATCCACTTATTCACGATTCAATTCGCTTGGAAATCTTAGATTGCTTGTATACTCATAATTAATTTCATCCACAATCTAAATCTATTAGAGATCTTAAGTTGCCGAATTACTCAAAGAAACTTGAATCATTTACATAATTGTGAAAACTAACTGGACATGAAATCTTGCCATTATTTGATGATCGTTAGAGATAGCCATGTTCAATTTGTTTTCACATCAAAAAGTGAATCACTTTCTGATTAATTTGACTACAACAACAAAATCTTTTAACGAAAATCATTTTTTATCTCCCACTTATTCACGATTCAATCCGCTTTGAAATATTAAACTATTTTAAACTATTTGTTTACTCACATATTATTTCATCCACGATCTAAACCTATTAGAGATTTTAAGTTGCTGATTACTTACAAAAACTTGAATCATTTACATAATTGTGAAAACTAACCGGGCATGGAATCATGTCATTATTTGATGATTGTTAGAGAAAGTCATGTTCAATTTGTTTTCACATCAGTATGTGAATCAATTTCTAATTAATTCGACAAAAACAACAACACAATCCTCAATCGAAAATCATTTCTTATCTCCCACTTATTTACGACCGCTTTAAAATCTTAAATTGTTTGTTTACTCACATATTATTCTATCTATGATCTAAAGAAATTTTAAGTTTTCGAATTACTTAAAGAAACTTGAATCATTTACATAATTGTGAAAACTAAATGGGCATGAAATCCTGTCATTATTTGATGATCGTTAGAGATAGTCACGTTCAATTTGTTTTCACATCCGTAAGTGAATCCGTTTCTAATTAATTCGACAGCAACAACAACAAATTCTTCAACCAAAAATCATTTCTCATCTCTCACTTATTCACGATTCAATCCGCTTTGAAATCTTAGATTGTTTGTTTACTAACAAATTATATCATCTACGATTTAAACTATTAGAGATTTTAAGTTGTCGAATTACTCAACGAAACGTGAATCATTTACATAATTGTGAAAACTAACCGGACATGGAATCATGTCATTATTTGATGATCGTTATAGATATTCATGTTCAATTTGTTTTCACAGCAGTAAGTGAATCAGTTTCTAATTAATTTGACTGCAACAACAACAAAACTCTTTAACGAAAATCATTTCTCATCTCCCACTTATTCACAATTCCATCCTCTTTGAAATACTATATTGTTTGTTTACTCACAAATTATTTCATCCACGATCTAAACCTATTAGAGATTTTAACAAAAACTTGAATCATTTACATAATTGTGAAAACTAACCAGGCATGAAATTCTGTCATTATTTGATGAATGTTAGAGATAGCCATGCTCAATTTGTTTTCACATCAGTAAGTGAATCAATTTGTTATCACATCATTAAGTGAATCAATTTCTAATTAATTCGACAGTAACAACAAAATCCTCAATAGAAATCATTTCATATCTCCAACTTATTTACGATTAATCCGCTTTGAAATCTTAGATTGTTTTACCCACAAATTATTTCATCCACGATCTAAACCTATTAGAGATTTTAAGTTGTCGGATTACTTACAGAAAATTGAATCATTTACATAATTGTGAAAACTACTCGGGCATGGAATCCTGTCATTATTTAATGATCAGTAAGTGAATCAATTTCTAATTAATTCGACAACAACAACAAAATCATCTATGTTCTCATCTTCCACTTATTCACGATTCAATCCGCTTTAAAATATTATATTGTTTGTTTACTAACAAATTACCTCATCCATGATTTAAACCTATTAGAGATTTTAAGTTGCTGAATTACTCAAAGAAACTTGAATAATTTACATAATTGTGAAAACTAATCAGACATGAAATCATGTCATTATTTGATGATCGTTAGAGATAGCCAAGTTCAATTTGTTTTCACAATAAAAAGTGAATCAGTTTCTAATTAATTTGACTACAACAACAACAACAAAATCCTTTAACGAATATCATTTCTCATCTCCCACTTATTCACGATTCAGTCCGGTTTGAAATCTTAGATTGTTTGTTTACTCACAAATTATCTCATCCACGATCTAAACATATTAGAGATTTTAAGTTATCAGATTACTTAATGAAACTTGAATCATTTACATAATTACGAAAACTAATCGGGCATGAAATCCTGTCATTATTTGATGATCGTTAGAGATAGTCATGTTCAATTTGTTTTCACATTAGTAAGTGAATCAATTTCTAATTAATTCGATAATAACAACAAAATCCTCGGCCAAAACCATTTTACTAACAAATTATCTCACCAACGATCTATACCTATTAGAGATTTTAAGTTGTCGAATTATTCAAAGAAACTTGAATCATTTACATAATTGTGAAAACTAACCGGCATGGAATCATGTCATTATTTGATGATCGTTAGAAATAGTCATGTTCAATTTATTTTCACATCAAAAAGTGAATCAGTTTCTTATTAATTTGACTGCAACAACAACAACAAAATCATTGAACGAAAATCATTTCTCATCTCCAACGATTCAATCCGCTTTGAAATCTTAGATTGTTTGTTTACTCACAAATTATCTCATCCACGATCTAAACCTATTATAGATTTTATGTTGTTGGATTACTTAAAGAAACTTGAATCATTTACATAATTGTGAAAACTAATCGGGCATGGAATCCTTTCATTATTTGATGATCGTTAGAAATAGTCATGTTCAATTTATTTTCACATCAAAAAGTGAATCAGTTTCTTATTAATTTGACTGCAACAACAACAACAAAATCATTTAACGAAAATCATTTCTCATCTCCCACTTATTAACGATTCAATCCGCTTTGAAATCTTAGATTGTTTGTTTACTCACAAATTATCTCATCCATGATCTAAACCTATTATAAATTTTAATTTGTTGGATTACTTAAAGAAACTTGAATCATTTACATAATTGTGAAAACTAATCGGGCATGGAATCCTTTCATTATTTGATGATAGTTAGAGATAGTAATGTTCAATTTGTTTTCACATCAGTAAGTGAATCAATTTTTAATTAATTCGACAACAACAACAAAATCATCTACCGAAAATCATTTCTCATCTCCCACTTATTCACGATTCAATCTGCTTTGAAATCTTAGATTGTTTATTTACTCAGAAACTATCTCATCCACGATCCAAACCTATTAGAGATTTCAAGCTGCCATATTACTCAAAGAAACTTGAATCATTTACATGAAAACTAACCGGACATGGAATTCTGTTATTATTTTATGTGTTAGAGATAATCATGTTCAATTTGTTTTCACATCAGTAAGTGATATACTCATATATTACATGTTTTAGCATGCATTTCATTTAGAGTTTTGTGTAATTCGCATGCATGATCATGGTCTTGTCTTGCATTTAGGTCTTATTTAGAGTAATAGGTGTTTGCATTAGGTCTTAGTGAGTTTTGCATACATTTGGAGTGTTTCTAGGTGTCTTGGAGACAATTGATGATGTTTGGAGTTATGGAACATAAGAGGAATGCAAAGCCCATCCGAGACGCCGGAAAGCTGTAGCTGGACGAAGGCCCTCTGTTATGAATCAGCCTCAACGGTCTTCATAGGAGTTGTAGAGGAGTGAGTCATCTATTTACAGGAGTTAGATTCAGGCCATTTGGACATTTGGTTGAGGAGTTATCGCGGATTTACTGAAGACGTCTCTGCCTGGTCGAGGAGCTTTCTCTTGTGTCCCTAAAAACTTCTTAGCATCGACCCAGCTCTTCCCACATGTCGATGTTGATGTTGGATGCAACATCAGGGCCTTAGAATCGACCCAGTTCCCCTTCACATCGACCAACAAATCGATGCTCAGCTTCAGGGTGTTTACATCGACCCAGTTCCTTCCCACCGGGCGATGCAGCCAAAGTGACTAAAAGATCATGCCAAATGAAGACCTTCCCGTGCCCAGTTTAATCTGAAGTCTTCATGAAAGTTGTAGCCAAGTGCGTTAGCTGACGATAGGAGGTGGTTTCGGGTCATTCAGATGCGTGGTTCGTTAGATATGGCCACTTTACTGAGAGTATGTCTGTCTGAACGAAGCCACTCGACATGCCTGAAAGACCTGGCTAGACGAATGGTCTCCAATCGGATTTAGCCTCGGTGGCCTTCACAAAAGTTGTAGCCATGTGTATTAGTTGTCCACAGGAGGTGGTTTGAGGCCATTCGGACATGTATCCCAGGAGATATCATGGTTTTAGCGAAGGTTCTAGACAAGACCAGATTTGATCCATTTCGACCGGGTCGGTACCCGGTTTGTCCCGGGTCGACCTGGTCCACCCCCTTTCTCTATAAAACCCCTAAAAACCTAATTTTCATGTTAAGTTTCTTTTTCTCTAGAGTTGGGTTTTCTCCCAAACTCTTCTTATGATGATTTTGGATGGATCTTCATCATTCATGCCACTCTAGTGAAGGATTCTTCAACCTATCTTTATATTATGTTTATTTAATCCTTGTTCTTTATCTTTATGTCTCTTTTTCTCGTGTGTTCTTCCTTGTTCTTCATGTTTAGGCTTTAGACCCATTTTTGTTGGATTTTGGATTTTGCTTGATTTGGATGGTTTGATGGTTGATTGTTGATGCTTAGGATTAGGTAAACATTTGTTCTCATGTTAGGAAGGATCTTAATGATAGGATTGAATTGAAAACTCATTTCTAGAACTTAGACATTTCATGCACACAAGGTATTCGATGAAATGTCTAGAAAACTTCTAAGCATGCTTTTCATTCTAAGTGATTGGTGGATGCTGACTTTAGGATAAATTGTTGACTTAAATGGACTTGTGGTAAATTATGGATTATCTAAGTGATCGGTGGATGCTGACTTTAGATGATTCGTACAATGATTAGTATCATAGAAGTGAACTAATATACTTGAAAGTGTTCCATGTCATAAGAATAAATGTGCATTGAATGTTTAAGCTTCATTTGTTAATTGTCTTGATAATTAGATGATGATGATTTAGGTTGCATCTTGTTAGATCCTTCACTTAGGTTAATCTTAAAGTTAGTTTTGGATTGAGAGATCAAAGCTAGAGCTTAAGCATTTCACGCCCGATAGGTGTTCGATGAAATGCTTGAACCAAATCTTTTGTGAGCTTTTCATGTCTAGCCAATGAGAGTTGATGTCTAGGGTGATTAGTGAACTAAGTGGGATTGGAGATTAATGCTTGTTAATCATCTTATCACAAACGATGGTTTGTTCTTGATTTGGTGATTAACAAAGTGATTAGTGCCACGACGGTGGATTAATCATAATTGTGAATTCCATGTTCTAGGATAGTATGCTTCCAAATGATTCATTGTTTGATTGTTATCCATCTCATTGATAGCCTAGTTCATGATCCACATTTCTATCTTTGTTTTCTTTCTTGTATTTGTTTTCTTTAGTTTAAAAACATAAAAACCCAAAAATATTTGCTCTAGGTTAGGAAGATTCATGTATTCCTAGTGCTTCAATCTTAACCTCCTTGGTTCGATATCTCAAATACTACAATGACATGAGTGAGATTTGAGTAATTGACTAGTAAAAATCCTACTATCAATTTGGCGTCGTTGCCGGTGAGGTTTAGCATTGATCATTAGGATTTTGATTCTTCTTAAGACTAGAGCTTTTTATTTTCTTTTGTTGCTAATCTTTTCACTTCTCTTGTGAGTTTCATGAAGGGAGTGACAATAAGGAAGCAACCGTCAAGCTAGTGACGTTAAACGCGCCCCTTGGGGACCTCGCCGAGCCTATCCCTTGTCGAGGAGACACAAAACATGCAAGTCAATAAAGGTATTTTGGGTCAAAGGTCGTGGTATGTGACAGAAGGAGGGCTTGAGCAACAACGTGTCACACTCCTCTCTTCACCATCTCAATTCCGCTAATCTCACTCCTCCTTTGTAAGTATCTCTTTTCTTTTTGAGTCTTTGCATTTCATCTTTTGTTTTTGGTCTCTCTCTTGAACTTCTTTCACACCGAGACGTTGTGATTTAAGTTTGGGAGAGGGACCGGTGTCTAATTATGTGTTTTGTGATCTTATTTTGCCTTTTGCATCTTGAGTCTCATGCATTTTCAATAAATTGAAATTTTTTTGAACTTTTGTGCATTTCATTTAGGATTGAGTCTAGATGCATTACATGAGCATTATGAGCAATGATAGGGTTATCCTTGTAAAGTACCATATTAAGAGCCTAGTCCAATGCCATTGTTGCTTGTTACTTGATGCTTTGATCTTGTGTAGAAATTAAGAACGAACCATGCCTTAATCTCATGTTTTATTATTCTTGCCTTGATTGAAGCAAACCTTGACTTGAATTCAACCTCATCTAAGTGATAACCATAAATTTGATTTGTAAATATTGTGTTTGTGCAATCTTGAATGAATTCGTGGATCACCTATACATACTTGGATACTCTTTCTCCTTTTTACCACTCTTGCTTATCCAAGTAGCCATATCCTGTCATTGGAATGGTTTCTCCTACCCTAACCATAGCCTTCTTTCAAGCCATTGTTATTATTGTGTGATTGTGAGGCATTTATTTTGAACAAACTTGGCAAAACGTGTTAGGTTTAAGGCGACAAGAGAGAATTCTCATGTAGACTTAGCTCCAACATCAAGGGGCTAATCTAGGAATAGGCTAGATAGGATGGCGGTTCTTGATTCAAGTTTGGGGGAAACGGTTTTAGACTTAGTGAACGGGGATGATTGGAATGGAATGTGGAATGAAAAAGATGATAAGGAGTAAGGAAAAGGGGATCGGATTTGTAGAATGGTTGGTGCAAAGTTCATAAGACTAGCTCTGAGATTAAGATAACCTCAAAAGATACAAAGAGAAAGAAGAAAGCCAAATGCCAAAGCATCAAAAAGATGAAGAGAGGCGTGAACCAAAAAAGAAGCAAAGAAGAGCTAGATCACAACAAAAAAACACCATACCATGAAGAACAAGGAAGAATAAGTGATCCCCAATCAAGAAGAAGGTGAATGAAGAGACAAGAAGCATGTGTGCTGGTCAAAGAAGGCAAAATGCCTTGAGATAAAAAGGGTAGCTTAGGATTTGGGCATAACGGGTTAGAAACTTTAGGTTAGAGACACTCTAGGCAATTGGGTAGATGAGAATTCTCCCTTGTATGCATATGTTGCCTTTTACCTTTCGCATTTTGCTAAAGTTTGTTCATTTCATTAGAGATCCTTATACTTGATTACCCATACTTGATAATGAGATCATCTTCATCTCATAACTTAGCCCTTAGCTAAACGAATTCATTTGATCTTGCATAAACATGATTCATGCTTATTACACCTAATCAATGTCAAGGGGTTGGAGGACATGAAAGTTTGTGTAGGTTGAGGTTCGAATGTAAGTCATGTAAGGATAAGTATGGCTAGTCACTTTTGGGTAAGTTGTTTGATCGCATCAAGAAGTTTGCAACTTGGACATTGGGCTCAGATTCTTTTTATGGCACTTTCGGATTTGAGCTCCCATATTCTAGTCTTCTCCCTTTGCCTATTCTTGTTTGCTTGGGGACAAGCAAAGGTTTAAGTTTGGGGGAATTGGCGCTAGAAGGAGGGGGTTTGAGGCCATTCGGACATGTATCCCAGGAGATATCACGGTTTTAGCGAATGTTCTACACAAGACCAGATTTGACCCATTTCGACCGGGTCGGTACCCGGTTTGTCCCGGGTCGGTACCCGGTTTGTCCCGGGTCGATCCGGTCCGCCCCCTTTCTCTATAAAACCCCTAAAAACCTAGTTTTCATGTTAAGTTTCATTTTCTCTAGAGTTATGTTTTCTCCCAAACTCTTCTTATGATGATTTTGGATGGATCTTCATCATTAATGCCACTATAGTGAAGGATTTTTCAACCTATCTTTATATTATGTTTATTTAATCCTTGTTCTTTATCTTTATGTCTCTTTTTCTCGTGTGTTCTTCCTTGTTCTTCATGTTTAGGCTTTAGACCCATTTTTGTTGGATTTTGGATTTTGCTTGATTTGGATGGTTTGATGGTTGATTGTTGATGCTTAGGACTAGATAAACATTTGTTCTCATGTTAGGAAGGATCTTAATGATAGGATTGAATTGAAAACTCATTTCTAGAACTTAGACATTTCATGCACACAAGTGTTGGAGGTGGGCCTAGCACCCCCATTTAGTTAGGCCCATCTTAGCAAGAGCCCTCCTCGATTCGGTCAGCATAGAGTCAACATTTGACCGGGGATCACCGACCTGGAGTCCCGCGCTCAGCTCCATCTGGAAATCCCGAGCTCCTAAGAGGCGCACCCCGGGTCCGCGCTGACACCTCGCCAAAACAGGAATGTCAAAAGGAAAGGAGACACGTGGGAGTTGGTCGAACAGTGCACTGTCTGAATAGGGGTATGGTCTGACCTCGATGTCCCACCAACCCTGCAGAGTAAGCGAAGGAGGAAAAGACACGTGGAAGGAAGTTGGCCGAACAGTATGCTATCTTACAAAAGCATGGCGCCGAGCTCATCATTACCTCTCATCTTGAGAACCGGGCACGCTTCCTAGAGCACCTTACCCGTGAAGCAGGCTGAGGGTGACGCGTGGTCCCGTAATCCGCGGAAGCAGGAAGCTACCCTCACTATATATACCCCTCGTTATGCATTAAGGAAGGGACTTTTAAAAAAACCTCATTACTCTCTACAGAAAATAGGCCCGGTCTCTCTCTCTCTCTCTCTCTCCTTTGTAACAAGGCATCGCGATTTAGAACGCCGAACTGGATTCCCGTCGGAAGCAGTTCGTAAATCTAAATCGTCCGTCTCTTTTCACCATTAATATAAAGAATACGGTCCCCGACCTGTTCAACGTAATATCCGACCTGCTATAAATTGTGGTTGACTCGTTCTAAGTAACGGAAATCTCACCTCCCTCTCCATAATCAACCTTTAAACAACATTAGTGATCCTCGGGATCAACAATTGGCGCTAGAAGGAGGGGAAAAGAGATTTTTCTATACGCAAGGAGCAGTTCAACCACGACATCAGCCGCATCAGCAATGGCGATTCCACCCCCAAGAGTGTTGTCGGAGCAGGAGACCCCGGCCCAAGCAACGGCCCCGGCCCAGACAACGGCCTCGCCGTCGACTCAAGCAACAACAGCGGCCGCCGCATCGTCAGCCCAGGCGACAACTGACCAACCGATCCCTCGAGAGCAGTCCCTCAGAGCTCCGCCCCCGGCTCCGGCGCCCATCCCGTTTGGCGGCTCCGCCACCCACAACGCGCCCCGAACGCCGGAAGACCAGCCCACTCTGTCCGCCATAATGCAGACCCTGCTCGCCAGAATGGAGGAGATTACGCGAGCAATCGATCAACGGTTTGCCGCACTAGCAGCCTCCCGCGACCGGTCAGACAACACCGGATCCCCCGACGTCCACCTCAGAGAACCAGCTCCTCGGGGAGAAACCCCGCGCGCCCGGAGAAACCGGCCCAGCGACTCGCCATCAGGATCCGAAGGCCTGGGCGGACGTTTCGCCCCGGCAGTAGGAAGCTCCCCGGATGACGAAGCTCACCTTCAACGACACAGCTCGGAGCGCGTCAGGGACACCGAATTTGAGGCCATGAAGGAAACAATCCGCGCGATGTCCTCAAAGATCCACCAGGCCACCAGCGCGGCTCCAGAAATAGACCGCGTCCTCAGAGAGACGCAAAACACGCCGTTCACTCGCCGGATCACCTCCGTCCCGCTCCAGCATCTCGGAAAGCTCAAACTCCAGCCCTACGCGGGCAACACCGACCCGACCCAGTATCTAACGGCGTTCACCATCGCCATGGGCCGCACCCACTTCTCCCCGGACGAGCGTGAAGCCGCCCACTGCCAGCTCTTCGTAGAGAACCTCACCGGCCCGGCCCTCACATGGTTCTCTCGGCTGAAGACGCACTCCATAGAAAGCTTCAGAGATCTTTCGACTACCTTCCTCGAGCACTACTCCATCTACATCAGACAGTCCGCATCTAGCGCATACCTCTGGGCGTTGAACCAAGGAGCGAAGGAGTCGCTCAGGTCCTTCATAGAGCGCTTCAAAGCCACGGCCTCACAAAGCAACGTGACAGACGAGTCAGCGCTCCCCGCTCTAAGAGAGGGCATGCGGGCCAATTCGGCCTTCAAGGACGACATGAAGCTCAACAAACAGCGCTCGCTGGATGACGCCTTACACCGCGCCGGACTTTTCGTCGGGCTCGAAGAGGAAAAGGCGGCTGGGTCAAAGAACAACGCCTCACACAAGGCCCCGGTCCCAAAGGAGCGACCCCAAGAAAGGTATCCGGAGCCTCGTCAACACTACGATGACGAATATCAGCGCAGCAAAGGAAAGCAGGCCGCCGCATTCCTCGTCAACGACTCTCCCGCCGTCCTCCATCAGCACGACCCCGCTCTTCTCCCCAGCCCCGCGTCAAAATTGCCCTGGAACATGTATGTGCGAGATCCCAACTGACAGGATCGGCGTCCCGACGAGCCGAACGACAGGGAACCCCGACCAGATGAGCAGTAAGACATGACAGCCTTCTGCGACTTTCACCAGAGAAAGGGGCATCCGACCTCACAGTGCCGCGCACTCCACGACGTCTTGCTGAATCAATTCCAAAGGGGGGGAAATCCATGTACCAGAGCGGCTGCATCCGCGAGCTCGGGACAGCCATCGAGTACAACCCCGCGATAATCGAGGCCGCGAGAACAGCCGGGCTATGCCTGATAACCGCGCTCAGAACGACGATGGTCGCCTGAGATCCCCCTCGCGAGACCAGGAAAGGGCCAGGTCGCCTCCCCCGGCGCGGACCCTGATAGGGATGATCATGGGAGGCCTCCTCTCGTGTAACGACTCAGTACGGTCCATCAAGCGTCACGAGAGGAAGACCGACGCCTCCCTAAAATGGCACTCTGGCCCGGAGATCGATGCGCAGGACACAAGTAAAAGGGGGATATGCTTCACCGAGGCCGACGCGGCCGGGGTCCACCAGCCCCACAATGACCCCCTTGTCGTACAAGTCCGTGTAGCCGACTGCGACGTCAATCGAGTCCTCGTAGATACTGGCAGCTCGGTCGATCTCATCTTCAAGGACACCATCGCTAGGATGAACCTGAACGGAGCCGCAATCAAACCGCACTCCATCCCGCTAACCGGCTTCGCCGGAGATACCGTCAACGGAATCGGCACAATCGAGTTACCGGTCTACGTAGGCCGTGTCACAAAAATCGTCAAGTTCGTTGTCTTCGATACCACCCCGATCTACAACATCATTCTCGGAACCCCTTGGCTGCACTTGATGAAGGCGGTCACTTCGACGTACCATCAATGCCTCAAGTTCTCCAATCAGGCCGGGACGTATACTCTTAGGAGCAACCAGCGGGTCTCTCGCGCCTGCTTCGCCATTGAGCATAAACTGCGCCACGCCGCGCCGGCATGTTTAACCATCAACGCGCATCAGCCCGGCGAGCCAAACACCCAGGATCTCCCAGGTTGGGACCTCGTCGCCCAGATCAACATCGATCCGAGCGACCCCGCCCGCTGCGTTGGCATCGGAACCGACCTTGAAGAGAGCATTAAGAAAGAGCTGGTCGAGTTTCTGGGGCAAAACGTCTCCACCTTCGCCTGGTCAACCGGCGATATGCCCGGCATTGACCCGGCGACGTGCAGCCATGAGCTCAACGTGGACCTGACCTTCAGACCAATCAAGCAGAAGCGGCGAAAGCTAGGCCCCGAGCGAGCACAGGCAGTCAATGACGAGGTAGAAAGGCTGACCGCGGCCGGGTCGATCACGGAGGTCAAGTACCCGGACTGGCTAGCCAACCCGGTGGTAATCAAGAAAAAGAGTGGGAAATGGAGGGTCTGTGTAGATTTCTCCGACCTCAACAAGGCGTGCCCAAAAGACAGCTTTCCCCTCCCCCGAATCGACAAAGTCGTCGAAGCCACCGCCGGGAACGAGCTGCTCTCTTTCATGAATGCCTTCTCAGGGTACAACCAGATCCCTATGCACCCCGACGACCAGGAGAAAACCGCGTTCATCACGGACCGAGGGATCTACTGCTACAAGGTGATGTCGTTCGGACTCAAAAATGTCGGGGCCACCTACCAGCGGCTTGTCAACCAGATGTTCGCCGATAAAATCGGCCGCACTATGGAAGTATACATAGATGACATGCTCTTAAAGTCCCTGGTAGCGACCGACCACGTCACTCATCTCCGATCTTGCTTCCGGACGTTGAACAAATACAACATGAAGCTGAATCCGGCCAAGTGTTCTTTCGGCGTCACGTCGGGCGAGTTCCTCGGATATATCATCACCCAGCGCGGGATCGAAGCTGACCCCAAACAGATCCGGGCCATCACCAACCTGAAATCCCCAGAGAGCACGCGTCAAGTACAGCGACTCACCGGGAGAATCGCCGCGCTTAACCGGTTTATTTCCCGCTCAACCGACATATATCTACCGTTCTATCAATTGCTCCGAGCTAACAAACGGTTCGAGTGGGACGACAAGTGCGAGAAAGCCCTCCAACAGCTGAAGTAGTACATATCCACTCCTCCCGTCCTGTCCAAGCCGGAAGAAGATGAGACCCTCTACCTTTATATCGCTGTGTCTACATCGGCGGTCAGCGGGGTGCTAGTACGGGAAGACCGGGGCGACCAAAGGCCCATCTCTTACATCAGTAAATCTCTAGACGACGCGGAAAGCAGGTACCCGACTTTGGAGAAGCTCGCCCTGGCGGTAGTCGTCGCGGCCAGAAAACTCCGGCCTTATTTTCAATCCCACACGATCGCCGTCCTAAGCACCTACCCCCTCAGAACCATCCTCCACAGCCCGAGCCGATCTGGCCGAATAATGATGTGGGCAGTTGAGCTGAGCGAGTATGAGATCGACCACCGAGGACGGACCGCGGTCAAAGCTCAAGTCCTGGCTGACTTCCTAGTTGAATTGGTGCCTGAGCTAGCAGTCGACGAAGTTCCCGAAGTGTGGAGCCTGCATGTCGACGGATCGGCCTCCAAACACGGCTCCGGCATCGGCATACGCCTCGAATCCCCGACCAAGGAGATCCTCGAGCAATCTTTCCGTCTGGCCTTTCCAGCGTCAAACAACGAAGCCGAGTACGAAGCTCTGATTGCCGGCCTGCGCCTGGCAAAGGTGGTCGGCGCGAAGAAAATCCGAGCCTACTGCGACTCCCAGCTCGTCGCCAATCAATTCAGCGGGGAATACGAGGCCACGAATGATCGCATGGATGCTTACCTCAAGGTGACCCAAGGCTTGGCCGCGGATTCCTCCGAGTTTACCCTGACGAAGATCCCCCGAGGTGATAATACTTCCGCTGACGCCCTCGCAGCACTGGCCTCAACTTCGGCCCCAGCTCACCGACGGGTGATCCCGGTTGAAAGTATAGACTTCCCTAGCATAGAACTGCCAAAAGGGGCCTACCTGATCGGTCCCCAGATCGCAGACCTCGATGAGGACGTCCCACCTCCCAAAGATCTACCGCCACCTCCAGCCGAGCCCGAACTACCAGACTGGCGAGTCGACATACTACTGTACATAGCAGACGGCGTCCACCCCCCAGGCCGATGGGCCACCCGCCGGCTAAGGAAAAAATGCGCCCGATACACGATGTTGGACGGCAACCTGTTCCGATGGAGCGCCTCGGAGACCCTGCTCAGCTGCCTCCACGGACAAGAAACCATCGACGTAATGAAAGAGATGCGCGAAGGCGCCGACGGGAACCACTCCAGCGGCCGGGCTCTCGCCCTGAGAATACGAAACCAAGGACACTACTGGCCAACAATGCTTCAGGATTGCGAAAAGTTTGCGTCCCGGTGCGAGAAATGTCAACGCCACGGCCCACTCATTCATTGCCCAACCGAGCTCCTTACCACTGCGGTGGCACCCTACCCATTCATGCGATGGGCCATGGATATCTTCGGGCCTCTCCCCCGATCTCGTCAAAAGCGTTTCATCCTGGTGATGACCGACTTCTTCACCAAATGGGTCGAAGCCGAAGCTTACGCCAAGATCACGGCGGAGGACGTCCAAAAATTCGTCTGGAGGTTCATCATCTGCCGGCACCGGCTGCCTTACGAGATCGTGACCGACAACGGTGCCCAGTTCACGTCGGTCCTCTTCTAAGACTTCTGCGCAAAGTGGAAGATCAGACTGAGTAAGTCCACCCCGAGATATCCACAAGGAAACGGACAAGCCGAGGCCACCAACAAGACCATTCTTGACGGCCTTAAAAAGCGACTAAACGACAAGAAAGGCTCCTGGGCCGATGAGCTAGATGGAGTCCTCTGGTCCCATCGCACAACGCCGAGGACATCGACAGGTCGCACATCATTCAGCCTCTCTCACGGCATGGAAGCGATGGCCCCATCCGAAGTCGGCCTCCCCACTCCTCGCCGCGCTATGCTCACACGGCAGGCCGACCTGAACGACGCCGTCCTATTGAGCGAGCTGGATTTTCTCGAGGAACAACGGGACCATTCCCTCCTCCGGATCCAGAACTACCAACAACTCACCTCCAAGTATTACAACAAGAAGGTTCGAGGCAGGTTCTTTGCCGAGGGCGACCTGGTCCTGCGCAAGGTCTTCGAAAACACCGCCGAGCCAAACGCCGACAAGCTCGGTGCAAATTGGGAAGGCCCTTACCTCATCTCCAAGATCGTGAAGCCCGACGTCTACGAGCTAGTCACGATGAACGGCGACGCAATCCCGCGCTCCTGGAACTCGATAAACCTAAAACGTTTCTACTATTAGGCCCCCGGGCTCCGATCCGCTGTCTATCCTTGTAAACAAACGAACTACGATTGGCTTGATCCCTTCTACTAAAGGGTACGTAGGCAAGCCCTAACCAGGGCTCAGCTATTAATCTAATAAAGCTTTTTCAAAAAAAAAAAAAAAAAAAAAAAAAAAAAAAAGCCGAGCTCCAACGCTCGCACTCCCCAGCACACAAATTATAAGTGCTAAAGCCGAGCTCCAATGCTCGCACTCACAAGCAAGAAAGAAGAAACGGGGACCGAGCTCCAACGCTCGCACTCCCCAGCACACAAACTATAAATGCTAAAGCCGAGCTCCAATGCTCGCACTCACATAGTACACAAGCTATAAGTACTAAATCCGAGCCCAAGGCTCGCACCTCTACCAGACACACAAGCACTAAGTGTCTCAAAGCCGAGCTCGCCACTCGCACCAAAAAAAGGTACACAAGCTTTAAGTACCTTAAGCCGAGCTACACCTCGCAATAACAAAAATATATAAAGATACACAAGCATTAAGTATCTCAAGCCGAGCCATACCTCGCACCCGATACAAAGACACAAGGGCACGGTCTACGACCTGCACACACGACGTTGATCCACAGGGTACAGTCTACGACCTATTCTACCAGACATTCGCAAAAGAATTCAGAAGTACCAATTTTATTTCAAATAAAGCCTCGTACGGCGCTTACATAAACGGCCAACGGCCCAGTCTTTACACACAAAAAAAAAGAAGAAAAACGACTACAAAAAACAAAAACTTTTACAAGGCCATATCGGCCGGAAATTCTTCACTCCCGTCAGCACGGGTACCATCTAGATCATCCGGGCCCACCATCCTCACATTGGTGCCGTGCTCACCAAGGAAGGGTTGCTCGGTCCGCTCTTCCCCAACCGCGGCCTCAACAGGCATCGCGACAGGACCGGCTTCAACAGCACCCGGGGCCGGGTCTTGTGCTGGCAGGTCCGCATGGACAGCCTCAGCAGCCGACGATTGAACGTCCGAGGTCAGGTCCACGACGGGCATTTCGGAAGGGCCCACGGGCATAAGTCGCTCGAGCTGGACGCCAGACGTGCGATCGAGAGGGATATCCAAATCTTCCGGGGTCAAGTCCGGAAAATCGATATCGTCCAGTTGGGCTCCGAATGCCGCTTCATCCTCGTCCAGCTTCTTATACCGGTACCACGGTACCGACATCCCGTACTCGGAACCATCAGGGGAAGAACTTTCCTCCAAAGAATCATCGCGGTTGTCGCGGGACGCCGACTCATCGCTCGACTCAACCCTAATTCCGTCTAACATCGGCGCCATCGCACAGAGAGGAGGAAGAAATCGAAAAACGCAGAGAGAAGAAAGGAAGGAGGAAATCGAAAAGTGCAGAGAGAAAAAGAAGTTACCTTGAGAGTATGCGCAGAAAGTTTTAACCGAAGGATGAAAGAGGGGTTAAATAGAGGAAGGGGACAACGAAGCGACGCCTGGACACGTGTCGAAAGGAGCACAGCCTCCCGAAAACCTAATGATGGCGCCTCTTCGTTTTTCCCACGCCAAAAGCAGGAGACGGCTCGATAAACACGAAGCGTCTTTTATACGCCGCGCGTGAGCAATACACGCGGAAAAAGAAGCGCCGTTTCATTTCCCCCGTGTGATGGGTACGCGCCAACGATCTCCGGATCTTAGGAAAAGTCGACACGTACGAGCACGGGCTCAAATCTGAGCTACAACACGCCGCCCTCATCCACTCGAATCTCAAAGGACCGTCCTAAGATGCGCCGAACCAGCATCAGATCAACTTCGATGCATTCGCCTCACCTCATGCCACCGAACTGAGGGGGGGGGGGGGCTATTGTTGGAGGTGGGCCTAGCACCCCCATTTAGTTAGGCCCATCTTAGCAAGGGCCCTCCTCGATTCGGTCAGCATAGAGTCAACCTTTGACCGGGGATCACCGACCTGGAGTCCCGCGCTCAGCTCCATCTGGAAATCCCGAGCTCCTAAGAGGCGCACCCCGGGTCCGCGCTGACACCTCGCCAAACCAGGAATGTCAAAAGGAAAGGAGACACGTGGGAGTTGGTCGAACAGTGCACTGTCTGAATAGGGGTATGGTCTGACCTCGACGTCGCACCAACCCTGCAGAGTAAGCGAAGGAGGAAAAGACACGTGGAAGGAAGTTGGCCGAACAGTATGCTATCTTACAAAAGCATGGCGCCGAGCTCATCATTACCTCTCATCTTGAGAACCGGGACACGCTTCCTAGAGCACCTTACCCGTGAAGCAGGCTGAGGGTGACGCGTGGTCCCGGAATCCGCGGAAGCAGGAAGCTACCCTCACTATATATACCCCTCGTTATACATTAAGGAAGGGACTTTAAAAAAAACCTCATTACTCTCTACAGAAAATAGGCCCGGTCTCTCTCTCTCTCTCTCCTTTGTAACAAGGCATCGCGATTTAGAACGCCGAACTGGATTCCCGTCGGAAGCAGTTCGTAAATCTAAATCGTCCGTCTCTTTTCACCATTAATATAAAGAATACGGTCCCCGACCTGTTCAACGTAATACCCGACCTGCTATAAATTGTGGTTGACTCGTTCTAATTAACGGAAATCTCACCTCCCTCTCCATAATCAACCTTTAAACAACATTAGTGATCCTCGGGATCAACAACAAGGTGTTCGATGAAATGTCTAGAAAACTTCTAAGCATCCTTTTCATTCTAAGTGATTGGTGGATGCTGACTTTAGGATGAATTGTTGACTTAAATGTACTTGTGGTAAATTATGGATTATCTAAGTGATCGGTGGATGCTGACTTTAGATGATTCGTACAATGATTAGTGTCATGGAAGTGTTGAAAGTGTTCCATGTCATAAGAATAAATGTGCATTAAATGTTTAAGCTTCACTTGTTAATTGTCTTGATAATTAGATGATGATGATTTAGGTTGCATCTTGTTAGATTCTTCACTTAGGTTAATCTTAAAGCTAGTTTTGGATTGAGAGATCAAAGCTAGAGCTTAAGCATT
Organism: Eutrema japonicum; assembly: GCA_030161315.1. Lineage (NCBI taxonomy): Eukaryota > Viridiplantae > Streptophyta > Magnoliopsida > Brassicales > Brassicaceae > Eutrema > Eutrema japonicum. Next base: position 3,496,300 of record BSQW01000010.1, on the reverse strand, counting down.
TCACGCCCGATAGGTGTTCGATGAAATGCTTGAACCAAACCTTTTGTGAGCTTTTCATGCCTAGCCAATGAGAGTTGATGTCTAGGGTGATTAGTGAACTAAGTGAAATTGGAGATTAATGCTTGTTAATCATCTTATCACAAACGATGGTTTGTTCTTGATTTGGTGATTAACAAAGTGATTAGTGCCACGACGGTGGATTAGTCATAATTGTGAATTCCATATTCTAGGATAGTATGCTTTCAAATGATTCATTGTTTGATTGTTATCCATCTCATTGATAGCCTAGTTCATGATCCACATTTCTATCTTTGTTTTCTTTCTTGCATTTGTTTTCTTTAGTTTAAAAACATAAAAACCCAAAAACCCAAAAACATTTGCTCTAGCTTAGGAAGATTCATGTATTCCTAGTGCTTCAATCTTAACCTCCTTGGTTCGATATCTTAAATACTACAATGACATGAGTGGAATTTGAGTAATTGACTAGTAAAAATCCTACTATCAGTAAGCCAATCAGTTTCTAATTAACGTTTCTAATTAAAATATTGAATATTATGTAATATATATATATAAATAAATTATTTTCTTTAGTTTTTTCATAAAAATTGTGTATTTATGTTTTATCATATGAACTTTATTTTATTAAATATATTATTTTTTATTGATACATGCGGGTATCCGCGAATTCAAGTGGGGCGGATGCGGGTCTAGTATTTTATGTCTACATATTTAGCGGGGCATGTCAAAGCAGGTCAGAAAAAATTCAATATGTGCGGGGCGGGTCTAGCGGGGTGGGTCTGGCCCTCTTGACATGCCTAACCACATATTACATCTTCTGACGGTGTGGATTTATCGAATCCTATTGGAAAGTAAAATTTATGGCTTGGATAAGGTGTAACTGAATATATCTCGAGTCCAAAATTTTTATTTATTCGGAGTTAATTTCATTTTGAATGAGTTTGGGATGGTAATAAGAACGAATGGATACCTTGTCGCATGGGTTTCTGTCTGCACATGTTATAGAGGATTGTCTAAGTCATGATGGTGAGGCTTATCATTTACGGATGATGTTGCATGTCCGAAGAGGACCGTGTTTGTATATGGACATAATGAAAGTTGATGGTGTTGTTCATCCTACTTTCAATGAAGCGTGTTGCGTATTGTGTTTAGCTTCTCTTGATGATTAGTATGTTTAGGCTATTTGGGGAGCAAGTAGATGGGTTTCAGTTTTGATTGCTATACCAAATTCTTATTTGGGTTAGTATGTTTGGTTTTGTTTTAGATTTCAACCTTGTTGTTGAGGATGTGCTTGTTCTTGAGTGTTCCTCCAATTTTGGTTAAATGGTTTGTATTGGAATCCTCCTTGATTCCAAATATAGTTCATCTCCTCTTGAAGTTTTTCATTACCCTCTAACCATACATTTTGGTAAACGTGTTGGTTTCCTTGAGATTCACCCACAAAGTTTACCGCCCTTTGATTAGCCACCAACACCTTATCTAGCTTGTCGCTTAACTCTTTATATCTTTGGTCTTCAACTTTAGTGCTCCTCACCTTTCTATCATAGTCCTCATTAAAGCTTTCATCGCTTTGTGCAAGGTTCTAAATGAGGGTTTCCCCTTGCTCAACGGTTAGGTTAGCGAAGCTTCCATCACTCGCCGTGTTCAACACTAGTTGGTACTTCGAGGTGAGACCTCGGTGAAAGATCCCAAGAAGTGCATCCTGTGCAACACCATGAAGGTGGCACGATCTAGTGTAGCTTTTGAACCTCTCCCAAGCTTCATAGAGGGTATCGTCGTTCCCTTGGCGAAAGCTTGCCAAATCGCTCCTCATCTTTGCAGTCTTTTTTTTAGAAGAACTTTGCAAGGAACCTCTTCTTACATTCGTCCCACGTCGTGATTGTAGAGGTTTCCAAACTCCTCTCCCAAGTGGCAGCCTTGTCACCCAAAGAAAAAGGGGGAAAACGATATATTTTTCCCCTCGGAACTATGATATAGTACCAGTTCCACACAAAATTTGACCCTCGAACCAGATCCCCATAGTTTGAAAGTTTAAGATTTATTTCCCCAACGTTTGAAAGTTTGAAACCAATTTCCCCACATGTTGAAAATTCGAAACCAATTTCCTCACATGTTGAAAGTTCGAAACCAATTTTCCCACAAACCACGATTAATGCCGGTTTACTGTATATCAATCCTTAGTTAACCAAGATAACACGAAACAAAACCAACTCTTAACCAATTACCCCCTAAACCAACACAAAACCACCTAAACCGACATCCAACCAAAATCAAAGTCACTATTTTTCGGTTGCTAAATTTGTATTCTTTTTCCCGAAAAAGAAAAACAAAAAACAGAAGAAAAAATAATGAGATTTTTAATTTTAAATTCTATATGATTTCGATGGATCTTGTTGGAGGTGGGCCTAGCACCCCCAATTAGTTAGGCCCATCTAAGGAAAAGTCTCTCTTCAGCTCGGTCGCCAACCTGAAGGCACCGCGCTCGTATCGCCCGAGCTCCCGAGCTCCCGAGCTCCCGATCTCCCGAGCTCCCGAGCTCCCGAGCCCCCGAGGACGCACCTCGGGTCCGGCCTGACACTTCACCAAAGCAGGAGTGTCAGAAGAGCAGAAGGCATGTGGGAGCTGGTAGAACAGTGCCCTACCCGCGTAGGAATACGGCTCCGACTCGACGTCCCACCAACCCTGCAGAGCTGACGAAAGAGGGAAGGACACGTGGAGGAGAGTTGGCAAAACAGTGCGCTGCTCTGCAACACGCCACGCCGAGCTCATCATGACTTCCCTCCTCAAAAGCCGGAACACGCCTCCTAGACCACCTTACCCGCGAAACAGGCCGAAGACGCCACGTGGGCCCGAGATCCCGGGGAGCAGGAAGTCAACTGCCAGTATAAATACCCCTCGATATCATTTATGATGGGAACCGGAAATTTTGGTATCTCACCTACTACAAGTTACCCGACCTCTCTCTCTCTCTTTGTAATAAGACATCAATTTAGAACGCCGAACTGGACGTCCTTCGGAGCCAGTTCGTAACTCTAAATTGTTCACTTCACTTACCGTCAATAAAAATAACACGGCCCCCGGCCTGACCAAAAATATTATCCGACCTGCTTTTGATTGTGGTTAACTGGCTCTAATTAACGAAAATCTCGCCTCTCATCTCCTAATCACCTCTTAATCTTCATTAGTGATCCCCGGGATCAACAATTGGCGCTAGAAGGAGGGGGGGGGATTCTTCTATACGCAAGGAGCAGTTCAACCACAACCGCAACCGCAGCGACGATGGCAATTCCGCCTCCAAGAGTGTTGTCAGACCAGGAGACCTCGGCCCAAACAACGGCCCAGGCCCAGTCAACGGCCCCGCCGACGACCCAAGCAACAGCGGCCACTCCGCCGTCAGTCCAAGCAGCTACCAACCAACCAATTCCTCTAGAGCAGTTCTTCAGGGCCCCGCCTCCGGCTCCGACGCCCACTCCTTCCGACGGCTCAGCTGCCCACAACACGCCCCGAGCATCGGAGGACCAGCCCACGTTGTCCGCCGTAATGCAGACCCTGCTCGCCAGAATAGACGAGCTGAGGCGAGCTACCGATCAACGGTTCGCCACGCTAGGAGCCTCCCGTGACCGGTCGGACAACACCGACTCCCCGGACTTCCATCTCAGAGAGCCGGCCTCTCGGGAAGAAATCCCGCGCATCCGGATAAGCCGGCCCGGCGACTCACCGTCAGGATCCGAAGGCCCGGGCGGACGTTTCGCCCCGGCTGTAGGAAGCCACCCGAGCGACGATCCCCACCATCTCCGATCTAGCTCGGAGCGCTCCAGGGACGCCGAGTTCGAGGCTATGAAGGAAACAATCCGCGTGATGTCCTCCAAAATCCATCAAGCCACCAGTGCGGCCCCGGAAATAGATCGCGTCCTCAGAGAGACGCAAAACACGTCGTTTACCCGACAGATCGCCTCCGTCCCGCTCCAGCACCTCGGGAAGCTCAAACTCCAGCCCTACGCAGGCACCACCGACCCGGCCCAGTATCTCACGGCGTTCACCATCGCCATGGGCCGCGCCCACTTCTCTCCAGACGAGCGCGAAGCCGCCCACTGCCAGCTCTTCGTCGAGAACCTCACCGGCCCGGCCCTCACATGGTTCTCTCGGCTGAAGGCACACTCCATAGACAGCTTCAGAGATCTGTCAACCACCTTCCTCGAGCACTACTCCATATACATCAGGCAGTCCGCATCCAGCGCGGACCTCTGGGCGATGAACCAGGGAGCGAAGGAGTCGCTCAGGTCCTTCATAGAGCGCTTCAAGGCCACTGCCTCACAAAGCAACGTGACGGACGAGTCGGCGCTCCCCGCTCTAAGAAAGGGCCTGCGGGCTGATTCGGCCTTCAAGGACGATATGAAGCTCAACAGGCCGCGCTCGCTGGAAGACGCCCTGCACCGCGCTGGTATTTTCGTCGAGCTCGAGGAGGAGAAGGCGGCTGAGTCAAGAAACAGCGCCTCGCACAGGGCCCCGGTCCCGTAGGAGCGGCCCCAAGAAAGATGCCAGGAGCCTCGTCAACACTACGATGACGAGTATCAGCGCAGCAAAGGAAAGCAGGCCGCCACATTCCTCGTCAACGGACCGCCCGCCGGCCTCCGTCTGCGCGACCCCGTCCTTCCCCCCAGCCCCGCGCCAGGGCTGCCTTGGAACAAGTATGTACGGGATCCCCACCAGCAGGATCGGCGTCCCGACGAGCCGAGCGATAGGGAGTTCCGACCTGACGAGCAGTACGACAGGTCGGCCTTCTGCGACTTTCACCAGCGAAAGGGGCACCCGATCTCGCACTGTCGCGCACTCTAGGAAGTCCTGTTGAACCAATTTCAACGGGGGGAAATCCGCGTGCCAGAGCGGCTGCGTCCACATGCTCGGGACGGCGATCGAGTGCAGCCCCGCGATAACCGAGGTCGCGAGGACATCCGGGCTAGGCCTTACATCCGCGCCCAAAACGACGATCGTTGGCGACGATCCCCCTCGCGAGACCGGGAAACGGGCAGATCTCCTTCCCCGGCCCGGACTCTGATAGGGATGATCATTGGAGGCCTCCTCTCGTGCAATGACTCGGTGTGGTCCATCAAGCGTCATGAGAGGAAGACCGACGCCTCCCTGAAGTGGCACTCCGGGCCGGAGATCGACGCTCAGGACACGAGCAAGAGGGGGATATGTTTCACCGAGGCCGACGCGGCCGGGGTCCACCAGCCTCACAACGACCCCCTCGTCGTACAAGTCCGCGTAGCCGATTGCGACGTCAACCGAGTCCTCGTCGATACGGGCAGCTCGGTCGATCTCATCTTCAAGGACACCCTCACTAGGATGAACCTGAACGGAGCCGCGATCAAACCGCACTCCATCACGCTAACCGGCTTCGCCGGGGAGACCGTCAACGGAATCGGCACCATCGAATTGCCGGTCTACGTAGGTCGGGTGACGAAAGTCATCAAGTTCGTGGTCTTTGATACCACCCCGATCTACAACATCATTCTCGGAACCGCCTGGCTGCACTCGATGAAGGCAGTCACATCGACGTACCATCAGTGCCTCAAGTTCCCCAACCAGGCTGGCACGTATACTCTTAGGAGTAACCAGTGGGTCTCTCGCGCCTGCTTCGCCATTGAGCATAAGCTGCGCCACGCCGCGCCGGCCTGCTTGGCTGTCAGCACGTATCAGCCCGGTGAGACAATCGCTCGGGATCTCCCGGGAGAAGACCTCGTCACCCAGGTCAACATCGATCCACGCGACCCCGCCCGCTGCGTTGGCAGCGGAGCCGACCTCGACGAGAGCATCAAGCGAGAGCTGGTCGAGTTCCTGGGGCAGAACTTCTCCACCTTCGCCTGGTCAACCGGCGACATGCCCGGCATCGACCCGGCCACGTGCAGTCACGAGCTCAACGTGGACCCGACCTGCAGACCGATCAAGCAGAAGCGGCGAAAGCTGGGCCCCGAGCGCGCCCAGGCAGTCAATGACGATGTGGAAAGGCTCACCGCAGCCGGCTCGATCACCGAGGTTAGATACCCGGACTGGCTGGCCAACCCGGTGGTAGTCAAGAAGAAGAGCGGGAAGTGGAGGGTCTGCTTGGATTTCACCGACCTCAACAAGACGTGCCCAAAGGACAGCTTCCCCCTCCCCCGAATCGACCAAGTCGTCGAGGCCACCACGGGGAACGAGCTGCTCTCCTTCATGGATGCCTTCTCGGGGTACAACCAGATCCCCATGCACCCCGACGACCAGGAGAAGACCGCGTTCATCACGGACCGAGGCATTTATTGCTACAAGGTAATGCCCTTCGGACTCAAAAACGCCGGAGCCACCTATCAACGGCTCGTCAACCGGATGTTCGCCGATCAAACGCTTCTACTACTAATCACCCGGGCTCCGCCCCGCCGTCTATCTCTGTAAGCAAACGAACTACGATTGACTTGATCCCTTCTACTAAAGGGTACGTAGGCAACCCCTACCAGGGCTCAGCTATTAATCTAATAAAACCTTCTCACAAAAAAAAAAAACGAGCTCCAACGCTCGCCCTACAGGAAGAAAAGCCGAGCTCCAATGCTCGCACTACAAAACAAAAAAGGGGACCGAGCTCCGGTGCTCGCTCTCCCCGGCACACAAGTTATAAGTGCCAAAGCCGAGATCCAAGGCTCGCACTCACATAGTACACAAGCAATAAGTACTAAAACCGAGCCCCAGGGCTCGCACCTCTACTAGACACACAAGCATTAAGTGTCTCTAAGCCGGGCTCGCTACCCGCACCAAAAAAAAAAGGTACACAAGCATTAAGTACCTTAAGCCGAGATCACCTCGCACCCACTAAAAATATTAAAGATACACAAGCATTAAGTATCTCAAGCCGAGTCGTACCTCGCACCCAATACAAGAGCACGGTCCACGACCTGCATACATGACAGGGTACGGTCTACGACCTACTCTACCGTTCGCAAAAGCCTCGAAACGGCACTTAAAAAAAAAAAAAAAAAAAAAGGGGCCAACGGCCTCGTTATTAAAAAAAGGGCCAACGGCCTCGTTATTACAAAAAGGGCCAACGGCCTCGTTATTACAAAAAGGGCCAACGGCCTCGTCATTACAAAAAGAGGGCCAACGGCCCGGTCCTTACAAAAAAAAAAAAAAAAAAGCCTCGAAACGGCACTTACATAAAACGGCATACGGCCTGGTCCTTACAAAAAAGAGAAGAGAGAGAAAAAAGAAAAAAGCTACAAACAGCAAAATTTTTACAAGGCCACATCGGCCGGTAAATCTAAAACCCCGTCAGCACGGGTACCATCCAGATCAATGGGGCCTCCCGCCTCCACTTCCACGCCGCTCTCACCAAGGAAGGGCTGCTCGGACCTTTCTTCCTCAACCACGGCCTCACCGGATGGCGCGTCAGGACCGGCCTCATCAGCACGCGGGGCTGAGTCTTGTGCTGGCAGGTCCGCCTGGACGACCTCAGCAGCCGAGGAGGGAGCGTCCGCGGTCAGATCCACGTAGGGCGCCTCCGAAGGAGCGACGGGCATGAGCCGCTCGAGCTGGACGCCATGAGTGCGGTCCAGAGGGATGTCAAGATCCTCCGGGGTCAAGTCCGGAAAGTCCATTCCATCCAGCACGGCACCGAATGCCGCCTCATCCTCGTCCAGCTTCTGATATCGGTAGAACGGTACCGACACCCCGTCCTCGGCCTCCATCCTCTTGAGGCACGCCCTGACGCCGATCACCTGGTTGTACAGCAGGTGAGGCTCTAAGGCCCGGCTGCGCCCGTCGAGATGGGCGCGGATCTTCTCCATCTTCGCGGACCACTTCCAGTTCCGCGAGTCCCACCGGGCCGTCACCCGGTCGCTCTCCGCAGCCACGGCCACCTTCGCCCGGCCTATGGCGGACTCCAGCCCCTTCACCCTAGAGCGGAGTGTCTCCCGCTCGCCCTTCAGGAGCCTGACCTCCTCCTCCAGGGCAGCCGCCCGAGCCCGCTTAGCGGCAGATCGGGCCCTCTCAGCCTCCAGCTCGGCCTGAAGACTGCCCACCTCTGCAGCCCGGGCTCGTACCCGCGCCGCCTCTTCCTCCAGCCCCGCTGACCGGGCCCTCTCATTCTTCAGCTCCTTCTCGAGCCCGCGGAGGAGAAGAGACTGGCCCTGCGCACTGGCATCCTGGCGCGCCTTCAGAAAGTCAAGCGACGCGTCCTTCTCGGCGAGTCGCTTCTCGTAGGCCTCCGCCAGAAAGGCAGTAAGGGCAATTGTCTGCATCAAACCAGCTTTTAGCAGGAACATACGACAAATCCTGATAAAACAGCTGCGCACAGAACAGAAGCTTACCCGAGCGGCGGATCGCGCCACCTGGCGGAAGGTATCGGACTCCGCCATCTCCAGCGGGACGAAGTGCGGGTGCTTCTGCCCGAACATCATGGCCTGCGTCAGCTCGGCGCACTCGTCCTGGTCCACGATGATCTGGCTGCTGCCATCCTCGTGGCGGAAATAGAAGCTATAGTCCCGAGGCCCTTCCTCGGAACCCTCTGAAGCACCACCACTCCGGTCATCGGCGGCCTCCCGCCCTTCTTCCACAACGACGGCCGCATCGCCGCCCTCCGTCGCCTGACTAGCGACCACTTCAATCGCCAGGGCCCGGGCCCCTTCGACCTCCCCCGCTGGCACCTCGGCAGCAGGTACCTCGGCCTCCCTAACAAGAGCGCCTCGGGAGTCATCGGGCTCGCAACCAGCCTCTTCAGGCCGGTCAGATTCCCGACCCGAAGTCGAAGACCCTCCAACTTCGGTCCTCTTCTTCTTGCCAGCCCTAGCGCCGGCAGCATCGGTCGCCCTCTTCCTCGAAAGAGACGGCTCGGACGACCCCCCCCCCCAGTCCGCGGCGCCGGGTCTCGCTGGACCGGCACCTCAACCATTGGCGGCGGCGGCGCCACAAAGGAATCCGCGTACAGCGGACTGGCAAACCTTGCTCGACCTGCATTGATGGTGCCCATCAGCTCGGTTAAAAAAAAAAAAAAAAAAAAAAACTGACCTCCGGCCATCGCAGCTTCAATTCTCCCCGAGGTGAAGGACTTCCACTCTCTCTCGCGCACCGACCTAAGCACAGCAGCGATACCCGCGTAGTCCGGTAGCTTAAACCTGGAAGAGTGAGGACCTGAAAGAAGAGCAAACAATATCAGTCAGGCCAAAACTAAGGTAAAAGAATAGCAGCCCGATCTACAAACCCCTACCCGGGGAAACATTCCAATCCAGGGTGTATCGCGCCAACGGGTCGAGTCCAGCCACATCGGTAGCCCGGACGAAGAAGTAACTACGAGACCAGTCCTCGACCTTCGACAGCTTGCTGGCCTTAGACCCCGAGCTGGGTGCCTCCAGGATATTCGCCGCGGGCTTGAAGGCAGCGTAGTAGGTCCCCGGGATGCCAGGATTCGCCTTCTGCTGGGTGAGGGCCTCGAACATAGGCACCGTCACCTCCACGTCGCACTCGTGCCCCAGGGTCAGCAACACGATCATCCCTTGGATCGTGGACGGGCAGACCTGCGAGAAGGCCAAACCCCGCGCCCGGCAGTACTGGACGAGCAGCTCGGGAAGAGGAAGGCGCAGTCCGCACTTCTGGAAGAACCCCTCGTACAGGCAGACGAAGCCCGCCGGAGGAGTCCACGGGCGCTCGTCCGCCCTAGGTAGCCTGAGCTCGACCCCAGCAGGGAAGTCGCATAACTCCTTCAGCAGAGTTACCGATTCCGCTGTACTCCAAGACGGTGACCCTCCCTGCTCGTAAGGAACCAGGGGAGACCTCACCCTGGCCACTCGTACTCCGCCACCGCGACCGTCCTGACGACCACCCCGGTCGCCCAGACGCCCGATTCTTCTCCCTATCTGAACGCCACCGCGACCACCAGAGGAGGACCCTACCACCGTCTTCTTTCGGAGAGGGGTCCCGGGGAGCAGCGGGGCGGCCCTCGAAGTAGAAGGAACAGGCTGTTCCCCACCGTCTGCGCCTCGACTCGGAGAGGAGGCGTGCCCGGAGCCATCGGAAGAGGAACTCGGAGAATCGCTGTGATTGTCACGAGATGCCGACTCATCGCTCGATTCAACCCGGATTCCGTCTAACATCGGCGCCATTATACAAAGAGGAAGAAGAAATCGAAAAACACAGAAAAAGGAAGGGAAAGAGAGAATCGGAGAGAAAGAGTTACCTTAAGGTTATGCGCAGAAGGTTTTAACAGGAGGAAGAAAGAGGGGTTAAATAGAGGAAGGGGACAACGAAGCGACGCCTGGACACGTGTCGAAGGAAGCACGACCGCCCAGAAACCTAATAATGACGACTCCTCGTTCTCCCACGCCAAAAAGCAAGGGACGCCTCGATAAACGCAAAGCGTCTGTCGCACGCCGCGCGTGGGCATCTCACGCGAAAAAAGAGGTGACCTTTCGTTCTCCCGCGTGATGGGTACGCGCCAACCATCTGAGGATTTTCGGAAGGATCAACACATATGAGCACGGGCTCAAATCTGAGCTGTAACACCCCGCGCTCCACACCCCAAATTTCGAGGAACCATTCTAAGATGTGCCGAACTAACACCAGATCAACTTCGGATCACTCACCTCGCCTCGCGACACCGAACTGGGGGAGGGCCTATTGTTGGAGGTGGGCCTAGCACCCCCAATTAGTTAGGCCCATCTAAGGAAAAATCTCTCTTCAGCTCGGTCGCCGACCTGAAGGCACCGCGCTCGTATCGCCCGAGCTCCCGAGCTCCCGAGCCCCCGAGGACGCACCTCGGGTCCGGCCTGACACTTCACCAAAGCAGGAGTGTCAGAAGAGCAGAAGGCATGTGGGAGCTGGTAGAACAGTGCCCTACCCGCGTAGGAATACGGCTCCGACTCGACGTCCCACCAACCCTGCATAGCTGACGAAAGAGGGAAGGACACGTGGAGGAGAGTTGGCAAAACAGTTCGCTGCTCTGCAACACGCCACGCCGAGCTCATCATGACTTCCCTCCTCAAAAGCCGGAACACGCCTCCTAGACCACCTTACCCGCGAAACAGGCCGAAGACGCCACGTGGGCCCGAGATCCCGGGGAGCAGGAAGTCAACTGCCAGTATAAATACCCCTCGATATCATTTATGATGGGAACCGGAAATTTTGGTATCTCACCTACTACAAGTTACCCGACCTCTCTCTCTCTCTCTTTGTAACAAGACAGCAATTTAGAACGCCGAACTGGACGTCATTCGGAGCCAGTTCGTAACTCTAAATTGTTCACTTCACTTACCGTCAATAAAAAGAACACGGCCCCCGGCCTGCCCAAAAATATTATCCGACATGCTTTTGATTGTGGTTAACTGGCTCTAATTAACGAAAATCTCGCCTCTCATCTTCTAATCACCCGTAATCTTCATTAGTGATCCCCGGGATCAACAGATCTGATGGAGATCCTAAAGGTATTTTTTGTATGTCAAAAATCGTAAGGGAAGTGTGTGTTGTCCTAGCTTTGACATGCTGCGAGGAGAGAGAGAGACATCAATTTGTTCCTTGTGATTTTCAATTAATTTATTGAAGAGAGCGATATGCTAGAATAAAATTGGTGAGTGGATGAGCTAAACGAGGTGGTTGTCCCAGCAATTATGCCGTCATTTCAGTAATTTGCTTCTTCGTGTATGGCGGTTTGTTCTTATTCGTTCTTCCTTTTTGAGATTTTTTTTTTCGGTTTCTCACATAGAAACTGTTTCAATGGCGGATTCAACAACCCTTGCCACTTTCTTCTATTCATTCTCCGACTCAGGTTCCAAAGCTCGAAGATTTTATCGGCGATTCTTCTACCTCCTTCATCTGTTACTCCGATAACCAAATAGAGACACTAGGCCAGGGATAAATAACCGAACCGAAATTTCCGAACCGAACCGAACCGAAGTTTTGGAATTTCGGTTTGGATTCGGTTATTAGAGCATAACCGATCGGCAGCATTCTAATTTGGATTCGGTTATCGATTCGGTTTGGTTCGGTTCACCCGAACCGAACGGGTTACCGAAAAAACAAAACCCTAGAACTATTACTCTATCCAGCGCCTCCGTGTCTATTCCTTCTTCCATTTTTGTTCTTGTTCTTCTTTTTCGATCTGCATCTTCGATCTTCATCTTTGTTCTTCTTCTTCGTTATTTCCCTTTAAACTTACTATCTTTGATCCTAAACCCAAAGAAATCTGTTTTCAAAACAACCATTGTCGAGCCGCCGTCGTCTTCACAGTCTCAACCCATCTTATCTGCCTCGACCGAGCTTCTCCGTTTGAATCTCTGTCACCACGTCGAACCGTTGTCGAGATTATTTCGGTAAAATTTAAAATATTTGAGATAACCGAATCGAACCGAAATGTTTTTCGGTTAATTTCGACAGGATTTTCAAAATTCAAACTAACCGATTAACCGAATAACCCGACCCGATCGGTTCGGTTAACCCGAATTCCCAGCCCTAAGAGACACAATACTCGAACTTTCAAAAAAAAAAAATCTGGGGCCCTGAACAAATGCACTGATTGCACACCCTCAAAACCGCCCCCGCTGTGACTACAACATTTTCATACAATATTGACTTCTGCAGTTATTCTAGATAACATTCATCACTAGTACTATCGTTTGAAACAAAACAACATGTTTGACTGGTAATTCTTTACCATAACGGTAAAAAGTTTATCATTTTAATAGTTACCAATAACAAAAGCAGTAAAACGGTATCATTTTTTCGTTTTACCACTATCTCTTACCGTTGATTCTTCTAATTATTACAGTATTGTTTACCGTTCTATTCCCTTTAACAAATTCTTATCGTTTAGTGTCACCAATTGAATCCATAAAATAGTATGACGTAGACTAGACATCTAATATTAATAAAATAAAACATTTGGATCAATAGTTATGGCCATAACCAATGTTCGAAATTTTGCTAGGCGCTAGTTGGGCAGTCGAGATCCGAGTAGCGCATAAATGGAAAATCGGGGATTAATCGGAGATTAATTGGGGATTAGTTTTGTAAGTTTTTTTTATTTTTTTTAGTATTTATATATTTTCAAAGATTAAATTTGTTATAACTTATAAAAGATTTGTTTTTAATACAAAGAAAATGAAATGTATAAGATTTTCAATCTAGAAAAACAAATAAATGATTCAAATGAAGATCAAATTCACATCTAGTTCAAAAGACAAAAAAAGTCTGTTTATAAATCGTCGATTTTCGAAAATGGGCCAAAAAAGACAAAAAACAAACAAATGATTCAAATGAAAATCAAATTAAGAAAAAACAGATGGGCTTTTTCGAAAATGGGCCAGAATTTTGTCAAAATTGTGTTTGAAAATGAGCCGATTTTTATTTATAAATCGTCGATTTTTTTTTTGTGACAAATCGCCGATTAACAAAAGTTGATCAGAAAACGCATAACACAGCCGAACAGAAAAAAATCGCGACGTGACGACGCCGACTACCGCCTAAGCGGCCGATTAATTGCCGCCGCGGTCGATTTTTCAAACCTAGGCCAAACTTATGGCACCATAACTTAAATTATAAAATTATTCAATTTTTTGGCGAAAATATTATTGAAAATAATTTTCACAAATATTTTTTTTTATCAGATGAAACATGCTAGTTTTGAAAATAACCACGACAATTATCAATAAAAAATAATAGGTTTAACTTATCAAACACTTCATGTAAGAAAACGAATTGCGTCTTTAATCAACTACGAGTGTCCCGATCATTAGAACCTACGGTTCTTTGTACATTGTACCCCTAATGTTACCTACGAAGCTATTATCACTAATTACGTATAGGGGTGTTAAAATGGGTCATGAATCGATCCAATTTGACCCATGATTCTAATGGGTCAATTTTTTTATTCTAATGGATTGATTGGTCAAATAGGTAATTGGTAAAATGGATCATGGGTCGATCCAATTTGACATATGAACCATGACTTTAATGGATCAATTTTTTTTGATTCTAATGAGTTGATGGGTCATAGGTCAATTTGTAATGGATTATGGATTAAATGGGTGACCCGTTGGACTCATCATCATGATATCATCATACATTATTATGACTAGGGGTGGGCATTTTGGTTTAATTTCGGGTTCGGTTCGGGTTCGGTTCGGTTCGATTGATTCGGGTTGAATAAAACTCTAGCCGAACTCAACCGAAATAAGTTTGGTTCGGTTTGGGTTTAGTTCGGTTTGGTTTAGTCCGGTTCGGTTGTACTTTTGTTTGGTTTTAGTTCGGTTTTAAAAAACCAACTTATGAAAACAAGAATCCTAACGAAACGTAAACAAAACGAAGTCATAAAAAAAATCATTCCCTAAAAGTTTAAAACTAAACTGAAATTATTACACTTAATCAAAATATTAAAAAATGAAAAAATCAATGGTTTCGTTTCTCCCATGCCACTAAAATGAATCTACAACAAGCCAATAACTTAAATATAAGCTAATTATACAAGTTAATGTTTATTCATCTCTTATATGAGTCATTATAGGCTTACAACATTAATGTAAAACTACCACCATATGTATTTTTATTTTTAATATTATTAATTAACTAATTAACAAAAAAAATTGGTTTATCGGTTCGGTTTTAAACCGAACAAAACCGAACCGTTCGGGTTGAGAAAAACTTCAACCAAATGGTTGAGTATTAACTTGGGTTTGGTTTGGGTCGGTTTGAGTTCGGTTTGGTTTGGTTGGCTCGGTTAAAATGCCCACCCCTATTATGACATCATCATGACATTATTATGACATCATAACAATATTACCTATAATACCATCATTTTTTTCCAAAAAGCAATAATCCATTATTTTCCCGCCAAAAACGTGATTTCACATTTTCCCGCAAAAAATATGATTACGTGTTTTGCCGTCAAAAACGTGATTCCGCATTTTTCCTCCAAAAACGTGATTTCACATTTTCCCTCAAAAAACATGATTCTGCGTTTTTCCGAAAAAGCGATTCCGCGTTTTCCTGCAAAAAATGTGATTCCGCGTTTTCCCGCCAAAAATGCGATTCCGTGTTTTTCCGCCAAAAACGGGATTCTGTGTTTTCCCGCCAAAAACATGATTTCATATTTTCCTGCCAAAAATGCGATTCCGCGTTTTTCCGCCAAAAACGTGATTTCACATTTTTCCGCCAAAAACGAAATTCCGCGTTTTTCCGCTTAAAACGCGATTTTCCGCCAAAACTATAATTTCACATTTTCCGTCAAAGACATGGTTCGACGAATTCATTAGCAATTCATGATAATTAAAGAAAATATGTTGATTCATAATATAAGTACATTATAATATTATTCACCATTTTTAATTTTCTCATTTTTCAAAATTATTATAATATTTATTTAAATAAATTTTTGTGATTCATAGGTCACCTATTTGATCTATGACCCATATAATTAAATGGGTCATGACTCATGTCCCATCACTAAATGGGTCATATTACATATGATCCATTAGGGTTATGGATCATGGATGATCTATTTGACCCATTTTGACACTCCTAATTACGTATAATGATTTTTTTTATTTATATAAAGAAAATATGCAAAAGATTGTTATAATCTGTTTACAGTTCAACTTTTTCAAATGTCAGGATATGTTCACTCGTACAAGAAATTACGACATATTTTATCTCTTCATATCATCTTTCGCGTGTATTTATGGGCAAACATTTTTACTACGAAAAATGAAAAATCATAGAAAATGTCGGTTATAAAACAAGATAAAATTACTCAGAATAACACTAATCTTGAATGTTATTACTAGAATTAAGTGATTACCCGCGCATACGCGTACGTTTATATTTTTGAAATATTTGATACTATTGTTTTTGTTCTTAACATTTTTTACATTGTTTCTGTTTGTATATTTTATATCAAATTACTATAGTTTCATTTATAATAAACTCATAAATTACAAATAAACTCAACTGCATTTGCCTATAAAGGTTTGTTGTATATATTCGATGTTTTTCGAGACCATTCTCTGCACCCACCTATAAGAATAAAAATATTGAATTATTTTGAGATGTATATGTGAGACGTGGCCAAGACTAGAAAATATTATTTATTGCATGATAAGATTGTAAATTTGAAAGGGAAATGATATTATTTGAAGACATTATTGAGTATCTTATTTTATTGAGTGATTGATTATATATATTAAGATGTTTTAATGTTAAGAGTTATTGATTTGTCATTGGAACCAAGTCGATGGTATTTGTGTACAAATTGATATTTAAATGATGTTTTTAAGATTAGAGTGATGAAGAAATTTGAAGGGTTTTTGTGCATAAACGTTACTAAAAATTAAACATTAATGACTAATACTTGTGCAAACTCAAAAGACAAATTTTTTTTTTTAAATAAATAAATTATTTTGGACAAACCAGGACATGTAGCCTAGCAGTTTGTGCTTAGGCGGTCTCTGTGTTACCACCAGGGTTCGACTCCGGCGTGCTGCGTCTTTGGATGCTTATTAGTATGTTTGATGTCAAAAAAAAAAAAATCATTTTGGCCACATCATCACTGGAGAGAGTGCCATGTGTTGCTCAACTGGAGAGAGTTGGCCATCTTTTATATATTAGATAACATCCTCAAAACAGACTTCACTAGAATAACACTACTCTTTGAAGAAAAGACAAAAAAATCCATTATGGCTAACTTATTAACGAAAATGCCATTTTGATTATTTTTTGTGAAAAATAGGAAAAAGATAATATGATTTTCCAAAATCAAATACCCAAAAATTTTAGTACCTCTCTACTTCCCTCTCTTGTTCATTGTCGCCAAACGACGACCCTAAACCTCTCAACCCTAAATTTGTTTTTCACTGTCGTCGTCCATCGTCGCATCTTCGCCGTCGTCGTCACCGTTTTTCATAGATGTCGTCGTCGTTGTTCTTCAGCGTTGTTGTACCCTCTTCGTCCTCCTTCTTAACCAAACCTTCGTAGTTTCTCTCTTCCCTCTTTTCTTCAAAGTTCGTCGTCATTGTCGTTCTCAGCGTCCATAACTGTCCTCGTCGTGCTCGTTCATCACCGTCGTCGCTATCATCATCTATTTTCTCTCTCTCTCTCACGCCTTTTCATCTTCCTCACATATCCAAATTTGTTTTCATGTGTTGCAGACTTGTTTATGTGTTGTAGACTTGTTTTTAGATGCTTAAAACCGCCGCGCCGCCCTTGCGTCTGTTCATCTTCCTCACAGATGCAGATTTGTTTTCATGTGTTGCATACTTGTTTCTTCTTACATATCTTTTTTGCATTGTCGCATATTTGTTTTTATGTGTTGCAGATATGTTTTGCATGTCTCGCAGATTTATTTTTCATAGGGAAAGTGGTTGTGCGATGTTTGTGTGTGTTGCAGCGGTTTGTGCGACAGATGTGTTTATCGTGCAGCGACGGATGAAACTCCAGAAAATGGGATCGAGTGATTGTCGTAGATTTTATTTCAGAGGGATTAGCGGATTAGGGTTTATATCTGGATTCGAAGCGATTTTGTAGAAGATGAGAAAAGTCAAGAGGGAGGTAGGCAATGAATTGTCGTCCTTGGTTTTACACTATTTGTACCATTGGAGGAATGCTCAGTGCCAGAACTGTTGGAAATTAAACTTGATTTTGGGAAATTATTTGTTGCATACATGTTTTATTCGTTGCAGACTTGTTTTATTTGATTCATACTTGTTTTATTCGTTGCAGATTTGTTTTATTTGTTGCAGACTTGTTTACTTTGTTGCAGACTTGTTTCATTCGTTGCAGACTTGTTTTATTTTTTTGTAGACTTGTTTTATTCGTTGCAGATTTGTTTTATTCGTTGTAGACTTGTTTACTTTGTTACAGACTTGTTTCATTCGTTGCAGACTTGTTTTATTCGTTGCAGACTTGTTTTTTGTTTTATTCGTTGCAGACTTGTTTTATATGTTGTAGACTTGTTCTAGTCGTTGCACACTTGTTTGATTTGTTGCATATTTTTTCATTTGTCTCAGACTAGTCTTAGGTAGGCATGACCACGGTTACGGTTAATGCGGTTAAGGTTAATATTTTTTTAACCTTAACCTTAACCGTTTAATATACGGTTAAAACGGTTACGGTTAAATATGTGTCCGGTTAATACGGTTACGATTAGACACGGTTACAGTTACTTGATGACAATAAACGGTTAATATCATGATTTATAATTAAATAATTATAAATTTTATAAACTAGAATAATAAAAAATAAATATTATCTATTTTGACGATGACCACTATGTTTTATCATCTTAAAATACCTTTATATTTTATAATATTTGTATTTGGTTCCATTATGAATTTTAGCTCTATTTGATTTTTTTTTTGTATATATGTGAGCTTTAAATATGAAATTTTTTGTTTGCCTCCCAAATTTTGTTGTAGTCGACAAACATATATCTAATATCTTTAACCATAAAAAAATAGTTACATGAAAAGAATATTAAGAGACTCACGAAATCATAGAAATAAAAAAATGAAAACAAATAACTAGAACTAAATATTCTAAACAATTTTATTAATAAAGGTAAAATAAACTAACTAAAGTTTTTATTAGTTTGTTTCAAAATATTCCAAAAAAAAACATTTCATCTCAAACCTAAAGAGTAAACTATTACAACAATTTAGTAAAAAGAAAAAGTAAAAAAATATTATTCACTATCTTCGGATTTGATTGTTGATACATCACTATCAATATCTTCTAGCTCTTCTTCATTGTCTCGAATGTATTTGTGTTGTCTATATTCGGCTCTAGTCCAATCGTCAAGACACGCTTGAGCTTCGAGAGAATCTGGACTCATTCTTGATCAAGTTTCATCTAGAATTTGGCCTCCCATGCTAAAAGCACGTTCGACGGAAACTGTAGAAACTGGTGAAGAAAGAACGTCCTTTGCAATCATAGCTAAAATCGGATAATGAGATTGATGATACTTCAATCATACTTTGAATGACTTGAAAGTAACCTTCATCTTCATCACTAAACTCAAAATTAGTAGATAAATATTTTTCAAGTTCAGAATTTTTACCTTGTGATGGCCGTTGTCTTTTTTGTCGCCGCATCCTCTCCGCAAGACTTAATGTAGACGTTGATGATATAAGATATGTCGTTGAAACATGCTTTGTTCGAACAATCCTAACTTGTATATCATCTCGAATGAAATGACAATCAAGCTCTACATGTTTCGTTCTCTCATGAAACACATGATTAGCTGCAATGTGAAGCGCATATTGCACTAGAATGTGTGATACCATAGATGACAACACACTCTTTATCCACTTTAGCTCCTTCAAGACAACAACCATAGCCCGATACTCTGTTTCTGCTGAAGAAAGAGACACAACATCTTGCTTCTTTGACTTCCATGACACAAGAGAATTTCCTAATTGTATCAACCATCTATTCAAGGATATTCTCGTAAGAGGGCATCCAGCCCAATCCGAATCACACCAACCTGTAAGATGAAAATCACATTCAACTTTCAAAAGGATTCCTAGCCCTGGACATCCCTTCAAGTAATGAACCACTCTCAATGTAGCCATCCAATGATCCTCCCTTGGCTCATGCATAAACTGAGACAAGATGTTAACCGAGTAAGCAAGATCTGGTCTAGTCGCAGCCAGATAAATCAATCGTCCAACAAGTCTCCGATACTTCTCCGGATCAGCAAGCACCGTACTCGTCGATATTGCCAACTGATGGTTCGGCTCCATCGGAAATTCTACCGGCTTACCACCAAGCAACCCAACATCGGCAATAATATCAAGAGCATAATTCCTTTGTGACAAGTAGATACCCTCTTTGCTTCGTGCAACTTTTAATCCAAGAAAATACTTCAGTTTACCCAAATCTTTCATATGAAAGCAACTACTCAAATATGTTTTGAACTTCTGTATAACCTCTGGAGAGCTCCCTGTCACCAAAAGATCATCAACATACACTAGAACATGCAAGTGAACCTTACCACGAACCAATGAAAAAAGAGAGTAATCAGCTCTACTTTTTATGAAACCAAACCTCAAGAGTGCCTTTAAAAGTTTGGCAAACCAACACCTCGAAGCCTGTTTCAAACCATACAATGACTTTTGCAAACGACACACCATCCCCTTCTTAGAAGAGCTGAAACCTTGAGGTAATCTCATATACACTTTTTCATCCAAGTCTCCATGAAGAAATGCATTATGCACATCCATCTGATGCAATTCCCAATTCTTTCCAGCAGTAACCTGAAGAACCAATATGACTGCGCTCATCTTTGCCACTGGAGCAAATGTATCAGAATAATCGATCCCCTCCTTTTGTCGATTACCACATGCTACCAGTCTTGCCTTATACCTTTCAATCGTTCCATCTGCATTATACTTAATAGTAAAAAACCACTTGCATTCAATAAGATGCTTACCTGCTGGTAACTGTTCAATTGCCCATGTTTTATTTCGTTATTGGGCTTCAATCTCCAATCTCATTGCATCTCTCCATCGTGGATATTTCATTGCCTCAGTGAATGTCTATGGCACAACTCATGCAGTTATGCTACACAGAAACGCTCTGTGTGACACATAAAACCTATCACAATTCACAAAATTCTCAATTCCATATTCTTGACTTGCCTCTTGGCTCACAAAAGATGCCTTCATCGTAAACACTGTGTTGAGTTCGTAGTTACGCAACCTGACAGAGGATTCTTTCTTCCTCATTCCTCATCCCAACACTTCATCTGGTACAGAGTGTTGCACAGACTCTGCTTGTGTCACTGCTGCAGTTTCTGCATGTGTTACTCTCTCTGCTACAGTCCCGTGATGTAGCGTCGTATCTCCTGCAATCTCTGATATTTTTTATGATACAGCGCGTGCCTCTCCCTCTGTGACACCGTTTGACACAATCTGAGTTTGTGTCATCGTATCTCTGACAGCCTCATCGTGTGACTCTGTTACTCCTTGTGTGACACGCTGTGTCACTACACCCTACGAAACAGAAGTTGCATCATGTACAAACTCATGTCCATGTATGAATCCAGCACCATCCTCTACAAATAACCTTGTCTTTTCAGAATTGCAAGCACCATCCACATGTGTGTCTTTTAGCTCCAAATAAGGAAATCGTTCCTCAACAAAAGATACATGACGAGATACAAACATCTCATGTGTGTCTAGATCAAACAAAGACCACCCTTTCTTTGCGTAAGGATAACCAACAAAAACACATGTTCGGCTACGACTAGCAAACTTGTCTCCATGTCATATATATTTTCTATATCTTTTTTTGCATTTGAAGTAATACTTGAAATATTAATGCTCTCAGACAAATGTAATAAATTATAATATATATATATATATATTTTTTTTGGTAACTCAGGGTAAATCCCAGGCCTATGGAGGGGCCCAGACTAATTTCTGGAGGAAAGACAACCCACGGATAGGTCCCTTCTCGGGTTTTCAAATGGACCGTAAGCAATGGACACATATCCGTGTGGGTGTCTAAGAGAAATGTGACTTAATTTCGCGCAGCATGTGGATCGAACCCGAAGTGTGGTAACACCCCGACCCCGTCCCCAACCACCCGACCACAAGACCTCGGACAATAAATTATAATATGTTGAAAGATAATCTTGTAAGCCATCCAATTTAGTTCGAGTATCAAAAATAGATGCAAGCAAATTAAGAGGTGGAATTTTTTCATAATATTTTAGCCACTTTTCTCTCATACTTTTAATACATGATGACAAAACAATATTATTTTCATGTTCATGCATCACATCAGCAATATTAACACATTCATACAAAAGTAAATGACTAGTAGGATAATAAACACCAGATAATATGTAGCATCACTAAAACATTTTAACAGCTTTAAAAGTGCACTACAATCATCCCAATCATCCCAATGAGTCTTTATAACTAACAAAGTTAAAGAACAACAATTTGGTTAAATAAAGCTACATAATAAATCTTTATAACTAATTGAATCAATAAGCATTTCATAAGTTGAATTCCAACGAGTAGAAACATCTCGAGAAAACCTTTTGGGAGATACATCATGCATTTTACAAAATTGAAACCATTGTTTCATTAATTGTGGATGCCCCCATAAATAATTCAAAGCATTTTTATTGGTGAAATAATATTATTTTGAAAAACTAATAAACCATATTGGACACATAAATTTAAAATATGACAAATACATCGAACATGAAAAAAATTTCCATCTAAAATAGGACTACAGTTATTTATTAATTCAAAAACAGAAGTCGTATTAGCAGTTGCATTGTCAAACGAAATAGAAAATATTTTAGTTGTTAAATTATATTCTTCCAAAATTATTTTTATTAGTATAAAAATATTATCGGATGTATGTCTTTCATCAAAAACTCAAAAAGCAAATTTTCTTTTTTAAATAATCCAATTACTATCGATCCAATGACATCTAATGATGAATCTGCCAATGATCACTCCAAATATCACAACATATGGAAACTTTATTATCAAAATTATAAAACAACTTTTGCAAATCTTTTTTTTTGTTTTTTGATAAAGTGATTTTAGAGTATGAGTAAGAGTAGTTCGAGGAACTCTCTTACTTTGAGGATTTAAAGCTTTTTTTTTGCAATAATTAGCAAAACCCAATTTTTCTCCAAAACTGAAAGGAAGATGATCAACCGCAACACATTTAGCTAATTCTTCTCGATTTTTTTTTCTGAATAATGAAATGACGAAAGATTGGAAAAAGTAACATTATGAGTTGGAATATTTTCTCCACCAAATTTTTCAGGATGAATCTTTTGCAAATGATACTTATATGAACTATATCCTGAACCCGATTTCCAAAAAAAAATTTTATTTCAATAATTACAACATTCTTTCATTTCACCATTAATTTTTTCTTTTTGAAAGTGTACTTTAAAAATATCGAAAGCATTTAAGCGCTGTTTTCTTAAGTTTCTGCTAGCTTCTTCTTGAGTTGCACTTTCTTGAGTATTGATGGTTGGTATATCAACATCTTCTCTTTCCGTGCCAAGATTTGAAAAAATGAACTAGAAGACGTTATCAAACAAAAAAGAAATAATCGATCAAATTAGAATGAATAATAGTGATGTTTGTTGTAAGATATATTTACGTACATGTATGAAACACTATTTATAGAAGACTTTGTTACTAAAAGAGTGGAATCAAAACCATAAAATCTTGAAAATTTATAAAATAAAATTTAAAAACAAACGGCTATTTGTAAAACAATTTCTTTTTTTTTTCTGAAAAAATGTTATTAAACATTCAACATTAAAATAGGAAGACCAAATCAAATGACACTATCTCGCTTGGTTGGTTGAAAGTCAGCAAAGTCAGCTAAGTCAGCTGAGCTTATCTTCAATTTTCTTATATTTTTTGAATTTAAAATATATCTCACTAAAATAATTACAACATACTTTCCTAATTAATGACTTACAAGTTTTTTTTTTGTTTTAAGGCAAGTCTTCATTCCCTCTATGTCCATGACTCCACGAGGACCACGATTTTTATTTTTCACGATTTGTATTTTTTTTTTTAATTTTATATATTTTATCACAAAACTGTTTTGTTAAAATATTATTTATATTTGTTAAAAAACATATTAATTAGTTTAGCACGTTTAAATTTTAATTAATATTTCTTTTTTAGATTTGCATTCAGCATTTGCATTTGTTATTGGTAAACTGATTATATATAATTTTTCATTGAATTTTTAATTTTACAGAACTAATTATAATTATTAGTATATATAATTTTATTTTTAAAACGGTTACGGTTAAAATTTTACGGTTTTAATCTTGCGGTTAACCAACGGTTTTGATACGATTACGGTTAATTAACGGTTACGGTTAATTAACGGTTACAGTTAATAATTTTTTTAACCATAACTAATACATTTTTACGGTTAACGGTTACAGTTTTTAACCGTCTATCACAATTACGGTTTGAAAACGGCATGGTTACGGTTTGAAAACAGTACGGTTACGGTCTAAAATACGGTTACAGTTCCATTTTGGTCATCCCTAGTCTTAGGGTTATTTGTTCTGAAGACTTATCTTCTTCCTTTTGTTTTGCAGCATATGTGTTCCTCCATGAATTTGTTACAGAAGAGGTCTCTCCAAGTACCTATCCCATTCCGGACTGAAAGAATTGCCTTCCTTGACCAATGGTTTGTCGACTTATGGATTCTCGACTATAAACATTTTGCTATTTCGCCGTCGAAGTTCTTGTTTGGCGAAGGTTATGAAAGTACGTTTAATGGGACATCTCCACATTACGCTCAAACAAAGAAGAGATGGATCGACGATGTTGATGTTGTCTACTTTTTCCACAACATAAACCGTAGCCACTGGATTGCGTGTGAAATGGATTGTAAGAAAGATATGATTGAGATTTATGATAGCATCATGCCCGAGGACTGGAAGAAAGTGGTCGACCAAGTGAGGCCATATGCGAAAATGGTTCCATATTGGATTAAATCTTTCACACCCAAGGAGAAAAGAAAGGATCGTAAATGGAATCCTTTCAAAGTTCATTATAACAAGCATTTGCCACAAAACGTTTAGACAGGTGACTGTAGTGTCTATGCTATCAAGTACGAGGAGTGACTTGCATTAGGATACAAAATGGATGATTTAAGTGACAACACAATCGCCGGAATCCGTTTGAAGCTTGCAACAGAGATTTTTGACGAGGTTCCTGACGCAAACCCTCAAATGTCTGACCCAAGACCTCACGGTCAAGATAAAGTCCGCATACTTAAGCCTGACACACAATCGTAGTTATTTATGTACTTAGATCCTTTTGTCGCAGATTTTTTATGTAGATGCTGTAGACATCTAATTTTCTTACTTTGTTACAGACTTCTTATAACTGTATTGCAGACTTGTTTATAACTGTATTGCAGACATATTATAACTTTGTTGCAGACTTGTTACATTTGTTGCAGACTTGTTTTATTCGTTTATTTATTGCAGACTTATTATAACTTTGTTTACATTTGTTGCAGACTTGCAGACTTATGTTAACTGAATTACAGACTTATTGTACCTTTGCCGACTTATATTGACAGTGTTACAAACTTATTTTACAAAAATATGGAGAATCTCCAACTGTAGTAGCTCAGACTTTCCATGTGCATCCTTCAAAGAATCGTTTAAAGAAACCTTGCAATTGTCTCGTATCACCAACAAAGACAAGAGGAGTGTCTACTGGTAACTTGGCCAATATCTTCTTCGAAAACATGTAGCTCAAATAAATTTGGTACTTATTCTTATTAACTCCATAATCCTCGTAAAAATTTTGAATGAATTCGTCGAATGTAGTTGCAGCATTGGTTCCAAGAACTCGAGAACCTCTACTACTATCGACAATAAAAATCCATCTACTCTTCTCAAATCTCCAATTACCCCAAACCAATATAATTTACAACATTATCGGTGACGATGGAGAACGAGATCGGCGGCGACGATGGACAACGAAATTGGCGACGACGATAGACAACGGGATCGGCGGCGACTTAGTAGTTAGGGCGGAGATAGATAAACTTTTCGGGTTGCAGACACGGTTCACGACCGCCGTACATAACCCTAATGGTGCAGTGACATTTTTCGTAAATTTATTACTTTTTAGGGACATATTAGGAACACCACCCATACAACTCGAAGTTCGAAATAAGTCTGAAACACATTCAATAAGTCTGCAACGAAAGTCTAGGACAAACAAATTCGTTAAGTCTGCAACACATTCAATAAGTCTGCATAACAAGTATGCGACAAACAAAATGTTATTCTAGTCAGAAAACAAGTCTGCAACACGGTCAAAATAAGTCTGGAGTTTTTAATGCCACATAAGCAATTTACAAATAATCTGCGACAAGCGATGTTATTTTAGTAAGACCTTTTAGTGTCGCAGACTTAGTCTTTTTGTCGCAGATTTTTCAAAAGTCTGCAACAAAGCAATTAAGTCTGCAACAAACAGCTGCAGATTGTATATAAGTCTGCATCATAAGTCTGCAAATTGAACTTAAGTCTCCGACAAAGGGAATAAATCTGCGTTATAAGTCTGCAATCAAAAATAAGTCTGTAACAAAGCACATTAAGTCTGCGTCGAAAAGTCTGCAACACGCATAATAAGTCTGCAGATCTGCGCAGACTTAATAAGTCTGCATCATTGAAAAATAAGTCTGCAAATCTGCGCAGATTTATTTAGTCTGCATAATAATTCTGCGCAGACTTCCAGATTTATTAAATTTGCAACAAAGGTCCGCAAACTTATTCTGAAAAACGTGGTGGCACGTAATTGCTTACGTGAAAATAATTTAGTAATGGCAGTTTCGTAATAATGTTTTTCCTAATAAAAACAAATAAGGGTATAATGGGAAAAAACACGTTTTTTTCTTTCCAATAAATATATGTTAGTCTAATAATTAACTTATTTTTATATGTTATTCTAGTTTTTTGCCCATAAAACAATCATAAATAAATCCGCAAGACTAGTCTTTAAAAAACAGAACCGTGCCTGAGGCATGTTAATAGAAAAATATTGACAAGAGATTTAGAGACCCTCAAATTATTATTATTTTTTCCCAATCAATAATAATAAGTTTGATGTAAAAAGAGAAATTAACTTTTTAGTAATATTACCTTTAAAAAAACTAAGAATTCGTAATAAGTTTATAATAATTTTTTTTAATATAAACTATTTTCTTATCTATATTTATTTCTCTAAACAATTACCATTCATGTTACATATTTTTTTCCTATGCAATCATTCATTTAATCATATTATTTCCTTAATTGCTATTATTCCATTAATTTTTAGGAAAATTTTAAGAAATACAACTTTTGACAATCCACTTTACAAAACTACAAGCAGCTAAAAAATTATTCAAAAATACCATCAATTAATTGTTAGTTGGACCATTATACCCTTACTTCTCTTATGAAGTGTTGATAGGAGAGCTTGTCGTTGATCGAAGAGCTCGTCCGATTCTCTTCAAATTTTATTGGTTTCTATAATTGAGGTCGGATTCTCTCAGAGATAGCATGTGTTTTCTAGCGTGAGTGACCAGAAATATCCGATTTGCTTTTGTTTTTTTTTCAATTTGGAGATGAAATCCGTCGCTTTGATCTCGCTGTCGCTGCGATCTGGCTGTCGCTGCGATTACGCCGGCTCTCACCAGGTAAGCTTATATATCATAAGAACGAAACAAATCTCAAAGAAATTGAAGAAATATGAGGAAAGTAAAGAGTGGAAAAGGATAATTTTAGAGTTGATGTAATTGAAAAGCAGATTTGGTGGTTCGATGAATCACACATAACTGTTGAAACTCAATATGCTTAGGCAATTGATAATTGTTCTTTGGTTGGTCTTTGGATGATTTTTCACGGAACTCATTGGTATTGCAGATGAGCCGTATGTTTGGCATATAGGATGGGTTTTGTTGGGAAAAAAACCGGAGGACTTGAAAGATGTGATTGAACGAGTAAATCGGCAATTTAGAGATCTGATAACATTATCTTAATTAATCCTTTTTACAGGAAGCATTCTTAAATCTTATGGGTTCATGTTTCGAGATGAATGATTCTATTATTTTTGGTGAGTTTTCAAACTAAATGAAGCGTGTGTTTCTCCGGCCAAAACTGAATTCGCCGGAAATCGAGTTGAGCAACCTTCTCCGACTATTCTCCAGCGAACAATATCTCTGACGGAGCCTTTGGAAAATCAGGTATTGACCTTAGAAGAAGACATAGACAATACATCCGACTCGGTTCCTCCTTTCTCGTGGACGAAGCTATGGAAGTTCACTGAACTTGTGTTTCTCATGAGCATAACGTTTCTAGATTGTTTAGATAACTCAGAGAAAGCTCAGAAGAAGGTAATGTTGATTTATGGATCTTACAATTTCAAACGAAGCTTGTTGAGATCATGAATTGATTTTTGTTTAACTATCTATTTATAAGGATTTATAAATTTATTTTGAAGCATAGTTATAAAGTTACATGTTTCTCTTATAGGGAAAAAACTAACTCAATCACCATGAGAATAACAATATCCAAATTAGTAATGATTTTCAATTTTAGAAAAGCTTTATTGCTCCTGCTCGTCTACATCTTGTTGGGAATGAGTGTTACAACTCCTAATAATCGACTTCTTGTTAGGCACAATGTATTTTTTATCAAGAAAACTCTTTGTTTAGCTATTCGTTATATTTGTTAATAATATTGTTTGTTGTTTTTCCCAAAGTTGCAGAGAGGACTGAACTCTTGCTCATATGTTTTATGGATAAAAAACGTTAAAAATACATTATTGTTACTAGTTTTACAAAGATTTATAAGAGACTTTTTAAATGTTGTAAATTGGCCACATAACTCATAGATTTTTTGGTGAAACTCTCACTTAGACATCTTATTAATTTTTTTTATAAAATCGTATAAATCTTTTTAAAACTTTATAATACAATATAAATCTATATAAATCATATGGATTTTTGGTGAAACTTCCTCTATACATCTTATAAATCCGTGTTCTTGTGAAATAGCTTCTTGATTTTGTTATGAATTTGAGAAATTTTGGAGAATGAGGAAATTTTATTTAAATTTAAAGGGATTGTTTTCAATCAATTTATAAACATCTCTGAAATGTATAAAATACTTTCGTTTGATGATTCTCTGTGAATTTTGCCTCTTGTGAAAAAACAGCTTCATGATTTCACATCTAGTCTACTCTCATCCAGTGAACGATTGCGCAAACATTAAGTTCTTGCATGCATAATCTTCTGGTTTGCTTGATTTGTTACCTAAAAAGAGGAGGCATGATGATGAGGTACTTGTTTCCCATTAACTCTCTTGAACAAAATTGATCCATTTCTATAATGAATATTTCTCCCAAATGTACACTTATTTTCCCAGATTATTCACTTGTGATCACCACTAATTTTACACTACATTTTGACTGATTTTCTGCAGCCTCCATGTTACAAAATACACAAGAAGTAGAGGAATTTTAATACGAGAACTGTAAATCTGAACATTGCTATATTCAAAACATTTTTTATAGAGCTTTCTTTTATTTGGCAGGGCCATTCTTCGAATATTAGGGATTCATGATACTAATTCGATGTATGATTTGTCTTTTCTTCATTGTGGTTGAGAAAAGAATACTAAAATATTGATAGATTTATAAAGGTTTGTAAATTTTATAAATCCTTATAAACAAATTTATAAAATTTTATAATTGCATTTATAAGGAGGAGAAAAGAAATGTACAATCTCATGAACAGTAGGAGATAAAACAAACATAGGGAAAACAGAGAATCTGAATAAGTAATTATCATCTCTCTCAGTCTCTTGTAAAGAACTTCTTTGCAAATAGGCTGAAATAAAAGTGTATGCTCAAACTATGATACATAGCTTCCATTCACATCACATAGAGGAGGATACAGCTGAAAAAAAAAATTAAAGCATTTTCTTCTTTTGAATCAATCTGAGCTAAAAATGAATGATCATTTTAGACTCTGGTGTATCTATTAGTAGTATTTGATATTAGCAACCCATTGATGATCATTTTGTTATTGTTTTTGAGTAAAAACTAGATTGTATAAATCATTTTAAAACCATATAAATCCTTTTAATCTTTTAAATTCAAAAGTAGAGACTAGATTTTGGAACTTTTATATAATGTTAATAGGAGAAAGAAGTGGTCTTAGGCTAATGGCCAGCGTCCTAGTGGACCGCCCCTGCGGCGGAAACATACCTCAATTTGAATAGCTTGATCTGATCCATGTACGAGTGATGAAGCATTGGTACATGTATCTAACTATTGTTAGATAATTATAGTTATTGCAATACCAGAACCGAAACAAATCTATTGAGCAGCCATTCGAGGTAATATTGGCTAACCGAAACCGAACCTCCTATTTTGGGTTCTTCGGGTTGAGTTTTTATGCCCATGGCTAATATAAACCCATATAAAACCTTATAAGGTCTTTTAAAACCATATAAATAATTTTAGTACAATCCTTTTAAAGTCTTATGAATCATTTACAACATTTTACCAATATGGTTTACAATGTTAGCTTTCATATTATAGTTGGTTATTTACTTAGTTGTCTATTGGATATTGGTAAATACTCGGCCGAAGCTACATTATTTGGATATTGGATGTTTTAATTGAATTTATATGGTTTTATATTATAGTTTTAAAACTATATAAAACCATATAAATCATTTTTAAACTATATAAAATCATATATATCCTTACCTTTGGTGCCCTTTGTGAAAGTCGAAACTCACACAATCAATTTTTGTCGAGACTTTTAGAGGGAACCGAAGTTTCTGGAAACACACAGTAGGAGACCCAAAGATGGTGGTTTATTATTTGTTCTTTAGAAAGCGATTGTGTACAAGATATTGCTAAGTGTTTCTTCCAGGGTAAAAATGTGTCCCTTCTATGAATGATTATGCTCATTATTTATACATGTTTCGTGTCCGAGAATCTCGAACATAATCTAGAATATTTTCTTTTCTCTTGCGCGGCCGCCAACTTAGGTTACTTCTTGAGATGGGTAACCTTGTTAGTATAATCAATAATCTGGGCTTTGAACTCGGCACGCAAGTTGATGAGAGGTTTGTATCTCGGCCCATTTGTTGATTTGATTAGTGTTTCGAGGTGAGCCGATCCGCAGCGGCCTCAGTTCGGTGGAAAGATGCCGTTACTTTGGGCTCGACTCGGCTTTCGTCCTCTCAAGGTAGAATTACCTTGGTGAGTCTTTTGTTCTTTTAGACGAGGCGAAAGGAGGAGTTTTTTATAGGACTGTCATGATTTGGCTTGGCCCTCCATACTCTTTTCTAATCGACATGCTTAATCTCGGGTAGACGAAAACCGACCCCAACACCCTTCGTGAGAAAACCCTATTATTTTACTTACAATCTAGTTTAAAAAAAAAGAAGTTCGAACTGGACATAAAGATTAAGCCCATTAACCTTTGTAATCAAATATTTAGCCCGCGTCCAATTGGCTCGCCCCACAGCAAACATTTTATTTTTTGGACAACAACGGACCAGCCCGCTAGAACCGCGATTCACGTTACAACAACGGACCGACGCAGCGTCTTCAAACACGTCGTTGTGAACCACGCCAATCAACGAGTTGGTATGTGATCATTACAACAATTCCTTAAACTATATATGAGATTTCTCATATAATCTCTATAGCAGTAATGTATTTTGTTTTTGTATTTTGTTTGTAGGGGTTTTCTAGTGTGGTAAATCATGCATCATAGGAGAGTTAAAGAGATTGGCTCAAGATTTCTCTAGGAAAACTACGACCAAGTTTGAATTCCACAAGGAAAACTTTTAATTTCAAGCTCAACAATCATTAATATTGTTTTAAACACAATATATATTGCATAAAACATTTAAACACAATATATATTGCATAAAACTTACGTAGCTCTGTTTGTAAATTATAACTATGATTTTATACACTCGGCCAAAACTACATTATTGGATATTGGGTGTTTTAATTGAATTTATATGGTTATATATGCTAGTTTTAAAACCATATAAATACTTTTAAAACCATATAAATCTTTTTAATCTTTGAAATTCAAAAGTAAAGACTAGATTTTGGAACTTTTATATAATATTAATAGGAGAAAGAAGAGGTCTTATAAATCAATTTTGATATTAGCAACCCATTGATGATCATTTTGTTCTTGTTTTTGAGTAAAAACTAGATTTTATAAATCCTTTTAAAACCATATAAATCTTTTTAATCCTTTAAATTCAAAAGTAGAGACTAGATTTTGGAACTTTTATATAACGTTAATCGAAGAAATTAGGCTAATGGCCCGCGTTCTGGTGGCCCTCCCCGCGGCGGAAATATACCTCAATATGAATAGCTTGAACCGATTCATGTACGAGTGATGAAACATTGATACGAGTATCTAACTATTGTTAGATAATTATAGTTATTGGAATACCAGAACCGAAACAAATCTGTTGAGGAGCCATTTGGGGTAATATTTGCTAACCGAAACCGAACCTCTTATTTCGGGTTCTTCGGGTTGGATTTTTATGCCCATGGCTAATATAAACCCATATAAAACCTTTTAAGGTCTTTTTTTTGTCAACAGTCTAGAGACCTATAACGGTTCGGAGATCCAAACCGGAGGTATCGAGTTTACATAAGTAATATCCACTGGGTAGACGCGAGCACTTCTTGCTAACTTGTTTGCCTTTGTGTTGTATGCGCGTGGGATGAGTGAGATTGAGAAAAAAGAAAACACCTCCTTACTCTTCACGAATTCCTCCAAGTGTAAAGAAAAAGCCGACCAATCTTCGGGTGTAGACACCATCTTCACCAACTCGGAGCAATCTGTTGCAAAAGCTATTTCCGTCTTATGGTTTACAGTCAAACAATGCATGGCCCAGATGAGTGCTTCCAATTCTGCATGTAGGGGGAGAGGCTTCTTCGTAGATTTCTTTCTCCCATAATTGTCCCTTCAAAACTTTCCTGAAAGCAGTGCCAACCTAATCCAGAAAAACTATCGGTCTCTTTCCAAGATCCATCGATAGTACACCGCCATCCTTCGTAAGTCGAAGACACCAGAGTAGGGGACAACGTTTTAGGTCTTTTAAAACCATATAAATAATTTTAGTACAATCATTTTAAAGTCTTATGAATCCCTTACAATATTTTACAAATATGGTTTACAATGTTAGCTTTCATATTATAGTTGGTTATCTACTTAGTTGTCTATTAGATATTGATAAATACTCGGCCGAAGCTACATTATTTGGATATTGGGTGTTTTAATTAAATTTATATGGTATTATATGATAGTTTTAAAACTATATAAAACTATATAAATCCTTTTAAAACTATATAAAACCATATAAATCCTTGCCTTTGGTGCTCTTAGTAAAAGTCGAAACTCACACAATCAATTTTTTGTCGAGACTTTTAGAGGGAACCGAAGTTTCTGAAAAAACACAGTAGGAGACCCAAAGATGGTGGTTTTATTATATGTTCTTTAGAAAGCGATTGCGTACAAGATATTGCTAAGTGTTTTTTCTAGGGTAAACGTGTCCCTTCTATGAATGACTATGCTCATTATTTATACATGTTTCGTGTCCAAGAATCTCGGATAGAATCTGGAATATTTCATTTTCTCTTGCGCGGCAGCCGACTTAGGTTACTTCTTGAGATGACAAGTAACCTTGTTAGGATAATCAATGATCTGTTTAAACTATTCATATATAAAGAAAACTCTTTCTTTAGCTATTCATTTTATAAAGATTTATAAATTTGTTTGTTGTTCTTTTCCAAAGTTTGCAGAGAGAAATGAACTCGATTACTTATATGTGTTTATGGATCAGAAACAACAAACCTTTATTTATAAGACTTTATACAGTTTTGTAAAGACATCATTGTTACGACTTTGTACAGAGCTATATAATAGACTTTTGAAACGTTTTAAATTGTTCACATAAGTTATGGATTTTTGGTGAAACTTCCACACCAACATCTTGTTATATCTTTATAGAACTATATAAATTCTTTTAAAATTATATAAAGCCATATAAATCTTTATAAAACAATATAAATCCATAAAAGCTTCGACGTCCAAGAATTTCGAACCCTCACAGGGAAACCTCATACACTTAGCAGACACACGCCTTATCTTCGACTTTCCGAAGCTGACTCATATTGCTGGAGGATTAAGGCGAGCGCGCTGCAATTTTACGTGTTTGATTTGCAAAAAAATATTGTATCGTCAGCAAACAAGAGGTGATTCACTTGGTGACTATTGTGTGCTACACGTGGTATGATCATGGGATCACCCGAGATGACCCAAGTGACTTGTTCTGCACAAACGACGTATGTGATCAACTTGTCTATCCTAACGACCACTTGGACTACATTCTCACCTCATCTAGAGCACTCCTCGGAGTTGAATCAATCCAATCCGAGTTCAGGTAAAGAAGTTATTCAACTTTCAATTCAGGCGAATTCAAGTTTACGCGATTTGGACCTACGCGCGTTCAATAGAGGTTTTCGACCAAACCAGAAGAAGTTAAGCTATGAACCAAATTATTCTGGACTCTTGGTTCATCAGAGAAGCTGGAAAAATTGGAATCATCTCAAAACCGGTTCAGACGTAAAATATATGAATTTTACAATTCAATAGATCTGCTTCAGGCCCTATTGCGTAACTGAGCCAAAGATTGTATCGCCCAGCCCGACTCAAGTACGATCTCTCTACGAAACCAATTGGAGAATTTTAATGGATCTCATGTGTTTCCAACAAGACCAATATCGGAGCAAATGGATGTCGGATCACAAAGATACTCCCCAGTTTCCTAAGTGTGTTGAACTAGTGCTATGCTTGAAGAATGCTCGGCCCACTTGGTTTGGAAGCTATCAAACTTATGTTTGGCATCCATGATACATTTCTAAGCCCAATAAAAAGTTCAAATTCGTGGCCCCAAGAAGAATAAACAAGAGGAAGAGCAAGAGTCATATTAGTTTTAATATTCGGTCATTTTTGAGGAGAGTTATTGTTCTCTCTCTCCTTCATGCAACTCTTTTGTTTTTCTTTATGATCCCTTGTAATCCAGCCACGAAAATCATTCATCTTTTATTAAACAAATCTTTTAGAGAATTCTCTCTTTTGTTCCTTTGGAACTTTCGAATTCCTTGGTGGATAGCCAACGATTTCAATCGTTTTCTTTGGTGGTTAGCCAACGAAAACAAATCGGTCTCTAGGTGGTTAGCCTCTAGATCACCCCGATTCTTTGGTGGTTAGCCAACGAGTCACAACCGATCCTTAGGTGGTTAGCGAACAGATCAAAACCTGGTTTACCGAGTGCCGTTCATAGCTCTCGACGCAGCCATTCATTCCGCCACCTTGTTCATCAAGGATTATCCAACTTCTACCGATCTCGAGTGTGCAATCTTAGGGAAATCGTATCAACACGAATGCCTTCCAAAGAGCCATTCTCTTGGGCTTTACGACATAACCCAGATAAAACCTCTGTGCACAAGATGAAAAGGTACGAAGAAAGCGGGTCGTCATGTCTTATGCCTCAGGAAGGGAGGACTTTCCCATGAGGGCCTCCGTTGATCAAGAAAGAGTATGAGAATTTTGAACCCTCACGGGGAAACCCCATACATTTAGCAAACACACACCTTAACCACTCGGCCAAAGGAACCCTTTTGGAAACCATTCTAGTATAAACCATATAAATCAGTTTCGAATTTATAAACATTTTTGTAAGTCTTTTAAAACCATATAAAACCATTATTGTTACTGGTATTAACAAAGCACAAAGCTTTATAATGGATTTTATAAACATTTTAAATTGATCACATTACTGATCGGTTGTTGGTGAAACTTCCACTTAGACTTCTTGCTAAATATTTATATAACGATATAAATCTTTTTAAAACCATATCAATCTATATAAACCTTATGGATTTTTGGTGAAACTTCCTCTATACATCTTGTTAAATCTTTAAAACCCCATATAATTTTCTTAAAAACCATATAAATCTTGTTAAATCTTTATAAAACCATATAAATCTTGTTAAACCTATATAAATCTCAATAGTATTAACGTATTTATAGGGTCATATAAATTAGTTTATATAAGTTTACAATTTTGTTAATACTAAAAAGTTTTTATAATTTTGTTAACAATAAATGGAGCCAGATCAAGCATAAGAATTGTAATCAAACCAAAAAGTATACTCTCTAATGTTGCTACTAGGTGAACCTCCATCATATTTATGCTCACTTGCCATGGATGATGAATGTTTCTTTTTAAACTTAGCAACTAAATCTTTCGGTTCTTTTAGTAACATCTTGGTTAGCTCCTCAATCACCAATAAAAGGGTTCCATTGTCACAGCTACAATCCTTCTTAATTCTTTGAGAAGAATGGAGGAGAAATGACTTGACAAGGTGCACGCCTTTGCTTGATTTTACTGGGAAGACTAGCAAAGAAATTCTCTACTGAAGTGGTTATCTCTTCATGTGTTCCACTCTCAGCAACAAATTCTCTGCAGATTCACTTAAGGACCATATAAGCCCTGCAACATATATCTTTAAGTACGGGCCAACTATCTTCAAACCCATACACATTATGATCAATATCAACATCAAGTTCGGAAAGTCAGGTTTCTATAAATCTCCTATTGAGAACTCTTCATTCGCTAGTCAACTCTAGTTTCAATACATGAAATGAAGTTTATCTCAGAGTTTGATTTTGAATATAGGATAAGATTTCGAGTTCGAGGTCTCAAGATATAACATGAGAAGAGTATAATTGTTTTACCATCTCATTTCAGGGATTCTTACAAAATTCCACTCAAAGCCGTAATAATTGTTTTATATTTGAATCTCTGAAATATATAGTATTAAAAATAATTAAGAAATTAAATAATAAATAACCTCTTTAATGTAAAATATATTTTTCATATTCTAATCAATAATTTTAAAAGACTATTATATCATTTCCTATTTCAATTATTCCTTGTTATTTGTAATGACATTTCATGTAATAACTTACAAAACAAAGTTCATTTTTTAAAATATCTTCTTAAATAATATTATAGAAATTCATATTCATTTTATTCAATGTATTCTTTTAAGTGGTTTCCAATTACACCGAAAATTGTTTCTTTGACATCAACCAGAATAGCGATGAAAACCATAATATTACCACTTGTTTTGAAGTTATATACGACCCAAGTTATCGATATTCCACATATTTTAGTATAAAATGCCGAATCTATTTTCAAAGCTGTTTGGCAATCTTTTAAATCTTAAAATACGGAGATGTATTCGTTAAATCGGAATATCTAAAGGCTGATTCCGAATTTCAAAGAGATTATGGACTGAAAGTTTGGAAATCCCACCAAATTAACAAAAAAAAAACTATTAAAATTGACCAAATCGCTTTTGCTTTCTTTTCATAGAAAAACATAATATATAAGAGTAAATTACAAGTTGATTGATATATATTTAATTAACTAAGAAAATGACATATTCATGGAAAAAGGATTGATTTATGCGGAATTCATGCTTGGTATGCTAGTTGTAGACTTGTAATACACTTCAAATATAACTCATGTAATTTACCGTACGCTTATCAATAAAAAAATCTTTGATGTTGATTTCTAATTTGTCATTATCTAAATTTAATAATTCCTTGCACAAATTAGCAAGAAACAATCTTTCGAGATGGACACGTGCCTGGTAGTATCGACTTTGCATGGCGTTTGACTATGTGAATGTTCCAAGTAGTTTTGGCTTTGCTTGGGGTATTTTCAGAACCTTAAATTATTCTTATAAATGTAAATCTTCTTGTCTTATAAATTAAGCTAAATGAAATCACATATAAGAATTATCCAGAAAACAGTTTGAAGATTATCTAGCTTTGTAATAGAGACAACAATTAAATCTTTCACATATATAGATTTTTATTATACTGTTTCCAACATTTACTTTTGAGAAAAACAAAGCCGATCCTGAAATTTCAAATACTAGAAACGAGAAAAAAAATTGACCACTTTATTGGAACAAATGGAAAAAACAAAAATTTAATGAGATGTTTTGAATACTCGAATCCAGCAGCATGACAAATAATCAATATTCAAAATTGTGCTAGGTGCTAGTAGAGCGGTCGGATCAGACCTAACACATAGCCAAAAAATTGGGGATTAGTTTTTAAGTTTTTTAATTTAATTAATGTTAAATAATAATTATATAATGTTAAATATAAATTATTATATAGAAAAAACTATTAATAATTTTTTTATTAAAGTAAATCTATAAAATTTATCATGATTCAGAATTTTGTATGTATATTGTATAAATATTCATATTATTATAGAATAGTGTTGTTACAAACTTACAAATTACAATGAAAAATACTAAATTGAAAAGTACTAACTTTTCCCCCTCATCACGAGACGAAACAAATACAAATGAAAAAAATGATAAAAGATAAACAAAAAAAACTAAAGTCCCACATCGACAACTCAAGAAAGGCGCCTAATCACATTATGCGGTCAAAAAACTGTTTACCGATTAGTTAGTCCGATTTGGTAAAAATCGCAGTGGTTGAGCTCTGATGAGTGCTTAAACAACTGCTTAGGCGACTAGACGGTCGCTTTTAGAACATGGAAAATAATTGACTGTTTGAACCACCCAAAATAACTTTTAGAAATAGTTTATTTATAATTTAAAAAAATTATTATTATTAAAATTATAAAAATCAAACCGTCCGTACGGTTTGTATCTGTCTTATTTCAGTTTTTAACCGTTCATTGTAAACAGCTCGTTTGAACCGTCCATCGAAATGATAACGAACGATTGACCAGTCTTTATTATTTTCAGTTAATCCTGATCGTCCATTCAAATTTCGTGTGACGTGTCTTTCCTTGGTAACTTTGTCCAACGTCTTTTAACAAGAATGAAAAAAAAGATGAAAAGAGCGGGGTGAAAAAGTGATATATCTACAGAGAATCGGTTTTAAGAGAAAGAAGAGAGAGAGTGTATAGTGAGAAGTTAAAGCAACGGAGCTATAACAAAAAGGGCGAGAGAGAAAAAAAACACAGAAACTCTGGTGGATTTAGTTTCTTCTACGGGTGATTTAATTCACTGTGGAGTAGGAACATTAAGACCAGAAAGGATGAGAAGTTTAGACGTCGGAGACACTGTGATTAATGGTTCATGGATAGATATAGTTGACAATTTGGAGCTGAGCATCGTGGTCAGGTTTGAAAACCGTATAGTTGGTACGTACTCAATTCCTGATCCGAAGGATGATTTCATTCCCATTACACCAACGATCTGGAGAAGGCAATTGAGAAACTATACTATAGGGGCCAAGCTTTCTGGTATTCTGGCGACCTTGCCATGAAAAAGGCAATGTGATAAACCAAAAGGTGAAATATGTTACTATGAGATGGATAGGTACGTCTGTGTCTGGAACAGAGGAACCACCTCATCTCCTTAGGGCAAGGCAGGTGAGAAGGTTAACAAATTCTGTGTTTGGTCAAAAACATTGGGAAGTTGGTATGCGATGCAATCTGAGGGGATAAGACTTTTTTATTGTTAACCTCCATAGAATGGTTAGGGTCAAATGGCAAGAGGGTGTGGTTGAACAAGTGGATAGCAGAGAAGTGGTTAATGAGGCGTGTAAAGATGCTACCTTGTTCAGTGGTTTTTTTTTTGTCTCGAAACAGTGGCAATTAATGAACATAGGATTTGTGAAGAAGGTAATAAATGGAGATGCTTTGGTGGAATGGCTTAATGATGATGACCAACCAAACCAGCTTGAGCATGTGAATGTAGATGAGCTAACGCGTGGCCTAGACTACCACTTTGATTTTGGGGGTATTGTATACCGGAAAAATGTCATTTTCCCAGTCTTTGGAATGGTCATCAATCTAGATGATGGCCGCATCCAAGTTGGCTGGGAAGATAATACAATATCGATAGTTGGCCTTGAAGAAGTTGCAGGTTTCTCACATAACTTAGTTGATGAAGATGACCCTGAAGAAGTTCATTACGAAGATGATGAAGATGATTCTTCTAATGATGGATTTGATCAAGAAGATAATGTTGGATTTGATCATATTGATGATTCTTCTTCTGATGATGGTGGCTCAATGGGGGGGGGGGGGTGGTGGGGAAGTCGTAGACGAGGCGTAAGCAAACCCTTTCTCCTTGAGGATATTTCGTATCAACTTTACATTGATTTCGTTGCCACTTTTGATTGGAGAACTCCCAAGGAATTTAACATGCTTAGGCGTATGTATGGAAATGTCTATGAAACGTTGTTGAACGTTACAAGAATGTCAGGAAATGCTGGAAACAATGTAGATCCGATGGTGGGTGCTACTCCAAATGCCTCTCAA
This sequence comes from Eutrema japonicum, assembly GCA_030161315.1. NCBI lineage: Eukaryota > Viridiplantae > Streptophyta > Magnoliopsida > Brassicales > Brassicaceae > Eutrema > Eutrema japonicum. The sequence continues at coordinate 3,456,312 of BSQW01000010.1, read as the reverse complement.
ATAAACCAGCTTTTACAAAATACAGCCATGTTAGAGATGATGCAAAGCTAAATTTCCAATCCACAATATGATCAGGTAACGTCTAGATTAATATAATTTAGGCTTTGTTGTTTATTGATAACATATTTTTTTTTAATATTATCTTTCAATTCCAGGTCATAAGTCTCAACCCACAACTCCCAAGCATGATGCAGGACCAAGTCTTTTCGACGTCTAAACTTCTCATCTTTTCTATTCCTACTTTCCCTATTCCATGGTGAATTATATCACCCGTAGAAGAAGCTAAATTCACAAGAGTTTCTACGACAAACTCCATATCTTTTAGATAAATGAAAACAAACTCCAAGAATTTCGACAGGATGAACTACTCCTTTTGGCGAGAAACTTCGTCAACAGTGAAAGAGTCTCCTTAGTAACAGAGAGAGAAGATATGTGTTATCGTTGGCGTAGAAACTCTGGTGGATTTAGGTCTTTCTACGGGTGATATAATTCACCGTGGAATAGGAACATTAGGACTAGAAATGATGAGAAATTTAGACTTCGGAGACACTGTGATTAATGGTTCATGGGTAGGTATAGTTGGCGATTTGGAACTGAGCATCGTGGTCAGGTTTGAAAACCGTATAGTTGGTACGTACTCAATTCCTGATCCGAAGGATGATTTCATTCCAATTTATACCAACGCTGTGGAGAAGGCAATTGAGAAACCCTACTATAGGGCCAAGCTTTCTGGGATTCTGGCGACCTTGCCATAAAAAAGGTAATGTGATAAACCAAAAGGTGAAATATGTTACTGTGAGATGGATCGGTACGTCTGTGTCTGGAACAAAGGAACCACCTCATGTCCTTAGGGCAAGGCAGGTGAGAAGGTTAACACATTCTGTGTTTGGTCAAGAAAATTGGGAAGTTGGTATGCGATGCAATCTGAGGAGATAAGACTTTTTGATTGTTAACCTCCGTAGGATGGTTAGGGTCAAATGGCAAGAGGGTGTGGTTGAACAAGTGGATAGCAGAAAAGTGGTTGACGAGGCGTGTAAAGATGCTACATTGTTCAGTGGTTTTTTTGTCTTGAAACAGTGGCAATTAATGAACATAGGATTTGTGAAGAAGGTAATAAATATAGATGCTTTGGTTGGATCGCTTAATGATGATGACCAACCAAACCAGCTTGAGCATGTGAATGTAGATGAGCTAACGCGTGTCCTAGACTACCACTTTGATTTTGGGGGTATTGTATACCGAAAAATGCCATTTTCTCAGTCTTTGGAATGGTCATCGATCTAGTTGATGGCCGCATCCAAGTTGGCTGGGAAGATAATACAATATCGATAGTTGGCCTTGAAGAAGTTGCAGGTTTCTCACATGACTTAGTTGATGAAGATGACCCTGAAGAAGTTCATTACGAAGATGATGAAGATGATTCTTCTGATGATGGATTTGATCAAGAAGATAATGTTGGATTTGATCATATTGATGATTCTTCTTCTGTTGATGGTGGCTCCGATGGGGATGGGGAAGTCGTAGACGAGGCGTAAGCAAGCCCTTTCTCCTTGAGGATATTTCGTATCAACTTTACATTGGTTTTGTTGTCACTTTTGATTGGAGAACTCCTGAGGGATTTAACATGCTTAGGCGTATGTATGGAAATGTCCATGAACAGTTGTTGAACGTTACAACAATGTCAGGAAATGCATGAAACAATGTAGATCCGATGGTGTGTGCTACTCCAAATGCCTCTCAAATAAACAAGTTTTTACAAAATCCAGCCATGTTAGAGATGATGCAAAGCTTAATTTCCAATCCACAATATGATCAGGTAACGTCTGGATTAATATAATGTTTTTTATTGATAACATGTTTTTTTTTAATATTATCTTTCAATTCCAGGTCATGAGTCTCAACCCACAACTCCCAAGAATGATGAAGGACCAAGTCTCTTCAGCCTACCCATGAACCATTAATCACAGTGTCTCCGACGTCTAAACTTCTCGTCTTTTCTAGTCCTACTGTTCCTATTCCATGGTGAATTATATCACCCGTAGAAGAAGCTAAATCCACCGGAATTTCTTCAACAAACTCCAAATCTTTCATATAGATGAAAAAAAACTCGAAGAATTTTGAGAGGATGAACTACTCTTTTTGGCGAGAAACTTCGTCCACATTGAAAAAGTCTCCTTTGTAACATAGAGAGAAGATATGTGTTATCATTGGCGTAGAAACTCTGTTGGATTTAGTTTCTTCTACGGGTGATATAATTCACCGTGGAATAGGAACATTAGGACTAGAAAGGATGATAAGTTTAGACGTCGGAGACACTGTGATTAATGGTTCATGGGTATGTATAGTTGATGATTTGGAACTGAGCATCGTGGTCAGGTTTGAAAACCGTATAGTTGGTACGTACTCAATTCCTGATCCGAAGGATGATTTCTTTCCCATTTACACCAACGATGTGGAGAAGGCAATTGAGAAACCCTACTATAGGGGCCAAGCTTTCTGGTATTCTGACGACCTTGCAATGAAAAAGGCAATGTGATAGAGCAAAAGGTGAAATATGTTACTGTGATATGGATCGGTACGTCTGTACCTAGAACAGAGGAACCACCTCATGCCCTTAGGGCAAGACAGGTGAGAAGGTTAACACATTCTGTGTTTGGTCAAGAAAATTGGGAAGTTGGTATGCGATGCAATCTGAGGGGATAAGACTTTTTAATTGTTAACCTCCGTAGGTTAGTTAGGGTCAAATGGCAAGAGGGTGTGGTTGAACAAGTGGATAGTAGAGAAGTGGTTGACGAGGCGTGTAAAGATGCCACCTTGTTCAGTGGTTTTTTTTTTCTCGAAACAATGGCAATTAATGAACATAGGATTTGTGAAGAAGATCATAAATGGATATGTTTTGGTGGAATGGCTTAATGATGATGACCAAAAAAACCAGCTTGAGCATGTGAATGTAGATGAGCTAACGCGTGGCCTAGACTACCACTTTGATTTTGGGGATATTGTGTACCGGAAAAATGCCATTTTCCCAGTCTTTGGAATGGTCATCTTTCTAGATGATGGCCGTATGCATCCAAGTTGGCTGGGAAGATAATACAATATCGATAGCTGGTCTTGAAGAAGTTGCAGGTTTCTCACATGACTTAGTTGATGAAGTTGACCCAGAAGAAGTTCATTACGAAGATGATGAAGATGATTCTTCTGACGATGGATTTAATCAAGAAGATAATGTTGGATTTGATATTATTGATGATTCTTCTGATGATGATGGTGGCTCCGATGGGGGTGGGGAAGTCGTAGACGAGGCATAAGCAAGCCCTTTCTCCTTGTGGATATTCTGTATCAACTTTACCTTGATTTCGTTGCCACTTTTGATTGGAAAACTCCCGAGTGATTTAACATGCTTAGGCGTATGTATGAAAATGTCCATGAACCGTTGTTGAACGTTACAACAATGTCAAGAAATGCTGGAAACAATGTAGATCTGATGGTGGGTGCTACTCCAAATGCCTCTCAAATAAACCAGCTTTTACAAAATCCAGCCATGTTAGAGATGATGCAAAGCTTAATTTCCAATCCACAATATGATCAGGTAACGTCTGGATTAATACAATGTAGACTTTGTTGTTTATTGATAAATTTTTTTTTTTTAAATATTATCTTTCAATTCCAGGTCATGAGTCTCAACCCACAACTCCCAAGCATGATGCAGGACCAAGTCTCTTCAGCCTACCCATGAACCATTAATCACAGTGTCTCCGATGTCTAAACTTTTCATCTTTTCTAGTCCTACTGTTCCTATTTCACGGTTGATTTATATCACCCGTAGAAGAAGTTAAATCCACCAGAGTTTCTACGACAAACTCCATATCTTTCAGATATATGAAAACAAACTTGAAGAATTTCGAGAGGATGAACTACTCTTTTTGGCGAGAAATTTCGTCAACAGTGAAAGAGTCTCCTTTGTAACAGAGAGAGAAGATATGTGTTATTGTTGGCGTAGAAACTTTGGTGGATTTAGTTTCTTCTACGGGTGATATAATTCACCGTGGAATAGAAACATTAGGACTATAAAGGATGAGAAGTTTAGACTTCGCAGACACTGTGATTAATGGTTCATGGGTAGGTATAGTTGACTATTTGGAACTGAGCATCGTGGACAGGTTTGAAAATCGTATAGTTGGTACGTACTCAATTACTGATCCGAAGGATGATTTCATTCCCATTTATACCAACGCTGTGGAGAAGACAATTGAGAAACCCTACTATAGAGGCCAAGCTTTCTGGGATTCTGGTGACCTTGCCATAAAAAAGGCAATGTGATAAACCAAAAGGTGAAATCTGTTACTGTGAGATGGATCGGTAAGTCTGTGTCTGGAACAGAGGAATCACCTCATGTTCTTAGGGCAAGGCAGGTGAGAAGGTTAACACATTCTGTGTTTGGTCAAGAAAATTGGGAAGTTGGTATGCGATGCAATCTGAGGGGATAAGACTTTTTGATTGTTAACCTCCATAGGATGGTTAGGGTCAAATGGCAAAAGGGTGTGGTTGAACAAGTGGATAGTAGATAAGTGGTTGATGAGGCGTGTAAAGATGCTACCTTGTTCAGTGGTTTTTTTGTCTCGGAACAGTGGTAATTAATGAATATAGGATTTGAGAAGAGGGTAATAAATGGAAATGCTTTGGTGGAATGGCTTAATGATGATGACCAACCAAACCAGCTTGAGCATGTGAATGTAGATGAGCTAACGCGTGGCCTAGACTACCACTTTGATTTTGGGGATATTGTGTACCGGAAAAATACCATTTTCCCAGTCTTTGGAATGGTCATCGGTCTAGATGATGGCCGCATCCAAGCTGGCTGGGAAGATAATACAATATCGATAGTGGCCTTGAAGAAGTTGCAGATTTCTCACAAGACTTAGTTGATGAAGATGACCCTGAAGAAGTTCATTACGAAGATGATGAAGATGATTCTTCTGACGATGGATTAGATCAAGAAAATAATGTTGGATTTGATCAAGAAGATAATGTTGGATTTGATGAAGAAGATAATGTTGGATTTGATATTATTGATGATTCTTCTTCTGATGATGGTTGCTCCGATGGGGGTGGGGAAGTCGTAGATGAGGCATAAGCGAGGCCTTTCTCCTTGTGGATATTTCGTATCAACTTTACCTTGATATTGTTGCCACTTTTGATTGGAGAACTCACGAGGGATTTAACATGTTTAGGCGTATGTATGGAAATGTCTATGAACCGTTGTTGAACGTTACAACAATGTCAGGAAATGCTGGAAACAATGTAGATCCGATGGTGGGTGCTACTCCAAATGCACTCAAATAAACCAGCTTTTACAAAATCCAGCCATGTAACAGATGATGCAAAGCTTAATTTTTAATCCACAATATGATCAGGTAACGTTTGGATTAATATAATGTAGGCTTTGTTGTTTATTGATAACATGTTTTTTTTTTTAATATTATCTTTCAATTCCAGGTCATGAGTCTCAACCCACAACTCCCAAGCATGATACAAAACCAAGTCTCTTCACCCTACCCAGGAACCATTAATCACAGTGTCTCCGACGTCTAAACTTCTCATCTTTTCTAGTCCTACTGTTCCTATTCCACGGTGAATTATATCACCTGTAGAAGAAGCTAAATATACCAGAGTTTCTTCGACAAACTTCAAATCTTTCAGATAGATGAAAACAAACTCGAAGAATTTTGAGAGGATTAACTACTCCTTTTGGCGAGAAACTTCGTCCACAGTGAAAGAGTCTCCTTTGTAACAGAGAGAGAAGATATGTGTTATCATTGGCGTAGAAACTCCGGTGGATTTAGTTTCTTCTACGGGTGATATAATTCACCGTGGAATAGGAACATTAGGACTAGAAAGGATGATAAGTTTAGACGTCGGAGACACTGTGATTAATGGTTCATGGGTATGTATAGTTGACCATTTGGAACTGAGCATCGTGGTCAGGTTTGAAAACCGTATAGTTGGTATGTACTCAATTCCTGATCCGAAGGATGATTTCATTCCCATTTACACCAACGCTGTGGAGAAGACAATTGAGAAACCCTACTATAGGGGCCAAGCTTTATGGTATTCTGACGACCTTGCAATGGAAAAAAGGCAATGTGATAAAGCAAAAGGTGAAATATATTACTGTGATATGGATCGGTATGTCTGTGCCTGGAACAGAGGAACCACCTCATGTCCTTAGGGCAAGGCAGGTGAGAAGGTTAACACATTCTGTGTTTGGTCAAGAAAATTGGGAAGTTGGTATGCGATGCAATATGAGGGGATAAGACTTTTTGATTGTTAACTTTCGTAGGTTGGTTAGGGTCAAATGGCAAGAGGGTGTAGTTGAACAAGTGGATAGTAGAGAAGTGGTTGACGAGGCGTGTAAAGATCCTACCTTGTTCAATGGCTTTTTTTTTTCTCTAAACAATGGCAATTAGTGAACATAGGATTTGTGAAGAAGATAATAAATGGATATGTTTTGGTGGAATGGCTTAATGATGATGACCAACAAAACCAGCTTGAGTATGTGAATGTAGATGAGCTAACGCGTGGCCTAGACTACCACTTTGATTTTGGGGATATTGTGTACCGAAAAAATGCCATTTTCCCAGTCTTTGGAATGGTCATCTTTCTAGATGATGGCCGCATGCATCCAAGTTGGCTGGGAAGATAATACAATATCGATAGTTGGCCTTGAAGAAGTTGCAGGTTTCTTACATGACTTAGTTGATGAAGTTGACCCAGAAGAAGTTCATTACGAAGATGATGAAGATGATTCTTCTAACGATGGATTTAATCAAGAAGATAATGTTGGATTTGATATTATTGATGATTCTTCTTCTGATGATGGTGGCTCCAATGGGGGTGGGGAAGTCGTAGACGAGGCATAAGCAAGCCCTTTCTCCTTGTGGATATTCTGTATCAACTTTACCTTGATTTCGTTGCCACTTTTGATTGGAAAACTCCCGAGTGATTTAACATGCTTAGGCGTATGTATGAAAATGTCCATGAACCGTTGTTGAACGTTACAACAATGTCAAGAAATGCTGGAAACAATGTAGATCTGATGGTGGGTGCTACTCCAAATGCCTCTCAAATAAACCAGCTTTTACAAAATCCAGCCATGTTAGAGATGATGCAAAGCTTAATTTCCAATCCACAATATGATTAGGTAACGTCTGGATTAATACAATGTAGGCTTTGTTGTTTATTGATAAAAAATTTTTTTTAATATTATCTTTCAATTCCAGGTCATAAGTCTCAACCCACAACTCCCAAGCATGATGCAGAACCAAGTCTCTTCAGCCTACCCATGAACCATTAATCACAGTGTCTCCAACGTCTAAACTTTTCATCTTTTCTAGTCCTACTGTTCCTATTCCACGGTTGAATTATATCACTCGTAGAAGAAGTTAAATCCACCAGAGTTTCTACGACAAACTCCATATCTTTCAGATATATGAAAACAAACTTGAAGAATTTCGAGAGGATGAACTACTCCTTTTGGCGAGAAACTTCGTCAACAGTGAAAGAGTCTCCTTTGTAACAGAGAGAGAAGATATGTGTTATTGTTGGCGTAGAAACTCTGGTGGATTTAGTTTCTTCTACGGGTGATATAATTCACCGTGGAATAGAAACAATAGGACTATAAAGGATGAGAAGTTTAGACTATGCAGACACTGTGATTAATGGTTCATGGGTAGGTATAGTTGACGATTTGGAACTGAGCATCGTGGTCAGGTTTGAAAACCGTATAGTTGGTACGTACTCAATTCCTGATCCGAAGGATGATTTAATTACCATTTATACCAACGCTGTGGAGAAGACAATTGAGAAACCATACTATAGGGGCCAAGCTTTCTGGGATTCTGGCGACCTTGCCATAAAAAAGGCAATGTGATAAACCAAAAGGTGAAATCTGTTACTGTGAGATGGATCGGTACGTCTGTGTCTGGAACAGAGGAACCACCTCATGTTCTTAAGGCAAGGCAGGTGAGAAAGTTAACACATTCTGTGTTTGGTCAAGAAAATTGGGAAGTTGGTATGCGATGCAATCTGAGGGGATAAGACTTTTTGATTGTTAACCTCCGTAGGATGGTTAGGGTCAAATGGCAAGAGGGTGTGGTTGAACAAGTGGATAGCAGAGAAGTGGTTGATGAGGCGTGTAAAGATGCTACATTGTTCAGTGGTTTTTTTTGTCTCGAAACAGTGGTAATTAATGAATATAGGATTTGAGAAGAGGGTAATAAATGGAAATGCTTTGGTGGAATGGCTTAATGATTATGACCAACCAAACCAGGTTGAGCATGTGAATGTAGATGAGCTAACGCGTGGCCTAGACTACCGCTTTGATTTTGGGGGTATTGTATACCGAAAAAATGCCATTTTCCCAGTCTTTGGAATGGTCATCGATCTAGATGAAGACCGGATCCAAGTTGGCTGGAAAGATAATACAATATCGATATTTGGCCTTGAAGAAGTTGCAGGTTTCTCACATGACTTAGTTGATGAAGATGACTGAAGGAACCAGAATTCGCACATATCGTAGATCGGCGAATTCAGTTTAGGGTGTAGGAGAATAATTTTTATTAGATTCATAGCTGAGCCCGTGAAGGCTGCCTACGTACCCTTTGAAGGGATCAAGCCAAAACGTAGTTTTTGTTACATAGGATGTTTCTGTCTAAGTTCTCTCTTGAGAGATTGTGAGATTGTGAGATTGTGAGATTGTGAGATTGTGAGATTGTGAGATTGTGAGATTGTGAGATTGTGAGATGATTATTATGAATAGTGGTTCCCCTATTTATAAGTCTTGAAGTCCTTAGCTCTTACTTTTCCTTCTTGACTTTGTATTGGCAATTGTCATTTTTCCTTTAAGCCGATAAAGATAATCTCCTTTCTTTCCGGGATTTGCCTTTTTCCAATAAAAGGAAATCTTCTTTTTATCAAATAAAAGGAAACTTCCTTTATTTTCGTCGACCGGTCTTGATGGGCCTTGAAGTCGATTGTTGGGTTGATTTAAACTCAAATCGGGTTAAACCGGGGGAGTGCTAAATCCCCCTCTAACAATTAGCCCCCCCCCCCCTCAGTTCGGCGAATGAGTGTTCGAGTTCGGTGGATTTCTTTGGAGAATTCCTTAGCCCGATTGGAGTTGAAATCAGCATCTGGTCGAATTTCTTTTTCGGCTTTTTCTTGTAAAAATTACTAAAGACGAGAGATTGAACTTGAGGCTGAGCTCGGTGTTTGTTAGTTAAGTGCGAGGTCGGCCTCGGCTTTTTCAAGTTCGGTTTCGATAGTTCGTGCGAGATTGCGAGGTCGGCGAGGTGTGATTGCGAGCTGCCCAATTTTTAGATCGGTGAGTTACGATTACAAGTTGCCGTACTGCGAGGTCAGCGAGCTGTGCGGTCGGAGAACTGCGATCGTGAGTTTGGCGAGCAGGAGGTCGGCGAGCTGTGGTCGTGAGTTAGGTAGGGCTGCGAGATTGGCGAACTGTGACTGCGCGATGAGTAAGTTGCGACTGAGCTACCTAACTGTTAGACCGACGAGCTGCGACCGCTAGCTACTTTACTGTCGGATCGTCGAGCTACGACCATGAGCTGCCTTACTGCGAAGTAGGCGATATGTCTGTTTGAGAGGTAAGCAGACGTCTCCCTTTTTGTTGACCGTGGTTTGGCGTTTTAAAGGAATAGATCCGGTGATATAATCTGAAAAGAAAAAATCTTCGAATAATAAATTAGAATTTTTTTATAAGGGATACCTGAATTTTAGAGAGTTCGGTAGACGAGCTACGATCGGTAAGTGATGATATCGGTGAACGTTCGTTTTTTTTTTGAATCTTGACTTTTCTTCGCCAGTTCGGTTTTGTCGCAGGTCGGGGTAAGAGTGAGTGAGGTCAGCGTCGTGTGCTTCGTGGTTGGCATGCATGTTGTTTGGCATGCAAGTTACGATCGTCATGGTTGTCTTTCGTTTCGTTTTCTCATGTTGGTCGTCTCCTCTTCACGTGGTCGTCATGTTGCATGGTGGTGCATACACATTGTGATCGTGCACGTTGCTCCTCATGTGCTTGTCACGAACTCGTTTTCTTGATGAGTTCGTCATCCTCCACGAGCTCGGTCTCGGTAATGTTGTCTTTCTTAGGTTCATGCTCGGCCCAACTCTTTCTTATAGTTGTGATCACGAGCTCGTTCCGCCATGGATGTGAATGAGCTCATCTTCGCTGTGATCGTGATTCTTGGTTGAGAAAGTGAGGTTGTGTGACGAGCTCGGTCCTCCGCATCTTGATGTGTTATTGTCCTTTTTATTATGGTCCTCCTCGTTACCGTTAGCTCTCTTGGTTTGTTGGTCGTATGAGAACGTGATCTCTCATGTTCGGCGTGTCTAGTTCGGTACGTCTTCATGGTCGGCACGTCTTCATACTCGGCATGTGCCATGTTCGGCATGTGTTCCTTGGCGAGTTCAGCACGTTCGGCGCGTACCGCGAGTTCGGCGTGTACCGCGAGTTCGGCGTGGTCTCATGTTCGTCTTGACCATGAATAGGCTCATGATCTCTTTATCGTGATCGTGAGTTCGGCGTGTGTGAACTCGGTGTTTGTGGGCTCATGGGAGTGAGCTCGGCATGTCGTGTTCGGAAACTCGTTCTTCTCTGCAACGTAGTTCGTCTCAGTGATTTTTTTTTTTTTTTTTTTGATCTCAGTTTGAAAATTGTGGTAAGATCGGAAGCCAATGTCAGTGATTGGAGAATTGTTGAACATGACGAGAAGAGTCAGAGACTTTGTCGGATTTCTAGGGTTTTAAAATAATTCTCCATAAATCCTCAATTTTCTTGCGCCCTCCTTCTAGCGCCAATTGAAGGAACCAGAATTCGCACATATCGTAGATCGGCGAATTCAGTTAAGAGTTTAGGAGAATTATTTTTATTAGAATCATAGTTGAGCCCGTGAAGGCTACCTACGTACCCTTTGAAGGGATCAAGCCAAAACGTAGTTCTTGTTACAAATGATGTTTCTGTCTAAGTTCTCTCTTGAGAGATTGTGAGATGATTATTATGAATAGGGGTTCCCCTATTTATAAGTCTTGAAGTCCTTAGCTCTTACTTTTCCTTCTTGACTTTGTATTGGCAATTGCCATTTTTCCTTTAAGCCGATAAAGATAATCTCATTTCTTTCTGGGATTTGCCTTTTTCCAATAAAAGGAAATCTTCTTTTTATCAAATAAAAGGAAACTTCCTTTTATTTCGTCGACCGGTCTTGATGGGCCTTGAAGTCGATTGTTGGGTTGATTTAAACTCAAATCGGGTTAAACCGGGGGAGTGCTAAATCCCCCTCTAACAATGACCCCGAAAAAGTTCATTACGAAGATGATGAAGATGACTCTTCTGATGATGTATTTGATCAAGAAGATAATGTTGGATTTGATGTTATTGAAGATTCTTCTTCTGATGATGGTGCTTCTGATGATGGTGGCTCTGATGGGGGTGGGGAAGTCGTAGACGAGGCGTAAGCAAGCCGTTTCTCCTTGAGGATATTCTGTATCAACTTTACCTTGATTTCGTTGCCACTTTTGATTGGAGAACTGATCCCGAGGGATTTAACATGCTTAGGCATATGTATGGAAATGTCCATGAACCGTTGTTGAACGTTAAAACAATGTCAGGAAATGCTGAAAACAATGTAGATCCGATGGTGGGTGCTACTCCAAATGCCTCTCAAATAAACCAGCTTTTACAAAATCCAGCCATGTCACAGATGATGCAAAGCTTAATTTCCAATCCACAATATGATCAGATAACGCCTGGATTAATATAATATAGGCTTTGTTGTTTATTGATAACATGTTTTTTTTTAATATTATCTTTCATTTCCAGGTCATGAGTCTCAACCCAAAACTCCCAAGCATGATCTAGGACCAAGTCTCTTCAGCCTACCCATGAACCATTAATCACAGTGTCTCCGATGTCTAAACTTCTCATCTTTTCTAGTCCTACTGTTCCTATTCCACAATGAACTATATCACCCGTAGAAGAAGCTAAATCCATCAGAGTTTCTACACCAATGATAACACATATCTTCTCTCATGTCTAGTATTAAAATATATAGTATTAAAAATAATCAGAATCGACCGGGTATTAAAATATATAGTTTTGTAGCCGATAAACCTTAGTGTATTAAAAATTGACCCTAAAATAATCAGAATCGACTGGGTATTAAAATTATTATCCAAATTTCTATCCGGTCGATTCTGATTATTTTTAATACTATATATTTTAATACTAGACGCAAAGAGAAGTTGAATATATATGAATTAATTATTATTTTAAAATATATAGTATTAAAAATAATTAAGAAATTAAATAATAAATAACATTTTTAATGTAAAATATATAATTTCCATATTCTAATCAATAACTTTAAAAGACTACTTGTTTTTTTATATGCTATACTTATATGCTACTTATATGGGCTGTTTACTTATATGCTACTTGTTTTTTTTTTTTTTTAAATAGTCAGCCTTTGAAATTATATTTGCTTCTTATCATTACCATTTTTATATGCTTGTTCGGATTTAGTCTAAAATCTAGATGAGGAATTTAAAAGTTCAGCAGCTATTCAAAACTTTCCTATATATGCATACAAACAAACCAATAAGCATACATCACTTCAAATTAAAAACACATTTTCAACTAAAAAAGGAGACAAAAATCCCCAAATGAGGAACAAGAAGATTTTCTTCTTCGTCTTGCTCTTTTTCTCTGTGGAACTCAGCTGAGGACAGAACAACAACAGAAGAACTGAAGTCAACGTCGGAGTTGTAACAGATGTCGGGACTACATACTCAGATGTTGCCATGCTCTGTATCAACATGTCTCTCGCCGATTTCTATTTTTCTCGTCCTCAATTTAAGACAAGGCTTGTCGTCGACGTCGGTGACTCCAAAAATGACGTCGTCCGTGCCGCAGCTGCAGGTACCCTCTCTCTATAGATATATACAATGTTAAAAAATCGTTAGACTGTAGTTAGACGTTCGGTAGGAGCAGGACCGGCCCTGAGCCCAAGCAAAGCAAGCATGGGCTTGCAGTCCTCATTTTCATAAAAAAAAATCAGCCCTTAAATTTCAAAACATTTCTTTAGTTTAGTGGTAAAATTATAAAAAAAAATTTTAAAATTCATAAGTTCGAAACTTAATATGGTAAAATGGCCCAAATTGTTTTTTGACCTTGCGGCCTTCTAAAACTCAGGGCCGGCTTTGGGTAGGAGCCTAACGCCTAGACTGGCTAATCAAGGTGTTAATAAATTATTTATTTATTTTCGTAATAATTTAAAACCTTTTATAAGAAAACATAATTAGGATTCTGTGCGAGGTGAAATATTTATGACGTAATATTAAATCCAAAATCTTTATAATTATAAGGGAAAATTCCATAAAAATACCAAACTTTATTCCGATAAACTTTTTAATATCTGAACTATTCTTGTACCCAGTAAAATACCCAAACTATTTGTTTTGCCCATTTTAAATATCTAACTACAAACCATGTGCTCATTTTACAACCTCACGTTAACAGATATATACAGATCTATACACAGTTTGATATAGCGTTTATATTTAATAATAAAATATTAATAAATAAATAAAAAATACATTCAATTTGTAAAAAAAATCCTCAAAAAATGGAAAAAAACCGAAAAAATTCCAAAAAATTAGAAAGTTAAGAAAAAATAATTTTAATTATTTTTTTAAAAATACTATATTTTAGCTTTTGAAATTTTTGAACAAAAATTTTCTAAAAACTCAAAAAATACAAAAATCCAAACAAATTCTCAAATTTTTTTATAGAAATTCAAAAATCCATGAATAACACATCACAATTTAATAATACTCCCTATGTTTCATAATATAAGATGTTTTAGAGTTTTTATTTTGTTTCAAAATATAGGATATGTTCTCACTTTTCAATGCAAAATTTAAATGTGTTTAGTGTTTTGTGACCATTTGTATTATGCAGTCTTTTTATGATTGGTTTAGTTGTTTTAAATTAAATATTAAATAGTTGTTTTTTAAATAACAATTAATTTCTTAATATTTGTGTTTTTAGTCAAAACAACTAATATTTTGAAACAGAGGGATTATTTATTACGGTTTTTTTTAACTGTGATGTGTTATTCATGGATTTTTGAATTTTTATAAAATTTTAAGAATTTGGTTGGATTTTTGTATTTTTTGAGTTTTTAGAAAATTTTAATTCAAAAGCTAAAATATAGTATATATTTTTTTTAAAAATAAAATTATTTTTTCTTAACTTTCTAATTTTTGGAATTTTTTTCAATTTTTTGCGGATTTTTTTCGATTTTTTGGGGATTTTTCGAAACAAAATTATTTATTTATTAATATTTTATTATTAAATATAAACACTGTATCATACTATGTATAGGTCCGTATATATCTGTTAACGTGGGGTTGTAAAATGAGCACATGGTTCGTAGTTGGATATTTAAAATGGGCAAAACAAATAATTTAATTATTTTACTGGATACAAAAATAGTTCAGGTATTAAAAAGTTTATCGGAATAAAGTTGGGGTATTTTTATAGAATTTTCCCTAATTATAATCGTTCATTTAACAAATATGTTCAGTATTAATACATAATTTATTTTACTTTTGATTCATTTACGTAGTATTTATAGTTAGTTAGTTTGATGTCATTTTTAATATTGTATATTTGTAATGTTATATGAAATATGTAATGATATGTAAAAATCAAACTTATTTAAACTAATCATGTTGCTATTGTTAATTACATGATAAGATGTTTTTATTTTTGTTTTGCACGTTTTGTGTGTTGGTAGTATACATATGTTATAAAACCAGTGTCTAGCTAGAAACATATAATCATTATAAACAATAATTTTATAATTAAATACAAAGAAAAAGAATAAGGCCAATAAAAGATGAAAACGGTCATCCCTAATGTCAATTTATACAAAATTAAATTATGTCTCTATATCATTTGAAATCAAATGTGTGTATAAGATGTTGATTGAAATCCACAGTTGTATAAGGTTTAAACCAATTACTTAAAAAAGAATTAAATATTTATAATCAGAAAACCTTACTAAAATTCGCATGTAATCTGCAGTTATTTGGAAATCAGAAAACCTTACTAAAATTGCAGATTCATTATAGATTTATATAAATAATATAGTTATGATTGATGCCTCTAAATAT
The DNA here is from genome assembly GCA_030161315.1 of Eutrema japonicum. Classification (NCBI taxonomy): domain Eukaryota; kingdom Viridiplantae; phylum Streptophyta; class Magnoliopsida; order Brassicales; family Brassicaceae; genus Eutrema; species Eutrema japonicum. The sequence continues at coordinate 3,441,063 of BSQW01000010.1, read as the reverse complement.
TGATGACTTTTATATGAGGCAAAATTTTCAAACGGAACCCAAAAAAAGTTAATTATAGTCAGATCATTTTGTTTTCATACCAAACAAACCAAAACTGAACCAAAAGCAAATAAATTTTAGTTATAATGTTTTGATCAACTTAAAATGTTTCTAATATTTTAGTTTTTATATCAAGAATTAAATTAAAATATTTTATTTTTTGGTCAAAATTGAAATATTAAAAATATTTTAATTCTTATCAAATTAAATTATAATTTTTTTTTGTCTATTTAATACGGTTCAATTAAATAACCGGATTAAACCGAATCTTTTTTAAATAAATTTGGACGCCTTTTTAGTCAGACTTCCTGCTCTTACGGTTGTTTTATCATTTGAGTTTTTTTATAATAGACTAGATGAATACCCGCGTATACATGCGATTTTTTGTAATGCATTTTTTTAATCTCATAAATTATTGACCTTCTTAATACTGTGCAAAAATCTATTGATTATCCTCATGATACATAATTGAAAATAGAGAAATTTATGTGTGATCTTTTTAAATATTAAGTTGTTCTAAAAATCTATAGTTTAACCCGTACGTACGAATGTATTTTAGACTATATTATGTTGTTCTCACCTCTCTCTAAACTCCTATGAAAACTTCCTAGCTCTCTCTTAACCACAATCATATAGATGTTCTTTGTTTCACATCGTTAGAAATCATTGTTGTAACATTAGGATATTCGTTAATCTCTAAACTCACTTTAAAAACTCTTTTGCTATTTTGAATTTGTATTTTTCTCAGAAACCTAATTAAACGATAATAGTTGCCAATGAAATCACCAAAACACAATCATAATCCAATCCCTCTAAACACCGTACACACACACTCAAATAGACTCTTTAAGCGACACCAAATCATTTGCTAAGATATCTTTCTCATGTCGTATTCTCTTCATCTTCTCCCCCTTAATTCATACTAAATGCATACTAAAAAACATAAAAACTATCCTAAATGAATGCAAAAATGAAGTAAATTATGCAATTATCACTTACTCTTTTCTTAATACCAGGGTCCCTTACCTCTGAAAAGACATCCTCCATGATCTAAATGTGTTCAATTCCCTGCAAGAATTGTTGGTATGTTATTGTTTCAAGACATTAAACAGGAAAACCTAAAAAATCTCTCAATGGCCTAGCAATTCTGTCAACCCTATATATGAATCTTATGAAATAGTGTTTCTTCGATTTACCGTTGACCTCAAATTTGAGGTCCTATAAGACATTTCAGAATATGTTCCAACTTGTGAGACTGTAGAGTAGGTGAGTTTCGGTGATCTGCTCAAAATTATTGGGATTTCTTTGGAGGATTAATTAGATCCCCACATGCTAGACCTCTGTAATAAGGGTGATGACATTTACAAATACATATGAGCAGGATGAAAATAAAGAATAGCTAAATTGTGGCCATCTGTTTGAATTACAACCTTTATGTGGAAAAAAGAGATGGGAATCAGTATCTCATTAAACAAAACAACATGATCTGAAAATCTATTGGTATTGCATGGAATGAAAACTAAGAAAACAGTGAATGAGAGTGATATAAGTAGAAGCCAGAAGGGAAAAAATGATCAAACTTTGAGCAACTATCGACCACCTCTTCCTTGATACCTTTTGCCTTTGGTTCCAGTGCTCGTTCACATACTCACCGAACGTCATTGCCTTAACATCAAATTCCTCGAATGTAATGACTTCTGCCATCTTTGAAATTCACATCTACCCATTTTTTCGTATCAATCTCTTAATCCTGAACAAATATATCAGATAACAGAGAAAATAAATAGGTCAAGATTGCAGTTTTCGAGTCAATTATAACGTCCACCATTCGGTGCCATTCAATGCATCAGAGAGGAGTTGGTAATTGGACTTAAAGGGTCTTCTCAAAACGTTTAATATTCTCGGTCTAAGACATGCCACATATGTATTATATTGGCATTAATTCACTAAATAATTGATGATTTATTTTATGATTTTTGGAGACAAATGACCATTAAAAAACAACTAAAAATGCTGATGTGTCATGGAGGTAGGTGCTGAGGTGTCAAATCCTTGTGAGACTTACTCAATCTTTATATAATAGATTTCTGGATCACATCACTCACATTATTGCCGATGTGAGACTTTTAATAGTCTTGGTGATTTTTGTTCGTTTAAAAAAAAATCAAATTATAGCATATGCACAAAAAAATCTATTTTTTATTATATGAATGATGTGATGATTCTTTTTTTTTTGAAAAATATATCAAACAAATATGATAGGAGAAATATAATAATTAAAAATAATTAATATGTTATAATTGAATTTCAAATCTTCCTTATTCGGATTGGCTATTAAATATTTTTTTTAATTATATATATATCGTGGCTGTCAATTATGGAAAGAAGATAAAATTTTTTTGAAATTAATAATTAATTTTATAATTAGTTTTATTATTAATATTTGATTATCTAACCAAATTAATAGGAATGACTATTGTAAGGGTAATTCTAAAAAATACCACCATTTGAAGTTTTGTTTCTAAAAATACCATCATTAGTTTTATTTTCAAAAGTACCCTTAAAAGATTATGTTTTCCAAAAATACCACAAAACTAAAATTAAACTTTAAACCTTTAAAAATAAACCCTAAAACTAAACCCCAAACACTAAAACCTAAACCCTAAATCTAAAATAGTTAACCCAAACCCAAAATTTGAAATTATAAACCCTTAAAATTCACATTTAGTGTTTGTGGTATTTTTGGAAAACAAATTGTGGTATTATGGAAAAAAAACTAATGGTGGTATTTTTGGAAACAAAACTTCAAAGTGTGGTATTTTAAGGGATTTCTCATATTGTAATTAGTCTAGTAATTTAAATCATTTTATTTATTTCCTTGAAACTCATTCTAGAGGCGACACGTCAGCATGACATAGTGGTAAATAACACATTAAAAGAAGATTATTCTCTAAAAATGCTTCTCAATTAATATATTAGAGATTTCTAACATATGGAATACTGAATACGTTAGTAATTCAGGCTTATTATATATTCACAATATGAGAACTAAAGAAGTAAAATCATAAGAAGCAAAAAAAAAATTAGGAATAATTAAACCATGGTTTACAACTTGAATAATTAAGCATTCCTATTTATTTTATTTTTACATGATTTTTTTGTTGTTAATTACTCAAAACGACGTTGTATCAAAAGAACAAAGAAAAAATTGGGTACTTAACCTGCCAATTTAGCTGATTAATCCCGATTTTGAACACCTAAACCGAAAACACAACTTGATTATCGGTTTTAGAAAAATCGGGGCCGATTAGACCGATTTTTTGGACCATGTATCTCTATAATATTATTTAAGAATACATTTTTAAAAATGAACTTTGTTTTGTAAGTTATTACATGAAATGTCATTACAAATAACAAATAATAATTAAAATTGGAAAGGATATAATAGTCCTTTAAAATTATTGATTACAATATGGAAAGTATTTATTTTGCATTAAAAATATTATTTATTATTTAATTTTTTTTTTTAATACTATATATTTTAAAATAATAATCAATTCATATATATTCAAAGAAAAAAATCTATTCAAAATCTTGCTATATTTTTCACTATAATTTATTATATTTTATTTGAATATATATCAAAACAAAAGTTGAAAAATATTTTACTAATTTTATAAAAAGTTAGACACAAGAAAACTATTTTTTTTAAGAGTTCGTAGAATAACCACAAAAACTAGAGTCATTTAACGGTGCATATTAGAGTTATGTTTTCAAGATTATAAGTTTTTGCGGGTTAGCCTGAATAATATTTTAGTTCACTGCAAAACGGATTAAATAGCCAAATTATTACAAATTGACAACTTTATCTATAATCATTAGTTAGTTATATTGTAAAATTCATATAAAGGCAATTTTTAAAAATTTCAAAACAATTTATTTTTAAAAAATTACTCCGCGTTATAATTAAACGCGGGTTATATCCTAATAAATATATATATTGAAACTGTATGTATCTACTTCCAACGAAGGAAACATACTCTGTTCACGTTTTGAGATCATCAATCTATTGGCATTCAATTTTTTTCACATACTCAACCCGAATTTTCTTGGTTTTGACATTGTCACAGCAATTGAGCTGATAAAAAAACAAGCAAGTGAAAGCGATTTTGGGGCCCTGGACATCTATGCAAGCTCATTTCTTGATCGAAATTGGCCAAAAGTCACGGGTTCCTGTTGTTTCCTACTCTGCAACAAGCCCATTTCTTTCTTCTCTTCATAGTCCATACTTCTTTCGAGCTACAGACGAAGACTCTTCTCAAGTGAAAGCTATCATCAAGCTGTTTGGGTGGAGAGAAGTTGTGCCTGTTTACATCGACAACACCTTTGGAGAAGGTATAATGCCTCGTCTCACCGATGCATTACAAGAGATCAACGTTCGAATACCTTATAGATCCGTTATCGCCTTCAATGCAACAGATGCTGAAATCTCTGTGGAGCTTCTTGAAAACGCATTTGTGGCTAGATCTATGTGTTTGAGTATATGTATGAGCATAAAGTAAATAACACATAGAATTTTTTAACGAGGTTCGGTTTCCCTACATCCCCGGGACCTAGTCCAGAACAAATCCACTAGAACAAGATTGCAATTACAATTGTTATGATATACAGCACTACGATGCCTATCATTCTTTTCTAGATGGACGAACTGTGGACACGGTATCTCTACAAAGTCTACCGCTCGGCTACTACCGATACAAGCACCATCTCACAGATGTGCTTGTACTCCAGCAACCATCATCAACGGATCTACAAATCCTGTATGATGGGGCGACGCCACACACCTGTGTGCCTCTCCTAATAAACCCTAGACGCGCTCCTGTTTCTCTGGCCGTCTCTTGGTATTTATATGGCTAGGGTCGAAACCCTAAGAGCCCACACGATTTCTTCATCATTTTGGGCTTCTGGGCCTTTTCAATAAACCCATGTATTAGTTCCTGTGCTACTTCTTAAACTGGTACAACAACTGCATCAACGCCAGATATACATTCCAGCGATTTCGTCCAGCTCAGCAACTCACTTGCCACGTCAGCTTCTGAATGCCAAGTTCTTGCCTCATGGTACAACGTATGATACATCCTCTGATGCATCTCATTCTGACTTAGCTCCTGATACATCCTCGAATGCATCCAGCTACAGTCTTCTTGATTACCACACTGTATTTCCATCATGTGTATGTCGATCACTGATCATCACTTGCATAAACTACTGCATCCGTTCTACTAGCACCTGCATCAAGTACTGCATCAGCAACTGTGTCAGTTCTTTCCAATGTCAATGTCTGAACTGCCACACCCTATATATCGCTTCTGTCTAGCATATGTAACACGTCGTGATCCCACAGCTCACACTTTAGCTCCACGTCATCAGTTGCTCCGTACTGCTTCCTTGTATCACTTCGTGTACTACTTCCAACTGATACATCAACTGCTTCTGTAACACGTCCTGTTCCTACAGCTGTATCATGTTCTGTTCTGACAGCTTCTCAAGTCAGTCATCACAACACTTTCAATCTCTCCCTTGATGACTGAGTTGTAGAGCTCAAGCATACAACCAATACTATATCGCCTGATGTATCAAATCTTACACTCCTTTATAGTTGTGTCACACACGTTCCACCACTTCCTAAACTCAGTCAAACACCACACTTACAATCTCTCCCTTGTTTGCTGAGTTGTAGAAAGCTTTCCTGTATACATGCATTCTGATGATCTTGCAAACTATCCCTCAATCTTATATCACCAGCTTGTGTTATTTCTCTGGAACTCACTCTTTGACTTGCTGAGATCAGTCAACACTTAGCCATGCTTCTTGTCACCTATTCTCATGAAGTCTGATGTATCAACACTTCACTCATAAGATCTAACATCATCTCTCCCTTTTTAGCTTAGTTGATACTCAAGCTACACAAGAGTAATCCAGACATCGATAGTTCACACAACCTTACTGTTAGAGGGGGGATTAGCACCCCCTAGTTTAACCCGGTTCGAACCGAGATCGGTTCAATCAATACCGGTTTACGATGGTTCGGATCGAGGATAAGTCGGCCCGAAAACATTGGGCCGAGCCCGAAATCTCGCTGAAAGCCCACCTCGGCTACCGATCTAGTCCCATCACAAGCCCAGTCCGTTACAACAGATAAAAACGGAATATTTCCCTTTCCCCGCCGATCTCGGAAAAGGAAATATTCTCTTCGGTTGATTCATCGAGATATCAGGAATTTATCCTTATCTCGGCGAGAAAACCGGAAGATTTCCTTTTCCTAATCGAACTCGGAAAAGGAGAAGTCCTCCTGTCAACCGCCTCAAAAACACTATAAAAAAGGAGGCCATCGCCTCATTCTAGACATACACAACTTCCGCAGAGACAGAGAATACAAGAGAGAGCTCATCACCGATCTCAAGTCTTTTGTCTTTGCTTTCTTACTTAAACTCTGTTGTAACCGCCGACTTAGATCAATAAACGAGATTCCGATTAAAAGTATTGTTTTACCCTTTTTGTGTGATTTACGGATCAACAATTGGCGCCGACTGTGGGGAATAATAGAACAGTACTTGCGGACATCGTTTGATTGAAGTTCGGCAATGGTTCTTCCAATCGATACCACCGCAGCCCTCGTCAACGGCTCAGAAACCGACGATCAAAACCCGCGGATCGACGAGCTCGATCCTGTCGATATCGAACTACAAACAACCGGAGGGAGACCCCCTCCGACCATACCCGTTGGAGAAGACGATCAGGTCAATCCATCTCGGACTCTTCCACAGCCTCCAGCTGCTTCGATATTCACGGATCCGACCGTCTTCATAGAAGCTATGACAGCGCAGTTTGCCGAAATTAACAAAAAGAACGAAGAGCGGATCGCGTCTCTCATAGCATCCCATTTTGAGCGCCGAAATCAGATCGGTATCCTCGATCCAAACCCGGTCACCCCCGCCAACGAAAACACGTTACGCCGAAATCTCTTGTCCGACTTAACCGAAGCTCAACCCCCATGCACGATCGACCCGCCGACAAGGAGATCCTCCGCGACCGGTTCGGAAATCAACATCACGGACCAAGCCGCCATGAATTTGGAATTCGCCAAGTTCCAAGCCCAACTACAAGATATGCGGACCAAAGTCCATCGGGCTACGAGTTCGGCGCCGGAGATCGACCGAGTAATTCAAGAGTCACAGAGGACGCCGTTTACCGACAAAGTCGTCAACACTCCAGTCCGACGATTGGAAAGAGTCAAGATAACATCATACGACGGGTTTACCGATCCTAAACACTTCTTGACCTCATTTGTCATCACAATGAACCGATTTCGTTTCGGCTCAGAAACCGAGAAGGACGCAGCCATGTGCCAACTATTCGTGGAGAACTTATCCGGAGCCGCGCTCGATTGGTTTTAAACGCTCGAGCCAAGTTCGGTAAACAGCTATAACGAGCTCACTACCAAATTCCTCAAACGCTTCACCATGTTTATCAAGCAGAAAACAAAGAACGCCGAACTTTGGGCCCTCGAGCAGAAGCAGGACGAGCCCCTACGCAACTTCATGGAACGTTTCAAAGCGGTTGTATCCCATTGCACGATCGACGACGAAGCCGCAATCGAGGCTCTTTACAAGGCCACCTGGTACGAATCGGACTTTCACAGGGAGATCAAACGCAATAATCCAAAGACATTGGAGGACATCCTGCACAGGGCGCATATCTTCATCATGGAGGAGGAGGAAAGATCCGAGAAAGATAGGCGATACGCAATGACGAAACAGCTCGCCACTAAGGACAAACTGTACGTTTCCCCGAAACAACCCGTCAATACGGTCCAAACTCAGCAATCATGGTCAAACACTTGGGTTCGGTCGGATGAGCCAAAAGAGCCCGACACGACTGACTCCGCACCGTACTGCAATTTCCATAACCGGTATGGAAATCATTCGACCGAAGAGTGCCGACATCTACAGGAATTCCTGATGATGAAGTACAAAAAGGGGGAAGTTCCAGTCGAAGGAGCCTTCCAACCCTCGAACAGACCGCGCCGTAACGATAACGGTAGGAGACGTAACTCCAAACCAAACAAGCCTGCCGAGCAGAGGAAAGACAAAACCGACGACGAACAACCGAAACGAGATCGGGAGGACAACGTGGAAACTCAACAACCTCCGCAGGTTCGAAAACGTGTCAACATGATCATGGGTGCATTGGAAACATGCAACTACTCCGTCCGAGCTCTGAAGACATACAGCAAGGAAGCAGTAGCCGCAAAACAGTCACATCAGACTACACCCTGCGGAACGCCGATCACCTTCTCTGAGGCCGACACGGAAGGACTTCATATGCCGCATAACGACCCGTTAGTCGTCGAGACACTCATCGGTGATGTCGTAGTCGGGCGAATTTTGATTGACACTGGGAGCTCGGTTAACGTGATTTTCAAGGATACGCTGAAAAATATGGATTTTCCCGACAACCAAATCAGACCGAACATCGAACCACTCACCGGATTCTCAAGCGAGCAAACCATGACAGCAGGAACGGTCAAAATCCCTATGTATACCGGTGGAATATGTCGAATGGTCAAGTTCTTGGTACTAAACAAACCCGCGATCTACAACGTAATACTCGGCACGCCGTGGATATTCTTGATGAAAGCAGTCGTGTCGACGTATCATCAATGCGTCAAGTTCCCGACACCTTCCGGAGTTTTCACCCTTAGAGGCGACCAGGTGATGTCCCGAATGTGTTTCATAAACGAATGCAAACTAAGGACCACTCCCCGCACCTGCGTGATCAATAAGAAGAAAATCCCAAACGATCCCGATCTGCCACGACGCGAGACGATCGTCCAAACCAATATCGATGATTTCAATCCGGAAAGATGCGTAGGAATCGGAGCCGAGCTCGAAAAAGACATCAAAGAGGATTTAATCCGACTCCTCAAAAGAAACGTCTCGACCTTCGCCTGGTCAATCACGGATATGCCCGGAATCAACCCAAAGATTATAAGCCATGAACTCAACATCGACCCCACCTTCAAACCGATCAAACAAAAATGACGCAAGCTCGGTCCCGAGAAAGCCCGAGCTGTGAACGATGAAGTCGAAAGATTACTTAGCGCGGGATCGATTACGGAAGTTCGGTATCCCGATTGGTTGGCAAACCCGGTCGTCGTGAAGAAGAAGAACGGAAAGTGGAGGATATGCGTCGACTTTACCGACCTAAACAAAGCCTGCCCAAAGGATAGTTTCCCACTCCCACATATCGACAGACTCGTCGAAGCCACCGCCGGGAACGAACTCCTCTCATTCATGGACGCCTTTTCAGGCTACAATCAGATACTCATGCATTCGGATGATCGTGAGAAAACTTCGTTCATCACGGATCGCGGTATCTATTGCTACAAGGTGATGCCCTTCGGCCTAAAGAACGCCGGTGCAACTTATCAACGACTCGTCAATCGAATGTTCGCTAGTCAGCTCGGCAAAACGATGGAGGTTTACATCGATGACATGCTCGTCAAATCTTTAGTTGCGAAGGATCACACCGGACATCTCAACACCTGTTTTGATATCCTGAACGAGTACGGCATGAAGCTAAACCCGACCAAATGCACATTCGGTGTAACCTCCGGAGAGTTCCTCGGGTATATCGTAACTCAAAGGGGAATCGAGGCCAATCCTAAACAGATCTCGGCAATCCTCGACCTACCATCTCCAACAAGGAGAAGGGAAGTGCAAAGACTCACGGGACGCATCGCCGCACTCAACCGGTTTATCTCCCGGTCCACCGATAAGTGCCTCCCCTTCTACCAATTGATGCGCGGAAACAAAAATCTTGAGTGGGATGATAAGTGCGAGGAAGCATTCAAGCAGCTCAAAGATTACTTATCAACACCACCAGTTTTGGCAAAACCCGAAGACGGCGAGACCCTCTATCTCTACATCGCGATCTCAACCTCGGCGATCAGCGGGGTCCTCGTTCGGGAAGACCGGGGCGAACAAAAACCGATCTTCTATATCAGCAAATCACTAGATGGAGCTGAAGGGCGATATCCGACTCTCGAAAAGCTGGCCCTCGCCGTTGTTGTTTCAGCTCGGAAATTGCGCCCTTACTTCCAATCACACTCAGTCACCGTGCTAACCGATCAACCACTCCGGACAATCCTACATAGCCCAAGCCAGTCCGGTCGGTTGGCTAAATGGGCTATCGAACTTAGCGAATACGACATCGATTACAAAAGCCGGACAAGTATCAAATCACAAGTCCTCGCCGATTTCCTCATTGAACTATCTCCAGAATACGTCAACACTGATGTCATAACCGCCGAACGATGGATCCTTCACGTCGATGGGTCGTCGTCTCACCGAGGCTCTGGAATAGGCATTCGCCTCAAATCTCCAACGGGAGAAATCTTGGAGAAATCTTTCCGCCTGACGTTCAACGCGTCTAACAACGAGGCAGAATACGAAGCGCTAATTGCCGGACTGCGATTGGCCAAAGCCATCGGCGTTACACGCATTCACGCCTACTGCGACTCACAGCTCGTCGCAAGTCAGTTCAGCGGGGAGTATGACGCCAAGAATGATCGAATGGACGCATACCTCAAGCTCGTCAAACAACTCGCTTCCGAATTCGATTCGTTCGAACTTACCAGGATCCCGCGGGGAGAAAACGCTCCAGCCGACGCACTCGCTGCCTTGGCTTCGAGCTCCGACCCTCACCTCAAACGAACGATCCCGGTGGAAAGTATATCAGAACCTAGTATCGGAAGCACAGAACAATGCATCGTCACGACTCGTAGACGAGATTACGAGGAAAATCCTGCGACTGAACCTGTCTTACGTCGACAGAGACGGACTCCAACCGTCGAGTCCGATCAAGACACCGAACTCGAACACTCTAGTACCGCCGAAGGCAACAACGACACGCTGCAAGTCGATGAATCGGCCCGATCAGACGATGAAACGGAGGAACAGACGGACGGACTTCATGAGCCAATAGACCTCGAACAATCCGACGAGCAGACTCCCGCCAATTGGACACTAGAGATAAAAATGTACATCATCGATGGCAAAATTCCGGCCGATAGATGGGCCGCTCGACGACTCAAAATGCGAGCCGCTCGCTACATACTTATCAAAGACGGACTGTTTCGTTGGAGTGCAGCAGGAATCCTCCTCAAATGCATCTCAGGCGATGAAATTCAGGAAGTCATGAAAAAAATACACGAAGGCGATGGCGGCAATCACTCCGGCGGCCGATCTCTAGCCCTGAAAATCAAGAGAGCAAGCTATTATTGGCCAAGTATGCAAGCAGACTGCGAGAGGTTCGTCGCGAAGTGCGACAAATGACAAAGGCATGGCCCAATGATACATCTTCCTACCGAGCTGCTAACCACTTCGACAGCTCCGTATCCATTCATGCGATGGGGGATGGACATCATCGGTCCTTTCAGACGATCCACTACGCATAAAAAGTTCATCCTCGTCATGACGGATTACTTTACCAAATGGGTAGAAGCCGAGGCATATCCCGTCATCCTCGCCTCTGACGTCCAGAAATTCGTCTGGAAATTCATTATCTGCCGACACGGAATTCCGTACGAGATTATCACCGATAACGGTCCTCAATTCATATCAACACTATTCAACGACTTCTGCGCTAAGTGGAAAATTCGACTAAGTTTTTCCACACCACGATACCCGCCGAGCAACGGTCAGGCCGAAGCAACAAACAAAACAATCATAGCCGGCCTCAAGAAACGATTGGATACTCATAAAGGGACATGGTCAGATAAACTCGACGGAGTCTTATGGTCATACCGAACGACCCCAAGATCGTCAACGGGGCAATCCCCCTTCTACATGGCCTATGGCGTGGAAGCCCTATGCCCCGCCGAACTCACCATCCCGACTATCCGTCGGACGATGCTCGTGCAAAATCCTGATCTTAACGACGAAATCATGCTCGACAACCTCGACAATCTCGAGGAACAACGCGATCAAGCCTTACTTCGGATTCAGAATTATCAGAACTTAGCAGCACGATACTACAACAAAAAGGTCCGCGGACGTCACTTCACCGACGGCGACCTTGTCTTAAGAAAAGTCTTCGAAGGCACCGAAGAAAAGAATGCCGGCAAGCTCGGCACAAACTGGGAAGGACCCTATCAGGTCATGAGGGTAGTCAAACCAGGCGTCTACGAGCTCATGAAGCTAGACGGAACCCCCATTCCCCGTTCGTGGAATTCCATGAACCTCAAGCGGTACTACATCTAGGCCAACCCTCAAGCGCTAAAAAAAAAAAAAAAAAAAAAAAAAAAAAAAAAAAGAAGATCACCGAGCTACTACACATACGCTCGATTCTAATATGTAATATGAACTACGAATGGCTTGATCCTTCTTTCGAAGGTACGTAGGCAGCCCTCACAAGGCGCAGCTATAACATTAATAAAATTTTACCAAGGCATTCTGCCGAACTCCAGCAGTTCGTATTTTCTAAGCCAAACTTTATGTTTGCCGAACTCCAACAGTTCGTATTTTCTGAGTCAAACTTTTCGTTTGCCGAACTCCAACAGTTCGTATTTTCTAAGCCAAACTTTATGTTTGCCGAACTCCAGCAGTTCGTATTTTCTAAGCCAAACTTTATGTTTGCCGAACTCCAACAGTTCGTATTTTCTAAAGTCAAACTTTTCGTTTGCCGAACTCCAACAGTTCGTATTTTCTAAGTCAAACTTTACGTTTGCCGAACTTCAACAGTTCGCATTCTCAACCACCAACGGTTACATATCAACGTCCTGGCCAGACGATCTGATAAAGCCGAGCTTAGCTCGCACGCATCCTCATGGTGCAATGGATAATACACTTTCCACATTTAAAGCCGAGATCAGTCTCGCACCAACTTCTCAGATTATCCGAGCCAAATAAGCCGAGCCCGTCTCGCACACTCGGATTCAATGTGAGAAACCTAGAGCATATTAAGATGAGCTGTTCACGTACTCTTAAAACTAAAACTCTAAGGTTAAAGCCGAACGTCCTTCCTCGCAAATCTAAGCCGACTTCTCAACAGTCGCAAAATTTAGTAAGCCGATTTCTCAACAGTCGCAAAAACCAGTAAGCCGGTTTCTCAACAACCGCAAAATCGATAAGCCGATCTACAGTATGGATTGCCGACCTCGAGCAGGTTCAGTCGAACTTGTCCTCTTCACCCGGCTAAGACCGTACTATTTACGGCACCACTGTGTACGACAAGTTTGAGAAGTTCGTATTCGGTGCGACTTCAAATATATCAGAACTCGGCATAAGAATAACTTAAGAAATAACAAAGCATAACACTCAAAATAAAATACGAAGATCGATTCTTTCAAGAGCCCCTCGGGCAAAACCACAAAACGGATACCGGACTTTAAAGACCCTCCGGTCCAAGAGGTCTAGTTATAAGCCCATTCGGGCAAAAGAAAATCACATAAAGAAGGGAAAAGGCCTAAACACCTTGCCTCCGCATCGCTTCAGCTTGGTCCGCCGACATCGAAGCTCGATTAGTACCGAACTCATCAAGCCCTGGCGGTACTACGTTACCCATCGAGGGCGAAATTCCCGGGTGAACCGGATCAGTAAAGGGCGAGACGACTAGGTCTGCATCTTCCAGCTCGCGGAGGTCGATCGCCTCGTACTCTGCCGACTTCTCAGCCTTAAGCTTCTCGAGCTTTTCAATACGAGACGGCGGGACAACGATACCGTGCTTCGTTTTCAGATTCTGGCAGAAGCTGAGGATCCCATGGATCTGATTAACGGCCAGGAATGGTTTCTTTGCCCGATCAACCGCCGCCAGATGATCCTTAACTTTTTGAAGACGAACCTGGCATTTTTCAGTTACCGCTTTCCTCTTCAAGATTTGATGAGTGCGGCCAGCCCGCAACCTTGAAGTCTCAGTGAATAGCTTCGTCGCAAGGGCATCCTTTTCCAACCCCAGCTCGGCATTGGATCTCTTCAGCGCGGCTAGTTCGCGGGTCAGTTCGGCTACTGCACGATCGCCGGCTTCCACTCTATCCTCAGAGACTCGGAGCTCTTTGCGGAGTTCCACGGCTTGGACGCTCGCTTCGAAAGCCTTACGGCGCGAAGCTCCGAGTTCACGATCGTATGACCCGACGATCTCATTCGTCCGGGCAATCATCTGCCAAAAACAGCGAACATCAGAAAGAAGATTTGAAAGAAAGAAGAGACGAACTTGAAAAAGGCATTTACCTCGGCAGTAGACTGGGCCAATTTCTTGAACTCATCCGACTTGTACAGACGATCGACCGGGGGGAGGAATTCCGGGCCGAAGCTGACCTGCCGATACGTCTCGGCAAAATCCAGTGACTCGACCTCCGGTGCTGGAGTCCGATGCCTCTTCGAGACAGGAGAATCGTCCGACAGGACCACCGTCTCCTCTTCGGCTCGTTGGGGTTCAGAACCCCCATCGTCACCTCCGACATTTTGGGGGCCGGTATTCCCTTCGTCGCCTTCAGTAGGCGTAGTGTCGACCCCAGCTGTGTGATCAGCCTTTTGCCGGGCTCCTTTTTTGTCTTCCTTCTCCTCTTCTTTTCGGCGGGAGAAGAGGTGCGCCCTTCAGCAGGAACTTGCTCCCCAGCAGGAACATCGTCCCTAACGATGCCATCATCAACAGTTGCCGGTTCGGCTTCAAGCGGAGGAGGAATTTCGGAATTCGTCTCCCGCTCGTCACCGTCGAGTTCGGCAGATAGATCGGGGATGTCATCAAACTTCATCTTCCGACGACGAGACGGTTTAGCTGAAAAAGGGGAAAAACGACAAGTAAATAAAAGAACACAGATAAAGGAGATTGCCGAACTGAGAAGAAAAATCTACCGAAATTTACCTCTAAGAACTCTTTTCGCTTTCAAGTTGAGCTTCTCTTGATAGGCTTCAGGCCACCGAACTTTCCCAGCCGCACTCAATTGCTTCGCATGAACAAAGGTGAATCCTGGTGTGGTGATAAGGAAGCTTGGAGGATGACGAGCTGAAAAAGAAAAAGAAAAATATAATTCAGGCAAAATTAGGTACTAAAACGAAATCAAGAACAAGTTATCTACCAATGGGAGTCCTCCATTGAGTTCGGTAACTCCCTCCCGGACACTCAACGGAAGATTCATCGATCTTCACGAAGAAGTATCGGGTGCCCCAATGGTTGACCTTGCTCGGTTTGTTCCCAGTAACAAGGTCGGCTTCCGGTTTTGCATTTGCCGATAGAAACCACGGCTTTGCCTTCGACAGGTTCACCCGGAACAACCTCTCAAAAACCTTCGCCGTGATAGGGATACCGCACTCCTCCCCGAGGGAAAGAAGACCCATAAGGTTTATCACCGTGGCCGGCATCAGTTGAGAGATCGCGACGTGCCGCCTCTTACAGTACTTATAAACGAGCTCCGGGATGGGAAACCGAAGCCCACAACTTCTAAAATGCTCCTCATAAACGCATATATAACCAGCAGGTGCGTCCCACGGGCGGTCGTTAGCTTTCGGGACCTTGAAGAGCAACTCGTTTGGAGCACCGCACTTCTCCAACGTAACTTGGATGGTCTCTGCAGTCGATCGAGACGATCTGATACTTGCGGGTTTCTCAACAACCCGCCTAGTAGCCGATACGGGATCATCATCCCCTATATCTGGCCGAACAGCCGGAGAGAGAGTCTGATTATCAAGACCAGCTGCATCCTCGTGCTCTGCAAGCCGAGCAGCAAATTCGGCATCTGCCCGAACTTGATCGAAAGATGCATCACCTCCCTCTTCAGGGAGATCTTCATCGAGGAGATGCGGAACTTCGACCGTAACCCTTGAGGTGCTCGGTCCGGCCGCAGCACGCTGAGAGTTGCGCCTAAACATCTCCCGTTCGACGTCACCCAGTCCGTCCGAGCTCGAATCAGAACTATTGACGAACATCCCAATGTCCGGGAACTCAGATGAAGGAGCTCGGTCTTCAACAGAAGGGGAAGAAGTCCTTGAAACCATGTCGATCAAACGAAAGAAGTTGATGAAGAACAAGACGAACAACTTGGATGCTAATGAAGAACAGCTTGAAGATCGCCCGGAAAGTTTGAAGATCTTCAAACATATCGGAGAAATCACGGCGGGGGAGACGATCGGAGAAAGGAAAATAGGTAAAATCCTAGAGAGAAGGGAGAGCGTTTAGAGAGAGAAAGTACCTTTTTGAAGAAAATAAACAGAAGTGAAAAACGGAAGGGGGATCCGAGCGATATTTATAGAGAAAAAGGTAATGATGACAGTTCCTCGAAACGCGCAACCAGAGAAGATAAATCGACACGCGACTCTTCGAATTCCACAGCGAGAGAAGACGAATCGACACGCGCCTCTTCGAATTCTGCGACAAGAGAAGACGAAACGACGCCCTCTTCTCAAGAAAAAATACCGAACTCGAATGTTCAGGGCCGATACCAAAAACTCACCGAATTCGAAAGTTCGTAAAATCGATTCAACCGTAAGAACCCCAATTTAAAGAGGATCCGTCCCATCAAGCCGAACTCGTACAGTTCGTATCATCAAGCCGAACTTAAGCAGTTCGCCGAACTCGTACAGTTCGTATCATCAAGCCGAACTTAAGCAGTTCGCCGAACTCGTACAGTTCGTATCATCAAGCCGAACTTAAGCAGTTCGCCGAACTCGTACAGTTCGTATCATCAAGCCGAACTTAAGCAGTTCGCCGAACTCGTACAGTTCGTATCATCAAGCCGAACTTAAGCAGTTCGCCGAACTCATACAGTTCGTATCATCAAGCCGAACTTAAGCAGTTCGCCGAACTCGTACAGTTCGTATCATTAAGCCGAACTCGAAACAGAATCTGATCAGATCATACCGATCTCAGTTTTAACCGAGCTAAAGAATACTCCTCAAAAATTCGCCGAACTCATAAACTCCCTCGCCGAACTGAGGGGGGGACCAGTTGTTAGAGGGGGGATTAGCACCCCCTAGTTTAACCCGGTTCGAACCGAGATCGGTTCAATCAATACCGGTTTACGATGGTTCGGATCGAGGATAAGTCGGCCCGAAAACATTGGGCCGAGCCCGAAATCTCGCTAAAAGCCCACCTCGGCTACCGATCTAGGCCCATCACAAGCCCAGTCCGTTACAACAGATAAAAACGGAATATTTCCCTTTCCCCGCCGATCTCGGAAAAGGAAATATTCTCTTCGGTTGATTCATCGAGATATCAGGAATTTATCCTTATCTCGGCGAGAAAACCGGAAGATTTCCTTTTCCTAATCGAACTCGGAAAAGGAGAAGTCCTCCTGTCAACCGCCTCAAAAACACTATAAAAAAGGAGGCCATCGCCTCATTCTAGACATACACAACTTCCGCAGAGACAGAGAATACAAGAGAGAGCTCATCACCGATCTCAAGTCTTTTGTCTTTGCTTTCTTACTTAAACTCTGTTGTAACCGCCGACTTAGATCAATAAACGAGATTCCGATTAAAAGTACTGTTTTACCCTTTTTGTGTGATTTACGGATCAACACTTACTCTCCTTGAACCCAAACTGTGTGAACTAGTATGCTTACTTTCATGTATCTCATTAAGACTTCATCTCCCCCTGCTTGAGTGCACAACTAAGTTAAAACCAACCAAAGTCACATATATCTCAACAGAGTTTCATCACAACACCTGAAGACCTTTACCCACATATTCTTTGACACCCAAGAGAATTGTATTCCTTCTCGAAGAATAGGATAGTCTTCTTGTCATAAGCATGACACTCCATATCTGAATCTGATGACCATTGGGTGACTTAGCTTAGAATCACCTGACCCAACATCAATAAGTTACTGCTGTCGCCAATAGAAACAAGATCTAACCTTGCCGTACGCACAGAACAGTCTCATACTGATGTAGTAGCAGTTCTAGAGCAATCACATAGATATTAGAATACAAACTGTAGCACAAGCTGAAATATACCTTTGATGCACAAAAACTATCTTCAATAAAACGCCCATCTTTCATCCAAACTCCAAATGAGCTCTCCTTTGGCCAGAAAATATTTCCATATGTCTAGAATGCTCCTGCAAAAATTCAGCTCAAGACGCTATTGTTTCATGATCCAAACCCATTTTCTTGTCAGACTGGTAGCAGCCTTCTCTGTACAGATCTGTTTCGGAAATGCATGAATTAATCTCAAACCAGCCGTTGAAATTACGTTCCCACCGTTGATCCTCAAGACAGCAGTGCCAAAAGGCTTGCTTGAAAATTTCACCCCGATCGGAACAGTTTTGAAATTGCAAACGTCGCTCTGAAGTTGATCTGATAGTTCTGTCTTCCTCTTGTACTTGTTAACTGAGTTTAAGAAACTGATGGTGATGTGGTATTGGTTGTGGCCTTGACCTCTACAACTCAGTAATCAAGGGGGAGAGTGAAGAGGCAGTTGTTGATGCATCTCATGTACCAGTCGAGAAGTACTACAGGAAGTGCTACAGGCGAGCAAATCAAGGCAACTGTCAACGTGGAGCCAAAGCGTGGGCTGGCTTGGACGTCTAGAAACTTCCAGAGACGTGCCTAGAGGGGTAGCTGAGCTGGACAAGCATCTTGGAGAAGATATTGAAGATTGGAGAAGTTTCCTTGTTCTTAGGAGAAGAAAAAGGAAAAGTGAATATTCTTGGAGATTTGCATTTATCTCCAATGGATGATTTTAGCTAGTATTGGCCACGACCTATTATGTATAAATAGGTGTGTTTAACCTTTGTATGAGGTCAACACAATATGAGGGAGAATTCTTAGCATAAGGTTTTTGGTTGTCTTGTAAGAGATCAAAGCTAAGGTGCTACAGGGTTTTTCTATGGGGTTCTTGGATCGTGTATAAATCCTTGAACGTGTTAGGCTAGTTAGACAAGTCAAGGTGTGTCTTGAGCTTGTCGTAGATCGTGTTAGGTTTAACTTGTATGGTTACTTAACAGATTTTCTAGTAATACATCCTTGTAAGGAAAACCCTGTGTCAGATTGTGTTCCAGTTCCTGTATCAGTATAGCTCTTGCACTTTCACTTCTAAGAATGATGACCATGCCCACAATAGTGTTTATTGTCCACATGGACTCTTCTCTTGCCTCAAGAGTCTTCATCAAAGCTAAGGAGATTGGTTTAATGAAACTAGGATATGCATGGATCCTTACCAATGGAGTTACCGATGACTTAATCTCGATAAGCGAGGCAGGTATTGAGGCTATGCAAGGGGTATTGGGTGTTAAAACTTATATTCAGAAATCCGAAGAACTCGAGAAATTCAGATCTCGATGGAGGAAGATGTTCCCACGGATGGAGCTGAATGTCTACGGATTGTGGGCTTATGACGCTACCACCGCACTGGCCATAGCCATTGAAGAAGCTGGAACAAATAACATGACTTTCAGTGATGTGGATCTTGGAAGGAATGTTTCTGAACTTGAAGCTCTTGGTTTATCTCAATACGGTCCGATGCTTCTCCAGATACTCTCAAGAGTTCAGTTCAAAGGACTTGCAGGAGATTTCCGCTTTGTCAAGGGGCAACTGCGACCGTCGGTGTTTGAGATTGTAAATGTAATCGGAAATAGAGAAAGGTCAATAGGATTCTGGACGGAAAAAAATGGTCTTGTGAAAAAACTAGACCAAGAACCGCAAAGCATCGGAGCTTTATCCACTTGGAAAGATCATCTTAAGCATATTATATGGCCTGGAGAGGCTAATTCTGTTCCCAAAGGATGGGAGATCCCAACGAATGGGAAGAGGTTGCGCATCGGAGTTCCAAAGAGAATCGGTTTCACTGATCTTGTGAAGGTCACAAGGGATCCTATCACCAATTCAACACTAGTCACAGGTTTCTGCATAGATTTTTTTAAGGCTGTGATTCAAGAAATGCCTTATGACGTCTCATATGAGTTCATTCCTTTCGAGGATCAGGATGGTAAACCAGCCGGTAATCATGACGACTTGGTCCAACAAGTGTTCCTCAGGGTGAGTAAGATCATTTACTAATCATCCCTTAAAAGATCTTACAAAACCATCTAACCGAACTCTTCTTTTCTTCTCTCTGTTGCAGAGATATGACGCGGTTGTGGGAGATACAACCATACTGGCCAACAGGTCCACTTATGTCGATTTCATATTCCCATTTATTAAATCAGGTGTGGGATTGATCGTCCCAGTAAAAGACCTAGTGAAGAGAGATAGTATCAGTTTCTTGAAACCTTTGTCATGGAAACTATGGTTGACTTCCTTTGTCTTTTTCTTCCTCATTGGCTTTACTGTTTGGGCTCTTGAACATAGGGTTAATCCAGACTTCCGTGGACCGCCTAATTTCCAAGCTAGTACCATCTTCTGGTTTGCCTTCTCTACCATGGTTTTTGCTCCAAGTACTTTCAATCTCTCCTCTCTACTTCCCAATATATATTGATGTTTCTATATATATATATATATATATATAAAAGCTTGCTGAATGCTTACTCTCGAGATGCGATTTTCAGGAGAAAGAGTGTTCAGCTTTGGAGCGAGGATCTTGGTTATCACATGGTACTTTGTCGTTCTAGTGTTAACTCAGAGTTACACAGCCAGTTTAGCATCGCTTTTAACATCACAACAGCTTTCTCCAACCATAACGAGCATGAGAAGTTTGCTTGAGAGAGGAGAAAAAGTGGGTTATCCGAGAATATCCTTCATCCTTGGAAAGCTTAACGACACAGGTTTCTCTCAATCTAGTCTTGTACCCTTTGATACCCCAGAACAATGCAATGAGTTATTGAGAAAAGGACCAGAAAAAGGTGGCGTCTCTGCAGCTTTCTTGGGAATACCTTATTTGAGACTCTTTCTTGGACAATATTGCAACACCTATAAAATGATTGAAGAACCATTCAGAGTTGATGGATTCGGCTTCGTAAGTTTCCATAACACAACTTCTGGGAAAATTGGATTAATTGGTGAGATCATAAGTCCCTTTTTTCGCAGGTCTTTCCAATCGGATCACCTTTGGTGGCTGATGTTTCAAGGGCCATCTTAAAAGTGGCAGAATCACACAAAGGGAGGGAGCTTGAGTTCGCATGGTTCAAGAAGAAAGATGAAAGTTGTCCAGACCCAGTCACCTATCCAGATCCAAATCCGACTATTACCTCAAGGCAGCTCGGTTTAGACAGCTTCTGGCTTCTGTTTCTTGTTGCGTTTGTTATGTGCGTTCTAACACTCGGCAAATTCACATTATGTTTCCTAAAGAAGACTGAAGTGAATGATTTGTGGAAAGATTTTCAGCAACCAGACAATGATTCGTACATCAAAAAGGTAGAGAAATGTCCGTGTTCGTCAATTCGAGACATGCCTGAGAACAGCAGTCAAGCAACAAACCAGGCCAATTCGTCAAGTCGAGACATGCCTGAGAACAGCAGTCAAGCAACAAACCAGGCCAATTCGCCAAGGCGAGACATGCCTGAGAACAACAGTCAAGCAACTAACCAGGCCAATTAACTGTCAAGACACAAGTAACCAACTACTGTATTATGTTTGAGTTTCTCAGAGATACCAAGAGTCCAAGACTATCTTTAATTTAACCAAAAAAAGACACCAATTGTTCTAAACCGATGTTAACTAACGGTTTTCAGGAAAAAAATGATCCATATTCTGTTATATAAGGGAGACTCACAAGTCACCACCATAGAGGTTGATAAGGTTACGTGTTTCGCAAGGCGGTAAACCTAGGGCTAGGGTTTATCACATGTGCTAGAGAGTAGCGTAACCTACCTTCGATAGACTACTGGAAGGTCATAGGCACAAAATCTACTCAACCAATTCATAAGATGATGAGTAAATAAGCTACAAGTAAACCTAATTAGCCGCTTTAATTTTTGAGTAAATTTGCAAATCAGCAAGAAATTAGATGGAAATCTACAAGGAATAATGTGACATTGTCTCCGAACAGTGTTTTGCTTTTTGTTATTTTTGATTTTGCCTCTTATTTAACTGTTATGTGATTTGTAGTTTATTTGCATACATGTATTTAAATGTTTAACATTCACATGGATATCTAAATTATCACATATACGAGTTACATAACATAACATGTAATTTTATTATGTTAATTGTTGGAGGTGGGCTTAGCACCTCTTCTTAAGGCCCTTCACGAATCAAGATCGGTCCATCAAGCATTCGGCCCATCTAGCTCGGTCCAACAAGAAATGAAACGGTCGTCACCAGCTATTGGATAAGGGTCGATCAGCCGGGTCCGCCCAACCCATCAAACTGACATGTCCGACCCGTCACCGGATCTGAGGAAAAGTGAGGTGGATCGCTGCCGAGGACGCTGAAGAAGGGTCGGTTATCCCGGCGCGTCCAATCCATCGATCTGTCTTGCCCAATCCATCGAGCTGTCCTGACCGGCCGAATGACCTAAAGCTTAACTCACCGCCTTAGCTTCAATATAAAATAAGAATGTTACCCTCATTAAGGAGGGATCCAATTTTTGGAATAAATGCTCTGACAACACTTAGACCGATCTTACAAAGTTACTGACCTTACAAAGATTTCCATCTGCATAACCATCAACCTCGTTTGATCTTGCTACTACCGAACTACAGCTTTATTCTAATCGGAATTCTCCAAGCCCCTTCTATAACTAAAGTTACTCGGTAGCCTTAGCCAATACAACAATTGGCGTCCACCGTGGGGCCCAGAGATATTTCTCAACGCAAAAAGTAACTCGGCAAATAGCAAATCTAAGATGCAGACGTCAGGACAAACCACAGCTACATCAGACACAACGATGGCAGCGTCCCGATTCATCGGACCCGAACTGCCCCCGAACCAAAGAAACGATGGCATACCGATTTCTACTACGGAGTTTGACATATCGCAAGTAATACCGCTCACCAACAATGTATATGCCATCGAGCAAATCAATGTCCCAGTTCTCTTCGGAACACTTCTAGTACGAATAGATGAGCTGACTCGCGGAACGAACGAACGCCTCGATCAAATAGCTGCAGCTCAAGCAGCCTGTCAAGATCAAGTCAACGATCTACATTCTCAAGAGACCCAAACCCCCGAACGTCAGCCTACACAAGATTACCATCGCCTACGTCGCAACCTATTTGGCGACCAACCATCTCCCCCAATCAATATATCCCGACACCCGATCTACACCGAAAACCGAGCACACCCACCAAACTTTGATATTAAACAATAACACCTCCTCATCAGATCAAGAACCTTGGACGGGATCAAGAGATGGAGGAAATATAAGAGAGGGTTCATATAAGAGATGAATAAACATTGGCTTGTATAATTAACTTATATTTAAATTATTGACTTGTTGCAGGTTCATTTTAGTGGCATGGGAGAGGCGAAACCATGATTTTTTTATTTTTTTATTTTGATTAAGCGGGATAATTTCAGTTTGGTTTTAGATTTTTAGGGAATGGTTTTTGTTATGACTTCGTTTTGTTTACGTTTCGTTATGATTTTTATTTTTATAAGTTGATTTTATAAAAACCGAACTAAAACCAAACCAAATTACAACCGAACCGAACTAAACCAAACCAAACTAAACTCAAACCAAACACAAACCGAACCAAACTTATTTCGGTTGAGTTCGGCTAGAGTTTTATTCAACCCGAATCAACCGAACCGAACCAAACCCGAACCGAACCCAAGATTAAACTGAAATGCCCGCCCCTAGCTACATCGACAGAGGAGAGGAGTCGACTTCACGGAAAAGAAGACTCCTATGGAGTTAGTGAAGGAGATTGGAACCATAGGAGCATCCCATTGATGGGTAGCAACTTTGAAGAATGGCATAGTGCGTCTTCAAGATGATATAGACCCAAGTGCATCAGATATAAATCCAAAACGCATTTCCCTGCCTCGTCTTGTAACTTTGTCTCATTGCCAAACCCAAATCATAACAAACGTGGCCATGTCCTTCTCGTCTCTCGAGGATGAAGACTGTATTATAGCAATCAAGTTCTTGGGACCTCAACTAACCTTGTGCAGGCCTGCTCAAAGAAACTGCAAGTGGACCAACATCAGAATCACAGACCCCGGCTTCTTCTCCTCCCATGTAATGTACTCAAAGAGAGATGAGATGTTCTCGAATCTCGATGCCCCCCACCGGAGGAAACTACACGGGATCATGGGAGACACATGCACAAACCCAAGGTGCATATGCTGTGGTATATTCTCTGTGTATATATAATCTTTTTTTCTTCTCTTCCGGTTTTTTTTCCGAGTACATCTATTTACCGAATTATGGATTTCATATTTTGGCGAACTAAAGAAGTAGGTCTTTCTGATCCTCAAAAAGACATATATCTTTGGATCATATGATACATATGGAAAACAAGGAACGACTAAGTATTCAACATGAAAGAAATTTGTCCGGAAAATACTTTCCAGCTTGCTATTGTGGAAGCGGAAAGTTGGAGGATCGCAAACCAACAGGAATGTGAAGAAAAGATAGAAGGCCCACCAGGACAAGAAGAATCGAGAGTCTCCCATTTGGCTCATCGAACCCGACATGTCAAATCGATGCTTCCTGGATTGACCATGGCCTTGTTAGTGGTTTAGGATGGAGTCATATAAATCACATGGGACGAGAGATCTTTGGATTGCAAAGATATCGCATAAGTCTCTCGGCATTACATGCTGAGATGGATAGACTCATTTGGGCTATGTTATGTCTAAAGGAAAAACATATATCATTGATGCATTTTGAGATGGATTGTTCATATTTGGTGAAGATGATTGAGAACCCGATAGACTGGCCGGCATTTATTTCGGAACTAAACTCCTTTCATGTCCTCAGAGCGTCATTTATTAACTTTAGCTTATCTTCTATTCCACGCGAATCGAATGTCCGTGCCGACTTTCTTTAAAAAAAACTCTAGCACGAAATTTTTTAGTTTCTCATGTAAGTCAGACGAAGCTAAGGGATAATAACTTTGTTGGCTAAAATTGATTTAATAAAAATTAAAAAATATTATTCTTTTTTTTTTCTTTTTGCCCCCTCATGCTTTAGTTTGCTGGTGGTGGTTTTGTGGCTATTGTTTCATTTCATTTTGGTGATGGTGCTCTTCGTGTTGATGGGCACATACACTTGTATAACTAGGAGGAAAATAAATTAATTGAAGAATGAGTAACATGACGTTGACGCCAGCTCAAAGCTCATCAGGTTTCCGTGGAGAGAGCTTTGAGCTTCTCATCTGAAATTTACAAATCCTAACCGAGTCTCAACACAATGCAATGATAACAATCCAACATAAATGTATAAATTACTTGAATTTCCTGCATTCTTTGATAAACCGTATTTTTACCAGTTTTTAATGTTCGTTTTTGTTCTTTTATCAAGTCAATGTGTCTTTTTAGAATCTTTTAGTCCTTTATCGAGTCTTTTCAGGTTTTAGGTGATTTTGGGAGAAAATGAGCCGTTTTGGGTGAAAATGAGCATATGGAGATGCATAATCATGCAGAGACGTCAGAAATTTGGCATTCGTTGAAGAACTTTTCACCGATGGATCGAGCTCAAATTTTGATACAAGATATAGCAATGAATTAGCGTTCATTTGGAAGTGGTTTGAGGCTATTCCAACGGTGCGATCAAAAGTTATGCCGGTTTTCGTGAAGACAGTCCAGTCTGGCGAGCAGAAGAAGCACGCGCAGAGAGGGGGCTGGATCCTAGCGAACACTTTCTAGATCGACCAAAAAATGCAGTTTTTAACTTCCTATTTTGCCTTGGAATTATCCCAACTCGACCCAAGACCTATTTATACTTATTTTAAGCCACTTTCTAAGGCTAAGCTTTATTTTCTACAGACTTTTTACATCTCTTTCTTTGGGGAGACGAATCTCTGACTCTACAGGCTTTTGAGAAGATTTCTGAATCCTAATTTATTATTTCTATTGGATTATGATTTTTTCTTCATCTCTTTGTGGTTTCTCTGATTTTATGTGTGAGTAATCTCTTAGTTAGATTTTAGGGTTTCAAGGGAACTTCATGAATCGTTGAATCAGATTGGTTAGAATAGGGATCGATCTTCTATTTCTTCATCTATTGTTGTTCTTAGTGCTGAAACTTGATTATCTACCTAGTTTCTGATCTTAAGTTGTTTAACGCATCAAAAGTGTGTGTTTAAAAGCCTGAAAGAACATAGATGAGCAAACCGTCATTAACCAACGAAAGCTGATGTTAAGGCGTTTTGTGAACATATCAAACTCGATCTTAAAGCATGTTTAGTTTCCTGAATTCAAACGACAGTTTAGAATCTTAAGTTATTAGACATAGTAATTAATACTACGACAATATGTTGATTATAAAATAATGATTTGAGTTCTAGAACGTGCTTAATGATTTCTCTGTTTAATTATCTGATTTGTGATTCTTGATTTCCTGCGAATTACCCAAAGACTTAGTGTTTCCCTTCATCAAACTTACATCGTTTTATTCGCATTCTTAGTTTTAGTTTTAGTTGACTCATAAAACCACAAACAACCATCGTTCGTCTTAGATTTATTTTCTTTCTGCATTCTTGTAGCGTTACACTTGGTCTCTGTGAATTCGATCCTAAAATACTACATCGATATATTGTTATGATTGCAGTAGAGTGCACTTTAGTTTTTAATCCGAAGATTGAAAGAACAAAATAGATTGAAAGAAAAACTCAAGTCTCTTACCTTGAAATGAAAAAAAAAGACTTTTAAAATCCAACGAATAGAATTTTCCTTTAGACTCAGCAAAATGCATGGATTTGTATCAATGTGTTCTTCCACCTGTAAAAATAGGAGTAACCCAAAGAATGGTTTTTTGTTTTTGTTTTTGTTGTGTGTGTGGATTCAGTGTTTGGCTGCTGCAACTAAGCAAGCTTCTTGGGTCTACCAACAGAAGGTGCAACATTCTCGTCTTTCTTAGAACCCGAAGCTTCAGGTTTTCTAGCCCAAGCTGGAGCTCGATCTGGCTCATACCGGTAATCATAGAACAGTTCTTCTCCAGACATTATTCTCTCCTTTGCGAAAATCCCAACCCTGTGATCTCCAGCAACCATAATGACCTTAAACAGACAGAGAGTCTCCAGTCAGGTTTTGACCAATCATACGAAAACCATCTTTATCATCTTTCGCGTTTTACCTTTGCGTAACAGTTAGGTTCAGGGGAATGGTTAGCGAATTTCAGTTTATCTCCTTTCCTGTAAGCATCTAGCACAAACTGCAGGAAATCCAAAAAAGTTTTGGGTTTATAGCAGATTTTTATTTTAAAGACAAGCTAGAGAGTGGGAACGATTTTTAGATGAGACGTGCCTGATCGTTTAGATTGAAGAGAAAAGATGAGTTCTCGCGATCATAGATCTTTCCGCGTTTATCTGCTTCTTTATGCGAGATCAGCTCTCCAGTGTATTCCCCAAGGTATTCATGCTTGCTTACACTGTTCTGTAAGAAGGAACAAGATTTGTTCTTAAAAACAAGTCCAAACTCCAAACATAGTTACATCTTTAAAGGACTCAAGCTATTTAACAAATCTTGCATCTACTTTACCTTTAAGAAAGCTCCCCAACCAGAAACATCAGATGTTCCAAGTAAAACCTGAAATTAACAAATAAAAGAACTTAGCAATTTCATCTCTATTCATTTGATGGCTATGCAATTGCAAAGTACTAGAATTATAGTTAACAAAGCGGAGTATTCACCCTTTGTTGTTGTTTTAGGAGTAATTTCATATTCCTGCACTCATAATTATCACCTCTTTGGCTAGGGACCCCGAGCGTACCATCCCCACCACTGCATATTCAAATTCAATCAGACACAGCAGTGCATCTAGAACTATTAAACCGAAAAAAGTAGCAATGTGTTCTTGATCCTCTGCAGAGAGACCAATTAGTACACAAAACCAAAGAGTAGACAATTGCATTGCCAACAGACTTACATGACCCAGCAGTTCCTACAAACATCTGGGTCGCATTCCCGATCTGCAGCAAAACATGGACACTGACGGCTTCGACACTGACTTTTGGCACAATGACAACCTCTAAACCTATTCTTGCAGCTCTTTGGGCAACTACAGAGAAAGTAAAGGATGTTGGTAATGAGATTCAAGGCTAGTAAATACAGATGTGGATGATCTTAGATTACATTACCCGCAGTACTTCTCGCAGCAAGTCCCGTTGAGCAAACAAGTACATTCCTTCCCGCAAGCAGTTTTGCAGTTACATGGATTAAATTGACGGCACGGCTGGTCTTTCCTCTCAGTAGTTTTTTTCCTAATTGAATGATATGCAGCAGACTTCCAAGTGTACTTCAGGCGGCGTACTTTGCCTCTTCTACGTAGAAATCTTGACCTTCTCCTCACTTGGTTATTAGCCTGGTTAGTCCAACCACTAAAGCATTAGTTCCCAAGAGAAATATATCCATTATATTAGGAATGTGTATACAAAAGGAAATAGTATTCTACCATATTTCCATTGATATCAAACTTGGAAGAGCCATCAGGATTCAATGCATCACCTCCAAAGAAAGAAGCTTTATTTTCCGAGCAAGTCATATATTGGAAGACCTCCCAACATGACTTGAAACCACTCAAAAGGTTTCTAGCAATCATGCAGCTGCTAAGAAACAAAGAATTGATATGACTATCACACAGATTATATGAAAAAACCTGAAGCGAGAAGATAATCTAGCAGTTTCTGAATGCATCTATTACTTACCTTTTCATTCCAAAAATCTCGACACCTTTTTGGAAAAGGCTTTTCTCAAGTGGTCTCCACGATTTATTTCCAGGTAATCCTCCTCGACATACATTTTCACCCACAAATTCGTCTTTCCTTAAACTTTCATTGCTACATGGTTCAGATGCAACCTCATTTGACTGACAAACAGGATCGTCACCCTTCACAGAATTATTGGATTCTTCTACAGGAGTATCATTCTTTTTGGACTTCCCAGAGTTCCCAGATTTTACATGCTTCTGAGAAGAGGAAGTAGCATCTTCATTTTCTTTATGTTTTGCATGGCTTGGTGAACGACTTCCACTGGCGATGGAATCAGTATCTGAGGCTTCTGTCTTCTTTTGCCTCTTTTGAGTCCTACGAGGAACTCGCTCAGCGACTCGGTTGTTGTTCCTCTTACGACCTCCACGTCTCCCACTACCTTTAACCTTTGGTGATGATGAAACTTTATCGGAATTGGTATCCTGGTGAACTCCATTCTCTGAGTCACTTGTTTCTGGCGTGCACTTTTCATTAGACGATGCACTTTCACTTGGGAAGGTCTTTGGTTTTCTCCTATTAAGTTTGCTGGAGAACTTCTTGGATGTGGTCTTAGCACCTGCACCATCTGATGAAGTGCCAGTCTTATCTTCAATGGTGCCATATCCCGGAATTCTTTCAAACTTGAGAAGCTGATAGAATGAAAACAATTCTTTTTGTCCAGTCAGTCTTTCTAGGAGTTGAGCTTAGCTACATAAATAACACAAATTACCGTTTTATAGCAGTTTGTACCACAGGTTAGATTTTCATCTACAGGAGCATTCCATGTAGCTGGTTTCTCAGCCTAAAAATCCACAGAATAAAAATCAGTAAGTATAAATTATTATAAGATTTATCAGTTGGCACTAACTCACAGGAAATATAAGATCCTGTGAACACCCGTGCAGCCGGCAATCAAATACCTGCATAGATGCATAACAAAGTTAAAAAGAGTCAAAACTATTGCAAGAACATCAAGTAATAACCCTTCAAAATATTAGCCTATAAGAAGTCAAATGAACTAACAAGGCATCTACGGCAGAACAGATTATCGAAAGAATCTAATGCTCCTTCCATATCTTTGTTGAGAAGGGAGCTCTCTGCTTGATTATCGCCACTCTCGGATACTTCTTTTTCCTTCATAAGCACTTCATGTCTTGCCTGTATAAGATGTTCGGTGTTCATATCTCTGCAAAAAGCCAATTGGGAAAGGGCTGGAACAAAACTAATTGGATTTCCTTAAACGATGCATACACTCACTCTGTTTTCAAATCCTACAATTGAAGTTCTGGATTCTAAAAGAAAATTAGGACATAACAGTTCATACCGGCAATAGACAGAGAAAAAGGTATTGATACCTTGATTTCACTAGAACTTCTGGACAAGAAATTTGCTAGTTCCTCCAAGACAAAGTCTGAAATACCTAGTTGCTCAAGAGTCATGCTGCAGAAATGAAGGGAAAATTAAGTCAAAGAACATAAGTGAGAACGCAAAAAGCATAGCACTGAGCATAACAGACAAGAAGTTCACACTACGAGACCGAAATGCAAGTACACAGCTTCATCTAAGGATTAGACCGATGCTGTTGTATTTGTATACCGACCGAATAATAAAATCTTCAGGCTCCACAAAATCTTTTTTTTCATCTTCCTCGTCAATCACCTCCTCTTCACTATCACTGCAAATGAGCGCTTCCCCGCCTGTTTGATCATAATAAATCCTCCTTCGACCCACTACAGACTGGTCCTCGGTCATTCTTTGATTCCTGCATCATATTTTTAATGTTGAGATACACCACAAGGGCATGCGTTTCAAATAGAATACTTTCAAGTACTCTTGTGACGTAAATGTCAACATACCTATCCAGAAAAACCCATGTGGTATAAGGCGAGAGACGTTTGATATCAGGTATTTTGATTGGGCGTAAGGAAATTTTGACAGGGACACTGGATCCTTGAACCATCGCTGAATTGGAATGTCCATCTTCCAAGAAGCTTTGGTTATTCTTATCTGCATCACTTGCATCGATTCCGCTTTTCATACCGAGCGAATCTCTTTGCCTCTTAACTAAGAGATCACTACCATCTTTACAGCTACCTCCTCTGTCCATTGACGACCTCATAAAGCTATGAGTAATGCCACACAAATTCTTCTTGTTTTCATCAACCCTTCTCTGGTGAAACCAATCATCAACTTCTAGAAATCGCATACCGAAACAAAACAAAACAACAAACTTACAACAATATTGACCTTTATTGATATACACCGATCAGCTGCAAGTTTCTTCTTAAGCGAATCTATTACTGCTGATATCTCCTTAGAAGCTCGAGCTCTGTCCTCCGCCTGAGATATCTGAGAATTGGAATCTAACAATCAAACACATTTTCAACAAAAAAAACATGAAGAAAAGCATCAAAATGAAGTTCAATGAGAGAAACTATCATGGTTTCCTCATCAATGCTCTCGAATCCTAAAAACAAACTTTTAGCTGACAATGCAGTAATCTCTAGATCCAAGCCATTTAGATTTCGTTCTCTTCAGTCAAACACAAGCGAAGAAGAGTCAATGCCTCAACAGCAGAAAAGAAAAGTTTCTATATCGAGAAATTCCAAGAGAATTTATGTTTGGAGTGTGAGAGGTGAAATGACGCACCGTAGACTCCTTGTGCGGCTCCGATCTGGTCGCCGAAGTAGAAGGCGAAGCTCCCGACGTCATTTTCAAGGAACCAGATCGGAACCGAGGAAAATGCGGGTTCGGGTCAGGATCCGGGTCGCGAATCTGAAATGTCGGAGGAGAGAAGGAATTTGGCGGGTCGTATAAACCCTAATATTATCTTCAATTTTTTTTATTTTTTTTTGGTTATCTTCTTCAAATTAGAAAAACTCCGATTAAAGACCATTAACAGTTGTTATGAATCGGGAAGCGTGAAACTAGACAATTTTTCCCGATTAAAAATTAAAGTAAAGTTGGTGGGAAAATAGCGACGTGGCAGATCGGTTTGAAATATCCACTGTACATCGGAAAAGTATTGTTCTCCGGCGACGGTGCCGGAATCTCACGCAACACGAGGATTTTGCCAGTTGAAAACTAACGAACATTGCTGGGCTCGGAATTTATGGGCTCTTAAACCCTAATTTCTGGGCTTTATTTTGGGGGACTTTTTTCTCAATCGGCCTCAGCGTTTTCGAAGTTTCTTCTTTGTGGGACTGGTACTTCGTCTAGGAACGAACTTCGCCGCCAGATCCTTTTGCTCTTCTTCTTCTTCTCCATTATCTGGTTTTTCCCTTCTTATGGTTCACATTTTCGCTATTTCATTTCAACGATGGCTTGAGATCGGGGAAAGCCAAGCATCTGACTCCTAATTGAAGATTTAACGGGTGATTCTGTGGGATTTCTTGGTCTTGCAGATCATGAATGTTTCATTAAGGACATAGCCAAAGCTCAGCCTCCTAAGCATCTGGCTCAGCTGCTGAGCATATACACAGCTAGAGGTAGATCGATCTTACTTGTTGAATACTGGTTTATATTGATCATGTTTATCCAAGTAATTTGTGGAATTGGTGATGTTATGTAATGGCATTGTATCTGGTAAATCCATAGTTTCTCCTGGTGCAAAGCAAGGCTTGTTGCCTCTTACTATTCCATTGGTGAGAATCAGCCCGGGTATGATTAGGGACATGTACATAAGTTTGAAACACTTTCATATTTTGATTAGAGGTCTTCTAAGTAAGTTGGAGCTGTGATTTTGTGTGATTTATCTTTCATTTTCAGGTTCTTCGATTGCTTTACTACGGTGGCCAACAGCTCGTCCTAGGTCAGTGGCTCATTTCTATCCTTAGATTGTCCTGCTTCTTCTTTTATATCTTATTGTTGGTTCTGGTGTTTGCAGTATGGAGATGCCTGTGATTGAAGTTCAGAAACATGGGGTTTGGTTTTTAGCTAATAATGTAATGGGATGCGTTGAACTAGGGTTCATTTCTTTTTGATGGCTGTTCATTCTCATATCTGACTTTGAGTGGCCAACATTCAGGTTGATCAGTTCATTCACAGAATATTGGTGGAAGAAGATGTTTCTAAACCCGAAGAATCCAGTCAAGTAATCTTCGATGCTGCAGGTGAAGCTGGGAAGAAACTTTACAGTAAAGGTGACTTTTCCAGGTCAAGACTGATGGATTTAGATATCTATCTCTTAAGAAAGGTACATATATATTGAACGTTTTAATATCAGACGCTTTTTGGCACATGGATGATTATTAGCTTTGCTATTCAGGTTGGACTGTTTCCGGATTCTCTAGAACGCAAAGTTATTCGACATATCGAGAATGGAGACCATGTAAGGAGATAGTAACAATATCTATCCTGTAGTAGTCAACTTGTTTTCTCCTTTTTAACTATCTTCAGTTGCTAATACAAGGTTTCAGCTTTGGTGGCTGCCGAGTTTTATACAAAGAGAGGGAACTTCCCTGGATTTGCCCGGCCTTTTGCTTTCAACGCAAAGGTTTTGCTGAAGTTCGTATGATCCTCTCATCATCTCTCTTTCTCCCTTATGAATGTATCTACGTATAGATGCTTATGTCCTTTCTAGAAAACTCTAACACCTCTATTGTTATGTGGGCTTGGGCGTAGCCTAGAAGCAAAAGATGCGGCTAGGGGTGCTCTGAAATCTTCGTGGTGGACCTTAGGATGCAGATACGAGGTACAATTCCTTGAATGTCTTTAAACCGTTTCGGTAAATGTAAAGAGAATTGAAAAAAAAAGTGTTGAATATATGAAACGGCTGCACAGGAAATTGCTCGAATAGCAGAGTGGGGAGAAGAGAAAATTGTGCAGTACAAAGAGAGAGTTACAGGAGAAGGAAGAAAACGGGATATAGATAGGGGAAAGCCAAGGGCCCAGGTTCGTTCTTTGCATGTATTCCTATTCAGATACTCATATCATGCTTTTGGATACAAGGGATTGAAAAAAAACTTGTAATTGTCAGGCATCTTTCGACGAGGCTGGGTACTTACTGGATCTAGCGTCACTTGAAGGGACATGGGACGAGTCACTGGAACAGGTTGCTCAGTGCTACAAGGAAGCTGGACTAAACGACATCGCCAACTTTGTTCTGTACAGAGATTGAGAAGTCTCTTTTAATGGTCACTCGATCAACAATACTGATGTTTTCTATGAGACTTGAGATGACATG
Organism: Eutrema japonicum; assembly: GCA_030161315.1. NCBI lineage: Eukaryota > Viridiplantae > Streptophyta > Magnoliopsida > Brassicales > Brassicaceae > Eutrema > Eutrema japonicum. The sequence continues at coordinate 3,407,047 of BSQW01000010.1, read as the reverse complement.
GAATCGAATGATCTTTGCATTCGGTGTCTACATTTGAGATTTACATAAACCCTGCTAATGATAGATTCATTAGGTCAAAGATTACTGATTGTATCTTTTCTGAGACTAGAAGTGAAACGAAACAGAATGATCATCTCATTGGGTAATCTACGTGAAGATTTATATATATATATATATATATACTGCCAAAAATTCTACGAAAATAGTTTGCTTAGTACAGGTAACATAAAAAGAACATGATTAAGGTATTAGACTATAGTCTAGATGACACCATCTTCTTAGGTGGCAAATGGATTAGGGAGTTTGTTGCTCTTGCTTTTCTTTTTTCTCCCCAATAGCTTCCTCCACAGGCTCTTAGCTCCGATGCTCTTTTTCTGAGGAACAATGGCGAAGCAGTTTGTTTCAGAGCCTTTGCTTTTTTTGTCTGAGAGAAGAATCTGTTCCAACGCCTCAATGGTTTCATTGTAAACAGAACTGCCTCCCTTTCCGTTTTTATCTGCTGCTTGAGAATTCTGGTCCTTGGATTCTCCAGTGTCATGATCTTCTGCCTTCATCTGATCCAAAAGAGATGATCTCTGTGTGGTCAATCTCTTCTCTTGTTTTGTTTCTTGTGAAGGTTGTGCAGTAGCTAGGTTGTCCGATTTGTCGGTAAGGTCAGGTGTGAGTTTGTCTGAAAGTAAAGCTGTTTCCTTTGAGTTAGTCAATGATTTAAGCTGCTTTCCGAGGTTTAGAATCGTCTCTTGACACTCAGCTAACTTTTCAGAAGCAGCAGTGATCTCCAATTCCTGAATCATCAAACACATAAGAAAATCAACCTCTCATTTGTCTTGGCAAAAACAATTCAAAATGTAAGAATTTGATCTTGTTCTGTAACTTACAGTCCGCATGTTTTGTTTTTCGTCCAGCGTGAGCTCGTTCGCTGAAGCACTGCAACAAGAAAACCATTGGATTCATCAGAGATAAATCAATGATTGATCGAAATCTTCAAGCATTCACATTTACCTTGCTGTCTTGTCCGTTGCCTTTTCTTCAACCATTTTGCTTGGCAGCTTGGGATTGTCAGGCTTTTCTACGATCGGCTGATCCTTGGAAGCCAAAGAGGAAACATCATCTATCTTAAGCTTATCTGCTTCTGAACCCTGACCAACTATTCCAATATCAACTTCGCTTCCACTCCGTGACTCATCCCACTCGAACCGCTTCTTAATCTCTTCTCTCATGCTTGAAACATCTTGAAGAGAAAAACAGTGGTTCACCATCCATTCCAACACAGAGCTTAACTCTTCCGCAAACTTTTTGATGTCTGCTTTTCTGTCTAATAGATCGTAACAAGTTTGAAGAAATCGTTGCAATACACTACTTAGCTCTGTAGTTTTCCATTGCAAGACACGAGCAGTGTAATATGAAAGCCTTTCTGATTCTCCGTGTGAGAAATGCCTCTCATCTTTTAAGCTGACTTTCTCAATAGTTTCCACGATTCTGCGAATCGATTTGCTGATATAACACTCCATGTCTGGTGTACCGTCCACAGTGAGAGTCTCGGTCTGTTTTAAGCTTGATTGGTTTACACCTGACAGAGCTCTTCTGATATCTTCAAGTACTTCATCAGTGTTTTTCTGCGTAATACGCTTATGGTCCATTATCGCATTCAAGACGATATAAAGAGATTGAGGTAATTTGCTCGTTGATTCTGACTTGATATCTTGGGGAGATGCGTCAGGATTTACTGAATATTCTGTTCTGGGAGATTTTGTTATCTCTGATGAATTTTCATTAGATTCGTTCTCTACCGGACCAGTAGCTGTAATGGAATCAGAAGAACAAATAGGAGAACTTCCAGGTCGGTTATCAATTGTACTTGTTACCATTGCAAGCTTCTCCATTTCAGCAAAATCATCCATTAGTTTCATCTCTGAAGCTTTGGGAGTTCTAAGCAAACTTGAGCCCATTTGCTTTTTGTTCTTGAAATTCTCTAGCTCTGAAAGCAAAGCAGAAGCCCAGGAATTGGCACAGCTAACTTTATCATCGTTGTCAAACTCTGATAGTGATGCAAGAGACACTTCATGTGAGACATTGCTGCTCCGGCTTGGCTCAATGTTTGTGCCTTTAGAAGATTCGTCGAGGTGAGACTCGAATTCTAGTAGTCTAGACGCTGTCCGAGAATACATATTTCTTGAGAACTGAAGCTCATTGACTTTCTTGTTTAAGGCATCCCTCAGAGTCTTGTTCTCTTCTTCCAGTAAGCATAATTGCTCAGTGAGGTTATTGATCTTTTCAGAATCAATCATTGCACCATTAGGGCTTCCATTGACTCTTCTCCTTCCCAACATCTCTACTTCATTTCTCATTTTGGACAGAGCAGCGGGTCCCGGTAATCGCTTCCTGACAAGTATCCGTAACCTTTGGCACTCTGCTTCTAGCTTTGCAACTTTCTTCACATATTCTAAGTGCAGTTTATGTGATGCTTCAGCGGTCCGACGGCTAAACTCTCTCTCATCATTCCGAAGCTCAAGCTCTTTCTCCAGCACTCGGACTTCGTATCTCAGTGAAGCATTTTCTTTTTCCTTCGACTCCAAACTACTCACCAAAGCATTGAAATCAGCCTCAATTCGCTCCCTCTCTCCGTTTAAATCATCAACAGTTTTGTTCTTTGCTAACAAAGCCTTTGAGAGTTGAGTGTTCTGGCCTTCTGCTTCTGCAAGCCTTTTACTGGTATCTGCCAATTCTGTCTTTATAACAGTCAATCTTCGTTCGTGCTCCTGTGATGCTTTTGTCAAAGCATCATGCATTCTACGCTCCTGCTCTTCCCGAACAAAGCGAAGCTGCTGCATACATTCTTTTAGACCAGCATCTGTGTGACTCGACCTCTCGTTGCTCCTGTGTTTCTCATTCAAAGCTTCTTCTAGCTTCTTCTTGAGAGATGCTGATTCAGCTTTTGTCTTCTCCCAGCCTGTTAACACAAAATGCAAATGGAACAGGAAGCTACGTGAGACCGTGAAGAGGAAAAAGAAGGTCCATAGATCGATTCAGAACAGATTAAGATTCAGTAAAGTTACCAGTAATTGCTTCTTGTGTCTCGGTCTTATGCTTATCGCTCTCAGCTTCGACAGAGGTAAGCTTATCATTTAGACTTTGAAGGCGATTTTCAAGCTCTATCTTGTCAGCAACAAGCTTCTCAATCTGATTTTATAAACAATCAAGCTCATGATCATCAAATTTCGGCAAGGATTTGCAACACAAAACCCAACTCATCAGGATAATCTTAGCTATTATTACACAAATTACTTTACATTTGCAAAAAAAAAAGGGCATCAAGAAGGATAAGCAAAACCTAGTGAACGAAAGAGCGAAAACGACACTTGGATCTCAAACAGATCACACTCTGGTACCAAGTACTAACAATAGAAACATCTCTAGACACAAAATGAGCAAAGAACATCCATTTTCCAACCTAACACCAAACACAAAGTTATCATCAATATCCACTTACCTCTCCTTTGGATGAAATGCCATTACTTTCGGCAACGGTTTTCTCCATTGATTTCTTCTTCCAAGGCCATGCTTTATGGTCCATTTATTACCCCACAAGCCACACAACTACTCTTGAATCTTTGACAATATCCTATAACATAGATATCAAACAGAAGTACCTCCTCATTTGCATAAACAAAACCTATAAGAAGCAAAACAAAGTTGAGATTATTATGTTTTGTTTGATTTCTCCGATCCCACATTTCTCAAATGGACCCACATTTAGAAATGAATGCGACTCAAATCCAGATTGAGAGTGCAAGAACAAAACAAAACCCCTCACTACACTAAAAAAAATCCCAAATCAGAATAACAAATTTCCCTTAAATGCATTAAGAGAAAGCTTGAGCTAGCTCCAACAATGGCTTCTACATGCACTATACACACACACACACAAAAAAACAAAACAGTTCATAAAGTTGAAGACTTTAATAGAAACCCATGACGAATCACACTTTCTGGATAAAAGAGAAACAATAAAGTCAAGATTTTTTTTAGCCACATTAAGAAGATTTGGAGAAATCCCATGAAAAAAACAAAAAAAGACAAAAAATTTCCTAAAACCAACAGAAAAAAACAAAAAAAATCCTCACCTTAAAGCAAAATTTACCCACATCACACTCCGATCGTTTCGAGGAATCAACAATGGAGATTGAAAAAACAGAGAAGATTAGCTAAAGAAGACGAGTGAAGAGGACAAAGATATAGAGAGGTATTGAAAAATGAAAGGTTAAGGAAGAAAAGGGACTGTTTGGCAAAGTTTAGATTACTCGAAAACAACTGTAGAGAGATATATATATAGAGAGACTGTTTAGTGTGAGAGTTTAGAGAGAGAGTGAGGACTGTACATGGAGAGAGAGGATGTGTCGGGTAGGATCTGATCGAAATGGGCCACGTACGCTTAATGAACGTTGGATCGTACGAGATTATTTAAATTGCTAATTATAGTAGAAGCGAAGTAAATTTTTGAAAAAGAGTTCTCTCATTCATCTTAAACCGTAAAATTTGGTTAGTATCCTTTATATCGGTTTAAATTAAGTTTTGTTTAAAATTCATAATTTGCTGTACCGATTATCAAATTTTGAGCTTTTAATTTTAAAGGTTTTCGAAACCCTAACTTTACAAAAAAAACTATATATCGATTTCCTTACCTCCATTATTCAGAGCTGTTTTTTTCTTTCTTCTTTTTATCGTCATGTAGGTTTAGTTTAGTGTATGGATATTGTTCTTTTGAGATTTCTATACGAGAGATCTTGGTTTTTTTTGTTCTTATTCATTTATTTTCTTTGAATTTGATATATTATGTGTATTATTGTTTTGAATGTTAATGTAGTTTAAAACAGATTATCACACCAAATACCACTATGTGTAAACTTTTAACCATCACTACCCTAAGTTAATCATAATACCCCTCTATCTAAGTGAAACGACGAAAATACCCTTGAGCTTTTTAAATGAAATATCACCGCCAGTATTCCCTAGTATTACCCAGTATTACAACCTAGTATTACCCCAGTATTACTGTATCCGAGTATCACCGCCAGTATTCCCTAGTATTACCCAGTATTACTGTATCCGAGTATCACCGCCAGTATTCCCTAGTATTACCAAGTATTACAACCTAGTATTACCCAGTATTACAACCTAGTATTACCCCGAGTATTACCCCGAGTATTACCCGGTATTACCTAGTTATACCACGTAGAGGGGGTTCGAACCCCGGTCGCGCGCACGCAGGTGACGCGCGTGGAGCTCGCAACCACTGAGCTCCCGTGCATTTCGTTGTCCTCTTACCAATTCAATTCTACTTATTCTTTACAACTCTTCATTAAGGGTAAAATCGACTTTTCCCTACAGAGGGAGATTTCTGATTAAAAAGTGGTGAGAGTGGTAAAGGAGACGATGGTCCGTTTAAAACCTGATCTTGTGATTGTGTACTTTATTTTAGGTTACAGAGAACTGAAGAATATAAGAGGTGGTAAGAGAACTGCCTAAAGATGGTTATAGTTTTTCAAAGAACCCTAAATCCACCATTCCGTCGCAAGCCTCCTCTTGACCTCCGCCGTTTTTGATTGCCGGCCTCCTACCTCCTAAAAGGTTCGCTTGACTTCCTCTCTCTTCTCATCCTCTTTTTAATACTTCTTCTCGAATCTTAGATTCCATTCCCTGTTTCTTCTTACTCGGTACATACTCTATCTTCTATTGTTTTTTTGTTCCTTTTCTTACCTTTAATTGATGCATCATTGTATTATGTATCCCTTTCCAAAAATCCAGGTCTTGAGTTGTTCGAATCTGTGAACCAGTTGTTTATATGTATAGGAATACTTGCAGTCTTGGTGATTACCCCTGCAGCAAAACCCGCTTTTCTTTGTTTTATGAATTTGCAGCTCTAGATGGTTCCATTAAAGGGAACCGGTACATCAACTCTTGCATCAGGTAAATTTAAAATGATGTCAATATTACACTCAAAATATATGCTGGCTTTGTATAAGCTGATCAAGTAGCTTCTATATATTCATTCTGGGTGATCTGTACTGATACTTCTCTTTCATTATGGGTGAGGTAAGCTCCTCTCTCACACTTCGGAACGAGTTATTATTATATGAAAATGTTTCCGCATTAGTCACGGTTCACATATGCGTGTGCAATGCAAATCCAGGGATCCATGAAGGTTTGTTGTGGTTTCAAACCAATAGAAGAATGAGCGAAACGTCCTCTGCTTGATTTGGAATTTTGTAGATTTTTCATGGATTTGGTAGTTTGTTTTATTTTTTAATTGAACACCATCAATTCCATCTTTGTGTGCTTGATTCTGAAAGGACTGAAATTTATAGAGTTACTTTACTACTACTTAGTTGCGTCTCTGATGTATCTCCTATTAAGTAAGTCATGATTTAGATTGCTATGTATTGTGAATGGTATGCAATTCTTTATTTTATTCCTTTTTATGGCAGAAAGAAGAAGCTGACTGATCATTGGAGGAGGTTTATAATCGAATTCAAAATTAAAGAATTTCATAACCAAGCACAGATGTACGACAAAAAAACTCCAAGAATCTTGCCAAGCCAAGCAACTGGAGTCAGAAAATCTCAAATCAGAAGAACTTGGAGCAAAGGCATTGTCTCCTCTTCCATGTCATACTCAGAAAACCCGACTAAAGAAGAGGAAAAAGTGAAAATTAAAGTTTTTATGTGTGTTTGATGTTTTGATCTCGATCCTCTTGTATTTTTGGTTTGGCTATATTTGTGTTGGTTTCGTTCTCGATTATTATTAATAAAGATTATATTTTCGTTTTTTTTGGTGTGTGTTGGTTTGGTGACTTTAGAGTAATTTTATTTGTGTCTTAGTAACCGGTGATTCGAATATTAGTCGAACTAAATATTAAAGTTAGGTAATGAGGTTCAATATCATGATTGGACCTTAAATGAATCTTTAAGAATCTAGATTAATCGGTTCAGATATCTCTTTATTTATCTTATATCCATGGTCAGTCAATAGGGTCATGTTTAAATGTTAGGAAATTCGAATAGATTATATCGGAATGTTGATAAGCTCATATTTATTTAAGCCGTTAGAAGATCCATGAGAAGATCGGTTTAATTAAATTTAAGAAAAGATCATCGTTATCTTATATTATATAATAAATTTTTGCTTGGCTTTATGAATATTTTGTACTAAAGGAATATGTCACTGAGATTTAGACAAATTTATATCGGCTCAGATTTCTGTTTATTTATCTCATCTATTGTCCGTAGATAGGGTCGTGTTTGTCTAGATGTTAGGAAGCTCGATTTCATTATCTGCATTGTATAAAATTAAAATCTCGGAACAGGTTTGCTCTAATCTTCTTAAAATGGAAAACCGTCTAATAATTATTTACTTATTGAATAAAAGTAATATATATATTTTGGATTACCACGAGGTTCTGGGCCGAAACCCGTAATTCTCTAGGTCCAAAACCACATAATGAATATTAGTTCCGTCCCAAGCGTCACTCTATCATGTGACCTCTAGGCTTTCCCTAAAATACTTTTCCAATCAAGCTAATGACACTTGGTAAAGTAAAAATATATTTAGTTGTTCATTCTTAATGGAAAATTATTTTAGGTTTCGATAACTATATATATAAATGATTAAATGATCCTTAGTGTCACATTTTGTCTTGAGCTCTAAACATTGATATAGGTTATCTTATGCTTGATCAAGTTAGTTCAAGTAGTTCTTGTCGCCGTTCGGTTATTCGAAAGTGGGAGTCGACAAGCCATATCGATGAAAGTTGGTCGACTGGGATGAATTTACTTTTAATTGATGAGAAGGTGGGGTTTTTATTTTCTTACATTATACGATATATTGCAAGCTTTATAATCTTTTTTAAAGGTTTCAAATTAATGGTTGTGCTGATAATGTTCTAATCGATTCTATCCACAGGGAAATATTATTCAAGGTATAGTTCATTAGTGCTTTGTCCCACTTTTTAGGGGCCGTTTATGTGAAGAAAAAAATCAGAAGAATAAGAAGTTGAAAAAAACAAAGACGATAAAGAAGAAAAAATAGAAGACAAAGACGATGAAGAAGGAGAAGGAAAAGACGAAGAAGATAAAAAAGATAAGTTCGGAGAAGACAAAGCCGATAAAGAATAATATGAAATATATGAGGAAAAAGACGAAGAAGATGAAAAACAAAAAGATAAAAAAGAGAAGTTCGAAGAAGACAAAACCGATAAAGAATAATTCAAAAAATATGAGGAAAAAGACAAAGAAAAAGGAAAATAACAACCTGAAGAAGAATAAGAAGATGGATCGAATATGAATGTATGGCGACGGATATGATCTACTGTTTATGATTTAATTGATAAAACCTCTCTGCCCGCGCAAGATGGAAGAAGAAAAAAAAATGGATACATAATAAGAAGAAGAAAATCGGAAGATGGAGAAGGTGAAGATGATGAAAGAGACCAAAAAAATTAGTTAGAAGAATAAGAAGTTGGAAAAGACAAAGACGATAAAAAAGAAAAAAAATAGAAGACGAAGACAATGAATAAGGAGAAGGAAAAAACGAAGAAGATGAAAAACCAAAAGATAAAAAAAGAGAAGTTCGGAGAAGAAAAAACCGATAAAGAATAATATGAAATCTATAAGGAAAAAGACGAAGAAGATGAAAAACCAAAAGATAAAAAATAGAAGTTCGGAGAAAACAAAGCCGATAAAGAATAATATGAAATATATGAGTAAAAAGACGAAGAAGATGAAAAACCAAAAGATAAAAAAGAGAAGTTGGAAGAAGACAAAACCGATAAAGAATAATTCAAAAAATATGAAGAAAATTAAAGATGAAGAAAAAGGAAAATAACAACCAGAAGAAGAATAAGAAGATGGATTGAATATGAATGTATGGCGACGTATATGATCTATTTTATGATTTAATTGATAAAACTTCCCTGCCTGCGCAAGGTGAAAGAAGGAAATTACCTGGAAGAAAAAAATGGATACATAATAAGAAGAAGAAAACCAGAAGATGCAAAAGGTGAAGATGAGCAAAGAGACCGAAAAAATCAGAAGAATGAGAAGTTGAAAAAGACAAAGACGATAAAGAAGAAAAAATAGAAGACGAAAATGATGAAGAATGAGATGTAAAAGACGAAGAAGATGAAAAACCAAAAGAGAAGTTCGGAGAAGACAAAGCCGATAAAGAATAATATGAAATATATGAGGAAAAAGACGAAGAAGATGAAAAACTAAAAGATAAAAAGAGAAGTTCGAAGAAGACAAATTCGATTAAGAATAAGTAGTAAAATATGAGGAAAATTAAAGACGGAGAAAAAGGAAAATAACAACCATAAGAAGAATAATAATATGGATCGAATATGATTGTATGGCGACGGATATGATATATTGTTTATGATTTCATTGATAAATCATCTCTGCCAGCGCAAGGTGAAATAAGGAAATGACATGGCAGGAAAAAAAAACGGATACATAATAAGAAGAAGAAAATCGGAAGATGGAGAAGGTGAAGATGAGGAAATAGACCGAAAAAATCAGAAGAATAAGAAGTTGGAAAAGACAAAGACGATAAAGAAGAAAAAATAGAAGACGATTGCGATGAATAAGGAGAAGGAAAAGATGAAGAAGATGAAAAACCAAAAGATAAAAAAGAGAAGTTCGGAGAAGACAAAATCGATAAAGAATAATATGAAATAAATGAGGAAAAGAAGAAGAAGATGAAAAACCAAAAGATAAAAAATAGAAGTTCGGAGAAGACAAAGACGATAAAGAATAATACGAAATATATGAAGAAAAATGACGAAGAATATAAAAACCAAAAGATAAAAAGAAAAGTTCGAAGAAGACAAAGCCGATAAAGAATAATTCAAAAAATATGAGGAAAATTAAAGACGAAGAAAAAGGAAAATAACAACCATAAGAAGAATAAGAAGATGGATCGAATATGAATGTATGGCGACGGATATGATATATTGTTTATGATTTCATTGATAAAACATCTCTTCCAGCGCAAGGTGGAAGAAGGAAATGACATGGAAGAAAAAAAAACGGATACATAATAAGAAGAAGAAAATCGGAAGATGGAAAAGGTGAAGATGAAGATGAGGAAATAGACCGAAACAAATCAGAAGAATAAGAAGTTGGAAAAGACAAAGACGATAAAGAAGAAGAAATATAAGACGATTGCGATAAATAAGGAGAAGGAAAAGATGAAGAAGATGAAAAACCAAAAGATAAAAAAGAGAAGTTCGGAGAAGATAAAGCCGATAAAGAATATTATGAAATAAATGAGGAAAAGAAGAAGAAGATGAAAAACCAAAAGATAAAAAATAGAAGTTCGGAGAAGACAAAGCCGATAAAGAATAATACGAAATATATGAGGAAAAAGACGAAGAATATAAAAACCAAAAGATAAAAAGAAAAGTTCGAAGAAGACAAAGCCGATAAAGAATAATTCAAAAAATATGAGGAAAATTAAAGACGAAGAAAAAGGAAAATAACAATCAGAAGAAGAATAAGAAGATGGATCGAATATGAATGTATGGCGACGGATATGGTATATTGTTTTTTTACTTCATTGATAAAACCTCTCTGCTCGCGCAACGTGGAAGAAGGAAATGACATGGAAGAAAAAAAAATGGATACATAATAAGAAGAAGAAAATCGGAAGATGAGGAAATAGACCGAAAAATCAGAAGAATAAGAAGTTGGAAAAGACAAAAACGATAAAGAAGAAAAAATAGAAGACGAATGCGATGAATAAGGAGAAGGAAAAGATGAAGAAGATGAAAAACCAAAAGATAAAAAAAAGAGTTCGGAGAAGACAAAGCCGATAAAGAATAATATGAAATATATGAGAAAAAGACGAAGAAGATGAAAACCTAAAAGATAAAAAATAGAAGTTCGGAGAAGACAAAGCCGATAAAGAATAATACTAAATATATGCGGAAAAAGACGAAGAAAAAAGAAAATAACAGCCAGAAGAAGAATAAGAAGATGTATCGAATATGAAGGTATGGCGACAGATATGATCTATTGTTTATGATTTAATTGATAAAACTTCTCTGCCCGCGCAAGGTGGAAGAAGGAAATGACATGGATGGAAAAAAAAGGATACAGAATTAGAAGAAGAAAACCGGGAGATGGAGAAGGTGAAGATGAGGAAAGAGACCTAAAAAATCAAAAGAATAAGAAGTTGGAAAATACAAAGACGATAAAGAAGAAAAAATAGAAGACAAAGACGGTGAATAAGGAGAAGGAAAAGACGAAGAAGATGAAAATCAAAAGATAAAAAAGAGAAGTTTGGAGAAGACAAAACTGATAAAGAATAATATGAAATATATGAGGAAAAAGATAAAAAGATGAAAAACATCGAGAAAAGGATTGCGGATTTTAATAACCAATCAAAAGGGGAAGCCACAACGAAAGACGATGAACATTGTTTACAAAGATGTTTTTCAAAGCATTTTCACGTCCTCGCGTTTGGTTTGGTTTAGTTTATGCTTTTATTGGATTTTATAAACGTAGTTAGGTTTTTTCTTTAAGTTCTTTGTATTGGTTACGGTTTTAGTTTTAATTCCTTTGTTTGAATTTCATATGTTTCGATATCCTTTATGTGTTTTTAATTAATATTTGCCTTGGAACTGATATCCTGCTCTCTAATACGAATGCTCATTTTTTTGTTTATATCTTCAAATTGCATTCTGATTAGCATATTCTCAGCGTATTCTCTCGATCTATGTTTTTTTATGTTCGTCTACTTTAGATTGCTTTAATTTGTTTCGATAAGTCTGTTTTAATCATATCGAATTGAGATCAATAAACACGTTTCGATTCAGCATCCATAAAACTTGGAATGGCATAATTAGAGTTTATGGATGAAGTTTTCTGCCCGCGCAAGGCGCTAACTACCCACCTAGTATTAATAATATTGAAACAAAAAAAGTTAATTTGGATCATGTTTATGAATTTCAAAAAAAAAGTTAATTTGGAGTATTTATGAATTTCATGGACCTCGGAATTCTAATATATAATTCTTATGTTTCATAAATAGTGTCATTTTGACACATTTCACACATATTAAAAAAATTATTAAAAATTTCATATTATTAATATACTAATATACTAAACAAAATTAGTATATTAATAATTTTCTTTCTCTAATTAATACACTAAAATAATAAGATTAAAATTGAATTTTTATTCAAAATTATGTATTGAAAACATAAAATGACACTTTTTATGAAACAAAAGTAAAAGACATTCTTTGTGAAACTGAGGGAGTATAAAACTTTATAAGCTGATATTTTACTACTAATATTCTTTTTTTTTAATTCAAATAATGATTTGTAGTAATGCTTAATCCTATAAGTGGACCTTGGAATTCTAATATTTTTAAAACGTTAAGGTTATAATTTATATTTATTTTTTATTCAAATAGTGATTAGTAATTAGTAGGAATGCTTTATGCTTAATGAATAATTAATTGAGTTAAGTGTGCAATCTAATCAGCTTAAATAGTGCTTTTGTAGTTTACCTTACCATCTCTATCTTAAGTGGTAAGAGGTTGGTTTCTTTTTAAATGGAAATTGGCTCTAAACTAATGATTAACTAGCTTGTCGAATAAAATATTTTTTTGTTTTAAATTAATCCAACAACAAAATACTAGTGGTCAAATAATTCGTATTACACAATTTTTTTTTTGGGACGTCAAAAACTCCATATATTACTACGATGATTCTAGCAAGGTGGTCATCCAGAATTACACAACTTCTAAAATGTGATGAATTGATGATTTATTTTTTCTCTCGAGTTCACGTTTTATATCTCCTAAATATGAATTGATTATTATTTGGTGAGTCATAAAACCTAAATCCGTAAATAATTTTGTCTTTGGAGCTTATTCATCAATTAATTTTCCCGAATGATTGTTAAGAAATGATTCGATCATAGGACTATTGTGGATTAATGCTCTTAACATTTTACAAAATTTTAGGAGGTGCATTCAATCAAGCATTTGGAATTGTTTGTGTAAAAATAACAAATATGTTGTTGTTTTTTTTTACCAAAATAAATCTATTGTTGTTCAGTTTTATGAAGTCTTCTAAAATCAAAAGTTATATTGATTATAATATTTGTAAGTGTTTCTTAATATCCAATGTTATTGAACAACTTGTTTGAAAAAGTACTTTCAAATCCATTGTTATTATAAATATTTTAAGCTTTGGGGTTTTAATGATTTTAAGTTGTTGTAGAAAATTTTTTAGTTAAAAGTTCAAAAAAGATTGCAGAGAATTTTGATAATAAATTTCAGTTTCCCTAAATTCACCTACAATCATTAAAATCATTTAAAAAATTTAACAAAACTCAAATCATTTAAAATGTTTAGTTCAATACACCCCTACCCCTACTTCCCTTTTTAACAACAATTATTTATGTCACCATTATGAAAAAACCATAATCAATTTTAATATGTACTTCTCTTTTAAAGTACTCTTTTTGTTGTAAGTTTTCTGTTTAGGTTGCAGGCTCTTCTTGTTATGGAATTGGAGGAGCCTTAACTAACATTGGCTTAATTTACCCTTGAAACATTACCATTTGCTAATCGCTTCATTAACAAGCCTACGCCTTATTTGTTTAGAAAGGACTTCATGATGGGTCCAATTAAAGATGTGATTAGCCAACTAAGTTTTAATTAGGTGATCAGTCTTGTATATGTATAACATTACTCCAAAACTTGCTTTCGATATCTAAGATGATCACTCACATCACTCGCAAATTAGTGTCACTTCAATCTACTTTATTTTTGATTAAATTTTCTTACCATGGTCTTTATTTAATTCTCTTGTAACTTCTCTTTTAGAGCATCTCCCATGGTCTTTCAAATTTCACATTTATCTTCATTTTGAAGAAATCATTCTCCAATATTGTTTCAATTTCACCTTCAAAATGAAGAAATGAATAGTATTCTTTCATATTTGAAGGAACACTATTCTTTTCTTCATTTTTTGAAGGTGAACTTTTTTTTTTACAAAATGTGTCTTCAATTTTTCATTTGTTTTGTTTTATACCCAAACAAAATTAGATGTTTTTTTACCCAATTAATTTTAAAACAGTGTTTATCCAATCAAATCATAAAGTAAAAATGCAAATCACATATATAAAAGAGAAAATACAATAACATATATTAAATAGAAAATACAAGAACATAGCCAACAATAAATATTAAAGTACATAAGTAATACTAAAATTATAAATAATAAAACTTAACACGACATAAACTAACAACTTAATAATCTGGTAAACCACTTCCAGATCCATTAAGATCATTAAAATATTATCCAAATGAAATAGATGCCGAATGAGGAATTTGTTGATTTTGTTGTTCAACCATTTTCTATAAAATTTGTGTTTGTTCAGCTTGAACATATGTACGAGTATTCAGATCTTGTATGGAATTCAAGTCTTGAAACAAATTTTTGTTTTATTTTTTAAGTTCTTTCAAAGCGTAATTCTTACCAATTGAAGTAAGAAGAGAAGTTCAACCTTTGGAGGTTGAAAATAGAAGCAGATGAAAATACCCGGTTCCAAATCATTTTGGCTCGATATAGAAAATCAAAGATAAAGAAGTTCATTTCTCACTTCGAAGTACGTTAATTGATCATTTATGAAAAATATATATGTCTACTAGTACATCAAAAAAATTATTGTTTTTGTTTTTATTACATTATGTAATATAATTTTATATATATAATAAATATTTAAATTATAGAAAATCGTAATTTTGTTGAACAATTGCTATAAATAAAATAAGTAGGTGAAAATTTGTAAAACTGAAAAATAAAGGATTTTATAAACAATTAATAATAAAATGGAGATATAATAGACTTGGAATATTCTTTTTGAAGACAAAAATGAAACAAGCTGTTGGAGAAAATCCTTCTTCATTTTTTTCTTTATTTTTTAAGGAAAATTTGAAAAAAAACCCATTGGAGATGCTCTTAGAGATTTTATTTATGTGGTCTGGTAAATGCGGTGACAGCCAGATATAAATTATAACAACAAATCGAAAGAGATATAAGTGGGAAAAATATCAAAAGAATCAAACTGAATATTGATAGAATGGTGTAGAAAAGAAAAAATAAGCATTATGAGGGATAAAATCATATTCTAAAATAATAAGTAAATATGGATCAAACTCAAAATATTTGTTTGTAATGATAGTAATTCAAATTCATTAAAAATTAAGACGGTTCAAAAAAAAAACCTTAAGATGTGATAGTTAATTAGAGAGGAAAAATTCAGAGAAAAACCCCATATTAAAGAAAACATTGTCAAACTTTGTACAAATCCAAAATTGGTTAAGCTCACTCGAAATTGAGAAGTTTTGTTAAATATAAATTTGAGTATGACAATATATTGAAAGAAAGGTGATTTACTTTTTATAAGATCCGTTACATGTATAAAACATAACATATTATTAAAAGTCAATCAAGATCCGCCCCTGTCACCAACATAGGCCTTGTTGATACCAAGTTCATCTTTTGTGAACATTAGTAATCCGTCCTCGGTTCTCTTCTTGGGTCGGGTTTTTGGGTTGTGGTTGAACCCGTCAAGCCCATTCCTCTCTTTCTTTGCTATCTCTGCTTTGGTCTCAAGTTTCTCGAGCTTCTTTCTCCCATCAAAGATCTCACCAATCTCTATCCCTAATTTACCTGGTTTTGGAACTGGTTTGGTTTGGTTTGTTGTATTGCAGGTTTCTCTACTTCTTGTAATATCTTCTTCAAGGAACTGCTACTACTCTTCTTGTTAGGCATTTGATATGCATACTGATGCAGCGCATCTTCCATCTCTTTCACGTTTCCTTTGTTAACGTGCTCAAGATCTTTAGCTAATTACTTTTGATACTTTATGGGCTTATTTACGTTTGGGCTTTTTATTATCACGAACTCCTAGCACCGTCTTTACGTTAGGGTTTTTGAGATTTCTTCTTTACTATATATGTAGCCGTAATTCATACGATGAAGGTAGCTTTTGATAATTAATAAACAAGAGATTTCTCTTTATACTTTGTTCTTGATTCGATTAAATTCATCAAAACAGGAAGCCGGTCTCAAGCGATTCTTCGAATCCCTTGATTGAGCGAAGCGGTTCTCTAGAGATTCATCAAATCCCTAGATTGAGCTGATTATCTAGTTGGTACGATGCCAAACAAAAAAAGCACAATTCTAGAGTTTGATATTGGAGTATGTCTACTGGTTTATTCCGGTTTGGATGGTTTGATTGTATAAGTAAAGTTAAGCAAATGTACAGCTTAGTATATTTACACTGTATAGTTGATTACTTGATTCATTTAGAATATGAGAGAACATCTTTCTTCATAACAGAAACTCTGTCTCTCTCATCTCTCTAGCCTCTTTTTATTCGTAATATTTGAAAGTCACCTTCAATTGCACAACTTTACCACTATGGTTTATCAATCTCTTTAGATTTGAGATCGACACAAACCTTGGAAAGAGTCAGAGGAAACACAAAGATAAGTAGATAAATGTTTTTCTGATTAATTCATGAGATACAATAAGTGCTTGTGAACCGCTTTACTAAGAGCTGAACCGAAATACATAAATGACATAACCAATAAAGGACATTGCAACTGAACCAAAATCGAAGTGTTGAATCCTGTCACACAGATAAACTCTTGAGAAAGAACAAATTAACCACCGGAAAGTTAAAAGCATTTGAAAGACATGTTCTCCAAGAAAGGATCTCCTAGAGATCAGCCAATTGCTGAAACTGGAAAAACTTTCGTCGCACGAGAACGTTCCCGGCACCAGAATACACCGAAGATCATCAAAATAACCACGAACACACCTACAATCACCAACAAGAGAATAATGATTTGAATGCTAAGATGTGGAAATTCAAGGAAATCACCCATTTTCTTTTCTTTCGGAAGTTTTCCAAACAAATGCATACTTTTATATAAGCGACTGTCATAGACTATTTCAATTCTCAAAAGATGAAGAAGAAACGTTTGGTTTTTAAATTCACCCATATAAGGTAAAAGCGCGATGACGATGATACAACTTTCACTTTTTAACCTCAATTTGACGTCTTACTGTCACAGAAACCACTCTATAATCTGTGGGAAAAAAAGCTTCACAGAAATCACTCTATTGGAGAAGACGATCAAAAACAGAACTTTTTGGGCTACAAATAATTTGGGCCGTCTCCATTCTTTAGTGGGCTTTAAAGCCCATAGTATCTTAATCTTTACAGCGTAAAATGCCAAATGGGCTAATTCTTAAATTGTTCTGGTTCTGGTGAAGACCGACATTCGGTTTAGTCCGGTTCAAAAGTCAATTTCATCAATGCAATATACACATTATAAAATAAAATCTAGGTGGGTTGATATTGTTTTATTAAAAATGTAAAAAAAATAGAAAATATTTATTTTATGTATATGAAATCCAAACACATTCATTAGTCTTTGATTAATATCTTTTAAAACAAAATCCAAGTGGAAAATTGTCTAGAATGAAAAATTCCCTATGTCCTATGCTTAACCCAACCAATTATACAGTATGGGCTATGCTTAACCCAACCAATTATACAGTATGGGCTATGAGGATGAAGATTTGCCTTAAGGTACATAAGGTTTGGAATATCATAGAAGCTGGAACAACGGACGATGAGAAGAACAACATGGCGATAGCTCTGTTATTCCAATCAATACCCGAGACACTAATATTGCAAGTCGGAGAGATAGACACGGCAAAGAAAGTGTGGGAAGCAATCAAAACAAGACATATGGGATCAGAGAGGGTCAAAGAAGCGAGATTACAAACACTGATGGCTGAATTCGATCGCCTTAAGATGAAAGAAACAGAGACTATTGATGATTTCTCGGGAAAATTATCCGAAATATCATCAAAATCAGCTGCCTTGGGGGTAAACATTTAAGAATCAAAACTAGTTAAGAAGTTCCTAAAAAGTCTCCCTCGGAGAAAATACATACATATAGTGGCGTCTTTTGAGCAAGTATTAGACCTCAACACTACAGGCTTCGAAGACATCATAGGCCATCTAAAGGCCTATGAAGAACGCATCTTCGATGAAGAAGAAGAAGCTCAGGAATATCAAACCAAATTGATGTATACAAACACGGAAAATCAATACTCTAATGGCGATTATAAAGGCAGAGGACGCGGAGGACGATCCTACTCAAACTATTCAAGGGGTAGAGGCCGTGGACGATTCAATGGAGGAAGAGATTCATCAAAGATTACTTGTTACCGATGTGACAAGATAGGTCACTATGCCTCAAGTTGTCCGGATCGTTTACTCAAGCTGCAAGAGACTCAAGAAAACAACAAAGACGATACAGAAGAAGCAGATGAGCTCCTAATGCATGAGGTGGTTTACTTAAACGAAAAGAACTGTATACCAAGCAACTACGAGACAAACACCGGAGAAGAAAACATATGGTATCTCGACAATGGGGCTAGTAACCACATGACAGGAGATCGAAGATATTTCACAAAAATTGATGACTCTGTTACCTGAAAGGTTCGTTTTGGAGATGATTCACGAATATACATCAAAGGGAAAGGATCGATATCATTCATTGACAGAAACGGCGACTCAAGAGTAATGAAAAATGTCTACTTCATTCCAGATTTGAAGAGCAACATTATTAGCTTTGGACAGGCTACAGAATCAGGTTGTGACATAAGAATGAGAGGAAACTATCTAATAATGCATAATATCGATGGAAAGCTACTCGTCAAAGCAAATAGATCCATAAATAGCTTATATAAGGTTCGAATGGGAATAGCAAATACAGAGTGTCTACACCTAACAATGATGAGTGACTCAAGCAAATGGCATGCAAGACTGGGACATGTAAACCTCGATACAATAAGGAACATGATACAAAAGGAACTCGTCGAAGGAATTCCACGAGTAAATATCAAAAGGGAGATATGTGGTTCATGTCTACTCGGGAAACAAACTAGACAAGTATTCCCAAAAGCCACCTTATATCGAGCAACTAAGAAACTGGAACTCATACATGGAGATCTTTGTGGACCTATAACACCAAGGACGATGGCTGGGAATAGGTACATTTTTGTGCTCATTGATGATTATTCTAGGTACATGTGGACAATTCTGTTAAAAGAAAAGAGTGATACCTTCGCCAAATTCAAGAAATTTAAAAGCCTAGTGGAACAAGAATCAGGAGCAAGTATACAAACCTTCAGAACGGATAGAGGAGGAGAGTTTGTTTCACAAGAATTCAACTCCTTTTGCGAAGATACCGGTATCAAACGACACCTCACCGCACCATATACTCCTCAACAAAATGGTGTGGTTGAGAGACGTAACAGAACATTAATGGAAATGGCAAGGAGCATCATGAAACACATGCGTGTGCCTGATAATTGAACTTTTCACGGTTCGCACAATTACCCACTGTGCACAATGCCTCAATCTAATGGCATGTCATTGTAGCACTTTGGGATCGAATCCACAGGGAAATAAGAACGACGCACTAAGAATACAGGACGCTATCTAATCTAAGCAAATATCGGGTTTTGGTTTATTTATCGAACAATTTGAAACGTGCAAAATAGAGAAATAAACGAGTAGCAAAGCAAACAAGAAAACGATTAATATCAAATTTAAACAAACGAATTCTCGGGTAAAGCAATCGACTCGGGTGATTCTTTAATCTACTCAAGATGCTCAAACATTCGACTAAATATCTCCCTAGGCCTTAGAACACTACTAAAGATTAATCCACTTCCATGGTATTAACCCATTTCTTAGTCATCAATCGTCATAAACTTCCGTTCGCGATTCTATGACTAACAAGCATTAATAACAAGTCTAAATAGCCATTAAACCCCCTAGACATCTATTTCCATAGGCTAGGAATGTAAAACACTCATTGAATTGGTTGGGGAATTTCATCGAACACCTTCCGGGCGAGAAATTCCCTATGATCTAAATCAACTTTGTCAAGGCCAATCCAGCATTAATAACACTCAATGAGAAAGGATATCAACTAATCTAGTTCTTAAACATCAAGAACAAACCTAGAATCACCCTAATCTACTTCACCCAAGAATCCTAAAGAACTACTCACACATAGCTAAATCACAAATATAGACCGTACAAATGAAAGCCATAAGCAAAATAAGAAGAATGATAAAAAGAGTTTAAGAGAATCTTCACTAAAATGGTTTGGATCTTGAATCCTTCATACAAAACAAAAACAAGAAAAGAAGAAGAAATAAGTGGCTTAGAACCCTAAAAAGAAGCAGCCAAAAAACTCCAAAAAAGAACTCTGGTCTAATTAGGCTTAATTTGCTTAAGTAGATACAGATCGGGTCGGGTCAACCCGGGACAAACCGGGTTTGACCCGACAACTTTTTTGTCCGAGAGGGTTCACAGCGGTCAGCTCAGACCGCTGCATGACCGCTGTGAACTGCCTGCTGTTTGCTTCGGATGGATCCGCAGCGGTCTGCTCGTACCGCTGCACCTGACCGCTGCGGACTTGAAAGTGCAGCGGTCTGGTTTGACCGATGTATGACCGCTGCGAGACTTCTGGTTTTTGCTCCGGCTGGATCCGCAGCGGTCTGCTCGTACCGCTGCACCTGACCGCTGCGGACTTGAAAGTGCAGCGGTCTCCCTAGACCGCTGCATGCTGGCCGCTGCGCTTCCTGATTTCCTCCTCCATCACTCGATCATCTCCGTTCGCTGCGGGTACGTTCCTCCTGGTCCATGATCTTCCCCAAGACTCCAATAAGTACCTGAAAGACTCCATAGCACACAAACATATGCAAAAACTAACCTAAGACTCACTAACTCTAAAATGGATGCAAACTATACCAAAAACAATGAATTGAATGCAAAAAGTCACAAAATGCTAACTAAAATGTATACTAAAATGGGCTAAATTATGCAACTATCAACTCCCCCGAACTTGCCTTTTGCTTGTCCGCAAGCAAACAAACAAGAACAAATCGAAGAAGAGGTTGGAATGCGAGAGATCATATCCGAGAATATTAACAAAAGAATTTAATTCAATGCCCTTGAGAGTAGTTATGTGATGCACAAACAACCTCTAATTCAAAAGATTTAGCCATACTCGTCGCTATACGAATCGGTCTAAGCCTTAGCATCTACAAGTAATCATATCCTCTAACTCTTTAACATTCATTAAGTACAATGGTGAATCATGCTTAATAAAAATCAAGTGAACTCATTTGGCTTAGGGAAAAGGTTTTGAGATGAAAATAATCTCAATCATGTGGATATTCCAATGCAATGGGATCGCTCACGAAAGAATGAACTTTGGCAAAATGCTAAGAGTAAAGAACAATTGATGCGTACAAGGATGACATCCGTCTACCCAATGCCCCAATATGAACTCCACTCCTATTTCTAAACTCATCAAGATCCATTCTAAACTACCCATATCACAAGGCATTTTGCCTTCTTAGACCACATTTCTTTTCTTCTTCTCTTTCAACAAATGGATTGGCTCTTCATCTTTTTCTTTTAGCTCTTTTTCACTTTCATAACTAGTCTCTCAATCATCATTTAGATGCCTTAGCCATATTTTTTTTTTTTTTTTTTTTTTTTTTTTTTTTTTTTTACACACATAGAGACTTATACTTTCAACACCTAGAGCTATTCCACACTTTCATGCCAACCAATCCAAACTTTTTACTTTCCCCTATCCTTTTTCCCAATCTTTTATTTTCTCCACACTTTCTTTTCTTTACATCAACACCCAAATCACCAACCTATCTATCAACTCCTTGTCGTTCCAAACTCAACACTTTTTGCTAAGTTCATTCCAAATTAGACCTCACGACACACACAAGAGATGAAGGCTTGAAGGAAAGGCTTAGTTAAGGGTGTGGTTAACCGTTCCAAATATGGGAATCAGCTATTTGAGCTAACAAGAGAGTGGTAAAAAGGGGTAAGATAGCTCAAATATGTATATGACATCCATGAGTTCAACTTTTCAATGTACAAGCATGATAATTTCAAGTCAAGATTAAAGTTCATGTAGATAGAGTTAGATTCAATTCAAAGCATGCTTCAACCAAGACAAAAACATTCAAACCGCAAGATCAAAGCATGGATCATCCTTAACTTCGTGATCGCTCAAATGCATCAAAGAACTCCTAACGAGGGCATTAATTCAAGCTCTTAAGTTTATATTCTACATGGATAATTCTCCCAATGCAAGTGAATGCAAACCTATATGTATCTAGACTCAATCTTAAACATGCAAAATGCAACTAAAATTTTTTTTTTATGGTTTTTATATGCACTTATATGAATGAATGAGACTCAAATATGCAAAAAGAAAAATAAGATCACAAAACACAATATCAAAAGACACAAATCCTTCCCCCGAACTTGAATTGCAACGTCTCGGTGCAACACAAATCAAAGAGAAGGTAAAAATATGCAAAAGTATGTACAATGAAATGGAGTTTGGATCATACCTTTGGATTGGAGAGGAGTGTGACGTGCTGTAGCTCTACCCATTCATGCATTAAGCACCACGACCTTGGACCCAAGAAAACTATAAACATCAAACAAAAACATTAAAAAGAACAAGAAAGAACGAAAATATATACAAAGATAGTCATGGGAATGCCTCCCAAGAGCGCTTGTTTTACGTCGCTAAGCTTGACGTTTCAACTGTTAATCATGAGAATCAAAAGGTTGAGCCAATGCACCTTTGGTCCTTCTCTTGTCAGGACAAGAAACAAAATATGCAACATGGCACACGACTATCCATGGCAAAGAGGCATAAATCACATCAAGAAAGGTTACTAGAAATATAGCATACATCTTGGAATTTTCCTTGATGATGAGATGTTCACGAGGACCAAATGCATTTGATGGAAAAATAAAGTCGATTTCATGTTTAAACGAGTTAATCACAAAATAGTCAACTTCATCTCCATCAATCATGTAAAACACATCCTCTTTCCTAGATTTCATCTCAACCTTAGGGTCATCTATCTCATTCAAGATCTTATCTACATCAAGCACATCCCCTAGGTAAGATTTTTCAAGAAGAGAACTAGATTCCTCAGGCATTGAAAGCTTAAACTCGATATCATGATCATTCAAAGCACATAGATAATTAATATCAAAACATACTTCATGATAATCACTAGCAAGCTTTTCTACTCTTAAGGTTTCTAGTATTTGAGACTCACATATTAAATCACAGCATTCATTAATGAGCTTGAGAGCATGTGAACTAGAAGCTACATCTTCAATGCAAGGCAAGTGACTATCCTCATAATCAACGATTTCAAAGGTTGTGTCAAAAATACCTTCTAGTTGGCATGGTGGAACCCAATAAATTACCTCTTCGAGTGCATGAGCTATCTTTATCTCAATATATGTGAGCTCCCTTCCCTCAAGCGCTGCCCGACGTGACATGAGGTTCAAACGGATCATAATCGCGAGATCACTCCTTGTCAAATTGATAATGAACTTTTTACGGTTCGCACAATTACCCACTGTGCACAATGCCTCAATCTAATGGCATGTCATTGTAGCACTTTGGGATCGAATCCACAGGGAAATAAGAACGACGCACTAAGAATACAGGACGCTATCTAATCTAAGCAAATATCGGGTTTTGGTTTATTTATCGAACAATTTGAAACGTGCAAAATAGAGAAATAAACGAGTAGCAAAGCAAACAAGAAAACGATTAATATCAAATTTAAACAAACGAATTCTCGGGTAAAGCAATCGACTCGGGTGATTCTTTAATCTACTCAAGATGCTCAAACATTCGACTAAATATCTCCCTAGGCCTTAGAACACTACTAAAGATTAATCCACTTCCATGGTATTAACCCATTTCTTAGTCATCAATCGTCATAAACTTCCGTTCGCGATTCTATGACTAACAAGCATTAATAACAAGTCTAAATAGCCATTAAACCCCCTAGACATCTATTTCCATAGGCTAGGAATGTAAAACACTCATTGAATTGGTTGGGGAATTTCATCGAACACCTTCCGGGCGAGAAATTCCCTATGATCTAAATCAACTTTGTCAAGGCCAATCCAGCATTAATAACACTCAATGAGAAAGGATATCAACTAATCTAGTTCTTAAACATCAAGAACAAACCTAGAATCACCCTAATCTACTTCACCCAAGAATCCTAAAGAACTACTCACACATAGCTAAATCACAAATATAGACCGTACAAATGAAAGCCATAAGCAAAATAAGAAGAATGATAAAAAGAGTTTAAGAGAATCTTCACTAAAATGGTTTGGATCTTGAATCCTTCATACAAAACAAAAACAAGAAAAGAAGAAGAAATAAGTGGCTTAGAACCCTAAAAAGAAGCAGCCAAAAAACTCCAAAAAAAGAACTCTGGTCTAATTAGGCTTAATTTGCTTAAGTAGATACAGATCGGGTCGGGTCAACCCGGGACAAACCGGGTTTGACCCGACAACTTTTTTGTCCGAGAGGGTTCACAGCGGTCAGCTCAGACCGCTGCATGACCGCTGTGAACTGCCTGCTGTTTGCTTCGGATGGATCCGCAGCGGTCTGCTCGTACCGCTGCACCTGACCGCTGCGGACTTGAAAGTGCAGCGGTCTGGTTTGACCGCTGTATGACCGCTGCGAGACTTCTGGTTTTTGCTCCGGCTGGATCCGCAGCGGTCTGCTCGTACCGCTGCACCTGACCGCTGCGGACTTGAAAGTGCAGCGGTCTCCCTAGACCGCTGCATGCTGGCCGCTGCGCTTCCTGATTTCCTCCTCCATCACTCGATCATCTCCGTTCGCTGCGGGTACGTTCCTCCTGGTCCATGATCTTCCCCAAGACTCCAATAAGTACCTGAAAGACTCCATAGCACACAAACATATGCAAAAACTAACCTAAGACTCACTAACTCTAAAATGGATGCAAACTATACCAAAAACAATGAATTGAATGCAAAAAGTCACAAAATGCTAACTAAAATGTATACTAAAATGGGCTAAATTATGCAACTATCAACTCCCCCGAACTTGCCTTTTGCTTGTCCGCAAGCAAACAAACAAGAACAAATCGAAGAAGAGGTTGGAATGCGAGAGATCATATCCGAGAATATTAACAAAAGAATTTAATTCAATGCCCTTGAGAGTAGTTATGTGATGCACAAACAACCTCTAATTCAAAAGATTTAGCCATACTCGTCGCTATACGAATCGGTCTAAGCCTTAGCATCTACAAGTAATCATATCCTCTAACTCTTTAACATTCATTAAGTACAATGGTGAATCATGCTTAATAAAAATCAAGTGAACTCATTTGGCTTAGGGAAAAGGTTTTGAGATGAAAATAATCTCAATCATGTGGATATTCCAATGCAATGGGATCGCTCACGAAAGAATGAACTTTGGCAAAATGCTAAGAGTAAAGAACAATTGATGCGTACAAGGATGACATCCGTCTACCCAATGCCCCAATATGAACTCCACTCCTATTTCTAAACTCATCAAGATCCATTCTAAACTACCCATATCACAAGGCATTTTGCCTTCTTAGACCACATTTCTTTTCTTCTTCTCTTTCAACAAATGGATTGGCTCTTCATCTTTTTCTTTTAGCTCTTTTTCACTTTCATAACTAGTCTCTCAATCATCATTTAGATGCCTTAGCCATATTTTTTTTTTTTTTTTTTTTTTTTTACACACATAGAGACTTATACTTTCAACACCTAGAGCTATTCCACACTTTCATGCCAACCAATCCAAACTTTTTACTTTCCCCTATCCTTTTTCCCAATCTTTTATTTTCTCCACACTTTCTTTTCTTTACATCAACACCCAAATCACCAACCTATCTATCAACTCCTTGTCGTTCCAAACTCAACACTTTTTGCTAAGTTCATTCCAAATTAGACCTCACGACACACACAAGAGATGAAGGCTTGAAGGAAAGGCTTAGTTAAGGGTGTGGTTAACCGTTCCAAATATGGGAATCAGCTATTTGAGCTAACAAGAGAGTGGTAAAAAGGGGTAAGATAGCTCAAATATGTATATGACATCCATGAGTTCAACTTTTCAATGTACAAGCATGATAATTTCAAGTCAAGATTAAAGTTCATGTAGATAGAGTTAGATTCAATTCAAAGCATGCTTCAACCAAGACAAAAACATTCAAACCGCAAGATCAAAGCATGGATCATCCTTAACTTCGTGATCGCTCAAATGCATCAAAGAACTCCTAACGAGGGCATTAATTCAAGCTCTTAAGTTTATATTCTACATGGATAATTCTCCCAATGCAAGTGAATGCAAACCTATATGTATCTAGACTCAATCTTAAACATGCAAAATGCAACTAAAATTTTTTTTTTATGGTTTTTATATGCACTTATATGAATGAATGAGACTCAAATATGCAAAAAGAAAAATAAGATCACAAAACACAATATCAAAAGACACAAATCCTTCCCCCGAACTTGAATTGCAACGTCTCGGTGCAACACAAATCAAAGAGAAGGTAAAAATATGCAAAAGTATGTACAATGAAATGGAGTTTGGATCATACCTTTGGATTGGAGAGGAGTGTGACGTGCTGTAGCTCTACCCATTCATGCATTAAGCACCACGACCTTGGACCCAAGAAAACTATAAACATCAAACAAAAACATTAAAAAGAACAAGAAAGAACGAAAATATATACAAAGATAGTCATGGGAATGCCTCCCAAGAGCGCTTGTTTTACGTCGCTAAGCTTGACGTTTCAACTGTTAATCATGAGAATCAAAAGGTTGAGCCAATGCACCTTTGGTCCTTCTCTTGTCAGGACAAGAAACAAAATATGCAACATGGCACACGACTATCCATGGCAAAGAGGCATAAATCACATCAAGAAAGGTTACTAGAAATATAGCATACATCTTGGAATTTTCCTTGATGATGAGATGTTCACGAGGACCAAATGCATTTGATGGAAAAATAAAGTCGATTTCATGTTTAAACGAGTTAATCACAAAATAGTCAACTTCATCTCCATCAATCATGTAAAACACATCCTCTTTCCTAGATTTCATCTCAACCTTAGGGTCATCTATCTCATTCAAGATCTTATCTACATCAAGCACACCCCCTAGGTAAGATTTTTCAAGAAGAGAACTAGATTCCTCAGGCATTGAAAGCTTAAACTCGATATCATGATCATTCAAAGCACATAGATAATTAATATCAAAACATACTTCATGATAATCACTAGCAAGCTTTTCTACTCTTAAGGTTTCTAGTATTTGAGACTCACATATTAAATCACGGCAATCATTAATGAGCTTGAGAGCATGTGAACTAGAAGCTACATCTTCAATGCAAGGCAAGTGACTATCCTCATAATCAACGATTTCAAAGGTTGTGTCAAAAATACCTTCTAGTTGGCATGGTGGAACCCAATAAATTACCTCTTCGAGTGCATGAGCTATCTTTATCTCAATATATGTGAGCTCCCTTCCCTCAAGCGCTGCCCGACGTGACATGAGGTTCAAACGGATCATAATCGCGAGATTACTCCTTGTCAATGCCGGGTTTTCTTTGCAAAGCTCATCCAACTCTACTTTTTGTTCTGATGTGACTACACTTTCATCAAATGGTGGCTCCACATATGGCTCATCATCAATGCTTTCATCAAATGTGGCATCCTCTTCTTGTGGCCAATCATTGTAATCCATGGCCATCGACTCTAAGAAGCAAAAAAGAAGAAAATAAAAAGTTAGTAGAAGTCAAGAACTTAGTCTCAAATAGTATCCAAATCCTAATGGCTATTGCTAATTTCCCCGGCAACGGCGCCAAATTGATAATGAACTTTTTACGGTTCGCACAATTACCCACTGTGCACAATGCCTCAATCTAATGGCATGTCATTGTAGCACTTTGGGATCGAATCCACAGGGAAATAAGAACGACGCACTAAGAATACAGGACGCTATCTAATCTAAGCAAATATCGGGTTTTGGTTTATTTATCGAACAATTTGAAACGTGCAAAATAGAGAAATAAACGAGTAGCAAAGCAAACAAGAAAACGATTAATATCAAATTTAAACAAACGAATTCTCGGGTAAAGCAATCGACTCGGGTGATTCTTTAATCTACTCAAGATGCTCAAACATTCGACTAAATATCTCCCTAGGCCTTAGAACACTACTAAAGATTAATCCACTTCCATGGTATTAACCCATTTCTTAGTCATCAATCGTCATAAACTTCCGTTCGCGATTCTATGACTAACAAGCATTAATAACAAGTCTAAATAGCCATTAAACCCCCTAGACATCTATTTCCATAGGCTAGGAATGTAAAACACTCATTGAATTGGTTGGGGAATTTCATCGAACACCTTCCGGGCGAGAAATTCCCTATGATCTAAATCAACTTTGTCAAGGCCAATCCAGCATTAATAACACTCAATGAGAAAGGATATCAACTAATCTAGTTCTTAAACATCAAGAACAAACCTAGAATCACCCTAATCTACTTCACCCAAGAATCCTAAAGAACTACTCACACATAGCTAAATCACAAATATAGACCGTACAAATGAAAGCCATAAGCAAAATAAGAAGAATGATAAAAAGAGTTTAAGAGAATCTTCACTAAAATGGTTTGGATCTTGAATCCTTCATACAAAACAAAAACAAGAAAAGAAGAAGAAATAAGTGGCTTAGAACCCTAAAAAGAAGCAGCCAAAAAACTCCAAAAAAAGAACTCTGGTCTAATTAGGCTTAATTTGCTTAAGTAGATACAGATCGGGTCGGGTCAACCCGGGACAAACCGGGTTTGACCCGACAACTTTTTTGTCCGAGAGGGTTCACAGCGGTCAGCTCAGACCGCTGCATGACCGCTGTGAACTGCCTGCTGTTTGCTTCGGATGGATCCGCAGCGGTCTGCTCGTACCGCTGCACCTGACCGCTGCGGACTTGAAAGTGCAGCGGTCTGGTTTGACCGCTGTATGACCGCTGCGAGACTTCTGGTTTTTGCTCCGGCTGGATCCGCAGCGGTCTGCTCGTACCGCTGCACCTGACCGCTGCGGACTTGAAAGTGCAGCGGTCTCCCTAGACCGCTGCATGCTGGCCGCTGCGCTTCCTGATTTCCTCCTCCATCACTCGATCATCTCCGTTCGCTGCGGGTACGTTCCTCCTGGTCCATGATCTTCCCCAAGACTCCAATAAGTACCTGAAAGACTCCATAGCACACAAACATATGCAAAAACTAACCTAAGACTCACTAACTCTAAAATGGATGCAAACTATACCAAAAACAATGAATTGAATGCAAAAAGTCACAAAATGCTAACTAAAAT
The DNA here is from genome assembly GCA_030161315.1 of Eutrema japonicum. NCBI lineage: Eukaryota > Viridiplantae > Streptophyta > Magnoliopsida > Brassicales > Brassicaceae > Eutrema > Eutrema japonicum. The sequence goes on along the minus strand of BSQW01000010.1, from coordinate 3,377,626 downwards.
GTATACTAAAATGGGCTAAATTATGCAACTATCAGTGCCAAACTACCTATGGGGAGAAGCAATCAGACATTGCACATATCTGTTGAATCGAATCGCCACACGAGCAGTCAAGGACAAAACTCCTTATGAAGTATTCAGAGATAGGAAACCAAACATTCACCACCTTCGTATTTTCGGATGTCTTGGGTATGCAAAGAAAGAGATGTCACAATTAAAGAAACTGGATGATAGATCACATATGCTGGTTCACCTAGGCACTGAACCAGGTTCAAAGGAATATCGGTTACTCGATCCACAAAATCGGAAGATAGTGGTGAGTCGAGATGTTGTATTTGATGAAACGAAGGGATGGAACTGGAGAACTAACAACTCAGATCTACAAGAAGGTGGAAGTTTCGGAGTTGAAATTGGAGTTTTTGGTAATCACGGTATCCAAGGAACAAGGGAGTGTATTGAAACAGAGCAACCCGAAACAGAGCAAGCCAACGACAACTTCGAGTTTGCCGGAAATGATGATAATGAGTCCATAACTCATTATGAACAGGAGCAAGAAATCTCAGATGTTCAAAATCAGTCTCCACCAGTCCTGAGACGCTCACAAAGACAAATCATAAAACCTAAGCACCTTGAAGATTTCATCCTTCTTGCGGAAGAAGAAGGAGAAAGGTTACTGCTTTGCCTAAACGATGAACCAAGAACCTTCGTTGAAGCACATGAATCAAAGGAATGGATGCTTGCTTGTGAAGATGAGATCCACTCAATCAAGAAAAATCAAACCTGGAGTCTTGTAGACCTGCCGAATGGAGCAAAACCAATTGGTTTGAAATGGGTGTTTAAACTTAAACGAAACTCCGATGGGAGTATTAATAAACACAAAGCCCGACTCGTTGCTAAGGGGTATGTGCAACAATATGGAGTTGATTTCGATGAAGTCTTTGCTCCAGTAGCTCGCCTTGAGACGGTACGGCTCCTTATCAGTCTTGCAGCATCAAATGAATGGGAAATACATCATCTTGATGTTAAAACGGCCTTTCTTCATAGAGAGTTAAAAGAAACTGTTTTTGTCACCCAACCAGAAGGATTTGAAGAGAAGGGATGTGAGGACAAAGTTTATAAACTCAACAAGGCTTTGTATGGCCTGAGACAAGCACCAAGAGCATGGAACAATAAATTGAATCAAATTCTACAAGAACTTGACTTTGAAAAATGTTCAAAGGAGCCGTCGGTGTATCGAAAGAAAGAAAGTGAACATCTTCTACTTCTTGCGGTGTATGTAGATGATCTATTTGTCACAGGAACAAATACAAACGTCATTGATAAGTTCAAAAGGGAGATGGCCTCTAAATTCGATATGAGTGATCTCGGGAAACTAACGTACTATCTCGGAATTGAGGTATGTCAACACAAGGGAGGAATCACGCTGAATCAACACCGATATGCTCTGAAAATCTTAGAAGAAGCTGGAATGGCAGACTGCAATTTGACTCACACGCCAATGGAATCAGGTCTACAACTGTCGAAATCTAAGGATGAAAAAGAAATTGATGCTACGAGGTTCAGAAAGAATGTTGGCTGTCTTCATTACCTTCTTCATACAAGACCAGATCTGTCCTTCTGTGTGGGAGTGTTAAGTCGATATATGCAGAATCCAAAAGAGTCCCACGGAGCTGCGATGAAACATTGCTTGAGGTATCTACGAGGCACCACTACTCTCGGTTTAACGTTTAAATGCTCGGCCCCAAAAATACCAAAACTAGTAGGCTACAGTGATAGTAGTCATAATGTTGACCCTGACGACGGCAAGAGCACATCTGGTCATATATTCTATCTCGGCGAGAGTCCAATCACTTGGTGTTCACAAAAACAAGATACCGTGGCATTGTCATCATGTGAAGCTGAGTTCATGGCAGCCACCGAAGCTGCCAAACAAGCGATTTGGTTGCAGGAACTTCTTGGCGAAGTCATGGGAACAACATGTGAAAAGGTGACGGTTCGTATTGATAATAAATCCGCGATAGCACTTACCAAGAACCCAGTGTTCCATGGTCGAAGTAAACATATTCACCGAAGATATCATTTCATACGAGAATGTGTTGAAAATGAGCAAGTAGAAGTGGAGCATGTTCCCGGAAACGAACAAAAGGCTGATATCTTGACAAAAGCACTTGGGAGGATCAAGTTCAAAGAGATGAGAGATCTCATTGGAGTTCAAGATTGTTCAAAAGAAGATTTTAAGCTTAAGGGGGAGATTGTTGAGATAAGCTTGAATAAGAAACAATCCTAAAGAGATTAGGAATAAGAGACATATTTAGGAGTTATCTAAATATGTTAAGAAAGCTAAGAAAAAGAAATTGTCCTATTAAGAGAATAGGAAAATTGTGTAGATCTTTCTCTATATAAAGAGATGCCAAGATGTGGCATAACTTATGAGTTTATGAGAGATTGAGTGCTTTAGTTTTTGAGTCAGTTTTCTAAAGCTAATAAAAAGAGTTTATTCTTTATTAATCTTGAGTTCTTAAACATATCATCTTTGATTTCTAGATTATACACACATCCGAATCTTAAACTAATATTATGTAGATTAATTTATGGTATTGATCACAACTATATTTTTTAATAGTTAAATGAGAAAATTGTATACGATTGTGTGGATATATATAAACAACCTTCGTTACTTCATCCACTACTCCAAAACCATACCATTCAGGTATTCTTTCATCAAACTCTATTTTTGTTATCTTCCCAACTTTATTCATTTTATATATGCTTTGTAGATAGAACATATTTGACGCATTATACGTATGCTTTGTACATTTTCCTAAATTTTAAAACGAGATTTATATTATTTTTTTTCTTCTATTTTTTGTTTTTGCATATATTAGATAATTGACTTTGGTTCAATACAAATGAGTAATGACAGCGAGAACAAACCATCCAATTTTTTGGGACTTATTGTCTTAAATATACTTTTAATGTAAAAATAAGAGCACAATTTGTACTAAATAAAATTTTATTTTATAAGTTTAGAAACTGAATTTGAATTTGGGAGTTGAATTTGAATTTTGTTCAACTGAGGTTTTAAGAAAAACATAATCTAGACATTAAGTAGTTTAAGGTAAGTTTTCCATGTAAAATGTTGTTTTGGGCAAAGCTTTTTTGGATAATGTCTAATATGGTTTAGTTTTCACATTACGTATATCTATCTTGACTATATAATTTTGAGTAGATGGAACCATCCTTTTCGATCTCTAAACCAAAAATTAAAGCTAAAGGTGAAAATAAAAGCAAAAAAGTTATCGAATGTCCAAATGGAACAGTTCCTATACTGAGGAACACAAAAGAATACGTCGCAAATGCTCAGTATTGGGTAGAAAAACACTTTAATCCACTCACAGTTGAAAGTCATGGGACTCGTGTAAGCAAATCTACTTGAATTGTTTGAGTTATGAATATGTATATTTTAAAAATATGTATGATCGATATATAAATTTGAACATTTGAAGATTGCTGGAGTTAGATCACAAGGGTCCTTACCATGGTTTGGTAGCTTGGATGAGCGTGCATGATTTGAACATTAGTAAAGATCAAGTTTCATATACTAACATATATGTAGGCAGCGGAGCCAACAACAAAGTGAACTTTATCCAAACCGGTTGGATGGTAACTTTTTTTTAAACGAATTTTATTGGTTGGTAAATTTAATGTTGATGTTTTTTTTTTCTTTCTATATACATTGATTTAAAAATGCATTAATTTTACGCGCAGGTGAATCCAAGTTTATTTGGTGACGGACGTACATGGAGTTACGGGTTTTGGAAGGTATATATATCGATACATACACATATTCTTATCACATTCTTAATAAAATCCTAGTTAGCAGTAAAAATAATTATAAAAAAAAACTAATTACAAAAGCTATGCTTAACCATTGTTAAATGTGTTAATAACAATGTTCTTTTGTTTCATAAAGAACATTGTCAGCTTTTTTAAAACATATACTAGGAAAAAGATTTGAATGACTAACATATTTTCTACATTTTTAAGTGAAACTCTATAATTTTTTCTCTTCAAATTAATCATTTTCTTATGATTTTTTATTATTATTGAGAATGTAAAATTACATTTTAAAAAAACTCTAAAACGGCATGAATGTTCATTTTCTTCCGGTTTTGAATGTTAAACTTAGTTGTTCGACGCATATAACAGTATTGCACATAGTGCTATATTTCACTCTTTTGATTTTTATTTTGTAAACTATGTTACTTTTATTTGGTTAACCAAACAATTTAATTAATTTAAATATGCATGTTGACAAAAAAAAAGACATGAATGGTGTAGTTAGCATCGTATACAACATTTTAAAATCTAAAATAAATTTATCGTGACATATCTTAATACTTAATTAGTTATTCTTTTAGTATGTGTTTATGTTTCTGTCTTTTAATCTACATCATCAATTTTAACTATTCTTTCAGTTATTGTATGGATTATATTGATATATTGAGATTAAATATTGATAGGGTGCCAATGGAGCTGGCTGTTATATACAATATGTCCTGGTTTTGTTCAAGTCTCAAAAACTGATATGTTAAGTGGGCCTTATCCTTATCCACGCAAAGGAGAATTGGGTGTTTATACTAGTATTCAACAGGTAATTCACATTTTTAATAACTATATATATATATATATATATATATATATATATATATATATATATATATATATATATATATATATATATATATATATATATATATGTATTACATGATATATCAAATCTAACATGTATGTTTGTTTATATATATATATGTTGACAAAAAGGATAAAAAAACAGGACATTGGTGGACAACAGATATAAGAAACTATGAACGAGATATACCTATTGGTTACTGGCCGAAAGAACTATTTGATCTTATAGATAAGAGTGTGGACATGATTGGAGTTACAGGAGCAGTCCAGGCTTCTCCTTCTGGTATAAGCCCACCAATGGGTAATGGTCATCTACCTACGACAGATGAGAATAAGTCTGCACGCGTTAAAAGCCTTCAAATCATAGATTCTAATTTTAAAACCAAACAAAGTGACAAATACAAGTTAGAAAAACTATTAGACAACGACAAATGTTATGGTTTAAGTGATGGAAAGACAAAATATTTATTCAAAGCATCTAATTTGTTCACCTATGGTGGACCTGGAGGAAATTCTTGTGGAATCTAATACTATTAAAAATTTATGTTTTCGGTTATTATAATGAATAATTTGGACTAAATGTTTTAGAAAATATGTTTTCTTACATTTGTTTTTCCTTTAAAGTTATAAGAATTTGAAAAAAATTAATGTAACAATATCAAAAAAAAAAAAAAAAATTCTTAATAAAAATCAGTCGTATTGTGTATGTTGGAATTTTTTTTTCTCTTTTCTCTCCTTTATAAGCAATTAATAGAAGAAATGAAATTGAATACATTTTAGGAAAGCAGCATCATTAATATAAAATAAAATAAAGAAGCCTAAGTTTGTTTAGTTAAAAAAAAAGCCTAAGATTTTAAAGAATAAGTAAATATGCTTAATTGCTAAGAAATTAAATGGAAAAGAAAAACAAAAAAAGAGGTAGAAATCAAGAGTAATGGGGATTCTAACCTTAGTAGTAGGAGGGGACTAGGGAGTATGAATGCTATTTTTGACAACTGGGCTACTGCAATTTTACTACATTGAATCAAACTAAAATATATTTGATATTTAGTATTGGGCACTTGCCCCATCCTCCAACCACCTAGATCCGCCCCTGTCACCAACATAGGCCTTGTTGATACCAAATTTATCTTTTGTGAACATTAGTAACCCGTCCTCGGTTCTCTTTTTGGGTCGGGTTTTTGGGTTGTGGTTGAACCCGTCAAGCCCATTCCTCTCTTTCTTTGCTATCTCTGCTTTGGTCTCAAGTTTCTCGAGCTTCCTTCTCCCATCAAAGATCTCGCCCAATCTCTATCCCTAATTTACCTGGTTTTGGAACTGGTTTGGTTTGGTTTGTTGTATTGTAGATTTCTCTACTCCTTGTGATATCTTCTTAGGCATTTGCTATGCATAACAAAAAAAAAAAGCACAATTCTAGAGTTTGATATTGGAGTATGTCTACTGGTTTATTCCGGTTTGGATGGTTTGATTGTATAAGTAAAGTTAAGCAAATGTACAGCTTAGTATATTTACACTGTATAGTTTGATTACTTGATTCATTTAGAATATGAGAGAACATCTTTCTTCATAACATAAACTCTGTCTCTCTCATCTCTCTAGCCTCTTTTCATTCTTAATATTTGAAAGTCACCTTCAATTGCACAACTTTACTTTCTCACTATAAGTTTCGGAAAACATAAGACGATTAACAACTCCGTTGCGAACTCTAACCTTCCGGAAACCCTAAATAACTGCAACTAATATAATATCACAAGCAAGATATAATAATAACATAGTAATTCGGATTTAATTAGAAAATACATTACTTTACCATCCCAATTAACCTGAGAAATTTCTACTTGATGCAACGATTCCATAACTAGATTTCGCTAGCATCACAATAAATTTTGATTTCCAATCTCTAGGTGAAATTTCTACATTAGAACGGGGGAGCAATATATTTTTTGAAATTTCATCTTATCTCTTCTAAATTTTATGGTTTATCAATCTCTTTAGATTTGAGATCGACACAAACCTTGGAAAGAGTTAGAGGAAACACAAAGATAAGTAGAGAAATGTTTTCTGATTAATTTATGAGAAAGGGTCTGTTGTTCTGGTTAATGGGAAGCTCGGAGACTTTCGATTGTATAAAGCAAGTAGCTCAGCAATTATAATAAACGAACATATCGGTGCAAATAGAACGATTAAATAATGAACTGCGAAGGGAATGTTCGAGTTCAGTGTTAAACCGAGCTGTAGGAAAATTATATATCGGTTAAGCATGATTACTATTTCAGAGCGATTACGGAGAGAGAACCGGATTCCGTTATAACGGGGTTACAGTGCTATTTATAGGAACATTTAATGTTTTCAGAAAAGTTTGTTACGGAGAATTGATGATTCCGTTAAAGTGAAAAAGATAAAACTTTCTTTAATTGAAATGTGATTACATATTTCGTTAAGATGGCGAGAAGATCAAATGTAAAGCCATCTTGCCAATTAACGCATTGAATTGATTCGGGAATAGAGGCTTGGTAAAGATATTGGCGAGCTGGTGTTCTGTTTTGACGTGCATAGTTATTGGGAATATTGTATTATATCAGATTACTTGAGATACACGTAAATTATACTTTTAGTTAGGTTTATCCTAAGTCTCCTTGTATGTATAAATAGCCAATTGGGCATTCAATAAACGTATCCATTCAGCTCAATTTCATATGGTATCAGAGCTACGAGCTTGAATAACTCAAACCTAAAAAAAAAAAAAATTCTCTTTCTTCCTCTTTGCGCCGCCGACTTGCATCTCGGTCAAGGCATCATTCTTTCATTGGTTGACATGGGAGACAACATCGATTTTAATCCTTTTCAAGTTACTGCGGCTAGTGATATAGCCACCAAACTGGATATCCTCTCAGATTACTATTTGAATTCGTATTCTGACCCGGGCAATCAAATCACGACAGTGATTTTTAACGGGACGAACTATGAGCGTTGGGCAAAGCTTATGCGTAACGCACTGCGAGCCAAGAATAAGCTTGGTTTCATTGATGGAGTGGTGAAACGACCTGTACAAGGTGAGAATGAATTGAAGCTGTGGGGAATTGTGAACTCCATGTTGGTAGCATGGATTTTGAACTCGGTTGAGAGTTGAGGGTTTCGATCTCCTGTGCGGATACGGCGTACGCTTTGTGGATAAGTATTCGTGAACGTTTCTCTGTTGGAAACGAGCCGCATATCTATGAGCTCAAAGCGGCGGCGGCTGCTTGCAAGCAAGAGCAGATGACGGTGTAAGATTATTTTGGAAAAATCAAACTGATTTGGGATGATATTGATGATTATGAACCGCCGATTGAATGTTGTTGTGGAGTTGTGACGTGCAAGCCAAACACTGAATTGGTCGAGCAGCGTGCACGAGAGAGAAAATATCAGTTTCTCATGGGTTTGGATGGTGTGCGTTATGGAGGTACACGATCAAACATCCTGATCATGACGCCACCAACATCTCTGTCGCAAACGTATTCCATGATCTTGCAAGAAGAAAGGCATCATAATGTGACGCGCGTTCATGAACCGCGGGCGACATGGTTGGCTTCTTGGCGATGATTCAAGATGCCAATCAGTTGTCAAGCAAGGGATTTAATGATTGGAAGAATATCAAGATAAGACTGAGCCAACATGAGACTAGTCATTGCCATATTGTGTGTATGAGTCAGTGGATGGAATTAGAATTGAGGCTAAAGAAGAATCAGACCATTGATAAGTGTCTACAAGAGGAAATAAATAAAGAAAAAAACCATTGGAGGGAGGTTTTGTTGAGAATATTTTCATTGGTGACAACTCTTGCTAAACAGAATTTAGCATTTCGTGGGACTTATGAGAAGCTTGGTCAAAAAAACAATGGAAACTTTCTGAGTTTCGTTGAATCATTCGGAGAGTTTGATCCAGTCATGCGAGAGCATATCAGACGTGTTAAGGAAGGTGAGACTCACTATCATTATTTAAGCCACATAATTCAGGATGAGTTGATTGTTATGCTAGGGTCTGAGGTCAAACTTATGATCATCAAAAAAATTCAAGAGGCGAAGTATTTTTCAGTTATTCTCGATTGCACTCCTGATAAGAGTCACAAAGAACAAATGAGTCTTATTATCAGATGTGTGGATTTCTCCATGGGTAAAACACAAGTCGAAGAGTTTTTTGTGACATTTTTAGAAGTTGCAGATAAATCTGGAGAAGGGCTTTTTGAGTTGCTTTGTGATACGTTGGCTGGTCTCAATTTGAGTATTGATGATGTGAGAGGGCAAGGCTATGACAATGGATCTAATATGAAGGGAAAACACAAAGGAGTACAAAAAAGATTGCTTGATATCAATTCGAGAGCATTTTATACGCCTTGTGGTTGCCATAGTCTTAACTTGGCACTTTCTGATATGGCCAAATCATCTACAAAAGCGATTGCTTTCTTTGGAATCATTCAACGGATATATTGTTTGTTTTCATCATCTACAAACAGGTGGGAGCTATTTAAGGAGATGGTAGGAGGTCTCACACTTAAGTCATTATCAGAGACTCGCTGGGAAAGTCGCGTTGAAAGTGTTCGAGCAATTCGATTTCAGGCTCCAAAAATAAGAGATGCGTTGGATTACTTGGCAGAAAATTGTGATGATCCTGGAGCTCGCAGCGATGCTGAAGCTCTTGCTACAAGTGAAACTCATGGAATTGGAGGGTTTGAGTTCTTATTTGGTATGGTTATTTGGTATGATCTTCTATTTACCGTTAATACGGTAAGTAAGGCGATGCAATCAGAGCATATTGATATTGATAATGCTCTTGTTCAATTGAAAGGGTTAATTTCATTTCTGAAAAACTACAGAGAAACTGGATTTGAAAAAGCAAAAGAAGAAGCTAAGATTATTGCAGAGTCTATGGATATCGAGCCCGAATTTCCCGTGAAACGAAAGCGCATTATTAAAAGGAAAAAACATTTTGATGAAGAGGTGGAAAGAGGAGATGAATCGGAGATGCTAAGCGAGGAAGAGAAGTTTAAAATTGATTTTTTCTTGAGAATCGTGGATCAAGCTATAGTATATCTCTTCAGGTGAGGTTTGAACAATTTGATGAGTATGAAAAAACTTTTGGATTTTTGTTTGATCTACATAAGCTCAAATCGGCAACATATGATGGTTTAAAGGCATCATGTATCAACCTTGAAACTTCTCTTAAACATGGTGAGATTTCAGACATTGATGGAAATCATTTATTCCTGGAGATCAGAGTTTTAAGAGAAGTTTTGCCAAACGAGATCAAGAAAGCTATTGAAGTGTTAGACTTTTTGAAAAGATATGAAGGTCGTTGTTATCCAAATACATGGATTGCATATAGAGTGATGCTAACGATTCCAATTTCAGTCGCCTCGGCCGAAAGAAATTTTTCCAAGTTAAAGTTAATAAAATCTTACTTGCGGTCAAGTATGTCAGAGGAGAGACTTAATGGCTTGGCGATGTTGTCAATTGAGAGAAATATGGTTGGAAAGCTTGACTATCAAAGTTTGATGAATGATTTTGCAGGAAAAAATGCAAGAAGATGTATTTTTCGAAATCCATAGATTGTTATTAGTTTTATTTTTTTTGTTGGAAAACTTGTGTTTCATTAGCACTTATTTTATTTGAAATATTTTTTTGTATGAAATGAATTAGTGGCTCCCATTTTTACTTTATTTTCAAGCTCCCAAATTTTCAGATCCGGCCATGTGCGGGAAGATAACTTATCAACAATGAACACTATCCATGATTGAGTTCATTGGTCGATCCCTGATCAACTGGAGACTTTATATACATAGGCATGACCATTTGCATCCAGATTTTCTCCTTCAATTCTTTAATACCATACATATATAATAATATGGCATAAATATTTTACTAAACAGATGATTTAAAATATTTCTCACCCCCAAAATTTTTGGTTTTGGCAATTTATATACATGGGTAATGAAACTTATTCCCACGGTTTTCCCCACTGTTTGCGCTAATAATTTTTTTTAGTTTTGTACTATAAGATTTTTTATTTTTTATCTTGAGGATCTTGAAATTATAATTATGATATCATTTTGGATTTTCCAGGAGTTTTCTGAAACCACTAATTTGTGTTTTCTTTGATATTTAAAATTTTTCCAATAAAAAAAGAAGTGATGTTTGTGGGGACAAAAGACGATGACTTGAAAAATCAACCCGGTTCTTTTTCCTTATTGCATTAAAAATCCTTGTCCATTAAAGACTATGGCTTGACAAAAGACGACGACTAAGAGAGACAACGGTCTTTTTCCGTAATGTCCCACCCAATAATTTTACTGTCTTCGTTCAACGTGAATAACAGTTCGTAGCACTAACTATATGTATATAAAGAGATGGCATGAAACCAAGTTACCATCACAATTTCCATTTCTCGCTTCTTTTTCATTATTGATTTTTAAGAAAGTTAAATTAGCTTAAAGAAGAACGAAGAGCTCTTGAAACTCAATGAGTATCATTTGCTCTTTCTTTTCTCTTCTTGTTTGTTTTAAATTTTTAAGATGTGTTTGTTGTTGGAGGTGGGCCTAGCACCCCCATTTAGTTAGGCCCATCTTAGCAAGAGCCAATCCCGATTCGGTCAACATAAAATCGACCTTTGACCAGAGGTCGCCGACATGGAGTCCCGCGCTCAGCCTCATCTGAAAATCCCGAGCTCCTGAGAGGAGCACCCCGGGTCCGCACTAACATTTCGCCAAGATTGGGATGTCGAAAGAAAAGAAGGCACGTGGAGGTTGGTCGAACAGTGTACTATCTGAAGGGGGGTATGGTCTGACCTCGACGTCCCACCAACCCTGCAGAGTAAACGAAGGAGGAAAGGACACGTGGAAGGGAGTTGGCCGAACAGTGTGCTATCTTACAAAAGCATGGCGCCGAGCTCATCATTGCCTCTTGCCTTGAGAACCGGGACACGCCTCCTAGAGCCCCTTACCCGTGAAGCAGGCTGAGGGTGACATGTGGCCCCGGAATCCGTGGGAACAGGGAGCTGCCCTCGCTATATATACCCTTCGTTGTGCATGAAGGAAAGGAATTTCGGAAAAAACCTGATTACTCTCTATAAAAAATAGGCACGGCCTCTCTCTCTCTCTCTCTCTCTCTCTCTCTCTCTCTCTCTCTCTCTCTCTCTCTCTCTCTCTCTCTCTCTCACCTTTGTAACAAGACACCACGGTTTAGAACACCGAACTGAATTCCCGTCGGAAGCAGTTCGTAAATCTAAAATGTCCGTCTCTTTTCGTAATCAATACAAAGAATACGGTCCCCGACCTGTTCATCACTGTATCCGAACTGCCATAAATCGTGGTTGACTCGCTCTAATTAACGAAAATCTCACCTCTTACTCTGTAATCAACCCCTAAACAACATTAGTGATCCTCGGGATCAACAATTGGCGCTAGAAGGAGGGGGCGAGATTTTTCTATACGCAAGGAGCAGTTCAACCACGACACCAGCCGCAGCAGCAATGGCAATTCCACCCCCAAGAGTGTTGTCGGAGCAGGAGACCCCGGCCCAAGCAACGGCCCCGGCCCAGACAACGGCCTCGCCGTCGACTCAAGCAGCAACAGCGGCCGCCGCAACGTCAGCCCAGGCGGCAACCGACCAATCGATTCCCCGAGAGCAGCCCTTCAGAGCTCCGCCCCCGGCTCCGGCGCCCATCCCGTTTGGCGGCTCCGCCACCCTCAACGCCCGAACGTCGGAGGATCAGCCCACTCTGTCCGCCATAATGCAGACCATGCTCGCCAGAATGGACGAGCTTACGCGAGCTACCGATAAACGGTTTGCCGCACTAGCAGCCTCCCGCGACTGATCGGACAACACCGGATCCCCCGACGTCCACCTCAGAGAACCAGCTCCTCGGGGAGAAACCCCGCGCGCCCGAAGAAACCGGCCCAGCGACTCTCCGTCAGGATCCGAAGGCCTGGGCGGACGTTTCGCCCCGGCAGTAGGAAGCTCCCCGGATGACGAAGCTCACCTTCAGCGATCCAGCTCGGAGCGCGTCAGGGACGCCGAGTTCGAGGCCATGAAGGAAACTATCCGCGCGATGTCCTCCAAAATCCATCAGGCCACCAGCGCGGCTAGATCGCGTCGTCAGAGAGACGCAAAACACGCCGTTCACTCGCCAGATCGCCTCCGTCCCTCTCCAGCACCTCGGAAAGCTCAAACTCCAGCCCTACGCGGGCAACACCGACCCGGCCAAGTATCTAACGGTGTTCACCATCGCCATGGGCCGCGCCCACTTCTCCCCGGACGAGCGCGAAGCCGCCCACTGCCAGCTCTTCGTAGAGAATCTCACCGGCCCGGCCCTCACATGGTTCTCTCGGTTGAAGACGCACTCCATAGACAGCTTCAAAGATCTCTCGACTACCTTCCTCGAGCACTACTCCATCTACATCAGACAGTCCGCTTCTAGCGCAGATCTCTGGGCGTTGAACCAAGGAGCGAAGGAGTCGCTCAGGTCCTTCATAGAGCGCTTCAAGGCCACGGCCTCACAAAGCAACGTCACAGACGAGTCAGCACTCCCCGCTCTAAGAAAGGGCCTGCGGTCTGATTCGGCCTTCAAGGACGACATGAAGCTCAACAAACCGCGCTCGCTGGAAGACGCCTTACACCGCGCCGGACTCTTCGTCGAGCTCGAGGAGGAAAAGGCGGCTGAGTCAAAGAACAGCGCCTCGCACAAGGCTCCGGCCCCAAAGGAGCGACCCCACGAAAGGTATCAAGAGTCTCGTCAGCACTACGATGATGAGTACCAACGCAGCAAAGGAAAGCAGGCCGCCGCGTTCCTCGTCAACGAATCGCCCGCCGTCCTCCGTCTGCGCGACCCCGCTCTTCTCGACAATCCCGCGCCAAAATTGCCCTGGAACAAGTATGTGCGGGATCCCCACCAGCAGGATCGGCGTCCCGACGAGCCAAGCGACAGGGAGCCCCGACCAGATGAGCAGTATGACAGGTCGGCCTTCTGCGACTTTCACCAGAGAAAGGGGCATCCGACCTCGCAGTGCCGCGCACTCCACGAAGTCCTACTGAACCAATTCCAAAGGGGGGGAAATCCACGTCCCAGAGCGGCTGCGTCCGCATGCCCGGGACAGCGATCGAGTACAACCCCGCGACAATCGAGGCCGCGAAAACAGCCGGGCTAGGCCTGATAACCGCGCTCAAAACGATGATCGTCGCCGGAGATCCCCCTCGCGAGACCAGGAAAGGGGCATGTCGCCTCCCCCGGCGCGGACTTTGATAGGGATGATCATGGGAGGCCTCCTCTCGTGCAATGATTCAGTGCGGTCCATCAAGCGTCATGAAAGGAAGACCGACGCCTCCCTGAAGTGGCACTCCGGGCCGGAGATCGACGCGCAGGACACGAGCAAAAGGGGGATATGTTTCAACGAGGCCGACGCGGCCGGGGTCCACCAGCCCCAAAATGACCCCCTTGTCGTACAAGTCCTGGTAGCCGACTGCGATGTCAATCGAGTCCTCGGCGATACGGGCAGCTCGGTCGATCTCATCTTCAAAGACACCCTCACTAGCATGAACCTGAACGGAGCCGCAATCAAACCGCACTCCATCCCGCTAACCGGCTTCGCCGAGGATACCGTCAGCGGTATCGGCACCATCGAGTTACCGGTCTACGTAGGCCGGGTCACAAAAATCGTCAAGTTCGTGGTCTTCGATACCACCCCGATCTACAACATCATTCTCGGAACCCCCTGGCTGCACTCGATGAAGGCAGTCACTTCGACGTACCATCAGTGCCTCAAGTTCCCCAACCATGCCGGCACGTATACTCTTAGGAGCAACCAGAGGGTCTCTCGCGCCTGCTTCGCCATTGAGCATAAACTGCGTCACGCCACGCCGGCGTGCTTAACCATCAATGCGCATCAGCCCGGCGAGCCAAACGCCCAGGATCTTCCAGGTCGGGACCTCTTCGCCCAGGTCAACATCGATCCGAGCGACCCCGCCCGTTGCGTCGGCATCGGAACCGACCTCGAAGAGAGCATTAAGCGAGAGCTGGTCGAGTTCCTGGGGCAAAACGTCTCCACCTTCGCCTGGTAAACCGGCGATATGCCCGGCATTGACCCGGCAACGTGCAGCCATGAGCTCAACGTGGACCCGACCTTAAGACCAATCAAGCAGAAGCGGCGAAAACTGGGCCCCGAGCGAGCACAGGCAGTCAATGACGAGGTAGATAGACTGACCGCGGCCGGGTCGATCACCGAGGTCAAGTACCCGGACTGGCTAGCCAACCCAGTGGTAGTCAAGAAAAAAAGTGGGAAATGGAGGGTCTGCGTGGATTTCTCCGATCTCAACAAGGCGTGCCCAAAAGACAGTTTTCCCCTCCCCCGAATCGACCAAGTCGTCGAAGCCACTGCCGGGAACGAGTTGCTTTCTTTCATGGATGCCTTCTCAGGGTACAACCAGATCCCCATGCACCCCGACGACCGGGAGAAAACCGCGTTCATCACGGACCGAGGGATCTACTGCTACAATGTGATGCCCTTCGGGCTCAAAAATGCCGGGGCCACCTACCAGCGGCTCGTCAACCAGATGTTCGCCGATCTGGCCGAATAATGAAGTGGGCAGTTGAGCTGAGCGAGTATGAGATCGACTACCGAGGACGGACCGCGGTCAAATCTCAAGCGCTGGCCGATTTCCTAGTTGAGTTGGTGCCCGAGCTAGCAGCCGACGAAGCCCCCGAGGTGTGGAGCCTGCATGTCGACGGGTCGGCCTCCAAACACGACTCCGGCATCGGCATACGCCTCGAATCTCCGACCAAGGAGATCCTCGAGCAATCTTTCCGCCTGGCCTTCCCAGCGTCAAACAACGAAGCCGAGTACGAAGCTCTGATCGCCGGCCTGCGCCTAGCAAAGGTGGTCGGCGCGAAGAAAATCCGAGCCTACTGCGACTCCCAGCTCGTCGCTGATCAATTCAGCGGGGAGTACGAGGCCAAGAATGATCGCATGGATGCCTACCTTAAGGTGACCCAAGGCTTGGCCGCGGATTTCTCCGAGTTCACCCTGACGAAGATCCCCCGAGGTGATAGTACTTCCGCGGACGCCCTCGCAGCACTGGCCTCCACTTCGGCCCCAGCTCACCGACGGGTGATCCCGGTTGAAAGTATAGACTTCCCTAGCATCGAACTGCCAAAAGGGGCCTACCTGATCGGTCCCCAGATCGCGGACCCCGACGAGGACGTCCCACCTCCAGAAGATCTACCGCCACCTCCAGCCGAACCCGAACTGCCAGACTGGCGAGTCGACATACTGCTGTACATAGCAGACGGCATCCACCCCCCCCAGACCGGTGGGCAACCCGCCGGCTGAAAAAAAAATACGCCCGGTACACGATGTTGGACGGCAACCTGTTCCGATGGAGTGCCTCGAGGACCCTGCTCAGCTGTCTCCACGGACAAGAAACCATCGACGTGATGAAAGAAATGCACGAAGGCGCCGACGGGAACCACTCCAGCTGCCGGGCTCTCGCCCTGAGAATACGAAACAAAGGACATTACTGGCCAACGATGCTTCAGGATTGCGAAAAGTTCACATACCGGTGCGAGAAATGTCAACGCCACGGCCCACTCATTCGTTGCCCAACCGAGCTTCTCACCACTGCGGTGGCGCCCTACCCATTCATGGGGTGGGCCATGGATATAGTCGGGCCTCTCCCCCGATCTCGTCAAAAGCGTTTCATCCTGGTGATGACCGACTTCTTCACCAAATGGGTCGAAGCCGAAGCTTACGCCAAAATCACGGCGGAGGACGTCCAAAAATTCGTCTGGAGGTTCATCATCTGCCGGCACGGGCTGCCTTATGAGATCGTGACCGACAACGGCGCCCAGTTCACGTCGGTCCTCTTTGAAGACTTCTGCGCAAAGTGGAAGATCAGACTGAGTAAGTCCACCCCGAGATACCCACAAGGAAACGGACAAGCCGAGGCCACCAACAAGACCATTCTTGACGGCCTCAAAAAGCGACTAAACGACAAGAAAGGCTCCTGGACCGACGAGCTAGACGGAGTCCTCTGGTCCCACCGCACAACGCCAAGGACATCCACAGGTCGCACACCATTTAGCCTCTCTCACGGCATGGAAGCGATGGCCCCATCCGAAGTCGGCCTCCCCACTCCTCGCCGCGCTATGCTCACCCAGCGGGCCGACCTGAACGACGCCGTCCTATTAAGCGAGCTTGATTTTCTGGAGGAACAACGGGACCACTCCCTCCTACGGATCCAGAACTACCAACAGCTAGCCTCCAAATATTACAACAAGAAGGTTCGAGGCAGGTTCTTTGCCGAGGGCGACCTGGTCCTGCGCAAAGTATTCGAAAACACGGCCGAGCTAAATGCAGGCAAGCTCGGTGCAAGCTGGGAAGGTCCTTACCTCATTTCCAAGATCGTGAAGCCCGGCGTCTACGAGCTAGTCACGATGAACGGCGACGCAATCCCGCGCTCCTGGAACTCGATAAACCTAAAACGCTTCTACTATTAGGCCCCCGGGCTCCGCTCCGCTGTCTATCCTTGTAATCAAACGAACTACGATTGGCTTGATCCCTTATACTAAAGGGTACGTAGGCAACCCCTAACCAGGGCTCAGCTATTAATCTAATAAAGCCTTTTCAAAAAAAGAAAGAGGAGAATACGGTCCCCGACCTGTTCACAAAAAAAGAGAAGAATACGGTCCCCGACCTGTTCACAAAAAAAAAAAAAAAAAGAACCGAGCTCCAACGCTCGCACATCCCAGCACACAAACTATAAGTGCTGAAGCCGAGCTCCAAATGCTCGCACTCGCAAGCAAGAAAGAAGAAACGGGGACCGAGCTCCAACGCTCGCTCTCCCCAGCACACAAACTATAAGTGCTAAAGCCGAGCTCCAATGCTTGCACTCACATAGTACACAAGCTATAAGTACTAAAGCCGAGCCCAAGGCTCGCACCTCTACTAGACACACAAGCTTTAAGTGTCTCAAAGCCGAGCTCGCTACTCGCACCAAAAAAAAGGTACACAAGCTTTAAGTACCTTAAGCCGAGCTACACCTCGCAAAAATAAAAAAATAAAGATACACAAGCATTAAGTATCTAAAGCCGAGCCGTACCTCGCACCCAATACAAGGGCACGGTCTACGACCTGCGCACACAACGTTGATCCACAGGGTACGGTCTACGACCTACTCTACCAGACATTCGCAAAAAATTCAGAAACACCATTTTCATTTCAAAAAATATATAGCCTCATGCGGCACTTACATAAAGGGCCAACGACCTAGTCCTTACAAAAAAAAAAGAGAAAGAAAAAAAATAAAAAACAAAAGTTTTTACAAGGCCACATCGGCCGGTAAATCTTCGCCCCCGTCAGCACGGGTACCATCCAGGTCATCCGAGCCCACCATCCTCACATTGGTGCCATGCTCACCAAGAAAGGGTTGCTCGGTCCGCTCTTCCTCAACCACGGCCTCAGCAGGCAGCGCGTCAGGGCCGGCCTCAACAGCTCCCGGGGCCGGGTCTTGTGATGGCAGGTCCACTTGGACAGCCTCAGCAGCTGGTGAGCGAACGTCCGAGGTCAGGTCCACGACGGGCGTTTCAGAAGGGCCGACGGGCATAAGCCGCTCGAGCTGGACGCCGGATGTGCGGTCGAGAGGGATGTCCAAATCTTCCGGGGTCAGGTCCAGGAAATCGATGTCATCCAATTGGGCTCCGAACGCCGCTTCGTCCTCGGCCTCCATCCTCTTGAGGCACCGACATCCCGTCCTCGGCCTCCATCCTCTTGAGGCACGCCTTTATGCCGACCTCCTGGTTGAACAGCAGGTGAGGCTCCAAAGCCCGGTTGCGACCGTCGAGATGGGCGCGGATCTTCTCCATCTTCGCGGCCCATCTCCGGTTCCGGCCCTCCCACCTGGCCGTGACCCGATCGCTCTCCGCAGCCACGGCCGCCTTCGCCCGGTCAATGTCACCCTCCAGCCCCTTCACCCTGGAGCGGAGTGTCTCCCTCTGCCCCTTCAGAAGCCCGAGCTCCTCCTCCAAGGCAGCCGACCGAGCCCTTTCCGCGGCAGACCGGGCCCTCTCCGCCTCCAGCTCGGCCAGAACGATGTCCCCCTCTGGAGCCCGGGCTCGTACCCGCGCCGCCTCCTGCTCCATCACGGCAAATCGGGATTTCTCCTCCCTCAGATCCTTCTCAAGACCACGGAGGAGAATGGACTGGGTTTGCGTGCTAGCCTCCTGGCGCGCCTTCAGGTAGTTGAGCGACGCGCCCTTCTCGGCGAGTCGCTTCTCGTAGGCCTCCCCGAGAAAGGCAGTAAGGGCCATCGTCTGCATCAAATCAGATGTTAGCAACAACATGCGTGAATCCCGATAAATCAACAAGCTATAGTCATAACGAAAGCTTACCCGAGCTGCGGACCGCGCCGCTGCGCGAAAGGCATCGGACTCCACCATCTCCATCGGCCGGAAGTGCGGGTGGTTCTGCCCGAACATCATCGCCTGCGCCAGCTCGGCGCAATCGTCCTGGTCCACGATGACCTGGCTGCTACCGTCCTCGTGGCAGAAGTAGAAGCTGTAGTCCCGAGGCTCAGTATCGGAACCCTCCGAAGCCCCACCGCTCCGATCCTCGGCACCCTGCATAGCAGCAGGGTCCCGCCCCTCCTCCACGACGACGATCGAATCACCGCCCTCCGCCGCCTGGACAGCGACCTCCTCGTCCGATAGGACCCAGGCCGCTCCGACCTCACCACTGGCTGGCACGGCGGCAGGTACCTCGGCCTCCCCTGCAAGCAGGACGCGGGAGCCCTCGGTCCTCTTCTTCTTCTTGCCAGCCCTCCCGCCGGCCGTTATGG
The DNA here is from genome assembly GCA_030161315.1 of Eutrema japonicum. Lineage (NCBI taxonomy): Eukaryota > Viridiplantae > Streptophyta > Magnoliopsida > Brassicales > Brassicaceae > Eutrema > Eutrema japonicum. The sequence goes on along the minus strand of BSQW01000010.1, from coordinate 3,358,079 downwards.
CCGCCCTCTTCTTCGAAGGCGCAGCTTCGGACCCCTCACATCCAGCCAGCGGCGCCGGCTCTCGCCGGACCGGCACCTCAACACTCGGCGGAGGCGGCGCCACAAACGAATCCGCATAAAGTGGACTGGCGAACCTTGATCTACCTGCAATAACACCAGCCGTCAGATCGGTAAAAAAAAAAATCCCGACCTCCGGCCATAGCAGCTGCAACTCTCCCCGAGGTGAAGGACTTCCAATCTATTTTGCCCACCGTCCTGAACACAGTAAGGATACCCGCGTAGTCCGGCAGCTTAAATCTGGAGGAATGAGGACCTGAAAGCAAAACAGACAGCGTTAGTCAGACCAAAACTGAAGAAAAGAAACGCAGCTCGGTCTACAAACCCCTACCCGGGGAAAAATTCCAATCCCGGGTATATCTCGCTGACGGGTCGAGTCCAACTACTTCGGTAGCCCGGACGTAGAAGTAGCTGCGAGACCAGTCCTCGACCTTGGACAGCTTGCTAGCCTTGGACCCCGAGCTGCTGGCCTCAAGGATGTTCGCCGCGGGCTTGAAAGCGGCGTAGTAAGTCCCCGGGATCCCGGGATTCGCCTTCTGCTGGGTGAGGGCCTCGAACATGGGCACCGTCACCTCCACGTCACACTCCTGCCCCAGGGTCAGCAGCACGATCATCCCTTGGATCGTGGACGGGCAGACCTGCGAGAAGGCCAAACCCCGCGCCCGGCAGTACTAGATGAGCAGCTCGGGGAGAGGAAGACGCAGCCCGCACTTCAGGAAGAAGCCCTCGTACAGGCAGACGAAGCCCTCCGGAGGGTTCCACGGACGCTCGTCCGGTCTGGACAGGCGGAGCTCAGCGGCAGCAGGGAAGTCGCACAGCTCCCTCAGCAGGGCAAGTGACCCCGGCGTGCTCCAGGTCGACGACCCTCCTTGCTCATAAGAGACCAGGGGAGACTTCCTCGCCTTGGCCGCTCGTACTCCTCCACCGCGACCACCCAGGCGTCCGCCACGATCGCCCGCACGCCCGGTTCCTCCTCCATCCCGGCTAGCGCCTTGACCCCCAGGGGAGGACCTTATCACCGCCTTCTTCCTGTGACCGGTCCCCGGGAGCGGCGGAGCGGCCCCCGAAGTAGAAGAAGCAGGCCTTTCCTGGCCCTCCTCGCCTCGATTCGGAGAAGAAGCGTGCTCAGAACCACCGGGGGAAGAGCTTTCCTCCGGAGAATCTTCGCGGTAGTCGCGAGACGCCGACTCATCACTCGACTCGGCCCTAATTCCGTCTAACATTGGCGCCATCGCTCAGGGAAGAGGAAGAAATCTCGATGTCCGAAGACGGAAGCGAAGTCGAAAGGACAAAAAAAGCACAGAGAGAAGGAGAAGAAGGAAGTTACCTTGAGAGTATGCGCAGAAAGTTTTGACAGAAGGAAGAAAGAGGGGTTAAATAGAGGAAGGGGACAACGAAGCGACGCCAGGACACGTGTCGAAAGGAGCACGGCCTCCCAAAAACCTAGTGATGGCGCCTCTTCGATTTTCCCATGCCAAAAGCAGGAGGCGCCTCGATAAACGCGAAGCGTGTTTCGTACGCCGCGCGTGAGCAATACACGCGGAAAAAGGAGAGCCGTTTCGTTTCCCCGCGTGATGGGTACGCGCCAACGATCTCCGTATCCTCGGGAAAACCGACACGTGTGAGCGCGGGATCAAATCTGGGCTGCAACACGCCGCTCTCATCCACTCGAATCTCAAAGGACCGTCCTAAGATGCGCCGAACTAACATCAGACCAACTTCGGTGTATTCGCCTCACCTCATGCCACCGAACTGGGGGGGCTATTGTTGGAGGTGGACCTAGCACCCCCATTTAGTTAGGCCCATCTTAGCAAGAGCCCATCCCGATTCGGTCAACATAGAATCGACCTTTGACCAGAGGTCGCCGACCTGGAGTCCCCGCTCAGCCTCATCTGAAAATCCCGAGCTCCTGAGAGGAGCACCCCGGGTCCGCACTAACACTTCGTCAAGATTGGGATGTCGAAAGAAAAGAAGGCACGTGGAGGTTGGTCGAACAGTGTACTATCTGAAGGGGGGTATGGTCTGACCTCGACGTCCCACCAACCCTGCCGAGTAAACGAAAGAGGAAAGGACACGTGGAAGGGAGTTGGTCGAACAGTGTGCTATCTTACAAAAGCATGGCGCCGAGCTCATCATTGCCTCTCGCCTTGAGAACCGGGACACGCCTCCTAGAGCCCCTTACCCGTGAAGCAGGCTGAGGGTGACACGTGGCCCCGGAATCCGCGGGAACAGGGAGCTGCCTTCGCTATATATACCCTTCGTTGTGCATGAAGGAAATGACTTTCGGAAAAAACCTGATTACTCTCTATAAAAAATAGGCCCGGCCTCTCTCTCTCTCTCACCTTTGTAACAAGACACCACGGTTTAGAACACCGAACTGAATTCCCGTCCGTCTCTTTTCGTAATCAATACAAAGAATACGGTCCCCGACCTGTTCATCACTGTATCCGAACTGCCATAAATCGTGGTTGACTCGCTCTAATTAACGAAAATCTCACCTCTCACTCCGTAATCAACCCCTAAACAACATTAGTGATCCTCGGGATCAACATTTGTGTCTCCTACTAGACACTTGTGTCCTCCGGAAAGGGATGCACTTCTCGAATGAGTTTGAGATTCGGAAGACGGACTCAAGGGAATATAACAATGATTGTTATCTTAATCCCTTAAGCTCAAGACCTTATCCGAAGACGGAGTCATGGGAAAATAACACTGATTGTTGTTATTGGGATGGTATCAAGTGTGATGCCAAGTCCGGGGAAGTGATCGAGCTAGACCTTAATTGCAGCTATATCTACGGCAAGATTCATTCCAATACCAGTCTTTTTAGGCTTTAATCCTTTCGTTTTCTCACCACTCTAGACCTTTCATTTAATGATTTATATGGTCAAATCCCGTCCTCAATTAGAAAACTTTCTCTTCTCACTTCTCTCGACCTTTCTTATAATCGGTTTTTGGGTCAGATTCCGTCTTCAATTGGATATCTTTCACAACTCACCTCTCTCCACCTTTTTCTAATCAGTTTTCGGGTGAGATTCCGTCTTCGATTGGAAATCTTTCACATCTCGAATTTCTCATGCTTCCTGGTAATCAGTTTATTGGTCTGATTCCGTCTTGGATTGGAAATCTTTCACATCTCAACTCTCTCCAACTTTCTAATAATCAGTTTATTGGTCCTATTCCATCTTCGATTGGAAATCTTTCATAGCTCACCTCTCTTGCTCTTTCTCATAATCAGTTTTCGGGTCAAATTCCATCTTCAATTAAAAAGCTCTCTTATCTACAAGGTCTTGAACTCCATAGAAACAAATTCACTGGTGAAATCCCATATTCTTTTGCCAGTTTGAAAAATTTGATGGCATTAAATGTTGTTTCCAATAAGCTTAGTGGTGATTTTCCCGTTTCACTACTAAATTTGACAAAGATGTCGTATTTATACATCGAATCCAATCAACTCACAGGAACGCTTCCTCCAAACATTAGCTCACTCTCAAACTTGGTGTCTTTTTTAGCAAATGACAACAATTTCGTTGGAACCCTTCCTTCTTCTCTTTTCACCATTCCTTCTTTGATAAATATCGATTTGTCAAATAACAACTTCACTACGATTGTCTTGAATACAATTTTATCATGTTCCAAGTCACTCCAATCATTGGATCTCTCAGGCAACCATGTTTCAGCCACAGACAAAATTTTAATTTCAGATCCTCCTTCACAACGGATAGGTGAATTAAAATTGTCAAGCTGCGGTATTACCAAGTTTCCAGAGATCCTAAGAACCTTGCAGTCTATGACTACTCTAGATATTTCCAACAACAAAATTAAAGGTCAAGTGCCTGGCTGGTTATGGACGCTACCAAATTTGTCGCACGTGAATCTTTCCAACAACACTTTCATCAGTTTCGAAAGATCAACGAAACATGGACTATCCTCTGACATGCGAAACTTGTTTGGCTCCAAAAACAATTTCACGGGAAAGATTCCTTCCTTCATATGCGCGTTGCGCTCTCTGAGCATTCTCGATTTATCTGACAACAACTTCAATGGTTCAATCCCTCTTTGTATGGGAAATCTCAAGAGTACTCTTTCAGTTCTAAACCTTCGTCAGAATCGTCTTAGTGGAGGCCTCCCGGAGAATGTATTTGAAAGTCTAAGGTCGCTTGACGTCGGTCATAACCAACTCGTGGGAAAGCTTCCAAGATCTTTGATCCGTTTCTCTACCCTTGAAGTTCTAAATGTGGAAAGCAACAGAATCAACGACACGTTTCCGTTATGGTTGAGTTCTCTACAAAATCTGCAAATTCTTGTCTTGCGCTCCAATGCATTCCATGGACCAATACATCGAGCCTCGTTCCTTCAGTTGAAAATCATCGACATATCACATAATCACTTCAACGGATTTTTACCATCGGATTATTTTGTGAAATGGAGTAAAATGTCATCACTTGGGGCAAACGAAGATCGTTCGAATGTAAATTACATGGGGGGAGACTATTACCACGATTCAATGGTTTTGATGAATAAAGGTGTAGCGTTGGAGCTGGTACGTATCCTGGAAATCTACACAGCTCTCGACTTCTCCGGAAACAAACTTGAAGGAGAGATTACAAGCTCCATCGGCTTATTGAAAGAGCTTCACATGCTCAACTTGTCAAACAATGCCTTCACTGGCCACATTCCTGTAAAACCAAGAGCACAAAGACAACCAAGAACGATTGGACAAATTCTGCAAATTCTCTATTTGCTTTATTATAAATCACTTAAACACACTTTTTACAAGTTGTTTAATCAGATTTACGTAACGTCACAACTTGACTTGCCACTGACCAATTTCTAATCTACCCAAGAACCCTTAAACACTCTTGTTCACCCGTTCTAAATCTCAACCAATACAAGAACTCTCTGTTCTCACAAGAACTATATGTTCTCTCACCAAAACCCTTTGAGCACGTACCACACGACGTCTCTGTTTTTGGATGACGAAACCCTAGCGGCTCCTCCGCCTTAAATATTCTCCAACACACGTCATAGAGAATATTTGTTTCCAATTTGTGATATCTCCAAATCTTCCTTTTTCTTAGATTTGAGATTCTCGATTCAGATACATCTTGTATCTTCAGCTCCAGTAATCTTTCGCCACGTCACACACGCTTTTTTTTAACTTTACGTGTCAAATCAGATATCTTGTGTTGCACATTGATTTTGTGTGCAACCACCTCATTCCTTGGTGCTAACAATCTCCCCATTTTTGTCTAAGTGTGACACCTCAAGCTTCTTGCATCCTCAGTCTCTCTCTTCTCCTCTTACGCCGTTTGGATTCGCCCAGTCCTCCTATTCTCCCCCTGCTTGAGTGCACTCTCAGAGAAAATTAACACGAACAGCACATTCCCTCTGTGTCTCTTGAAAACTTGGTAGTGGTACTCGTTGGGGTTCTAGCTTCCAGGCTTGTCTGTATCTTGAACCTTATCACCAGATTTATTGGTTCACAGCCATCCTTCCCAAATGCATGTTCATCTCTTGTTTCATGAATTTCCTCGTGAGTTTCATCAATCTCTGTAAGGACCATATTGCACACAATCTCTGGTTGTGCAACACACATGTCTGCAGTTTTTTCAGTTTCACATGCTTGTGTTCTCTGCATCAATATGATCTTGTTCTCCTTTGATTGTCTTGAGTACAAATGCTTCTTAGCTATCCACACCTTTCCAAAGCACCTTCTCTCGATGTGGCAGTTGTTGTTTCTCCAAGCCTCCCTGATTTTCTTCTTTAGCTCAAAACAGTTCCTCTTGATATGTCCACTTTTCTTGCAAAAATAACAAGCTTTTCTTGGCTTGACGACTTCTCTCTTTGGTGTCATCCTCTGGGGTGTTGGAATATCGATATTTCTCATTTCCACCTGGATGTTTTTGCCTTTCTTTTTCCTATCGTGTTTACCTTGAACAAAGTTATTCATGTTTTTATAACTTGGTTCCACATAACTTTGACTTGGCTGATAGCGACCGTTAAAACCCAGTCCCCAATTCTGCTTGTCAGTTTTTCCCATTGTCAGCAAGTAATCTAACTTGTCACTTCCATTGTTCAACATTCTGATTTTCTTGTAATTCTCAGACAATCATGTTCAACACTCCTGCTCTTATCTTTCTCTTGAGCAAGCAATTCCTGCATTTCAACCATTTTGACTTCCAATTCCAAAACTTTTAAGCTCTCCTTTTCTGAATTCTCAGCATCATCAGAAACCCCAACATCAGTTGCTTCATCCTTCAACACTTCAGCTTTCTCCTTGTATGGCTCGTCTTTCTTTTCAGAATTAGCAGACTCTTTGAGACCACCTGCAATTTTATGTTTTGTCTCCTTTTGATTCGATTATGCGTGTGACACAGATGAAATTGTGTGTAACACACCTGCTGCATCTACTATACTACCATCGAAACTCTCCTTCGTTGGTTTGCTTTCAAGCTCAAAAATGTTGACTTTTGCTTCCAAAATCGCTTTATCTTTCAACAAGTGCAGGTTTTCATGACTTAGTTTCACCCAGTTGTCATACAATGATCGATATTTAGCCTTTGCATTAAATTCAACATCGTCATCTGATTCAGCATCAGATTCTTCATCTGATTTCTCGCCTATAAATGCCACAAAGTTCAGCACGCCACCTTTTTCATCGCTCTCTTCAGACTCAGTTTCGCTGAAGCTCAAGAATGACTTGTCATGCTTCTTATGTAGACTCGGACATTCACTCTTTACATGACTAAATCCCTTGCACTCATGACACTTGAGTTCTCTGATTTTTGGGAGTGGACAATCTGATTTGAAATGCCCATATCCTTCACATTCATGACACTGTATGTCGCTTCTCCTGCTCGTTTTTCCACCTTCTTGGCCCTTTTCAATTCTCTTCAGCGCCTTCTTGAAATTTCTGGTCATCAATCCCATATTTACATCAAATTTCTTGTTCATAGCTTCTTCCATCTTCTTCATCGGATCTGATTTCTTATTCGAAGTAAACGCTAACTCATCTGCCTCCATCTCCTCAGCTTTCAACATTCCCAGCAACTGAGGGAATTTCATGTCATCGGTGTACATAGCCATCTTTAGAACAACCTTTTGAGCTCCATACTTTGGAGGTAGGCATCTCAACATCTTTTTGACCAACTTCTTATCCTTATAAATTTTTCCAAGCATTGATGCTTCATTCGCTATAGAGCTAAGTTTGGATCCAAAACTTGAGATCGATTCGTCACTTCCCATTCGAAGATTTTCAAACTGAGATGCTAGATGATCTATCCTTGTTCTCTTGACACTAGATGTTCCTTCATAGAAATTAACCAACACTTCCCAAGCATCCTTAGCAGCGACACAACCTTGAACCAGTTTGAACTTGTCAAGTTCAATAGCTGCAAAAATCTCACTGATTGCCTTAGAATTGAATTTTGATGCCACTTTATCCGCTTCAGTCCATTTATCCTTTGGTTTAGGCTTCTTTTCTCCTGCTTTATCAAGAACATATGGTTCTTCCCAACCAATTTCCACAGCAGTCCACGCATCCTCGTCGATCGACCTGATTCTCTGCTTCATACGCACCTTCCAGTGACCAAAATTGTTCTCATCGAGCATAAGAGTTCGTCGAACGGCTATTGTCTCCATGTTCTTCTCAGAATCTCACCTGTGTTCGAAGCGTACTCCTTCGGCTAGGTGTCCCTCTCTGATACCAATTGTAAAACCAAGAGCACAAAGACAACAAAGAACGATTGGACAGATTCTGCAAATTCTCTATTTGCTTTATTAGAAATCACTTAAACACACTTCTTACAAGTTGTTTAATCAGATTTACGTAACGTCACAACTTGACTTGCCACTGACCAATTTCTAATCTACCCAAGAACCCTTAAACACTCTTGTTCACCCGTTCTAAACCTCAACCAATACAAGAACTCTCTGTTCTCACAAGAACTATCTGTTCTCTCACCAAAACCCTTTGAGCACGTACCACGCGACGTCTCTGTTTTTGGATGACGAAACCCTAGCGGCTCCTCCGCCTTAAATATTCTCCAACACACGTCATAGAGAATATTTGTTTCCAATTTGTGATATCTCCAAATCTTCCTTTTTCTTAGATTTGAGATTCTCGATTCAGATACATCTTGTATCTTTAGCTCCAGTAATCTTTCGCCACGTCACACACGCTTTGTTTTAACTTTACGTGTCAAATCAGATATCTTGTTTTGCACATTAATTTTGTGTGCAACCACCTCATTCCTTGGTGCTAACAATTCCATCATCAATGGGGAACCTGACAGCTCTCGAGTCACTGGACGCTTCCCAAAACAAGCTTTCAGGAGAAATTCCACAAGAGCTAGGGGATCTCTCGTACCTTGCGTACATGAACTTCTCCCATAACCAGCTTGTCGGTCTAGTACCTGGAGGCACTCAGTTTCGAAGGCAGCTTTGCTCTTCTTTTGAAGACAACTCGGAACTTTTAGTCCTGCTCCAGAGATATCCACACGCCCTCATCGCAACAGTATGAAACGACGGAGCCAGAGGAAGAAGATGAAGAGGCGTTTAGTTGGATTGCAGCTGCAATAGGATTTGTACCTGGCATTGCGTTTGGAATGACGATAGGATACATATTGGTTTTATACAAACCAAGGTGGTTCGCGAGTCCTTTTGGCCGAAACAAACACAGAAGCAGAAGCACCACAACTCATTAAGAGAGGTAATGTTCTGAATTTGATGAAATTAAAATTGTATACTATAATAGAATTTTCTGCATGAATGAATACGTGAAATTAACGTTTTAAACTATTTTCGTTTGTATAGCCTTTATGAAGAATCTTTGAAAAAGAGAATGAAGCAACCAAACCAAAGGACTGTAGAGAAAGAAGCAACACATTTATCAGTTTCTTAATTTCAGTTATTGTGTGTTTCTGGTTTAGTTTGGTGTGTTTCTCTTTTACTCGGTTTTTAGCCAATGTTTATGTTTCTCTATAATTGAACAATGAACAACTCTGTTTTCAAAACTCAAACTTATTCCAATCTATTAGATGGACATGATCTGAGAGAGGTAGTAATGTTCTTGCTCCGACTAAATCAATCCTTCTTCTACCAAATGAAGAACAAAGATTAAAAGATGCAAGAAGACTGTGTCAATAACTAAATTCTTCTTCCTTTTTTTTCTTTTTTAGATATAAGCAAAAGAAAATGGAAGTTGCTCTGAGCTTAATTTAATTATTTTTCTACATTACTTTCTTAGTTATGTCGTTTCAAGATGATGCAATCATGCAATTGATACTCTCAAGTACTCCACTAATATGTTTTTTTTTTCTTTTCAAATTATTAACCTTACGTAAGACAAAATAAGAAAATCTTTTTCTTAAACTAAGTAAAGACCAGACTCAACGCAAGGGGAGCCAATTTGGGATCGAACTACAAACGTGTGAACAACTTTTCGGGATGGAAGCAAAGCGGCTATCAAGAGAGGCAAGACCGGTTCAGGACAAGGAATATTGGAGTTTCAAACAGAGATTCAAGTCCTGTCAAGAATCCGGCACAAGCACCTCGTTTCTCTAACGGGTTACTGCGAAGAGAACTCGGAGATGATCCTTGTCTACGAGTTTATGGAGAAAGGTACGCTTAAGGAGCATCTATACGGCTCGGATTTGCCTTCACTGAGCATTATCTCCACAGTGGCTCAGAAGGAGCAATCATTCACAGAGATGTCAAATCCACAAACATATTACTAGACGAGAACACTGAAGCCAAAGTTGCGGATTTCGGGCTCTCGAAACTCGCGGTTCGTAATCAAGATCCGATCAACATCAGCACTAACATCAAAGGAACATTCGGTTACCTCCATCCTGAGTATCTGCAGACACACATCTTGACGGAGAAATCAGATGTGTACAAGTTCGGAGTTGTTCTCCTCGAGGTCTTGTGCGCCAGACCGGCCCTCGACAGTTGTCTTCCTAACGAGGAAGTCAATCTAGCAGTGTGGGCAATGTCCCGCAAATCTAAAGGGATCATTGATGAGATCGTAGACCCGAAATTGACAGGGCAAATCGAGCCAAATTCTTTGAGGAAATTCATGGAAATCACAGAGAAATGTATGAAGAATGACAGCAGAGGCCGAGCATGGAGGATGTGATCTGGGATCTGGAATAAGTTTTATGCCTTCAGATGATGATGATTCACAGAGAACCTCGTCCAGCAGTGGAGGCACCGGCTCATTCACAGGCTCAATGGTGAGTGATTCGCTTAGCTCCAACTCGATTGTACAAGAGGATCAAGTGAAGACCAAATATGGAAGTAGAGATTCATCACAGGCTAAGGTTTTGTCCCAAGTTAGACAAGAACCGTGATGAAACTAACATAGATGATGTTGCTTTTTGGTACAATTTAAGTTGGGATGTGACCATTGGCAAACATTTTTTCTAAGATAATTAAAAACCCAATAATCATAAAAGACTTTCACCAGTCGCAAATTCGCAAAGTAAAAGATTATCCAACAAAAAAACCACATTTCAAGTCAAGTCAAAACAGAAACAATCATATCGAGCAAAAGTCCAATCCCCGCAAAAATTTTGTCAATCAGAGAGAGAGAGAGAGAGAGAGAGTTAAAGTAAAACTCAGACAAAAGCTTCTCATAAGTGATCATTAATGGAAAGAGAAGCCAAGAGATCACTTGGGCTTCCACTCTTGCCTTCACTCACCTGCGATGGCTGATTCACGTTTCTCAACACATCCAATGCTTCTGAAACTTTAGCTTTTAGAGCCTCCGGTGACTCGAGCAGATGCAAAACTTCAGTCTGATCCATCTCCAGAAGCATACCAGTCACTTTGGCAGCGTTCTCGTGCTCTATCTGATCCACTAATGGGTATAGACTCTCACCTAGAAGCTACACAAATCCAAAAGGAAACAGAGAATGTAAGTGAACTTCTCCTAGACCACACGATTTGAAAGACTACGTATTGAGAAAAACTTACTGTTCTCTGCTGAGCAGGTGAGGCTTGAGCAAGGGAAGAAGCCAATGCACCAGCGGACATAGGCTGACCTAAAGGCATTCCATTCATGTCATAAGCAACTGGAAACATTCCACCGGCCATTGGACCGTCCGGCATGTTTCTACCAGGAGGGTAACGGTATCCGGGTCCTCTTGGCATCATCTAGAGGAGAGAAGAAAGCAAAGCAAGGGCTTATAGAATCATCTTGACCCGGAATTTTATGCCATGTTTTTTTTATCTAAGCACTAACTAACCTGTGGCTGCATAAAGGGCATTGGTTGCTGAGGCTGATGGCGCATGGGTCCATCACCTGACCGTCTGCCACCTGGTCGTTGACCTTGCTGACCTGGCTGCATCACCGGGCCGAAATATCCTGGCCTCATTCCAGGAACCATCTGATGCTGATATCCAAATCCAGGCTATCACAGATTAAAGCAACTCAGATGAGTGGTTATTGATTTCAAATTACAGCTTGCAAGAACACAAAATAATCTATCTGGGAACCAAGATACTCAGCAAATCCAATGAAACAAATCTCAGCTTAGAAAAAAGTGGTACCTGGTGAGGGATGATTGGTGGAGGTCCTTGACCGTAAAAAATCTGTTGTCCAATACCTGGAGCACCACCGGGAAATATTGGCATACGAGGACCCACACCCGGGATAAAGGCAGGTCTCATTTGAGAAAACTGTGCCTGAAACAAGACCATAAGGGATATATGATGATGGGTCAAACAAAAGTACCCGCTGCGATTAGGTTGTTTATTGATGGTGGGATGTATTACCTGCAGCTTAGCCCTTCTTTCTTCCTTTCTCTGTGCAAGAGCAACATACAACGGTTTGCCACTAACCATTTTACCATTCATTTCGTTCAGCTGCAAAAAAAACAAAAACATATACATGAAGAAAGAATCTAGAGACTCAAAACAGTTTAGTAATGTCTGAAGAAAAGATAATTTATATTACCACTCTAGAAGCTTCACTGGCAGCTGAGAAGGCAACAAATCCCGATCCTTTGCTAGTACCACTAGGGTCTCGCATAACCTGTTTGATTTAAAAGTAAGATATTTAAATCAATCAAGAAACAAAAATTGAATCTCTCATGGTTAGTATGTATGCGCAAAGCAACAATACTTACCTTGCAGGAAGTAATTGTACCAAACTCGGCAAACAGCTCGCGCAACTTTTCATCCGTGACAGTATCATCAAGGTTTTTAACATACAAATTCAAGCCGTCAAACTTGTTTCCTGTCTCCCTTGAGACTTGTTCATATCTTCGGCTCAACTCAAGTTCCCTCTCGGATTTCTTTTGAGCTTTACCTACATACCACTCCTTGTCATCAAACTTCTTTCCATTGAGGGCCTCAACAGCACGGGCTGCATCTTCAGCATTCTCAAAGTTGACAAATCCAAAACACCTGGATCTCCCATCTCCGTCCCTCATAACCACAGCGCTTGAAATATTACCATACTGCCCAAAAGTAGTCTTCAACTCATCATCAGTAGTCGTTTCCGACAAATTCTTCACATAGACATTGGTAAACTTCATCTTATCGGCAGCAGACTCTCTTTCCTCCTTCCGGAGAAAAGGTCCAACAAAAATCTGCTTGTCATTCAGCACTTTGCCATTCAGCTTCTCAATAGCATTCTTAGCTGAATCCTCACTCTCAAACTGCACAAAACCATATCCCTTGGACTGACCCATGTGATCAGTAGCAACCTTACAGGACACAATACTTCCACACACTGAAAACGTCTCGTGCAGAGTTTTGTTGTCAACTGACTTGTCCAAATTCTTCACATGACCCAAACAGAATTAGGCATCATCAAAAAAAAAAGAACATAAGCTGCAAACAAATGTACTAGAGAGCTCAAAAGCAAAATACCTTAACAAATAAGTTCCCAATCCCACTTCTACGAGCAGAAGAGTCACGAGAAGAGTAAGTAATCCGAATCATCTTGCCATTGAGACTAGTGTAGTTCAGCTTATTCAGTGCCTTTTCCGCTGTCATTACAAAAAACGCAAAAAAAGAGACTCAAACCAAAGAAACAAGATAATAAAACCCCTAAAACTGCAACCTAAGACATCAAATTAGAGGCAAAGTAACATAATTTCGAAATCAATAAAAACAAAATCGTCAAATCGGTAGCTGAAAAACAAATCAAACAGTTCATCGACGCAATACCCATCACTCAGATCATCCAAAAAATGGTGAAATCAGATCGTAAAGCATAATGTCGAAAGTAATATCAACAAGGGGGAAAAAATTTAGGGCACTAAACCATCGTCGCTATTGCTGTAGTTGACGTAACCATATCCAAGAGAAGTATTGGTGGCAGCGTCACGGCAAACACGAACAGATACGACCTGACAAACCTCGGTGAAATAGTCATAGAGCTGAGAATCAGTCACATTAAAATCCAGATCTCCAACGTAGAGCGAACACATAGCACCGTGATTCACTCCGTCGCTGCCGCCAGAAGCCACCGTCCCATCTCCAACAGTAACCGGAGATGAATGTGAAGAAGGGGCCTGAGTCTGAGCCTGAACCTGCGCCATTTTTTTGTTCTTTTTGCTGCGATAAGGGATTGGATTGAAGAGAAGGAACACAACAACAAAAAGGGATTTTTTTTTGTCTTTTTTAAGGGATAAAGAGAGATAAATTAGGACGACGACGATGGCGAAGACGAAGTCGGAGATTGTGGGCAGCACGGCGATACCGCAGCGGATAGTGATGGAGAAAAGGTGAGTTTATATAGTTGGTCAAGTCTCTCACGAAGTGTTTGAGAATGATTCTTTTGCTCGAAAACCCTAGCCAGGTTAAACAAAAATATATATTTTTATCTTTCACTAATCTGCTTTTTTTCTCAGCCGTCCGATCCTTTTCTTTAATAAAAAAACTAATGGTGGACATTTCAGTTTAATCTCGATTTCGGTTTGGGTTCGTTTCGGTTTGGTTAAATCAGGTTTAATAAAAATCGATCCAGTTAAACTCAACCAAAATTAGTTTGGTTCGGTTTGATTTTAATTTAGTTTGGTTTTAGTTCGATTTAAAAACAAATCACTTTTGAAAATGTAAATTCAATAATTCAAACCAAATACCAAAAAACCATGAAAAAGAAGCGAAAACTCAATTGTATCAAAATCAAACTTAATTATAGAATTAAAAAAAAAACTCAACACCGATCATTTAAATATTAGCTAGGTTAAATCTTAAGATCATTTATATATAAAAAATTATTAATTAATTGATCTATAAAAAAAAAAAAAAATCAAACGTGAGATTTAGAATTACACATATGAATTTATAATAAACACATTTGTTTATAATATTATAATAGACACATTTGTTTATAATATTATAATAAACATATTAGTTTATCGATTTAGTTTAGTTTAAAATCGAATTGAACCATTCGGGTTGAGAAAAAATAGAACCAAATAGTTGGATATTAACTATGGTTTCGTTTGGATCGGTTTGAGTTTGTTTTGTTTTGGTTTGGTTGGTTTGGTTCGATTCGGTTAAAATGGCCACGAAAAAACTCATTTTGTTTTTTTTTCACGGTTTAAAGGAAATTTTTATTCTCAGCCGTCTGATTCTTACACAGAAGTAACGATGGGCCCCACATATCTCACGTGATCATCTCGTGACTGTGGAGTCTCTATTCCGTGGCTCCGTGCTTGCTCCGCCGTCGCCGGTTTATGATGAATTCATCTCCGGTAATTTCTGTCGGAACGATGTGTCTGTGTTTACTCCAGTTCGAATTGGGAATTTTTTTAGATTGTTCATTCTTGTTTTCTATTCTATGATTCCGAGTTTGAGAATCATTATCCAAACTGGTAGAATTTGGTCAAACAAATATCTTTTGCTTCGTAATATTTGTAAAATTTGGGATTTTTCTGGCTGCTGAATCTTAAAAATTGAAAATTCCTGTTCTGATTTTCGGAAATTTTTTGGGTGTTTAATCCTTGAAGTTTGCTGCGTAAAGTGCTGTGAAATTAACCAGACAAAGCTGTGAAATTAAAGTGCCTACGTGATTTGGAGAGTGAGGAATGCTAGAATTTTCTCCTCGGTATCTTCTTCCACTATCTCTATCAAAGCTTGCATCTACCGCGCAATGCGGAATCAACTTCTATCATTTCTTTCTAAGATTTGATTACAGCTCGTCTCTTCTTGAATTATACTTTGGTTGTTTTTCCGCATCCGTTGTAAAAATACATCCTTCCATCTTTTGTATCTCTTCTATGGAATCTTTTTGATATAAAATTTAACATTAAAAAAAAAAAAATTTAACCACACAATTAGTTTGAGCTTTCGTGATTGTGACAAGAAGTGGAGTAAAGAGTGTTGTTGGTGGTGAGGCTAGGAGAACTTGAACTTTGGTTTTATGAATCTTAACATTGAAGAAGAGAAGAAGTAATAGTAAGCATTGGACTTATAAAACCATCTTAAAGGAATGTCTAATGATATAGGTTATCTCTTAAGACACGGTTTTTCACTTTTCGACAACTATGAAAGCGATCATGGATGATAGAATCGGGAATCGGATGCTTTTCCTGTGAATAGATGGCGATTAGAAATTGCTTAGTGTGCACTTCTATGCTCAGGTTATACATGTAACACATAGACTTGTGTGTAATGAACCGAGATTGCAAATTCAACTTTGCCTTTATTAGAAATCACTTAAACAATCACTTGCTTAATCAGGATTTCTCGACATTGCACACGGCAACTCAACACTGATCAATTCCTAATCTACATAAGTTTACCACAACAACATTTGTGTAACGCTCTTTGTTCACTTACCAAAAACTCTAAATTTCTCTCTTACTTTGTTGACTTGTTTTCTCTCAAAACGGCTAACCTAATTCTGGTTGAGGCTATTCGTATATATACCATAGCTCAACATGAGACTATGTATATACACTTTCCACTTAGTTGAGATTTTCAAATCTTCATGACACGATTCCGAAGATCCTTCTTGATACACACAGAAGCTTCCTTCCAGCTCCAATCAGTTGCTGCCACGTCAGCTTCATTCTTCATTCTCCAAATACTTTATGCCACGTACTCTTGTTGTAACTACATCATTTTCCGCATTCTAGACTTCCATGTGCTACACACCGACTTATGTTTAAGCTCCAAAACTTGGATCTTACAATACATTCCTGCTTTTCGCCTTTTCGAAAACAGTTGATAGCATATCTCACTTTTTTGAAGTTGGAGGACCAACTCATGAGACTTACCTGTATTGAGATCGGTCGGTGGAACGCTCATGATGAATGTTTTTCTGCCTGAAGGGTTTTGCTTGTTTCAGATTTTGAAACTTTTTATTCAATATCAAGTAAATGGGGTTATCTACAGTTTTGGTTTCTTTTGTTTTTATATAACTCAATGTCAGTTTTCCCTTCGCTCTCTGCTGTTGGAAAAAGATTTGGAAATGAAGTCGAACAAGTAGAATAATTATCATATTGTTTGTCAGTGGAAGAACTGAGAATTAAAGAATGCTTTTCTTATAATAATTATCATATTGTTTGTCATAAGCATTCACTATGGATTGAAATCCAAACCTTTTATTATGTTTTTCACTTTTCAGTCTAATCTAATTGACTATCAATGTTAGAGTTATGACTATATACACACAACAGTTCATCTAAGTATCTTTATTTTGTAATGAATGTTTTTGTGTTAAGAGTTCTGTTAAAATCTTTCTCCTGTGTCCACATCTTGTGATGCTCTTGTGTGATTTTTCCATTGACTTAAAGAGCACCCCGCGATCTCAAACCTCGCTAACGCTAATGAATCATTTTCATGACTTTCAATGCAGGGCAAAAGCTACACAATAAGAACAATAGGGAAGCTTTTGAGACACTGTGTCAAGTAATTACATTTAATGAGGCCAAGTAAACTTTAGAAGCTTTCAAGAACTTCGGAGGATTTAAAACGGTGTAAGTGCACTTGTCTCTGTCTTTTTGCAGAACCAGAATCAGCTTCTATTTTTGTTGATGGATGGGTTTAGGTTATCAGATGCTTTGGGGTATTTGATTCTTCATCTAACCATACTTTTGATTAATAAAAACAAAATAAACTTTCGTCTTTCTTTGGTTTGTTTGTCCACCCAAAGTAATGTACTCTCTTTTACGGTACTTCTTGCTTTGGTTCACCCAAAATATCTTTATGCCTTGCTACTGAATTTTGCGTATATTGTTGAGCTACCATTTGCATTAATATTTTACTGTTTTATCTTCATTTTCTCTACAATGAAAATGAAAGTCGATTTTTTTTTTTTTTAAACTTCAATGTGAAAATAAAACCTGAATACGAATCCAAACCAAAACCATACCTAACTATCATAATATATTAGGTTTTACTTTGGTTATAATTATTTATAAACCAAAAATTAAAAAAAAACAAAAACAAAAAAAAACCCGAAAATTGGATTGAATATTCCTAGATAAACAAAATGGGTGGTTCTCTTGTGCATCGGATTTAAACCCCCTTTGATACGGAGGATTATCCTTTAAATTGGAATGTCTAAAGGCTGACTCCAGATATTAGAGGAGATTATGAGTCGAAGGACCGAAATTTCCACGGTTCATCAAAAAAAAAAAAAATCTAGATAAAAAAGAGTGAGAAAGAAAGTAATGGCAACGTCAGAGGCTCATCATGAGACATACGAAACTATGTTTGAATTTTTGGAGTCAAGAAAAATCATAAAACCGAATTTTCACTTTCAGTTATTACTTTCTTAATTCTTTTTTTTCTTTTTTTTCTTGTGGGATCACACGGAACATGTCTGAAAAAAGTTTATCTTGTGTTTTGTGGTCACAAGACTTGTTTTCAATCTTCTTTAGTTTCACACATCACCCGTTGTATAAACCGATCCTCGCTTTTCACGTTTTAGAATTTGCCAATGGCTACAAGAAAGTAAAAACAATAAAAGAATCTTGCCGACCAATTCTGCCCCAAAAAAACTCCCAAAAACTGAATGTGCAAATAAATCGATCTATAAATTTGGTACCGACATTACAATCCTCAAAAACCCATCAAATCACTTTTAGTGGTTACGATAATGTTAGAGCTTTAGTTGTTACGATGGGACAAAGTTGCACCAACCTCCACAATTTTGCAAAACTCTCTTACTTTCTAGTTCTCTAACACATCAATCTCTCAATCCCCAACCACTGAACAAAAATTATTTTCCCCGATTTGAGTTATTTTTTGCATCTTCTTGCTTTATTATAAAGTAGCAGCAATACCAGCTCAATAGTACTCAAAACTGTTAAGACGTTGGTGGCTCTTACAAAAACTAAAATTAGAATCGTTAGAATTTTAGTGAAATCATAATAAAGATGATTAGAAAACACTTATTTTCAACAATGACCATGTTCGAATTCAAGTGAAGAGAAAACTTAAAGTGATATTTGCACCCACAATCACTTTTTCAAAGTTTCTTTATAATTTTGTCATTTTCTGTTTGTCTTCTTCTATGTCAAATGACGATTTTGTCTTATATTTTTTATTGGTCTGCGTACTGTACACGGTTGATTCGCGCAGTACTGTACATGAGTACGACTGGAGAGTCAATCCGTATACAGTACAAAAAATGTTAGTTTCCCAATTAAGTTAAGAAAGTGTTAAAAACTTTATAAAATTTTCAAAAAGTGACTAAATAGCCAAGAATTCCTATTTGCATCCATTGTCACTTTATCATAACATATTTTGTGTTCTAATGTAGGTTGATTCAAAACTTGAAGAAAACAGAGTAAAGGTTAAAAGAGTTTTTCTCAAAGTTTCATTTCATTTTCCTTGCAGATTAGGGTTACAGCAATTGTCTACTTATACAGAGAATGGAAGTTTCTAGACTCTAGACAGGTGGCATTACAGCTCACAGTCCTTATCTGTAAGCGCTCCAAATCTGTTCTTGACCTGCACTTGGTTTGTTGATGAACCCGTACATCCTCTCTGCTTTTTGTTTTCGAACGTTATTGCAGGTTTTGTCTTTGTCTCAGACATGATGGGCTTCTCATGTTTCGGTTGGGCCTGCGCTTTATTTATATTCTTCACTTGGGCTTTGTTAGATGAGGTAACGTTAATACCCCCTCGCAAACTCGAGGTGGGTGGTAGATCCACACCGAGTTTGAATCTTAGTGAATTGAAGCTGTGTTGAGGCAACGACTTGGTGAAGATATCTGCTATCTGTTGAGTTGCAGGTATGTGTTGAACAATGAGTGAGCCATGAGCTACCTTCTCCCGAGCAAAGTGATAATGTGTTTCAAAGTGTTTTGACCGAGGATGTAGCACTGGATTAGTTGTGAGTTGGACGGCGGAGAGGTTGTCACAGTAGACCTCAGCAGGTTTATCTTGAGGAAGACCAACATCCTTGAGCATTGAGGCGATCCACGATAGTTCCGCTGCTGTGTCTGACAAAGTTCTGTATTCAGCCTCAGTCGAAGAGCGAGATACGTTTGGCTGTCTTTTTGCAGACCACGAGATGAGATTGGACCCTAAGAATGTGTAGAACCCACCTGTGGATCGACGGGAGTCTCTGCATCCAGCCCAATCACTGTCGCAATAAGCTCTGAGAGTTGAGTCAGAATGTGAAGTAAGATAGAGTCCCATCTGTATCGTGCCTTTTAGGTACCTCAGAATCCTTTTTAGGAGAAGAAAGTCTGACATAGCTAGCTGGTGCATCTTCTGACAAACAAAGTTTACCGCGAACTGTATGTCAGGTCGGGTAAGGGTAAGGTATTGAAGCTTACCGGACAAGCTTCGGAAGTAGGTAGGATCTGAGAACTCTTGATCTTGATGCAGCACTCGATCAAGTTGAAGTGGCAATGGTGTTGGCATTGAAGCATGATAACACCATATTTTACATGTTTTTAAGGTTTAGTTTCATAGGTTTTTAGTTCCAATTTGTATAGTTTTTGGATATTTTCATGCATTTAGGTCCAACTTGAGTCTCATTGCATTTTAGATGTCCTAGGTTGTCTTTGCATTCTTTTTGGCTTGCTTGAGCCATTTTCAGGTGTTCTTGGAGTCATAGTAGTTGGAGGAGTGAAGATAGCCATCAAAAAGTTCATTTCGGAATACAAAGATGCAGGATCAGGTTGAGACGTCATAAGTTTGGCATTGGATGAAGGACTTTCCACCGATGGATTGAGCTCAAATTTTAACACGAGATATATCAATGGATTAGCTTTCATTTGGAAGTGGTTTGAGGCAATTCCAACGGTGCGATCAGAAGTTATGCCAATTTCCGTGACGATGGTCCAGTCTGGCGCGCGAAGGAACTCAGTGGAGCTCGCAGCGATGTACCGCAGCGGTCTACAGTGACCGCTGCGGGTTCATCCGTCGAAAAAAAACAGAGAATCACAGCGGTCATGCAGCGGTATGAGCTGACCGCTGTGGATCATCTGAAACTCAAAAATTCGACCCAAACTCTATTAAAAGCCAAAAAACCTAATTTTATTGTTAAGTTTTCTTCTTCTAAGAGTGGGGCTCGTCCCCAACTCTCTCTTCTTGATGTTTTGGGATTGTTCTTCATACAAATGCCATTCTAGAGAAGATGTCTTCACTCTATCTTTATATTATGCTTATTTGATTCTTGTTCTTCATTTCTATGTCTTTTTCTCTTGTGTTCTTCATGTTCTTGTGAGTTGACTTTTTGTTGGATTTTAGATAATGTTTGATTTGGATGGTTGATGGTTGATTGTTGATGTTTAGGCTTAGATAATCATTTGTTCTCATGTTAGGAGGGATCTTAATGCTAGAATCGAATTGACAACTCATTTCTAGAACTTAAGACATTTCTCGCCCGGAAGGTGTTCGATGAAATGTCTAGAAAACTTCTAAGCATGCAATTCAATTCTTAGCCAATGGAAATTGATGATTAAGGTGAATTGTTGACTTGTATGGACTAATGCTTAATGATTATGGATCATTTAGTTTTGAACGGAAGTTCTTGATAACTAGATGATTTGTAAATGGATTAGTATCATGTGAGTGAACTAATCTACTTGTGTGATCCATGTCATAAGAATGAATGTGCATTGAATGTTTAGGCATCATTAGTCAATTGTCTTGATGGTTAGATAATGATTATTTAGGATGATCTTGGATGAGTCTTTCACTTAGGTTGGTTCGTAATGCTAGAGTTGACATGATAAACCGAAACCTAATACTACACCTTAGATTAGTTAGATTTTTGGTCTCATCCCATGCATTAGGGATAGATTCGAGTAAGCGGTGTTAGTACTAGATTAGGTATGTTCATTCGTTTCTAGATCTTAGGCATTTCACTCATGACTCGAGTTTAAATGAATTGCTTGATCCGAACCTTTTGTGAGCTTTACATATCCTAGCCAACGAAAGTTGATGTTTAGGGTGTTTAGTGAACTAATTGGAATTGTTCCTTAATGCTTGTTAATTATTTAATCACAAATGGAAATTTGTTCTTGATTAGATAATTAACAAGGTGATTAGTGCCATAGAAATGGATTAGTCATATTTGTGAATTCCATGTTCTAAGATAGTGATTAATGCTTCCAAAAGATTCATTGTTTGATTGTCACCCATCTAATTGATAGCTTAGTTCTTGATCCAACACTTTGTCTTGTGTCTTTGTGTTTTGTTTTCCTTCTTGCATTTGTTTTCTTTTCCCATAAACATATAAAAACAAAAAACAATGTTTGCTCTAGCTTAAGAAGTTTCTTGCATTCTTAGTGCCTCAATCTTAACCCCTTATGGATTGACATCTCAAGTACTACAATGACATGAGTACACTTGGGATAATTGACACGAAAATATCCCGTATCAATTTGGCGCCGTTGCCATTGGGGTTTAGCATTGATCATTAGGATTTGGATTCTTCTTGAGACTAGAGCTTTTTATTTTCTTTTGTTGCTAATCTTTTTCCCCTTTTCTTGTGATCTTGATCTCTTAGGTAACTAGGAGTAAAGGAGACATGCAAGGAGAGAAGGAGTAAGAGGACACAACCGTCAAGCTAGTGACATTAAACGCGCCATTGGGGACCTCCCCAATCCTATCCCTCGTCAATGCTAGAGACATAAAACAAGCAATCCTATCCTTTACTTCTTGTTTTATGCCTTTTATTGTTTGATAAATTTTGTTTTCATGTTTTTTGTAGGAGCAATAAGGGTGAATAAATGGGACGGATGGAATGGTCAAAGTCCGTGAGCTTCAACGCACAATGCTTCCTCCTCGTGAATCCACTCCACTCCAAGGGCGTCGGGATTCGCAGGAGAACGTTCGGGATCAAAACGAGAAAATCGCAAGTCCGGACATGCTGGATCGGTCACGACGATCGGTTATAACCGATCGGAATGTGCCTCGATCGGTTATGCCGATCGGTTACAAAAATGCGACCTGTTACGACGCCTCGTCGATCGGTTTCATCGATCGGTTATAACCGATCGCGACACGTAGTCAAGGGAATGCTAAAACTCTTCATCTCCACAACTCCAAGGTACTTCACTTAACACCTTGTACATACTTTTTGATTTTGTTTTTTACTCTTCTTTGGACTCGTTTCACACCGAGACGGTGTGAATTAAGTCCGGGGGAGAGGTCTTTGTCATTTAACGTCATTTTCTTTGTCTTATTTTATATTTTTGAGTCTTGCATTGTACATATTCTATTGCATAGAAAAACCAAAAAAAATTCAAAATTTTTCAAAAATCCAAAAATATCATGTAGTTTGCATTGGACCATTGTTCATTCTAGAATTGAATTAGCTACTCATATCTAGATGACATAGGTTGCATTCATGTGCATGGGAGTTCATAAAACATGTATGATAAGCTTTCATTGTGATGCTCTCGATAATGGTTTTATACTGCTTAAACGATTTCAAAAGACTTGAAAACTTCGTACTTTGATCTCTCTACTCTTAACTATTTGTCTTGTAAATACTTGTTTAATTTGAAATCAACCCCTTGATAATTGGACTTAAATGAATATAATCTTCTTGCTTATGGGCTTGTGATACATAACCATGGTTCAAAGAAAACATTCGGGTTATCTTATCCACTTTTACCACTCTCTAATAACCCGAGTGGCCATTCTCATTTTTAGAATGGTTCCCTACCTTTCACCTTAACCGTTTTCTTTCCACCCCTCGTTGTTTGATTGAGTGAGGCCTTTTCTTGATATGCTATTGTGTGTAAAATCTTGTAAGTATCGGAAACGACAAAGGTTAGTTTTCATTTTTAGCTAGTCATTGTTGTTCAAAGAAAAGAGGCTAGCATTAAGATGGGGATCAATGGATTGAATGGTATTTGGTTTTGGGGAACATGAACGTATGAAATATGAGATGAGAAATGGTTGAAAAAGCAAACTCTAGAGAAGAGATTAAAAGAAAGACCCTAGGAAAAGAAAAGAAAATACACTCTCCATGTTTGAAAAAAAAAGAGAAAGAACAAAAAGTTTAGGGAGAGTGAAAAGAAAAGAAATGGGTCGAATAAAAATGTCTCTAGGAGTTTGGTGTTTGGAAAAGAAAAGGGGGTTAAAAAGGGAGTTTTGATTTAGCCAAAAGGGCTTTGGGGGTTTAATGAGCTTCAAGGAAGCAAGATAAGATGAGGAAATTGAATCACCATTTGGGTAGAATGCTTTGCTAGGAGGGTAGAACAATGTGAGCTTAACTTTGTATGCATAAATTGTTTCTAGTCTTCCTTGCTTTTGCATAACATATAGCATTCCTTTTTCTTGAGAGTAAGTCACCCAAAAAGAGAATGAACCTCCTTGCACTCACATTTACTAGTGCCAATTGCCTTTTCTTCCAAACCGATTGGACTTGATCACTTGCCCATTTGTGAGACCGCACCTTTAGAAAGATCAAATGAATGTGAGGGTTGGTTGAGAAGAGGACTTGTAGGCATGAGGCATTGTTGTTAAGAGAAAAGATTAGGAGTTGCGATAAGTCTAGAGAAGTTAGAGTCATAATTGAGATACGTTTTTGCAATGTCTTGGTATTATCTTGGGCATAGAATTCCCACTTTGAATGCTTTGACATGTCCTTTAGTTATGAATTCCCACTCTTTAAAACCTCTCTTTCGGTTTGTCTTTTCTTGTTTGCTTGCGGACAAGCAAAAGGCAAGTCCGGGGGAGTTGATAACACCATATTTTACATGTTTTTAAGGTTTAGTTTCATAGGTTTTTAGTTCCAATTTGTATAGTTTTTGGATATTTTCATGCATTTAGGTCCAACTTGAGTCTCATTGCATTTTAGATGTCCTAGGTTGTCTTTGCATTCTTTTTGGCTTGCTTGAGCCATTTTCAGGTGTTCTTGGAGTCATAGGAGTTGGAGGAGTGAAGATAGCCATCAAAAAGTTCATTTCGGAATACAAAGATGCAGGATCAGGTTGAGACGTCATAAGTTTGGCATTGGATGAAGGACTTTCCACCGATGGATTGAGCTCAAATTTTAACACGAGATATATCAATGGATTAGCTTTCATTTGGAAGTGGTTTGAGGCAATTCCAACGGTGCGATCAGAAGTTATGCCAATTTCCGTGACGACGGTCCAGTCTGGCGCGCGAAGGAACTCAGTGGAGCTCGCAGCGATGTACCGCAGCGGTCTACAGTGACCGCTGCGGGTTCATCCGTCGAAAAAAAACAGAGAATCACAGCGGTCATGCAGCGGTATGAGCTGACCGCTGTGGATCATCTGAAACTCAAAAATTCGACCCAAACTCTATTAAAAGCCAAAAAACCTAATTTTATTGTTAAGTTTTCTTCTTCTAAGAGTGGGGCTCGTCCCCAACTCTCTCTTCTTGATGTTTTGGGATTGTTCTTCATACAAATGCCATTCTAGAGAAGATTTCTTCACTCTATCTTTATATTATGCTTATTTGATTCTTGTTCTTCATTTCTATGTCTTTTTCTCTTGTGTTCTTCATGTTCTTGTGAGTTGACTTTTTGTTGGATTTTAGATAATGTTTGATTTGGATGGTTGATGGTTGATTGTTGATGTTTAGGCTTAGATAATCATTTGTTCTCATGTTAGGAGGGATCTTAATGCTAGAATCGAATTGACAACTCATTTCTAGAACTTAAGACATTTCTCGCCCGGAAGGTGTTCGATGAAATGTCTAGAAAACTTCTAAGCATGCAATTCAATTCTTAGCCAATGGAAATTGATGATTAAGGTGAATTGTTGACTTGTATGGACTAATGCTTAATGATTATGGATCATTTAGTTTTGAACGGAAGTTCTTGATAACTAGATGATTTGTAAATGGATTAGTATCATGTGAGTGAACTAATCTACTTGTGTGATCCATGTCATAAGAATGAATGTGCATTGAATGTTTAGGCATCATTAGTCAATTGTCTTGATGGTTAGATAATGATTATTTAGGATGATCTTGGATGAGTCTTTCACTTAGGTTGGTTCGTAATGCTAGAGTTGACATGATAAACCGAAACCTAGTACTACACCTTAGATTAGTTAGATTTTTGGTCTCATCCCATGCATTAGGGATAGATTCGAGTAAGCGGTGTTAGTACTAGATTAGGTATGTTCATTCGTTTCTAGATCTTAGGCATTTCACTCATGACTCGAGTTTAAATGAATTGCTTGATCCGAACCTTTTGTGAGCTTTACATATCCTAGCCAACGAAAGTTGATGTTTAGGGTGTTTAGTGAACTAATTGGAATTGTTCCTTAATGCTTGTTAATTATTTAATCACAAATGGAAATTTGTTCTTGATTAGATAATTAACAAGGTGATTAGTGCCATAGAAATGGATTAGTCATATTTGTGAATTCCATGTTCTAAGATAGTGATTAATGCTTCCAAAAGATTCATTGTTTGATTGTCACCCATCTAATTGATAGCTTAGTTCTTGATCCAACACTTTGTCTTGTGTCTTTGTGTTTTGTTTTCCTTCTTGCATTTGTTTTCTTTTCCCATAAACATATAAAAACAAAAAACAATGTTTGCTCTAGCTTAAGAAGTTTCTTGCATTCTTAGTGCCTCAATCTTAACCCCTTATGGATTGACATCTCAAGTACTACAATGACATGAGTACACTTGGGATAATTGACACGAAAATATCCCGTATCAATTTGGCGCCGTTGCCATTGGGGTTTAGCATTGATCATTAGGATTTGGATTCTTCTTTGAGACTAGAGCTTTTTATTTTCTTTTGTTGCTAATCTTTTTCCCCTTTTCTTGTGATCTTGATCTCTTAGGTAACTAGGAGTAAAGGAGACATGCAAGGAGAGAAGGAGTAAGAGGACACAACCGTCAAGCTAGTGACGTTAAACGCGCCATTGGGGACCTCCCCAATCCTATCCCTCGTCAATGCTAGAGACATAAAACAAGCAATCCTATCCTTTACTTCTTGTTTTCTGCCTTTTATTGTTTGATAAATTTTGTTTTCATGTTTTTTGTAGGAGCAATAAGGGTGAATAAATGGGACGGATGGAATGGTCAAAGTCCGTGAGCTTCAACGCACAATGCTTCCTCCTCGTGAATCCACTCCACTCCAAGGGCGTCGGGATACGCAGGAGAACGTTCGGGATCAAAACGAGAAAATCGCAAGTCCGGACATGCTGGATCGGTCACGACGATCGGTTATAACCGATCGGAATGTGCCTCGATCGGTTATGCCGATCGGTTACAAAAATGCGACCTGTTACGACGCCTCGTCGATCGGTTTCATCGATCGGTTATAACCGATCGCGACACGTAGTCAAGGGAATGCTAAAACTCTTCATCTCCACAACTCCAAGGTACTTCACTTAACACCTTGTACATACTTTTTGATTTTGTTTTTTACTCTTCTTTGGACTCGTTTCACACCGAGACGGTGTGAATTAAGTCCGGGGGAGAGGTCTTTGTCATTTAACGTCATTTTCTTTGTCTTATTTTATATTTTTGAGTCTTGCATTGTACATATTCTATTGCATAGAAAAACCAAAAAAAATTCAAAATTTTTCAAAAATCCAAAAATATCATGTAGTTTGCATTGCACCATTGTTCATTCTAGAATTGAATTAGCTACTCATATCTAGATGACATAGGTTGCATTCATGTGCATGGGAGTTCATAAAACATGTATGATAAGCTTTCATTGTGATGCTCTCGATAATGGTTTTATACTGCTTAAACGATTTCAAAAGACTTGAAAACTTCGTACTTTGATCTCTCTACTCTTAACTATTTGTCTTGTAAATACTTGTTTAATTTGAAATCAACCCCTTGATAATTGGACTTAAATGAATATAATCTTCTTGCTTATGGGCTTGTGATACATAACCATGGTTCAAAGAAAACATTCGGGTTATCTTATCCACTTTTACCACTCTCTAATAACCCGAGTGGCCATTCTCATTTTTAGAATGGTTCCCTACCTTTCACCTTAACCGTTTTCTTTCCACCCCTCGTTGTTTGATTGAGTGAGGCCTTTTCTTGATATGCTATTGTGTGTAAAATCTTGTAAGTATCGGAAACGACAAAGGTTAGTTTTCATTTTTAGCTAGTCATTGTTGTTCAAAGAAAAGAGGCTAGCATTAAGATGGGGATCAATGGATTGAATGGTATTTGGTTTTGGGGAACATGAACGTATGAAATATGAGATGAGAAATGGTTGAAAAAGCAAACTCTAGAGAAGAGATTAAAAGAAAGACCCTAGGAAAAGAAAAGAAAATACACTCTCCATGTTTGAAAAAAAAAGAGAAAGAACAAAAAGTTTAGGGAGAGTGAAAAGAAAAGAAATGGGTCGAATAAAAATGTCTCTAGGAGTTTGGTGTTTGGAAAAGAAAAGGGGGTTAAAAAGGGAGTTTTGATTTAGCCAAAAGGGCTTTGGGGGTTTAATGAGCTTCAAGGAAGCAAGATAAGATGAGGAAATGGAATCACCATTTGGGTAGAATGCTTTGCTAGGAGGGTAGAACAATGTGAGCTTAACTTTGTATGCATAAATTGTTTCTAGTCTTCCTTGCTTTTGCATAACATATAGCATTCCTTTTTCTTGAGAGTAAGTCACCCAAAAAGAGAATGAACCTCCTTGCACTCACATTTACTAGTGCCAATTGCCTTTTCTTCCAAACCGATTGGACTTGATCACTTGCCCATTTGTGAGACCGCACCTTTAGAAAGATCAAATGAATGTGAGGGTTGGTTGAGAAGAGGACTTGTAGGCATGAGGCATTGTTGTTAAGAGAAAAGATTAGGAGTTGCGATAAGTCTAGAGAAGTTAGAGTCATAATTGAGATACGTTTTTGCAATGTCTTGGTATTATCTTGGGCATAGAATTCCCACTTTGAATGCTTTGACATGTCCTTTAGTTATGAATTCCCACTCTTTAAAACCTCTCTTTCGGTTTGTCTTTTCTTGTTTGCTTGCGGACAAGCAAAAGGCAAGTCCGGGGGAGTTGATAACACCATATTTTACATGTTTTTAAGGTTTAGTTTCATAGGTTTTTAGTTCCAATTTGTATAGTTTTTGGATATTTTCATGCATTTAGGTCCAACTTGAGTCTCATTGCATTTTAGATGTCCTAGGTTGTCTTTGCATTCTTTTTGGCTTGCTTGAGCCATTTTCAGGTGTTCTTGGAGTCATAGGAGTTGGAGGAGTGAAGATAGCCATCAAAAAGTTCATTTCGGAATACAAAGATGCAGGATCAGGTTGAGACGTCATAAGTTTGGCATTGGATGAAGGACTTTCCACCGATGGATTGAGCTCAAATTTTAACACGAGATATATCAATGGATTAGCTTTCATTTGGAAGTGGTTTGAGGCAATTCCAACGATGCGATCAGAAGTTATGCCAATTTCCGTGACGACGGTCCAGTCTGGCGCGCGAAGGAACTCAGTGGAGCTCGCAGCGATGTACCGCAGCGGTCTACAGTGACCGCTGCGGGTTCATCCGTCGAAAAAAACAGAGAATCACAGCGGTCATGCAGCGGTATGAGCTGACCGCTGTGGATCATCTGAAACTCAAAAATTCGACCCAAACTCTATTAAAAGCCAAAAAACCTAATTTTATTGTTAAGTTTTCTTCTTCTAAGAGTGGGGCTCGTCCCCAACTCTCTCTTCTTGATGTTTTGGGATTGTTCTTCATACAAATGCCATTCTAGAGAAGATGTCTTCACTCTATCTTTATATTATGCTTATTTGATTCTTGTTCTTCATTTCTATGTCTTTTTCTCTTGTGTTCTTCATGTTCTTGTGAGTTGACTTTTTGTTGGATTTTAGATAATGTTTGATTTGGATGGTTGATGGTTGATTGTTGATGTTTAGGCTTAGATAATCATTTGTTCTCATGTTAGGAGGGATCTTAATGCTAGAATCGAATTGACAACTCATTTCTAGAACTTAAGACATTTCTCGCCCGGAAGGTGTTCGATGAAATGTCTAGAAAACTTCTAAGCATGCAATTCAATTCTTAGCCAATGGAAATTGATGATTAAGGTGAATTGTTGACTTGTATGGACTAATGCTTAATGATTATGGATCATTTAGTTTTGAACGGAAGTTCTTGATAACTAGATGATTTGTAAATGGATTAGTATCATGTGAGTGAACTAATCTACTTGTGTGATCCATGTCATAAGAATGAATGTGCATTGAATGTTTAGGCATCATTAGTCAATTGTCTTGATGGTTAGATAATGATTATTTAGGATGATCTTGGATGAGTCTTTCACTTAGGTTGGTTCGTAATGCTAGAGTTGACATGATAAACCGAAACCTAGTACTACACCTTAGATTAGTTAGATTTTTGGTCTCATCCCATGCATTAGGGATAGATTCGAGTAAGCGGTGTTAGTACTAGATTAGGTATGTTCATTCGTTTCTAGATCTTAGGCATTTCACTCATGACTCGAGTTTAAATGAATTGCTTGATCCGAACCTTTTGTGAGCTTTACATATCCTAGCCAACGAAAGTTGATGTTTAGGGTGTTTAGTGAACTAATTGGAATTGTTCCTTAATGCTTGTTAATTATTTAATCACAAATGGAAATTTGTTCTTGATTAGATAATTAACAAGGTGATTAGTGCCATAGAAATGGATTAGTCATATTTGTGAATTCCATGTTCTAAGATAGTGATTAATGCTTCCAAAAGATTCATTGTTTGATTGTCACCCATCTAATTGATAGCTTAGTTCTTGATCCAACACTTTGTCTTGTGTCTTTGTGTTTTGTTTTCCTTCTTGCATTTGTTTTCTTTTCCCATAAACATATAAAAACAAAAAACAATGTTTGCTCTAGCTTAAGAAGTTTCTTGCATTCTTAGTGCCTCAATCTTAACCCCTTATGGATTGACATCTCAAGTACTACAATGACATGAGTACACTTGGGATAATTGACACGAAAATACCATGTATCAAAGCACAGTCTTGAATTCCTGCAGTTTGTAATAGATCTGCATCATATTTCTCTTGATTCAAGAAGAGACCCGTTGGAGTGAAAAATGCTTGTATCCCCAAAAAATAACTCAGTGGTCCCATATCCTTCATCTGAAACTTATCTCCAAGTGACAACAGAAGTTTGTGAACCAGAGATTGATCATTTCATGTAAGAACCATATCATCAACGTACAAGAGGAGAAACAAAAGGCTTTTGTTATCCTGGTATACGAAGAGAGATGGATCTCTTGGGCTGCACTGAAAACCAATCTCAATAAGGTATGAGCTAAATTTATCAAACCAGGCTCTAGAAGATTGTTTCAAACCGTAGATTGCCTTGTGAAGCTTGCATACATACTCCGGATGTTCTTTGTCTTCAAAACCAGGAGGTTGTCTCATGTAAACTGTTTCCAGGAGATCTCCATGGAGAAAAGCATTCTTAACATCAAGCTGCTTTATGTCCCATCTCTCAATGACAGCAAGATGTAGAATCATTCGTACTGTTGCCGTTCTTACAACTGGGCTGTAAGTTTCCAGAAAGTCAACACCCTCCTCTTGTTCATACCCTTTTGCAACTAAGCGAGCTCTTAATTTGTCGAGTGTTCCATCAGCATTCAGTTTGGTTTGAAAAACCCATATGCAGCCTAAGACGTTAGTTTCTGGCGGCAACGGAACCAAACTCCACGTCTCTGTCTCATGGCAGGTCCCAATTTCTTATTCACAAGCAGCATTCCATCCAGGATGATTAAGAGCTTCAGCTACTGTCTTTGGCTTAGTAGGTATTCCTTAAACTGTGACGAGAATATATCTTGGATTTGGCTTTATTATACCTGCTTTGCTTCTTGTGACCATTGAATGTGAATTTGATGTTGTTGCAGTATGAGCCGTGGCTTCTGGATTGTCATGATTTTCTTCTGTAATGACCAGTGGAGACAAGTTATTACTAGAAGGAGGTGACTGCAAATGACCTGATGTAGAAGAGATATTACGCCCTAATGGAGAAGTCATAGGTAGAGGAGCTGGTAACGGCACTGAGATTCCCCCAATTTGAACACATGGAAGGCAAACTGGATCTTCATGAGGAGAGGAATCACTCTGAAATCCATCAGATGGGTTAGAGGCAGTATAACATTCATTCCCTGAGTACCAGGCTGACATGAGAGGAGTTGCAGCAATAGAAGAAAACTTCATGTAGTTGTCTGTAAAGGGAAATCTCTGTTCATCGAATAAAACATGTCGACTGATGTAAACTTTTCCAGTAGGAGGATGTAAACATCGGTATCCTTTATATTTTTCATTGTATCCAACAAACACGCAAAGCAAAGATTTAGGATCAAACTTGTTCTGAGCGTATGGTCTGAGATATGGGTAACAAGCACAACCAAATACCCTTAACGCAGTGTAGAGTGAAGCCTGACCATGTAGGGTCTCGTATGTACTAACCATTTTGTTGTGAACTGAAGTATGTAGAAGATTACTAAGAAAATTTGCAGTAAACAGAGCTTCAGCCCAAAGATTTTGAGGTAAATGACTCTGAAAAAGCATAGACAATCCCCGCTCAATAATGTGTCTATGTTTTCTTTCTGCTAGACCATTTTGCTGAGGAGTGTGGGGACAAGAGATGTACTGTGTGATCCCACACTCTGCAAAATGTTCCAAGAATCGTTTGTTTATGAATTCTCCTCCGCTGTCACTCTAAAACACACTGATCTTATGATTGAATTGGTTTTCTACAAGTTGCTGGAAGACTTTAAAGACGGCAAACACATCTGATTTCATTTTAAGCGGATAAAGCCAGCAAAACCTTGAATAATTGTCGATGAATACATTGTAGAATCGAAAACCCTGAACTGAAACAACAGGTGCAGGTCTCCACACATCACAGTGTATCCTCTCAAGAGGTCTACTAGCTCGATATTTTGATCTAGAAAATGGAAGTTTGCAAGTTTTCCCTAACTAACATGGTTCAAACATAGATGATGTAACCTTATTGAATGAAATAGCATTGATAGAGGATAGATGCTACAGGACTTGATGATGAGAATGTCCTAGCCTCTTGTGCCATACCGCATCACTTGCAATCTGCTGTCTTGATGAGTAGAACACTGATGGCTGAGGATTCTATAACCGATACAAGCCCTTAGTTTTGCTTCCCTGACTGAGGACCTGATTTGTTGCCTTGTCCTTAACACACACAGTTTTAGAGTCAAACGTAAACGAGCAGGAATAGTCATCGGTGAGTTTCGAAACCGAGAGAAGTGATTTAGCTATCTTAGGACAAATAAGTACATCGTTTAGAGGTAAGGTACCTGTAGGAGTCAGCAGGGCGATGGAGCCAATGTGAGTAATTGGGAGAAAGTCTCCATTGCCAACTATAACCGCATCTGTTCCATTGTATTGCTGAGATTCGTGTAGATGACTTTCAGAACTTGTAACGTGATGAGTTGCTCCGGTGTCGGGGTACCATTCTGTCCCAGAGCAGTCATTGGGGTATGAAGCTTTCATTGCAGCTATTGCTTGTGGAAGATCATCGCTCACTGGAGTCTGATAGTCTTGATCAAACCGCTTGTAGCATTTATACAAACCGTTGTTTGTATTCTGCTCTGGATATTAAGCTTTCTCGTTGCTGACACACGATTGTATTTCTTTGCCAGAGAGAACCAAACTTCTTGAGAGGAGTGAAGACCATATATGCTTTTGAGAGCATCCTCAGATAGGGAACCATAGATCCAGGCCATGATTAGTTGATCTGTGTGTACCCATTTGAGGAACTCTGGATTGCTAGTCTCTGCAACGAGATCTCCACTATGAACCAAGATGGTTGGCGTAGGTCGTGGTACAGCTTCGGTAACGTATCCCAGAAGGAGCTGACTTTGGAGGAACTGCTCGAACTGGAGCTTCCAAGACAGATGGTTGTGCTCATTCAGTTTGAGAGTGATAACCTGAGTGATTGAGAGAGCCGCTGGAGTAAAACTGGGCTGGAAAAGAGCAGATGGTGGCGGTGCCTGACCGAGAGGTGTTTGCGGAGCCGGAGGAGCCACTGGTGGTGGCGGTGGAGCAACTGGTTGAGTTATTGCAGCAGTAGAAGAGGCGTGGTCCGGTGATGAAGAACCCGCAATGGCTCTGATACCATGTAGGTTGATTCAAAACTTGAAGAACACAGAGTAAAGGTTAAAAGAGTTTTTCTCAAAGTTTCATTTCATTTTCCTTGCAGATTAGGGTTACAGCAATTGTCTACTTATACAGAGAAGAGAAGTTTCTAGACTCTAGACAGGTGGCATTACAGCTCACAGTCCTTATCTGTAAGCGCTCCAAATATGTTCTTGACCTGCACCTGGTTTGTTGATGAACCCGTACATCCTCTCTGCTTTTTGTTTTCGAACATTATTGCAGGTTTTGTCTTTGTCTCAGACATGATGGGCTTGATGGGCTTCATTTATATTCTTCAATTGGGCTTTGTTAGATGATGTAACGTTAATATCTAACACTTTTCAAAATCTATAAAAATAAGTAACATTTTTTATGTTGAAAAGACGATTTTGCCTATGATTGTTATTAGTCCATGTATTGTACACCGTTGATGCGCGAAATACTGTACAAGGGTACGACTGAAAAATCAATACGTGTACGATACATAAAGTGTTATTTATTTTTACAGTTTTTGTAAAATGCTAAAACACAAACTATGTTTTGATAAAGTGATTGCCCATACAAGAATCTCAAGACTTAACTACAAGTATATTTTTTAAATTATTAAAAAAAACTCTGAAATTATAGCCAAAACAAAATTTCTCTTTCAAAAATTATGCAATCCTTGTAGCTATCATATAGTTAAATCACTTCAATCTATTTGCAAGTGACAAATTTGAGAGTTGAGTTTAATTTTTATTTGTTTTTTGTTTTTCCGAGGTTGAAACAACAAAAAAATGGAGATGATTAAACATAGGCCTGGTCATAATAACCGAATCGAATGAAACTGAACCGAACCGAACCGAAATTAATGGTTCGGTTAGATTATGGTTACTTCATAATAACCGAATGGTTTTTATTTTTGATATCCATTGGTTATTATAACCGAATGGTTATTAACCGATAACCAATGGGTATCCATGGATATCAAAAAAAAAATATTATGTTTATTTCCCCTAATTAACCAAAATAACCGAAATATAACCGAAATAACCGAACCGAAATAACCGAAACTAACCGAAATAACTGAAACTAACCGAAATATTTCTAAAATTTAACCGAAATAACCGAAATATTTTGAAATTTAACCGAAAATATTTGAAATTTAACCGAAAATAACCGAAAATAACCGAAACCATTCGGTTAACCGAAAATAACCGAAAGATTTCGGTTACCAAATGGTTATTAATTTTGATAACCATACCGAACCGAACCGAATGGTAACCGAACCGAAACCGAACCGAAAACTGTTACTAACCGAATGAATAGTAAAAGACATAACCGAACGTAACCAAAAACCAAAATAACCGAACCGAATAACCATTTGCCCATCCCTAATTAAACACTAGGGATAAAATGGATGAGCAAGTTAGTAGTGACCACCGCGCATCATAGAGACAAACATTCTCCTCCTTCTACCACTACTTAATTTATTTTATCTTCTATCTCCTCTTCACCCACTCGTCATCGTCATCCGAATTTTCCGGGTCGGGTAATTTATTCAAATCGACCCCTTCCAACAACCCGTTACCGCTCTTAACTCCGTTACGATTCTCCTTATCCTCGTAATCACCGTCGGATTTCACAACCACCGTCGCTCCAAGCGCATCCACCTGAGCACCAACCTCCGCCGCTTTTCTCCTTATATACGCCGCCGACATATCTCCTCCTCCAACGCCGCCTGAAACCGTGACTCCTGTCAAAAGCTCCGGGAAATTAAGCCTCGCCGAAGGACCACGGAGGTAGAAAACGGCAGTGTCGTAAGCTCTCGCCGCCGCTTCAGGCGTAGAGTAAGAACCGAGCCAGATCCTCGAACGCTTGTTCGGTTCTCTAATCTCCGCCACCCATTTCCCCCATTTCCTCATCCGTATCCCTTTGTACGGCTTCAGATCTCTCTTCCTCGTCCCTATCCCCATCGTCGCCGCCGTAGTAACCGTCGCCGTCACCGCCGTTACTTTCGCTCCCGTCTCCATAACCGCCTCAAAAAAAATCAACCAAGAGTAGGTTCTTTACGGAATCATCGACGTTTTCTTCTTTTCCCGATCTGATTTTTCGAGAAAATTAAAAATCTAAAACGGAGAGAAAGATCTGATGGAATTTGGCGGCGAAGCGGTTACATGAGGAGGGAGGAGAGTTTAAAGACGTGAAGAGAAGAAATAAGAGAAGGTTTCGGAATTCACCGACACTTATAATATATATTTTTTTTTTTAATCTTTTTTGTTCGCTTCTTTATATTTCAAGACAGAGAAGACAAACAATCTCCTCCTCCCACTCTTATATATAATATTTATGATTAATTTATTTATATATATATTTTTTTCAATTCCACTATTACTGATGATATATGTTTTTATTTTTGTTTTACATAGATTTTTGTTTTGTTGGTTCTTTTGTAGGTATTATATATGTATATGATGTTTTTATTTAATGATTTCTACTTCTTTTTAACAATATGTAATGATTCTATTCTATCTCAAAGTAATATATAAACTAGAATGAAAAAGTATAGCTGTACACCATGTTTTAAAAATTCCCGCATAGTTCCGATTACTCCCCGATTAGTCGTTAGACTCACTCCATCCGTCTAGTTAGTTTAGGCGGCCGCCTAGTTTTTTTTGTTTTTTTAAAAAAATTATTGTTTAACAAAAATCTTGTAAAGTTCTAATTAGGTTTTACTATATTGTTAGAAAGTCATTAAAAGTTATTAAAAGTCCAAAAAATCATTAAAAATCATTTAAAATCATTAAAAAGTCATAAATTTATAAATTAATATGTTAAAAATCATTAAAAAGTCATAAATTTATAAATTTATGAATTAATATGTTAAAAAGTCAATAAAAGTCAAAAAACTAATCCCCGATTAATCACCGATTTTTGGGCTAGGCGCTAGGCCCAACCCGACCGTCCGACTAGCCCCTAGCGCAATTTAGAACATTGGCTGTACATGACATTTCTTTCTTTAAACGTGTATAAATTTATTAATACATACTTTTATAGAAAACAAAAATTTACTTCAACGCCGAAAAATAAATAACATACTCCTTTCGTTCTTAATATATTTGATGTTTTGGGTTTTATTTTTATTTTTAAAAGATTGATGTTTTATGAGTATATAATTAATTTATTTGTAAATTAAAAATTTTACTTAATTTTTATTAGTTGTAAGAATATCAAAGTTGTGGAATATTATTGGAAAATAAGAACTTGTATTAATACAATTATTGGAAACATTAAATCAATTAAAAAAACAAAAAATAATTATTAAAATGTGTGTAAATCCCAAAACAATCAATCTATCAAAGACGGAGGGAGTATATTTGTTATGAGTTTTTCCTATACATAAATAAATGTATGCTGAATGGTTTTGATCCCAAAAAAAAAAGGTATGTTGAATGGTTAAAAATGAGAAATGAACAATAGAAATCCATAAGAGCATGTTCAATGGGGGTTCTAAATAGAAGAGTTCTAAAAAATTATAATGATATATAATTGATAAATATTAGAGAGGTTCTAAAAAGAAGAGAGAAGGGTTCTAAAGTTAGAACTTTTAGATACAGATTCTAAAAATTAACATACAAAATGTTGGGGTTCTAAAAGGTGAGGTTCTAAAAAATTTAGATACCCATTTTTAGAACCTCACCATTGGACATGCTCTAACTGGTGTGAAAAAAGAAATAAACAGAGTTAGAGTGAAGACTTTTTCTCTCAGACACGGTTTTCTATGAAGAGCTGGTGGTTTTCTTTTGGTCATGGTTCAGCCCTGAATCCATCGCTTTCCACTGCTGTTGGAACTCTTCGACCCCTTCCCGTTCCTCCCGACCCTCCTGACCCTTATTCCCCCCTTTCCATTTCCTAGTTCCCTCCCTTATCCCCTGGTACTATTCGTCAAACTAAGGCTAAACTGCAACTGCTCCTCTTGTGGGGTTTGCAGGTGCTGCCTTTGTCTCAGTTGGTTCTACTGCTTTAGATGTTGTCTCCGCCTCTACTACTGATGTTGAAATGTTTAAGATTGCCAATTTAACTTCAAAAACCCTGAAATGCTTCAGATTGAATCACCAGTCTGATGATGATGGGCGCATCATCATCATTTGGAACGCCCCTGCTACTATTAGCGTTCTTCACCAATCTCGCCAGTCTCTTATTTGTGAAGTCAACTTGTTAAACTCTATTCAGTTCGTTTTCACAGCTGTGTATGCTTCTAATCATGGAGATGATAGAACTGACCTGTGGGTGGAGCTTTTGAATTTGCAGCAAAATTTTCCCTGCATACTCGCCCCTGGGTTCTTGGAGGTGATTTTAACCAAATCTTGCACCATTCTGAACACTCTCTTCTGTCGGTGAACTACAATGACTCCAGGAAGCATCAATTTAGAGATTGTCTTATACAAATGGGGTTGTTTGATCTCAGGTCTCAAGGTCCCCTGTTCACCTAGAGTAACTGTCAGCCTTTGACTCCTATTGCTAAAAAACTGGATCGGCTGCTTGTCAACAACCATTGAGTTACCATGTTTCCGGATAGTGTTGCAACCTTCTGCCCTCCTTTAATCTCTGACCACTGCCCCTGTCTATTAGACTTTGCCCACCAACTCTCAAAAGCTGGAACTAGACCTTTCAAGTTCTTCAACTATCTCACTAAACACCCAAACTTCCACCAAACGGTTGTAGAAGCATGGATTCAGGCCGGAAACATTGCTGTTAACCTCACTTCTCTGTGTTATAAGCAAATGATTATAAAGGGAGACCTAAAACTACTAAACATAGGGATTTTTTCACAAATACAAGTGCGAGTGAGTGATACTAACCGTTTGTTACAAGATGTGCAAGTTCTAACTCTCAAAAATCCTTGTGAATTACTGTTTCAACAAGAAAGGGATCTCCACACCAAATGGAACTTCCTAAGAGACATAAAGGAGAGCTATTTTCGTCAGAAATCTAGAATCAATTGGTTAAGAGAAGGAGATCTTAATACCGCTTACTTCCACAAAATCTTTCAAGTCAGATCAAGTGCCAACTCCATCAGATCATTCCTTCTTGACTCCGGTGTTCTGCTCCTGGACCCTTGGGAGATGGGGCAACATGCTATCTCTCACTTTAAAAGCATTCTGGCCCCGGATCAGCTTCCTCCTGTCCTTTTACGCTTTGATCCAGACTGGTTCCAAGCTCTCTCTCCATTCAGATGCTCCACTGCTCAGTCTCAATCAATGCTGTCTATCCCTTCTGCTGCAGAAGTTGCTAAAGTTATGTTCAAAGTGAATCCCAACAAAACCCCAGGCCTAGATGGTCTTACCTCTGGGTTCTACAAAGCGGCTTGGGACATTGTTGGTCCTGAAGTTACTGTGGCTCTGATTCAATTCTTTGAATCTGCTTTCCTACCTGCTTCAACTAATGCCACTATCCTCTCCTTTGTTCCAAAATTCCAAGGTGCTTCAAGGATTGTTGACTACATGCCAATCTCTTATTGTAACACTTTGTACAAGGTCATTTCTCGGCTCCTGGTCTCAAAGCTTAAACCTCTTCTGCCTGCTCTCATACTCTCCAATCAAACTGCATTTGTGAAAGAAAGATTATTAATGGAAAATACAATTTTTGCTGGAGAAATTGTAAGTGGTTATCATAAAGAAAAAGGTCCCAAAAGAATCACAATCAAAGTTGACATTGTAAGGCTTTCGACACTCTCTCCTGGGATTTCCTATTCAACTGCCTCAAGGGCCTAATGCTCCCTGATCACTACATCAAATGTCTTCAAGCATGTGTGTGTACAACAAACTTCACAATAGGATATAATGAGACAGTTCAAGGCCATTTCAAAGGAAAGCGAGGGCTTAGGAAAGGAGATCCTCTTTCTCCCTACCTATTTGTAATTGCTATGAACTGTCTTTCTTTAATGCTAAATCAAGCAACTGAAGATGGGAGATTTAACTACCACTACATGTGTGAAGGTTCAAAACTAACTCACTTGTGTTTTGCTGATGACTTGCTGATTTTTCTTGATGGTTCCCTAACTTATGTCCAGAATATTCTCCAAGTGTTACAAGAATTTGAGCAACGATCAGGCTTGACTGTCAGTATCCATAAGTCTTGCTTCATTACTGCAGGTTTGTCTAACACTGAGGTTGATTCCATCAGAGTAGCCACTGGTTTAACCCTAGGAAGCCTTCCAATGCGTTATCTAGGGGTTCCTCTCTGCACTAAGAAATTAAGCATTGCGAACTGTGAACCACTTATGCAACAAATAAAAGGGAGGATAAGTTCATGGTCTG
Source organism: Eutrema japonicum (assembly GCA_030161315.1). Classification (NCBI taxonomy): domain Eukaryota; kingdom Viridiplantae; phylum Streptophyta; class Magnoliopsida; order Brassicales; family Brassicaceae; genus Eutrema; species Eutrema japonicum. The sequence continues at coordinate 3,318,194 of BSQW01000010.1, read as the reverse complement.
TGAAGTCTATGTCCTTTGCAGGACGTCTACAGCTCATCAACACAGTCATTGCTGGAATTTCCAACTTTTGGTGCTCCACTTTCGTTCTGCCAAAATTCATCATCCGTAAGATCAACTCTCTATGCAGTGCTTTCCTCTGGAAAGGCTCTATTGAAGGGCATCACTCTGCTAGAGTGTCGTGGGAGTCAGTTTCAAATCCAAAAGTTCAGGGTAGTTGATATATCATGGTTTTTACCCGTTTTAAGCCATGATATAAGTCCTTTTTATAGAGTATTTCTAGTATTCTGTAGTCTTTTAGAGTCTTTTCAGGTTTTAGGTACGTTTGGAGCATTATTGGAGATACTGAAGCATTTTGAAGCATTTTGGAGCCAAGCAGAGATCCTATAGCTGAGATACCAATTTGATGCATGAGTATCAATCGATACACTTATGGTATCGATCAATACCCGTCGAGGAAACAGAAGGATCGCAACTTATTTGAAGATTTAAGGAATTGCAAATTGCCCCAGAAGACTTTATTATTTACAAGAAGCCCCAAAACGTGACTTAGGTTATTTACTAGGATTTTACAGCCACTTTGATGGCTATGCTTTATTTTACTTTAGTTTTGTGAGAGAGCTTTGGAAGGGAGACAAGTATGAAACTCTGTTCGTCCGAGAGAAGATTTCGAACCCTTGTTTTACTCTCTTCTTTATTATTTATTCAAGGATTTATTCAGTCATCTTTATTGTTGCAATCTTCATGTCTGAGTAGATCTCCTGTTAGGTTTAGGGTTCTCATAAGGGATTTCTTTGAATGCTAGGTTGATTAGTTGTTTAGGGTTCATAATCTGAATTAGTTCTTTACCATAGGTTGTTCTCATAGCTAATTCTGGATTGATCACCTAGAACTTAGATCTTAGGTTAATTGATTAGGCACGATAGTGCAATTGAGAAACCTGATAGAACCTAGAGTGAACAAAATAACTATTCGCAAAGAGATTTGGTTTAGTTGTTTTGTGAACAAATCAAACTTGAACTAAAAGCTGGTTTAGACTTTAGGATTCGCAAAGAGATTTGGAATTCTAGGATTTAGACTTAGATAATTATCGCAGCGAGAGTTGGTTAATTATACCTTAGTGATTTGAGTTCAAGAACCGTGCATAACCTGAACCCTGATTAGTTAGTTTATCTGCATTCATTGATTTCCTGAGAAATACCATGAACCTATCTTTCTCCCATCGAATTTACAACAGTTTAATTTACGTATTTGCTTTCAAAATCCATTGATCACTTAGCTTGATTTTCATCTATATAATCTATTGTGTGTTTCCTTGAGTCTCTGTGAATTCGATCCCTAAGTATTACAATCTACAAAGCGTTAGTACTTTTAAGGTATTAATTTGAGCTTATCAGTGGTTTAGGAATAAGAGACCTACTTGTGTGGAATAAGGCTTGCAGCTTTAAACTAATATGGCTTCTCTTCTTCCAATCTGGGTTGGTGTGGGTAGCTTGGTTCAAGGAGCAGATTCATCAAGGTTGTCTAAACAACTTCTGGTTAGTGCAACCAAAGAGAAAGAATTCATGGTTAGTAAACAAGCTTTTGAAGATACGGGAAGGTGCTTATGATTGGATCAAATTCAGAGTGGAGAATGGTCAATCTTGTTTCTTTTGGTCTGATAATTGGTCGCCATTTGGGAATTTACAATCTTACCTAGTGGCAGGAAGCGGGAGTCAACTGGGAATTTCCAAGACAACCACTTTGTCAGAGCTATGCCAACAAGGGATCGGGCTCGTCCCATCTCCCAGAACGGATAATCAGCTCTCTCTCCACGTCCACCTTACTACTCTTCATCTCTCTGAAGCAGAAGACTACTACGAATGGGAAATTCAAGGAAGGGTTAAAAATAAATATAATACGGGTCAGACAAGCTCTTACAAGTTACGTCCCCGTCAGTCCCTTGGAAAAAAATAGTTTGGAATCCAGGAGGGACTCCGAAACATAGCTTTCTAACCTGGATGTTTATTCTCAACCGTTGTCCGACAAGAGATCGTATTGCTAGTTGGGGCCACTCAACAGATACAAGCTGTATCCTATGCAACTCCTACTTGGAGAGTCGTAATCACATCTACTATGAATGCTCCTTCGGTTGGAGTGTTTGGACCTCAATTGCAGGAAGATGTAACTTGCTTCCTCAACGTTCTTGGGAAAGTACTATCTCTGATCTACAATCCATGTCTGGTTCGAGAGAAAAGAAGTGGCTAATCCTTCTCGCTTGGCAAAGCACGATCTACCTCCTATGGACAGAACGTAATCACCGGCTCCATAGGCATACATTCAGATCGAGTGATGCTTTGATTAGATTGAATAATTCTTTCATTCGAAATAGAGCGCTAAGCTACCGTGATTCAAATCCGGCTCGTGCATCATCTCTTCTCCAACTATGGCTCTCCACCATTGCTTGATTCTCTCAGGTCGTTCACGATATCGCCTCCCTTCTGCCATTAATCTGATCGGCGATTACATCTACGAGATAACGCATCTTCTCTTATCATCTGGTTCAAATTTGTGATCTATTAAATAGTTCATTTATTTTTATGCTGGGTATTTGCTCAAAACACACTAACATAGACTAGTAATATTTTGCTTCTTCTGCATTTTAATATGAAAACCCTTATTACCAAAAAAAAAAAAAAAGGTAAATGGTATTTTTTTTTTGTCAACACGTAAATGGTATTTAACCCCCCCCCCCCCCCCCCCCCCCCCCCCCCAAAAAAAAACAAAAAAGGGAAATGTCGACAAGTTAGAAATTTGGAAAATGATACTGTTAGTGATTTGTATTTACATGAAACCAAACATTTCACCTAGTAATGTCTGGTTAGCGAACAAAAAATAGTCCACAAAAATCATCAATTGGCCTTATCGGAAATAATGTAAGTAGCTAAATTACATATATATATATATATATATATATATATATATATAAGTCATATATACATGTAAACTACTGTTACATTTGTTAGAGTTTGATTGAATATATCTAGAGACATAGTTTTAAATACTACAGGTCAAAAGTCGACATTTTCTATAAACAAATATTTAAAATTCCCAAAAGACTTTTGCACTGATGCAGCTGCGCATTTATATAACATCATAAAAACTCGTCGACCTTTTCCATTGGACGGTAATAAAGTTAGTTTTTTTTTAAAATGTTAAATTTAATATCAATTTTAAGATTTGTCACATTGATTACAGAGATAATTAAGAAAATAGAGACAACGAAAACTACAAATAAAGACAAAAAACATGAAACAAAAAAAATAGACAAAAAAACGAGCAAATTAAGCACACATCTCGGGATACCAAAAAGATTCACGACGAAGAAACACCGATTCCGAATACGAAGCTCGAAAATTTGCATTTGCAATTCCTTGGAACTCAAGTCCTCATCGTCGTTGCCACGAGTAACCCCACTCGAGGCAAACCCTGTATAACGGGTGTAGTGATCAACAAAGATGACATAGTATTTGAAATTGTCAAGAGAGTGAATAGGGGAACTCCAAACATCAGAATAGATGTATTCAAGAGGTCTCGAAGAGGAGATAGTAGATTGAGAAAAATGGATTTTATGAGTTTTATTGATAAAGCAATCTGAGCAAGACAAAAGGTTTTGGGTTTTATTTGAAACAGGGAGAGAAAAACGGGAAAGGACTGTGTTTAAAATTGCAGACGATGGATGGCCCAATCTTGAATGCCAAGAAGAGAGAGTAGCCTTGGAGCATGGTGACGCAAACAACGCAGTAGCTTGAGATTCCATGACCGGCCACTCATACAAGTCATTCTTAGTTCTGCCTCGGAGTAACGGGACCCCCGTGCTGAGATCCTTCACCTGAAAGGATGCGGAAAAGAATTCCACAGAAACACGGTTAGTGTTGCACAATCGATATACTGAGATTAAGTTTTTATGTATTACTGGAACATATAAAACTTTGTGTAGGTGCAAATCACGAGATTTGGTTGGAAAAGAAGTGAAACCGTGTGTGTTATCGGAATCGAGGAGCCATCAGCAATGAAAACATCATCACCACCATTGTAAGGCTGATGCATGGACAAGTTTTTGAGGTCAGAGGTGATGTGATGCGTCGCACCACTGTCAAGGAGCCAATTGTTGGCGGAGTATGAAGAATTGACGGCCAAATTAGCCTGTGGCTGCCATGGTGTGAAAGGGGTCAGCTGCTGTTGTTGTGCGGTTGGTTGAAAAACTTGTAGTTGAGAGCATCGTTTCGCACTATGACCGTGAACACCACAAATCTGACAACGACCAAGGTATGGACGTGGACCACGAGATTCATTCCGAGTTCGGAGCTGCGAATTTGGCCAGTTTGTTGTTGGGGATGAGTGTTGCCAATTGTTGTTGTTGTTGTTGTTGCGGGAGCGATTCTGGTTACGGAAGTTGGTGTTGTTGTGGCGATGCTGCACAGCATTAGCGGTCACCGGAATTTGAAGCAGAGTGGCATCAGCCGCAGAGAGAAGTTTGGCTTCATGGTTAAGAAGACGCTCGTGGATCTCAGTGAGCGTTGGTGGAGTGTCGCGGCCTTCAATCTGGTCTACGACGGTTTTGTATTCATCAGGTAGGCCCTCCAAAATCAGATCAATCTGATCTTCATGTTCAATTGGCTTGCCCATAATCGCAAGTTAGTCAAGTCGAGTGGTAACACCTTGGAGGTAGACGTCAATGGTTTTGTTGTCTTTGCGCCAGTTTTTAAGTTGAGTCTTTAATTGTTTGATGTGACATCGGCTTGGCTGTGCATAGGTGAGAGCTAATTTGCTCCAAATCTCCGAGGATGTTGTTGCACGAGAGACAATCGGTTGGAGTGAGGCAGAGATGGCACCGATGAGGGAGCTGAATATCAGCTGGTCTTGGTGTTTCCAAAGGGTGTACGCGGGATTTGCTGCGACGACATCACCGTTGGTAAGAGTCGCGGCAGGAACAACGGTAGAGCCGTTAAGGTGACCAGCAAGGTCATAGCCGTCAAGCAACGCGTGGACTTGGATCTTTCACATGAGGTAGTTGGTCGCCGTCAGTTTTGAGACAGTGGACATGTTGACGGTGAGGAGGTTGTGATTGTTGATTGAAATGGTTTCAATGATGGATGCGGAAGAGGTGTTGTCAGGGGATGCCATGGTGGCTGGTTGAGATCTTGAGAACGTGAAAAGAGAAAGAGAGAACGAGAGAAAAAAAAAATTGATCTTAGGATCGTGTGGTTCGTGATACCATGTAAGATATTATAAAAGTGATGATTTATTATTTCTTATAGAGGAAGTATATATACATCGAGTGATTAGCTAGGGTTTTACAGTTAATGGCAAATATATTCTTTACAAAAGTAGCTCCTTGACATAAGTAATCAGTGTCCGTAACATAAGTAATCAGTGTCCGTAACATAAGTAATCAGAGATACAATATCTCCTAATAGCTGAGACGTACACCATTCTTTTATAATATCTTTAGCATCAATCATTATGAATATAATGCTTATATTAAGTAAACAATTAAGAAGCCTGCCCCATATACCAACTGAAAACCTTCAGATTTATGTTTAGTTTTCCAGGTACACTAACCAACCGCAAAACAACCGACCCCAGCTTGTACTAGTAGAAGGTATATGTTGGTGTAAAGACGACATATTCTCGTAAAACACCACTCTAATTTTCTCTCCACCCATGGTTTTGGAATGACCGGACCCGTACTAGGAAGTATCGGCTCAGCCATGGTGGAGACTGAAAGAAAGACCTAGAACCTACTAAGCATATAGAAAACCTAGAAACCTAAGAGGAAGAGAGAAAATAGAGGGTTTCCTCCACGGCGTATCACAAAATCATGACCGCATATTTCATTCTATATAGTTAGACAAAACAAAACAAAAACATTTCTCTAAGTAAAAATCTCTCAAATTTATGTAAATAAATAAAAAATGTGTGAATGCATCTCACATTTAACAACAAAACTCCACTAAACAAAAAAAAAATTGGTTTCGAAGATATCTCTGGACTAAGAAATATTATTTACGTGGAAGCTCCTTCGGTCCAGTGGTCGACCAAGGTAGGGAGTTCGATTCCCAGAGGATACAAATTACAGGAGAGAAATTTTCAGGGGATTTCCAGCGCGGTGCAAGCATAACTACTTGTCGTGGTCCAGCGTGTCAAAGGTAAAGTGCTCCATCACGAAGATGGTGCAAGTAGACCGTTGATCGTGGATTCTTGTAGGCCGATAGAATTATATCTGTCCTTGTAATTTATAATTGATAATATTTGAGATGATTAAAAATTTTTTTTATTTATTAGTTATATTATCTCGCGGCTATGATTTGTTAAAATTTTCGCACAAAATATGTAAATCAAATAAGAAAGAAAGAGACTAAATCATAATCGCTTTATGACCGCCATCACACATAGAACAAAATAAAATAGGGAGGCAAAACCAGGCCCGGCCCAACAAAAATGGTGGTCCGAGACAGGAAAAAAAAAATGTGGCCTGTTGTTAAAAAAAAAAAACAGCAAATCCGAAAAAGACAAAACACTATTTCTGAAAAATAACTCTTCTTGCATTTTTCCCTGCGAAATCGTCCATTAGACTCACATAGTCTATTTCTTCAACCATAGCTCTCTCAATAGATAATAAAGCTAACCCATTCAATCTTTCCTGCGACATAGTGGACCGCATATAATTCTTGATAAGCTTTAGTTTGGAGAAACTTCTTTCGGCCGATGCAATAGATACCGGAACAGTCAACATAATTCTGTAAGCAATCGATGTATTTGCATAACAACATTCCCTTCTTTTCAAATAATCCAACATTTCAATTGGCTTTCGAACTTCGGTTGGTAATACTTCTCGAAGAACTTTCAACTCTGAAAACAAATTGTTCCCATCTATATCAGAATGTGCGCCATTCTTTAAAGAAGCTTCAAGGTTCATGCACGATGCTCTCAGATTATCATCACCAACTGATAATAGCTTCTTCAAATCAAACAAAAACCCAAAAGTTTTTTCATACTTTTGGAATTGTTCAAATCTTGACTCAAGAGACACCAAAGCTTGATCCATAAGAGCGATAAAGTAATCAATTCTGAAACTCTCTTCTAGTGGTATTTCAAGATTTTCATCAACTTTCTTAGGATCCTCATCGTGTTGTCTTTTTTTTCTTATGAATCGCTTTTTTTTCTCAGGAAATTTAGCTTCAATCTCCATAGCTTCTGCAATTTTTGTAGCCTCAGATTTCGCTGAATCAAAACCTGTTTCTCTGTATTTCTTGAAAAATGCTACTAGTCCTTTTAGCTGCTCAATCGCGACATCGATATCAATGTCTTTTGATTGTAAGGTTTTGCTTACAGTGTTGACAACAGATAGAAGATCATACCAAATAACCATACCAAACAAAAATTCAAAACCTCCAATACCGTGTGTTTCACTGAGTGCAAGAGATTCAGCTTCGCTTCGTGTTTTTGGATCACCACAATCTTCTGCCAAACATAATAAAGTATCTCTTATTGCAGGAGCTTGAAAACGTATTGCTTTTACACTTTCAACACGGCTCTCCCAACGAGTTTGAGATAAAGATTTAAGTGTCAGACCTTCCACCATCTCTTTAAATACATCCCACCTGTTTGTCGAAGATGAAAACAAGCAATATATTCGCTGAACTATTCCAAAAAAAGACACCGCCTTTTCTGAAGAAGAAGCTATATCACAAAGCACAAGATTCAAGCTATGACAACCACATGGTGTGTAAAAAGCCCTTGGATTAATCTCAAGCAATCTCTTTTGCACCCCTTTATTTTTTCCTTTCATATTAGACCCATTGTCATAACCTTGACCTCTCACATCATCAATGTCCAACTCCAAAGCAAACAATGCAGCCTGAAGAGTAGAGTAAAGCCCTTCTCCAGATTTATCATCTACTTTCAAATATGTCAAAAAAAATTCTTCAATCTTAGTTGGAGTTGCAGAGACATCCACACATCGTATAATCACAGTCATTTGTTCTTTATGACTGATATCTGGAGTACAATCAAGAATCACAGAAAAATATTTCGATGCCTTTATCTTCTTTATAATCTTAATTTTGATATCATTGGCCAGCATCTCTATCAACTCATTCTGTATCCTATGACTAAGATAATGAGTATAAATTTCTCCTTTCTCAATTCGCCTAACATGCTCTCTCATAACTGGATCAAACTCTGCAATCATTTCAATAAAACTCAAGAAATTCCCATTATTTTCTTCCCCAATTTTATCATTGTCTCCACGAAATGCTAAATTGTTTTTTGCAAGCGTCTTCACCACTGCAAAAATTCTCAATAATACTTCTCTCCAACGATTCTTCTCCTTTTTAATTTCTTCTTGAACATGCTTATCGATTGTTTGACCTTTTTGTAGTCTGATCTCTAATTCTGTCCAACGACTCACACAAATAATGTGATCATGACTATTTTCATGTTCTTTGAGCCTCGTTGAAAGATTTTTCCAATCGCTGTATCCGGTGGTCGCCAACTGGACAACCATTTTGTCATGTCTAAATAACTTACAACAAAAGCAAAAAGCTTTATCTAAAGATTTGGAGTAAACCAACCATCTTCTATCTTGCTTTTCTCCATTGACCATATCTCTTACGTAGAACACATGAGAGAAGTGCCTACCAATATTATTCTTAGGAAATTGATAATCACTTGATAATCTTATGGCAGGACCTTTCTCAACCAATGAATCTCTGATCTTCATATCAATATTTCTCCAATTCCCAGGATCAGAAAAATCAGACACAAACTCTACATTATTTTCGCCTTTTTCACTTTCAGATACACTCTTTTCACTTCCAGAAAGACTCTTTTCTGATTCCCCTTCATCCATATTTTCAGGATTCATATCATTCTCAGCGTTTTCATGATTTCTCTCACTATGAGATGTTTCACCAATTATAAGATTTTCAGGCTTTTTCACATACCTTAAAATAGAATTTTCAAGAGCTTTCATCGATTCTTCTCTCCTTTTTTTCTCTTTTCTTCTTACGTTTCCTGGTTTATGTTTTCTTTTACCCAAAGGAGCCATCTTTCTAGAAATCAACAACAACAACAACAACGATTGATAAATAAATTATAGAATTAATTTGTTTGATTGCTTAGAGAGAATAAAACAATTTTGTAATTACTAATTATGTGGAAGGATCATGAAATATGAAAAAGCGTACCTGAACCTGATCGAATTGATGATTGATGAAGAGAAGAGTAAAGCAAACCAGTGGCGACGATTTGGATGCAGGTAAACGACTTTCTAAAAAAATGATAAAGAATTATACGATTGTTTAGGTAATTAGGTTTTAATGAATTTATTAGTAATTCTTTTTTTTCTTTTTTAAGTTTTAAGGCCTAATATTTTTTTTGGGTGACCTTATAGAAAATAGGTTTGAAATTTAGTGGCCCATAAAAAACAAAAAAAATGGGTGGTCCAAGGCCCAGGCCTAGCCTGCCTAGCCTCTGGGCCGGGCCTGGGCAAAACAAAACTTTTATAACGAAGCAACAAAAATATCCAAAGAAATAAAATATTCGAAAGTAACTTACATTTTTTTCTAGCACCACGACCGCGATCCATTCCCAATCTCAAAGATTAAACCTATTCACGACCACATATTCCGACTCTCTACTTTTACAATGAATCTTATAATACATAGAATGCGAAAACCAGTGTTTGACACGGAGAGAACCCACCCCGACAGACCAGCTTTGGGGATGATAGGACAACCGGAAAATGTGATGCAATATTAAAAATAGTGAATAAAAGGTCTTCAATACATGAATTTATTATGAGAATCTCATCCTCATAATTTCACAAAAGCAAATGATTCTCATTCAATATCAAATGTTAAATTGGTGGCCAGAATACCATTATTTGATTTAGTTAATTATTATCCTTTTGTTTAAATTTGAATTAATTATTTTAATGTATTTATTGTAACAATGATCTTATAAGATCTATAAAAAGGGATAACACCTGATTTACCCATCTCAGAAATAATTAATCCCATACCTCCCTCTATTAATTTTAAGTTCGTTTGCAATTATTTTTAATCCTTAAAATTGGTAAATTACTTAAAACTCAAACGATTTAACTTTATTTACCATTCCTACATGGGTTTCACTCTGTCCATCCAAACAATTCGGATCTAACCCGACGAATATTACATTTAAAAAAATCTATCGATTCCCCTTCCCCAAATCAAATCCCTAATTTTTGATAACGGAATTCTATCGATCTCTTCGTGAAACTAGGGACAACCACTGTCCGTTTTCGATCGATTCTCCGAAAAGCTCAGTCGTGCTTCCGATCCGATCCTAAGATGGCTCCTAAAAAAACAAGATGGACGAAGAAAAAGAAAAAGACTGCTCCAAAAGATACGGCGGAGAGGAGTTCGGATTCGGCGATTGTTGAGGCATCACAAACGAACAATGATATTGAAGAAGAGAGAAATCGAAGACATGGATGAAACGGTAAGTACTTGGATTCGATTTGCAGTTACGTAGAACTAGGGAAAACTAAATTGTGAGTTTTAAGTAATACTGGTAGATCTAGGTATAACTATGTTGATTTTCTAAATAATACTGGTAGAACTAGGTAGAACTAGGCGTATTTAATATGTAATACTGGCATAACTTGATACAAATGAATGTTTGTTGCAGGATTCCGAGGAGGAAATGACAGTAGTACAACTTATGCGAATGTACTTCCCGCCAACGGAGTATAAGAAGAAAATTAAGATATCGACGTGGTGTTATATCTACGATTTCTTGAAAACGTTAAAGGAGTTGAAGCATCCACTCAATAGTGTTGAGAAGAAATGGTTTGAGAAGCATCCGCAGTTCAAACACATTTTTCACTTGCCAAAAGACAAAAACCACAAGCTTATGGGCATGTGGATGCTCCTTCTTCGAACGGCATGCATCGAGAAGGAGAAGGAAGTTTGGTTCGCTAAATGGCGTTCCCATCCGTTATGGTTTAAGGGAACACGCCTTGATTTTTGGATTAGACTGCCGCAACTATCCACTGGATTATATGCAAGCGGGCAGTACGGACTTCGTGACTAAGAATTTTGGGAACTCAACAATTAGACATCAAGACGTGAAAGAAAAGTTAGAGGAAATGGAACCTTCTCGAGACAGGTTAAAGATGTTGGTCATCTACTTCTTATCCAGCATTGTTATAGGGCAGACAAAGACTGGACCATATGCTACGCCTGTGTTGGAATTCTTTCAAAGAGCGGTGGATGATCTTCAGTTATGTAAGAGCTTTCCTTGGGGGAGATTGTCATTTGATCACATGCTAAGGGAGATCTCTCAAACTATGACGCATTTTGAAGGGGTCATCAAAGAGTGATGCAATATCAAAAAGAGTGAATCAAGGTCTTCAATATGGGTTTATTATGAGAATCTCATCTCCATAACTTCACAAAAAAATCAAAGGATTCATATTCAAAGTCAAAGGTTAAATTGGTGGCAAGAAGACTATTATTTGATTTAGAAAATTTTTCTCCTTTTGTTTAAATGTAAATAATTTCTTTTAATGTAATTTATTGTAAATATCACCTTGTAAGAGCTATAAAAAGCTCAATTGTTCTATTTTAAAAACATATAGAAATTTTTGGAATATAAAAGAGAGTTTTTCCTCTTAAAGCTTTTATGCTTTAATTTGTTTGCTTGTCTTTTCTATTGTGTGTGATTCTCTTAGAAAACAAGTGGGGTCTCTATCTTTGTGTGTGATTCACATAGACATTGATTCGTGTTCTTATCACAAAAACTTCCGCATCTTTGAGTGGCGAACTTCAATCCGCAACAAGCTTGTCCACTTTGACATCTTGTGATCAATAAGATTTGGTGGATTCCAATCTTATATCATTTTGGTATCAGAGCTAAAAGTTCCTATCATCTAGTGTGTTTTTGTTTCATTTTTTTATCGAAAAAAGGTTTATGTTTTTGTTCTTTAATTTTATAAAAATTATTTTCCCATGGTTTTAATCGGCTGAGTATCTCGTCGTTTGCATCCGCGTGTTTGCATTTAATTATTGTTCTTCATTGTTTTTGCTATTTTATTTTTCATAAACTCAAAACCCAAATAAAATATTTGTTTCAGTTTAGTTAACTTTTCGTCTCATAAAAAGAAAACCAAAAGAAAACTTTGTTTCAATTTGTTTTTGTCATTTTTCTATAAATCCAGAAAATCCATTAAATTTTTTTTTTTTGAATTTAATCGTATTCATCTAAGTTAAAAAAAAAAGTTTCTCATTTGTTTCAAAATTTCCTTTTAAAGAAATCCAAAAAAAAAATATACAAAAAGCTTTTTCCGTTTTCTGTTTTGCGTTCAAAAAAGAAAAACAAATTACTATGGATGTGAAACGGTTTTGAGGACAAAACCATTTGAAGAGGGAGAGAATGATGCAATATCAAAAAGAATGAATCAAGGTCTTCAATATGAGTTTATTATGAGAATCTCATCTCCATAACTTCACAAAAAAATCAAAGGATTCATATTCAAAGTCAAAAGCTAAATTGGTGGCAAGAAAACTATTATTTGATTTAGCAAATTTTTCTCCTTTTGTTTAAATGTAAATAATTTCTTTTAATGTAATTTATTGTAAATATCACCTTGTAAGAGCTATAAAAAACCTCAATTATTCTATTGTAAAAACATATAGAAATTTTTGGAATATAAAAGAGTTTTTCCTCTTAAAGCTTTTATGCTTTGTTTGCTTGTCTTTTCTATTGTGTGTGATTCCCTTAGAAAACAAGTGGGATCTCTGTCTTTGTGTGTGATTTACATAGACATCGATTCGTGTTCTTATCACAAAGACTTCCGCATCTTTGAGTGGCGAACTTCAATCCGCAACAAACTTGTCCACTTTGACATCTTGTGATCAATAAGATTTGGTGGATTCCAATCTTATATCAAAGAGAGTGTATTGTGGCCGATTCCAGGTTTCTGTATTCTTTTAGAGGTAACTAAAATTTGTTTGAGGTATTAGTCAGTGTTATTACTTCTTATATTGAAGCTAACTCTAACTATATGTGTATTGTGTAGCTTTTAGCATTTGAGGCAATTGCAGATTTGGGGATTAGATTCCGAGAAAGAATTCCAGGTGCATACATGAATTGTCCTAGGATGTGCAAGACAAAGTTTAAGAAAAGCGAATTGAAAGGGTTTCCTCTTGAGAAAATAAATGCAGAACTTGGTGAAACCACGGTTAGTTATCCTTTGCATATGTTTACATTGTTCCTGTAAATGTTTATATTCATTGTTTACATTCACAGGACATTGAAAGTATCGTGGTAGCTTGAGATGAAGAATATTCTCTTATGGCTTGAATCACAGAAAAAGATGACGACGATGATAAGCATGATATGGTTGTTAACGGTTGGATGCAGCGTCTTCGCCAAGGATATATCGTACTGTTTGAAGAGTTACACAACCAAGATGTGGCTTCCCGATTAGCACCACCAAACCTGCCTTTAAATGAGAATACCGTCAATGAAAGCTCGGTAAATACGCATTTAACTGAATTGGTGGAGCTGTTAAACACCATGAAAGCAGATATGGAAGAACGTTTGAATGTAATTGAGGGCAAGGTTGGTGGATTGGCCGAAAGAGTCTAACTGTTGGAATATTTTGTGAATGAGCAAGTAGGAGAAGGAGAGACGTCAAAAGTAACCATCTTGTATTATTAAACTCTGGGTTTAGTTGGTAATACTAAAGTATAACTGTATTTGATTGCAGGCTGCTGGAAAGAGGAAGCGGACAAGGTCAAGAAGATATGAAGAGTAAGACTAAATCTTTGTTTGTTTTTGTATTTTATTCCGTACAACTGGTATGACTGCGTAAAACTATGTTGTTTGTTTTGGGTATTCGATTTCGTGCAACTGGTAATACTAAGTATAACTATTTGAAAACATTAGTGCAACTGGTAATATTAGGTATAACTATTTGAAACAAAGACAGAGAACATTGATTGAAACAAAGACATAGAACATTGGATAGTCTTACAAAACAAACAACATAGTTTTACGCAGAAACATTAGAAAAACATTGGATAGTCTTACAAAACATTTGGAGAATATAGAAATGTCTTGGAAAACAAAGATAAGCTAAACATTTCGACCCACAACATCCGCCAATAATTCCTTCAGCTTTGCAATCTCTGCAGTATTGTTGTTCAGCTCCATATGCATTTGCTTGATCTGGAATTCATGATACGCATTTGCTTGATATCGTACCTCATTCTTTAACTTATCCACCTCTTCTTTGAAAATCTCAACCCATTTTTTCCGAATTTGGTAGCCATCATTCTACACATAAAGACAGAAATCCTAATGGTTTTATCTATCCTAAACCCAGAAATTAAAAATAGTAAACCCTAAAACGAAATTTAGAAACTATACATCATACACATTGCGGGTGAAGTATATCATTCCTGGTAAAGTGTAATCACTGGCTTGAGAGGTCTCAAGGATGATTCGTCCACCACATGGATAATTTTTTGGAATGCTGTAGGTGTGGGGATTAGCCCACCCCCATTTTTAGCTCATTCCAAAGCAAAAGGCCCAACACCAAAAGCCCAACATCCACTATGCATATACGGTACTGTTCCCGACCTGCACGGCACTGTTCACGACATGCAGGGTACTGTTCACGACATGCCCGGCACTGTTCACGACATGTCGGGTACTGTTCACGAACCGTCACGTCATCCCCAAAAACCGGGGAGTTGTCTGCTCAACTCCCACTATAAATACCCCCTTTGGAGTTCATTATCCGCCACACAAAAAAACTCTCATTCTCTCTTTCTAAATAACTTGCCCTCTCTAAAAAGAGCTCTCGCAGCTCTCGCAGCTCTAGCAGCTCTCCGCAGCTCTCTCGAGCTCCCAGCTCTCACGACCTGACGATCAACCTGTCGACCCGACCTGGCGACCCGACCTGACGACCCGACCTGACGGTCGACCTGTCGACCCGACCTGACGGACGACCTGGCTACCCGACCTGACAGCCGACCGACGACCCGACCTGATGGCCGACCTGACGACCCGACCTGACGGCCGACCTGGCGACCCGACCTGACGGTCGACGTGTCGACCCGACCTGACGGCCGACCTGGCAACCCGACCTGACGACCGACCGGCGACCCGACCTGGCGGTCGACGTGTTGACCCGACCTGACGGCCGACCGACGACCCGACCTGACGACCGGCGACCGACGACCCGACCTGACGACCGGCGACCGAACACCCGACCTGATGACCTGACGAGCTCCCATCTCTCCAGCTCTTTCTCCTACCCGCCTCAGCAACGAACTACTAATGGCTTGATCCCCAACCCGGGGTACGTAGGCAGCCCTCCGGGCACAGCTATAAATCACATCTTCCTCCTCATTTGCCGACCGGAACGCAACCGGCTCTATCTTAACAGAAAATCCCCGAACCTCCCCGATACAAATTGATTTGTAGGAGACGTGCTCAAACACGTTCCAACAATTGGCGCTAGAGGGAGGGGGTTTGAGGATTTTCTACACGCAAAGAGTAGCTCGGCAAATGTCGGGAACATCGCCCTCATCTCCGAACAACTCCATACAGATAAGTGCCAAGCTTATTTCATTTTTTTTACTATTTCCTATCTCTTTGAACCAATCTCATCTCGTCATACACTCGACAAGATAAGTACCGAGTCTAGCCTCGTACTTAAGCTTAAGAGTAAGCAAAGCCGAGCTCATCTCGCATTACACTCGACAAGATAAGTATTGAGTCTAGCCTCGTACTTAAGCTTAAGAGTCAGCAAAGCCGAGCTCATCTCGCATCACACTCGACAAGATAAGTACCGAGCCTAGCCTCGTACTTAAGCTTAAGAGTCAGCAAAGCCGAGCTCATCTCGCATCAAACTTGACAAGATAAGTGCCGAGCCTAGCCTCGTACTTAAGCTTAAGAGTCATCAAAAGCCGAGCTCATCTCGCAATGCATACGATCAACAAGTGCCAAGCCTAGTCTCGTTCATAAGATTTTAAACTTTAATCAAGTTCACCCTTACTTGCAGGTTAACATATATCGAGCTAGGACTTGTTGCGTCCGCCGACTTCGACACTCACTCGCCGAACTTGGGGGAGGTCTATTGTAGGTGTGGGGATTAGCCCACCCCCATTTTTAGCCCATTCCAAAGCAAAAGGCCCAACACCAAAAGCCCAACATCCACTATGCAGATACGGTATTGTTCCCAACCTGCACGGCACTGTTCACGACATACCGGGTACTGTTCACGACCTGCCCAGCACTGTTCACGACATGTAGGGTACTGTTCACGAACCGTCACGTCATCCCCAAAAACCGGGGAGTTGTCTGCTCAACTCCCACTATAAATACCCCCTTTGGAGTTCATTATCCGCCACACAAAAAAACTCTCATTCTCTCTTTCTAAATAACTTTCCCTCTCTAAAAAGAGCTCTCGCAGCTCTCCCAGCTCTCTCGAGCTCCCAGCTCTCACGACCTGACGGTCGACCTGTCGACCCGACCTTGCGACCCGACCTGACGGTCGACCTGTCGACCCGACCTGACGGACGACCTGGCGACCCGACCTGACGGACGACCTGGCGACCCGACCTGACGGCCGACCGACGACCCGACCTGACGGCCGACATGGCGACCCGCCCTGACGGTCGACGTGTTGACCCGACCTGATGGCCGACTTGGCGACCCGACCTGACGACCGACCGACGACCCGACCTGACGGTCGACGTGTCGACCCGACCTGATGGCCGACCGACGACCTGACGGCCGACCGACGACCCGACCTGACAACCGGCGACCAACGACCCGACCTGACGACCGGCGACCGACGACCCGACCTGATGACCTGACGAGATCCCATCTCTCCAGCTCTTTCTCCTACCCGCCTCAGCAACGAACTACGAATGGCTTGATCCCCAACCCGGGGTACGTAGGCAGCCCTCCGGGCACAGTTATAAATCACATATTCCTCCTCATTTGCCGACCGGAACGCAACCGGCTCTATCTTAACAGAAAATCCCCGAACCTCCCCGATACAAATTGATTTGTAGGAGACGTGCTCAAACACGTTCCAACAAATGCCATAGTCACCGTCAGCTATGAAATAAAGCATGTCGATTTGCTTCTTGGTTCTCTTGTTGTCGCTATAGCTCGGGTCCATAATCAAGAGTTTGAGAGTAAAGAAAAAGAGAAGAATCGGGAATGAGTCTCGAGAGGGAGATAAGTGAAAGAGAGAGAAATCGTGGATGAGAGGGAGAGAAGTGAAATGAGAGAGAGAGAGGAGAAAGATATAAAAGTAGATAATTCCAAAAATTTCGAAAATGTGGTATTTTGAGTATTGGGCACCAAAAGTTTGAGAAATTTTTGGGTTTGGCGCCAAAAATTTAGACGTAGTTATACAGAATATAGTAGTTGTACGAAAGTTACAAATAGTTTTACATTGGGTGTTTTCCACTTAAATTAGTATTAATTACCCTAATTATTTTTTTTGTAGTTTTACAAATGATTTAGTCGATTAGAATCTATTTCTAATTGAACTATTCAGGAATATGTTTAAAATCAATTTTGGTGTAACTTTTGCATCATATGTTGGTTCTTATTTACAAAATGATCTTAAAAGTATAAGAATATATAGGGATAGATTATATAATTAACATTCTAATATGATATTATTTTGTAATTTCCTACTTAATACATTTGATAACATTTTTGGTTTGTACATTAACATCCCAAATCTGTAGAGTAATTTTAGTTTTAGTTTTATAAAAAACAATTTTTTTTTTAATTGTACCAGTTGTACCAGTTGCACGTTCTTGGCTTAGTATTACATAAGAAAAAACCAGTTTTACAGAATCAATACATAGTATTACATAAGAAAAAACCAATTTTACAGAACCAATACATAATATTACATAAGGAAAACCAGTTTTACAGAACTAATACATAGTATTACATAAGGAAAAACCAATTTTATATAGATGTTTACAAATCCAAATGTAAAGATACAATCAAACAGTACTACGATTTCCAAATAACAACCATTGGAGTGTTTGTCTTGGTCGCCTTTTATTTTGTGTCTTTGGACACCGTTCTCCAGCCGATGGAAACCTTTTAAGTCTCTTTCTTCCCTTCTTTTTGAGGAGATCCGGAGGTATGATCTGCATCTTTTCAACACCATATGGGACATTCCATTCAGACCTATTCGGCACTAAATAAATTATCTTGTGATATGCCAATGCCCACATCTCCGTCCAATAATATTTTGAACACAAATCAGACAATTCTAATTGGATATCACGAACACTAATACCATCGTTTTGAATTCAATGAAAGCGGCTATTGCGTGCAGACAAGGATACTTCTCAATATCGAAAAACCTGTAACTACACCTTTTCAATACTAAATTCACCATATAAGATTTTCCATCAGTACCGGTGACGTCGTATTCAAGCTCGAAATGGTTTAACTCCGTCACAGTTAATTTCTCAGCAACAGCCCATAAATCGTGCAAGTAGTTCTCCACTAAAGGCGCCAGTTTATTATCAATCGATCCAGACACGGCCTCCTTCCGATGTTCATTAAACCACTGAAAAAATGATTTAATGATCGTATCGAGCATGGGTATCAAGGAGTACTTCCTTGCATCCTCAAAAACACTGTTCAAAGATTCCACACTGTTGCTTGTGTCTATGTTGTATCTGTCACCTGGAATACAACACCTTGCCCATTTTTATTTTACGGTACTGTCCTCTAAATACTTGGATGTGGAAGGATATCTCGTTTTAAAAGACGCATAAAAAAGTTGAACTCAGCCACCGTGTATATCCTACTGCATTCCATGAATCTCCATGCGACTACGTCTCTGTTGACGTTAGTAGCATGACCTTTCATATTTTGGGACAAATGTCACACACAATATCCATGATATTCCTAAGGAAACACATTACCTATGGCGTTGATGAGGCTTGCATTTCTGTCACTCATAAATACCAATTCAGAAGAGTCCCCTATAACGGTTTTTAGCATCTCAAAAAACCGGGTCCAACTTGCAATATTCTCACCATCGAGTACACCAAACGCTATGGGATAAATGTGGCGATTAGGATCCTGAGCTGAGGCGAAAACTAGTACACCACCATATCCATTCTTGAGAAAAGTTGCATCCACAATTATCACCTTTCTCATGACTTGAAATCCTTCAATGCTAGCTCCCAAAGCTATGATTATGTACTTGAATTTTCCCTTCTCATCCAATTTCACACTTGTTATTGTATGAGGATTGAGCTCCTCTAACATGTACAAATAACAATACAACATCTTGTAGCTTTCTTCCGGATTACCACGCAAATCACTAGCAGCTAGATATTTCCCTCTCAACGCTGTGGAGTATGATATTTTCACACCGAATTTTGTCTTAACACGCTCCATGATAACTTTAGGACTTGTAGTTTTCATTTGTCCTGGATAATCTTCATACAAAAGACATGCAGCTAATCGTGGATTGTCTTTCCTCTTAGAATTGCTGGTACTCTGACTAGCCTGAGAGCATGTATGCAGCTTCGTGTGTGTTCTAATCGATAAAATATATGTTTTTTGAATTCTTGCAGCTCGTAAACCCCATTTATACTTTTCTTGAGAACATTTTACCACGTATCTCGTCTTATCCGACCATTTAATAGCATAACCAAATGAGTTTTCAAATGCGGCTCTATCCACGAACTCTTGCAATGCCTTCTTATTTGGAAATTCTTGATGCTGACTTACACCCAAACCGTCTTCCCACGCCACTCTAAACTGACCAGATTCTACAGCAAGGGGAGGCTCGATATATTCATGACGTATATCCAATATATCCACACATTCATCATTTGATGTATCATCATCATCCTCTATCGCCTCATGTTGTTGTTTTCTTGATCGTTGGCTACGTACAGAGTAATCACATTAGAACCAATTTCATCATCATTCTTATTGTTTTCTCTCGATAATTGCTCGGGCAGTTCCGAAATAGTCATGACCTTCACATAAAAAATATATCTACGGTTCTCTTTATCAGTGGACGTCAGAAAAACACACATATCCTCATCATCAGAAATAGTCCACCGTTCCTCAACTCCAACCAACAGTGGAAAGTAGCTCAATTACAATTTAACATTACTTTCATCTAACGCAAGTTTTTTGTATATCCTAGCTTCTATCATCGACAGAGTTATCTCCCCCACTGATGTCTTCAACATTAAACTATACATACGATCTTCGCATTTAAAATGTATGCTGACGTTGTTGCTTATTGTATCCTGCCAAAACAATACAAAAAAACTCTTTCAGTAATACTAGTTATCCACAGTTATACCTTCTCTTTACTCGGTAATACCAGTTGCACCAAGTTTTACTCAATAAACCATGATTTTAAGTAATACTAGTTTGACTAGTTATACTAAATTTATCAATAATACTAGTTTTACCTAGTTCTCTTATGGCAAATAATTGGATCGTTACAATTCACTACGATTCAATCATTGAAATACATTTGTTACCAAATTAAAGTCTTAATCGACCCCGAAACCATGCTAAAACACCCAATGTGAGTACTAAAATAATCAAATCGAATTCAATCTTCCAATTTGCACCACCATATCCAGGAATGCAGCTCAACAATTCTTAGGTTTAAGAAGAACATACCTGGATTTTTAAGCTACAGCTCGACGGAGACGAAGAACGGCAGCAACGGAGTGGTTGATGCAGGCGGCGGCGAAGAAACAGATCGGCGTGGGGAAGCTTCGACGCTCAAGATCCGATTGTCGCGATTGTTTTTTTTTCTTTTTGATTTTTAACAAATATATTTAAATTACAAAATAAAAAGGGTAGGAGTTTAGTTGTTTTTACACACATAGAAGGCAGATGGTACATTAAGTAGGGAGATTGGAGATTTTTTTTTTTTTAGGGATAAATCAGGTTTTGTTCCCTATAAAAAGCTCATTGCTCTCATTGTAAAAATAAGTAAGTTTTGAGAATTAATAAAAATCAGAGAAAAAAATCTTTCTTTATTCAAGATGTGTTCTTGAATATTTTTGGATATATGTCTCATGTGTGGATTCCATGAGACTAGGTTTGTGAACTTATCACAAGGGTTTTCACACCCTTGAGTGGCGTTCATCGATCCACCTACTATCCTTCCATTTCACTGCCTAAAGATCTATATCCGAAGAGTTTGTGACTTAGTCGAGATTCTCCCTTGGATCTTATATCATCAGGGAAGATTGTTTGGGTAAGTTCGGGTAAAACCGGGTATGTTCGGGTACGGTTAACGAATTTTCTGTTCGGATATTTTTCTAATTCTGATCGGGTTCGGGATCGGGTTTTTGGGGTCGGGTTCGGGTACGGTTAAAACGCTGAGCCCTAAAATTTACTAAGGGGGGGTTTGTTCGGATATAACAAAGGGGGTTAATTGCCTAAATTAGATTCGGGTTTCGGTTCGGTTCGGGTATTACCCGAAACCCGAAATACGTAGACACTAAGACCCGTTCGGATATTTTTTTAGTTCGAGATCGGAGTTTTTGGGTCGGGTTCGGATACGGTTAAAACGCCCAACCCTCATTCTATTGTATGGTTTGGCAATTTACTTAAACGTAATTAGATCTAATGTTTTGTATATAAATCAAAGTCTTAACACTTTGATTAATGAGAAAAACCGTTAATATTTTAAATTTTCCTCTAAATTCAATATGGTATTAGAAAAATTAGCTAAATCATACAATTTGTTTTGATCTTATTGATTCTTCTTCTTTTTTCTATATCAGACAGGTCATTTTCTAGATCTATACGATTACTTGTATATATGGTTTTACAAATTAATATATAATTTTTTTAAATAGATTTCAAGTTCACTTTTTTGTCAACTAAAACAAATTATCATTAAATTTTTGGAGATGTGTGTAGCACCCTAACCCGGATTTCCATTTCAAGCTAATACTTAACCAAAAATTAGCCGGATTATGTTAACATTTTAATTATCATATTTCGTGTTTGGTTCGATCAGACATGTCATTTTCGAGTATAAATATATCAAACAGAAACTTGAATTAATCAAACGAGGTTCTAGTACAAATGTAAGTTTGCTAATAAGCTATTACATTATTTAAACTAGACTGTAACTATCCAACGCTATTATCCATCCATTTCTAGCCTTAGTCCCGCGATCTGATCAGGCATCATCACGACTACCATCATGGTTAATCTCAAAATCTGCATCCAAAAATGGAGGCATAAGCAATATAATTGCTTAGTGAGAACGGTCATCCCGTCTTAAATAGGTACAGTCCATAAATCGCATCAAACATCGATCAAATAGCCAAAAATGCTTATCACAACATAAACTAGCTCAACATAACCACCCACGCTTACCGGCCAATCTTTCCGCAACCAGACAAGCCTCAGCGAGGATTCTAGATTGCCGAGTAAGGTAGATCGAATATCATGGATAGCCAGCAGAATAATGAACATGACAAGTAATCGCAACCAACCAATCAAACAAACTACATAATCTAAGCATGAAAATGACCCAAGACATATAGCTACGGTCACGCATTCACCTTAGTTTTCTCGGATTCTGACACCTCTTGTGCTTAGACTCACGATCAAACTTTCCCTGGATTCCTTAGCCGAACCCAGACGTAGATTCCTCGTGATCTCTTGGCTAAACCTTTTTATCTCGGATAACTGACTTTTCTCTCAGTTATTTCTCTTAAACTTTCTTTCTCGTTCTTTCAGAGTTCCTTTCGCGTGAAAATGAGCCAAATTACCTTCTTTAAATAGGCGAGTTACTCGTTTCCTCAAAGAAAATCGCCCACGATCACATTTTCTTACTTATTTGGCTAAAACCGTTTATGCGTGTCTTTTTCCCTGAGAAATAACCGTTCCCGCGAGTTTACTCGATTGATCAGATCAATAACCGCTCCCACGCATTTTCCTCGAGCGCTTAAGTCAGATAACAATTTCTGCTTAATTTCTTCCAGCGGATTATCAACTTTCCTCGATAACCTTGTCTGAAGCCGACACAAGCTGTCTTGTCCCAACCAAACTTGTCCGAATTCCGATCATTCCCCGAAAAACTTGGCGAGTCTGAAATAGCCGGCTAACTTCCCGAAAATCACGAACGGCTGGTTTTTGCTCGGTAAAAACTCATCCAGCTCGGCGGAAGTTAGTTTTAGCTCGGCAGTCACCCGAACTGATTGATTTCCCCGGCTAAACACAATTTTCCCCGGCTAAACTTAGTTTTCCTCGAAACACTTAGTTTTCTTCAAACATTTGAATTCCCTTAGCCTTTTACAACTTTCCCTCAGTTGATTACGACTTCCCTCAGTAAACCCTTTTGATTTTTCCCCATTTCTTCTCGGCAAGACTCATCCCGCCCTTGACCATTTTCCCCATTTGGTAGAATTTGCGGAACACGGGTGCTACAATGTGCCCTTCAAGAGTAATGGACTTCTACAAAAGAAAAATGTAAACCAACCCCACTTCTTACTCTTACGAGCCAAACGAATCGGTTTTAAAATTTTAACACGATGGAAAAAAGTAATAAACCGTAAAAATCTCTCTTTAATAACTTTTAAAAATAATAAGCAAGAAGATAACAAATGATAAATTAAGTGATATTGAGATAATGGTTCTCACTTGCTGAGGAGTTACCATGTAGATCTAGGCCAATGATCGATTTTTCGCAAGCGTGAAATTATTTAACCACTTTCATTTGGTATGTCAAAATTGTGTTATGCCTTAGACCAATTAAAAAACTTGGTGAGTAAACTATTCGACGGCTACAATCACCATGAAAAAGTAGTCGAGTGGTAAAAGTAGATTATATAGTTATCAAAAAAAAAAAAAATCACAATCTAGATGATGATCTTAGAAGCTTGACATGACCCGAATAAAAGCCTCTAATTTGGAATGGAGCACTTTCGTAAAACCATGCATCTCAGAACAATCCATTCGACATCTCCTAACTTTCTGCAATCTGCACCATTGGATTATAGCTCAGTTGTATTTGTAACGCCACACAACTTTTCCTGTATTTGTAACTCATTTAGTGATTGTTGCACTTCTAATCTATATAATATTATTTAAAAATATATTTTTAAAAATGAATTTTGTTTTGTAAGTTATTACATGAAATGTCTTTACAAATAACAAAAAATAATTGAAATAGGAATGGATATAATAGTCTTTTAAAATTATTGATTAGAATATAAAAACAAATTATTTTACATTAAAAATATTATTTATTATTTAATTATTTAATTATTTTTAATACTATATATTTTAAAATAATAATCAATTCATACATATTCAATGAAAAAAATCTATTCAAAATCTTACTATATTTTTTACTATAATTTATTATATTTTATTTGAATATATATCAAAATAAAAGTTGAAAATATATTACTATAATTTTTTTTTTTGTTCAACTTTTTTTTCATTAAATTAAAATTTATGAATACAAAGAGAGGGAATTAAACATCCTTTTAGATCATTACAACACAAATTCAAAACAAAATAACCAAAAGCATATAGATCATAATCATGAAAGATGGACAGCGGATTTGAGACAACGCTCAAATGCGTCAATAACATCACGGCAAAGCTGGAGTGTTTGAAATTCTTCACGAGAGGATGCTCAAATGACTTTGAAGGTGAACCTTTGAAAGTTCATATATGCGGCTAGATCTATACGTAAGCGTAACGAGTATGTAAATGCGTAAAGTAAAGAACACAAAGATTTTTTTTACGAGGTTCGGTTTTTCTACATCCCCGGGACCTAGTCCAGAACAAATCCACTAGAACAAGATTGCAATTACAATTGCGTATGGTATCCAACACTACAATGCCTACCATTCTTTTCTAGATGAATAATCTGTGGACACGGTATCTCATACAAAGTCTACAGCTCGGATACAACTGATACAAACACCATCTTTCCGATGTGCTTGTACTCCAATCAATCTATGAAAACAGTATCAAGCCACGCATGACTTGACTACCACCCGGCAGCACCGGTGCAACACCGTCTTCTCAACGGCTGCAGAATTCATAGACCATAACCACCAACGGATCTACAAATCTCTTATGGTGGGACGACGCCACACACATGTGTGCCTCTCTCAATAATACCCTAGGCGCGTAAGTCTTTATGAGACCGCCTCTTGGTATTTATAATGACAAATCAAATCACTTTTCCTAATTCTACAGAAACTAGGAAAAGACCAATTTCCTTTTCTCTTAAGCCTTTTCTTTTCTTTCTTTGATTGTTTCCTTTTTCCTTAAATATCCTTTTCTCTTTAAGCATTTTCCTTTCTTTCTTTGTTGTGCCATGTTCTGTTATGACAGCTTCACAATACAGTGATCATAAAAACTAACAATATCCCCCTTGATGACTAAGTTGTAGAACTCAAGCACACAACCAATATCACAATACCAAATTTATGAATTCACTTGAATCTTATTCTTCAACTTGTCCATCTTGGCTCTGCTTAGCTTTTCACGCTCTATGCTTCTGTCACATCTTCTGATGTATCACCTGATGTATCAATACTTAGCTCATAAAATCTAACATCTTCAATCTCCCCCTTTTTAGCTTAGTTTGATACTTAAGCAACATGTTCTGCAAACAACTGAAAATGCAACCAACTAGACATATGATTTTGTCTCACAAAGTATGACGACTTATCTCATCTCCCTCTGCTTGAGTGCACAATTAAGTTAAAAACCAACAGAAACTATCTTAACTTCAACAGAAACGCCAACATTTCTTCCAAGCTCCAAATGAGTTCTACATTGACCAGAACTTAGTTCCATATGTCTAGAATACTTCTGCAACGATTCAGATCAAACCGATCTTGTTTGATCATTCAAACACAACTTCTCGTCATACTGGTCATAACATTTTCTGTGCAGACCTGTTTCAAAAATTCTTAAATAAATCTCGGAATAACCGTTAGAATCTCGATCCCACCGCTGATTTTGAATACAACAGTCTCAAGTAGCTTATCACCAAGTTTCAGTTTGATCAGAAAACGTTTGAGCTTCCAAACGTCGATGTGAAGATGATCCGACATATCTGCCTCCTTCTTCTACTTGTACACTTCCATCAGCAACCTTAACTCTTCAAGGATTTCTTGTGCCTCTTCACCTCAATCTGAGACATTGTTATGCTTGAAACATGCAGATTCTCATAAATACTTTGGCTTTTCTCACTTCTGCAGTTTGAGTCCTTTCATATTCTCATGAATCTGATTTTAGCCAGCCTTAAGATTATCCTCACATGCACTACGCCTTAAATCACGTCTCTCAGAAACAACTGCAGAAACACAAAACTCTCTTTCACTAAGTTCTTTGAGTCAATTTTTGCAATGTCTGCAATCAGTCTCACTTCAAGCGATCTTTCAGCCTCCTACGAAACCAGCTTATCAAGCTCCATCTTTTGTTTCTTCATTCAGCCCAGTCGTGTTCTCCTCCGGTGAGTTTTTCGACCCTGTTTTTGTCTTCTCCCGTGACTTGCAATTCCATCTCCCCAGAGCTTAGAACTTCATCTTCGATGTCCCTGACCCACCTGTTTTCAAGATAGCCATGCTTCCAACAACGTCATCTGATAGTTGCATAATTTAGCCCATTTTAGTATACATTTTAGTTAGCATTTTGTGACTTTTTGCATTCATTTCATTGTTTTTGGTATAGTTTGCATCCATTTTAGAGTTAGTGAGTCTTAGGTTAGTTTTTGCATATGTTTGTGTGCTATGGAGTCTTTTAGGTGCTTTTTGGAGCTTGGGGAAGATCATGGACTAGGAGGAACGTACCCGCAGCGAACAGAGATGATCAAGTGATGAAGGAGAAAACCGGACGTTTGCAGCGGTCAGCATGCAGCGGTCTAGGGAGACCGCTGCACTTTCAAGTCTCGCAGCGGTCAGGTGCAGCGGTTAGAGCAGACCGCTGCGGATCCATCCGGAGCAAAAACCAGGCGTTTCACAGCGGTCATGCAGCGGTTAGAGCAGACCGCTGCGGATCCATCCGGAGCAAAAACCAGACATTTCACAGCGGTCATGCAGCGGTATGAGCTGACCGCTGTGAACCTTCTCGGACACAAAAATTGTCGGGTCAAACCCGGTTTGTCCCGGGTTGACCCGACCCGATCTGTATCTACTTAAGCAAATTAAGCCTAATTAGACAGAGGGTAGGTTTTTTTTGGCTGCTTCTTTTTAGGGTTCTAAGCCACTTATTTCTTTCTTCTTTTCTTGTTTTTGTTTTGTATGAAGGATTCAAGATCCAAACCATTTTAGTGAAGATTTTCTTAAACTCTTTTTACCAATCTTTTTATTTTGCTTATGGCTTTCATTTGTATGGTTTATATTTGTGATTTAGCTATGTGTGAGTAGTTCTTTTAGGATTCTTGGGTGAAGTAGATTAGGGTGATTCCAGGTTTGTTCTTGATGTTTAAGAGTTAGATTACTTAAAACCCTTTCTCATTGAGTGTTATTAATGCTGGATTAGCCTTGACAAAGTTGATTTAGATCATAGGGAATTTCTCGCCCGGAAGGTGTTCGATGAAATTCCCCAACCAATTCAATGAGTGCTTTTCATATCTTAGCCAACGGGAGTTGATGTCTAAGGTGAATTGTGTCTAAGTGGACTTGTTATTAATGCTTGTTAGTCATAGAATCGCGAACGGAAGTTTATGACGATTGATGACTAAGAAATGGGTTAATACCATGGAAGTGGATTAATCTTTAGTAGTGTTCTAAGGCCTAGGGAGATATTTAGTCGAATGTTTGAGCATCTTGAATAAATTAAAGAATCACCCGAGTCGATTGCTTTACCCGAGAATTCGTTTGTTTAAATTTGATATTAATCGTTTTCTTGTTTGCTTTGCTACTCGTTTATTTCTCTATTTTGCACGTTTCAAATTGTCCGATAAAAACCAAAACCCGATATTTGCTTAGATTAGATAGCGTCCTGTATTCTTAGTGCGTCGTTCTTATTTCCCTGTGGATTCGATCCCAAAGTGCTACAATGACATGCCATTAGATTGAGGCATTGTGCACAGTGGGTAATTGTGCGAACCGTAAAAAGTTCAACTATCAATTTGGCGCCGTTGCCGGGGAAATTAGCAATAGCCATTAGGATTTGGATACTATTTGAGACTAAGTTCTTGACTTCTACTAACATTTTATTTTCTTCTTTTTTGCTTCTTAGAGTCGATGGCCATGGATTACAATGATTGGCCACAAGAAGAGGATGCCACATTTGATGAAAGCATTGATGATGAGCCATATGTGGAGCCACCATTTGATGAAAGTGTACTCACATCAGAACAAAAAGTAGAGTTGGATGAGCTTTGCGAAGAAAACCCGGCATTGACAAGGAGTAATCTCGCGATTATGATCCGTTTGAACCTCATGTCACGTCGGGCAGCGCTTGAGGGAAGGGAGCTCACATATATTGAGATAAAGATAGCTCATGCACTCGAAGAGGTAATTTATTGGGTTCCACCATGCCAACTAGAAGGTATTTTTGACACAACCTTTGAAATCGTTGATTATGAGGATAGTCACTTGCCTTGCATTGAAGATGTAGCTTCTAGTTCACATGCTCTCAAGCTCATTAATCGTTAAACGCGCCATTGGGGACCTCCCCAATCCTATCCCTCGTCAAGCTAGTGACGTAAAACAAGCCTATCCTTTAGTTCTGTTTTTATTATTTCAATAAATCACTCTTCCGGGCTGTCGTTTCTTGTTTGCTTGAGGACAAGCAAAAGGCAAGTCCGGGGGAATTGATAAGCGCATATTTTACCGTTTTAAAGTATTTATTTTTGTTAGTTTTATTTTGTCTTTGAGTCTTTTTAGTGTGTTTTAGTGCATTTTATGTCTCATAATTATTCATTTGTATTTTAGAAGTCCTAGAGAGTCTTTGTGGTATTTTATAATATTTTGTGTAATTTTATGTATTTGGGAGTTGCTTGGATCGAAGCAAAAGAAGAAACGTCTGAAGTTCGGAGATCGATGACAGACTTCCCACCGTTGGATTAATCTGAAATTTGGAGACAAGCTAGAGAAATGACTTAGCTTTAATTGAGAAGTGGTTTGAGGCCAATCCAACGGCGCGATCGACAGTTATGCCCGATTTCGTGAAGTCGGTCCGAGCTGATCAGAATACTATTCCGAGCAAAACAATTGGATCAAGCAAAATGTGCTTCCAGCCACCATTCACTGTAGCATACGCAAGTTGTTTTTTTAGTGGGTTTAATTGTGATTTGCAAGTTGTTTATTTTCCTTAATTTCCACCTTAATTTAGGGAGTATGTTTCCACCTTAATTTAGGGAGTATGTTTACTCTACCATAGTTAAGTTTTAAGTAGAGTTAAGTTAGTTTTATGTTTATATAAACCATGTAATATCATTGTGATAAATCAATCAAATTTTTGGAAATACAAACTTCAAAAGAGTTTGGCTCTAGACTAGTTCGTTTCTCGCATCTTCGGTGCCGTAGTCTCTATTCCCCGTGGATCGATACCTTAAAGTGCTACAAACGACATGCCGTCATGATTGCGGTGTTGTGCACGTTGAGGGTAATTGACGTGCCGAGCCTAAAAAACTCGCACAATCAATTTGGCGCCGTTGCCATTGGGGTTTAGCATTGATCATTAGGATTTGGATTCTTCTTGAGACTAGAGCTTTTTATTTTCTTTTGTTGCTAATCTTTTCCCTTTTCTTGTGATCTTGATCTCTTAGGTAACTAGGAGTAAAGGAGACATGCAAGGAGAGAAGGAGTAAGAGGACACAACCGTCAAGCTAGTGACGTTAAACGCGCCATTGGGGACTCCCCCAATCCTATCCCTCGTCAATGCTAGAGACATAAAACAAGCAATCCTATCCTTTACTTCTTGTCTTTATGCCTTTTATTGTTTGATAAATTTTGTTTTCATGTTTTTGTAGGAGCAATAAGGGTGAATAAATGGGACGGATGGAATGGTCAAAGTCCGTGAGCTTCAACGCACAATGCTTCCTCCTCGTGAATCCACTCCACTCCAAGGTACCACTAACTTTTCCCTTTGTATATACCATTTCGTTTTTGTTTTTGTTTATGTTTGTTTTACTCTCTCTTTGGCTCAATTCACACCGAGACGGTGTGATTTAAGTCCGGGGGGAGGTTCTTGTGTTTTGACATTGTTTATTTTGTCTTATTTTCATTTTCTTGAGTCATTGCATTGTATATTTTCAATTGCATAAAAAACGAAAAACAAAAAAATCATCATGTAGTTTGCATTAGTCCATGTGCATTCTAGACTTGACTTGATCACTCATTTCTAGATCATATTGGTTGCATTCATGTGCATGGGAGTTCATGAAACATGTATGATAAGCTTTCATTGTGATGCCCTCGATAATGGTTTTATATTGCTTAAACGATTTCAAAAAGCTTGTAAACTTCGTACTTTGATCTCTCCGCTTGAAATCCATTATCTTTTTGATGCTTGCTAAATTTGATATCAACTCCATCTTTATTAGGCGAAAATGAACTTTAATTATCTCGCTTATGGGCTTTAGATCTTAACCGTGGTTTTACATGAACATTCGAGTTATCTTATCCTTTTATGCCACACTTGTTAACTCGAATGGCCATCTTCCTTTTTAAGATGGTTCCGCACCCAAACCCGAAACCTTTTATTTTGAACCATTGTGCTAAATCGTTGAGTGAGGTCTTTTTCTATGCGCTTTCATGTACAAAATCTTTCGAGATAGAAACGACAAGCTCTTTCTTCCAATTGATAGGGGTTTACAAAGGTTATTGGTTGGGATTTGTGGGATTGGTTTGAAAATGAAAAAAATGGGAAGTGGAATGAGAAAAGAAAAATGAAAAACCATATTGTAATAAAAGTTCTAGGGGATGATTAAAAAAAAAAAAAAAAAAAAAAAAAAAAAAAAAAAAGAGTTAATCGAAAATAAGAAAAAAAGAAAAGGCATAATGATATAAATTCCCTAGTAACTAAGGTGTAGAAAGAGTTGTCGTTTGATGTGATTGGCGGGTTGAGTTTATACGTTTGTGGTTAAGAAGAGTTTTGAAAGAAAAAGAAAATTGCTTGTCAAGTTCGGGAATTTAGATGAAAAGCTTTAGGAAGGGTAGAACAATGGAAGAACATCTTGTATGCATAAATTGTTTCCTATTCTCTATTGCTTTTGTATAATGACTTGCGTTTGATTTTGAGAGTAGCCACAAATACATGAACCGCCTCTTATACGTAAAGACCTTTTTCTACCGAGCCAAATGGAATAGATCAATTGCCCATATGTGAGAGTCACGCTTGAACTTAAATGAATGTAGGGAGTTGGTTGATGAGAAAGCATGCGGATACTTGTTTTGGATCTAGAGTAAAATAATTGGAGTTGCGATAAGTCTAGAGAAGTTAGAGTCAAATTGAGATACGTTTTTGCAATGTCTTGGTATTATGTTGGGCTATTATTTTGATTGCTTTGACATGTCCTTTAGTTATGAATTCCCACTCTTTAAAACCTCTCTTTCGGTTTGTCTTTTCTTGTTTGCTTGCCGACAAGCAAAAGGCAAGTCCGGGGGAGTTGATAACACCATATTTTACATGTTTTTAAGGTTTAGTTTCATAGGTTTTTAGTTCCAATTTGTATAGTTTTTGGATATTTTCATGCATTTAGGTCCAACTTGAGTCTCATTGCATTTTAGATGTCCTAGGTTGTCTTTGCATTCTTTTTGGCTTGCTTGAGCCATTTTCAGGTGTTCTTGGAGTCATAGGAGTTGGAGGAGTGAAGATAGCCATCAAAAAGTTCATTTCGGAATACAAAGATGCAGGATCAGGTTGAGACGTCATAAGTTTGGCATTGGATGAAGGACTTTCCACCGATGGATTGAGCTCAAATTTTAACACGAGATATATCAATGGATTAGCTTTCATTTGGAAGTGGTTTGAGGAAATTCCAACGGTGCGATCAGAAGTTATGCCAATTTCCGTGACGACGGTCCAGTCTGGCGCGCGAAGGAACTCAGTGGAGCTCGCAGCGGTCATGCAGCGGTCTACAGTGACCGCTGCGGGTTCATCCGTCGAAAAAAAACAGAGAATCACAGCGGTCATGCAGCGGTATGAGCTGACCGCTGTGGATCATCTGAAACTCAAAAATTCGACCCAAACTCTATTAAAAGCCAAAAAAACCTAATTTTATGAAAAAAAAAAGTTTTCTTCTTCTAAGAGTGGGGGCTCGTCCCCAACTCTCTCTTCTTGATGTTTTGGGATTGTTCTTCATACAAATGCCATTCTAGAGAAGATTTCTTCACTCTATCTTTATATTATGCTTATTTGATTCTTGTTCTTCAAAAAAAAAAAAAAAAAAAAAAAAAGTTTTCTTCTTCTAAGAGTGGGGGCTCGTCCCCAACTCTCTCTTCTTGATGTTTTGGGATTGTTCTTCATACAAATGCCATTCTAGAGAAGATTTCTTCACTCTATCTTTATATTATGCTTATTTGATTCTTGTTCTTCATTTCTATGTCTTTTTCTCTTGTGTTCTTCAGTATCATGTGAGTTGACTTTTTGTTGGATTTTAGATAATGTTTGATTTGGATGGTTGATGGTTGATTGTTGATGTTTAGGCTTAGATAATCATTTGTTCTCATGTTAGGAGGGATCTTAATGCTAGAATCGAATTGACAACTCATTTCTAGAACTTAAGACATTTCTCGCCCGGAAGGTGTTCGATGAAATGTCTAGAAAACTTCTAAGCATGCAATTCAATTCTTAGCCAATGGAAATTGATGATTAAGGTGAATTGTTGACTTGTATGGACTAATGCTTAATGATTATGGATCATTTAGTTTCGAACGGAAGTTCTTGATAACTAGATGATTTTGTAAATGGATTAGTATCATGGAAGTGAACTAATCTACTTGTGTGATCCATGTCATAAGAATGAATGTGCATTGAATGTTTAGGCATCATTAGTCAATTGTCTTGATGGTTAGATAATGGTTATTTAAGATGATCTTGGATGAGTCTTTCACTTAGGTTGGTTCGTAACGCTAGATTTGTCATGATAAACCGAAACCTAGTACTACACCTTAGATTAGTTAGATTTTTGGTCTCATCCCATGCATTAGGGATAGATTCGAGTAAGCGGTGTTAGTACTAGATTAGGTATGTTCATTCGTTTCTAGATCTTAGGCATTTCACTCATGACCCGAGTTTAAATGAATTGCTTGATCCGAACCTTTTGCGAGCTATGCATATCCTAGCCAACGGAAGTTGATGTTTAGGGTGTTTAGTGAACTAATTGGAATTGTTTCTTAATGCTTGTTAATTATTTAATCACAAATGGAAATTTGTTCTTGATTAGATAATTAACAAGGTGATTAGTGCCATGGAAATGGATTAGTCATATTTGAGAATTCCATGTTCTAAGATAGTGATTAATGCTTCTAAATGATTCATTGTTTGATTGTTACCCATCTCATTGATAGCTTAGTTCATAATCCAACATTTTAGTCTTGTGTTTTGTTTTCCTTCTTGCATTTGTTTCCTTTCTTATAAATTTAAAAACCAAAAACAATGTTTGCTCTAGCTTAAGAAGTTTCTTGCATTCTTAGTGCCTCAATCTTAACCCCTTATGGATTGACATCTCAAGTACTACAATGACATGAGTACACTTGGGATAATTGACACGAAAATATCCGATACATGGTCTTGAATTGCCTCAAAAGAAAAAACTTCAACACCCAGAATCTGAATTCTTCAATTCGCTCTTGTTGATTCTGATTTTCGGACTTGAAAATTTCTCCGCCACAAGACATACTTCTGGCTATTCTTTTGATTTTTCAAAACCCAGAAACTGAAATCCCCATTACAAGTTAGCTTCTCCATCTTGAAGCTTGTCCATCGTGAAGCTTTCCCGTAGTTATCGTCAATGCCCACAGAATTTTCCAATCAATTGTTTTTTTTTTTTAAACTAATGGCTTGATTTTGGATTGGGCCAGGAAAAAGAAATTAACTAAAGCCCACGAAGAAAACAAAGTTCACTTTGACCCAATCTCCTTCTCCTCTCTTCTTCGATGGTTTCTTCTCCCGACGGCAACTCGGCCAACCTCACCGACCTGAGAATTCCCTTCGCCTACCTCGGAAGACTCACGATTAATTCTTCCCGATTACAAGACATCGCCGTCGACCTCTACCTGCGACGTCTCTCGTGATGGCGATTGCCGATCTGCTTTTCCGACCAGCCGTTGCATCTTCCGAAATTGAACTACCATCGCCTCTGCAATTTCCGGTGGTTCCTCCAACATCAAATATGCTGCTACCGAATCTGATGCTTTTATCTTTACTCAAAATCAACCAGATTCATAGTGTAATTCGCCGATGATTCGTCTCTCTATGGCGAGAAAGAAAAACTTGCTTCTCCGATTGTAACAACCAAAATCTCTGAAATTTCCAGCGAGACTTCAAATCAATTTTCGAGCCTGACACCAACTCTTATTCTCCAATTTTTTCCACTAGCCACAAATCCAGAATCATACCCGAAAATAAGAACAAATCTCTATCTAGTCCCGTTCTGATACCAATTGAAAGTTCATATTTGCGGCTAGATCTATACGTAAGCGTAACGAGTATGTAAATGCGTAAAGTAAAGAACACATAGAGTTTTTTCACGAGGTTCGGTTTTCCTACATTCCCGGGACCTAGTCTAGAACAAATCCACTAGAACAAGATTGCAATTACAATTGCGTATGGTATCCAAAACTACAATGCCTACCATTCTTTTCTAGATGAATAATCTGTGGACATGGTATCTCATACAAAGTCTACCGCTCGGCTACAACCGATACAAACACCATCTTTCCGATGCGCTTGTACTCCAATCAATCTATGAAAACAGTATCAAGCCACGCATGACTTGACTACCACCCGGCAGCACCGGTGCAACACCGTCTTCTCAACGGCTGCAGAATTCATAGACCATAACCACCAACGGATCTACAAATCTCTTATGGTGGGACGACGCCACACACATGTGTGCCTCTCTCAATAATACCCTAGGCGCGTAAGTCTTTATGAGACCGCTTCTTGGTATTTATAATGACAAATCAAATCACTTTTCCTAATTCTACAGAAACTAGGAAAAGACCAATTTCCTTTTCTCTTAAGCCTTTTCTTTTCTTCCTTTGATGGTTTCGTTTTTCCTTAAATATCCTTTTCTCTTTAAGCATTTTCCTTTCTTTATTTGTTGTGCCATGTTCTGTTATGACAGCTTCACAATACAGTCATCATAAACACTAACAACCTTTACCTCCGATATTCGTAGAAACGAAATCGTATGTTTTTTCAGGCCCCGTGCAGACTGTTACGTAAGAAAACAACTCGGTAAAGACGTTCTTAGGGTTACTCGGCACTAGGCACGAGAGGAGGGGTGTTGGCCGAGGAGGCGGTAGCTTTTTACGATATATGAATCAAATAAATGCAAGGTTGGCGGGGTAACACCGTAGAAGCAAAGAAAAAAGATCTATTCAAAATTTTGCTATATTTTTCACTATAATTTATTATATTTTATTTTAATATATATCAAAACAAAAGTTGAAAAATATTTTACTAATTTTATAAAAATTTAGACACAAGAAAACAATTTTTTAAAAAAGTTCGTATACTAACCACAATAACTATAATCATTTAGCGGTGCATATTAGAGTTATGTTTTCAATATTATAAGTTTTTGCGGGTTAACCCAAATAATATTTTAGTTCACTGTAAAACAGGTTAAATAGATAAATTATTACAAATTTACAGCTTTATCTATAATCATTAGTTATATTTTTTTTTTTAAATTCAGATAAAAACAATTTTCTTAAATTTCAAAACAATTTCTTTTAAAAAAAATATTTCACGCTATAATTAGCGCGAGTTAAATCCTAGTCATGCTTTATTTACTCGGTCCACGCATAACCTAACCTAATATGTCATGAGATTCTCGATAAATCTACTATGGTAATTAGTAATTAATTTTGAAATCTAAACATATAAGTTATAACCAATTCGTATAGTTAAGCGTGTGTCTAATTTTTCCTCCTTTTAATTTTGTGGTGAGGACTAGCTGTGAACTGGGGTGCCCATGAACATGGTGCCAATTAGGCAATTACCATATTCGAAACTTTTTTTTTTGTTCAATATTTTTTTCATTAAATTAAACTTTATGAATACAAAGAGAGGGAATTAAACATCCTTTTAGATCATTACAATACAAATTCAAAACAAAATAACCAAAAGCAGATAGATCATCATCATGAAAGATGGACAGCGAATTTAAGACAAGGCTCAAATACGTCAATAACATCACGGCAAAACTAGAGTATTTAAAATTCTTCATGAGAGGATGCTCAAATGACTTTGAAGGCGAACATTTACCTCCGATATTCGTAGAATCGTATGTCTCTTCAGGCCCCGTGCAGACTGTTACGTAAGAAGACAACTCGGTAAAGACGTTCTTAGGGTTACTCGGCACTAAGCACGAGAGGAAGGGTGTTGGCCGAGGAAGCGGTAGCTTTTTACGATAGCTGAATCGAATAAATGCAAGGTTGTCGGGGTAACACCGTAGAAGCATCTGACCGGCTAACCGGCCAAATAAAGGGCTAACTACCATGAGGGTTATATTGGGCCATGTCCACGATGAAGAGAAGCCAGAACTGATGCAGGCTCGGACGAGATAGCCTAAAGTTTTTTTGACCGGAAAAACGCCGGAAGGGAATGTCCTAAAAACTACTGCTGTAATATCACTCCCACTAAAGGAGGAAGGTGCGCAGAAAAGATCCTTAAGGTTTAATTTATTTACTCGAGTAAAGTTACTCGCTTTGTTGATCCAAAAAATCTTTCTTGATGGGCCTTCAACAAAACTACACATATACCAATCCACATGGGCCAAAGCCCAAATCTTCAACTTGTTAAAACAAACTCTCATCGGAGAAGACGGAGGTTGACAAGATCGAGCTTAGAAGATGTTGAATCGCCGGTGGATCGATGCGAGTGACGTCGGAAAAGGGATGAGAGTAACCGGCGGAGGGTAATAGAACAAGAGGCGGAGGATCTGGCAGATCCGGAGGCTCTAGTGGAGATGGCACCGGAAGGAGGAACACGCGACTGAGTAGGAGCTTTATCATCCGACACTTTGTCGGAAAAGAAGCTCTTGCCATAACAGATGAAGCGGAAAGGACTGAAATAACAAAACCGGAAAACACTTTACAGTCACCGGATCCAGGTACTCTACACTAGCAGACGGAATCGATAAAAGGAGAAGAGGCATGACGCCTCTGTTTCGGTTACTGTCCTAAAGCTAACCAAACCAAAACCAGCCAACAGTCTACTCCTAAACCTCTATCGAAGACAGTGCATGGACTACCAAAAGGACGCAGGCGGCGAGTGTTAGAGGGGGATTTAGCACTCCTCCGGTTTAACTCGGTTCGAACCGAGATCGGTATCGGTACCAAGTTTGGTATCGGTTTACGATGGTTCGGACAAGAGGAAGACGATATGCTCGTCAAATTGCTCGTCGTTAAGGATCATATCAGACATCTTAACACGTGTTTCGACATATAAAACGAGTACGGCATGAAGCTCAATCCAACTAAGTGTACGTTTGGAGTGACATCAGGAGAGTTCCTCGGACATATCGTCACTCAAAGAGGAATCGAGGCTAATCCTAAACAGATCTCCGCAATCCTCAATCTCCCATCCCCGACAACGAAAAGAGAAGTCCAACGGTTGACCGGCCGCATAGCCGCACTTAACAGATTCATCTCTTGATCTACCGACAAGTGTCTCCCCTTCTATCAGCTGCTACGCTGCAGCAAGCAACTGGAATGGGACGACCAATGCGAAGAAGCGTTCAAACAACTCAAGGAATACCTGTCCACTCCACCGATCTTAGCCAAACCCGAGGATGGTGAAACTCTCTATCTTTACATCGCAATTTCAATCTCGGCGGTCAGCGGAGTTCTCGTTCGAGAAGACAGAGGTGAGCATAAGCCAATCTTCTACACAAGCAAATCACTCGATGGCGCCGAGAGCCGATATCCAACCCTAGAAAAACATGCTCTCGCCGTCGTCATTGCTGCTCGGAAACTTAGACCGTATTTTCAATCACACTCTATCACCATCTTAACCGATCAGCCACTCCGAACAATCTTACACAGTCCAAGCCAATCCGGTCGACAAGCCAAATGGGCAATCGAGCTCAGTGAATATGATATCAATTATAAGAATCGGACAAGCCTCAAGTCGCAAGTCCTCGCCGACTTTCTTATCGAGCTACCACAGGAGTTCGTCGATACTGGCGTTATAGCCACCGAACAATGGATCCTCCACGTGGATGGATCATCATCTCATCGAGGGTCGGGAGTAAGCATACGACTTCAGTCTCCAACCGGAGAAATCTTGGAACAATCATTCCGTTTGGCATTCAACGCGTCAAATAACGAAGCCAAGTACGAAGCATTACTCGCCGGACTCCGCTTAGCCAAGGCCATCGGCACATCTCGCATACGTGCCTATTGTGACTCGCAGCTCATCGCCAGCCAATTCAACGGAGAGTATGATGCAAAGAACGATCGAATGGACGCGTACCTCAAACTCGTGAAAAAACTCGCCACCGAGTTCGAATACTTTGATCTCACCAAAATTCCAAGGGGGAAAAACGCTTCGGCCGATGCACTTGCCGTGTTGGCATCAAGTTCGGATCCTCATCTCAAAAGGACGATACCCGAGCCGAGCATTGGAAAGATAAAGGAATGCAATATCACCACTCGCAGGAATAATTACGAAGATTACCCCACAGCCGAGCCCGTCCCACGAGTGCAAAAGCAAACGCAGATAACAGACGATGAACACAACGCTGAGCTCGAACACAACAATGAAACCGAACACATCGTCGAGCCGACACAAAACCACTCCGACGACAAAACCGAGGAACCATCAGAGGGCCTTCATGCGCCAATAAACATCAAACCCTTAAGCGAGCTTACACCCACAGATTGGACACAAGAAATCAAAATATATATCATCGACGGGATAGTCCCAGCCGACAGATGGGTAGCCCGGCGACTCAAAATGCGAGCCGCCCGATACATACTTATCTGTGACGGACTATTCTGTTGGAGTGCTGCAGGCGTCCTTCTCAAATGCGTGTCCGGCGACAATATTCAAGAGGTCATGAAAATGATACACGAAGGCGATGGCGGAAACCATGCCGGAGGACGCTCCTTGGCACTAAAGATAAAAAAGCGAGCTACTACTAGCCAACCATGCAAGCAGATTGTGATAAATTCGTAGTCAATTGCGAAAAATGTCAAAGGAACGGATCGATGATACATCTCCCAACCGAACTGTTAACTACATCAACAGCCCCATACCCGTTCATGCGCTGGGGAATGGACATAATCGGTCATTTGCGACTTTCCACCACATAGAAAAAATTTATCCTCGTTATGACGGACTACTTTACCAAATGGGTCGAAGCCGAGTCA
The DNA here is from genome assembly GCA_030161315.1 of Eutrema japonicum. Classification (NCBI taxonomy): domain Eukaryota; kingdom Viridiplantae; phylum Streptophyta; class Magnoliopsida; order Brassicales; family Brassicaceae; genus Eutrema; species Eutrema japonicum. The sequence continues at coordinate 3,278,559 of BSQW01000010.1, read as the reverse complement.
TACCCCGAAATCCATGCCCTCGACGTCAAAAAGTTCGTATGGAAAAACATCATATGCTGACACGGAGTCCCATACGAAATCATCACCGATAACGGGCCGTAATTTATCTCAACATTGTTCGGCGATTTCTGTGCCAAGTGGAAAATTCGACTAAGTTTCTCCACACCAAGATACTCTAAAAGCAATGGCCAGGGCGAATCAACGAATAAAACCATCATTGACGGACTTAAAAAACGTTTGGATATCAAAAAAGGGCTATGGGCTGGCGAACTTGATGGAGTCTTAAGATCTTATCGCACCACTCCAAGACAATCAACCGGACAATCCCCTTTCTGCCTGGCTTACGGCATCGAAGCTCTTTGTCCCGCCGAACTAAACATTCCAACAATACGCAGGACGATGCTCGTGGAAAATCCTGGTCTAAACGATGAAATCATGCTCGACAACCTCGACGCACTCGAAGAGCAACACGACCAAGCTTTTCTTTGCATCCAAAACTATCAAAACTTGGCAGCACGCTACTACAACAAAAAAGTTCACGGACGCCACTTCGAAGATGGCGATCTCGTCTTACGAAAAGTCTTCGAAGGCACTGAAGAGAAGAACGCAGGAAAACTCGGCACTAACTAGGAAGGACCCTATCAGATCATGAGGGTCGTCAAGCCCGGAGTCTACGAACTCATGAGATTGGACGGAACACCGATCACGCGATCATGGAACTCGATGAATCTCAAACGCTACTACTACTAGAAGCACCCCCAAAAAAAAAAAAGATGTAATATTAACTACGAATGGCTTGATCCTTCTTTCGAGGGTACGTAAGTAGCCCACCTCGGGTTCAGCTGTTACTTTAATAAAATTTTATCCAAGGCAAAAGCCGAACTTTAAACAGTCTGCCGAATTCTAAAAATTCGTATCATCGAAAGCCGAACTTTAAACAAGTTCGCCGAACTTCAAAAGTTTGATCGGAATAAGCCGAACTTTAAAACAGTTCGCCGAATTCTAAAAATTCTTATCATCGAAAGCCGAACTTTAAACAAGTTTGCCGAACTCCAAAAGTTTGATCAGAATAAGCCGAACTTTAAAACATTTCGCCGAATTCTAAAAATTCGTATCATCAAAAGATAAATTTTAAACAAATTCACCGAACTCTCAAAAGTTCGTACCCTCGAAAGCCGAACTTCGAACAGTTCGCCGAACTCCAGAAGTTCACTTTCAACTGTCACGGTTCCCACATCCCACATCGACGTCCTGGCCAGACGATCGATAAAATCAAATTAAGCTAAATAACTTTTTCTCAGATAAAGCCGAGACCAGTCTCGCATTTAACTTTTTCTCAGATCATTTGAGCTAAATAAGGCGAGCATGTCTCGCACGCTCGGATTCGATCTGAGAAAACCTTGGAGTATCTTGAGACGAGTTGTTCACGTAGTCTTATGCCGAGCTCCAAAGGTAAAGTCGAACGCCATTCCTCGCAAAAATCTAAGCCGATTTCTCAACAATCGCAAAATTCTAAGCCGATTTCTCAACAATCGCGAAATTCTAAGCCGATTCCTCAACAATCGCAAAGCATAAGCCGATCTGATAAACAGGCCGCCGATTTCAAATAAATCGTAGAATCAAGTCCGTCCTCTTCATCCCGGCTAAGACCGTACAGTTTACGGCACCATTTTGTGTACGGCACACTTGAGAAGTTCATATAGATTTACGACTTCAAACAAACCGAGATTCGATAAAATGAATATTCTAAAAAATGATTAAAGAATGTCATAATCATAAAGAAAGTCATACAAAAAACTAGCGGATACCGGACTATAAAAACCCTCCGGACCAAAAGGTCAAGTTATAAGCCTCCTTGGCCAAAAACAAAAAATTACAAGGCACATAAATCAAACATTTTGATTCCGCATGGCGTCGGCTCGGTCACCAGACATCGCAGCCCAATTGAAACCAAACATGTCAATACCCGCCGGGACTTCAGTGCCTATTGGGAGAGAGATCTCCGGATGAATCGGATCAATGAAAGGCGACACCACCATGTCCCCCTCGGCAAGCTCGCAGAGATCGACCGCTTCATATTCAGCCAGCTTCACGGCTTTGAGCTTCTTAACTCTCTCAATACAGGACGGTGGGACAACGATACCGTGCTTCGCCTGGAGACTATCATAGAAGTTGAGAACCCCTTGAGCTTGATTAACAGCAAGGAACGGTTTTTTAACCCGGTCAAGGGCCGCCAAGTGATCCTTGACTTTCTGGAGCCGAACCTGGGACTTCTCGGTAACCTCCTTCCTCTTCATAATCTGCTAAGTGCGACCCTTAGCGATAACTTGTCAGTTCGCAGACGAGATGTTTCACGAAACAAGGTATGGGGAAGGGCATCTCTCTCCTTAGCGAGCTCGGCCTTAGAGGCCTTCAGCGCGGCAATTTCCCTTGTCAGTTCGGCAACCGCAAAATCGCCAGCCCTCGTCCTCTCTTGCTCGACAAGCAATGCCTTGCGGAGCTTCACCGCCTGTACGCCAGTCTTAAGTGCCCTTTGACGGGGGGAATCGAGCTCGCGGTCATAGGTGCCAACGAGCTCGTTCGTTTGAGCCACCATCTGAAGAAGGAAAAATCCCGTCACGATAGGAAATAAAAAAAGAGAAGATAAAAAAAAATCATCATCCGAATTCAGAAAGCTTATTTACCTCAGCAGTAGTCCGAGCCAACTTTTTGTAAGCTTCGGACTGGAAAAGATCCTCGACTGGAGGAAGCACCTCCAAGTTGAAGTTCAGTTGGCGATACAGATCGGCCCAAGCCTCTGCATCATTCGTCACCGGCTCATTCTTATCATAGCCAAATCAGACATAATGGGCCGTGGCCCCAGAAGTTCGCTACCTCTTTGATGCAGTAGAGTGGTCCGATATGACCACCATGTCGTTTTCGACGCTCCGAGGTCTGGCATCCTCCGTACCGTGATTAACAGCTTGCTTGGCAGGCCTCTTGCCCTTCCTTTTCTTTCTCCTCATCTTCACCACATCCACTGGAGAAGTGGGTTTTTCAGCAGGAACCGGTTCCTCACCTGGAACCTGTTCTTCGACAATGTCCACGTCGGCAGTAGTTTGCCCGACCTGAACAGCAGGCGGGACTTCGATGTTCTCTTCCTCACCGTCCATCTCGGCGGTCAGATCAGGGATGTTGTCGAACTTCATTTTTCGTCGGCGAGAAGGATTTGCTATGAAAAAAGAAAAAAGAGTATATATATGTAAAACCAAATCGTCACGAGAGAAGCCATCGCCGGATTACGAAGAGAAATTTACCGACATGTACCTTTAAGATCTCGTTTGGCTTTCAAGTCAAGCTTTTCCTGGTATGCTTCAGGCCACCGCTTTCCCAGCCGCATTTAACTGCTTCAGTTGAACAAAGGTAAATCCGGGTGTAGTGATAAGGAAGCCCGGTACGTGACGATCTGAAAACAAAAAGAGAAATATAACTTAGGCAAAACAAAACAAGGGATAAAAATCGAAGAACCAATATCTACCAATAGGAGTCCTCCACTGAGTTCGGTAGCTCTCGTCCGGACGCTCAACAGAAGATTCGTCGATCTTAACATTGAAGTATCGGGAACTAGTTGTTGACCTTTCTCGGCTTGTTCTTGGTAACAAGATCATACTCCGGCTTTGCGTTAACCGACAAAAACCAAGGCCTGGCCTTCGACAAATTCACCCAAAACAGCCTCTCAAAGATCTTGACCGTGATGGGAATACCGCACTCCTCCCCAAGAGCAAGGAGACCCATGATGTTTATTATCGTGGCCGGCATGAGTTGGGAGATCGCGACATGTCGCCTCTTGCAGTACTTGTAAAGGAGCTCCAGGAGAGGAAACTGAAGACCGCAGCTTCTAAAAGACTCCTCATAAACGCAATATGTAACCTTCAGGGGTATCCCAAAGACGATCGGTAATCTTCAAAATCTTGAAAACCAGATCGTCCGAAGCGTTGCATCGCTCCAAGGTATCCTGAACCGTCTCTCTCTTAGAACGAGACGTCCCGATATTCGAAGGCCTTTCAACCACTCGTCTGGCTGTCATCACGGGGAAATCGTCTTCATCACCTTGACGTACTGCTGATAAGGCAGTCTGATCATCCGGGTTAGCTATATCTTCGCCCTCCGCAAGCCGAGCTGCAAACTCCCGATCCGCCCGAACTTGATCACCCGATTCAGCAATCCCTTCTCCGGGCTCGTCCTCATCAATAAGGTGAGGGACCTCGATGACGACTCTTGGACTGCTCGGTCCGGCAACATCATGCAGAGAAGTGCGTCTGATCAATTCCAGCCGAACATTGCTCAGATCGTCCGAACTCGAATCAGAGCTATCAATAAATAACTCAAGACCGGGGAGCTTCGGTGGTGGAGTTCGGTCATTAACAGAAGGGGAAGAAGTTTTCGAACTCATCTCGATTGAAAAGAAGAAATCGATGAAGAACAGAATGAAGAACTTTAAGATCTTCGAGCAAATCGGAGAAATCACGACGGAAGAGATGATCGGAGAACAGAAAAATAGATAAATTCTAGAGATAAGGGAGAGCGCTAGAGAGAGAAAGTGAAAATACTTTTTTGAAAGCAAGGAAGAAGTGAAGAATGGGGAAGGGTCGAGCGCTATTTATAAGGAAAAGTGCAATGATGACGATTCCTCGAATTCTGCGACTGAAGAAGACGAATCGACACCCCTTTTCCCGAGAAAAATCCACCGAACTCGAAAGTTCAGAATCAATGCGAAAATACGCACAAGGCTGGAAATCCCGAACTCGAAAAATTCCGGACCCAAAATCCCGGGAGAAATTTACCGAACTCGGATCCATAAGACAGGAAATATCGAACGAATCACACCGATCTCGATTCTAACCGAGCTAAAGAATACTCCTAGAAACTTTGCCGAACTCCGAAAAACTCTTTCGCCGAACTGAGGGGGGAACCAATTGTTAGAGGGGGATTTAGCACTCCCCCGGTTTAACTCGGTTCGAACCGAGATCGGTATCGGTACCAAGTTCGGTATCGGTTTACGATGGTTCGGACAAGAGGAAGACGAACCTGGGTTTATCGGGCCGAACTCTAAAGCCCAAGACAAGCCCGCTCATTTTTATTACCAAAATTAATGGCCCAACGAGGGCTCAATCCGATATAACATGATAGAAACCGACCTCCGAGATATACGGAATATTTCCTTATCTCGGATGGGATTCGGAATATTTCTTTTCCTAATTGAACTTGGAAAAGGGAAATATTCTCTTAAACAACCGACTCAGAATCCTATAAATAGGGAGGAGGCAAGCTCGAAGAAGGCATCCACGATCATCTGAGAGACAGAAGAATAGAGAGAGAGCTCCATCAATCACCGATCTCAAGTTCTTTAGTCTCCTTAGTTCTTTTTCATCAAAACTCTGTTGTAACGCTGAATTCAATCAATAAAACGAGTTTCCGACCAAAGTTCTCTGTTTAAACTCTTTGTATGATTTACGAATCAACAGCGAGGAGGAGCACCGGCGGTGGTTCACAGAAGCAGGGAAGAAACCAAATCGAGCTCTACCAGGGATGTAGTCCTCACGCATCTGACTGAGAAAGAGCTTGAAAAAGTTCGTCAAACACCGCGGAGCACACAAATGAAGTCTTAACCAACGCCGGTGACTTCAAGCAGTTCTGCAGGGTGAGATGAGAACCAGATCTAGAGCTAAAGCTTTGAAACTTCGAACACTAGTAGACGAGGAGAGTAGCGCGAGCAAGGAGTCCCTTTTTCGGCGACGGTGAGAGTCGGTGACCTCTGGAAAGGGAGATCGGGTTGAGGGAGGCGCCTCGAAGGTTGTGTATGGGAGAGAATTAGGGCGACTCATGATTTTTCAAAACTTTTATTTATTTTTTATTTTTTAAAGCATAAAGCAAAATCCTAGAATCGATCTAGAACGTTTGAAGGACACTCGTTGATTTCATTCATATAACAAAAAGAAAATAATATTTTTGAATTTTGAGTCACGGAATTGATGAGGTTTTTACTTTTTTTTTTCTTTTCTTTCCCTTTCTTAAAAGTCTCTACCATCAAACTCTTCGGCCATAGAAAGTCAAGAGATATTTAAAAAGCTTACGATCAAATCAAAGAATGATAATAGAAAGTTGTGAATTGAGATCAATTAGATTGTGAATTGAGATCAATTATATCACGTATTTGTTTATCAATAGCCTTGGCGTGCAGGTGAGACGAAGAGGAAATATTGCCGAGCATTTTGTTCTCTTAAGAGATGATAGAAAGTACTCTGGAATGTAAGACGAAGAAGAAATCGCACTTCCCCAATCCAAAGATGTTGAGGTAAGATGACGAATGAGAAATTCCTAACGAATAATAAACTATGAGTTAAAGAGTTTATAAAAGTTATGAACCATTAGTGCCCCTCGGCTTGTTGAATAGTACAAACTATGATTTAACCCGCGCTAATTATAGTGCGGTGTAATTATAAAAAAATAAATTATTTTGAAATTCACAAAAATTGTTTTTATATGAATTTTACAATATAGCTAACTAATGATCATTGATTATAGATAAATATGTCAATTTGTAATAATATGTCTATTTAACCCATTTTGCAGTGAACTAAAATATGATTCGGGCTAACCTGCAAAAACTTATAATCTTAAAAACATAACTCTAATATGTATCGTTAAAATATTCTAGTTTTTGTGGTTAGTTTACGAACTCTTAAAAAAAATAGTTTTCTTGTATCTAACTTTTTATAAAATTAGTAAAATATTTTTCAACTTTTGTTTTGATATATATTCAAATAAAATATAATAAATTATAGTGAAAAATATAGCAAGATTTTGAATATATTTTTTTCTTTGAATATATATGAATTGATTATTATTTTAAAATATATAGTATTAAAAATAATTAAGAAATGAAATAATAAATAACCTCTTTAATACAAAATATATACTTTCCATATTCTAATCAATAATTTTAAAAGACTATTATATCCTTTCTTATTTCAATTATTCTTTGTTATTTGTAATGGTATTTCATGTAATAATTTATAAAACAAAATTCATTTTTAAAAATATCTTATTAAATAATATTATAGAGATTACTGAACTAGTATCACATGAGAAAAACAAAAAAAAAGAATATTAATTTTGGTAAATGAGTTCGTAAACTGTAAACATTTATCCACTAAAAAAAATGATTGTCAGCTACACGAAATATTGTTTATCACATGACTATATATTCCAACTTTAAAAAATGTATATGTAACTATACTAAATATTGTAATCACATGGTGACATGCACTAACTAACATTTGCCAACACCATAACCATCAAGTTACAAATTTTTAGCGTTAATCTCTAACGGTATCCGTCTAAACCAGAATTAATTTGGTTTACACTCAACCTGATTTCAACTCGATCCAATATATAAATTAATTGATTTCTGCCTCAACCCAAAATTAAGGATTTTGGTTAAAATCAGATTGGGTATAAACGAAGTTAATCACAATTTAGTCGGATTTAGACGGATAAGTTAAGAAATTATAATTTAATAGTTATGGTGTTAGTGACATAATTTGTCGACATATAATTACAAGTAAACAAAAAAAATTTCTCTCAGATCTGTATTTATGTTATTGCTGATATAAATGCGCCGGTCACAAGACTCACAACTGAAGTCAATGCGTTGAAAAGGTAAAGGAGACACAGGTTGTTCCCTAATGGGTCCTGATATTCCAACTTTCACAAATAAATATGCTCTGTGATAATAAGACTAAACAAAGAAAAAAAAACATATACAAAATTTTCTCTCTCGTGATGGCGGCAGCGATTCATGGTTTCTTTGATCTCAGACGGGGCACGGTGTGGAGGCTCTTACCCACCGGACATGATACACGGTTCAAGTAAAGGGAAGAGTATGGAGGACCTATTTCGGCGAGATTCAGGCCGGATTTGATTCAGATACGGCATCTCATATCTTCGGTTTTGGGTTTAAATTCGGTCATTCGTGGTCTGTCTTTTCCCATGGACTTTCGATTCGGTTTCTCTGCCATTTTGGGGTGTCAAAGATCTTTATATCGGGATGGGAAGATACGATTCGGCTTCGTTGGGTAGAGTTGCGGGCTTGGCGGGATGCGATGGGAGATCTACGGATCCGGATCCTATGGACACAGCTGGGATCTCGGGATACTGAGAAGATCCTCGCCAAACTTGCCAAAGGTACCACAATGGCCGGTAACCAAATCGATTCATATCGAAGACCAGATCCGGAATCATGGATTCGGCTTAAAGAGAATGCGGCTTCCATGGAGAAATGGAGGCAACATGGGAGGAAGGAGGACTTAATTTGCGGTGCGGAGCAATCATATCCGGATCCTGCATCACGTAACTTCACGGTTCAAATCATAGATTGCAAGACGGTTTACATCGGGGAAGATTCATGGATCAAATCAAGGAAAATAGAGGTGATCCGGCGGATATGGGTACAAGGAGAGGATCGCTCATTGAATGCGGAAATCTTGCAAAGAACCAGAGGAGTAAAGCGGTTTAAAAGGGAGATACAGAGACATGGAAATAACACAGCATCTTTCCATCTATTCTCTTTCAAGGGGCTTCCTCGTTCCAATAAAAATTACAACATGTCTTAGAGCCAATTGGTTAAAAGGGATGGGTCAGAGATGAGAATGGAGAAAAGCCTGAAAAGGCTTAAGGTCCGGGTACCTCATTTCGACAACTCGGATCTTATAGAGGGATATTCCAAGACGTTGATTGGGCGATGCATGAACCCAAAGAAACAGGACATGAAGGTTCTTCTCCATATGCTTCCGCGCATTCTGAATGTAGAGGAGCGAGTAGCTGCGGCGGACTTAGGGATGGGTCGGTTTCAGTTTGACTTCGATCGAGAGGAAGACATTGCGGAGATAATGAAGTTGGAACCGTTCCACTTCGATTATTGGATGGTCTCTTTGGTCCGCTGGGAACCAGTGGTGGACAGTAGCTACCCCCTCAACAATTACGTTCTGGATTCGGGTAATGGGAATACCACTCCATTACTGGGCTGACCAGACGTTCCGCAGCATCGGTGAAGCTTTAGGAGTGGTGAAAGAGGTGGACATCGACAATGGTAGAGTGCAGGTGACCTTGGACGGTTTTAAACCTCTGTGCTTCGAGACCTCGGTAGAATTTCACGGCGGTGAAGAGGCTGTTCGAGTACTGTAGGAGTTGTTTCAGTCTCTGCCATGATCAATCTTCGTGTCCTCGCCGGGAAGGAAGAGTAGAAGACAAGGACCACCTAACAGAGGACCCGAAACAGGGGCTGAACGTGGTTAGTTACAAAGCGGCTGCAATTCACGGAGTGAATAGAATTCAGGCTAACCAACAAGCGGTAGCGCCTAGCAAAGCTTATTACGGGCAGGACAAGGGGAAAGGGAAGGTGCTGGAGTCTAGAGATGTTGGGGCGGGTAATTATGCGGGCAAAGATACAAGATACGGTTCCTGGAAAGGGGACATGAGGTACAAGGACAGAGTGCTAAAGTCCACCTCCTCATCGAGTTACATACCACCTTCGGAGGTGAACAAAAGGTATGCGATGTCCAATTCTGGAATAAATGAACTGAGAGTCTCAGGTGTGGGGAGTGGTTTAACAGATCATGAAAAGAAGATGCTTAAAGCTTTCCATGGTAACAAAGACGGTAATAGGCAGGATCAATGTTCAAATGCGATCACAGAGACTAGCGGGAAGGCTGAGCAGGCCACATGAAAGGCGGTTCGAAGGGGTCTTAGTTTTGAGGAAGAAACAACGGAGCCACCTATGGCAGAAGATTCTCAAGGTCAGAATTCTGAGCAGTTAGTCTTACCAGAAACTTTTCCTAGTGTTTTAGAAATGATAAAGGAATTGACAGCAGATTTTTCGGTTGAAGTAGAGGAAGCGGTAGAACAGGAAAGTGATGGTGGAATTCAAGATAATACTAATGTTGAAATGGAACTAGAGGAGAGATTTGATGTAGGGGCTGAACTGATGGCGGTGGAAGAATTAGCTGTTAAAAAGATGGCAATGACGGAGGATAGTATGATGGATGAGATAGATTCAAGAAAGGCTACGGATGAAAAACCAATAGATGGGAATAAGGGGACTAATGCCAAGAGCAGATAGAATCTGAAAATGAAGAGTAAGTTGATTGGCGCAGGTTCAAAAAAGTGGTTGGTGCAAGGTATTATATCACCAAGGAAAAAGGGGATGTCAAAGCTATCGGGACGGCCAAGTGATGCTAACCAGGCTGCAAAACCCTGGGCTGAGACATCAAATTCAAACGCCGCGATACAGGAATGACGGAGGTGATAGAGAAGGTGCCGGATTGGAGGAATAAGGGGTCATTTAGGTTCTTTCAGTTTTTTTGGAGGATGATTATGCCAAATTTTTATTTTCGTTTCAAAAGTTCATTGTTTCGCTTATGTATTTCCTTATCAGGTTATGATGGACTTGATAAATCCATTCAGATTATTTCGCACTCTTTGTATGGCGGTTTCGGCCTCTTCTTTAATAATAATTTAAGGTTTTTTATATTACTTGCAATGAGTTGGACACATGGTATGATTTTGAAGATAATAGGGGAACAGTTCGATTTTTCCCTTAAACACTCAGGTATATTACGGTGTAACTAGGATCCTCGAGAGGGTGTCAATACGGAGGAAGAGGAAGACCTTTTGTCAATCTCTGAAGCTCAAAGTTTGATTTTTGAGGAAAAAATCGAACATGGGAGACGGGCCAGGCGAACCGTAGTTATTATAATCATCGCCCGGGCCACTATAGAGCCTAGTTATGGGGTGAATGGGAAACGGGGAGATAGGGTGGGTGATCAGAACACTGTCGTTTCCATGGGCGGTAATTATATAACCATGAGAATTTGCAGTGGTAAATACGTTCTTCTTGCGGATATAAAGGGTGCCTTTATTCTGGCGAGGGCTGCGAATAAAAAAAAAAAAAAGGATTAAATAATGCGAATCTTGAGCTGGAATTGTCAGGGGCTTGGAAGCAAGTATACAATAAGTTACTTAAGAGAGGTCTGGAAGAAACATAAGCCAGAGTTTATGTTTCTGTCAGAAACCAAACAAGATTTCTCATTCGTGCAGAAATTTCAATCGTATTTCGGTTATGATCAATTGCACACGGTGGAACCACGCGGGGCGAGTGGCGGACTTGCATTATTTTATGATAACTCTTGCCAGGTCAAAATAATTTTCTCGAGCAATCGGATCATTGATGTTGAAGCGGTCATTCAGGGGAAAAATGTTTTTATATCATTTATCTATGGAGATCCGATACCAAAATCACGGGATCAGGTGTGGGAACGACTAACAAGAACAAGTTTAACCCGTGTGTATCCGTGGTTTATCATTGGTGATTTAAATGAAATAATCGGTAACGAGGAGAAACAAGGAGGAAATTTAAGACATGCATCAACTTTCCTCTCTTTTGACCTTATGATTCAAACCTGCGGATTCTTGGAATTCCCATGCTTAGGTAACACCATGTCCTGGACAGGAAGACGAAACAAAAAGACAGTACGATGTCGGTTGGATCGCGCCTTAGCTACGGGATACTGCCATGGAATGTTCACACATTCATATGTTGAATATCTGGCAATGATTGGATCGGACCACAGACCAATTGTTGCCACAATTGAGGATAAAATTCCACGGAAACGTGGTCAATTCCGTTTTGACAAACGATGGATCGGGCAAGACGGTCTGATGGATTCGATTGCAAAGGGATGGGAGATCAACCCAGTGGGAAACAGTGCATCATTTGTCCAGAAAATTAGAAATTACCGGCGGGAAATATCGAGATGGCGGAAAAATAACGCACCTTACGGCAAAGAAAAGATAAAGGAGTTACAACATGCACTAGAAGAGGCCCAAAATGACGGTAATAGCACCCAAGAAGAATTGATAGAAATTACGGGAAAATTAATAGAAGCATACCGGGATGAGGAGCTTTTCTGGCAGCAGAAAAGCCGTACTCTATGGCTAACGGTGGGGGACAAAAACTCCAAATTTTACCATGCACAAGTAATTCAAAGGAGAGCTCGAAACAGGATTGTCGGGCTGCATAATGAAGCAGGACTGTGGGTCACATCAGACAAAGAGGTGGAACAAGTGGCAGTAAAATATTTTGACGACTTATTCACCTCTACGTCCCCGACATATTTCGAAGAGGCCTTGGGAGAAATTAAGCCTTTGGTGTCGGAGTTAAGAAATGACAAACTCATGGCAAGGGCTACTGACGAGGAGGTACGGTCGGCACTCTTTATGATGCACCCAGAAAAAGCTCCGGGCCCTGATGGAATAACAGCACTATTTTTCCAATGATCTTGGGAAATTGTTAAAACAGACTTAGTAGGCCTGGTAAACAGCTTCTTAGAGACGGGAGTTTTTGACCAACAGCTGAATACGACAAATATTTGCCTAATCCCGAAGACGGAAAGACCAAGTCGGATGACGGAGTTTAGACCAATAAGTCTCTGTAATGTGGGATACAAGATCATTTCGAAGGTTCTATGCCAGAGGTTAAAGCAATTGCTACCGACTCTCATTTCGGAGACCCAATCTGCCTTTGTGGCAGGCAGATTAATTTTGGATAATATTCTGATTGCTCAAGAGATGTTCCACGGTCTCCGGACCAATAAGACGTGCAAGAGCAAATTTATGGCGATAGAAACGGACATGAGCAAAGCGTACGATTGGGTGGAGTGGCTTTTCATTGAACATCTTCTGCGGAAACTTGGTTTTTCAGAAAAATAGATTACATGGATGATGTGGTGCATTACATCGGTAGAGTATAAAGTACTTATAAATGGACAATCTAAAGGACACATTATCCCAAAGAGAGGGCTTCAGCAAGGGGACCCGTTGTCTCCTTACCTATTCATTCTCTGTACGAAGGTATTAATAGCAAACATACGGAAGGCAGAAAGAGATAATTTACTTACGGGATTAAAGGTGGCGAGAGCTAGTCCCTCAGTATCACATTTACTCTTCGCTGACGACAGCTTATTTTTCTGCAAGGCCACCAAGCAGGAATGTGAAACTATTTTGCATATACTACAACAATATGGGTCAGTATCTGGGCAGCAAATTAATTTCGGCAAATCGTCCTTACAATTCGGCCATACGGTGGATGAGACGGTGCAAAATAAGGTCCGACAAATACTAGGAATCTCCACCATCGGCGGGATGGGAACATATTTAGGTCGTCCCGAAAGTCTCGGTGGAGCAAAAAGTAAGATCTTCAATTTCGTCGCAGAAAGACAGCAGAATCGAATTAATGGATGGACATCAAGATTTTTATCCAAAGGGGGAAAGGAGGTATTAATTAAATATGTGGTGTCAGCAATACCAACATTTGTTATGTTTTGTTTTAGATTACCCAAGTCCATAACCGCAAAATTAACAAGTGCGGCGGCACGGTACTGGTGGAGTTCCAACGGAGACTCAAAAGGAATACACTGGATAGCATGGAAGAAACTGTGTAGAAGTAAATCGGAGGGAGATCTGGGCTTTCGAGCAGTCGAAGACTTTAATACCGCACTATTGGCCAAACAGTTATGGAGGTTAATAGAAATAACCGGAGTCTTTGTTCGCGCGGGTTTTCAAGGATAGGTATTTTCGGAAATCAGACCCAATGGATACAATCCGATCTTACTCACAATCATACGGATGGAGGAGTATCATCTCCGCTAGATCTCTGGTCAATAGAGGGCTAATCAAAAGAGTTGGATCAGGCTGTTCTATATCAGTATGGAACGACCCGTGGATACCAGCTTCTAAGTCGAGGTCAGCAACTTGTAAGGGGTACAATTATTACCCAAATTTAATGGTCAACCACCTGGTTGATCCAGCAACTCAAACGTGGAATTTAGCGCTCCTGAATGAGATCATTGATCCGGAGGACGCTAAAATTATTTGGGGCCTGCCCATAAGCAGCATATACAAAGCAGACAGGTATGGGTGGAATTTTACCAAATCGGGGAGATATACGGTGAAGTCGGGTTACCAAATTGAACAATTAGAGGAAAAAATAGGTCACATTATTAAATATGATCCGGATGTGACGACACTACAAGCCCATGCCTGGAAGTTGAAGTGTACTCCAAAATTACGACATTTCATTTGGCAAGCTTTATCGTGATGTTTAGCGGTCACGTCCACTATGCGAAGTAGAGGAATCGTCTGTGATGCACGGTGCGCAAGGTGTGGATCAGAAAATGAAACTATTAATCATGTCCTCTTTGAATGCCCACCGGCATTACAAACATGGGCCCTTTCGCAGATACCAACACCCCATGGTGTCTTCCCTATATCATCGGTCTTCACTAATTTTGATCACCTATTTTGGAGACTCCCTCCGGATAATCCGGACATTAGTTTTCCATGGATTGCGTGGTACATTTAGAAAGCGAGAAATGATAAGGTGTTCTCAAATATGGACAAATTTCCACAGGACTTATTGAAGCAAGCAAAAGAGGAGGCAACAACCTGGGAATTGGCACAGAGCAGCGACCCGAATGTCATAATCCAAAGCTTAGCCCCTGTTCTAGTAGCCCCGGTACACGAAGGCTGGCGATGTAATATCGATGGTTCTTGGAAGGAGACTAATAGTTTTTCCGGAATAGGTTGGTTTTGTTTTCAGGAAGGTGTCGAAGGGACTATTATGGGAGCAAGAAATATGCGAAGAAGCATCTCCCCCCTACATGCAGAATTAGAAGCACTCATCTGGGCTATGCATTGTTTGCTCGCAAACCAGAAGACAGAAATAACTTTTGCAACAGACTGCTCCGAGTTGGTGAAGATGGTGTCTATACCCGAGGACTGGCCGACGTTTGCATTACTCCTGGAGGAGTTCGTGAAGAGTAAGGAGGTTTTCACTTTTTTCTCAATATCACTCATCCCACGCGCGAAGAACACAAAGGCAGACAATCTAGCAAAAAGTGCTCGTGTCTATCCAATGGATCTTATTTTTGTAAATTCAGAACCCCCGGTTTGGATTTCCGAACCGTTCTAAGTTTCGAAGCTGTTGACAAAAAAAAAAAAAAATTAGACTAAACAAAATTACCACTCTTTATAGAAAACACAATTTTATCTTTCTTTTTTGTGAATAAAAAACACCATTTTATCCCGAACATGTATCTAGATATCAAGAACACATATCCAAAATTGTTAACTTTTTTTTTTTTAATTGTTAACTTTAAGTGCAAAACAAAATTGTTAAACTAAGTGATAAATTCTGTCAATTTTCTTTTATTATCAATTTAAAATTTAACATCGTTAATATCTACGGTTGTTATAAATCTTACTATTACTTTTTTATTTCATTAAATTCAAAATATAAAAATAAGGAAAATATTATTTTATTTATTGTTGAATCTTTTTTGTTTACTTTTTTATCGTTAATATGTTTTTATGTTACTATATTAAAAATAATTCTGAAAATATTTAAAAATTATAAAATCTGAAAAATAAAAATTTGACTTTTTTTTTGTTACTTTCTTTTGTTTTTGGTATTTATGTTATTACATTAGAGACAATTAAGAAAATCTAATAAAATTTTATAAAAATAATAAAATATAAAATTTGCAAAACGAAAATATCAATTTTTGTTGGTAAATTATTACTGTTAATTCTTTTTTCCAAAATCAAAGAAAATATAAAATTAAAAAAGGAAAATATGATTATATATAAATCTGAAAATATCTTCTACAATATATTTAGAAAATTAAATTAAATTGGTAATAGCATATGATCATAAATAAATGAATTCATTAATGATGTGTTAGTTTTTGAATGTTTGTGGTTTTTAAAATATTTTTTGGTTTTTGTTTAAAAAAAACAATTTATTAGCCATACAAATTTTTGAACAAATAGATTCCCTAAAATGTAGGGAAAATAGTTTTTTAAAGTTTCTAATATTTCTAAACAAAAACCAAAAAACCACAATTTATGGGTTTTTACATAAAAATTGCCGTGACTTGTGTTCTATTTTTTAAAAATATATATTTTAAAAAAACTGCTATATTTTATCAATCAATAATTAACTAAATGCTATTTTCTATATAGGAGAAAAGTTCTCATACTTCCTCTTCTACACACCAAAACCAAAAACAAATCTTATTCTACAATAATTTGAAATAATGTACTTGTTTTTTTAATTTTATGAAATAAACATATGAGCATTTTTTATTTATAATTTTTATTCATATTTATAAATTTTGTGAGTTATTATTTGTAATATGCTTATATGTTTAAATTGTATATGTTTAATATTTAGTAACTTTAAACACATAAAACAAAAAGTAAAATTTAAAAATTAAAAAGCATAAAAACGTTTTATACAAATAATATAGATAAAAAAACAAAAACTAAATAAATTATACCATTCAAGTTTTAAAAAAAAAATCTACTGCAAAATCAAAAATCAAAAGTTCAAAAACCAAAATCCAAAAAGAAAAGACTAAAAGCCAAAATCCAAAAACCAAAAACTAAAAACCATGCAAACATTCATGGCCTTAGGCTTAAGCCTTGATAGGTAGAGTATTAAGCATTTTATCAACCAATCAACAAAGCATTTAGGAAAGTATTTAGAAGTTGCAGATGCTCTGCAAAAACTCCTCCATATATGTTTTCATATGAAACTTTTGGTAGAGTCCTATAAAATATCAAAAAATTTAAAATAATTTTATATAATTAATTTATTTTGTTAAATAATATCAAAAAATTATGTTTATATTAAAGTGTAAATTTTATACTTTTAAAACCAATATTTACCATTATTTTTATTTTTTTTTCAAATAATTTTTTTAATAAAAATAGAATATAATAAATACAATTGAAATATGAAAAACAAATTATTAAAAATTATATTATAAATATAACTATAGATATAGTGCTTACGAATAAATATATTAAATAATTTTATATATAATCTTTCACAACTCTGCCAATCACTTAAAATGTGTACATTAATCAGAGCATACAAATTCAGCAGCATACTGTTTCTGCTGCTTAATGCTATTACTCTACTATCAGTTATACCAATCAAGGCCGTAATCATTTTATTCATTATAAGTAACGTGAACGCGATATATAGAAAACTGACTTCAAATAATGTTATGATAAACATTAAAATCTAAATTATTGACTTGTAAATATTATATGCGCACTGTATTCCTCTTATTTTTTTTATTATACAATATATGATCTGGTCTCATTTCGTAGAATGTATTATGTACATTCCATAGGTGGAATTAGTGTTAAGAATCCTACATTCAAAATATATAAGATCAAAAAATATATAAAAAATATGTATCAGTTTACTCATTGTTAATTGATTTTAAATTCACAAAATGTAATATGATATCAAAGTTCAAATATAACCCAAATATGATGACTTAAATATGATAATTTTATTGATCACATAATAGATTCGGTTGAAGATAGACTAGAAAAACAATATGATGACTTAAATATGATATAATTTATATATTGAAAACAATATGATACTTAAAAAATATAACTAGTACATGGGTGAATTTATTTAAAACTAATCGATAATAATATCATTTTAGTTTGATCACAAATTTGTGTTGATTTCCAAATTATTACCTCAATTTCGGCAATTTTAAGAATGTCATGGGGATCTATGTCCATATTCGAATAAACCTTATTATTTCTCATTTTCCAAATGATCGATGGAAAATTTCTATTGCGGTTATTTTTGAGAGTTTCTTAAAAAGATATTGTAACTCCCCGAAAATTCCAAAGAAATTTCCACAACGTCACATAATTAATACATATAAAATACTAAAATTAACTCCAAAATACAAATGTCTAAAATCTCAGACAAAACTAGAATCCAAAAATGATATAGTATTTATAAAGGAAAATTTATTGAGTCTCGCTCTAAATTCTCGAACTAAGATAGTTGATCAGTCAACCACCATTTTCCCAACACTTATCTGCACGGAAATCAGAACTTATGTGAGCGATTACAGAAATCTATAACTTTCGATTGCGAACAGCAAACGGATAGGTTTTTCTTGATTATAAAACTAGACTTTAACATCTTCGCATCAAGTATTTGATCTCCTAAAACGGAGCACTTTAGGTTAAGTTTTCGTCTCTTACAATATGCCTTCAAATAAAACCATAAAACTCGTCCATAGGGTAAGGAGGCTATTTATATGGTATTTATAACCTAACCCTGAGCTAAACTCCCCCAAGCCTAGATTTTGATTCACTTACTGGCACAGACGATGTCACACCAAAAAAAAAACCTTTTCTTTTTCTTTTTTTCTCAAGCTCTATTTCTTACCAAAGGGCCACGACCTGCTCTATATATGCTTCAAGCACTTCAAGAATTTTCATATAGCATATTTTCTTTATTTAAGATATCTCCAAATCTTTTAGGAAATATTCTCTTTTTCCAATATCTTCTCCTAAGAATATGGAAACACTCCAAAACAATAATATCTTCTTCATCCAGCTTATCTACCCCTCTTGGCACGTCTCTGGAATCTTCTAGAAGTTTACTCCAGTCCACGCTGGCTCCAAATCATCTAATGTCCACGATTTGATCGCTTGTAGCACTTCATGTACTACTTCTCAAATGGTACAGCAACACTTGCATCTGACACAACAACACTTTGATAACACCATATTTTACATGTTTTTAAGGTTTAGTTTCATAGGTTTTTAATCTCACTTTGTATAGTTTTGAGATATTTTCATGCATTTGAGTCTCATTTGCATTGCATTGCATTTTAGATGTTCTAGGTTGTCTTTGCATTCTTTTTGGCTTGCTTGAGCCATTTTTAGGTGTTCTTGGAGTCATAGGAGTTGGAGGAGCGAAGATAGCTATCAAAAAGTTCATTTCGGAATACAAAGATGCAGGATCAGGTTGAGACGACATACGTTTGGCATTGGATGAAGGACTTTCCACCGATGGATTGAGCTCATATTTTACCACGAGATATAGCAATGGATTAGCTTTCATTTGGAAGTGGTTTGAGACAATTCCAACGGTGCGATCAGAAGTTATGCCAATTTCCGTGACGACGGTCCAGTCTGGCGCGCGAATGAGCTGCCTGAAGAAGTCCATCGGTCGACCTCTGCCCGATGCAAGTGACCGATGGAACTTCTGAAAAACAGAAATCCGCATCGATGCGATGTATCGGGAGCAGGAGACCGATGCGACCTGCGCGACCCCTTTTGCCCATAAATACAATTAGACCCATTTGTTGTTTTCTAAGCTTTCTTCTTCATTTTTTTTGTGTGTGCTCAACCCAGGAACTCTCTCTAGAGTTTCTTGGGTTGTTCTTCATGTATAATCCACACTTTCGAAGGATTCTTCACTTATATATATGCTTTGATTTCTTCTTTCTTCTTCTTAAAGATTCTTCTTCTTAAACTTGGGAAAGCTCAAGAACACCACTTGGTGTTCTTGATGGATCATCATTTTCATGCCATCTAAGAGAAGATTTCTTCATCCCTTTATACATATTATGTCTTGTTGATTCTTGTTCTTCATTTCTATGGTTTAATTTTGGTGTTCTTGTGAGTTAACTTTTTGTTGGATTTTGGATAATGTTTGATTTGGATGGTTGATGGTTGATTGTTGATGTTTAGGCTTAGATAATCATTTTTTCTCATGTTAGGAGGGATCTTAATGCTAGAATCGAATTGACAACTCATTTCTAGAACTCAAGACATTTCTCGCCCGGAAGGTGTTCGATGAAATGTCTAGAAAACTTCTAAGCATGCAATTCAATTCTTAGCCAATGGAAATTGATGATTAAGGTGAATTGTTGACTTGTATGGACTAATGCTTAATGATTATGGATCATTTAGTTGTGAACGGAAGTTCTTGATAACTAGATGATATGTAAATGGATTAGTATCATGGAAGTGAACTAATCTACTTATGTGATCCATGTCATAAGAATGAATGTGCATTGAATGTTTAGGCATCATTAGTCAATGGTTGATTGACGGTTAGATGATGGTGATTTAGGATGATCTTGGATGAGTCTTTCACTTAGGTTGGTTCGTAATGCTAGATTTGACATGATAAACCGAAACCTAGTACTACACCTTAGATTAGTTAGATTTTTGGTCTCATCCCATGCATTAGGGATAGATTCGAGTAAGCGGTGTTAGTACTAGATTAGGTATGTTCATTCGTTTCTAGATCTTAGGCATTTCACTCATGACTCGAGTTTAAATGAATTGTTTGATCCGAACCTTTTGTGAGCTTTACATATCCTAGCCAACGAAAGTTGATGTTTAGGGTGCTTAGTGAACTAATTGGAATTGTTCCTTAATGCTTGTTAATTATTTAATCACAAATGGAAATTTGTTCTTGATTAGATAATTAACAAGGTGATTAGTGCCATGGAAATGGATTAGTCATATTTGTGAATTCCATGTTCTAAGATAGTGATTAATGCTTCCAAAAGATTCATTGTTTGATTGTCACCCATCTAATTGATAGCTTAGTTCATGATCCAACATTTTAGTCTTGTGTTTTGTTTTCCTTCTTGCATTTGTTTCCTTTCTTATAAATACACGAAAAAAACCAAAAACAATGTTTGCTCTAGCTTAAGAAGTTTCTTGCATTCTTAGTGCTTCAATCTTAACCCCATATGGATTGACATCTCAAGTACTACAATGACATGAGTACACTTGGGATAATTGACACGAAAATATCCCGTATCAATTTGGCGCCGTTGCCGGGGAGGTTTAGCAATAGCCATAGGGATTAGGACTCTTTTTGAGACTAAGTTTTATTTTTCTTTGTTTACTAATCTTTCCACCTTGTTTGCTCTTATCTCTATAGGTGCATGAACTTTCAAAGGCGAGGTATGAATATGGATCAAGCACCACTTGTTAGAGATGCAAATGAGAATCGAGAAGAGGTTGCTCAAAGGGTTAGAGCACCGAGGTTGATTGGAGCGGGTGATGCTCCCAACGCCCATGGAAATCGCGCCGGTATACATCCACCACCGGTGGAGAGTAATAATTTTGAGATCAAGGCGAGTCTCATTTCCATGGTGCAAGGAAACAAGTTCCACGGTTTACCGGTGGAGGATCCCTTAGACCACTTGGATCAATTCGATCGAATTTGTGGAATGGTCAAGATCAACGGAATTTCCGAGGATGGGTTCAAGCTTCGATTATTTCCATTCTCTCTTGGAGACAAAGCCCACCAATGGGAGAAGAACCTACCTCAAAGATCCATCACTTCTTGGGATCAATGTAAGAAAGCCTTTCTAGCCAAGTTCTTCTCTTCTACAAGAACGTCAAGGTTGAGAAACGAGATCTCGAGCTTCACTCAAAAAGGGAATGAGAGCTTTTGTGAAGCGTGGGAACGATTCAAAGGCTACACAATGCAATGCCCACACCATGGCTTCTCCGAAGAATCGCTCTTAAGCACTCTATACCGAGGAGTTTTCCCCAAGTTTAGGATGCTCCTTGATACCGCAAGCAATGGCAACTTCTTGGGAAAAGAAGTTGATGATGGGTTGGAGCTTGTTGAGAATCTTGCCCAAAGCAATGAGAATTATGGTGAGGATTATGATATAGCTTTGAGAGGAAGTGGAGAATATGAGGACCGAACAAGAAGGGAGATGAAAGCCCTAAATGAGAAGTTAGACAAGGTCTTGGAAGCCACACAAAGGCGAGTGAACTATGTAAGGGATTGCAAAGGTTACCAAGAGGAAGTTCACTTTGTAGGAAACCAAGGCGGTTACAACAAAGACTTCAACTCCAACTTCCCGCAACAAGGGTTTGTTCCTCGAAACCAATTCCAAGGAAACCAAGGTTGTTACCCAAACAAACCATCTTTTGCACTTCAACTTCAACAAGAGCAAGGAAGCAACTCGACACAACAAGATGTCGAAATGAAGGGTATGCTTCAACAACTCTTGACGGGCCAAGCTCATGGAGCAAATGAGTTGAATAAGAAGATGGCCGAGATTCACACTAAGGTGGATTGCTCATACAACGATCTCAACGCAAAATTTGAAGATCTATCCTCTAGAATCAAACACCTGGATCAACAACGCACTCAAGGAGATTCTGATTCTAGTAGACCCATGGAGAAACTAAAGGGCAAAATCGATGCAAACCCAATGGAGTATTGCAATGTTATCCTCTCAAGTGACGAGATTGAAGAAGCTATACGAGAGATCAAGAGAGTTCTCCATGAATCCAAAGACGAAGTCGTAGTGGTTTCTAGCGACAAAGTAGTTGAGAAAAGAGATGTGGAGGCCAAGACAGTTGTGAGGAAAGAGACTTCTTGCATTGAACCTCCTCAACGTGAGCCTAAATCGATTCCCAAGCTTGGAAATCCGGGTAAATTTGTCATCTCTTGCTCCCTTGGTGATTTGAATGTTGATGACGCCATGTGTGATTCGGGATCAAGCGTGAATGTGATGTCACTTGAATTGGTGAAGAGTCTTGGAATCAAGAGCATGAAGCACCACCCATCACACATCACTTTTGGAGATTCTTCTTCTAAGAAACCACTTGGCATTGTTGAAGATTATCCTCTCAAGATCGGAAATTGTCTCATTCCAACCGACTTCATAGTTATGAAGATGAAGCAAACCAGCAAACTCCCCCTCCTCCTTGGAACTCCATTCCTCAATACCACCGGTGCAAGCATGAACTTCCAAAACAAGAAGGTCGTTCTCAAGAACGTGAATGAAAAAGTCTTCTATTCCATGAAGCCCTCCTCCACTAAGCTTTGTGGCACCATTGTTTGTAAGGATGATGAAGCGGAAGTTAAAAAGGTTGAGTATGTGGGAAGTTGTGAGAAGATGAATTTGGTTTCACCCCCAAAAGCTTGTAAAAAGAAGAAAGATTATCATGAAGAGAAAGCTTTGGGTTATGGTAATGTTGAAGAAGCCTTAGCGCTGGATGGTGTTTGCTTGGAATATCTTTTCCATACCGCTATGGAAAATGAGGTTGAGAGTATAAAGGTTCAAAAGAAGGGTAAGGACACTAAGGCCAAAAAGAAGAAACCCAATGATACCCACCCTCCCACCCTTGTCAAAGGCATGACGAGCAAGCCTAATGCGGTTAGATCATTTTCTCCCAAACTCACCACTATGACCTTGACACCGTGGAGATATGAAGATGGTGTGGTTGAGTACAAGATCAAGTGTAAGGGAAGGTCAAAACCTTTTGCCATGGTTAGAGCAATCATCACACCCGAGCTCAAAGAAAAAGGTCCAACGGGAATTCAAGAGATCATGAGCAAGGTTCTCACACTCAAGCTCGAAGACCCGCCATGGAGTTCCACTACTCCTTCTCTCCAAGCCTAAAACGGTTTGAAACGTCAAGCGTAGCGACGTAAAACAAGCGCTCTTGGGAGGCATTCCCATGACTATCTTTGTATATATTTTCGTTCTTTCTTGTTCATTTTGATGTTTTTGTTTGATGTTTATAGTTTTCTTGGGTCCAAGGTCGTGGTACTTAACGCATGAATGGGTAGAGCTACAGCACGTCACACTCCTCTCCAATCCAAAGGTATGATCCAAACTCCATTTCATTGTACATACTTTTGCATATTTTTACCTTCTCTTTGATTTGTGTTGCACCGAGACGTTGCAATTCAAGTTCGGGGGAAGAATTTGTGTCTTTTGATATTGTGTTTTGTGATCTTATTTTTCTTTTTGCATATTTGAGTCTCATTCATTCATATAAGTGCATATAAAAACCATTAAAAAACAAAATATTTAGTTGCATTTTGCATGTTTAAGATTGAGTCTAGATGCATATAGGTTTGCATTCACTTGCATTGGGAGAATTATCCATGTAGAATATAAACTTAAGAGCTTGAATTAATGCCCTCGTTAGGAGTTCTTTGATGCATTTGAGCGATCACGAAGTTAAGGATGATCCATGCTTTGATCTTGCGGTTTGAATGTTTTTGTCTTGGTTGAAGCATGCTTTGAATTGAATCTAACTCTATCTACATGAACTCTAATCTTGACTCATAATTATCATGTTTATGTATTGAAAAGTGAATTCATGGATACCTTATACATATTTGAGCTATCTTAGCCCTTTTCACCACTCTCTTGTTAGCTCAAATAGCCGTTTCCCATTTTTGGAACGGTTAACCACACCCTTAACTATACTTTTCCTTCAAGCCTTCATTTCTTGTGTGTGTCGTGAGGCCTAATTTTGAATGAACTTAGCAAAAAGTGTTGAGTTTGGAACGACAAGGAGTTGATAGATAGGTTGGTGATTTGGGTGTTGATGTAAAGAAAAGAAAGTGTGGAGAAAGGAAAAGATTGAGAAAAAGGATAGGGGAAAGTAAAAAGTTTGGATTGGTTGGCATGAAAATGTGGAATAGCTCTAGGGGTTGAAAGTATAAGTCTCTATGTGTGTAGAAGAAAGAAAGAGCCAAAAGAAAAAAAAATATATATATATGGCTAAGGCATCTAAATGATGATTGAGAGACTAGTTATGAAAGTGAAAAAGAGCTAAAAGAAAAAGATGAAGAGCCAATCCATTTGTTGAAAGAGAAGAAGAAAAGAAATGTGGTCTAAGAAGGCAAAATGCCTTGTGATATGGGTAGTTTATAATGGATCTTGATGAGTTTAGAAATAGGAGTGGAGTTCATATTGGGGCATTGGGTAGACGGATGTCATCCTTGTACGCATCAATTGTTCTTTACTCTTAGCATTTTGCCAAAGTTCATTCTTTCGTGAGAGATCCCATTGCATTGGAATACCCACATGATTGAGATTATTTTCATCTCAAAACCTTTTTCCTAAGCCAAATGAGTTCACTTGATTTTTATTAAGCATGATTCACCATTGTACTTAATGAATGTTAAAGAGTTAGAAGATATGATTACTTGTAGATGCTAAGGCTTAGACCAAATTCGTGTAGCAACGAGTATGGCTAAATCTTTTGAAGTAGAGGTTGTTTGTGCATCACATAACTACTACCAAGGGCATTGAATTGAATTCTTTTGTTAATATTCTCGGATATGATATCCCGCATTCCAACCTCTTCTTCGATTTGTTCTTGTTTGTTTGCTTGCGGACAAGCAAAAGGCAAGTTCGGGGGAGTTGATAGTTACATAATTTAGCCCATTTTAGCATACATTTTAGTTAGCATTTTGTGACTTATTGCATTCATTTCATTGTTTTTGGTATAGTTTGCATCCATTTTAGAGTTAGTGAGTCTTAGGTTAGTTCTTGCATATGTTTGTGTGCTATGGAGTCTTTTAGGTACCATTTGGAGCTTATGGAAGCATTTTGGAGCTTGGAGGAAGATCATGGGGCAAAATAAACCTGTTTGGAGCAAGAGCTATGCCCAAATATCAAGGAAAATGCAGAGGCCATCCGACGTGCTCTAAAGATCGGCTCAGACAAAGATCTTGAGCTCCGATTTAGCTTCGCGAATCTTCATCAAAGTCGTAGATAATCGAGATACCTTTATAATGGAGGTCGTTTCAAGTCATTCGGAGCAGCCTTTCAAAAGATACGACACATTTAGTAAGAACAGGTCCGTCTGGCATCGATTTGGACTAATGGCAGAAGTCCATCGGTGTGCCTCCGACCGATGCATATGACCGATATAGAAGCTGGAAAACAGGAGAAAAATCAGAGTCTCCCATCGGTGCGTTGTATCGGGCAGAGGCCGACCGATATGGTTTCCTCCGGAGCAAGAATGCAGAGTCCGTCCGAGGGGACTGAAAGATCGTGTCAGAAGAAGACTTTTAGTTTGGATTTAGCTTTGGAGATCTGCATAAAAGTTATAGGAAATTGAGCTAGCTTTCCAATGGAAGTGGTTTCAGGTCATTCCGACCAGTGGTTAAAGAGATACGATAACTTTATCAAGCGCATGTCCGTCTGACCTGCAAACGGAGCAAACCAGGAATCACATCGGCCAGATGTATCGGGAGCAGGGGACCGATGTGATTCCTGCGACCCACTTTGCTATTTAGGCCAAAAAACTTGTTATTTGTGATATATCTCATTTTTAACTTGTAAAAACACTCTTCTTAGAGAGAGTTTGGAGATTTTAAGAGATTCTTAGTGTTTTTATGAAAGTTCTTGTTTCTTTTCATCTATCTATCTATTTCTAATCATCTAACCATGAATCTAAACACCTCCTACATAGGATTTGTTGAGATTATCATGGTTTGTGAGTAGTTTCTTTAGAACTTTGGGTATGGTAGATTAAGATGTTTTCTTGCTAAATCATGATGCTTAGGACTTAGTTTATGAAGAATCCTTACTTGTTAGGTGTGATTAATGCTAGATTAGCCTTGACAAAGTTGATTTAGAACTTAAGGAATTTCATGCCCGGAAGGTGTTCGATGAAATTCCTCAACCAAACTTAGCAAGTGTTTTACATTCCTAGCCTATGGAAATGGATGTCTAGGGTGTTTAATGGTTATTTAGACTTGAGATTAATGTTTGTTGATCATTTAATTGCAAATGGAAGTTTGTTCTCAATTAAGTGATTAGTGAAGTGATTATTTTCATGGAAGTGGATTAGTCTAAATTAGTGATCTAAGGCCTAAGGATTAGCATTGTTTGAGTATCATGGTTTAGCTAGAGAATGTCCAAGTCGATTACCATTACCCGAAGTTCGTTTGCTTATTCTTGTTTAAATCGTTTTCGTTACGTTTTAGTGCAAAACTTGTTAGTCTTTTAATTACATTTGTTATATGCTGGGTTGTTTATTATCATGTCTTTAAATTGATTAGGATCATTAGAAAACCTTTATTCGATTAGCTTAGATTAAGAAGTGTCTCGCATTCTCTGTGTGTTGTTCTCGTGCCTCCTTGTGGATTTGATCCCTAAGTGCTACAATGACATACCATTAGATTGTGGTATTGTGCACAATGGGTTAATTGTGCGAACCGTAAAAAGTTCATTATCACACTTGCATCTTCATAATGTGTTATGTTAATGGTTCTTGTAAAGAGACATATAATTTTCTGTAATAGGATGGCAATACTCTCATGAAGGTGTCGATGGGAGTATAACGGGAGCAAGAAATTTATGAAGAAGTTTATCTCCTTTACACGCAAAATTAGAAGCACTAATATGGATCATGCATTGTAAAATCTCAAATCAGAAGACGGCGATAGCATTCCCAACAGATTGTTCCGAGTTGGTGAAGATGGTGTCGACACCTGATGAGTGGCCTGCTTTTGCATTACACTTGGAAAAATTTGTGAAGAGTAAGAAGGTGTTTATTTTTTTCTCCATCCCACGTACAAGCAACACAAAAGTGGACAAACTAGCACGAAAATATCGTGTCTACCCACATGATATAACCTATATAACTCGATACCACCGATTTGAATCTCCAAACCGTTCTAAGTATTTAGAGTGTTGACAACAACAAAATTACTTTAGTATTCATTTATTTCTAATTTGTTTTGAGTTTGAAACTCTGTTTAAAAGAATGAGGTGATTGTAGATGATATATGTTGCATATTTTTTATGTAGTAATTTATATTCCGAAAGTTGTGTATATGATTTTGTTGTATTCTCGGCTTAAAATCAATGAATTAAGTTTGCTCGTATACAAAAAAAAAAATATGAGGTGATTGATCTTAGTGGGCCTATTAGTAAGCCCATTTATATTTGGCAACCCAATGAACGATGAAGAACAGTTCAATAGCTTCACCCGGTCTAATGAACCCGAACCTTGTAAGATAGATGCTCAAAATACGTTATTGTAGGCCGGGCTTGATTTGTAGGTTTAAATTCACAATGACTAAAATCGGAAACCCATTGGTTCTGAATTGAGTTCCAATATTTTCTTGCCAAAAAATTTGCAAATTGTTCTTGATTGGATGATTGTTTGGTTAGCAACAAACTGTTATTGTTTGATATCTCTTAAAACATATCTCATTGATCTATAATTTGCTCAACGTGGTTCTAGTTGTTGATAAGATGCCAATGGCAATAAATCTTTTTGTCTTCTATCAACTTTCAAACCAGCTTAGCTTCTTCATAGGACTGAGCGAGTGTGTTGAATCATATTATGTTCATAATGGATATAGATTTTGATGATTTAGAACTTAGAAGAGACGGAAGGGTCAAATAGAATGACCTAAAGGAGAGACTAAAAAGTGGAACAAAAAAGACACGTAAGTGTCTCAAAGGTCCCTTCACAAAACTCCAACCGATTCACATGCTCGAACTTCGAACACATGAACACGACAACTTCTCTTCTGCCACTTTCTTTTTTTCCTTATCTTTTGCCGAAAAAATAATATACATTTTTTATTTTTGATGGAAAATTTAATAAATTGCCAATCGGGACTTCTCCTACGTTTTAAAGAAGTTGTACGCCTTGTTATACTTGTATCGTTTTTATCTTTTAAAAAAATGTTGTTTTGTATTTCAAATACATAATTTTGAGCAAAATTACAGTTTCAACTCTATTACTTTACTTTACTTTATTACTTACAAATAAAGATTTATTTAGTGAATTAATAAAAATTCTACTAAAATTTATAATAGTATATAAAAAATATTAGAATAACACTACTCTTTGTACGTGGAAACCCTTTATCCTAGTGGTCAAAAGATTTAAAGTTTTTTACATCAGGCCTAAGATTTAATTCACAGAAAATACAGATTTTGCAAATTAATTGATGCAAAGCTTATAAGAGGTTTCAGAGTACTACATGTATAACCGTTCATCGTTATCTCGTGTGTTGCGGAAAGATATGCATCGTAGAGTCGTTGTTCGTGAAGTTCTTCATCATAATCACAAGTATTGCATATAATGGAATTCAATCGATTAATCATCATTTATAATAGGATTAGATCAATTATCTCTGATGATGATGTAAGTGTGTTAAAAAAAAAACACTACTCTTTGTACAACGAATATAATATATATTATAATTTACTATATGCATAAAAAATTAGATATTTGGTGTCAAATTTTGTAACTATCTATTTCATATTCAAATTACTATCCGACTTATAAATACATGTTTTATTACCTTATATTATACTTATTAGTCTTTACATAATTACATAAAAATTATAACATAACATAATTTTTCTGTTTTGGAGTACATATGTTAATCACGATTCTCAATTGAGTGGTGCTTGGATATGAATTTGGTCCTATTTTTTACATGTTTATATATTAATTTTTCAGATTTTAGAACATGAATTATAAATAATTTGTGTTTAATTAATAATAGTATAAACTATAAAAAAAACTGAAAAAGGTTAACAAAAACAAAAAAAAAAGTTGAAAAAGAGCCCCATTTTTGGGGTCGTAGAAACCAATGGTCAAACACGACAACTTTGGTCCCCAAATCTTTCTAACCTTTTGACCAATTCATATGTTCATCTCCTTTACCTTACTTTTTATTTTTCCTAACTAAAAAATAAACATTCGAATTGCAATTGGCCATTCAAATTGCGATATGTCAAAAAGAAAATCAAACCTAACCCAAAAACCAAAATAATTTCAAATCAAATAACTATATCCAAAAACTTAAGGATCAAAATTTAATATAACTAAATTTATAACTTTCACAAAAGCTTTTTTTGATTACATGATTCATAGTTTCAGTTGTTTAAACTTTAAAACAAGAAGGATCTCTAATTTTTATATAACGACGAGTCTTAAAGATTTTTCTTCAAGACGATTCCAAAATGAGATCGGCTACGGCGGCGCCGGCGAGATCAGCGGCGGAGAGAGAATGATTATGATCTCCTTCGTAAGTAACGATTAACATTGACGAATCATCTGCTGCTCTCTCGACGTGTTTACGAGCTGGACAACCTCTTACGCTACTGCACTTGTAATATCCTCTGTTTTTTCAAAATCAAGAAACAGAGTCACACATCAAGATTCAGAATCATTTTCAAAAACGTTTTGATTTTTAGTACCTGGGATGTGGAGATCCTTTGATTGGTTTTTGTCCGTATTTTCTCCATGAGTAATCGTCTGGAGGAACATCGGACATTTTAGCACTAATCGCCGGAACCCTAATTACTCTCTTCTGTTTAATCTTCCTGTAACAGATAAACGATTAAAATCAAATCTAATACCAAATCTACTTAAAAGGTTTAATTTTTTTTTATTCCTGGGTCGTCGAATCTAAATACCAAATCTAGTTTAAAAAAAATCGGTCGAATCTAATAATCTAATACCTTTTCTTGGAGCAATGACACCGACCGGAGGAAGCAGAGACGCATTTTCCGGCGATAAGATTCTCTGAATGACATTTTCTCTTTGTTGATTTGGAGAAAGACGAAACCGTCGTAGAGAGGCTTTGAGTCCCAAACGGCGCCGTTTCGGAAGGACGATGAGTATGCTTCTTGTGATCTGATTCCGTCGTTACGGAGGAGAGAGAAGAGAAATCGATCGTTTTGATCGATGAAGTAAACGAACCTTTAAGGATCTGCGGCGGAGCTTGAAACGGCGTCGGTTTAATTTCTTGAATTGGAGAAATAACCGGAGCGCGTCTAAACCGAGCATGTCCGGTTCTAGTCCGATCTAAGAGAGATATAACTCTTTTAAACTTGGAAACCGCCGCGTCAGCCGTCGTATTACGAGCTGATTCCAGATCGGCGGCAGCGGCAACGGCAGCGGAAGCAGAAGAAGATGGTTGATCGGAGTTAAGACTTTCACGAGACATTAAACCGATGAAATTCTCGATACTTTTGAGTCCTGAAGCTGCAGCTTCTTGAACGGCGAAGCTATCGGCTCCGACGCCGGAGATGTAGTTTCGAGTCATGAGCTCCACCGCCATAAAACCTCTCTCTAAAAGATGGAGAGAGAGAGAGTTGTGGACTTTTTTGAGATTTGAGGGGACTAAGTAAGAAGAAGAAAAACGAAAAAAATTTGGTTTAGGTGATTGACTAATGTGTCACGGTAGACTTTTCAATGTTCATAAATAGAGTTTGCTAGTTGATTCTCTTTTACTGTTAAGAGTCCATTTCCTTTTTTTGTGAATTAAAAAAAGTCAAATTTTGTACAGAATTAGTGGTTTTAGTAAATAACATGCGATTATTTACAGCAGTATGATTTTGATCTTTATTATAAAAATCTTTCTACGATTATTTTCTAAACGTGTGGGAAAAACAAAATATTTTTAGTCTTCTAGAGGTGTGACCGTGTGGGAAAAACAAAATATTGATTTTTTTCCTAAACGTGTGGGAAAAACAAAATATTTCTCAATATATAAAATGGACATAAAATTATGAAAAACGCGTTTCAAAACATTTTTTTTATAAAATATTGATTTTTTTTTTAAATCTATTTTGATTATTCGAATTTCTAGTTAAAGTTTACTAGAATTTGATGCTTATAATATTATTTTTTCAATTATGCTGATGTATGTTGTTCAGTTTAGTTATGTATTTCGTATTAATGGCATTTCTTTTTTTATATATATAATTTGTGTTTATTCCGTGTAAATTTTTGAGTCATTATTTTTAAATCAATAAAATCCAATATATATATATAAATACTATGAATTCATTAATTTAATATATGAAAATTATACATTGAAAATACATATAATATCTTGGAAATACAAAAAAAATTAACAAAAAAATATCATGTTTTAGATCCATTTAAAAATTCGATGAATAAACTATTCAACAGTTACATTCATTTTGTGAAAATTAATGGGGTTGTAAAAATTTGAATTATCTCTTAATTTCTATAATATTATTTAAGAAGACATTTTTAAAAATGAACATTGATTTGTAAGTTATTACATGAAATACCATTACAAATAACAAAGAATAATTGAAATAGGAAATGATATAATAGTATTTTAAAATTATTGATTATAATATGGAAAGTATATATTTTACATTAAAGAAGTTATTTATTATTTCATTTCTTAATTATTTTTAATTCTATATATTTTAAAATAATAATCAATTCATATCTATTCAAAGAAAAAAATATATTCAAAATCTTGCTATATTTTTCACTGTACTTTTTTATTTATTTGAATATATATTAAAACAAAAGTTGAAAAATATTTTACTAATTTTATAAAAAGTTAGACACAAGAAAACTATATTTTTTAAGAGTTCGTAAACTAACCACAAAAACTAGAGTCATTTAACGATGCATATTAGAGTTATGTTTTTAAAATTATAAGTTTTGGTGGGTTAGCTCGAATAATATTTTAATTCACTGTAAAACGGGTTAAATAAACAAATTATTACAAATTAACAATTTTATCTATAATCAATAATCATTAATTAACTATATTGTAAAATTCAAATAAAAACAATTTTTAAATATTTATTAAAAATAATTATTTTGCACTATAATTAGCGAGGTATAAATTTTAGTTATATATTTAAAAAAAAAATTGTCCAAAGAGGGGCAGTTGAAGAGAGAGCATTGGGTCAAACTTTGGTCGTCAGCCGTAAGATCTGATTGAGAAGTGGGACCCAATTTTAACTTAATCGCAGATGTTTTGTCTTCGCCAGCTTTGGTCGAGTTGACTTTTTTGTCAGCATCCTTTTTGTTATTTTACTCATTTGTTTTCCTTCTTTACGTCCATTTCTTTGCTTCTTCACTTATGAATTATATATTAGGTTTAGGTTGGTTGTTGTAGAAAACACTTAAACCCACAAACACTAATGCTCTTTATTATATATTAGTTAACTTAAAAGTCTATACAATATTTTATAATGACATAAGAGTAATTTCTTATTAGTTTATTCGTTTTGATATACAATACCAGTAGTTACAAAAAAATTGAACCCAACCCAATGTTAAATGTTATGGTTACCACCAATTATAGTTTTTGTTTTGTTTTAATGTTATAAAAAAAGTTAAAAATACAAACTAATATATGCTATAGCTATTTACCTTTACAACTTATTTATAATGGAATCTAGTAAGATACAAAAAATATCATATCGAATGAGAAATATAACCAAAGTAAAATTCAAGGAGAGAACTAAAAGTATTATCCTTTGACGGAAAAGAAATGAAGTGATTCCGTATCGTACGGTTTACCAAAGACTTGATCACGTTCGGCGGAGTGAAGATGGAGGTTGATAACTCGATGTTTATAAAATGTTTCAGTAGCAATGAACATATTATCACCAGAGGTTGATAACTCGACTGGAAAAGTACCTTGGATAATCCAAGAGATCATAGGATCAAATGACAGCTGGGACGGATAAAATATTAAAGACTGGTCAGAATCTAGGGGATGTATGAACTTTAGCCCAGAACCTCGTAATTATAATAACAAATGAATATTATCGAAATATCCAGTTTGACTCATAATTCGTTACAATTCGTTTTGAATTTTCAAGAATTTGGAATACATGTAAATGGTTGTGGCTACGATATAACATGCAGTACATATATATATATATATATATATATATATATATGTATTTTGGGATAAAAAGAGGTTTTACACCGAAATCCGTACATCTTTTAGATTTGGGCCAACCTCTAATATTTTACTTAAGGTTGGGCGTTTTAACCGAATCCGACCCTGACCCGAAAAACCCGGTCCCGAATCCGATCCGAACTAGAGAAATACCCGAACGGGTTTTAGTGTTTAGGTACTTCGGGTTTCGGGTAATACCCGACCGAACTGAAACCCGAACTACAAATCCAAAATCAATTAACCCCTTTGTTATACCGAACAAATTCGAAATCGGAAATATGCTTAGTAAAATAGACATTTTTTTTAATACTCGTCCAAAAAACTTGTTTGTAACGGTTACGATTCTTCATTCTATTATATTCTATGTTATTTTTTGTATTTGTGGTTTAACAAATGGTTTGTATTTTTTATAGTTTCAGACTCTAAATCAGCAATAGTGCAAGAAAATTAGTGGTTAACAAATGGTTTGTACTCTCGACTACAAGGTTCGTTGCTTCTTTAGCAATATATAGTCAATAGTTTGTTAATTTTTTTGGTTATTTCTTATATGAGTTTTTGTTTTATATCACATGAAATTTGGAATGTTTTTGTTTTATTTTACTCTCTCTTTAATACTTTGACAATATGATTTGAAATTTATGGACTTTATTTCTATGTTTCTTGTTTGTTTGTTTGCAATTTGGGACTTGTAAACGTTTGTTGAATTATGAGAACTTTTTGAACTATTTCGGGTTTTGATCATAGAATAGGTAAAAATACTCGAACACATCCGATCTTACACGAATTATCCGAATCTACCCGAACTTACCCAAAACTATAGTTACTTCGGTCATAATCGAATCCGAACCGACATCGATTAGTACGGAACTGAACCTGACCTGATGGTTTAAATACCGAACTCGATTAGTACGGAACTGAACCCAACCTGATGGTTTAAATACCGAACTGAACCCGACCTGATGGTTTAAAATACCCGAACAAGGCCTCTGAGCCTAAATCTGAAAACCCGAACGAGTATATTTTATTTTTAGAATACTGTTATATATTTTTTCGAAAAAAGAATTGAGGAAAAAAACGAGTTGAGAAAGAAAAAGAAAACCAAAGTACACACAAAACGTGACTGAGGAGACACTCAAAGTCAAAGACGGAAAGCTGAGGAAACCCTTCAGACTGTTTATTCCTCCGAGAAACGTGTTTCTTTTATCTCACCGAAAGTTCCTTCTCTCTATTCCTTAACATTTTATCTCATCATTTTTGTCACATATTTAATTTTATAGCTTTTGATTTATGATGATTTAATGAAAAAACTACATCTAAAACTGTTGTTTCCACAAGGGTTTTCTTTAGTCAAGTAGTAAAAATATCTACATTTGCAGGTTTTTTCATCGGAGTTTGATTTCATATTCCTCTTTGTAAGGTCAAATGTTTAATGAATTAAGTGATAATGGATTAATGGTTTTCATTTGTGGTGGAGGTGGGCCTAGCACCCCCAATTAGTTAGGCCCATCTTAGGAAAGGCCGTTCTTCAGTACGGTCACCGGACTTAATGTCACCGACCTGCAAGACCGCTCTTCAGCTCGGTAGCCGACCTGAAAGCAACGTACCCCGGGCCCGCGCTGATGCCCCGCCAGAACAGGGAGTGTCAGAAGAATAGGCGAGTGGGAGTTGGTAAGGCAGTACCCTACCCGCGTAGGGATGTGCCTTCGACCCGACGTCCCACCAACTCTACAGAGCTGACAAGGGCAGGAAGGAGCAGGTGGAGCAGAGTTGGTAAAACAGTGCACTGCTCTGCAACACGCCACGCCGAGCTCATCATGACCTCTCTCCTCGAAAGCCGGGACACGCCTCCTAGGCCACCTTACCCGCGAAAGAGGCCGCAGGCGACACGTGGCCCGAGATCCCGGGGAGCAGGAAGCCGACCCCGACTATATATACCCCTCATATGTCATTAATGAGGGGGACTCTGATTTTGACTCTAGAACAGACCACAAGCTACCCGACCTCTCTCTTTGTAACAAGACAACACTTTAGAACGCCGAACTGGACGTCCTTCGGAACCAGTTCGTAATTCTAAAGCGTTTACTTCTCTCTCATCAATAAAACGAAACACGGCCCCGGCCTACTCATATTTCTCCCGACCTGTCTTAAATGTGGTTAAATTGCTCTATTAACGAAAATCTCACCTCCCATCTCCTAATCATTCTTTAAACACACTTAGTGATCCACGGGATCAACAATTGGCGCTAGAAGGAGGGGGGAGATTCTTCTACACGCAAGGAGCAGTTCAACCACCGACACGACCGAAGCAACGATGGCAATCCCGACCCCAAGAGTGTTGTCAGACCAGGACACTCCGGCCCAAACAACGGCCCAGGCCCCGACAACGGCCCCGCCAACGACTCGAACGACGGCGACCATTCCGTCATCAGCCCAAGCAGCTGCCGATCAGGCGATTCCTCGAGAGCAATTCTCCAGGGCCCCGCCCCCGGCGTCAGCACCCGCCCATTCCGACGGCTCCGCCGCCCACAACGCGCCACGAGCACCGGAAGACCAGCCCACGCCGTCCGTCATGATGCAGACCCTGCTCGCCCGGATCGATGAGCTAACGCGAGCCACCGACCAGCGGTTCGCCACGTTAGGGGCCTCCCGTGACCGGTCGGACAATGTCGGGTCCCCCGACGTCCATCCCAGAGAACCGGTCTCTCGGGAAGAAACCCCCCGCTTCCGGACAAGCCGACCGAGCGACTCGCCGTCTGGATCCGAAAGGCCGGACGGACGTTTCGTCCCGGCCATAGGAAGCCACCCGGGCGACGAAGCCCACCATCTCCGATCCAGCGCGGAGCGCTCAAGAGACGCGGAGTTCGAGGCTATGAAGGAGACCATCCGTGCGATGTCCTCCAAAATCCACCAAGCCACCAGCGCGGCCCCAGAAATCGATCGCGTCCTCAGAGAGACGCAGAACACGCCGTTCACCCGCCGGATCGCCTCCGTCCCACTCCAGCACCTCGGAAAGCTCA
The DNA here is from genome assembly GCA_030161315.1 of Eutrema japonicum. Taxonomy (NCBI): domain Eukaryota; kingdom Viridiplantae; phylum Streptophyta; class Magnoliopsida; order Brassicales; family Brassicaceae; genus Eutrema; species Eutrema japonicum. The sequence continues at coordinate 3,242,082 of BSQW01000010.1, read as the reverse complement.
AGCTACAGCCCTACGCGGGCACCACCGACCCGGCCCAGTATCTCACGGCGTTCACCATCGCCATGGGTCGCGCCCACTTCTCACCAGACGAGCGCGAAGCCGCTCACTGCCAGCTTTTCGTGGAAAACCTCACCGGCCCGGCCCTCACGTGGTTCTCTCGGCTAAAGACGCACTCCATCGACAGCTTCAGGGACCTGTCGACCACCTTCCTCGAGCATTACTCCATCTACATCCGCCAGTCCGCATCCAGCGCGGACCTCTGGGCAATGAATCAGGGAGCAAAGGAGTTGCTCAGGTCCTTCATCGAGCGCTTCAAGGCCACGGCCTCCCAGAGCAACGTGACTGACGAGTCAGCGCTCCCCGCTCTGAGAAAAGGACTGCGGGCCGATTCGGCCTTCAAGGACGATATGAAGCTCAACAGGCCGCGCTCGCTGGAAGACGCCTTGCACCGCGCTGGACTCTTCGTTGAGCTCGAGGAAGAGAAGGCGGCTGAATCAAGAAACAGTGCCTCTCACAAGGCCCCGGCCCCAAAGGAGCGGCCCCAGGAAAGGTATCAGGAGCCCCGTCAACATTACGACGACGAGTACCATCGCAGCAAGGGAAAGCAGGCCGCTGCGTTCCTTGTCAACGGACCGCCCTCCGGCCTCCGCCTACACGATCCCGTACTTCCCCCCACCCCCGCCCCAGGGTTGCCTTGGAACAAATACGTACGGGATCCCCGCCAGCAGGATCGGCGTCCCGACGAGCCGAGCGATAGGGAGTTCCGACCAGATGAGCCATACGACAGGACGGCCTTCTGCGACTTCCATCGGCGAAAGGGGCATCCGACCTCTCACTGCCGCGCCCTTCAAGAGGTCCTGCTGAAACAATTTCAGCGGGGAGAAATCAGCGTCCCAGAGCGGCTGCGACCGCATGCTCGGGACGGCGATCACGATCAACCCCGCGACAACCAAGGTCGCGCGGATAACCGGACTAGGCCCTACCACCGCGCCCAGAACGACGACCGGCGGTGACGATCTCCCTCGCGAGACCGGGAAACAGGTAGATCGCCTCCCCCGGCCCGCACTCTGATAGGGATGATCATGGGAGGTCTCCTCTCGTGCAACGACTCAGTGCGGTCCATCAAGCGTCACGAGAGGAGGACCGACGCATCCCTGAAGTGGCACTCCCGGCCGGAGATCGACGCCCAGGACACGAGCAAGAGGGGGATATGTTTCACTGAGGCCGATGCGGCCGGGGTCCACCAGCCCCACAACGACCCCCTCGTCGTACAAGTCCGCGTAGCCGACTGCGACGTTAACCGAGTCCTCGTCGATACGGGCAGCTCGGTCGACCTCATCTTCAAGGATACCCTCGCCAGGATGAACCTGAACAGGGTCGAGATCAAGCCGCACTCCATCCCGCTAACCGGCTTCGCCGGGGACACCGTCAACGGAATCGGCACCATCGAATTACCGGTCTACGTAGGTCGGGTCACGAAAATCGTCAAGTTCGTGGTCTTCGACACCACCCCGATCTACAACATCATCCTCGGAACCCCCTGGCTGCACTCGATGAAGGCGGTCACGTCGACGTACCATCAGTGCCTCAAGTTCCCCAACCAGGCCGGCACATACACTCTTAGGAGTAACCAGAGGGTCTCCCGCGCCTGCTTCGCCATCGAGCACAAGCTGCGCCGCGCCGCGCCGGCCTGCTTGGCCATCAATGCGCTTCAGCCCGGCGAGCTCGGCGCCCAGGATCTTCCCGGGCGGGACCTTGTCACCCAGGTCAACATCGACCCACGCGACCCCGCCCGCTGCGTCGGCATCGGCACCGACCTCGACGAAAGCATCAAGCAAGAGCTGGTCGAGTTCCTAGGGCAGAACGTCTCCACCTTCGCCTGGTCAACTGGCGACCTGCCCGGCATTGACCCGAACACGTGCAGCCACGAGCTCAACGTGGATCCAACCTGCAGGCCGGTCAAGCAGAAGCGGCGGAAGCTTGGCCCGGAGCGCGCCCAAGCGGTCAATGATGAGGTAGAGAGGCTCACCGCGGCCGGCTCGATCACCGAGGTGAAATACCCGGACTGGTTAGCCAACCCAGTGGTAGTCAAGAAGAAGAGCGGAAAATGGAGGGTCTGCGTGGATTTCACCGACCTCAATAAGGCATGCCCTAAGGACAGCTTCCCCCTCCCCCGAATCGACCAGGTCGTCGAAGCCACCGCGGGAAACGAGCTACTCTCCTTCATGGATGCCTTCTCGGGGTATAACCAAATCCCCATGCACCCTGATGATCAGGAGAAGACCGCGTTCATCACGGACCGAGGCATTTACTGCTACAAAGTAATGCCCTTCGGACTAAAAAACGCCGGGGCCACCTACCAACGGCTCGTCAACCGGATGTTCGCCGACCAAATCGGCCGCACTATGGAGGTATACATAGATGACATGCTGGTAAAGTCTCTGGTGGCAACCGACCACGTCACACACCTCCGGTCCTGCTTCCGCACGCTGAACGAATACAACATGAAGCTGAACCCGGCCAAGTGTTCCTTCGGCGTCACATCGGGCGAATTCCTCGGGTACATCATCACCCAGCGCGGGATCGAGGCCGACCCCAAGCAGATCCGAGCTATCATTGAGCTCAAATCCCCGGAGAGCACGCGTCAAGTACAACGACTCACCGGGAGAATCGCCGCACTAAATCGATTCATCTCCCGCTCTACCGACAAGTGTCTCCCGTTCTACCAACTACTCCGGGCTAACAAGCGGTTTGAGTGGGACGACAAATGCGAGGACGCCCTCCGACAGCTGAAGGAGTACATATCCACTCCCCCCGTCCTGTCCAAGCCAGAAGAAGGCGAATTCCTCTACCTCTACGTCGCCATCTCCACGTCAGCGGTCAGCGACGTACTAGTGCGGGAAGACCGGGGTGACCAAAAACCCATCTCCTACATCAGCAAGTCGCTCGACGACGCGGAGAGCAGGTACCCGACTCTGGAGAAGCTCGCCCTGGCAGTGGTCGTCGCAGCTAGGAAGCTCCGGCCTTATTTTCAATCCCACGCGATTGCCGTCCTAAGCACCTACCCCCTCAGAAACATCCTCCACAGCCCGAGCCGATCAGGCCGGATAATGAAGTGGGCCGTTGAGCTGAGCGAATATGAAATCGAGTACCGAGGTCGGACCGCGATCAAATCTCAGGCCCTGGCCGATTTCCTAGTCGAGTTGACACCCGAGCTGACAGTCAGCGAGGTGCCCGAAGTCTGGACTCTGCATGTCGACGGATCGGCCTCCAAACACGGGTCCGGCGTCGGCATACGCCTCGAATCCCCGACCAAGGAGATCCTCGAGCAGTCTTTCCGCCTGGCCTTCCCGGCATCAAACAACGAGGCCGAGTACGAAGCTCTGATCGCCGGTCTGCGCCTAGCAAAGGAGGTCGGTGCGAAGAAAATCCGGGCTTACTGCGACTCCCAGCTCGTCGCCAATCAGTTCAGCGGGGAGTACGAGACCAAGAACGATCGCATGGATGCCTACCTCACGGTGACCCAAGGCTTGGCCGCAGACTTTGCCGAGTTCACCCTGACAAAGATCCCCCGAGGCGATAACACTTCCGCAGATGCCCTCGCCGCGCTAGCATCCACCTCGGCCCCGGCCCAACGACGAGTGATCCCGGTCGATAGCATCGATTTCCCCAGCATCGAGCTGCCAAAGGGGGCCTACTTGATCAACCCCCAGGCCGCGGACGAAGAAGCACCACCTCCCGAAGTTCTACCACTACCCCCGGTCGAGCCCGAACTGCCAGACTGGCGAGTCGACCTACTGCTATACATCGCAGACGGCATTCGCCCCCCAGACCGATGGGCCGCCCGACGGCTAAGGAAGAAGTGCGCCCAATATACGATGCTGGACGGCAATCTGTTCCGATGGAGCGCCTCGGGAACCCTGCTCGCCTGCCTCCACGGGCAGGAAACCATCGACGTGATGAAGGAAATGCACGAGGGCGCCGACGGCAACCATTCCGGTGGCCGGGCTCTCGCCCTGAGAATACGAAACCAAGGCCACTACTGGCCGACAATGCTCCAAGACTGCGACAAATTCGCAGCCCGGTGCGAGAAGTGCCAGCGCCACGGTCCCCTCATTCATAGTCCAACCGAGCTCCTCACCACTGCGGTGGCACCCTACCCCTTCATGCGATGGGCCATGGACATAGTCGGGCCCCTTCCCCGATCTCGCCAAAAGCGCTTCCTCTTAGTCATGACCGATTACTTCACCAAATGGGTCGAGGCCGAATCATACGCCAAGATCAAGGCAGAGGACGTCCGAAAGTTCGTCTGGAAGTTCATCATCTGCCGACACGGGCTCCCGTACGAGATCGTCACCGACAACGGTGCCCAGTTCACATCGGCCCTCTTCGAAGATTTCTGCGCGAAGTGGAAAATCAGACTAAGTAAGTCCACTCCGAGGTACCCCCAGGGGAACGGACAAGCCGAGGCCACCAACAAGACCATCCTCGACGGCCTCAAAAAGCGACTAGACGACAAGAAAGGGTCCTGGGCCGACGAGCTCGATGGAGTCCTCTGGTCCCACCGCACAACACCAAAAACATCGACTGGCCGAACACCGTTCAACCTCTCCCACGGCATGGAAGCAATGGCCCCATCCGAAGTCGGGCTCCCCACTCCTCGCCGCGCTATGCTCACCCAGCAACCCGCACTGAACAACGCCGTCCTACTCAGCGAGCTGGATTTCCTTGAAGAGCAACGGGACCATTCCCTACTCCGAATCCAGAACTACCAGCAGCTCGCCTCCAAATATTACAACAAGAAGGTTCGAGGCCGGTTCTTCGCCGAGGGCGACCTGGTCCTCCGCAAGGTCTTCGAAAACACCGCCGAGCTAAACGCAGGCAAGCTGGGTGCCAATTGGGAGGGCCCCTACCTTATCTCCAAGGTCGTAAAACCAGGCGTCTACGAGCTAGTCACGATGAACGGCGACGCCATCCCGCGCTCATGGAACTCGATCAACCTCAAACGGTTCTACTATTAAGCCCCCGGGCTCCAATCCGCTCTCCGCTTTTGTAAACAAACGAACTACGATTGGCTTGATCCCTTCTACTAAAGGGTACGTAGGCAACCCCTAACCAGGGCTCAGCTATTAATCTAATAAAACCTTTTAGGCAAAGGAAAACGGTCCCCGACCTGCGCACAAGAGCCGAGCTCCAAACGCTCAAACGCTCCCGAGCTTCAAACGCTCGCACTATTTAAAAAAAAAAAAAAAAAAAAAAAAAAAAAATCCGAGCTCCAAACGTTCGCACTACAAAAAAAAAAAAAAACCGAGCTCCAAACGCTCGCACTACACAAAAAAAAAAAGAAGCCGAGCTCCAAACGCTCGCACTACAAAAAAAAAAAAAAAAAAAAAAAAAAAAAAAAAAAAAAAAACCGAGCTCCAAACGCTCGCACTCAAAAAAAAAAAAAAAGCCGAGCTCCAAACGCTCGCACTACAAAAAAAAAAGGGGACCGAGCTCCGGTGCTCGCTCTCCCCGGCACACAAGTTATAAGTGCCAAAGCCGGGCCCCAGGGCTCGCACCTCTACTAGACACACAAGCATTAAGTGTCTCTAAGCCGGGCTCGCTACCCGCACCAAAAAAACAAGGTACACAAGCAATAAGTGCCTTAAGCCGAGATTACCTCGCACCCAATACAAGAGCACGGTCCACGACCTGCTTACTTGACAGAGTACGGTTTACGACCTACTCTACCGATCAAAAAAGCCTCGAAATGGCATTTACACAAAAAGGGGGCCAACGGCCTCTTTCATTATACAAAAGGGCCAACGGCCTCGTTTATTACAAAAAGGGCCCACGGCCTAATGATTACAAAAGCCTCGAAACGGCACTTACAAAAAAGAGAGGGGCCAACGGCCTGCTCTTTGCATAAACGGCCTACGACCCAGTCTACAAAAAGAACCAAAAGGAAAAAAGTTTTTACAAGGCCGCATCGGCCGGTCGGTCTTCCCTCCCGTCAGCACGGGTACCATCTAAATCAGCCGGGGCCACCATCCTCGCGTTGGTCCCGTACTCACCAAGGAAGGGCTGCCCAGACCCCTCTTCCTCAACCACGACTCCACCGGATGGCACGTCGGTTCCGGTCTCACCGGACGGCGCGTCCGTATCGGCCTCAGCGGCAGACAGGACCGAGGGATCTGCTTGCACAATCCCAGCAGCTTCGGGGACTCCCTCGTCAGCAGACGGGATCGAGGGATCTGCTTGGACGGTCTCAGCGACCGCAAGAACGTCCTCAGCAGCCAGCGGAGCCTCCAAGGTCAGATCCACCACGGGGGTGCTAGAGGGAGCGACAGGTATAATGTGCTCAAGCAGAACGCCGTGAGCACGGTCCAGAGGGATTTCCAGATCCTCCGGGGTCAAATCCGGAAAGTCCATCCCGTCCAGTACGGCACCGAATGCCGCCTCGTCCTCGTCCAGCTTCTGATACCGGTAGAACGGTACCGACACCCCGTCCTCTGCTTCCATCCTCTTGAGGCAGGCCTTTACGCCGGTCACCTGGCTGTACAGAAGGTGAGGCTCTAAGGCCCGGCGGCGCCCGTCCAGGTGGGCGCGGATCTTCTCCATCTTCGCGGACCACTTCCGGTTCCGCGCTTCCCACCGGGCTGACACCCGATCGCTCTCCGCAGCCACGGCCACCTTGGCCCGGCCTATGGCGGATTCCAGCCCCTTCACCCTGGAGCGGAGTGTCTCCCGCTCCCCCTTCAGGAGCCCGTTCTCCTCCTCGAGCCCCGACGCCCGATCCCACCCAGCTGCAGCACGGTCCCTCTCGGCCTCTAGTGCAGTCTGCAGACTGGCCACCTCGACCGCCCGGGCTCTTAACCGCACCGCCTCCTCTTCCAGCGCCGCAGATCGGGCCTTCTCATCTCTCAGCTCCTTCTCGAGCCCGTGGAGACGGGTAGACTGGATCTGCGAGCTGGATTCCCGGCACTCCCGGAGGAAGTTAATCGAGGCGGCCTGCTCGGCGAGCCTCTTCTCGTAGGCCTCCGCCAGAAAGGCACTAAGGGCCATCGTCTGCATTAAACAAATTGTTAACAAAGACGCGCAACAAGTCTAGCTAAAAGCAGTTAGACCAGAGCAGAAGCTTACCCGAGCTGCGGATCGCGCCACCTGACGGAAGGTGTCGGACTCCGCCATCTCCAGCGGGACGAAGTTTGGGCGTTTTAACCGAATCCGACCCTGACCCGAAAAACCCGGTCCCGAATCCGATCCGAACTAGAGAAATACCCGAACGGGTTTTAGTGTTTAGGTACTTCGGGTTTCGGGTAATACCCGACCGAACTGAAACCCGAACTACAAATCCAAAATCAATTAACCCCTTTGTTATACCGAACAAATTCGAAATCGGAAATATGCTTAGTAAAATAGACATTTTTTTTAATACTCGTCCAAAAAACTTGTTTGTAACGGTTACGATTCTTCATTCTATTATATTCTATGTTATTTTTTGTATTTGTGGTTTAACAAATGGTTTGTATTTTTTATAGTTTCAGACTCTAAATCAGCAATAGTGCAAGAAAATTAGTGGTTAACAAATGGTTTGTACTCTCGACTACAAGGTTCGTTGCTTCTTTAGCAATATATAGTCAATAGTTTGTTAATTTTTTTGGTTATTTCTTATATGAGTTTTTGTTTTATATCACATGAAATTTGGAATGTTTTTGTTTTATTTTACTCTCTCTTTAATACTTTGACAATATGATTTGAAATTTATGGACTTTATTTCTATGTTTCTTGTTTGTTTGTTTGCAATTTGGGACTTGTAAACGTTTGTTGAATTATGAGAACTTTTTGAACTATTTCGGGTTTTGATCATAGAATAGGTAAAAATACTCGAACACATCCGATCTTACACGAATTATCCGAATCTACCCGAACTTACCCAAAACTATAGTTACTTCGGTCATAATCGAATCCGAACCGACATCGATTAGTACGGAACTGAACCTGACCTGATGGTTTAAATACCGAACTCGATTAGTACGGAACTGAACCCAACCTGATGGTTTAAATACCGAACTGAACCCGACCTGATGGTTTAAAATACCCGAACAAGGCCTCTGAGCCTAAATCTGAAAACCCGAACGAGTATATTTTATTTTTAGAATACTGTTATATATTTTTTCGAAAAAAGAATTGAGGAAAAAAACGAGTTGAGAAAGAAAAAGAAAACCAAAGTACACACAAAACGTGACTGAGGAGACACTCAAAGTCAAAGACGGAAAGCTGAGGAAACCCTTCAGACTGTTTATTCCTCCGAGAAACGTGTTTCTTTTATCTCACCGAAAGTTCCTTCTCTCTATTCCTTAACATTTTATCTCATCATTTTTGTCACATATTTAATTTTATAGCTTTTGATTTATGATGATTTAATGAAAAAACTACATCTAAAACTGTTGTTTCCACAAGGGTTTTCTTTAGTCAAGTAGTAAAAATATCTACATTTGCAGGTTTTTTCATCGGAGTTTGATTTCATATTCCTCTTTGTAAGGTCAAATGTTTAATGAATTAAGTGATAATGGATTAATGGTTTTCATTTGTGGTGGAGGTGGGCCTAGCACCCCCAATTAGTTAGGCCCATCTTAGGAAAGGCCGTTCTTCAGTACGGTCACCGGACTTAATGTCACCGACCTGCAAGACCGCTCTTCAGCTCGGTAGCCGACCTGAAAGCAACGTACCCCGGGCCCGCGCTGATGCCCCGCCAGAACAGGGAGTGTCAGAAGAATAGGCGAGTGGGAGTTGGTAAGGCAGTACCCTACCCGCGTAGGGATGTGCCTTCGACCCGACGTCCCACCAACTCTACAGAGCTGACAAGGGCAGGAAGGAGCAGGTGGAGCAGAGTTGGTAAAACAGTGCACTGCTCTGCAACACGCCACGCCGAGCTCATCATGACCTCTCTCCTCGAAAGCCGGGACACGCCTCCTAGGCCACCTTACCCGCGAAAGAGGCCGCAGGCGACACGTGGCCCGAGATCCCGGGGAGCAGGAAGCCGACCCCGACTATATATACCCCTCATATGTCATTAATGAGGGGGACTCTGATTTTGACTCTAGAACAGACCACAAGCTACCCGACCTCTCTCTTTGTAACAAGACAACACTTTAGAACGCCGAACTGGACGTCCTTCGGAACCAGTTCGTAATTCTAAAGCGTTTACTTCTCTCTCATCAATAAAACGAAACACGGCCCCGGCCTACTCATATTTCTCCCGACCTGTCTTAAATGTGGTTAAATTGCTCTATTAACGAAAATCTCACCTCCCATCTCCTAATCATTCTTTAAACACACTTAGTGATCCACGGGATCAACAATTTGTTGAGAAGTAGTCGTATAAGTTTAGGCTTGAGATCGATTTTCTTTAAGCATAAAATTATTTAATCACTCTAATTTAACCGATCCATTAAAAAAAACTATGTGAATAGACTACTTGACATCTACACTTACTCTGAAAAATTAGTTAACTTGACATCTACACTTACTCTGAAAAATTAGTTAAATAGTAAAAGTTCGGATCACCCATTGGTTATTAAAAAAGAAAAATGTTTAATGAACCGAGTTTGTAGACCCAAAACATTAGAAAGGAAAAAAAGTTGTTTCCATCACCAAACTCGTGTTTTAATGTGAGTTCATTATTATGAACGCATTATTATGTTCACTCTTCAAATTTTGTGTCATTTGTGCTACATCTCTTGTTCCGTCTATAATGTACTAACAGTCTAACACATGTTCCACGTTATCTGTGTTAGTAAGAGCGCGCCATTGTTTTTACAAAAAAAAAAACCAATATAGTGGTAAAATAGCCCACATAAGAATCTATTTGAACCAAAAATAGTTAGTAAAGCCCACATAAGCCAAAGCTATGGAAGATGAAAAGATAAATAATACTCGTTTCAGTCTGTTATATGCTCCGATCCGATTTGTAAAATCCGAAAAGTCGTAAACTTATGGAGCAAAGCAAAATGTTAATCGAACCTTGGTTACAATTTTGTTTTTTTTGGATTACCAGGAGGTTCTGGATCGAAACCCGTAATCTCCCAAGCCCGGAACCACATCATGTAGTATTAGTTCCGTCCCAAGGGTCATTCGATCATGTGACCTCTAGGCTTTGGTACTTTTCCAGTCGAGCTAATGACACTTGGTTACGATTTCATGATGATTACGGAAGGATCAAGTATAAAACATTATTCTCATTGACAAAATGATGTAATAATAAGATACATTGCCATAAATAGTCAGGATGATAAAAGAGCAAAATCTGTCTGAGACAGGCTACGAGAGTCTATCTGATTGATTGTTTCTTCTATTTTATCCTTAACAAAGCTTCTACTTTCTCAGAGGATTTTTAAATTGCTGACCTGAACCGGCTACTTCCTCGGATTTGATCATTCGCTGCTCTCTGTTGGAGCCGGTTTCTTTCCATATTGCTGCTAGAAGAAGAAACCCGAGGATGAGGTTAGAAAACTATTACTTAACTTGCCAATCTCGATCGGTTTATATGCAAAGGATAAAAAAAAACACATACCTGTTTCCCGAAAGAGAAAGGGACATATCTGTATTTGATCATATGTTGGATCTGTTTCCTCATTGTGAGGAGAAAAAGCATCACCCAGTAGAAAAGAAGTATTGGCCAGAAAACAGGTACATCAAAGACTTCGAAGAACGTCATCATAAAACCGATGACAAATGCCCTAATGATCGATAACCTAGTGGAAAAACACACATGAAACTCAACTTCAAACAACAAATCAAAATAGGAAAATGCATCAATCAAGCAAGTGACAAAATCCAAATGACATCTTTATTCAACCTTCAATAAACAACATTGTCTAAGATCAATACTTCATGGCAATCTAGAATGATAAACCCGGAAAAGCATTCATCGAAGTAAATCTTGTCGATTTCTCTTTCGATCTTCTCTAATATTTGGTTCTAAATATAGTTTTGCTTACTTACTGCCAAAGTAGTTTCTCTACAGAGTAGTATATATATCTTAATAACATCCATAATCAAGCATCTCAACAAGCAACTCATCATCCTCTACAGTAATTTTACAGATTCAATCACAATTCATCTGCAAAACCAATAAGGCTATGCCCAATTTTTCTACTAAAACCCTAAATAGATTCTTCATCCAGATACGGCACGATCAGATCTAACAATTCAATCAATTGCGAACAAAATAGGGGGAAACGAGACGAACCAGAACTTGAATTCAGGGAGACGGCGAACAAACGGTCGATACTCATCGGATCTACGAGTAGGAAGAGTCCCGCCGGCGAGAGAAGCCTCGGGATCTTCTTGAGGAGAGAGGAAAGCGATGATGAGGTTCAAAAGGTAGATTCCGATGGCGTAGGTGATGATGTAGAAGCCTTCCAGCAAGTAGACGCGCACGAAGTAGATGAATACGATACAGAGGCAAGCGATCCATCGATAGAGAACGTGAGGAACCGTCTTGTCGAGAAGATGCTGTTGCCGCTGCTCCACGGCGTGGATCAACCGTGAAACGGCGTCTGCGGGGGACGAAGAGCCGCTCGATTGGACATCATCGGTTGCTGCTGCTGCTGAAACGCCACCCGTGGTTTCGGGTTCCATGGAAGCACCAGCTTCGTACTCTCTCTCTCGCACTGTTTCTGGTTTCGTCTCTCTGCCTCGGAAACTGCTACGGAGGAGACGGAGATTCGTAGATTCAGATCATATCCGGTATAAGACAAATCTATCTATTCTTCGAACCGGTTTAAATTATATGGATCAATTTACCGGTTTGGGATCGGGTTTGTTTTACTAGTAAGTAGTTCAGAATTCAAAAATTGAATTCAGTAGAATTTGTTCATATCCAAACGTTAGTAAAACAAATTTGTTACCAATAACGCAAATTTATGACAAATATTCTGAAAGTTCGAGTGGAGTTGTGATTTTGGTCACAGTACTCGAACTTTCAAAATATTTGTCATAAATTTACGTTATCAGTAACAAATTTGTTTTACTAAAGTTTGGATATGACATCATCGGTTGCTGCTGCTGGTGAAACGCCACATGTGACAAATACCGATAACGCAAGTTGATCACAGTAATCACAGCGGAATGAATCGAACAGATCAAATGTGATTACTGTGATCAACGTTGAGTTGGCCTAGTGGTTCAGACCGGTTCTGGGTTCAATTCCCGTTGGAAGGGGTCTCATCCGAAGGAATGACTTTAACATAGTTTGGGCCCCGCTCCGGGATGTATGGGCCTACGGGTCCGGAACCTCGGCGATTCAAAAAAAAAAAAAAAAGTGATTACTGTGTGACTAACTTTGGGTTTGGTTTAAATCTAAGGGTTTCAAATGTGATTAGTGTGTAACTAACTTTGGGTTTAGTTTAAATCTAAGGGTTTATCTTTCTAAGTAATAGTTCAAAATTTGAGGTTGATGTCTTTCAAATGTTTTTGAGGTTGTAATCGTCTATGACCATGTCTTGTTAATTTCTTTGATTTTATCTCCTACTTAAGTTCATTTGTAAGTTCAGATGTAACTTCCAAACGGTTTCCCTTTTGGGGTTTAAACCAAGAATAAATAAAATGTATTATTCAGAAAAGAAAAAAAATATATTGCAAATTCATAACGAATAATATTTTTGTTTTGCCAACACATACTCTAAGTTAAAAATTAAAAGTAAACCACACTTTCGTAATATCCTAAAAATCATATAAAAAAAAAATCAAGTGAACAAATAACAAGAACGAGTTGCTTAATGTGTATATACTTCGGCCTCAAAAGTTAGTGTAAGATCGAACATTAATAATGTCCGTAGCGGTACGATGGAGACTTGGCCGAAGAGCTTATAGGGAATCTTTCAAAGACTACTAAAGCCTCCTTCATGGTCGGTCTCTTTTGTGGAACTTGAGATGCACAACTATATCCCAACTTGAAAAGACCAAGTAAAAAGTCCTCTTTTCCCTCCAATTCGGAGCGGATCGCCACATCAGCCATTATCAGTGCTCGGTTTCCGTCTTCTACCGTTAGTCCATTTCCGATCCCGACTTCATCTATGGACACGATTTTCCCCGTGAGAAGCTCGAGGAGGATCACTCCGAACCCGAACACATCCCATTTCGGGTTTGGTTTGAGATTGCGGAGCGACTCGGGTGCGCAATAAGGAGATATAGGCCCAACCGAGCTTGGACTCGGGCTCGGTGTAGGCCCGATTGATCCGAATTCACGCGAGGACGCTGTTGCTGATCGCTTGCTACTGAAAATCCGAGATGACCCACTAGCTCGGTTATAGCTAGTATCGCCAGCAAGAAGCCTTTCGAGCCCGAAATCGCCAATCTTGGGCTCCATGTCTTGGCCCAAAAGTATGTTACTAGGTTTCAAGTTACCGTGCACGTGTTTCTTCTCGTGGAGGTAAGCAAGCCCACGAGCCAAACTTTTTGCTATCTTGAGCCGAGTCTCCCACGGTAAATGGCACGGCGACGACCCTCCTTTCCCTGTCCAATGGCAAACAATTTCAGCAAATGTGTGCAAGAAAAGTCTGACCCTCCGTTGACTTTGTCATAACAGATCTAAAGTCTAACTACCACCAATCTATGTATCTACGTATTATAGCAAAACCTTGATAATTTCTGCGTAAGTGCGCCTTTAATCATAAAACGAGAGAAAGTGATTGAAAGATGACGTTGACTCACTGTAACGGGCGTTGACGAGGCTGCCATTAGGGACAAAATCGTAAATGACCAATTTTTCGTCGGTGCCCCAATAGAATCCACGGAGACGGACCAAATTCGGGTGAACCAACTTGCCAATAGCTCGAATATGTGCCTCAAAATCCTTAAACCGGCGTTGTTGACTCAAACCGTTCTCACCTAACCGACGAACCGCGAGAACCGTACCGTCCTCGAGAACCGTCTTGTACATTATACTCGAACCGGTGACTCCTAAAATGTAAGCAGTAGCCTTAAGCAGAGTTTCTACTTCAAGCTCCTTCTCTCCTCCATCAATTGTTACCAAAGTCCCTTTCTTGTTCTCTCCTGGCCCTTGATTTTCTTCTTCCTCTTCTTCGGTTTCATCGGTTTCTTGATTTTTACGGAGGCATGACCATTTGGCGAATCTATTGGATTGTTCTGGAGAGGAAGAAGTAGTTGTTGATGATGATGGTGATAATGAAGTTGTGTCTTTAACTTCGTTTGCTTCTAAACTTTGTGTGTTCTTCTCCACGCTTTTATTCTTCTTGTATTTGTAGAGATAGAAGAAGACAAGTGCGAGGATTCCGATTCCGGCGATATCTCCGACTACAATTCCGATTATAACGCCGGGTCTTAACCCGGTTCTTGAATTTGGGTTGTTGTTTTCCGGTCCGTCCGGGTCGGTTTCTGAGTTTGAACCGATTGTTTTCGGTATAGCTGCGAGTGCAGGCGTAGACGTCGGCGTGACGGCGCCGGAGACGGTGGCTGGAGTGGAGGGAATGGGACACGGGTTATGAGTCGGAGCTCCACATAGACCCGGGTTTCCGGAAAACGAAATTGATTTCTGGTTAAGGAAAACCGGAGAATCTGGGATTGAACCGGTTATATTGTTGAAGGAGAAATCCACGGTGGCGTTTCCAGGGAAACCGGCACCGACATCCGGAGGAATCTCACCGGAGATCTGGTTATATGAGACATTCAGGTACCGGAGATCGTTACCGGAGAAATCTGGTGGTAATGAACCATTGATCAGATTCGAAGAGAGGTCTAGAAACTGAACGGATCTCCATCCGCCGGGAAGTTCGCCGGAAAAGTAATTGTTCTTCAGAGAAATCTCTGTCAAGCTTCCAAGAGACGCCAAATTGGCGGGTAATATTCCCAACAAGATGTTATCAGAGAGATTTAACGTCTGGAGATTGTGCATATCGCTGACCGTCGCATGGATCTCGCCGGAGATCAAGTTGTTTGAGAGGTCTAAAAACCGAAGCTCACCGGCGGCGAAAAACTCAACTGGTAAAGACCCATTGAGCGAATTGTTGGAAAGATCGAAACTTTGGAGGTTTTGGAGGAAACCCAGATCGGAAGGAATCGAACCAACGAGCTTAGAGTTTGGGAGAGACAAAGTCACAACTCTTGAATCGTTATTACACAACACGCCTCGCCACGAACAGGGATTGTCGTGGTCGTAATTCCATGACTGCAATAAAGACAGAGGATCAAGAAGAACAGAGTATTTGAAAGTCATCAAGAGAACTCCATCAGAGTTTAAACCTGAGGAGACAAGAATAAGGCAAGAGAAGAAGAAGAAGAAGATCCGTAAAACTAATCCTATTTTCATGGCTTCCGAGGAAGAAACAGCATAGCTAGAGAGAGAGAGAGAGAGAGAGAGAGAGAGAGAGTCAAGAGGTAGAAGAAGAGAGATTTAAAGAGGAAGCGAGACCATGTGAAAGGGAAACAGCTCACGCAACGAAACCAAACCAAACCTCTGTTCCTGCTCTCTCTGCATAATCTGCAGAGTTTTATAAATACTATAATCAATGCGTTTTTGCACTTCCAGTTTCCAGGGTCCATTAATCATTGAATATCACAAATATATTTCTTGAAATTAGCACCTAATATAAAAATTATTTTAAAAATAAAACATTTGGTTAATCACTAGAGTATATGCACAAATGGGTATAGTCGGGTAAATGGCCAAAACCGACTCAAACTATGTTTATATGTTCGATTTAGATCTAACGTTTGTGACGGTTCCAAAACATACCTAACGTTATAATAATTTAAATTTCATACCTATAGTTTTTTTTGTGTGCCGATTCATACACTTGCCGTCAAATAGTTAACGATCCGTTAAGGCATGTCGACGTGGATGCCATGTCTGCAACGACGTCGTTTTGGGTAGTCTAGAATTTGTAAAATTATAGAAAACGCTGTCGTTTTGTCTCTAAAATAATTAGGGATTTTTTTTGTCTTCCTCGACGAACACGAAGACTCGTCTTCCTTACTCCGATCCATATTCCAATGGACGCTACTGAACAATCTCTCTGTCATTCACTATCGGAGAAATCCTCCTCCGTCAAAGTCCATGGTAACGCCATACGCGCTCTTAAGGCTTCCCGTACAACAAAGCCGGAGATCGACCCCGCCATCGACCTTCTCAACAAATTGAAGCTCCAAAAATCTGTCGTCGAGAAGCAGCTCCAATCCACCATCGCTTAACCGTGAGGCTTTCCGACAAGCCGTCGTCAACACTCGAGAAGAAACGGAAGGGAGTCGAAATCGACGGCGAGGATGTGACGGTGGTAGAGAAAGTGGTGAAGATATCTGTTTGTGGTGGAAGCTGATACGAGGTACTGTGCTGAGATTGCAACTCATCGCCATGGATGTTGTGTGCTTCAGTGCTGCATTTCAAACTTTGGTGTGTTTTGGGTTTTGGGTTTGAAACAGGGTCGTGTTCATGCGCGGTTGGTGGAGCAAGTTCATAGGTATGGGATACTCAAGTCAAGTCCTTATTGCAAAAAGATATTCTCCAAGCGTATCTTGAAGAAGTAACAAAAATATGTTGTTGTTTTGTAAGATCGGATAGGCGTTAAGTCAAGTCATTTTGTGTTATCGATCTCTTTTTTTTTTGTAGTGACAACAACGTTTGAAGCCATTCCTCTTTATATATATAACTTAAGAAACCACACTGGTTCTCTCTTTGTCTCTCTTTTGCATTATATGGGAACTCAAAAGTCAAAACACACAACAGAAACAACAAACAAAGTTTTCGAAGAACAAAATCAAATGGTTTCAAGAGAGAGAGATGAGAGAAAATAGAAGCATTTGTTTAAAGATCATCTTCTCCGAGAAGTTCGACGAGCATCATCTTCTCCGACGAGCATCATCTTCTCTGAGAAGTTCGAAGACTCGTCTTCCTTGTCGTCTCTCACTTTTTTCTCGGTGAAGTAACTTGAGTGTCATCAAAATTGAATTGAAAAGGTGAAAATTTGAGACGAACAATTCATCAATTTGTCTGACCTTAGAGACCTGGATATTGATGGAATCTGGGATTTCCCTTTGCAGCAGCACAATACCAGCATTCCTCAGGTATAAAAAAACCAGCATTCTGAAATCGTTTCCCCTGTTTTGGCCGAAATCGTTTCCCTTTCCTTGGGCAATCTATCGATCTCCACGTAGATGTCGGCGTTCTCAGATCCCACAACCACCAGCGGCGGCGCGTGGGATTCCACGGTCAATTTAGCATTTCGATTTACCGATAGGTCGACTGAGAGCGAGAGAACACAGAGGGATCTTCTGGAAACAGGGCGGAAAAATCGAGATGGGATTGGATTCACAATGTTGATCGGAATCTTCGCTGGATTGAATTCGATGTTTGGATGGAAATTATTCAATTGAGAAAGTGAAATTCCTTTAAGAACAAAAAAAAAAAATATAGTTCTCACAAAACGACGTCGTTTTGGGTATAATTTCTGATTCTCCCGTTTCACAAATACGACGTCGTTGTATACAGTCACGTTTTCACAGACACGACAGCATCCACGTCAGCGGAATATAACGGCACGTTTGTACAGTAACGTAAAATGCATGAATCGGCACAAAAAAAAACTATAGGTATGAAATTTAAATTATTATAACGTTAGGTATGTTTTGGAACCGTCACAAACGTTAGGTCTAAATCGAACATATAAACATAGTTTGGGTCGGTTTTGGCCATTTACCCGGGTATAGTCATATAGATGAACATTTTTTTTAATATATCATATCGGTTGATCCGGTCAGCTCCACTATAAATGCACTGATGTGCTTCATAGTGGACTTCTCTCGAATCACCATATTACCTATCCCGAGTTCGGAATGTTTTCCGATTAATGACAAGGTTAGCCGGATCGCCTGTTGCCGGACTACCAAGTAAACTGTCTGGACCGAAGTCCATACCCAAACTTTCCACACGAATGTGATTTTTTGTTTCGAGGAAGGATCGAACGCGGGGGGAATGAGGTGGCACATTCCCATGCCTTTCCTTACCACTCGACCACCCCCATATGGGTATCTAGATGAACATTCGTATAGTGATAAATCGTGTTTTTACCGGTTTCTAACCCTTGTTTTTGTGTCATTTAGCGAGTCAAAAATTGTTTTTAGAGTCTTTTAGTCCTTTATCGAGTCTTTTCAGGGTTTAGGTGACTTGGGGAGCAAATGAGCCGTTTTGGGTGAAAATGAGCATATGGAGATGCATAATCATACAGAGGCGTCAGAAGTTTGGCATTCGTTAAAAAACTTCCCACCGATGGATCGAGCTAAACGTTTGATACAAGATAGAAAAATGAATTAGCTTTCATTTGGAAGTTGTTTGAGGCCATTCCAACGGTGCGATAAAAAGTTATGCCAGTTTTCGTGAAGACAGTCCATTTTGGCGAGCAGAAGAAGCATGCGCAGAAAGGAGGCTGGATCGATCGATCCACCCCTTGGATCGATCGATCCAACTTTGCGGACATTTTCTAGATTGATAAGACTCATCTGGATCGACCGAATCAAGCCCAGATCGATCGATCCCCCCATGGGATCGATCGATCCACTTTTCTGACAAAAAAGGCAGTTTTTTCCTATTTTGCCTTGAAATCATCCCAACTCGACCCAATTCGACCCAAAACCTATTTATACTTATTTTAAGCCACTTTCTAAGTCGAAGCTTTATTATCTACAGAATTTTACATCTCTTTCTTTGGGGAGACGAATCTCTGACTCTACAGGCTTTTGAGAAGATTTATGAACCCTAATTTATTATTTCTATTGGATTATGATTTCTTCTTCATCTCTTTGTGGTTTCTCTGATTCTATGTCTGAGTAATCTCATAATTAGGTTTTAGGGTTTCAAGGGAACTTCATGAATCGTTGAATCATATTGGTTAGAATAGGGATCTATCTTCTAGTTTTTCATCTATTGTTACTCTTGGTGCTGAAACTTGATTAGCTACCTAGTTTCTGATCTTAGGTTGTTTAACGCATCAAAAGTGTTTGTTTAAAAGCCTGAAAGAACATAGATGAGCTAAGCGTCCTTAACCAACGAAAGCTGATGTTAAGGCGTTTTGTGAACATATCAAACTCGATCTTAAAGCATGTTTAGTTTCCTGAATTCAAATGAAAGTTGAGAATATTAGGTTATTAGGCATAATAATTAATACTACGACAGTAGGTTGATTATAAAACAGTGATTTGAGTTCTAGAACGTGCTTAATGATTTCTCTGTTTACTTCTCTTATTTGTGATTCTTGATTTCCTGTGAACTACCCAAAGACCTAGCGTTTCCCTCCATCAAACTTACATCGTTTTATTCGCATTCTTAGTTTTAGTTTTAGTTGACTCATAAAACCACAAACAACCATCGTTCGTCTTAGATTTACTTTCCTTCTGCATTCTCGTAGCGTTACACTTGGTCTATGTGGATTCGATCCTAAAGTATTACATCGATATACTGTTATGATTGCAGTAGTGTGCACTTTAGTTATTAATTGACTTTTTGAAAACACCTAAATCAATTTGGCGCCGTTGTCGGGGAGCAATTGCGTTACCTACGAGTCTTGGACTAGAGTTCAGACTAAGACACTACCTTTTACTAACTATTTATTTATTATTTTTTGTTTCTTATAGTTGATCCCCATGGACTACAATGATTGGTCATAAGAAGAGGATGCCACATTTGATGAATACATTCAAGATGAGCCATATGTGGAGCCACCATTTGATGACAATGTACTCACACCAGAACAAAAAGTGGAGTTGGATAAGCATCATGAAGAGAATCCAACGATGAAAAAGAGTGACCTAGCAGCTATGAGCCGGTTGAATCTCATGTCACATCGGGCATCACTTGAAGGAAGGGACCTCACAATATCTGAGATAATGGTAGCTCATGCACTTGAAAAGGTAGTTTATTGGGTTCCACCATGCCAGCTAGAAGGTATTTTTGACTCAACCTTTGAAATCTATGATTATGAGGATAGTCACTTGCCTTGCATTGAAGATGTAGCTTCTAGTTTGCATACTCATGTGCTCCTTGATGAATGCTATGATTTAATATGTGAGTCTCAAATACTAGATACCTTAAGAGTAGAAAAGCTTGCTAGAGATTGCCATGAAGTATGTTTTGATATTAATTATCTATGTGCTTTGAATGTTCATGATCTCGAGTTTAAGTTTTCAATGCCTGAGGAATCTAGATCTCTTCTTGAAAAATCTTACATAGGGGATGTGCTTGATGTAGATAAGATCGTGAATGAGATAGAGAACCCTAAGGTTGAGATGGATTCTAGGAAAGAGGATACTGTGTTTTACATGATTGATGGAGATGAAGTTGACTATTTTGTGATTAACTCGTTTAAACCAGAAGTTGACTTTATTTTTCCATCAAATCCATTTGATCCTCATGAGCATCTCACCATCAAGGAAAATTCCAAGATATATGCTACATTCGTAGTAACATCCCTTGATGTGAGTTTTGTCTCTTTGCCCTGGATAGTTGTGTGCCATGTTGCGCATTTTGTTTATTGTCCTAACAGGAGAAGGACCAAATGTGCATTGGCCTAGCCTTTTGATTCTCATGATTAACATCTGAGACCGAAGTCAAGCTAATGACTTTAAACAAGTGCTTGGTGGGAGGCAATCCACTGGTAAGTTTTCTTTTCTTTATTTTTCTTTTCTTTCTTTGAGTTTGTTTTACCTTCCTTTTGATTTATTTTCACACCGAGACGGTGCGAAGTAAGTCTGGGGGAGGGCACTTGTCATTACTAACGAATTTTTCTTTCTTTTGTCTTCTTTCTTGAGTCATTTTAGTGTTTTTCTTGAGTCGTTTTATTGAGTCAAAAATTTGTTGGAAATGATGATCACGATCTTGGATTTCTTGTTCTGATTTTTCATCTAATTGACCATTGTTGCAGAATTAGCTTCAGATCAGACTAATGAAAATCCAAAGGCTGACCAGTTAATCAGAAGCATCCATGTTTCCAGAGCATTCCAAATAGCTTGAGCTAATTTATGAGATCTTCCTTTTACCTCGCCATTGTGATTAGTGTCTTCAGAGCTTGACTCCTCATTCGTGTCTGACAAAAACAACATATGTGAAAGTATGGTTCTCCTCTCCTTGTTCTATAAATAATTCTTCAATGCAGAAAAGATAAATAACGCATAAGTGAACCGGGAATTCGGTGGCAAAAACCATCAGTACTCGCGTCTCATGAACTTTGACCCTATAACAAAAACCCCAATTACAAAGTTAGGAAAATTTCCTGTGATGCCATTATTTATCTTGGAAGCTCAGGTTATAGGTGAGGATAGGAAAATTTCCCGTGATGCCACTATTTACCTATTCCTTCGAGAAGAAGAATAAAATGAATAAGTCTGGGGGAGAGGAAAAATACCAGAAAGTGTAAAGGTTGGCTTGTCATGATATCGAAAGGAAAAGAGTCTAGAAGGTTCTTGGCACTATGATCTTTCGGTGAGACCCAGCAATGATGGCTATTGATCTATTATGCGAGACTATATGTTGAATTTGGAAAGCTGCAATGCCCGCAGAGAAGTACATGGTTGTTCGATCTGGAGATGGTTTGTCAACATGTGGATTACTAAGCTGGATGGTCATTGCAATGTTCTAAAGGAAATGTGAGTCTCCGTGTTTTTCAAACCTCTTCCTTTTTCTTGGTTTTCTGTTTGCTTGAGGGCAAGCAAAATATTAAGTTTGGGGGAGTTGATAAACCGTGTTTTTACCGGTTTCTAACCCTTGTTTTTGTGTCCTTTATCGAGTCAAAGTTTGTTTTTAGAGTATTTTAGTCCTTTATCGAGTCTTTTCAGGTTTTAAGTGACTTGGGGAGAAAATGAGTCGTTTTGGGTGAAAATGAGCATATGGAGATGCAGAATCATGCAGAGGCGTCAGAAGTTTGGCATTCGTTGAAAATCTTCCTACCGATGGATCGAGCTAAAATTTTGATAAAAGATATAAAAATGAATTAGCTTTCATTTGGAAGTTGTTTGAGGCCATTCCAACGGTGCGATAAAAAGTTATGCCAGTTTTCGTGAAACTAGTCCAGTCTGGCGAGCAGAAGAAGCATGCGCATAAAGGAGGCTGGATCGATCGGTCCAACTTTGCAGACATTTTCCGGATCGATCAGACTCATCTGGATCGACCGAATCAAACCCAGATCGATCGATCCGCTTTTCTGACCAAAAAAGTAGTTTTTAACTTCCTATTTTGCCTTGGAATCATCACAACTCGACCCAATTCGACCCAAGACCTATTTATACTTAGTTTAAACCACTTTCTAAGGCAAAACTTTATTTTCTACAGACTTTTACATCTCTTTCTTTGGGGAGACTGATATATCATGGTTTTTACCCCTTTTAAGCCGTGATATAAGTTCGTTTTATAGATTCTTTCTACTATTTTGTAGTGTTTTAGAGTCTTTTACATGTTTCAGCACGTTTGGAGTATAATTGGAGATATTTGAGCTTTCTGGAGCATTTTGGAGCAAAGCAGAAGTTCGTGTAGCTGAGTACCCGATTTGAAGCCTCAGTGTCGATCGATACTGACTAGTATCGGTCGATACTCACTGCAGCAAGACACGAGTCGCAACGTTTTAGAAGAGTTGAAGAATTGAAAAATTGCCCATAAGACTTTATTATTTACAAGAAGCCCCAAAACGTGATTTAGGTTATTTAATAGGATTTTACAGCCACTTTGATGGCTATGCTTTATTTTACTTTGGTTTTGTGAGAGAGTTTGGAAAGGAGAAAAGTCTGAAACTCTGTTCGTCCGAGGGAAGATTTCGAACCCTCTTATTACTCTTTCTTATTTATTCAAGTATTTATTCAGTCATGTTTATTGCTTCAATTTCCATGTCTGAGTAGATCTCCTGTTAGGTTTAGGGTTCTCATTAGGGATTTCTTTGAATGCTAGGTTGATTAGTTGTTTAGGGTTCATAATCCGAATTAGTTCTTCACCATAGGTTGTTCTCATAGCTGATTCTGGATTGATCACCTAGAACTTAGATCGTAGGATAATTGATTAGGTACGAGAGTGCGATTAATTACCTGATAGAACTTAGGGTGAGCAAAATAACTATTCGCAAAGAGATTTGGTTTAGTTGTTTTGTGAACAAATCAAACTTGAACTAAAAGCTGGTTTAGACTTTAGGATTCGTAAAGAGATTTGGAATTCTATGATTTAGACTTAGATAATTCTCGCAACGAGAGTTGGTTAATTATAGTTTAGTGATTTGAGTTCAAGAACCGTGCATAACCTGAACCCTGATTAGTTAGTTTATCTGCATTCATTGATTTCCTGAAAAATTCCCTAGACCTATCTTTCTCCAATTGAATTTACAACAGTTTAATTTACGTATTTGCTTTCAATTACATTGATCACTTAGCTTAATTTTTATCTATATAATCTATTGTGTGTTTCCTTGAGTCTCTGTGGATTCGATCCCTAAGTATTACAATCGACAAAGCTTTAGTACTTTTAGGGTATTAATTGGAGCTTATCAAATTTGGCGCCGTTGCCGGGGACTCAATTCGCCATTAGATTTTAGTTTGAGAATTTCGACTAAGTTCGTCGGTATCGATCGATACTACTCAGTGTCGGTTGATACTCGTCGTTTCCTTTTGTTGATATCGATCGACACCACCCAGTGTCGGTCGATACCAATCGTATTTTTGTTACTTACGTGCCTTGCCTTTGTTTTCAGGTGTATGCATATTCGAGAAACCAGAAGGAACAAGAGCACTCAACTAGTTGATCTGTCAAACGAGCAGCTAGCACTTTTGGAACGCACAAACAGAAGAGCAAAGAAACCAGCAGAGATGAACAACACTCCAGTGGTTTTGGTTCAAGATGGAGCTGGTGCTTACAAAGACCAAGAGGATCAGTTGTGCAATGAGAGAGGACAACGATTAGATGGAGAAGGGAACATCATCCCACCTGCTCCTGTTGTCGAGGGGATTGTCGCTGGGAATGCGAATGCAGAGAATGTTGTGGTTAATCGTGGTAGAACGATTGGTGATCCTGCTTTTTAGAGGAATGACTTTGAGCTGAAACCTGCATACTACACTCTTGTGGGTCAGCATCCTTTTCATGGTCTTTCGAATGAACATCCCATGGATCATATTAAGAGGTTCGAGGATTTTGTCACTAGCATCAAGAGCAATGGAGTATCCTATGATTACCTTTTCTACAAGTTCTTTCCATACTCTTTAGGTGGAGATGCGACTTACTGGCTGAAACAGTTACCTCCTGGATCACTGACTACCTGGGAAGAGACTAAGACTGCTTTCCTGAATAACTTCTATGATGATGCACGATCCGAAGATCTTAGGAACAAGATCTCCCATTTTTCTCAAGGCCCTACTGAGGCGTTCAAGTATGCTTGGACGAGATTCAAATCGTATCAGAGAGATTGTCCACATCACGGATACTCTGATTTTCAACTGATGGGGTTATTCTTCAGAGGACTTGATTGGAGGTATCAGATGCCTTTGGATGCTTCGAGCGATGGAAACTTCAACACTAGGTATCCTGAAGATGTTTATGTGCTGATTGAGAACTTGGCGTCTAGCAATAGCACCAAGAATGCAGACTTTGAGCGCAAGAAGCAAGCTGGTAGCATGGACGGTTCACAGATTGCTGAGGTTCAGGCCAAGTTAGATTCTATGCACAATCTTCTGATGCGCAAGACAACGAAAGCTGTTCACTTTGCTGAAGATGTTGAGGTTTTCAATGAGGATGAAGCAGAGGATGTTAACTATATTGGTGGTTCTGGTTTTCAAGGTCAGAGAAATCAATTCAACAACAACCGAAACTTCAACAACAATTCTCAGCAAGGAGGTTCGAATCAGTTCACCCAGAAACCATCTCAGAACAGTGGGTATACCAGGAACTATGGGAATTCATTTTATCAACCTATACCTGCTAAGCTCCCAGATAGCAAGATCGAGTCTATGTTCGAATAGTTGGTTCAAGGACAGCAGCAGATAACAGTGGATTTCAATGGAAAATAGATGTTTTGTACAAAGATCTGAGTGGAAGGATCGAGGCTCTCAGTACTCATCAGAAGATGCTAGAAACTCAAATAGCTCAAACTGCATCAACTGTCAAGAGAAAGAATGAATACGTCAATGCAATCACCTTAAGGAGTACAGAGAATTTCGAAGACCCTGTAGAAGATGACGATGAGGATCCTAAAATCGCCCGAGTATCAATCGATACCTCTCCTGTATCGATCGATACCCGTTTTGAGATCGACACCACTACTTGTGTCGATCGACACTCCTTGTAGATTGAACCAGAGATTGTGAAGAAGTCGGAAGTGATTGAGGAACGTGTTTACAAGCCTAAGGTGCCATATCCTAGACCACCTAGACATCTAATGAAACCCATCACTGCAGAGAAGTTGCTCGCTTTTGAGAAGATGGTAAGGAGAATGCCCCATACTATGTCTTTTGACGAAGCCTTTGAAAATCGCCCTTTGGATTGTTACTTCCGAGATTGCAGAGAAATTGAGGAAGAGATCAAGGCAATATTCATCAATGCAAGAAACAAACCACCACCGATGAAAAAGTTGACTAAGAGGGAAGACCCAGGGAAATTTTCAGTTCCATGCTCTATCTCTGGAGTTGAATTCAAGGAATCTCTGGTTGATTCAGGATCTAGCGTCAATGTCATGTCAAGGGCACTTGCAGAGAAGTTAAAAATTAGTGACATTAGATCCACTCAGATGGCTCTCACATTCGCGAACTCTTCCACTTCAGTACCGTACGGTACTATCCCTGATTTGGTGGTTAAGATAGCAGATTGTCTGGTTCCTGCTGATCTTCAGGTTGTGGAAATGAGTGCAAGATCTAGTACGCCTTTGATTCTTGGAAGACCGTTCATGGCTATGGTTGGTGTAGTTATCGACATGTCCAATAAGAATATCTCGTTCTCATACATTTACGAACAAGTCTCCTACAAAGCCATCCCTTCTAGAAGAATTCCCAAGCATATATCCTGCATCACTGTTGTCACAAGAGAAACATTGATGGTTAATATTTTGGACGAGCCTTATGATGAGTCAACTGTCATAGATATCTAAGACGGTCCTTCTATCATCATCAAGAAAGACATAAAAACAGCTAAGGCAGAGAAGGAAGTAAAGAACAAAAGAGTCGAGAGTGCTACCCATGTGACTTTAATTCCTCAGAAGTGTAATGGGGATTCGATCGAATATAAGGTGAAGTGCAAGAGAACCTCGAAACCATTATCTAAGGCTAGAGTTATTCTTACTCCGGAGCTGAAAGAGAAAGGCCAGGAGGTTGTCAAGAGCATGTTGAGCAGAACTCTGAAGCTGGAAATGGCAAATGTGGAGCTTGTTTTGGAGCAAGTTCTCATTCTATTCCTGAATGATCGTCCGTAACGTCAAGCTCGTGATGTGAAATAAGCGCTTGGTGGGAGGCAACCCACTGGTGAGTCTGTGTATATGAGTCTTTTATTTTTCTATTTTTTTTTCGTGTTTTGTGTCTCACGTGAATCAGATTCGGAGGCTTAGTATCGATCGATACTAACTAGTATCGATCGATACCGGTGGTAAACGCGAATATCCTGAACCGATTGCCTTGTATCGATCGACACCACATTGGTATCGGTCGATACCATAATCCATGTAAGTTCCCTTATAAACCCTAGGGTTTTTCTCTTTTCCCTCATAACCTCCATCGACCGACACACGCACACGTTCACCAAAAATCGCCAAATCTTCGTTCCTCAACGGATTTGAGTGATTTTTGAGTCTATTCTGCTCGGATTTTTGTGCTCCACTTCATTCTCTCACTCATTCTCACGATGTACAAGGTATGAAACACGAATTTTATCTTTTTAATCCGTGAACCAATGTTGAATTTTCGACTTTTAGGCTCTTAGAACTAGTTTTGCTGGATGATTATCACTTGATTAGTGTGTTCTAGGCCTAGTCGAACCTTGCCTTACAGCTAATTACCCTTGGTTTGCACTTTTGGAATTTTTGGATTTGTGTTCTTCGTGGTGCTCGATACCTGTATGAGTATCGATCGATACCACATTAGTATCGGTCGATGCTCACTATTTCACTTGGCCGAGATTGCTGTGCTTGAGAGAGATGTTGGATTTATGCTGTGTTTTGTGTTTGTTAATGATGCAGATGGCACCTAAGAAGAGAGCGCGCACTGATACCGCATCCAGCTCTAACCCACCAGAGAAAGAGTACTTGTTAGGTGCTCGAGTCGTGTTCCTAGATGACGCGGTTTGGACAGTAGGATCGGTTATCGCTTGTCTTACCAAGAACCGCTACAAGGTTCAGACCGCCAATTCTACAGACTTTACAGTGATTTTTGGCACAAACTTACGCGACGCACCACCCGAGGCTCCTACACCTTCATCACCATTGTCTCCTCACAAAATAGTTCGGTTTCCATGGCCTAAGATCAGTGAGAAGGCTAGGATACGTTTGAGGGATGATTACGAGGGTTCAGATAAGGAGATTACGGAAAGCAGAGTTTGCACCCACATGCCTATTTCCGAGGAGTGGGACGATTTCGACTCGATATTGTACAACGCATGGCAGGAGGTTGATGTACGCCCCACTCGGTTTATTGATACGCACACTATGCAGCATTTAGGTTTTGACAGGGAGCTTGATGGACTGATCCGCAATATCAGATTGGGGATGATGTCTATGCGGCAGTATGACCTGTACCCTGACTTGGTTCGTCAGTTCCTTGCTTCAGTTCGCGTTTACTACACTGGTGAACCTCCAGTGACTGCACAGCAGGGTGTTCTGACTTTTCTGACTCGCGGTGTGCGGTATAGGATATCATTTCAGGAGCTCTGCGAAATATATGGGTTTCACCGGGATTTCTCGAGGTGCGAGTTTCCTCGCAAGTTCATGGATGTTGAGGCATTCTGGTCTCCCTTTGGGCATGGGGTCTATGACAGCAAGACAACTACACAGATGGATGTGCACCATCCTGTCCTGCGCTGCCTTGTGCGGATCCTGAGCAATACTTTGTTGTGTAAGATGGAGCCAAACAAAATGAGAGTTGTTGAGCTGATTGTTATGTCTATTGGGATTGGAGACCTCATTTCTGATGATAAATATTAGTCGCCTGAGATGGATCTCGCGGTCAACTTAGGTGCTGTATTCGCACACCATTTGGAGTCGCTAGAGGTTAAGCCTTTTACAGGACGCGGCAAGACTTCTAGGACTGCAGGTCGCCCGAAGACCGAGACGGTGGGGAGTATTCTCACTCCCATCTTCCTACACCTAGGAATCAGCAACACTAGTTGCTCGATCGTGACTTCTCGCGAGCTTATGGACGAGGCGCACTTGGAGCACCTGCGTTGGCTGAAGCCTGACAGGCGTTGGGTTTTCAGCACTTCTGTTGGGGACTATCTGGTTCAGCTCCCCAACACCGATCTGACAAACATAGGCGGTGACCCTGTTCTTACTGACCTGGAGCCTGCACCGGTCACTCGACGTCGAGGCTCAGCTACTAGAGCACAACCACCTGCACCTGGCCCTGCTGGGGGTCAACCGCGACACGAGCCATCTCCCATTGCTGCTTCATTTTCTCTTCCTCCACCACCTGATATGGAGATGGACCCTTTCCAGATATACGTAGTCAGGAGTCTGCAGACGATCTGGACCGCGATTTCCCATTGCCGCTGCATGGCATCTCAGCGTCCTGTTTCACCACGTTCACCGCGCACGCCTACTGACGTTGGTCCATCTGGCACTGCTGGCGATGACTCTGACGCCACTGAGGAGGATCAGTCCT
The DNA here is from genome assembly GCA_030161315.1 of Eutrema japonicum. Lineage (NCBI taxonomy): Eukaryota > Viridiplantae > Streptophyta > Magnoliopsida > Brassicales > Brassicaceae > Eutrema > Eutrema japonicum. Next base: position 3,213,267 of record BSQW01000010.1, on the reverse strand, counting down.
CTTTCTATCTGATCATCACGTTTGCTGTTTCTTTTTCCCTTTTTCTTTTTATTTTTGTTTGAACTTATATGTTTTTGTCAGCCCCTTCTCATGTTTTTAGACATGTGGATTTATGCTTCTATGATATTTTGTTGCACCTAATTTGTGTTTGAGTGGTCTAACAGTGCTTACATTTAACACCTGGATCATTTGACATATTTTTGGAGTTACATCTGACCTTAGACGTTGAAAACGAATCACTCGTGTCGACCAATACTTGGTATCGATCGATACCAAGTTGGGTGTCGGTTGACACTCGTACCCCACTTATAACACTGGGGATAGTGTTGTTCAAGTATGGGGGAGGTAATCGCTGACATTGTTTTTGTTTTTCTTAGAGTCAGTCATTTTTTTTGAGTCATTCGTTGTTTTATTGAGTCAAAATATTTTGGAGACTGTGATCTTTTTCTCGAATCTATTGATCTGACCTTGCTTCTAAGTGACCATTGTTACAAATCAATATTAGATCGACTAATGAAAATTTCAAAGGCTGACCAGTTAACTAGAAGACACTCATGTTTCCAGCAAAGTTCTTTAAGGCATGAGCCAAATTTTTGCACTTCATTGATGTGATTGATGTCCATAGAGATTGATTCCTCATTCGAATCTGACAAAGGAACCCACATGTTTAAAGTGATGGTATTTCTCTCCCTGTTACAAGTTAATAAATAAGATGCATTAAAATATGAAATGATTTTCTTATGAGTAGAGGGTTATGAAAATTTCCAGCGATCCCATTATTCTATTTCAGAGGGAATGATCACACAAGGGTGGAAGCGAGGTTAGGAAAATTTCCTGTGATACCATTATTCGCCTACACCTTTAATTACTTTTAAGGAAAGAACCGGGGATTCGGTGGCAAACACCATCAATACTCGCGTCTCGACCCTTAATAAGCATATGCGAGAATATAATAAGAAATAAGTCTGGGGGGAGAGAAAATAATACCAGAAAGTGTGAAATTGGATGGTTCCTTGTCATGATATTGTATGGGAAAGAATCTAGAAGGTTTTTGGTATTAATCACAGCAATGAAACTGGCGATGAAGGCTTTATTGAGTAATGCTGTGAAATAATGTGTGTAGTCTGTGAAGCTGCGAATATCTACGGAGAAGTACATGGTGGTTAGATTTGAAACTGGTTATGTGATATGTGGAACACTAAGGAAAAGGGTCATTGCAATGTTTCAAGAACAGGTGAGTCTCCGTGTTTTTAAACCTTTTTCTCTGGTTTAGTCTTCTACTTGCTTGAGGGCAAGCAAAGGCTAAGTCTGGGGGGAGTTGATATATCATGGTTTGGTTTAGTTGTTTTGTGAACAAATCAAACTTGAACTAAAAGCTGGTTTAGACTTTAGGATCCGCAAAAAGATTTGGAATTCTAGGATTTAGACTTAGATAATTCTCACAACGATAGTTGGTTAATTATACTTTAGTGATTTGAGTTCAAGAACCGTGCATAACCTGAACCCTGATTAGTTAGTTTATCTGCATTCATTGATTTCCTGAGAAATTCCCTAGACCTATCTTTCTCCAATTGAATTTACAACAGTTTAATTTACGTATTTGCTTTCAATTACATTGATCACTTGGCTTAATTTTCATCTATATAATCTATTGTATGTTTCCTTGAGTCTCTGTGGATTCGATCCCTAAGTATTACAATCGATAAAGCTTTAGCGCTTTTAGGGTATTAATTTGAGCTTATCAGAGACGAATCTCTGACTCTACAGGCTTTTGAGAAGATTTCTGAACCCTAATTTATTATTTATATTGGATTATGATTTCTTCTTCATCTCTTTGTGATTTCTCTGATTCTATGTTTGAGTAATCTCATAGTTAGGTTTTAGGGTTTCAAGGAAACTTCATGAATCGTTGAATCATATTGGTTAGAATAGGGATATATCTTCTAGTTATTCATCTATTGTTGCTCTTAGTGCTGAAACTTGATTAGCTACCTAGTTTCTGATCTTAGATTGTTTAACGCATCAAAAGTGTTTGTTTAAAAGCCTGAAAGAACATAGATGAGCAAAGCGTCCTTAACCAACGAAAGCTGATGTTAAGGCGTTTTGTGAACATATCAAACTCGATCTTAAAGCATGTTTAGTTTCCTGAATTCAAATGACAGTTTAGAATATTATGTTATTATGTATAGTAAACTTTTCATTTTAACCATTGATCAAAAACTCCAAGGAATCCGTTTACCAACCATAGAATATCCGACTTCGCTATTCGCCAAATTGTATTGTCATTCTGTTCGGGTCCAAAGTTTTTTTCCGGATGCATTAAAAAAATGCATACTTCTTCCTCGGTAGTTATTTCCGTAAACACCTTTTTATTCCGATTTGAAATTAGTGACAGAACTTCTCTCAACGCATCAGCGAACTTCGTAGAAAAAATAGATGTAAATAATTCATCAAAATAATTAATCGCCACTTGTTCATCCTCATTTTTATACGAAATGCGCACCCCTAATACATTATAAAGACCAATAATCCAATTCCTTGTTTTTTTTGCTTAATTTCCACGTGAAAAAAAATTGAATATAATTGTTTTAGTATCTTTATAATATTTATTGATTTCTCTTGAGTCTTAGGGCTTGAATGTGTAGAGCAGGAATGACGTCTCAGGTACGTGAAAAAATAATTGTCACCATTCATAAATTTTGTGCAGATGCGGTACATGACAAAATTGAATTAAAAGTAAATAAAAAAAATAAAAGAAAAAGCAGGTGCGGTACGTTTTGTGCATGAAACGCACATGGATAGAAGGTTTGCAGGTAGGTGTGTTTTATTAACTGTTCAAAGTTGACTAATTTTTTTTTTTTACGAATAATACACAAAATTGGAAAATATATAAACACATACTCGATGACTTCAGTTACACAAATCTCTTCGTGAGAAAAAAAGTTACAAATCTCTTACAAATTTTTTCTACTCTTCCATAAGTGGATAAAAAAAACTATTCCACGATTTTTCTTACAAGACAAGAGGTAAATGTTTCTTTTATCCAATTTGAATTATTAAGTAAATATTTATTTACTATAACTTTACATATGAAACGTAATAAATTCAATATTTTTTTGAGATAATATAATAGGAATCTTGATTTTGAATATGTGAATTGTTTAGTTAAGTGTAACAAAATTAATTTATCTTACATTTAGATATTATAATTTTAAATTAATTCCAAAAATGGTGGTATGTAAAAACTATGTCGAAATCTTGATTTAGTGTTAATTTTTTAGCATTATTCATTAATTTATTTTCAAACATGTATTGTTCTGTGTCTTTTAATTTATTCATTATCCATTAATGCATTATTCATTAATGCTAGTGTTTTTTTAGCATTATTCATTAATAGCATTATTGTTTTGTGTCTTTTAATTTATATTTTGTACTTACATTTTTATTAGATTTTAGCAATAACAAAATATTTTATAAAATCATCAATTTAATAACACTAGATTAAAGATTTTAGATATTTTTTAAAAAATCTATGAACTAATAACACCAAATTTTTAAAGAGTTTCAAAAAATTTCAATTGAATGATATTTAAAAATTTTGAACTGATAAAGAAAATTAATAGTCGTTTATTTAGCACTATCTTTATATGAAAAGCAACTAATTCAGATAAATGCAGATATGTCGTCTAGGCGTCGGTCGAATACAAATCTTCTGGATAAAGAAACACAAATGCTCCCAATGAGACAACAGTAAGAGTAAGTATTTTTCTGTTTTATAGAAAATTTCATAGTAGTTATATTTTATAGAAGAAGATAAAACTAACTCTACAAATTTTAAAAATTTGTAGAGCACGGCAAGGTTTAGATAGACTAACGAACAAGAAAAAACATTGATTGAATTGTATGATCATGCAATTTCCATGAATAATTACATTCTTAAAGATCCTACTGCCCTTGGTAGAGAGTACATGGTTGAAAAAAATTCAACCTTGCATTTAATATGAATATAACTTACGGGTTTTTCAAAAAGAAACTCGATGACTTCAAAAAATCGTACAAGCGGTGGACGTTTCTGATGAATTCTACCAGTATCTCGGTTGATCCTGAGACATCCATGATTTATGCATCAGATGAGTGGTGGGATGGTCATGAGTCGGTAATAAATCATAACCTTTCTAAATATATATATATATATATATAATTTTGATTTTTTTTAAAAAAAAATTATATATATATATATGTGTGTGTGTTTTATAGGGATGCAAAATAACAAAATCGTTTAACCGACAAACGCCACCGTTTTGGGATGTGATGGTACGATGTCTTGCATTACACGATGTTTATTTGCAGCATCAACAGTCCTCCCGACAAAGAAGATAAGATATAATGAATGAGGGACATGCGTATGATGATATGCATGGTTACTCATACATCGATGGTAGTGATATGCCTCAAAATCATTACCCGATGCCGAAGAAAATGAAGAAGTTTATCGTGTTAACATTGACGAAACACACCCTTCGAATGAGTTCACCCATGATAGTGGCAGAGGTGATCAACGTGGCAGACATAGGGGTAGTTTGCATTCTCGTGGCAGACGTGGGAGTACTTCACATATATTTGGCGGAAGCTCATGAGCCAATGTTGGAAGTGGTTCAAGAGGAAGTCGTAGAAGACAATCATTTGAGACAACCATACAAGACACCATCACTGGCTTTCAAGAGTTTCAACGACAGAGTTTGCAACAACTTTGTCCAGGTAGTTTTGACCAAGATGATTACGATGAATTGAAGAAGGCTGAAGCGATATTCCTTGCTCTGAACGTTCCAAAACACACTAAATTTTATTGGAAATGCCTTAATTCACTTAAAGAGCTAGTATTTTGGCGTAAGTATTTTATGGATATAGCTGGAGGCACCGATGAAGATAAGCTAGTATTGTAAACACGTTCCTCAATCATCTCCGGCTTCTTCTCAATTTCTGGCTCAGTCTGCGAGGGGTGTCGACCGACACCAGGAGGGTATCGATCAATATTGGGTTTCTGTGTCGCTTCTGCAGATTGGTGTCGATCGATACAGGGTGGGTGTCGATCGATACAGTGTGGGTATCGATCGATACACTCAGTGGTGTCGGTCGATACAGGGTGGGTATCGGTCGATACAGCCGAATCAGGCTCCAAATCACCTTCAATCTCTGCGAATTTTTCTGCATTCAAACCCTTTTCTACCACTGCAATGACCTCTTCAGCACTTCTTAAGGTGATTACATTGACGTATTCATTCTGTGAATGAACCATCTTCCCCTTGACAGTTGCTGCAGTCTGAGCTATCTGAGTTTCCAGCATCTTCTGATGAATACTGAGAGCCTCGATCTTTCCACTCAAATCTGTGTACATAGCATCCATCTTCCCATTGAAATCCACTGTTATATGCTGCTATCCTTGAACCAGCTGTTCAAGCATAGACTCAATCTTGCTCTCTGGGGTTTTAGCAGGCAGAGGTTGATAAGATGAACTCCCATAGTTCCTGGTATAGCCATTACTCTGGAATGGTTTCTGGGCAAACTGATTGGACCCAAAACCAGCTCCACCAATATAGTTAACATCTTCCACTTCATCTTCAGTAGCAAAGTGGACCACTTTTTGGGTCTTTCCCATCAACAGATTGGGCACCGAATCTAACTTAGCGTTTACCTCAGCAATCTGCGATCCATCGATACCTTCAGACTACTTCCTTCGCTCAAAGTCTGCATTCTTGGTACTATTGCTAGATGACAAGTTCTCAATAAGCACATAAGTATCGTCAGGATACATGGTGTTGAAGTTCTCATTACTCGCAGCATCTAAGGACATCTGATACCTCCAATCAATCCCTCTATAGACAGTACCCAGCAACTGAACCTGACTGAACCCATGGTGCAGACAATCTCTCTGATATGACCTGAAACGAATCCAAGCAGCCTTGAGTGCTGATATCCTCATATTTTACCCTTCTCATGCATTCATTTAACTTAGGTTTCATCTCATTTGTGATAGTGAACTTTTTACGGTTCGCACAATTAACCCATTGTGCACAATACCACAATCTAATGGTATGTCATTATAGCACTTAGGGATCGAATCCACAAGGAGGCACGAGAACAACACACAGAGAATACGAGACACTTCTTAATCTAAGCTAATCAAATAAAGGTTTTCTAATGATCCTAATCAATTTAAAGACAAGATAATAAATAACCAAGCATATAACAAAGGTAATTAAAAGACTAACAAGTTTTGAACTAAAACGTAACGAAAACGATTTAAACAAGAATAAGCAAACGAACTTCGGGTAATGGTAATCGACTTGGACATTCTCTAGCTAAACCATGATACTCAAACAATGCTAATCCTTAGGCCTTAGATCACTAATTTAGACTAATCCACTTCCATGAAAATAATCACTTCACTAATCACTTAACTGAGAACAAACTTCCATTTGCAATTAAATGATCAACAAGCATTAATCTCAAGTCTAAATAGCCATTAAACACCCTAGACATCTATTTCCATAGGCTAGGAATGTAAAACACTTGCTAAGTTTGGTTGAGGAATTTCATCGAACACCTTCCGGGCATGAAATTCCTTAAGTTCTAAATCAACTTTGTCAAGGCTAATCTAGCATTAATCACACCTAACAAGTAAGGATTCTTCATAAACTAAGTCGTAAGCATCATGATTTAGCAAGAAAACATCTTAATCTACCATACCCAAAGTTCTAAAGAAACTACTCACAAACCATGATAATCTCAACAAATCTTATGTAGGAGGTGTTTAGATTCATGGTTAGATGATTAGAAATAGATAGATAAATGAAAACAAACAAGAACTTTCATAAAAACACCAAGAATCTCTTAAAAACTCCAAACTCTCTCTAAGAAGAGTGTTTTTGAGAAGTTAAAATGAGATATATCCTCAAACAACAAGGTTTTTGGCCTAAATATCAAAGCAGGTCGTAGGTTGCAGCGGTCTAAAGTTGCCCGATGCAGCTGGCCGCTGTGGATTTCCGGTTTTGCTCCGTTTGCAGGTCAGGCGGACATGCGCTTACTAAAGTTGTCTTATCTCTCTAACCCCAGATCTGAATGACTTGACACTGATTCCATTAGAACGCTAACTCACATATCTACAACTTTCATGAAGTACTCTGAAGCTAAATCCGAATGGAAACTGTCTTTCCGAGTCGATCTTTGAAGCACTTCGGACGGACTCTGCATTTTGCTCAGGAGGGAACCACAGCGGTCTGGCTCTCCCCGCTGCATGACCGCTGTGAATCTCTGTGTTTTTGACGGGAGGATCCGCAGCGGTCACTGTAGACCGCTGCCACACACCGCTGTGAGCTCCATGTAGCTCATTCGCGCGCCAGACAGACGTATGCTCAGTGAAATGGTGATAACTTCCGCAATACAGCTCAGAACTTGATGAAACAACGTCCGTTGGAAAGATGACTCAATTACCTACAAACTTTATCAAGTGTTCCAAAGCTTAATCTGAGCGCAAGAGCTTCTTCTGACCCAATCTTTAGAGCACATCGGATGGCTTCTGCATTTTTCTTGATTGTTTGGGTTTATTTTGCCCCATGATCTTGGTCCAAGCTCCAAAATGATTCCATAAGCTCCAAATGGTACCTAAAAGACTCCATAGCACACAAACATATGTAAAAACTAACCTAAGACTCATTAACTCTAAAATGGATGCAAACTAGACCAAAAACAATGAAATGAATGCACAAAGTCACAAAATGCTAACTAAAATGTATACTAAAATGGACTAAATTATGCAACTATCAACTCCCCCGAACTTGCCTTTTGCTTGTCCGCAAGCAAACAAACAAGAACAAGTCGAAGAAGAGGTTGGAATGCGAGAGATCATATCCGAGAATATTAACAAAATAATTTAATTCAATGCCCTTGAGAGTAGTTATGTGATGCACAAACAACCTCTAATTCAAAAAATTTAGCCATACTCGTCGCTATACGAATTGGTCTAAGCCTTAGCATCTACAAGTAATCATATCCTCTAACTCTTTAACATTCATTAAGTACAATGGTGAATCATGCTTAATAAAAATCAAGTGAACTCATTTGGCTTAGGGAAAAGGTTTTGAGATAAAAATGATATCAATCATGTGGGTATTCCAATGCAATGGGATCTCTCACGAAAGAATGAACTTTGGCAAAATGCTAAGAGTAAAGAACAATTGATGCGTACAAGGATGACATCCGTCTACCCAATGCCCCAATATGAACTTCACTCCTATTTCTAAACCCATCAATATTCATTCTAAACTACCCATATCACAAGGCATTTTGCCTTCTTAGACCACATTTCTTTTCTAACTTAGGGGATTCTTTTCTTCTTATCTTTCAACAAATGGATTGGCTCTTCATCTTTTTCTTTTAGCTCTTTTTCACTTTCATAACTAGTCTCTCAATCATCATTTAGATGCCTTAGCCATATATATATTTTTTTCTTTTTTGGCTCTTTCTTTCTTCTACACACATAGAGACTTATACTTTCAACACCTAGAGCTATTCCACACTTTCATGCCAACCAATCCAAACTTTTTACTTTCCCCTATCATTTTTCCCAATCTTTTATTTTCTCCACACTTTCTTTTCTTTACATCAACACCCAAATCACCAACCTATCTATCAACTCCTTGTCGTTCCAAACTCAACACTTTTTGCTAAGTTCATTCAAAATTAGGCCTCACGACACACACAAGAGATGAAGGCTTGAAGGAAAAGTATAGTTAAGGGTGTGGTTAACCGTTCCAAAAATGAGAAACGACTATTTGAGTTAACAAGAGAGTGGTGAAAAGGGGTAAGATAGCTCAAATATGTATAAGGTATCCATGAATTCACTTTTCAATGTACAAGCATGATAATTTCAAGTCAAGATTAAAGTTCATGTAGATAGAGTTAAATTCAATTCAAAGCATGCTTCAACCAAGACAAAAACATTCAAACCGCAAGATCAAAGCATAGATCATCCTTAACTTCGTGATCGCTCAAATGCATCAAAGAACTCCTAACGAGGGCATTAATTCAAGCTCTTAAGTTTATATTCTACATGGATAATTCTCCCAATGCAAGTGAATGCAAACCTATATGCATCTAGACTCAATCTTAAACATGCAAAATGCAACTAATTTTTTTTTTTTTTATGGTTTTTATATGCACTTATATGAATGAATGAGACTCAAAGATGGAAAAATAAAAATAAGATCACAAAACACAAGATCAAAAGACACAAATCCTTCCCCCGAACTTGAATTGCAACGTCTCGGTGCAACAAAAATCAAAGAGAAGGTAAAAATATGCAAAAGTATGTACAATGAAATGGAGTTTGGATCATACCTTTGGATTGGAGAGGAGTGTGACGTGCTGTAGCTCTACCCATTCATGCATTAAGCACCACGACCTTGGACCCAAGAAAACTATAAACATCAAACAAAAACATCAAAAGGAACAAGAAAGAACGAAAATATATACAAAGATAGTCATGGGAATGCCTCCCAAGAGCGCTTGTTTTACGTCGCTAAGCTTAACGTTTCAAACCGTTTTAGGCTTGGAGAGAAGGAGTAGTGGAACTCCATGGCGGGTCTTCGAGCTTGAGTGTGAGAACCTTGCTCATGATCTCTTGAATTCCCGTTGGACCTTTTTCTTTGAGCTCGGGTGTGATGATTGCTCTAACCATGGCAAAAGGTTTTAACCTTCCCTTACACTTGATCTTGTACTCAACCACACCATCTTCATATCTCCACGGTGTCAAGGTCATAGTGGCGAGTTTGGGAAAAATTGATCTAACCTCATTAGGCTTGCTCGTCACGCCTTTGACAAGGGTGGGAGGGTGGGTATCATTGGGTTTCTTCTTTTTGGCCTTAGTGCCCTTACCCTTCTTTTGAACCTTTATACTCTCAACCTCATTTTCCATAGAGGTATGGAAAAGAGATTCCAAGCAAACACCATCCAGCGCTAAGGCTTCTTCAACATTACCATAACCCAAAGCTTTCTCTTCATGAGAATCTTTCTTCTTTTTACAAGCTTTTGGGGGTGAAACCAAATTCATCTTCTCACAATTTCCCACATACTCAACCTTTTTAACTTCCACTTCATCATCCTTACAAACAATGGTGCCACAAAGCTTGGTGGAAGAGGGCTTCATGGAATAGAAGACTTTGTCATTCACGTTCTTGAGAACGACCTTCTTGTTTTGGAAGTCCATGCTTGCACCGGTGGTATTGAGGAATGGAGTTCCAAGGAGGAGCGGGAGTTTGCTGGTTTGCTTCATCTTCATAACTATGAAATCGGTTGGAATGAGACAATTTCCGATCTTGAGAGGATAATCTTCAACAATGCCAAGTGGTTGCTTAGAAGAAGAATCTCCAAAAGTGATGTGTGATGGGTGGTGCTTCATGCTCTTGATTTCAAGACTCTTCACCAATTCAAGTGACATCACATTCACACTTGATCCCGAATCACACATGGAATCATCAACATTCAAATCACCAAGGGAGCAAGAGATGACAAATTTACCCGGATTTCCAAGCTTGGGAATCGATTTGGGCTCACGTTGAGGAGGTTCAATGCAAGAAGTCTCTTTCCTCACAATTGTCTTGGCCTCCACATCTTTTTTCTCAACTACTTCGTTGCTAGCAACCACTACGACTTCATCTTTGGATTCATGGAGAACTCTCTTGATCTCTCGTATAGCTTCTTCAATCTCGTCACTTGAGAGGAGAACATTGCAATACTCCATTGGGTTTGCATCGATTTTGCCCTTTAATTTCTCCATGGGTCTACTAGAATGGGAACCTCCTTGAGTGTGTTGTTGATCCAAGCGTTTGATTCTAGAGGATAGATCTTCAAATTTTGCGTTGAGATCGTTGTATGAGCAATCCACCTTATTGTGAATCTCGGTCATCTTCTTATTCAACTCATTTGCTCCAAGAGCTTGCCCCGTCAAGAGTTGTTGAAGCATACCCTTCATTTCGACATCTTGTTGTGTCGAGTTGCTTCCTTGCTCTTGTTGAAGTTGAGGTGCAAAATATGGTTTGTTTGGGTAACCACCTTGGTTTTCTTGGAATTGGTTTCTAGGAATAAACCCTTGTTGCGGGAAGTTGGAGTTGAAGTCTTTGTTGTAACCGTCTTGGTTTCCCACAAAGTGAACTTCCTCTTGGTAACCTTTGCAATCCCTTACATAGTTCACTCGCCTTTGTGTGGCTTCCAAGACCTTGTCTAACTTCTCATTTAGGGCTTTCATCTCTCTTCTTGTTCGTTCCTCATACTCTCCACTTCCTCTCAAAGCTATATCATAATCCTCACCATAATTCCCATTGCTTTGGGCAAGATTCTCAACAAGCTCCATCCCATCATCAACTTCTTTTCCCAAGAAGTTGCCATTGCTTGCGGTATCAAGGAGCATCCTAAACTTGGGCAAAACTCCTCGGTATAGAGTGCTTAAGAGCGATTCTTCGGAGAAGCCATGGTGTGGGCATTGCATTGTGTAGCCTTTGAATCGTTCCCACGCTTCACAAAAGCTCTCATTCCCTTTTTGAGTGAAGCTCGAGATCTCGTTTCTTAACCTTGATGTTCTTGTAGTAGAGAAGAACTTGGCAAGAAAGGCTTTCTTACATTGATCCCAAGAAGTGATGGATCCTTGAGGTAGGTTCTTTTCCCATTGGTGGGCTTTGTCTCCAAGAGAGCATGGAAACAATCGAAGCTTGAACCCATCTTCCGAGACTCCATTGATCTTGACCATTCCACAAATTCGATCGAATTGATCCAAGTGGTCTAAGGGATCCTCCACCGGTAAACCGTGGAACTTGTTTCCTTGCACCATGGAAATGAGACTCGCCTTGATCTCAAAATTATTACTCTCCACCGGTGGTGGATGTATACCGGCGCGATTTCCATGGGCGTTGGGAGCATCACCCGCTCCAATCAACCTCGGTGCTCTAATCCTTTGAGCAACCTCTTCTCGGTTCTCATTTGCATCTCTAACCGGTGGTGCTAGATTCATATTCATACCTCGCCTTTGAAAGTTCATGCACCTATAGAGAGAAGAGCAAACAAGGTGGAAAGATTAGTAAACAAAGAAAAATAAAACTTAGTCTCAAAAAGAGTCCTAATCCCTATGGCTATTGCTAAACCTCCCCGGCAACGGCGCCAAATTGATAATGAACTTTTTACGGTTCGCACAATTAATCCATTGTGCACAATACCACAATCTAATGGTATGTCATTGTAGCACTTAGGGATCGAATCCACAAGGAGGCACGAGAACAACACACAGAGAATACGAGACACTTCTTAATCTAAGCTAATCAAATAAAGGTTTTCTAATGATCCTAATCAATTTAAAGACAAGATAATAAATAACCAAGCATATAACAAAGGTAATTAAAAGACTAACAAGTTTTGAACTAAAACGTAACGAAAACGATTTAAACAAGAATAAGCAAACAAACTTCGGGTAATGGTAATCGACTTGGACATTCTCTAGCTAAACCATGATACTCAAACAATGCTAATCCTTAGGCCTTAGATCACTAATTTAGACTAATCCACTTACATGAAAATAATCACTTCACTAATCACTTAACTGAGAACAAACTTCCATTTGCAATTAAATGATCAACAAGCATTAATCTCAAGTCTAAATAGCCATTAAACACCCTAGACATCTATTTCCATAGGCTAGGAATGTAAAACACTTGCTAAGTTTGGTTGAGGAATTTCATCGAACACCTTCCGGGCATGAAATTCCTTAAGTTCTAAATCAACTTTGTCAAGGCTAATCTAGCATTAATCACACCTAACAAGTAAGGATTCTTCATAAACTAAGTCGTAAGCATCATGATTTAGCAAGAAAACATCTTAATCTACCATACCCAAAGTTCTAAAGAAACTACTCACAAACCATGATAATCTCAACAAATCTTATGTAGGAGGTGTTTAGATTCATGGTTAGATGATTAGAAATAGATAGATAGATGAAAACAAACAAGAACTTTCATAAAAACACCAAGAATCTCTTAAAAACTCCAAACTCTCTCTAAGAAGAGTGTTTTTGAGAAGTTAAAATGAGATATATCCTCAAACAACAAGGTTTTTGGCCTAAATATCAAAGCAGGTCGTAGGTTGCAGCGGTCTAAAGTTGCCCGATGCAGCTGGCCGCTGTGGATTTCCGGTTTTGCTCCGTTTGCAGGTCAGGCGGACATGCGCTTACTAAAGTTGTCTTATCTCTCTAACCCCAGATCTGAATGACTTGACACTGGTTCCATTAGAACGATAACTCACATATCTACAACTTTCATGAAGTACTCTGAAGCTAAATCCGAATGGAAACTGTCTTTCCGAGTCGATCTTTGAAGCACTTCGGACGGACTCTGCATTTTGCTCAGGAGGGAACCACAGCGGTCTGGCTCTCCCCGCTGCATGACCGCTGTGAATCTCTGTGTTTTTGACGGGAGGATCCGCAGCGGTCACTGTAGACCGCTGCCACACACCGCTGTGAGCTCCATGTAGCTCATTCGCGCGCCAGACGGACGTATGCTCAGTGAAATGGTGATAACTTCCGCAATACAGCTCAGAACTTGATGAAACAACGTCCGTTGGAAAGATGACTCAATTACCTACAAACTTTATCAAGTGTTCCAAAGCTTAATCTGAGCGCAAGAGCTTCTTCTGACCCAATCTTTAGAGCACATCGGATGGCTTCTGCATTTTTCTTGATTGTTTGGGTTTATTTTGCCCCATGATCTTGGTCCAAGCTCCAAAATGATTCCATAAGCTCCAAATGGTACCTAAAAGACTCCATAGCACACAAACATATGCAAAAACTAACCTAAGACTCATTAACTCTAAAATGGATGCAAACTAGACCAAAAACAATGAAATGAATGCACAAAGTCACAAAATGCTAAATAAAATGTATACTAAAATGGACTAAATTATGCAACTATCAATATGCATGGGGTTTCATAACATTTCTTATTCTTTTTGTCTCATTTAGAGTATTAGGTGTTTGCATTAGGTCCTAGTGAGTCTTTGCATGTTTTGGAGCATTTTTCTAGGTAATTGGAGGCACTTGGTGACATTTGGAGATTTGGGGCTAAAGGGAAAAGAGAATCCACCCGGAGCGCCCGAAAGAACTGGTCAGACTGAGGGTCTCCAAGCAGATTCACCCTCGATAACCTTCAGTTGTAGCCCAGAGAATTAGCTGTTCACAGGAGTTTGAATCGGGTTATTTGGACGTATGGATAGGGAGATAAGACGGATTTACTAAAGGTATGTCCGTCTGGCCGAGAGAAGATGACACCGTCCAAAGAACCGGCAAAACGAAGGCCTTCCGGTCATTCGGATGTCAGGTTCAGGAGTTATGGCCGATTCACTAAAGACATATCCGCCAGCCGAGACAGTTTCACTCAATACCGAGTTATTGTACCAAGGAGTGACATCGGTATTCACCAAAGCAGCAATACCAACGTCACAAGTCGGTACAACACGTCGGTATTGAAACAGGGGGAAATATCCTTAGTACCGACATGTTGTACCGAGGAGTGACGTCGGTATTGACCCTCAGGACTGTTTCTCACCCAAACCAGCCGAGCTCACCCTAGGTGTCTGAAAGATCTTGCCGAAAGAGCGGTTTACAATCCGAATTACCCTAGGTGGTCTTCACGAAAGTTGTAGCCAAAGGAGTTATCTGACTACAGGAGTGGTTCCAGGTCATTACGATATGCGGTTAGTTAGATACGGTTGTTTTACTGAGCGTATATCCGTCTGGCCGAAGCCCCAGACATGCCTGAAAGAACTGGTTGAACAAAGGGTCTCCAGTCCGAATTAGCCTCTGTTGTCCACAAGAGGTGGTTTGAGGCCATTCAGACTTGTATTCTAGGAGATATCGTGGTTTTACCGAAGGTTCTACACCACCACCATCCGCATAAACCCAGGTCCAATACCGATATTCAATACCGAGCAGTGACCTCGGTATTGAGCTACTCAAGACCAGATTTGACCTATTTTGAACCGGATCGGTATCCGGTTTGTCCCGGATCGACCCGGTTCGCCCCCTTTCACTATTTTAGCCCAAAAAACCCTATTTTCATGTTGTATCTCTTTTCTAGGCTAAAAACCTTGTTCTTGTGATTTGTAAGAGGGATCATACACTTTTTATGTAAGTTTAAGTTTATATCTTTGTTTGTTTCTTTAATCTTTCACATTCCTATTCTCTAATCATGATTAACATCACCTTTTTCATGAGAATTGGTGTATTTTTCATGATTAGTGAGTAGTTCATTTTATAGCTCATGGATGAGGTAGATTAGGGGAATTTCGTGATAGATCTAGGATGTCTAGGGCTTAGTTTACATATTCCCTCACTTATTTAGTGTTCATATTGCTAGATTAGGCTTGAGAAAGCTAATCTAGACCATAGGGCATTTCATGCACACAAGGTGTTCGATGAAATGCCCCAAGAACTAAATAAGGGATTTTGCTTACTTAGCCTATGAGAGTAGTTTTCTAAGGAGTACTAGGGCCATTGGAACCTATGTTTAATGCTTGATAATCATCTTATCACAAACGAGAATTTGTTCTTGATTTGATGATTAGTAAAGTGATTAAGACCATGAGAATGGCTTAAGCTTGTTTAGGTGTTCTAGGCTAAGGGAATTGCTTGTTTGGGTGTATTGACATCTAGATAGATCATGAAAGGACCCAAAATCCATAACCTCATCCAAGAGCTTGCCTTTATATCTTTCTAATCTCGTTTAGCATTCGTTTACTTGTGTCCTTGCTTTGAATTTGAATCATTAGGTTGTTAGAAAACTAAAACCACCTTTGTTTGCTTAACTTAAGAAGATTTATGTATTCCTAGTGATTGAAACTTAACCCTTGGATTCGATACCTCTTATGCTACATAGGCATTTTGAGTAATTGATACACGGCAAAAATCTTGTATCAATTTGGCGCCGTTTCCGGGGAGGTTTAGCTTTCGACATTAGGATTTTACTTCTTTTTGAGATTAAGCCTTTTTTCTTTTGTTTACTAATCTCTCCTTCTAGCTCTCTCTTGTTGGTGCATGAACTTGCGTTCTAAAGGCAACAACAATCTTGTTGAGCCAAGAGACAACATCAACCTTCTACACCGCGGTCTTAGAGCAAGAAGAGATAGAGAACGGGTTGTGCACATTGCTAGGCTTGGTATGGAAAACGTGCAAGTGAACCCAAATGGTGGTAATGACCACGTTGCTTATGCTCCACATCAAGGAATAAATGGTGGTAATGGAAACCACCACCCACCCGCCCATAATAGTCCTAACATAGTTGGAGCGGGTGATGCGGCCAATGCTCATGTCAACCGCCAAGGCATTCGAGCACCACCGGTTGAGACCAATGACTTTGAGGTCAAAGCTAGCTTCATCAACATGGTACAAAGCAACAAATTCCATGGCTTGGCGGTGGAGGATCCACTTGATCACTTGGATCACTTTGACCGGATTTGTGGCTTGACAAAGATGAATGGAGTCTCGGAGGATAACTTTAAGCTAAGGTTGTTCCCATTCTCCCTTGGAGACAAGGAAAGACAATGGGAAAAGAACCTTCCCCACGGTTCCATCACTTCATGGGACCAATGCAAGACATCATTCCTTGCCAAGTTCTTCTCTCCCTCTAGAACGGCTAAGCTAAGGAATGAGATCTCAAGCTTCATTCAGCATGCAAATAAGAGCTTCAATGAAGCATGGGAGCGGTTTAGGGGCTATACATCACAATGCCCTCATCATGGATTTTCGGATGCTTCCCTCTTGAGCACACTCTACCGCGGAGCACTTCCTAAGATCCGTATGTTGCTTGATACCGCTTCTAATGGAAACTTCTTAGGCAAATACGTGAATGAAGCAATGGAGTTGGTTGAGAACCTTGCTTTGAGTGATGGTACATATGGTGATGAGTATGACCGGTCTACAAGAACCACAAGTGACTTCGAGGAGCAACAACGAACCAAAGCCATGATGGCTCTCAATGAGAAGTTAGATAAGCAAGCCACCATGATTGATAAGCTTCTCAATGCTTCCAAAAGACCGGTTCACTTTGTTAGTGACTTTGAGGGAAATCAAAGATCCCATGAGGAAATGGTATTTTGAGCAACAAAGAAGAAGTGCATTATGTTGGGAACAATGGTGGCTACCAAAGGGGTTTCAACAACAACTATGGCAACCAAGGTGGTTCTCAACAAAGCTTTGTCCAACAAACTCAAGGCAACAACTCCATGCCTCAAGACCTTGATGTGAAAAATATTCTTCAACAACTTCTTCAAGGTCAAGCAAATGGAGCATTGGATATAAGCAAGAAGATGGAGGAAATCAATACCAAAGTAGCTTGCTCATACAATGATCTCCACAAGAAGCTTGAGGCATTGAGTTCAAAAGTGCAAGAAATAGAGACAAAGGGAGCCAATGGAAACAAAGTGCAACAAAGTTCTTCAAATGGAAAAGCAATACAAGCCACCAAGGAGTATTGCAATGCCATCTTCTCAAAGGAGCCACGTCCCATTCATGATCATGAAGCCGCCACTAAGGAGATCGATCTTCTACTATATGGATCACAAGCCGTTGCACCTCCCCCTAGAGAAGCTCCCTTGAAGCTCAATGAGGAAATTGAGGAACAAGGTGGGGGAGTGACCCTTGAGAAAGATGAAGATGTGACCACGGTCCAAGAACCAAAGGGTAGTATTTCTTGCATTAATTCACCAAGCACAACTAGGATCGAGCCTAAGTCTCTCCCCAAGCTTGGTAATCCCGGTAAATTCTCTATAGCTTGCTCTCTTGGAGATTTGGAGATTGAGGATGCTTTGTGTGATTCCGGTTCAAGTGTGAATGTCATGTCCCATGAGATGTTCAAGAGTCTAGGGATAAGAAACCTCACCTATCACTTTTGGAGATGTTTCTTCAAGGAAGCCACTTGGCCTCCTCAAAGACTATCCACTTAAAGTTGGGGATTGAATAGTCCCAACGGACTTCGTTTTCATGGAAATGAAGAAGACCAACAAGCTCCCACTACTCCTTGTAACCCCATTCATACTTACTACCGGTGCTAGAATGGATTTCAAAAATCAAAAGGTAGTTCTCTTGAATGTGGATGACAAGGTATACTACCCAATGAGGACTTCTCCCAACAAGCTTTGTAGCACAATAATCATTGAATACGATGGGTTTTGTGTTGAGGAAGTGAAGTATGCGGGTCGTTGTGAGATGGTTGTTGAAGTTCCGCCTCCAAAGGGTTATGAAAAGAAAGAGAAGTTGCTTGAGAGAAAGGATTTGGGTTATGGTAATGACATGGAAGCTTCGGAAGTTGATATCGTTTGTTTGGAACCGCTTCCTTCCACCACAATGGAGAATGTCGTTGAGGGTAGCAAGGGTGACAAATCAAGGAAGCTTCATGGGTCTATGTCCGAGCCAAGCCAGCCCTCTATGATGACTCTCACTCCTTGGAAGCACAAGGATGGAGTGATTGAGTACAAGATCAAGTGCAAAGGACGGCCCAAACCTTTTGCCTCGGTCAAGGCGATCCTCACACCCGAGCTCAAAGAGAAAGAGGAAGCCGGTCTTGAGGAAGTCATGAGCAAGGTCCTCAAAATTGAGCTCAAAGACCCATCTTGGAGTGCTCACACTCCTCTCTCACCCGCCTAAAATGGGTAACCAAAGTCAAACTTAGTGACTTTAAAAAAGTGCTCTTGGGAGACACCTCAAACTTATCATTGTACATACTTTCTTCATATGTCTCTCTATGTTTTCTTGTCCTTTTTGATGGGTTTGCTTAGTATGCATAGGTTCTTGATGGTCTAATGGTCATGGACTTAAGGACTAAGGTGCGTAGGATGTGCTGATGGAGTATGGCATCCCTAAATCCCTCTCGTCCCCTCCATCAATTCCCAAGGCAACACTCCAAACTTTGTACATAGCATTTAGGATCATATCTCTTCCTCTCTTTCATGCATTGTTTAACTCTTCCTTAAGCTTCTATTACACAAGGGACTGTGTAATTTAAGTTTGGGAGAGGATTTGTGTGTTATCTAACATCTTTTTTGGTGTTCTTGTTTTGCGTTTCGCATCTTGAGTCTCATGCATTTTCAATAAATTTGAAAAAATTTGAAATTTTTTGCACTTCATGTAGGATTGAGTCTAGATGCATAGCATGGAGATAATGCATTTCATGTGCATAGGGAACTAGGATAACTTTTCCTTGTAAAGTGTCGTTTTAAGAGTTTAAGTCCTATGCTTTAGACCCCGTGTGTGAAATCAAGGTCGAACCATGCTTGGATTTCATGTCTCATTACTTAGGTATTAGCCGAAGCAAGTTTCGATTTGAATCCAATCCTATCTAAGTGAGAACCTTAACTTTGACACATTAATTATCGTGTTCATGCATTGCATAATGAACTCATGGATTCCGCATACATACTTGGGTCATCTTATTCCTTTTTACCACTCTTGTTGGCCCAAGTAGCCAATTCCCATCTTTGGAATGGTTCACCCCACCTTGAACCCAACCTTCTTTCAAACCTACATGTTTAGTGAGCGTTGTGAGGCCTTGTTTTTGAATGGACTTAGCAAAAAGTGTTGGGTCTAGAGCGATAAGGAAAGGCTTTCATGTAGAACTAGCTCGCACATCAATGAGCTAGATTAGGCTAAGTTAGATAGGTTGGTAATTGGGGCGCGGGAAATGGATGATAAGGAAAGAACGAAGGATGTTGGGATTGGAAAAGTGGAGAGAAAGAAAGAGATTTGGGAGAATGATTGGGGGAAACAATAAGTTTGATTTGGTTGGCAAGAATATATTTGGGTTAGCTCTAAGTTTTAAAAAGATAGTCTCTAGCTTGAAAAAGAAAGAAAAGAAGCCAAAATGGCTAAGCTTAGACATGAAGAAAAATGAAAGAGACTTAAGAAGCTAAAGGAGGAGCTAAACCAAGTAAAGTAATGGAAGCCAAACCATTGGTTGAAGAAGAAACCCCCTAGGCGCTTAAAGAAAAGAAGGATGATGAAGAGATGAGACATAAGAAGGCAAAAATGCCTCGTGAAGGGTAGCTAGGATTTCTTCTTTGTGGGTTTAGAATTAGGGTCGATTTTGTAATGGGGCATTGGGTAGATGGAAGTCTAGCTTTGTATGCATCAATTGCTCTTCACCCTTAGCATTTTGCCAAAGTTCATTCCTTCAATGAGAGATCCCTTGTTCGGAAACAGCCACATGTATTGAGATCATCTTTGTCTCAAAACCTTATCCTTAACCAAATGAGTTTGTTTGCATTGCATGAGCATGATCCACTAGAAACTTCTAGTTGAATGTCAAAGGATTGGATGATAGGAAAGCTTGTATAAGTTGAGGCTTAGGCTTGATTCATGTAAGGATGGACATGGCTAGCTCCTTTTGAGTAGACATGTTTGATCGCACCTTATAGCTTGCACTTGGACTTGAATTCTTTTAGTGATGTTTTTGCTTGAGGACAAGCAAATGAGCACGTTTGGGGGAGTTGATATCCTCATATTTTACCCTTCTCATGCATTCATCTAGCTTAGGTTTCATCTCATATGCATGGGGTTTCATAGCATTTCTTATTCGTTTTGTCTCATTTAGAGTATTAGGTGTTTGCATTAGGTCCTAGTGAGTCTTTGCATGTTTTGGAGTGTTTTTCTAGGTAATTGGAGGCACTTGGTGACGTTTGGAGATTTGGAGCTAAAGGAAGAGAGAATCCATCCAGAGCACCCGAAATAACTGGTCAGACTGAGGGTCTCCAAGCAGATTCAGCCTCGATAACCTTCATGAGAGTTGTAGCCCAGAGAATTAGCTGTTCACAGGAGGTTGAATCGGGTTATTTAGACATATGGATAGGGAGATAAGACGGATTTACTGAAGGTATGTCCGTCTGGCCGAGAGAATATGACACCGTCCAAAGAACCGGCAAAACGAAGGCCTTCCGGTCATTCGGATGTCAGGTTCAGGAGTTATGGCCGATTCACTAAAGACATATCCGCCAGCCGAGACAGTTTCGCTCAATACCGAGTTATTGTACCGAGGAGTGACATCGGTATTCACCAAAGCAGCAATACCGACGTCACAAGTCGGTACAACACGTCGGTATTGAAACAGAGGGGAAATCCCTTTAGTACCGACATGTTGTACCGAGGAGTGACGTCGGTATTGATCCTCAGGACTGTTTCTCACCCAAACCAGCCGAGCTCACCCAAGGTGTCTGAAAGATCTTGCCCAAAGAGGGGTCTACAATCCGAATTAGCCTCGGTGGTCTTCACGAAAGTTGTAGCCAAAGGAGTTAGCTGACTACAGAAGGTGGTTCCAGGTCATTCAGATATGTGGTTAGTTAGATATGGTTGTTTTACTGAGCGTATGTCCGTCTGGCCGAAGTCCCCAGACATGCCTGAAAGAACTGGTTGAACAAAGGGTCTCCAGTCCGAATTAGCCTCTGTTGTCCACAGGAGGTGATTTGAGGCCATTCGGATTTGTATTCCAAGAGATATCGTGGTTTTACCGAAGGTTCTACACCACCACCATCCGCATAAACCCAGGTCCAATACCGATGTTCAATACCAGATTTGACCCATTTTGAACCGGGTCGGTACCCGGTTTGTCCCGGTTTGTCCCGGGTCGACCCGGTTCGCCCCCTTTCACTATTTTAGCCCAAAAAACCCTATTTTCATGTTGCATCTATTTTCTTATCTCTTTTCTAGGCTAAAAACCTTGTTCTTGTGATTTGTAAGAGGGATCATACACTTTTTATGCAAGTTTAAGTTTATATATTTGTTTCTTTCTTTAATCTTTCACATTCCTATTCTCTAATCATGATTAACATCGCCTCTTTCATGAGAATTGGTGTATTCTTCATGATTAGTGAGTAGTTCATTTTAGAGCTCATGGATGAGGTAGATTAGGGGAATTTCGTGATAGATCTAGGATGTCTAGGGCTTAGTTTACATCTTCCCTCACTTATTTAGTGTTCATATTGCTAGATTAGGTTTGAGAAAGCTAATCTAGACCATAGGGCATTTCATGCACACAAGGTGTTCGATGAAATGCCCCAAGAACTAAATAAGGGATTTTGCTTGCTTAGCCTATGGGAGTAGTTGTTTAAGGAGTATTAGGGCCATTGGAACCTATGTTTAATGCTCGCTAATCATCTTATCACAAACGAGAGTTTGTTCTTGATTTGGTGATTAGCAAAGTGATTAAGACCATGAGAATGGCTTAAGCTTGTTTAGGTGTTCTAGGCTAAGGGAATTGCTTGTTTGTGTGTATTGACATCTAGATAGATCATGAAAGGACCCAAAATCCATAACCTCATCTAAGAGCTTGCCTTTATATCGTTCTAATCTCGTTTAGCATTCGTTTACTTGTGTTCTTTCTTTGAATTTGAATCATTAGGTTGTTAGAAAACTAAAACCACCTTTGTTTGCTTAACTTAAGAAGATTTATGTATTCCTAGTGATTGAAACTTAACCCTTGGATTCGATACCTCTTATGCTACATAGGCATTTTGAATAATTGATATACGGCAAAAACCTTGTATCAAGTGCCTCTGTCGGACCCTGAGAAAACTGAGAAATCTTGTTCCTGAGCTCTTCGGATCTCGCATCATCATAGAAATTATTCAGAAACGCATTCTTCGTTTCCTCCCATGTAGTCAGCGAACCAGGAGACAACTGCTTCAGCCAATAAGCTGCATCCCCACTAAGAGAGTATGGGAAAAGCATGCAGAAGAGGAACTCATTGGGCATTCCATTGTACTTCATACCAGTCACCAAATCCTCGAACCTCTCGATATGATCCATGGGGTGTTCATGAGATAGACCCGGCAACGGCGCCAAATTTGATAAGCTCAAATCAATAACCTAAAAGTACTAAAGCTTTGTCGATTGTAATACTTAGGGATCGAATCCACATATACTCAAGGAAACACACAATAAATTATATAGATAAAAATTAAGCTAAGTGATCAATGGAATTGAAAGCAAATACGTAAATTAAACTGTTGTAAATTCGATGGGAGAAAGCTAGGTTCAGGGTATTTCTCAGGAAATCAATGAATACAATTAAACTAACAATTCAGGTTTCAGGTTATGCACGGTTCTTGAACTCAAATCACTAAGGTATAATTAGCGAACTCTCGTTGCGAGAATTATCTAAGTCTAAATCCTAGAATTCGAAATCTCTTTGCGAATCCTAAAGTCTAAACCAGCTTTTAGTTCAAGTTTGATTTGTTCACAAAACAACTAAACCAAATCTCTTTGCGAATAGTTATTTTGCTCACCCTAAGTTCTATCAGGTTTCTCAATTGCACTCTCGTGCCCAATCGATTAACCTAAGATCTAAGTTCTAGGTGATCAATCCAGAATTAGCTATGAGAACAACCTATGGTGAATAACTAATTCAGATTATGAACCCTAAAAAATTAATCAACCTAGCATTCAAAGAAATCCCTTATGAGAACCATAAACATAACAGAAGATCTACTCAGACATGGAGATTGCAACAATAAACATGACTGAATAAATACTTGAATATATAATAAAGAAGAGAGTAAAACAAGGGTTCGAAATCTTCTCTCGGACGAACAGAGTTTCAGACTTGTTTCCCTTCCTAAGCTCTCTCACAAAACCAAATTAAAATAAAGCATAGCCACCAAAGTGGCTGAAAAACCTAGTTATAAAGCTAAAACATGTTTTTGGGGTTTCTAGTAGTTATTAAAGTCTTCTGGACCAAAGTGCAAACTTAAAACTTGTAAAAAGTCACGTTTACTTCTTCTCCCGAGCAGTATCGATCGATACCTTAAGTGGTATCGATCGATACACATTCTCTGTGTCGACTCTTCTGCTCGCCAGACTGGACTGTTTTCATGAAAACTGGCATAACTTTTGATCGCACCGTTGGAATGACCTTAAACCACTTTCAAATGAAAGCTAATCCATCGATATGTCTTGTGTCCAAATTTGAGCTGAATCCATCGGGAGAAGTTCTTCAACGAATGTCAAACTTCTGACGTCACTGTATGACTCTGCATCTCCATATGCTCATTTTCACCCAAAACGGCTCATTGTCTCCCAAAGTCACCTAAAACCTGTAAAAACTCGAAAAGACTCCAAAATACTAGAAAGACTCTATAAAAAAGACTTATATCATGGCTAAAAAGGGGTAAAAACCATGATATTTCAGGCACACAACCAACTGCTCAACAATGGGGCACACCACCAACTGCTCAACAATGGGACACACCACCAACTGCTCAACCACGGAGCACACCACTAACTGCTCAACAATGGGGCCTTTCACCAACTGCTCCATTGTGGGGCACACCACCAAATTTTCAACAAGGTGGCTCATCGAGAACGACTCCAACAAATGTTCAATATGAGTTTTCACTTGGAGATTAAGTAGAAAGTATGAGGAATACTCAACAAGAAGATTCAGATGGTGCAGCCGTAGGAACTTCACCGAAAGTTCAACAAGCATCATCACCCGGTCTCGGACATATTTCACAAACGAGCAGACGAGGAGGTCTATTCAATATATGGAGACCCTTGCAAGGACATCAAAGTGACTCTGGAGAAGAAGATTAGTTTGTGATGGTCGTGTTTTATCATTGTGTTATGAAATATTTATGTTTTTATTAGTCTATTTCTGTATTTTTGTGTAATTGGTTAATGTAAGTTTATATCTAGCTAATGACTTATTTTATATTTTTAAGTAATTTTCAGACTTTTCGTATATATCAGTTGCGATCATAGGACATCCGCAATCTAAGTTACGAGGAGAGAATTGAATTGTGGAATTTAGAAAATGAATAATTTGAGGAGTTAAAAATTCAACCAACTTTGAGTTACTATGATCGATATTTTCAAAGAGCACCAGTCCAAACTGATGGTGGGTTGAGATGGAGGAATATTTGGCATCGACTACAACAAGATGATGCTGCTTGTCTTCAGTTATTACGAATGTCACTTCCATGTTTCACAACATTGTGTAATATGCTACAAACGAATTACGGTCTACAACCAACATTAAATATAAGCATTGAAGAAAGTGTGGCTATGTTTCTACGGATATGTGGACATAATGAAGTTCTAAGAGATGTTGGTTTGAGATTTGGATGAAATCAGGAAACTGTGAAGAGGAAATTTAGCAAAGTTCTTGGGGGACTGAATTACTTGCATGTGATTATATTAGAACTCCAACAAGACAAGAACTACACCGAATTCCTGAAAGACTTCAAGTAGATCGAAGATATTGACCATATTTTAGTGGATTCGTTGGAGCTATGGATGGTACTCATGTATTCGTAAAAGTGAAGCCCGAGTTACAGGAAATGTATTGGAATCGACACGATAATACATCTTTGAACATCATGGCAATATGTGATTTGAATATGTTATTCACATATATTTGGAATGGAGCACCATGATCATGTTACGACACAGCCGTTCTCACAATGACACAACAAAGTGATTCTGAGTTCCCTTTGCCTCCGTCAGAGAAGTATTATGTCGTTGATTCTGGCTATCCTAACAAACAAGGTTTTTTTGCTCCTTATAGATCATCACGAAACAGAGTTGTGAGGTATCATATGTCGTAGTTATACTCTGGCCCTCCTCCGAGGAATAAAGAAGAATTATTTAATCGATGTCATGCGTCTTTACGTTTGTTATCGAGAGAACTTTTGGAGTATGGAAAAAGAAGTGGAGGATTGTTTGTGAATTCCCAATATATAATATTCACATACAAAAGAGAGTGGTAATGGCTACAATGAGATTACATAATTTTATCAAAATTTCAAATTTCTCAAATGCAGATTTTGCGGAAGTAATGACAGAGACCAGAATGGAGAACAAAAATTGTGAGCCTGATTTAAGTGACATGGAAACAGAATACGGATTGTGAGCCTGATTTAAGTGACATGGAAGCAGCAGAGAACATATGACGCAAATAATGGATAATATTGCAAATATGTTATGGGAATATCAAAGTAATCGATAGTAATTTTAATTTATAATTTTATTAGTATTATTAATCTATTTTTATTTGTAAAATATTTATCTAAAATATAATTCACGCACCGTTTTTTATATTTTCACCATTCAAACATTTGTACCGTACTGCATGTTATTTTTTTCACCATTCATATATTATCCTGCACCGCTTGTTACACACTAACTACACTTGTCCCGCATGATGCGTTTCTTCCAACCGCACCGCACTAAAACCACACCGCACTAAAACTGCACCGTACCTCCTAAACCGCTTGTCCCGCACTGCTCAAACCGCTGTCACCATTCGAAACCTTAGTATCATTATTTTTGGACATCTTCTAATATCCGTTGTAATTTAATGATTTTTTCATGAGTCCTAATATTTTCTTTTATTTTATTATGCTAATATAGGTATTATATACATATAGTTATATAAGCATGTATGCTATATATAAATATTTTTTCTTGTGAGAAACTACAAGTAGAATCTTACAGGTCGTAGGATTTAATAGCTACAAGAAACAACATGATCTGCAGTTACAGCTTGTTTAGATTTAATTTTTCCTTTTGACTTTACATAGATCCTTCAGTTTTGTTTGCTTTTTATATTTCTTGTTCATACAGCAAGTAGATCAAACAATCAAAATCGAATCTAGCTTAATTTCTTTTAAGCAAATGTTTTACTTTTTATTATATGGTTCGAATGTCTCTGCTGTTTTTATCATTGTTATTAGCTTTTTGGTAATGGGGTTCTTACGAGAATTATCCTTGCGCAAATGGCTTCCATGTGCTGCTTTTAAATATTTGCTGGGTATGATTATTATGAGTTATTTTTCAACCGTCACGGAGATTCTTCTGCAAACAATTTCTTTATGAAAAAATCAGTTTGTCTACAAATAAATTAATATTATATGATTATTTGTAGGGATATTATGTTATAAGTAATGTTTAAAAAATTATTAGGCGCTAATTGGGTGGTTGAGTTGGACTTAGCGCCTAGAACACTTATTCGGAATCTAGACGATTCTTAAGCGATTAAGGCGTTTACAAAAGAAATCAATATATTATATATATTTTTATAGAGTGCAGGATATAAAATACTATAGTTAGTTCATAAATAATAAACTTTAAATATTATAAATCTTAAACATAGATTCAAAGTTCAAATTACACACAAAAACCAAAAGAAATCTTATAAATATCAAATTTAAAACATTAAAAATTATTATAAATTTGAATTAGACCAAAACATCCATTTGAAAAATCATAAATATTAAATCATAAATAAAAATTAGAGAAAAATATTCACTATATTCATAAAAACAATATATAAAATTTTATAATATATATTTGTGAAATTTAAACTTATAGATCAAATTAAATGTAGTTAAAAATTCACAAACTGCACCGAACAAAAAAAATATTAATTGATTAAGAATTTTGATGAACCGCGTACAACAGCCTAGAGCCGTCTAGGACCGTCTAGAGCCGCCTATGACCGCCTAGAACCGCCTAGAATCGCTTAATAACAATAACGCTTAATGCCAACGCCTAGGAAGTAATCGCCACGGTCTATGGACGCCTAGCGCCTAGGAACCGCATAGGCGGCCGCCTAGACCGCTTTTTAGAACACTGGTTATAAGATGATAGGGGTGGAACTATTATCCGGGATTCGTTCCGAAAATCCGAATATCCAAGGGGTTCGGATCCGAATCCGGATAGTAAAATCTCGGATCCGTCAAAACCAGATCTGGATAATAAAATTATAAAGTCCGGATATCTGGATCCTTTAAATATATTAACAAATTTTATTTTATTAATAGTTTTTTAATATCTTGAGATTTATTTATAAAAATAATGAAAATAAAAGAAGATAATTTTTTATAATAACAAATTTTTTTTTACAAACTATTATATAAAATTTTAATTTTATCATTATTTTTAATTTTAATTTTTAATTTTTTTATTTATTTTTACAGATTTGGATATAAGCAAATATCTTAATATTTTGACGGATATTCAAATTTCGGATATCCGTAGGCCACATATCTGGATACAAATAATTAAAACTCGGATCCGGCGGATACGGATCCATATATCTTGAAATTTCTGGATATTCGGATTAATCTCACCCCTATAATAAGATGATATAATAGAGGAAAAACATTCTTTGTTTTGTTTAAAATGAAAATTTATAATATACTGTGGATATTTATATAGGTACCTAATCACGATTAGGTGAATCAACAAAGATTTAAAATTATCACATGACCTTGAATTTAGTCATTATGCTATGTTCTAGAAAATATTCCATTAATATATGGCAAATCAGCTAAACAACCACAAATTTGTTTTATTTAAGTAAAAACCTAATGGAAAACGAAAGTCAAAGTTTTGCACATTTTAACTAAAATATCTTCTGTTGTGTTATTGTAATCATGGTATTTTATTAAATAATAACGGATTATCGAATAAAATTACATGACTAAACTATAAAATTACGCATATCTTGTTTTTTCTATCTCTGATACATGAATGAATATCATGTCATTTAAAAAAAAAACATATAACATTTGCCAACATTAAAAATATTTCCGTTTTCACCACACCGAATTAATTTTTTTTGTCATCAATATTTATCTAACTGAATAAAAAGTTCATGGTTTAGTGTGATATTCTTTATTAAAATCTCTTATGACTCCTGATAAGAAAACATGGCCCACAACATTCGAAAATATCCATACAAAATATAAAGGGGTGTATATATGTTCATCATTTCACTCGATTGCTGTTCTTTTTCCTTTATTTTTTATTTTTAGCTCTCTTGTATTCTCATAACTTGACTCACACTTTAATTACAGTAAATCTAATAGTAAAAGCTACAAATACAGTATTATTAGCTTTCTAAAGAGGACTTTTGCATTAGTCGAGTACGTGTTTTTTTCCAACAGCTGATCAGCCATATTAACCTAATAAGGCATTAGAAAGTTATATGACTCATATACTTTAAAATTTGGACATTAGAAAGTTATATGAAAATGTCTTGTAAGGTTAATCTATTCGGATTATTTGGGTTTAATGTATGGCTAGTCTAAGATATAGTTCTCTTTAGGGATGCAACATTTCAAAAAATTAGGACAATGTTACATGACTCATATGTTTTGATTCATACAAATTGATTTGACGATGTATTAACTTGTGGGAATCAATCTGGAAGAGTGTCAATGTTAATCGTTTTTATAAAGATAAATTATGAGAAAAATGGTCTAATTTTGATTTTCAACAAAAATGACTTAAGTATAATTTGTAGTAATTTACTACTAGCAATCTATTTTATTATAAGCAGACCGACAAAGATGGAGCTAATAAATGTAAAACGAACCAATGCGAATGCCTAATAAATAAGCGGTTTAAACTACTAGTCTTGACAAACTGCAAAAATGGGTCATATAAGTTTTTAAAACTAATTAAAATTCCAGTAAGAGTTGGTTTCTCGATAACTCATGTTATGTGCTAATTATGTTAACTTTGGTTTCAATAAAGTACAACAAAAAAAGCCAAGGCTAGTGGAGGTCAAATCAAATGATTCATAATTAAAAGAGCAAAGTGTTGCTTTAGCTCCATCACTGCTTATTTGCCTTTATTTTTCCCCATTTGACTTTTATTTCCTTCAAAAGTTTCCTTTTCTCATTCCTAGAGAAAAAATAAAATATATTTATAATTCAATTAACAGAGAATGTAAAAAATAAAGGCAAATAACTTTAGTTCATAAGTCACCTTCATGTGATTTTTTCAACTATTGCACATATTCGGTAACGAAAAACAACAACTAATAACCACTATTAAAAACTATTGGTCTAGTTGTTGAAAACAAATAAAAGATGGAAAAATTATTTGATCTAGTAGACTATAATGTTTCTGAATATTCGAAAATTACCTTAGAGCATTATTAGTGGGAGTTTCTCATGAATGAGTCTCTCAATAATATATTATTATTATTTTAAATATATTTTAATTATTTGATTAAATTTTAAATTATAAAAAAATTGAACCAATTAGATGAAGACATGTGGCATATGGATTTCTCATGATTTTCTCAAATTTTATCATTTGAGAAATTCTTGTCATTCTCTCTCATGAATTTCTCAAAATTTATTATTATTTTATTGTGAGAGATTCTATAAAACATGTAGCATATAGATTTTTCACGAGTTTCTCAAAGTTTTTCATTTAAGAAACTCTTATCATTTTCTCTCATAAATTTTTCAAAATTTATTATTATTTTATTATAAAAGATTCTATGAAAAATTCCCACTAATAATGCCCTTAGACCTAGGAACTTGGCCTTGTACTGATAATTTGAAGCAAGAAGCAAAGTGTCTGAACTCAAACGTTACTTGTTGCCAAAAAACCGGATCTTGTTCCTTTTATTCTCTTCGTGTTGTAATAAAGTTCACCAGTTTCTTAAACTACAATTAACCAATCTCTTTGCAAAATTTCATACATATTGATCGTTTTTATCCAATTCGGATTACTTAAACTGAATTGGTAGCGGCACGTGATCAAGATATGACAATTTGTAGCATCGAAGTAATCAAAATTAAATACCAATTAGGAAATTGGGTTAAGTGATTTAATCCCGTGATTAAAAAGTTACATAAAGTCGATTCCACTTGTTGGTCTGTACGTCCGACACTCCATTGTCATTAATTATTATTCATTATAAAAGTGTAAAATTATAGACTATAATTCTATATATTATTTATATATTTCCCACTAAACGAAACTTGAATTAATCTTTTTTCTTACGTTGGAAGCTCGTTAGTCAAATATATTAAATTCATAAACACGTGAGAGCCCCCCGCATACAAATGTGTATATATTTTCTTCTACAACCCTGTAAACAGTTTCTTTTAATATTGTTTTTTTTACTAAGTTTTACCAAAAATCGGACATTAATTTGAAGTCATATTTTAAATATCTTGTATGTATTTACAAGTAATATTTGTAATGCATTCACACAGTTCAAATCATTATCTTCACATTCCAATATCACTAAAACAACATCTCTCTAATTTCTTGAGGTAATCGTGTTTATATATCTATCTATATATATAAAGGTAAGTTTTCTCTCTTCTTAAACACACCTCATCTTTTACATCATTGCCATATTATTTTAATATTTAATTTTCATAATTTAATTTGTTAAAATTTTGATATACATATTAACTACATATTTTATTAAATTATGCAAGAAATTTGAAATGTCATTTTCATATTTATATCATGAAAACTTAAAAAATCAACAAAATTTATTGAAAAAATAATAGATTTAAAAATTTGAGTTTTACTAATATATTACAATACACTTTATTATAGCTACAAAGTTCAAGTTTTATATCAAAAATATGTTTAGTGAATGGATATTATTTAATCTAAATTAATAGTAGACAATATATACAATATTAATGTAATATTATGTTACATATATCATCCATATGTATGCCACATCATTTTGATATTTAATTTTCATAATTTAATTAGTTAAAACTTTGATATACATATTAACTATACATTTTATTAAATTATGTAAGGAATTTGAAATGTCATTTTTATATTCATATCATTAAAACTTAAAAAAAATCAATAAAAATTATTGAAAGAATAATAGATTTAAAATATTAGTTTTACTAATATATTATAGACTTTATTATAGTTACAATGTTAAATTTTTATATCAAAAAGATGTTTAGTGAATGAATATTATTTGATCCAAACTAATAGTATACAATATCAATTTAACATATCACAAATATATAGAGATTTGTTTTAAAAAAACAGAATATATAATAAATAAAAAATAAACTCATTATCGTTTAATAATGCATATTATAGTAACTTTGTTAAATAAATTATATATAATAAAATCAATTTTTTTTTAAAAAAGTCAATAATTTAAAATAATAAAAATGAAACGTTTAGTAATTTATATATTTGGATAACATGATTTATTTGGTCTTTAAATATAGATAAGATACGTAAATTTCAAACAAACATGATTATTTGTAAATAATATAGAAGCGATTGACCGCAGGGGCGGCTCAATAAAAATATGGGCCCTGTTCAAAAAATAATTTGGCCCTACAAAAAAAAAATTGGGTCCTAAAAAAAACATTTGGCTCTTAAGAAATAAAAAAATTGTGGCCATGTGCATTTGCACACCTGCACACCCTCCGAACCGGGCTTGATTGACCGTAGATATTGAAATGATTGACTATCACTTACATTTTCATTTTAATGGAGGTAAAAATAAGAGAAACATTTAGTTAAATTTCAAATAAAATCCTAGGCTTATAATCTACAAGCAATGATTTGTTTTACTAAAAATGAATTAAAAATTCTCATAAATAAATTAAACTATTATAAATTTTAAAAAACAAAAACTCGCGGGTCACACATTTTTTTATATATAAAGTTGAATCTTACCGGGTTTACCTCTTATCAATAGACTTATATGTTGGCTAAATTTCCATTATTATTGTAATTAAATTCATTATTTTATCAAAATACATAATATAACACATTGTCTTGAATAAGAAAATTCTAAAACGGTTAAATATGAATTTGTGTGACATGCAATCCATGAATATATTTAAAATCAACAAAAGTTGATCAAATTGTTAATTCTATTATTGTTGTAATGGGCTTACCCCTTATCAATAACCTTATGTGTTGGCTAAATTTCCATATATCTCTCTAGTTATATATGGAAATCGTTTTGAAAAAAAAAAAGACTTAGGAATCACAAACATATTGCACACATAAATAGGGTTAAAATCATACATAAAACACTCCAAAAATAATAACTTCACATGAAACAAAATAAAAAATTATTAGCAACTTTAAAATGTAAATATCTTCCTTTTAAAAAACTCAACTAATTGCATAAAATTGATCACCAAAAAAGAGAGAGGTAAAAATGCGTACCATCCAATAAATAAACACATAGATGATCATAAATTAAATAAAAAACAAAAAACAAATACACATATCTTAAGCTGATAGAGATAATTAAATTAACTACGAGACCAAATAAAATAAAATACAATTAGATTAAAAATTGTTTACCACGTCTTCGCGGGTCATAGCCTTTGTGATTAAAATTGAAAGTGAAATCTCACCGGCGATGAGGGAAGATATCGGAGAAGATGATGTTTTAGAGGACTGGATAATGTTTTTTACAGGATAATCCTATACACAAGAAGTCTCTCTCTCTCTCTCTCTCTCTCAATGTTTACATCGACGCTCGACCCCATATTTCTTATACTTTTCCAAATTGGTCTATATTATCTAAAATATTCTCATTAACCCATACATTTACGATGATTTTGACAGTAAATTAGTGATAAATTAAATCATTTTTCAAATAATATTAGATTCATTTTGTAGTCACCAACACTGGATCATCGAAGATGAATAATAGCAAATTCTGAACATTTTATTAATATTCGGTTTTAGGTAAAAATAGATAAAAATATAAGGACCTATTTCGAAGTATTTTTTTTTAATAAGTTCGGAGAATTCTAAATTCACAAAACTAACTTTCCTTTTATTAGTATTCGAAGTAACTTTCGAAGTATACAAAACTAACCCAATTATGAATTATTTATTTTATTAGTATTCAGTTGGGTTAAAAAAATATACAATTCCCTAAACTTTAAAATGACAAAAACTTAACTTTTAAAACTAACTAATTGAATAAATAGTCAACCAAAGAAAAAAAATCAAATTGTGGATCATCAACTAAACAAATATATAAATAAACATATATTAAGAAAGAAAAAAAAACTTAAGAATAAACAATCCACATTTTTAAGCTAATAGAGACAAATCCATTAACAATCATACTAATAAAACTTAAATAATATTATACCAAATTTTTAATAAAAAAATTGTGTTCACATCTGCGCGTACACACACTAGTCTTATATATAATATAAGTTGCATGGAAGATTTTCCAAATGTTTATGATTGCATTTACATTTTAAAGTATTGTATTCCCATTAATATAATCTTTTTATGGGTTTTAATAGAAAATATGCTGCAAATTGTAAATGTAAGTGTCAAGTACAAACCATTTTTCTGTTTTCTGTTTTGTATTATCATTTATAATTAAATAATTACAATTATATTATGTGAAAATAGATTATATTAGTTTACTAATTTCAAATTTTGAAAAAATAATTTACTCTCTCTCTCTCAATGTTTACATCGACGCTCGACCCCATATTTTTATACTTTTCCAAATTGGTCTATATTATCTAAAATGTTCTCATTAACCCATACATTTACGATGATTTTGATAGTAAATTAGTGATATAAATTAAATCATTTTTCAAATAATATTAGATTCATTTTGTAGTCACCAACACTGGATCATCGAAGATGAATAATAGCAAATTCTGAACATTTTATTAGTATTCGGTTTTAGGTAAAAATAGATAAAAATATAAGGACCTATTTTGAAGTATTTTTTTTTAATAAGTTCGGAGAATTCTAAATTCACAAAAGTAACTTTCCTTTTA
Organism: Eutrema japonicum; assembly: GCA_030161315.1. Taxonomy (NCBI): domain Eukaryota; kingdom Viridiplantae; phylum Streptophyta; class Magnoliopsida; order Brassicales; family Brassicaceae; genus Eutrema; species Eutrema japonicum. The sequence goes on along the minus strand of BSQW01000010.1, from coordinate 3,178,608 downwards.
TTAGTATTCGAAGTAACTTTCGGAGTATACAAAACTAACCCAATTATGAAGTATTTATTTTATTAGTATTCAGTTGGGTTAAAAAAAATATACAATTTTCTAAACTTTAAAATGACAAAAACTTAACTTTTAAAACCAACTAATTGAATAAATAGTCAACCAAAAAAAAAAATCAAATTGTTGATCATCCACTAAAAAAATATATAAATAAACATATATTAAGAAAAAAAACTTAAGAATAAACAATCCACATTTTTTAAGCTAATAGAGACAAATCCATTAACAATCATACTAATAAAACTTAAATAATATTATACCAAATTTTTTATAAAAAAATTGTGTTCACATCTGCCCGTACACACACTAGTCTTATATATAATATAAGTTGCATGGAAGATTTTCCAAATGTTTATGATTGCATTTACATTTTAAAGTATTGTATTCCCATTAATATAATCTTTTTATGGGTTTTAATAGAAAATATGCTGCAAATTGTAAATGTAAGTGTCAAGTACAAACCATTTTTTCTGTTTTCTGTTTTGTATTATCATTTATAATTAAATAATGACAATTATATTATGTGAAAATAGATTATATTAGTTTACTATTTTCAAATTTTGAAAAAATAATTATAAGATTAATTGTGATGACCAAGAATCTTTGTAAATGAAAATAAAATGGTAAGTGAAAATACTATCTCTATAATATTATTTAAGAAGACATTTTTAAAAATAAAATTTGTTTTGTAAGTTATTACATGAAATGTCATTACAAATAACAAAGAATAATTGAAATAGGAAAGGATATAATAGTCGTTTAAAACTATTAGTTAGAATATGGAAAGTGTATATTTTGCATTAAAAAGGTTATTTATTATTTAATTTCTTGATTATTTTTAATACAATATATTTTAAAATAATAATCAATTCATATATATTAAAAGAAAAAAATCTATTCAATAATAATCTTGCTATATTTTTCACTATAGTTTATTATATTTTATTTGAATATATATCAAAACAAAAATTGCAAAATATTTTACTAATTGTATAAAAAATTAGACGCAAAAAACTTTTTTTTTTAAAGTTCGTAGACTAACAAAAACTAGAGTCGTTTAACAGTGTATATTATAGTCATGTTTTCAAGATTATAGGTTTTTGTGGGTTAGCCCGAATAATATTTTAGCTCAATGCAAAACGAGTTAAATAGACAAATTATTACAAATTGATAATTTTATCTATAATCATTAGTTAGCTATATTGTAAATTTCATATAAAATCAATTTTCTTATATTTCAAAATATTTTTTTTATTAAATTACTCTGCATTATAATTAGCGCGGATTAAGTCCTAGTATAGACTAATTTATACAACATTTAATTCGATATTAAATCTAAGTTTGATGTCACCATGTCACTACAAAGCCATTTAAACTACTTCGAAAAGACAAAACTCAGTTTTCTTGTTAATTGATACTCATCACAAGCGTATTTACTATAGTAACTGGATGATTAGTAAGTAACAAAGAATTTGTTTAAAGCCTTAATAAAAAGAAGACAATGTAAACAATCGAACTTCTTATGTCACTAAATACTAATAACCAAATTGGTGTAGACTTGTAGTGTATAACATGAATCCTTCCGTTACGACGCCTTAGTCTATAACAAGGATCTTAGTCTGCTTTTTTTACGTGAAATGTTATTGGTATGATCATAAACGATAAAATTCAAAATCTACATTTGGTTTATATACGTATAAAAAGCAATACTAAAACTAGATGTACAAGATAAGAAAATTACAGATTAAGTTATAATATTATTAAAGATAAGAAATGATATTGATTCATGGAAATGTCATCATTATCTCTAAAACTCGTGGATAGAATATTCACGATATGTTGCATAGAATTCGATCCTCGCATTTAGCGGTTGCATCGGCGAAAAGATTTTAAGGGTTCCTTCTCCTCTAAGAAGATATGGAACATATTGGGGTTCTGTTCTAAGAAAATATGGGAACAGATTCAGGTGACTAATCATCAGTTGCTTAAAATAAAGTGGTTTGGTTCATACAATTTATTCATCGACAAACTTTTATTACATGGGTCACTGTCATCGACAATCTTGCAACATGGGCTGGCATGAGGCAATGGTGTGTTATCCAGTCGTGTGTTTTAACTAAAAAAACTTTTTGAAATTTAAGGGTTGGATTTTTTTTTTCATGAAAACAAACCCCACAAGCATGGACTTGCTCTGCTTGGGCTCATGACCGGCTCTGGTGGAGAGCCGGATAAAACTAGAGACTATATGTTTTTTTGCTTGTCCTTATTCTAATACAGTTTGGACCATTCTTGGGACGATAATCAATCCGGATTGGGACATCACGCTTTGTTCATTAATTCATAATTGTGGAGTAAGGTGGGCTTCGTACTTGCCAGGTTTGTTTTTTAAGCTTCAATTTATGGTTTATGGTGGGAGCGAAACGGTAGACAGAATCGTAACTCTTGACATTCTCCTATCTATATTTCTCATTCTATTGATAATGTTAGGATTTAGCTCGGTTTGATGTTGTTTGGAACTTGGTTCGATTTGGTTTTAGTGAGAAACATAGAAAACAGAGTAATAAAACAGAGTAAGGAGCACACACGATAAACGAGTTCAGCTAACCAAACCGGTATAGCACACGTCTCACTGAAAACTTGTTCCAAAAATCCACTAGAATCAATGTATTTTGAGGTTACAAAGACCTAGACTTTGGCTCTCTCACGTTCTTATGTTTTTCTTCCTTACAAAACTCAACCTCTCTCTAATGCTTTATACTTGCATTGAGATAAGACACCTTGAACTCAAGCTCGTGAGTTAGTCCAAATGTCTGAGCCATCACGTGAAAGCAGCCTCTGCAATTAGCCGACTGCAACTCATGCAGAACAGCGCCTGCAACTCCTCTTTGTCGCCAAGTCTTCTTGCCTTTCCTCATTTGATCATCTCTTCACTCTAACGTCTTTTACTTGTTCAAAAAAATAGTCTTTGTTTTTGTAGAACCTTCTTCTGCGTCTAGAGTCTTTGTCTTTGTTTAAACTCACCCGTGAAAGCTTCCTTTTACCGCGATTACTTCTCTTTCACTCGGACCAGAGTTAAACCATATGAGATATGAAGGCAAAATCAACAGATAAGGTGATCAAGAATCGCATGATCTCGTTCCACTTTCAGCACGAAGGACATAACGAGGACATGCTCACTCGCTGGTCAAGTTTGTGTATCCTCCCTCTTGGTTAAATACAGCTAGCTCGGCCATGTTTGGCTCTGTTTTTTTTTTTTAAATGGTTTATCATGTTTAGTTTGTTTTGTATTCTGGTACAAATTTAAAAATATTATCAGATTTTGTACATATTTTTTTCTTTGGTTGATTAATAAATATTATATATTTCAAAAAAAAAATTCTGGGATCTTCTTCGTAATTTAAAAGAAAACTCTCCCATAAATTCATACATGGTGGTAGCACCACCACATAGTAATCTTCTTTAGACTGTCATGTGTTTAGAGATTGGAGAATCAAAATTTCGTAAGCTGAATCGTGTTATCTTATGGGCCGAAATATAAGTTTATGTAATATAGGCCGTAAAGTCCCAGTTTTTTCATAATAAAGTTATGTGCAGAAGCATCCATCGTTATTATGTTTTTTTTTTTTTTTTTGAATGAATGTTTACAACGAATGCTTCAAGGTTCAAAATTTGTTACATGAGTTAATAAAGTTTTATCGAGTGGCAAACCAAAGTTCCATTGCTTTGTCGTACCACGCATCCTCTATACTTCGAATCGACAATAATCTCTTGCGAATTTGCTTGTTGATGCGTTTTGTGAGTTGGATAGAGTCAATGGCTGGATCTCCATGTCTCATTCCATTCCTATCTCGCCATATAGAATGAGTTGTTATCTGAAATGAGTATCGTAAGAGAAACAACTGTACCTGATCTTGAGTCTCATCAATTAGAAGAGCAAGCATGCCATCCCAGCTTGTCGTAAACTTTGAAGTCAAAAGGTTTTGAGTAAGTTTTTTCCATATCTCGCTCGAGTATTGGCATGTGAAAAACAAATGGTTCCTAATCTCCATGGGTTTGTTGTAGAAGACGCATGTTGTCGAGACATTAACGTTCCAGCAAAGCATCCTATCTCCCGTCGAAAGTCTGTTCAGTATTGCAAGCCATGCCATAAAAGAGTACTTGGGTGTAGCATAAGAATACCAGATGCCCTTATACCATTCTATCACCGGCTGCATTTCTCGAGTGAGCTTCCATGTTTCTTTCGAGCTGAACCTGGCTTTGTATTTATCTCCTTTACATCACCATAAGATTTTATCTTCCTCGATTGATTCCCCTTGTTGACGCTGATTGAAAATTGCTTCTTCTATTTGGTTCAGTTCTTCCACACGATGGTTACGTCGTTGATGTGTTGTCAACACGATTTCGACAGTGGAATGAATCTGTATTCCCAAGTCGATACAGTCTCGTTTCCCCGTGATATCAATCAATCTTCCAAGCGGCGTCCACCGATCGTACCAGATGACGTTGAAGCCCCGTTGTAGACTTCGACCTTGCAAAAAGAAGCTGAAAGTTCTCTATATTTTAGCAGTTTTTTCTATGTCCAAGAGCCTAGAGAAGACGTGTCTTGAACCGACCATATAGAACCCTTATGAATTAAGTACCGTCGAACCCAATTGACCCACAGAGATGTGCGAGAGGATAGAATCCTCCATAACATTTTAAAGCAGCTCACCTTATTTGTTTCAATTGTTGATCTCAAACCCAGTCCACTTTTTTCCTTAGGTTTGGATACATCTTTCCAAACAACCTTGGCTTTCTTAGTGTTTAACTCCGGTCCAGACCAGAGAAAACTTCCAGTTATAATTTAATTCTTTCCATTTCATTATAAATTCATTTATTGTGCAAAAAGTATTACAAAAACTCGAGAGTTGATATTCTAAGCTTTTATCCATGCAAAAAAGGAAATTATGATCAACGCCATAGCCACTACTTTGCCCACTTAATGTATTTCCTGTAAGAACCAGATTTGTGCTAGACTTATATGCTTGAGTGTAATGATTGAGTAAAAGCATAAAGTAAGAAACACATAGAGATTTATTAATGGGGTTCAGTTATTCAACCTACATCTCCAGAACTTTGTTTAGAACCAATCCACTAGAAAAGCCACAAATTACAATTGCTATATGATATCCAACACACAACCGTGTCCACAACTATTTTCTACATGAATTTGGGAAACAGTATCAAGCACGCATGCTTGACTACCACCGACAAAACCGATGCAGCAACGTCTTCTCCGATGTCTGCAGTTTCCACATAAATACCACCAACAGATCTCACCATCTTGTATGGTGGGACGACACCACACACACTCGTGTGCATCTCACAATAGAACCCTAGGTGGGTAAGTTTTTCTGTTACCGCCTCATCCTATTTAAGCTCCCCAAAAGCAAAAATCTTAAACTCCTCAAGTCCACGAGATCTTCAAGTCTTCACATGAAGTTGGGCTTCTCTTTAAAACAAGGCCTACATAGCTTCTTTTATGAACTCGAAACCCATAATGTCTTTTCCTTATTCATGGATTGTAGTGATATTCAGGCTTTAGCTCTTTATATATCTGATCTATTCCCTGTTTTACGTTTGCTAATGCTCTGTTTTTGTTTGTGTTTTGCAGGTAAAAGTAGAGTAAACTAAAGACACAAGGAATTACCAGTTCCCAAGGCCAAATCCAGCCAAGGTACGTCTTGGAGAGCTTAATGCCAGCTCTCAAGGCTTTCACTAGAAGATCAATCAGAGTACAAGAAACCAGAGGGTGCTCTAGAGATTACAACCGAGAATCACAAGGATAGAGATCAAGGAAGAAGATGAGTCCTCTCTATATACCTATTCTCTCTCTAGATTCCTACACGCTCTGCATGCTACTCTCTCTCTTCTAGAACCTTCTGCGTAATGTCTTTCTTCTTGTACAGGTCCAGCTCATCAACCTGAGCTCACGCTATTCTCACATGCGTGTAACAGACCTTATCCTGAAGGTTCATTGTACCAAGACGTTGCAGAGCTCAAACGACTTCTCCTCATGCGTTTGATCAAATGATACTTGCACATGGGCTGTGTTTATCTTCCTGGGCCTTACCAGAATGTCCTTGGCCCAACAACAACCCAAAGTCTTCTTTGACTGAATGCAAAACGACACTCACATTCTCCACCTCGTTTCATTCAGACAAAACCACGAGAATCTTATCCGATCCCCTTTCTATTCCGACAACATTATGTCAAAACCCTAGCTCCCTTTTTCGAGCTAGATTAGCTCATCTCCGAGCTAATTTTGATCTCTGAGTACCTTGAGATCCCTTCTCCCATCTTCGAACTTCGCCACAGGTAATGATTTGGTGAGTAGATCAGCTAGATTCACCTTCGTGTCTATTTTCCTTAACACGATATCCCCATCTGCCACCACATCTCTGATGAAATGATACCTATAGTCTATGTGTTTGGTTCGTTCATGGAAGACACTATTCTTAGCCAAGCAGATCACACTTTGAGAGTCATAGAACATCTCAACAGTTTTCTGAAGAAACCCAAACTCACAGGTAATCCTCTTTAACCGTAATGCCTCTTTCGTTGCTTCGGCTAGTGCCATGTATTCAGCCTCTGTTGTTGACAAGGCTACGATTTGTTGCAGACCAGATCTCCAACTCACGGTGTTACCTCCTACTTGGAACAAGTATCCAGTAATAGAGCGTCTTCTATCCAGGTCAGATGCATAGTCGCTATCACAGTAACCTTTTACTTCGAACTTATCAGATTTCTTGAATGTTAATTTGAAGTCTAAAGTTCCTTTGATATACCTGAGTACCCATCTGACTGCTTCCCAATGTTGCTTGTTAGGAGAGCTCATGAAACGACTGACAAGACCCACGGCATGAGCAATGTCTGGGTGAGAGCCCACCATCGCGTACATCAAGCTTCCTACTGCACTGGAGTAAGGTATGCTTCTCATCTCAAGCTCAGTCTCGGCCTTATCTTCTTGTTTTGTACTAGAAAGCTTGAAATGACAACCCATAGGTGTCTGAACTGCCCTTGAATCATCCATACCAAAACTTCTTAAAACCTTATGCAAATAAGCTTCCTGAGATAATATAAGGATACCTTTTGCTCTGTCTCTGATGATGTCCATACCTAGGATCCTCTTGGCAGGTCCTAGGTTCTTCATCTCGAACTCTTTACTTATAATACCTTTGAGTCTCTGAATTTTAACTAGATCCTTAGCAACAACCAACATATCATCTACGTATAGTAGAAGATACACAAAACTTTCATCACTATAGCTCTTGAAATACGCACAACTATCAAACTGACTTCTTGAATAGCCCTGTAGTTTCATAAACTGATCAAACTTCAAATTCCATTGTCTCGGAGATTGCTTTAACCCATATAACGACCTTTGAAGCAGACAAACCTTATTACCCTTGGCATAACCTTCTGGTTGATCCATCACAATTCTCTCTTCCAAGTTTCCATGTAAGAAAGCCATTTTAACATCCAATTGCTCTAACTCATAATCAAAATTAACCACCACAGATAACATCAGCCATATGGTCGTATGTTTAACCACAGGAGAAAATACTTCATGGTAATCAATGCCTTCAATCTGAGAATAACCTTTTGCCACCAAACGTGCCTTATATCTTGGTTCTTCAACCCCTGGAATACCTGATTTGAATTTGAAAACTCATTTGCACCCAATAGTTCTTTCACCTTCAGGTTTGTCAATTAATTTCCACTGGTTCTTCCAAGTCTGATTCTTGTCTAATGAAACCATCTCCTCATCAGCATCTCCTTTCCACTTTCTCTTATTCTTTCCTTTCATAGCTTCCTGAAATGATCTTGGTTCTTCTTCCTCAATCAATTCTGCCACGATTAGAGCATAGGCAGCTACATCTGAATCATCAAATCTGCTTGGAGGTTTAATCACTCTTCTTTCTCTGTCTCGAGCTATCTGATAACTCCCTGGTGACTCAGTTTCTGATTCATATTCTTCTTCTGAATCCTCTACCACTTCAGAATCAGAAATAACTCCACCTGCTTCTGAAGATTCTCCACCTTGATGTCCAGATTCAACACTTTCTTTAGTTGTTGGAAGAACCAGAGAAACTTTTCTCTTCCCTTTTGGATCATCAATGTGATTGTTCTTTTCAAAAAATTTATCAAAGTCTTTGTAAACAACATCTTCACAGAAAGTAACCTCACGACTAATGATGCACTTTCTGTCTTCACTGCTCCATGTTCTGTATCCTTTAACTCCTTGAGGATACCCTACAAATACTCATTTCTTTGCTCTAGGCTTGAACTTCCCTTGATCAACATGAAAGTAAGCCAAACATCTGAATCTTCTCATATGAGAATATTCTGGCTTTCTTCCTGTCCATACTTCTTCAGGCACTTCAAATTTAGAGGAACATATGGTGATTTGTTAATCATGTAGACCACAGTAGACGTAGCTTTAGCCCAAAATGCTTCTCCCAATCCTATCTCACTCAGCAAACTTCTGACCTTCTCAAGTACAGTTCTGTTCAATCTTTCAGCTACTCCGTTTTGTTGAGGAGTGTAAGGACATGTTTTATGTCTTAGAACCCCATGCATCTTGCAGTGATCATCAAACAACTTGTTAACATATTCTAACCCATTATCTGTCCTTAAAGCCTTAAGCTTGAACCCACTCTGATTTTCAACAAACGCTTTCCATTCAATGAACTTGCCAAAAGCTTCATCTTTAGTCCTTAAAAAATAGATCCATACTTTTCTTGAGAAGTCATCCAAAAAAGATATGTAGTACTGACACTTGGACAGACTTGGAGTAATATTTGAAGAGCCCCCATAAGTCTGAATGCACATACTCTAACCTCTCTTTAGAAGTGTGCTTTCCTGTTTTAAATGACAGCTTATGAAACTTTCCCACAATTCAAAACTCACAATGTCTTAAGTCTGAAACTTCTTCAGACTTGATGAATTCCTTCTTAACTAACACTTGTAAGCCTTTTGCACTCATGTGACCCAACCTACTGTGCCATAGTGAGGTTTTATCGGCCTTCACTGCTGAATTTACTTGATCTACAACAGGTTTCCCATCTAAAATGTATAAAGTATCTTTGTAGTCACCAACCATCACTTCTCGGTCTTTTAGAAACACTTGCAATCTGAAATTCTTCGACTGAAACCAACAACCCTGAGATTCCAGCTGGCCCAGTGAAATCAGATTCCTTTTAGCAGTAGTTGAGTATGTGACTTTTCTTAAAACAACAGTTGTATTGCTGTAGTTAACAAGTTTCAGATTCTCAATAGCAGTTATATCACAGTAAGTATCATTTCCCATCAAAATCCTTCCACCATCAATTTCTTCTATGTCAAACATTAGATCCTTCCTGAAAGTTAAATGATAGGAACATCCAGAATCAAGAACCCAGCCATCACGAGTCTGTCGTTCTAATGCAGTTAAAACCAAGGGCTCGTCATGCTGTGCTTGACCCATACTGTTTTGCATTTGTCCCACTTGACTGACCTTTCCTTGGACAGTCCTTTTTAAAATGTCCCTCAGCTCCACAGATCCAACAAGCCCTTTTGTTTTTGACTTTGGACTTGCCTTTGTTTTGCTGTTTTCCTTTAGCATTGAACTTCTTCTCAGCCTGAGGTTTAGACTGAACATATAATCCTTCATTGCTAGATTTCGTCAAGTAGGATCCCTTCTGCTTCAGTTCTGTTTCCAAAGAGTAGGCTACTGTAGTAATTTCTTTTAGAGTAATAGTTTGCTTCCCACCTCTGTACTTTAGAGTGTGTACTAATTGAGCAAACTGTGAAGGTAAGCTATTCAGCAGAATAACAGCCTTATCTTCATCACTTAACTCTACATCTAGACATGCCAAATCTGAGACTAACTTGTTGAATATATCCATATTTCTGTCTAGATTTTTACCTTCCTACATCTTGAAGCTATAGAACCTTTGCTTAAGGTATATATAATCTGTTAGGCAAGGATTTATCCTGATATTGTGATTCCAAGAAATCCCACATGTCTTGAGCAGTTTTATGTTTCAAGCCAACTTTCCTTAATACCATATATGTTAGACTCATACTTAGCAAATTTCTAACTCTGCGATCCTTCTCCAGTCTCTTGGGATCAGTTTTTACATCTTCACCTTCTTTACCCTTTTCCTTAGTGTCAGCTTCAGATGTTTCACCATCTACCTTTAACACTGAATCGAGACCAAGGATCTCTAACTGAGCCAGAACTCTATGCTTCCAAATGGTGTAATCTCCTTCACCATCAAACTTCTCTACTTCCCATCTGCCTTGTGTAGGTTCAACCATCTTCCTTAACCCAGATCTGATTCATAAATCACACAGAAAGAATACTACACAACCACACGCAGAATATGACCACCAAACAGATACCAGAATATCAAATAACAAAATAGAATGTAGATCAAGAAACCCACACCAGAAACTGACCGAAGAACACTTCCAGATTCAGAAACCAGGTAAGATCCTTTTACCTGCTGAATCTGTGCCTTCTAATTCGAGTGTATCTGATGAATGCCAAGCCAGAAAACCACCTTGACCGCTCCAACCAAGAGCTCTGATACCACTTGTAGTGATATTCAGGCTTTAGCTCTTTATATATCTGATCTATTCCCTGTTTTACGCTTGCTAATGCTCTGTTTTTTGTTTGTGTTTTGCAGGTAAAAGCAGAGTAAAGTAAAGACACAAGGAATTACAAGTTCCCAAGGCCAAATCCAGCCAAGGTACGTCTTGGAGAGCTTAATGCCAGCTCTCAAGGCTTTCACTAGAAGATCAATCAGAGTACAAGAAACCAGAGAGTGCTCTAGAGATTACAACCGAGAATCACAAGGATAGAGATCAAGGAAGAAGATGAGTCCTCTCTATATACCTATTCTCTCTCTAGATTCCTACACGCTCTGCTTGCTACTCTCTCTCTCTTCTAGAACCTTCTGCGTAACGTCTTTCTTCTTAAACAGGTCCAACTCATCAACCTGAGCTCATGCTATTCTCACATGCGTGTAATAGACCTTATCATGAAGGTTCATTGTACCAAGACGTTGCAGAGTTCTAACGACTTCTCTTCATGCGTTTGATCAAATGAGACTTGCATCTGGGCTGTGTTTATCTTTCTGGGCCTTACCAGAATATCCTTGGCCCAACAATAACCAAAAGTCTCCTTTGACTGAATGTAAAATGACACTCATATGGATCTTCTCAATAAGATTCTAATATCACATCACCACATTTCTTTTCATTTAATATTTGTTTCCCTCTGTAGCAACTCTTGAGCAACAGCTCTTGTATCACACACAAAGTTCTTGTGTAACACAAACAACTTCTGTTCTTTCATTTCATGCTTTCTCCTGCCTATTAAGCTTATCAAACAAGATAACAAGTGCAATAAGGTAAATATTGGTGGCCCTCTAACATAAGCAGACACAAAATTATATAATATAACTTTTACAAAAATCTTTTTTAAAATACATTTGAAAAACAAAAAGATCAAAAGTACTTGAAAGGACGAATAATGGACGGACGACCTCACGAGAGGCCAAGAGGAGTACGCAGAGTTAGGCACATGGCTCCCACCACCTTGACGAAACTGTCCCAAATATTAGATACTCTCTTCTTCTTTTTTAACCAAAACCTTAATTCTAGACTTTATTACAAATTTAATGAATTTAATCTATTACCTATTATGTACAAAGGCTAATTTCCTTTCAAAATTTAAAGGATTTCTTCTCTACTTTTTCAATCTAAGATTTTTTAGACTGTATAGAAGAATAAAATCCGACTTAGGCTCTGAATGGACAAGCCGTTCCACAAGAACGCATGGTGGACCAAGAATATTGTCTCCATTCACATGTAAAAAAACATGTGCGTTCTATGTTTTTTATATATAAAAAAGTGAACAAGGTAGTGCGTTCCATTTCCAAGGCTTAGAACACACTTATTGCCAAATACCACAAATATGGTGTGGTTCAAGTGCGTTTTTTTTTTTTTTTTTTTGTCAATGGTTATATGTGGTTTACAGTTGACTTATGTATATATGTATCATATAATATTTGATTTTATATAGTTATTTTAATTCAAAAAAAAATTAAGAATATTTGGATTCTAGTTTTGGGAATTATTATTGTCTTTGTCTAGTTGATGTTATTAGCTTTACGATACACGATAATAATTTTTTAGTTCTATAATTTTACATATATATATATATATATATATATATATATATATACACACGTATATATACATGTTTTAAAGCTCATAAAATTTTGAAATAAATCATATATGTTAACTTTATCAAATAACAAAATTCTATTTGAAAAAAATAAAAAATTGTCTACCAACGTGAGGTTAGACTAGTGTTTGAACCCATATAAGTCAAAAATGTAGACATCTAAAGGAACATGAATTCGATTCTCGTTGGTAGGGATAATTTTATTGTAAAATGCTAAACAAACTTATTAAATTTTAATAATTATTTAGTTATAGTGTAATTAATTTATGAAAAAGACTTTATCATTAACAAATTAATAATTTTAATTTATAATTATATTAATATCATTAATCCATTTTATTTATAAAATATTTTTCTAAAATATATATTCCACACCGCTTTTTATATTTTCACCATTAACACATTTGGACCGCACCGCATATTGTTGTTTTCACCATTCATATATTGTCCTGCACCGCTTGTTCCGCAGTAATCGCACTTGTTCCGCATGACGCGTTTCTTCCAACCGCACCGCACCTCCTAAACCGCTTGTCCCGCACCACTCAAACCACTATCACCATTCGAAGCCTTAATATGTAATTCTGCTGGTTTCGACCAAAAATGAACTAGTTACAAATATAATATTACAAATTTTGTCAACTTCCCATATAATGGATAAAAACACACATTTACGCTCAAAATTATTCATCCTCATAAGAGGAGAGGAATTAGTGGAACAATTATTCCCCTTTAACAACCATTATTCCACTCATTCTTATTCCATTTATCATTATTGATTTATTACTCTTGTTCAACTTATTCCACTCACTAACCAGTAACCACCATTTGCAACCTTAATGTTTCCTTAATTATTTTTTTTGTTAATGAAGTCTAGTTTTTATATTTTCCCTATTTTTAACTACAAAAAGTACACCATAAAAAAGACAGAGGCATGTTCTTAATATGCCGTTAATTTTTTTATTTTTTTTCTAACATCATTCATTATACAAACTAAATTCGAATAGTGATACATCAACATTACTACTAGTACAAAAATTACATGATTATATTTGGGCATAGTGTTTTGGATTAAATCATTTTATGGTTGAATAATGATTTCTCTATAAATACTCTTATTTTATGTATTTTCTGTTATATACTGAAAATTCTTCTTTCATTAATAAAATCAGTTTTCTTTGTCCGGAAACATAACCAATATACCATGTTATACTGTATTTGTTTTTCTTGATCTGACATCTATTGTAACAAACTGATACCAAAGTCAATATTTTTATCTGCTTTTGCAATATGGTGAGAAAATGTATGCGATGAACTTGAAGACAAGTTTACTAGGAGAAAGACATATAAAAATATAAGTTTAGTTGAAACAGTAAGGTTTATGGGGCATATCAAAAAGATATTAACATTGTTGAGATGGCGAGCCTAGCAGATACAGAAAATATAATCACTAGATGTAAGCGATATATATTTTAAACAAGAAATACGTATTCGTTTTTTCACAAAACTTTAGATAAAAATTAAAACTCTATGACTACGTTTAGAAAATTTGTGGGAAAATATTTAATTGTTTATTTATATACCGTATAATGTTTTTATTTACAATTTTGATTACCTTATGTTGGATGGATGTATTGACCTAATCGAACCATTTTGATCATATTAGACTCATTTTAAGTACCACATTATAATATTTTCTTTTTCATTTCGACAATTTTTTTTTTTTTTAAATAAAAGTTTTGTTTGATCGATAAAAGGCAAAATTCCATTAATACCCCAACTTTATTCCGATAAACTTTTTAATACCCGAACTATTTTTGTACCCAATAAAATACCCAAATTATTTTGTCTGCCCATTTTAAATCTCCAACTGTGAACCGTGTGTTCATTTTACAACATCTCCGTTAACAGATATATACAAGCCTATACACGGTTTGAAATATAATTATATTTAATAATAAAATATTTTTTTTTTAAATTACATTAAATTTTCAAAAAAATCGAAAACAATTTCTGAAAAATCGAAACAAATTCCAAAAAAATATAAAGTTAAGAAACAATAATTTTAAATGGGTTGTGTGTTTTTGTTTTATAACTGTGATGTGTTATTCATAGCTTTTTGAATTTTTATAATTTTTTGAGAATTTGTTTGAATTTTTGTATTTTTTAGTATTTAGAAATTTTCAGTTCAAAAATTCAAAAGTTAAAATATAATATATTTTTATTTAAAATTTAAAATTATTGTTTCTTAACTTTTAGATTTTTTGGATTCTTTATTTTATTTTTTTCTGAATTTTTTCAATTTTTTGAAAATTTAATGTAATTTTTATTTATTTTTAATTTATTATAATTAAATATAATTATATTTTAAACCGTGTATAGGTCCGTATATATCTGCTAATGGAGATGCTGTAAAATGAACACACAGTTCACAGTTGGAGATTTAAAATGGGCAAACAAAATAATTTGGATATTTTATTGCGTACAAAAATAGTTCGGGTATTAAAAAGGTTATCGGAATAAAAAAAAAAATTTGGGTTTTAATGTTAAAATTTATTACCAAAAAAAGAGAAAAAGATACATACTAATCTACTAAGGGAGAGAAACATTGGAACAAACTTTACCAATTACAACGGATGCGAAAAACAACCAAAGTAAAATTCAAGAAGAGATAGAGAAGCAGTCGGATCCTTTGAAGGAAATGAGATTAGACGATTCCGCATAATGCGTTCGATGCTAGCTTTGATAGAGGAAGATGTAGAGGATACCGTAGTGAAGATATGGGCATTCCTCTCACGCCATATCGAGTACACTACAGTTTGAAGAAGAAGCTTCACAACAGAGGCTGAGAAAGGTCGTGGATGCTGCGAGATTTGAGAAATCCAGAGGGAGATGGTTTGGAGATTTTAAGGTGGTTGTTGCCTTAATCTCGAGGATTGAGAAATCCATATAGAGTTGCTGAAGGAGCACCGAAAGAATAAGTGGTCATGATATTCTTCACCAGAATAGCATAACACACAAGTTTGAGGCACTGTCATCCTCCAGCGTCTGAGTCTATCTCTCGTAGGAAGCCGTCCAAAGTAAGCAAGCCAAAGAATGAAGGAAAATCTAGGTACTGCCTCTTTGAACCATACTGAATTTGTCCAATTTAGAGGCGTAGAAGCATCCCTCAGTTGATCCCAAGTACCTTTAGAGGAGAAAGTGTTCCTTAAAATACATGAAGGTGATTTCCAGAGATAGCAATCCTGGCCTGCCGAGTCTGTGGGAATTGGACGAGAAGCCAACGCAATGAGCAAGCTCTCAGCATTATCTGACCTCACAGAATGCAAGCACCAGCCTCCATTTCTTACCGCCTCACAGACCTTGGCTTCGTTATGCAACCGTAGTTGAGAGGGACTAGATTCGCCAAGGTGAATACTTAATGGCCCTAAATCAGTCCAGTTATCAAACCAGAAAGAAGCTGTTTTCCCATCATTCACTGTGCATTTCAGAAAACGGAGCATCGTAGGCTTGAGTCGTAGAAGACACCTAATGCTCCAAGAGAACTGAGCACTATCCGGAGAGAGCTAGAAGCTCTGCCTCCCGAAGACATTTTCATTTATCCAGACCACCCAGAGAGAACCAGATCTAGTGAAAAGATTCCAAATGAGCTTCAAGTGGAAGACTTCTTCAAAATCCTCAAGTAATCTTATATCCAATCCTCCTTCAATTTTAGGCTTACAAACATCAACCCAAACAACATGAGCACCAGCAGCTGAGGTCTTGTTTTTCCAGAGAAAAGCAGAGCACAAAACATCCACTCTCTCATAAAATTTCTTTGGAAAAACAAAAACTTGACTCCAAAAATTTACCATTCCATATACAACTTTATCGGAATAAAGTTAAGATATTTTTATAGAATTTCCCCTTGATAAAATGTATTATGCAGATTTCAATCTTTGATGATGATCCGATATTAACACAAAACACCTATAAGCTTATATATTTAGTGGATAAAAAGATTTATGGTTTCTAAAATTCTGTATAGATATCAACAGCAAAACTCATATTCCAAAAATTATGACATTGTTAAAGGATAATTATCAAATCCACCGCCTCTTAACTTTTCAATTATTTTATTCATTAATTTTGCAGTATAAATAGATGTAAGATCTGTGTAAAAAGAAACTACAGCAATAAGAATACGAGATCATTCTCTCTCTCTCCACACAACCCTCTCATCTCTCTCGTTTATTTTCTTTCTTGATTCTCTAAACAAATATATAATAATATATGTATTATATATACACATATATATAAACACTAGTTTATAACATGTTATCAACACGATTGTCTCACGATATTCGACCGAGAAAGGTTAGGTTTAATTTATGTTCAATCTAGTTACGTTTATATATTGTTTCGAGATGATAGGCGCTGCCTTCCCCGAACCGATTGTTATGATAGGTTCTGTCTTCACGATCATGATCATATGATAGACTATGTCTCCTCAGATCATATGACAGGCTCTGCCTCCATAAAATGAATGTCCTGAAGACATTCTCAATTTCGTCTAGAAAACGAAAATTTTACAGTTATTATTATCGGAGCGCGGCTCGGCCGCCCCATTATTAATTATTTCGCAATAATTATTTATCGCACTTTATTTATTGTCAATATTATATTGGACAGCTAAACCGCCACATATTTTATATGTTGTTAATATTTGTTTATATTATATTTTTTATTATTTTATATTCCTATGCGGCTATATTTCTTTTAATTGCACTATTTAAATTTATGATTACTAAATATTAATTTATAATTACAGTAATCATGTCAAACTTGGCAAAGCTCGAGATTAATGCCCTTGATATTTCTGGAAATAATTATATGACATGGGCATTAGCAGTAAAGATGCATTTGAGAGGAAAAAACCTCCTTGATACCATCGATGCGTTAAAAACGACATCAGATGAGAAAAAGGCACAATCTATGATATTTTTGTGCCATCACATCCATGATGGTCTAAAAGACCAATACATCACAAAAGAAGATCATGCGGATCTATGGAAATCGCTCAAAGATAGGTTTGATCACCAAAAATATGTGATCTTACCAAAAGCTAAACATGAGTGGCTTAATCTTCGATTTCAGGATTACAAAAGTGTTGGAGAATATAATTCCGCTTTGTTCGGAATTACTTCCAGGATGGTGTTATGTGGAGAAAAAGTAAACGATTATGATATGATCGAAAAAACACTCCAAACATTTCATCCTGGAAATGTAATCCTGCAGCAACAATACCGAGCAAAAGAGTACACTCTTTATTCAGAGTTAATGCAAACTCTTCTTATTGCTGAACAAAATAATGAGCTTGTGATGTTGAACCATCAGTCTCGTCCAACCGGATCAGCTCCATTCCCAGAAGCGAATGTTGTAGCATCCAATTACAATAATTGGCAACGACATGGACCCGGTAGAGGCCGTGGTCGAGGACGTGGTCGCGGACATGGTCGAAGCCAAGGGAGAGGATTTTATTTTAATAATTTCAGCACAAGGAGAATTGACAAAAATTCTCAAGAAAATAAAGTTGGTAAAACTGTGGACAAGCATTATGAAACAGTTTGCTACAGATGTGGCATGAAAGGGCATTGATCCAATACATGTCGTACACCAAGGCATTTGGCCGATCTATATCAAAAGTCCCAAAAGGGAAAAGAAAAGGATGGTGAAACCAACTTCATCTCTGATGAATCCGGACCCTCTTTCGATGGCATTGATAACGATGCACATCTCGATCTTTCTGATTTCCTCGTTGATCCTGAGGATATCAATGTCCAACAAGTTGACTGAAATAACTTGTATTTTCTTTTTTATAAATTTATGTTATATGTAATTTTGTTTTAAAAGTATGTTGTAAAATAAGTTATTAATGCATAATTTAAATCCAGAATATGTCAAGATCTGAGATTCGGGATGGAGATTTATGTCTTGCAGACAGTGCTACAACGCACACAATACTTAAAGATAAAAAGTATTTCTCCTCTCTAAATTTAAAAAATTCCGCTGGAAGCGTGAATACTATATATGGGAATGCAAAGATTATTATGGGCTCTGGAAGAGCTTGTTTTTCAATGCCAAGGGGAACAAAGTTTGAAGTGCAAGATGCACTATATTCCCCTGAATCTCTTAGAAACTTAAAAAGTTTCAGAGATATCGCAGAAATGGATATCATATTGAGACTATGAATAAGAATGGCATTGAATATCTTTGCATCACATCACTAATTCCAGAAAGGAAAGTTATATTAGAGGAACTACCAGCATTACCCTCCGGATTATATTCCACAAAGATTCATATAGTTGAATCATATGTTACGGTAAACCCAGAGTTTACTAGTACATTTAAAGTATGGCATGAAAGACTTGGCCACCCTGGTTCAGTCATGATGAGAAAGATTGTGCAAAATTTGAATGGCCACCCGTTGAAAAACCAGAAGATTTTTCAATCGGGAGAATTTTCATGTAATGCTTGTTCTCAAGAAAAACTCATAATTCGGCCATCAATAGACAAAATCGGGAATGAATCTCCAGTATTCTTGGAAATAATACATGGTGATATATGTGGGCCTATCCACCCACCATGCGGACCATTTCGATATTTTATGATATTGATTGACGCATCCAGTAGATGGTCAAATGTGTGTCTATTGACAACACAAAATACGGCTTTTGCAAAATTCATTGCCCAAATAATCAGGTTGAAAGCGCAATTCCCTGAATACGCCATAAAGAAAGTTAGGCTTGATAACGCTGGTAAATTCACTTCACAAGCTTTTAATAACTATTGTATGTCAATGGGAATCGATGTTGAGCATCCGGTCCCCCATGTACATACACAAAATGGCATGGCTAAATCTTTGATTAAGCGTCTGCAACTCATTGCTAAACCATTGATATTGAGAACAAAGCTCCCAATTTCTATAAGGGGTCATGCTATCTTGCATGTTGCGTCATTGGTCCAGATAAGACCAAGCGCATATAATAAACATTTCCCTTTACAATTAACATCTGGCCAGGAGCCAAATGTATCCCATCTCCGTGTTTTTGGTTGTGCGGTTTATGTCCCTATAGCCCCACCGCAAAGAATAAAAATGGGGCCACAAAGGAGATTGGGTATATACGTTGGTTATACATCACCAATTATAATTCGATATCTTGAACCGCAAACTGGTGATATGTTTACGGCTCGTTTTGCCGATTGCCATTTTAATGAAGATGAATTTCCAGCGTTAGGGGGAGGAATTAAAGAAATTCCAAAAGATGTTACATGGTGCACACCATCTTCGTTGCACCTAGATCCCCCTACAAATCAACGCGAACTGGAAGTTCAGAAAATCGTACACTTACAAGATATGGCAAATCAATTACCAGATGCGTTCACTGATACAAAAAGGGTGACAAAATCATATATCCCTGCTACAAATGCTCCATCAAGAATTAATGTTTTTGAAGAACATATTGATGGGAATAGAGCAAATGAACCTAGAGTTCAGTTGAAAAGGGGGAGGCCAATTGGTTCTAAAAACAAAAATCCCCGAAAGAAAAAAGAAAAGGGAGAACAAAATGAAAAGGTTCCCGAAGAACCATATAAAGAAAAATGTCAAGAAGTCATACATGAAAATGTGGAAAGAGAACCATATAAAGAGATTCATCTAGAAGATGAACATGATACATAAAAATATGAGATTTCCATTAACTATGCTCAAGACGGAAAATTATGGGATAGATATGAAATAGAAGATAATGATGGAATTTTCTCATTCTCTGTATCCAAAGAAATTGATTATGAAAGTCATGATCCAGATCTAAGGTCCATATCAGAATGCCAGAAAAGATCTGATTGGGAGATATGGAAAATGGCCATAGAAACTGAATTAATCTCCCTCAATAAACGAAATGTTTTTATACCAAAAGGATCTTACAACGTTTTTATATGGATAAAGCGAATCCTTTGAGTACTCCAATGGTTAATCGATCTCTCGATATTGAAAAAGATCCATTCCGACCTTGTGAAGATAACGAAGAAGCGTTAGGTCCTGAAGTACCTTATATGAGCGCTATAGGTGGACTTGTGTATCTTGCAAATTGTACCCGACCGGATATAGCATTTGCTACAAATCTACTTGCAAGATTCAGTTCGTCACCTACACGCAGACATTGGAATGGAATAAAACATATATTTCGTTATCTTCAGGGAAAAATTGACTTTGGTTTATTTTACCCCCGAGACTCCAATTTCGATTTAGTCGGTTTTGCAGATGCAGGCTATTTATCAGATCCACATAAAGCTCGACTGCAAACCGGATATGTTTTTCCTATTGGAGGTATTGCAATATCTTGGCGTTCTCAGAAGCAGACTCTAGTCGCCACTTCCTCAAATTATGCAGAAACTATTGTCGCTCCATGAGGCATGTAGAGAATGTGTATGGCTCAGATCTATGACCCATCACATTAAAGAAGCAAGCGGAATAGTCACCAATAATTTGCATAAAGCAAACAATTTTGACAATGACAAAGAAATACAAAGTCACTCTAGTTTACCTTTTGTTCAACAGCAAACGCACACCGGTATTATCTCCGGTATGGATTCGCATCAGACTTAGAAATTCTTCCCGCAATTACTTCCCCACACCAACATCTCTTAGGCAAACCGAGCTTAGAGGACGACCCGGGCTAGAGTTTTAAACATCTAAAAACAAGTCTGCAACAAATGAAACAAGTCTGCGACACATGTCTCCAACAAATAAAACAAGTCTGCAACTAATGAAACAAGTTCGCGACACATCTCTCCAACAAATAAAACAAGTCTGCAACTAATGAAACAAGTCTGCAACAAATGAAACAAGTCTGCGATAAACAAATATGCAACAATAACAACAAAGTCTGCAACAAATGAAACAAGTCTGCGACAAATGAAACAAGTATGCGACAAATGAAACAAGTCTCCAACAAATAAAACAAATCTGCAACAAATGAAACAAGTCTGCAACAAATGAAACAAGTCTGCGATAAACAAATATGCAACAATAACAACAAAGTCTGCAACAAATGAAACAAGTCTGCGACAAATGAAACAAGTATGCGACAAATGAAACAAGTCTCCAACAAATAAAACAAGTCTGCAACAAATGAAATAAGTCTGCAACAAATGAAACAAGTCTGCGATAAACAAATATGCAACAATAACAACAAAATCTGCAACAAATGAAACAAGTCTGCGACAAATGAAACAAGTCTGCAACAAATGAAAATAAGTCTACATCTGTGAGGAAGATAAAGAGACGCGAAGGCAGCGCGGCGGTTTTAAGCATCTAAAAACAAGTCTGCAACACATGAAAACAAGTCTGCATCTGTGAGGAAGATGAAGAGACGCGAGGGAGAGAGAGAGAGAAAATAGACGATTGATACGGGATATTTTCGTGTCAATTATCCCAAGTGTACTCATGTCATTGTAGTACTTGAGATGTCAATCCATAAGGGGTTAAGATTGAGGCACTAAGAATGCAAGAAACTTCTTAAGCTAGAGCAAACATTGTTTTTGGTTTTTAAATTTATAAGAAAGGAAACAAATGCAAGAAGGAAAACAAAACACAAGACTAAAATGTTGGATTATGAACTAAGCTATCAATGAGATGGGTAACAATCAAACAATGAATCATTTAGAAGCATTAATCACTATCTTAGAACATGGAATTCTCAAATATGACTAATCCATTTCCATGGCACTAATCACCTTGTTAATTATCTAATCAAGAACAAATTTCCATTTGTGATTAAATAATTAACAAGCATTAAGAAACAATTCCAATTAGTTCACTAAACACCCTAAACATCAACTTCCGTTGGCTAGGATATGCATAGCTCGCAAAAGGTTCGGATCAAGCAATTCATTTAAACTCGGGTCATGAGTGAAATGCCTAAGATCTAGAAACGAATGAACATACCTAATCTAGTACTAACACCGCTTACTCGAATCTATCCCTAATGCATGGGATGAGACCAAAAATCTAACTAATCTAAGGTGTAGTACTAGGTTTCGGTTTATCATGACAAATCTAGCGTTACGAACCAACCTAAGTGAAAGACTCATCCAAGATCATCTTAAATAACCATTATCTAACCATCAAGACAATTGACTAATGATGCCTAAACATTCAATGCACATTCATTCTTATGACATGGATCACACAAGTAGATTAGTTCACTTCCATGATACTAATCCATTTACAAAATCATCTAGTTATCAAGAACTTCCGTTCGAAACTAAATGATCCATAATCATTAAGCATTAGTCCATACAAGTCAACAATTCACCTTAATCATCAATTTCCATTGGCTAAGAATTGAATTGCATGCTTAGAAGTTTTCTAGACATTTCATCGAACACCTTCCGGGCGAGAAATGTCTTAAGTTCTAGAAATGAGTTGTCAATTCGATTCTAGCATTAAGATCCCTCCTAACATGAGAACAAATGATTATCTAAGCCTAAACATCAACAATCAACCATCAACCATCCAAATCAAACATTATCTAAAATCCAACAAAAAGTCAACTCACATGATACTGAAGAACACAAGAGAAAAAGACATAGAAATGAAGAACAAGAATCAAATAAGCATAATATAAAGATAGAGTGAAGAAATCTTCTCTAGAATGGCATTTGTATGAAGAACAATCCCAAAACATCAAGAAGAGAGAGTTGGGGACGAGCCCCACTCTTAGAAGAAGAAAACTTTTACAATAAAATTAGGTTTTTTGGCTTTTAATAGAGTTTGGGTCGAATTTTTGAGTTTCAGATGATCCACAGCGGTCAGCTCATACCGCTGCATGACCGCTGTGATTCTCTGTTTTTTTTCGACGGATGAACCCGCAGCGGTCACTGTAGACCGCTGCGGTACACCGCTGCGAGCTCCACTGAGTTCCTTCGCGCGCCAGACTGGACCGTCGTCACGGAAATTGGCATAACTTCTGATCGCACCGTTGGAATTGCCTCAAACCACTTCCAAATGAAAGCTAATCCATTGATATATCTCGTGTTAAAATTTGAGCTCAATCCATCGGTGGAAAGTCCTTCATCCAATGCCAAACTTATGACGTCTCAACCTGATCCTGCATCTTTGTATTCCGAAATGAACTTTTTGATGGCTATCTTCACTCCTCCAACTCCTATGACTCCAAGAACACCTGAAAATGGCTCAAGCAAGCCAAAAAGAATGCAAAGACAACCTAGGACATCTAAAATGCAATGAGACTCAAGTTGGACCTAAATGCATGAAAATATCCAAAAACTATACAAATTGGAACTAAAAACCTATGAAACTAAACCTTAAAAACATGTAAAATATGGTGTTATCAACGATAACAGTGACGACGGTGATGAACGAGGACGACGAGGACAATTATGGACGCTGAGAACGGCGAGGACGACGGACTTTGAAGAAAAGAGGGAAGAGAGAAACTATGAAGGTTTGGTTAAGAAGGACGGCGACGAGGGTACAACAACGCTGAAGAATAACGACGACGACATCTATGAAAAACGGTGACGGCGACGGCGAAGATGCGACGATGGACGACTACGATGAAGAAAAAAATTAGGGTTGAGAGGTTTAGGGTCGTCGTTTGACGACTACTCAGAGTTTTGATTTTTTTTTTTTTTTGTCTGAATATATTTAAGGAAGAGAAGATAGATTTTTTTGAGTTTTATATTTTTATTTTTTTCCTGAAAAAAAATAAATCAAAATGGCATTTGTGTAAATAAGTAACTCAAATATGGGTTTTCTGTCTTTTGACAAAAGGGTTGTGTTATTCTAGTCAACTCAGTTCTGAGGGTGTTAATCTAGTAATTACATCAAAGATTAATGTTATTCTGAGTAATTTTCTCATTTTATTTTGGACAAAGCCACCCACAACGAGCTCTAATTGTAATTGAACGGTATCCGGCGGCATCATTAGTAATTTGTTATTGGAGTTGTATCGAACCCATGATTACTAGATTCACCAAATAATGTTACACACATAATTGTAAGTGATCTATTACAATGCAAATTCTGATATTTTGATGGAGAGGATATTTGACAGTCGTTGGATGAAAGCGACGGATCCCATTGTCGGTGTTCCAACTTGCAAAAGAAATATCTGAGGAAAAGGCATGGACCGGACCCGACCCGACCCTGTTGCTGCCTAAAAGATCCATTCTTAATTCTCAAACACTAACTTGTAAAGTGGGACCCAATCATTTCACGAGAAAATTACCTTTTTGAAATGGTAATGTCGGACTTCTCAAACCTATGTCCAACTTTCCATTAGTATGATATTGTTCGTTTTGGGCCCAAATAATAAAGTTCGGACGAATTTGTTTTTGGGCTCCTTTCCAAAAAACTTCATACTAATCAGAGTTAGACATTACTTATATAATAGACCATATTTGTTCAAACTTCCGATGTAGGACTTTGATTAATCTCCAAACAATCCTCCCTTCAAACCAAGGACTACCCAAACCCTTGGACATTTTCTCCAGCAAAACATGACACCCATCTTGTACTGTCGTTATCACCAACGAAATTTTGGGTTTTAATGTTAAAATTTATTACCAAAAAAAGAGAAAAAGATACATACTAATCTACTAAGGGAGAGAAACATTGGAACAAACTTTACCAATTACAACGGATGCGAAAAACAACCAAAGTAAAATTCAAGAAGAGATAGAGAAGCAGTCGGATCCTTTGAAGGAAATGAGATTAGACGATTCCGCATAATGCGTTCGATGCTAGCTTTGATAGAGGAAGATGTAGAGGATACCGTAGTGAAGATATGGGCATTCCTCTCACGCCATATCGAGTACACTACAGTTTGAAGAAGAAGCTTCACAACAGAGGCTGAGAAAGGTCGTGGATGCTGCGAGATTTGAGAAATCCAGAGGGAGATGGTTTGGAGATTTTAAGGTGGTTGTTGCCTTAATCTCGAGGATGGAGAAATCCATATAGAGTTGCTGTAGGAGCACCGAAAGAATAAGTGGTCATGATATTCTTCACCAGAATAGCATAACACACAAGTTTGAGGCACTGTCATCCTCCAGCGTCTGAGTCTATCTCTCGTAGGAAGCCGTCCAAAGTAAGCAAGCCAAAGAATGAAGGAAAATCTAGGTACTGCCTCTTTGAACCATACTGAATTTGTCCAATTTAGAGACGTAGAAGCATCCCTCAGTTGATCCCAAGTACCTTTAGAGGAGAAAGTGTTCCTTAAAATACATGAAGGTGATTTCCAGAGATAGCAATCCTGGCCTGCCGAGTCTGTGGGAATTGGACGAGAAGCCAACGCAATGAGCAAGCTCTCAGCATTATCTGACCTCACAGAATGCAAGCACCAGCCTCCATTTCTTACCGCCTCACAGACCTTGGCTTCGTTATGCAACCGTAGTTGAGAGGGACTAGATTCGCCAAGGTGAATACTTAATGGCCCTAAATCAGTCCAGTTATCGAACCAGAAAGAAGCTGTTTTCCCATCATTCACTGTGCATTTCAGAAAACGGAGCATCGTAGGCTTGAGTCGTAGAAGACACCTAATGCTCCAAGAGAACTGAGCACTATCCGGAGAGAGCTAGAAGCTCTGCCTCCCGAAGACATTTTCATTTATCCAGGCCACCCAGAGAGAACCAGATCTAGTGAAAAGATTCCAAATGAGCTTCAAGTGAAAGACTTCTTCAAAATCCTCAAGTAATCTTATATCCAATCCTCCTTCAATTTTAGGCTTACAAACATCAACCCAAACAACATAAGCACCAGCAGCTGAGGTCTTGTTTTTCCAGAGAAAAGCAGAGCACAAAACATCCACTCTCTCATAAAATTTCTTTGGAAAAACAAAAACTTGACTCCAAAAATTTACCATTCCATATACAACTTTATCGGAATAAAGTTAAGATATTTTTATAGAATTTCCCCTTGATAAAATGTATTATGCAGATTTCAATCTTTGATGATGATCCGATATTAACACAAACCACCTATAAGCTTATATATTTAGTGGATAAAAAGATTTATGGTTTCTAAAATTCTGTATAGATATCAACAGCAAAACTCATATTCCAAAAATTATGACATTGTTAAAGGATAATTATCAAATCCACCGCCTCTTAACTTTTCAATTATTTTATTCATTAATTTTGCAGTATAAATAGATGTAAGATCTGTGTAAAAAGAAACTACAGCAATAAGAATACGAGATCATTCTCTCTCTCTCCACACAACCCTCTCATCTCTCTCGTTTATTTTCTTTCTTGATTCTCTAAACAAATATATAATAATATATGTATTATATATACACATATATATAAACACTAGTTTATAACATGTTATCAACACGATTGTCTCACGATATTCGACCGAGAAAGGTTAGGTTTAATTTATGTTCAATCTAGTTACGTTTATATATTGTTTCGGGATGATAGGCGCTGCCTTCCCCGAACCGATCGTTATGATAGGTTCTGTCTTCACGATCATGATCATATGATAGACTATGTCTCCTCAGATCATATGACAGGCTCTGCCTCCATAAAATGAATGTCCTGAAGACATTCTCAATTTCGTCTAGAAAACGAAAATTTTACAGTTATTATTATCGGAGCGCGGCTCGGCCGCCCCATTATTAATTATTTCGCAATAATTATTTATCGCACTTTATTTATTGTCAATATTATATTGGACAGCTAAACCGCCACATATTTTATATGTTGTTAATATTTGTTTATATTATATTTTTTATTATTTTATATTCCTATGCGGCTATATTTCTTTATATTGCACTATTTAAATTTATGATTACTAAATATTAATTTATAATTACAGTAATCATGTCAAACTTGGCAAAGCTCGAGATTAATGCTCTTGATATTTCTGGAAATAATTATATGACATGGGCATTAGCAGTAAAGATGCATTTGAGAGGAAAAAACCTCCTTGATACCATCGATGCGTTAAAAACGACATCAAATGAGAAAAAGGCACAATCTATGATATTTTTGTGCCATCACATCCATGATGGTCTAAAAGAACAATACATCACAAAAGAAGATCATGCGGATCTATGGAAATCTCTCAAAGATAGGTTTGATCACCAAAAATATGTGATCTTACCAAAAACTAAACATGAGTGGCTTAATCTTCGATTTCAGGATTACAAAAGTGTTGGAGAATATAATTCCGCTTTGTTCGGAATTACTTCCAGGATGGTGTTATGTGGAGAAAAAGTAAACGATTATGATATGATCGAAAAAACACTCCAAACATTTCATCCTGGAAATGTAATCCTGCAGCAACAATACCGAGCAAAAGAGTACACTCTTTATTCAGAGTTAATGCAAACTCTTCTTATTGCTGAACAAAATAATGAGCTTGTGATGTTGAACCATCAGTCTCGTCCAACCGGATCAGCTCCATTCCCAGAAGCGAATGTTGTAGCATCCAATTACAATAATTGGCAACGACATGGACCTGGTAGAGGCCGTGGTCGAGGACGTGGTCGCGGACATGGTCGAAGCCAAGGGAGAGGATTTTATTTTAATAATTTCAGCACAAGGAGAATTGACAAAAATTCTCAAGAAAATAAAGTTGGTAAAACTATGGACAAGCATTATGAAACAGTTTGCTACAGATGTGGCATGAAAGGGCATTGATCCAATACATGTCGTACACCAAGGCATTTGGCCGATCTATATCAAAAGTCCCAAAAGGGAAAAGAAAAGGATGGTGAAACCAACTTCATCTCTGATGAATCCGGACCCTCTTTCGATGGCATTGATAACGATGCACATCTCGATCTTTCTGATTTCCTCGTTGATCCTGAGGATATCAATGTCCAACAAGTTGACTGAAATAACTTGTATTTTCTTTTTTATAAATTTATGTTATATGTAATTTTGTTTTAAAAGTATGTTGTAAAATAAGTTATTAATGCATAATTTAAATCCAGAATATGTCAAGATCTGAGATTCGGGATGGAGATT
This sequence comes from Eutrema japonicum, assembly GCA_030161315.1. Classification (NCBI taxonomy): domain Eukaryota; kingdom Viridiplantae; phylum Streptophyta; class Magnoliopsida; order Brassicales; family Brassicaceae; genus Eutrema; species Eutrema japonicum. The sequence goes on along the minus strand of BSQW01000010.1, from coordinate 3,150,233 downwards.
TATGTCTTGCAGACAGTGCTACAACGCACACAATACTTAAAGATAAAAAGTATTTCTCCTCTCTAAATTTAAAAAATTCCGCTGGAAGCGTGAATACTATATATGGGAATGCAAAGATTATTATGGGCTCTGGAAGAGCTTGTTTTTCAATGCCAAGGGGAACAAAGTTTGAAGTGCAAGATGCACTATATTCCCCTGAATCTCTTAGAAACTTAAAAAGTTTCAGAGATATCGCAGAAATGGATATCATATTGAGACTATGAATAAGAATGGCATTGAATATCTTTGCATCACATCACTAATTCCAGAAAGGAAAGTTATATTAGAGGAACTACCAGCATTACCCTCCGGATTATATTCCACAAAGATTCATATAGTTGAATCATATGTTACGGTAAACCCAGAGTTTACTAGTACATTTAAAGTATGGCATGAAAGACTTGGCCACCCTGGTTCAGTCATGATGAGAAAGATTGTGCAAAATTTGAATGGCCACCCGTTGAAAAACCAGAAGATTTTTCAATCGGGAGAATTTTCATGTAATGCTTGTTCTCAAGAAAAACTCATAATTCGGCCATCAATAGACAAAATCGGGAATGAATCTCCAGTATTCTTGGAAATAATACATGGTGATATATGTGGGCCTATCCACCCACCATGCGGACCATTTCGATATTTTATGATATTGATTGACGCATCCAGTAGATGGTCAAATGTGTGTCTATTGACAACACAAAATACGGCTTTTGCAAAATTCATTGCCCAAATAATCAGGTTGAAAGCGCAATTCCCTGAATACGCCATAAAGAAAGTTAGGCTTGATAACGCTGGTAAATTCACTTCACAAGCTTTTAATAACTATTGTATGTCAATGGGAATCGATGTTGAGCATCCGGTCCCCCATGTACATACACAAAATGGCATGGCTAAATCTTTGATTAAGCGTCTGCAACTCATTGCTAAACCATTGATATTGAGAACAAAGCTCCCAATTTCTATAAGGGGTCATGCTATCTTGCATGTTGCGTCATTGGTCCAGATAAGACCAAGCGCATATAATAAACATTTCCCTTTACAATTAACATCTGGCCAGGAGCCAAATGTATCCCATCTCCGTGTTTTTGGTTGTGCGGTTTATGTCCCTATAGCCCCACCGCAAAGAATAAAAATGGGGCCACAAAGGAGATTGGGTATATACGTTGGTTATACATCACCAATTATAATTCGATATCTTGAACCGCAAACTGGTGATATGTTTACGGCTCGTTTTGCCGATTGCCATTTTAATGAAGATGAATTTCCAGCGTTAGGGGGAGGAATTAAAGAAATTCCAAAAGATGTTACATGGTGCACACCATCTTCGTTGCACCTAGATCCCCCTACAAATCAACGCGAACTGGAAGTTCAGAAAATCGTACACTTACAAGATATGGCAAATCAATTACCAGATGCGTTCACTGATACAAAAAGGGTGACAAAATCATATATCCCTGCTACAAATGCTCCATCAAGAATTAATGTTTTTGAAGAACATATTGATGGGAATAGAGCAAATGAACCTAGAGTTCAGTTGAAAAGGGGGAGGCCAATTGGTTCTAAAAACAAAAATCCCCGAAAGAAAAAAGAAAAGGGAGAACAAAATGAAAAGGTTCCCGAAGAACCATATAAAGAAAAATGTCAAGAAGTCATACATGAAAATGTGGAAAGAGAACCATATAAAGAGATTCATCTAGAAGATGAACATGATACATAAAAATATGAGATTTCCATTAACTATGCTCAAGACGGAAAATTATGGGATAGATATGAAATAGAAGATAATGATGGAATTTTCTCATTCTCTGTATCCAAAGAAATTGATTATGAAAGTCATGATCCAGATCTAAGGTCCATATCAGAATGCCAGAAAAGATCTGATTGGGAGATATGGAAAATGGCCATAGAAACTGAATTAATCTCCCTCAATAAACGAAATGTTTTTATACCAAAAGGATCTTACAACGTTTTTATATGGATAAAGCGAATCCTTTGAGTACTCCAATGGTTAATCGATCTCTCGATATTGAAAAAGATCCATTCCGACCTTGTGAAGATAACGAAGAAGCGTTAGGTCCTGAAGTACCTTATATGAGCGCTATAGGTGGACTTGTGTATCTTGCAAATTGTACCCGACCGGATATAGCATTTGCTACAAATCTACTTGCAAGATTCAGTTCGTCACCTACACGCAGACATTGGAATGGAATAAAACATATATTTCGTTATCTTCAGGGAAAAATTGACTTTGGTTTATTTTACCCCCGAGACTCCAATTTCGATTTAGTCGGTTTTGCAGATGCAGGCTATTTATCAGATCCACATAAAGCTCGACTGCAAACCGGATATGTTTTTCCTATTGGAGGTATTGCAATATCTTGGCGTTCTCAGAAGCAGACTCTAGTCGCCACTTCCTCAAATTATGCAGAAACTATTGCGCTCCATGAGGCATGTAGAGAATGTGTATGGCTCAGATCTATGACCCATCACATTAAAGAAGCAAGCGGAATAGTCACCAATAAGGAGCCAACGATATTGTTCGAAGATAATGTTGCATGTGTCGCTCAACTCAAAGAAGGTTATATCAAGAATGATAGAACGAAACATATTCCTCCAAGATTTTTCTCTTACACTCGAGAACTCGAAAAGAATCAAGAAGTCGATATCCAGTACATTCGTTCAAGTGACAATGCAGCAGATCTCTTCACAAAGGCGCTTCCCACAACAACATTCCGAAAACATATTCAAAGTAACGGAATGCGTCATCTACGAGATTTATAAAGAGAATGTCATATCCATCATTCCAGGGGGGAGATTGCGTCACTGTACTCTTTTTCTCTTGTCGTGGTTTTTATCCCATTGAGTTTTTCCATGATAAAGTTTTTAACGAAGCAGTACGTAATACATTAACATTGATAGATAATTAAGGCGGAGTGTTAAAAAATAATTATCAAATTCACTGCCTCTGTAAAAAATACTACAACAATAAGAATACGAGATCAATTTCTCTCCACACAACCCTCTCATCTCTCTTGTTTATTTTCTTTCTCGATTCTCTAAACAAATATATAATAATATATATATCATATATACACATATATATATAAACACTAGTTTATAACAGACCTAAAACTTTTAGTTGTACTGGTTGGAAAAACAAAGCTTTTGAGATATTGCAAAATTCTCCGAAAATTCGTGTTGAATTTGATGAGTTCATTAAGACTCTAAACTAATCATAATTCATAATCTACTGTTATTATATCACATATAGACTAATGACTTTCGCAGGACTGTTATGTAAATTAAATTATAAATAAAATCGTTTATTTCAAAATATGTAAATTAAATTTTCAAAAATAATTTAAAATTTTATTATTATTTTGTTACGAAAATAATATTAATTCTTTTGAATTTTTTAATTTAGATCATGCCAAATATTTTAATAATCAAATTTTTTTTAATGTTACAGATTCAAAATTAACAATTTATATTCAAAGATAATATTAAATTTTGAATTTAATGTAGATTTTTTAAGATTTTATCAATATTTACAAACAAAATATTCATAATTAATAACAAAATATGTTTACTTCTAAATTTAAATCTTATTAATACAATCAGATTTATAATTGAATATTTTTCAAACTGAAAAAGAATATGCTATTAATTAGATTTGCACAACCATAAATTTGATCATGCATATGGACAACATTCAATTACTAATACAAATTCAATATTTTTTATTTACATATATTAAATAATTAATATTTTAAAAATCACGCAATTTTAGAAATTGTTAATTTAGAATTAAATTCGAGATTGTCCAGATTATGTTAATATTCGTTTATATTAATAAAAATTTATTAAAAAAATATTATCATAAAATCTAAACCAGAAATGGTTATTCTATTCAAATTCAAAATTAAAAATTCTACCCCAAGCAAAACTAAAACAAATATATTTTTGTGTCCAATCATGAAAATCTTTATATTAGGCTATTATCAAAAATCACAAAACCAGTTGTTATTATATCTTTACAAAATAATAAACCGGATATTAATTTAGATTTAATTTAAATATTCAAATTTAAATAATATTTTCATAATGACAAAGATAATAAACGATACTCCATCTGTTTCATAATATAAGTTGTTTTGGCTAAAAACACAAATATTAAGAAATTTAATTTTTTTTTAAAATATATCATTTAATATATAAATTAAAAACAATTCAGCCAATCATAAAAAAGACTGCATAATATTATTGGTCACACAATATTCAATAAAGGTAAAAATTGCATAAAAATGTGAAAACAACTTATATTTTGAAACAAAACAAAACCTCTAAAACAATTTATATTATGAAACAGAGGGAGTATGTTATTGTATATTTTTTTATCATAATCAATCAGTCTTAAATTTTAAATATTTGAAATTAGTAAATATTTATATTATACGGTAATATGAACATGCTGGTTAGAATTATATTTTTATAATCACGGTCATATTTAATAATAGAAAAAATTAAATATACAAAAACAAAATATATCTAAACACAAAAATAAATCTTTGTCACTTATTGAAAAAATTATATCTATAACACAAATTATATCTAAATACAAAAAAAAATTATATTATAAAATTTGGTAAACAAAAAAAAAAAAATTTCCGTGCGTAATGTCCAACATCTGTACGGCAAAGCAAAAGGATCACTAACAAATAACAACTGCTTCGGCTCGAAGTTTTACTTATCTTTTAAGTCAATAAAGTTTCGAGATGCATTTCCATTAAGATCATCATTTTTAAAGTGACTCATCCTTAAAATAAAGGTTTAAGTGTATTGCTCTAAATATATAGTTTAAATCCATTTTTAAAAGTATTTGAATTTTGTATTATAATTCTCAATAGTAACAATAATAAATTATAATGATAACTTTTTTTTATAAAGATATATAAAATATATATGCATATGATCAGTTTTTGATATTATTTATAGCGAACTTATATTATATGAATCTTCACCAAATATAATATATAAAATCAGAATTCGAATTCGATTCTCTTGCTTTGGAACCCTAGATTTTGTATTGAAATCGGTTATTATAGTAAAAGAGAGGAGAGGAAGAAATGGTGGGTAGTAGTAATTCGTTGGCGGGGCTACAAGATCATTTGAAATTAGATAGAGAATACGCACTAAAATTGCTCAGAAACCTCAGATCAACAAGTAAGTAGCTCTTTGTCTCAATGTCTCTTGAGTCTTGAATCTAGATTTCATCAATTGGCAATTTCTTCACGCCCTAACTAGTTTGGTTTTTAAAGACATCGCTTTAACATCGCATAATTCTATTCCAGGGACCAATTACAAAACATATATGCCATCCACTCGTTGTAATATATGTTTAAACAAAAAAAGGGTCTGGAAGTGGTTTCAAATTTTTAAAAAGAGGCATCTACGTGATATATCGTGCTAATGAACGGAACAAGCTCCCATGGGTTGCTCAGAAAAAAGAAGACGGGGGTCTAGGTTTCAAAGATATCACTTGGTTCAACCAAGCTCTTCTTGGTAAGCAAGCCTGGCGTATTCTTCAGAATCCACAATCTTGATGCGACCATAAGTAATAGAGCTGTTGCTGACAAAGAATAGTGACGTGGAAGAGAGGAGGCGATCAGTTAGGGATAGAAAACCAAACAACAAGTATGTTGATTAAGTCAAGGCTTGATCTCTGTTTTCTTTATATTATCGCATCTTTCATTTTAGCAAATAAGTTGAATTGGTCTTCCTATTTGTAAGGAACCAATCAACCACTTTCCGATTCCCTAAGTTGTAGGATCGTTATGATCATGCGACAATTTGCTTTTGTAATTTCTTCTATTTATATCAATGAAAAACCAAAAGTGGTAGTCATAACTACCCAAAATAAATATGTGTTCTTGTTTTGTTTCTACAAGCTTTAATCGGGTTTAAGGTTTATTGTTCTTGAGTGTTTGTGGCTTTGATCGGGTTCAAAGTCGGGACCGTTAACATTTGGTATCAGAGCCTTGCTCTAATATTTTTTTCCTTTTCATTCATCACCATCACAACCCGTTGTCTATCTACATCCAAAATTCCACCAAAAAGAGTAAAAAAAAGCAAATCTTGACTCCTACCTCCTCGGGAGAGTCAATGGCGAGCACGAAGGATCGAGTCGATATATTGGAGACTAGCATGGGAATGATGCAGGATGAGATGCAGAAGATGCGCATGTCATTGGAGGAGTCGCTCGGCCGAATGATGGAAGCCATCGCCGGGAATCGCGAGAGTGGACCAAGTGCGCGGAGAGGGAGTCGGAGAGCGACGGAGAGCCCACCGCATTCTTCGATCCATCGCGGCGACAACGACAATCCATTTGCAGCAGCACCGGTGTTCCCAAATCGTTATGTGAAGATCGATTTCCCAAGATTTAGTGGAGGTGACCCGACGGAGTGGCTAAGTAAGGTGAAGCAGTACTTTGAGTACCAAGAGATGCCGAGAGATCAATTGGTCCGCTTCACGTCATTTCATCTTGATGGTGTGGCTAACGAGTGGTGGCAAGCAATTTCAAAGGCTCTCCGCGAGGATCGAATCCACATCACATGGGAGGCGTTCGAGGATGAGCTTTGGGCGAGGTTTGGGCCAACGGATGGAGAAGATTTTCATGAAGCGTTGTCTCACGTACGCCAAACGGGATCACTGCGTGACTATCAAGAAGAATTCGAACGGCTACAAAACAAGGTCCACGGCTGGTCACAAGCCGCTCTTGTTGGTACGTTCATGGGAGGTCTCAAACCGGCCATTGCGGATGGAATCCGGATGTTCCGACCAAAAACTCTCAAGGAGGTGGTTAACTATGCGAGGCTACAAGACGGTCAACTCCAACGCCAACGGAGAGGATCTATGGTTTCACGATCATTCAACCAAAACTTCACACCAAATCGTATCAGCCAGAATCGTGAACCAGAAAGAAGAAATTGAGCACCAGATTGTACTAAAAGAAGGGTCGAATCCCGTCAATGTCCGCCCCTATAGATACGTCTATTTCCAGAAAGAAGAAATTGAGCATCAAGTTCATGAGATGATGTCTGCGGGATTAATCCGACCAAGTTCCAGCCCATTTTCCTCGCTGGTGCTGTTGGTGAAGAAGAAGGACGGGTCATGGAGATTCTGCACTGATTATCGAGCTCTCAACGCGGAAACAATCAAGGATCGATTCCCAATTTCTACCGTGGATGATATGTTGGATGAGCTTCACGGAGCAGAGATATTCACAAAGCTCGATCTCACCGCAGGGTACCACCAAGTCAGAGTTCATCCTCCAGACATACACAAGACCGCATTTCGCACCCACAACGGCCACTACGAATACATGGTCATGCCGTTTGGTCTATGCAATGCGCCATCAACATTCCAATCTCTGATGAACTCGGTATTTCGTGAACATTTACGAAAATTCGTTCTCGTATTTTTTATACTATATATTGGTGTACAGCAAAACGCGGGACGAGCATCTGATTCACGTCCGCACCGTCTTCGATATCCTGCAAAAACATCAACTATTTGTTAAGCGCAAGAAGTGCGAGTTTGGGAAACAGGAATTGGAGTATTTGGGACACATAATATCAGGTGCAGGAGTGAAGGTGGATCAAAGTAAGATTAAAGCGATGCTGGTGTGGCCTTCTCCGACAACGATTACGGAGCTCCGAGGGGTTTTGGGTCTTACCGGTTATTACCGTTAATTCGTCCAGAATTACGGTATAATTGCAATACCATTAACGAATCTATTGAAGAAGGGAAAGTTCGAGTGGAATGCTGAGGTTGAAGCAGCTTTCTCTAAATTGAAGACTGTGATGACTACGACACCAACGTTAGCATTGCCGGACTTCACAACTGACTTTGTAATCCAAACTGATGCTTCAGGGGAAGGAATTGGAGCCGTGTTGTCTCAGCTGGGCAGACCAATCGCGTTTATGAGTCGAACGTTGGGAGTGGCGAAACATAATTGGTTAACGTATGCTAGGGAAATGCTGGCAATAGTCATCGCAATCAGAACATGGCGACCGTATCGTTGGGTCGTCGATTCACAATCCAGACTGATCAGCAAAGCTTGCGCTTCATACTCGAGCAAAGGATACTCACCCCTGAGCAGCAGAAATGGATGAGTAAGCTGGTTGGTTATGATTATGAAATAACATACAAGCCTGGAACAGCTAATGCAGCCGCAGATGCACTTTCACGCCGGTTAGACAGCCCAATTTTGAATGCGATTTTCGTCCAACAAACTAGTTTGTGGGATGTGCTGCGGAAGGTCGGTGAATCCGACGAGTATATGATCAGGGTGGGACAGCTCGCAGAAAAAACACCATGCCTGCCTTATTCTCGGAAAGATGGCTTGGTTTACTACAACAATCGTGTCGTCATTCCTCCAAAGTCTTCTTTCATCACTACTTTACTTCGGGAATATCATGATACACCACTGGGTGGTCATTCGGGAATTTTGCGCACATTCAAAAGGTTGGCACAACAATTCTATTGGCCTTCCATGTACAAGACAATCCGAGATTACATTGCAGCATGTGATACTTGTCAAAAGGCGAAGTCAGTGACACTTGCACCAGGTGGGTTATTGCAGCCTTTGCCTATTCCGGAACATGTATGAGAGGATGTGTCGATGGACTTTGTTGATGGTTTACCTAAATCTGATGGTCATACTTCGATTATGGTGGTTGTTGATCGACTTAGCAAAGCGGCGCATCTCATCGCCTTATCGTACCCTTACACAGCTCGATCGGTGGCCGCCAAATTCATTGATAATGTAGTGAAGCTTCATGGCCTGCCTCGCTCGATCATTAGCGACCGCGACCCTGTCTTTGTAAGTTCTTTTTGGCTTGAGTTCTGGAAACAATCAGGTACGCAGTTTCGTATGTCCTCCGCGTATCACCCTCAGACCGACGGGCAAACGGAGGTGGTGAATAGATGCATCGAGCAATTTCTTCGATGCTTTGTGCACAATCGACCGAAGCAGTGGAGTGGATTCTTGCCTTGGGCTGAATACTGGTACAATACCACTTACCACGTCTCTATCGGAATTTCACCTTTTTAAGCCTTATACGGGAGACCACCGCCGCCGATACCAGCTTATGAAGTTGGGTTAACAATCATCAATGAGTTGGATGAACAGCTTCTGTCGCGAGATGAGGTATTACTTGAACTTAAACGTCACTTGGAGAACGCAAACAACACAATGAAGCAAAGCGCAGATGCAAAACGGAGGGATGTTCAGTTTTCTGTTGGATATTGGATTTATCTACGACTCCAGCCTTATCGCCAACATTCCGTCTTCAAAAGGACATCGCAGAAGCTCTCAAATCGTTACTATGGGTCGTTCGAGATCGATGCTAAAATTGGACCAGTAGCATATCAGCTCAAATTACCGGAGGGAAGTCGTGTTCATCCTGTTTTTCACGTATCCAAACTTAAGCTTAGACTGGGCAGAGATTCGCCAACAGCAGGCTCTTTACCACCACTGCGAACGAACGGTGAACTTCGTCTTCAACCTGACGCTACTCTGGATCATCGCCAAACAACACACGGGCAAGCAACGGTATGTGAATCCTTGGTTCAATGGAAAGGTTTACCAATAGAAGAAGCTACTTGGGAGGAAACAAAACAGCTCAAGCTCAGTTTTCCAGAACTGAACCTTTGGGACAAGGTTCTTTTTTACGGGGGGAGTAATGATGCGACCAGAAGTAATAGAGCTGTTGCTGACAAGAAGAGTGACGTGGAAGAGAGGAGGCGATCAGTTAGGGATAGAAAACCAAACAACAAGTATGTTGATTAAGTCAAGGCTTGATCTCTGTTTTCTTTATATTATCGCATCTTTCATTTTAGCAAATAAGTTGAATTGGTCTTCCTATTTGTAAGGAACCAATCAACCACTTTCCGATTCCCTAAGTTGTAGGATCGTGATGATCATGCGACAATTTGCTTTTGTAATTTCTTCTATTTATATCAATGAAAAACCAAAAGTGGTAGTCATAACTACCCAAAAGAAATATGTGTTCTTGTTTTGTTTCTACAAGCTTTAATCGAGTTTAAGGCTTATTGTGCTTGAGTGTTTGTGGCTTTGATCGGGTTCAAAGTCGGGACCGTTAACAAATCTCTACTAGCCCAGATCCTTAAAGCCCGCTACTTTTGAAACGGGTCATTTTTAGAAAGCAAGGTCGGCTCTCGACCTTCCTATGCATGGAGAAGCATCCTTCATGGGAAAGATATGTTGAAACAGGGTTTGGTGAGAGCCATAGGAGATGGTACAGAGACATATTTGTGGATTGAAAACTGGGTTGTGGATACAATCCCGAGACCACCAAGATACCGTCAAGATGAGGACGTGGACCTAACGCTCCACGTATCTGAGTTCATCGATCAAGCAACAGGCAATTGGGATCCTTTGAGAGTGAACCAAACCTTTGATGATAATGATGTGCCAATTGTTCTCCAAACAAAAATATCAAGCCGAGCACAAGATGAGCTAATATGGGCCTTCTAAAAAAATGGCGAATACACAACTCAAAGTGGATACAGATTTCTAGAGACTCTCCAAAACTTCCAATACCCAGAGATGACAACCACCCCTCCCATAGAGAAGAAACTATGGAACAGCTTATGGAAAGCTAAAACATCGCCTAAAATCAAGCACTTCCTATGGCGTGTGGTATCCGGCGCATTAGCGGTCAAAGAAAGACTCTTAACAAGAGGGATTCATGTCGACTCTAACTCTGTATCGTGTGGAACAGCCCCTGAAAGTATATGCCATGTTTTGTTCACATGCGACATAGCCAAGGAAGTCTGGGATACGTCACAGATTCCGGCACCTCCTGCAGGTTTTTCCAGCAACTTTGCTTTCGTAAATCTACACCATTTGCAGGCATGTGGCAAAAAAGCTTCACTTCCCATGAAAATTCAATGTTCCTTTCCTTGGATCTTGTGGCACATTTGGAAAGCTCGCAACGCACTACTCTTCGAAGGAATGCTATATGATGCTCATGTCATTCTTCATAAGGCCCAAGAAGCTATAGACCTCTGGTTTTTGGCGATTAAAGGAGAACAAGAACCGATTAGTAACCCTATGATGTCTCATCGATCTGATGGGATATGGAGAAAACCAAAGCAAACTATGCTTAAATGTAACCTGGGAGTCTCATGGGATCCACATTTGCATATTTCGGGGGCTGCTTGGTTAGTTCGTAATCAAAGAGGAGATGTCTTCTTTCATGGTATAAGAGCATACTCAAGGGTCGCATCCCGATTAGAATCGGGGAACTGTTGAGTTTCTTGTGGGCTGTGGAAAGTTTGAGGAATATGAATCAGAAAGACATCATCTTTGAATCCTCACTCATCTATGCTCGAGACGCTTTCCTTCACCCAGAAGATTTTTCCCACTTCAATGACCTTCTCAAGATCATCTTCACCAACCTCTCCGCCATAGGTTCATGGAGTCTAGACCATACTACACCTGAAGGTAATAAACCGGCGGAGAAAATTGCAGTGAGTGTGACCCGCGATCATCGATACCACTCTTACATTGCTCGGGCTGGCCCGTTCTGGCTCCAACAAGTCTTTACAGCTGAAGCTGCGAATGGATAAATCCTTAGCAGCGGTCTGGACCACAATCACACACACGATGTGTAAGTCCCTCTCAGGATCACCCTCTCCCCCTTCCTTTATTTTGAGGCATGTATCCTCCTCCTCTTTGGAGTTATCTCCCTTGTATGATCCCTACTGGTGTCAAAGTTTTCTTTCAGTTGTTGTCCGCATTGAACTCTCCTGAACGTGTTATTGAATCAATTAAAGTGTTAAAAAAAAAGATGATATATCGTGCTTCGATTATGATTGAGTTGTATCCAAAGAAATGAAAAACATGTAATAAATGCATATCTTTCCACGTTTAGGAGGGCCCAAAAAAGCAAAAAAATGACTTATAAGAAAATGGCAATATATATTTTATTTGGGCAAAAAACTAGAATGACACAAATAAATTGGCTAAAGACTAGATTAACATATATTTACTGGGAAGGAGAAAGTCTGTTTTAAGCCCATTATATCTTTATTTGCTCTTGTTAGGAAAAACGTTATTACGACACTGCCATTACAAAATTATTTTCACGTAAGCAAAAGTTTGAGTTATTTACAAAAATACCACCGCGGTTTTCAGAATAAGTCTACGGACCTTTGTTGCAAACTTAATAAATCGATAAGTCTGCACAGACTTGTTATGCAGACTTAATCTGCAGACTTGTTATGCAGACTTAATCTGCAGATTTATTTTTCAATGTTGAAGATTTATTAAGTATGCGCACATCTGCAGACTTATTATGCGTGTTGCAGACTTTTCGACGCAGGCTTAATATGTTTTCTTGCAGACTTATTAAGTCTGCACGGATTATTAAGTCTGCGCAAAGTTATTAAGTCTGCGCAGACTTGTTTTGATTGCAGACTTATTACGTAGATTTATTCCCTTTATCGCAGACTTATGTTCATTTGCAGACTTATTATGCAGAGTTGTAAAAAATCTGCAGCTGTTTGTTGCAGACTTAAATGCTTTGTTGCAGACTTTTGGAAAATCTGCGACAAGAAGACTAAGTCTGCGACACTTGAAAGGTCTTACTGAAATAACATCGCTTGTCGCAGATTTATTTACAATGTCGCAGATTTAATGCTTAACGTCGCAGACTTATTTGTAAATTGCTTACGTGGCATTAAAAACTGCAGACTTATTAGACTGTGTTGCAGACTTATTTTCTGACTAGAATAACACTTTGTTTGTCGCAGACTTATAATGTTATGCAGACTTATTAGACTGTGTTGCAGACGTAACGAATCTGTTTGTCCTAGACTTTCAATGTGTTGGTCGTTGCAGACTTATTCAATGTGTTGCAGACTTATTCAATGTGTTGCAGAATTATGTCTCTCTATTCTTTGATTTTTTCAGGCTTCTTTAGGTGAAGAATCATCTCAGGTTGAATCTTCACAAGGAGTTCTCACTCAGCTTTAGAATTGAAGATGTGTTTGCGGCTGCTGGTTTTTTGGACCCGTTTGGTCTCTTTATGGATGCTACTTATTTACTTTATGGTGTGTTTTATGACTAGTTGATGGTCTATTTTAGGGCATGTTTTAAGAGTCTTTTTGAACTTGTTGTAAGACCTTTATTTGGCATCTATTTTCGGACTTGTTGTGGTCTGCTTCAATCAAGACAAATGCAAAGTAAGACAATCGTTCATTCTCGGACTTGTTGTCATTTTCGGACTTGTTGTAAGATCTTAAATCTGTTTTTCCCTTTTTCCGTCTTTCCTTAAATCTTTGTCTGTTTTCTCATTGCTTGCTTGAATTTTCATGCTTTTTACCTTAAGGTTCATGTGGGATTACTCGAGACCAATCGTCAAAGACACACTCAACACTTAAAATATAAGTCAAAGACACGAACTACAAACCAAGTTAAAACAAATACAAAGACAGACTCATCACTTAAAATAGAAGTCGGAGACAAGAACTACAAACCAAGTTAAAACAAATACAAGACACACTAATCACTTAAACGAGCTTACTACAACCAAGGATGATCACACATCCAATCAATACAAGAAATATCCATTTTTCAGGGAAGATTTTGCTTCCAGTAGAAGTTCTTCCACTCTTTCAAAATTCGCTTTCTCTAGTTTCATTTGGAGCTTCTCAAACATCTGCTTCTCGGCGTCCTCTCGATCTGTTGCAAATTGCTTAACCTCTTGTTCAAGTCTATCTATTCTAAACGATGATGCCTCTATCTCATTCAACAATTCTTCATCAACCCACTTGAAAGTGTAGTTATCATTGATCAACTACAACAATTAAAAACTATGACAATCAAAATTTGCATAAAGCAAACAATTTTGACAATGACAAAGAAATACAAAGTCACTCTAGTTTACCTTTTGTTCAACAGCAAACGCACACCGGTATTATCTCCGGTATGGATTCGCATCCGACTTAGAAATTCTTCCCGCAATTACTTCCCCACACCAACATCTCTTAGGCAAACCGATCTTAGAGGACGACCCGGGCTAGAATTTTAAACATCTAAAAACAAGTCTGCAACAAATGAAACAAGTCTGCGACACATGTCTCCAACAAATAAAACAAGTATGCAACTAATGAAACAAGTTCGCGACACATCTCTCCAAAAAATAAAACAAGTCTGCAACTAATGAAACAAGTCTGCAACAAATGAAACAAGTCTGCGATAAACAAATATGCAACAATAATAACAAAGTCTGCAACAAATGAAACAAGTCTGCGACAAATGAAACAAGTCTCCAACAAATAAAACAAGTCTGCAACAAATGAAACAAGTCTGCAACAAATGAAACAAGTCTGCGATAAACAAATATGCAACAATAACAACAAAGTCTGCAACAAATGAAACAAGTCTGCGACAAATGAAACAAGTATGCGACAAATGAAACAAGTCTCCAACAAATAAAACAAGTCTGCAGCAAATGAAATAAGTCTGCAACAAATGAAACAAGTCTGCGATAAACAAATATGCAACAATAACAACAAAATCTGCAACAAATGAAACAAGTCTGCGACAAATGAAACAAGTCTGCAACAAATGAAAATAAGTCTGCATCTGTGAGGAAAATGAAGAGACGCGAGGGCAACGCGGCGGTTTTAAGCATCTAAAAACAAGTCTGCAACACATGAAAACAAGTCTCATCTATGAGGAAGATGAAGAGACGTGAGGGAGAGAGAGAGAGAGAAAATAGACGATAACAGTGACGACGGTGATGAACGAGGACGACGAGGACAATTATGGACGCTGAGAACGGCGAGGACGACGGACTTTGAAGAAAAGAGGGAAGAGAGAAACTATGAAGGTTTGGTTAAGAAGGACGGCGACGAGGGTACAACAACGCTGAAGAACAACGACGACGACATCTATGAAAAACGGTGACGGCGACGGCGAAGATGCGATGATGGACGACTACGATGAAGAAAAAATTTAGGGTTGAGAGGTCTAGGATCGTCGTTTGATGACTACTCAGAGTTTTGATATTTTTTTTTTGTCTGAATAGATTTAAGGAAGAGAAGATATATTTTTTTGAGTTTTATATTTTTATTTTTTCCTGAAAAAAAATAAATCAAAATGGCATTTGTGTAAATAAGTAACTCAAATATGGGTTTTCTGTCTTTTGACAAAAGGGTTGTGTTATTCTAGTCAACTCAATTCTGAGGATGTTAATCTAGTAATTACATCAAAGATTAATGTTATTCTGAGTAATTTTCTCATTTTATTTTGGACAAAGCCACCCACAACGAGCTCTAATTGTAATTGAACGGTATCCGGCGGCATCATTAGTAATTTGTTATTGGAGTTGTATCGAACCTATGATTACTAGATTCACCAAATAATGTTACACACATAATTGTAAGTGATCTATTACAATGCAAATTCTGATATTTTGATGGAAAGGATATTTGACAGTCGTTGGATGAAAGCGACGGATTCCATTATCGGTGTTCCAACTTGCAAAAGAAATATCCGAGGGAAAGGCATGGACCGGACCCGACCCGACCCGACCCTCCCATTGTCGGTGTTCCAACTTGCAAAAGAAATATCCAAAGGAAAGGCATGGACCGGACCCGACCCGACCATGTTGCTGCCTAAAAGATCCATTCTTAATTCTCAAACACTAACTTGTAAAGTGGGACCCTATCATTTCACGAGAAAATTACCTTTTTGAAATGGTAATGTCGGACTTCTCAAACCCATGTCCAACTTTCCATTAGTATGATATTGTTCGTTTTGGGCCCAAATGATAAAGTCCGGACGAATTTGTTTTTGGGCTCCTTTCCAAAAAACTTCATACTAATCAAAGTTAGACATTACTTATATAATAGACCATATTTGTCCAAACTTCCGATGTAGGATTTAGATTAATCTCCAAACAATCCTCCCTTCAAACCAAGGACTACCCAAACCTTTGGACATTTTCTCTAGCAAAACATGACACCCATCTTGTACTGTCGTTATCACCAACGAAATCCGCCGCTTGACTTTCCACACCGTCAGAAATAAATTCGACACAAGACACCGACACCCTTTAATCGCAAGGTCACCTTGAGGTGTCTCCCTCCCATAATGTACATGCAACCCATATCCAATTCTCCAGGTTCACTTTTTCTGAACCCGGGTTCTGATACCATTGTTGAGATTTCCAAGCCATGTCTAACTCCCCATTAGTATGATATTGTTCGCTTTAGATTCAAATGGCAAAGCCCGCACATATTTGTTTTAGACTCCTTCCCATAAAAACTCATATTAATGAGAATTAGACATTACTTATATATTAAATCATATTTATCTAAATTTTTGATGCGAGAATTGGATTGATATCGCAACAGATAACAGCTCTTGATATACACGCAAGGAGGCACTTTACCCAGACACACATAACATGATTGATAACACAAGTATGTAACATAACAAAAATTTGTTCATAGTATCATATTATGCGGAGTACTATGGACATTTTCTTTTTACCATTTCCTAATATATATACTAAAATAGACAAATACACTAATATTTTTTTTTTGTTATATACTAATATATATGTTCTGTCTATAAAATTGTCGTTCTTGGTTAAATATTGGTAGTTGAAAAATATTGGATAATTGCAACATATAACAATAGATAAATTTGAAATTAGTTCTATTTATTTTATACTATTCATGATGTACTATTCATTTGTCAAAAATCAATTTTGCCCCTCTTTTTATAATCAAATTACATCTTTCTTTTTTTCTATCTCTCTCTCCCTCTCTGTCTCTCTCCCTCTCTTTCTCTGTCTCTATCTTTCTTTCTCCGGTGAAACCATCCCTCTTAACCATTCTCTCAAACCTCACTGCGACCACCAATTGAAAATAATCTCATCGAAAAACATAAGTATGTCCTTTAATTTCACATGGTTGTGTTTGGGTATCAATTGAATCGGTCCATCTCCCTTTCTCTCCGCCTCTCTCGCTCTCTCTCTCTCTCCGCCTCTCTCGCTCTCTCTCTCTCCGCCTCTCTCGCTCTCTCTCTCCACCTATATCGATCTCTATCTCCGTCTCTCTCGCTCTCTCTCTCCACCTGTATCGATCTCTCTCCGCCTCTCTCGCCCTTTCTCTCTCCGCCTCTCTCGCTCTCTCTCTCTCCACCTGTATCGATTTCTAAGGAATCATGATAATCATGATATCATCGATACTAAGGAGTGATAACAATGATATCGATGATTAACTGATAACCATGATATCATCGATACTTAGGATTGATAACCATGATATCAATGATTAACTGATAATCATGATATCGATAACCAGGATATCGATGATTACCATGATATCGATAACTGATAAACATGATATCGATAACCATGATGTCATATTAACGATTGATAACCATGATATCGATGATAACTGATAACCATGATAACATGTCAAATATTATTGATAACTGACGATAACTGCGTTAACTGGATCAACCCAACTTCAGAAAATAATATTTTGTGATGAATGACATTTTCGTAATTAACATAAAATTGAAGGATAAATGTGGGATAAGATTTTTTTCTCTCTCATAACCACCTAATTTCAATTATCTACCTAATTTTTTAGTCAACCGTTCATATTCACCAAAATCACCCAAAAAAATTCCTAGTTAAAATAACGCAACACATACGTTTAAACTTGAAATTTTTCTTTATGCTCTTTGATATAGAACCTTTGAATTTTAGATATATGGATTCGATTGATGTCAACAAAAACAAAATGATAATGGATTCGATGGCCTCAAGCTAACATGAATAACAAGCTAAGATGAGATTACCCGTTTACAAACACAGAGTAATCGATCAGAAACAAACTTCTTTTAGTAAAATCTCATATATTTTTTTAAAACCTTCAATAACGTTTGACTTACCAAAATGATCGACAAAAACATTCGAAACCAACTATGTTCGATTCGAAGCAATGGGGATATGAAATATAATGATCGAAGAAACTACAAAACAAACCCAAGGATATTCGTTGTTATTAAGCTCAAAAATGTTCAATTAAAGTGGTAAAAACGTTATTTTTCTTTTGAATATAATTTAACATTAGATTCAAGAAAAAAGAAGCATTATGCTAGTTGCTATTACACAACGGTGATAAACTTTTACATCCCTTTATGGTCGAGACTTGGACACAAAAAGGCTATGAAGGGTTCAATCTCGGTCGCAAAACACAAGCTTTCCGGATTTACGACACAGCCCTTGTTCCCCAACAGAGTTGACAACTTTACCATAACTATACATCAATGGCATCTTCCCCATAACTCTATGAAACTCCCTAATGCACTTCCCTCTTCTCTTCCTGTGTTCCACTCTTCTACTGCTCAACCCAGCTTCTCTTACCCCATTCTCCAATTCTTCTTCTTCTTCGTTACGCGCATCTCCCCTATCCCTAACTCTCTCTGCTCCCACCATGATTGGCCCTGCCTTTAACTTGTCTGCGGCTACGAAATTCATCAGTATATCCTCGCAGTTACGCATCTGGTCGACGATCTTCCTCATCTCCTCCATCTCCACACCTCCACTGCAGCTATACTCGAACAGATAGTCTTGTTTCATCATCATGAACTTGGTCAGCAAGATCGAGTACTTGTCTGGGTGAACAGTGTACATCCAGTCTTTCCCCTGTAAGTCAAAGCCGTGTGACCTCACAAACAGTCCAACTAGACGCTCAGGGTTGGACTTCCACACGGAAAACGCGAATTCCAGCGACTTCCTGTCTATCTCCACGTCGTCATCGCATATCAAAACAGCACGCGTTTCGACAAAAGTCCGAGGAAGGAACCTGGCGTTGAGGCTGCTCGATGGTTGCTGAACTAGAGAGATCGAAGCAGCACCAAGCGAATACTGAGTCAAATTGTGGTGCAGCTGGTCAAGTACTTGACCCGGTGTGCTAGGGTTACCCCAGAGTACTAAGATTGATGATACGATTGAGGATCCGGAATACGAGGCCACGATGGATTGCAGAAGAGGAATACGAGATTCAGAGTAACCGTTGATTAGAACAGTGATCTGATCGGATCTGAGTCTCTGGAATTCTCTAAGTTTCGTTGAGCCGCACGGATCCGGATCAGTGGACAGCGAGCGCGAAAACACGAGACGCGTAATAGAGAACACAACGAGCAGGAACCAGATATGGTACACATTCCTAGCAACACTCGCTGATTGTACTCCCATATCACCCAGCCAAGTTTGTTCCGATTCAAGGATGGATCTTTTACCCTTTACACGATTCAAGGATGGATCTTTTACCCTTTACACGATTCAAGGATGGATCTTTTACCCATATCAACTCACGTTTTCTCTAATCCAAGAAAACAAACAGACCCATGAGAAAAAAAACCCATAAAGCAAAAAACTTCAAAACCTATTGAAAGATTCAACAAAACCCCATCGGAACATCATCTGTACAAACCCAACAACAACAAACAAAAATGCAGGTGCGCGTACGAACGACATCACATTTAAAATATATAAATCTAAATCGGAGAAGATGGAGGCAGACTGCGAATCTGCAATGGAACTTACTACGCTCCAGAAAATTCTTCCAAAAAAAAAAAGAGAGACAAATAAACAAAAGATGGGAGTAAATGTATGATGTCAATTAGGACGAAAGTTCGTGTGCTAGTTCGGCCCGGTTCTCAAAAACATCGGATTTAGGATTAAATATATAAACTTTAAAAAAATTAGGTTTTTCGGATCAAACCTAATTGGGTTAGTGGATTTTTCTGGCTTAGTTTGGCCGGGTTCGAGTCAGCCTAAAATGCATGTAAATAAACATTTTGATTGAAATAGAGGTTTTTTTAAGAATTTAACTTTTTAAAACATGGAGTATTTTTTTTTTGTTCAACCGTTCTTTTTCATTCATTCAATTTTGCGATTACATCCAGCGATAAGAAAAGAGAGATTCAACCATCCTATATGATAGCTACAATTCAGCTTAAAAGCAATACAAGATAAAACATATAGATCCTTAAAAAAAGTTGACAGCGAAATTGAGTCAAAGCTCGAATGCGTCGGTAGAAGATTCACGGCAGTGCCGAATGTTGGAGCATAATACCGGCAAAACCAGAAAGCTCAGAATTAGTCACTTTGCTTTGTGACGTTGAAAAATCGCTTATACCGTTGGGTCTCGGAAAAGATAGCCGGAGGAGGAGCTTGGTCGTCTGAGATTTCACCGGAGATGAAACTCCACAGTTTTCACGGCCGGCGAGCCGATTCATATAAACGACGGAGGTGATAGATCTGACCATTTGGGAACTCGCCGGTGGAATCTCACTTGAGAACGCCGGACTAGGTTGACAGAGATGTCGAGAACTTGAAACAAAGGAAAGCACCGGCGGTGTATTGAGTTTGTCCGGCGGATTCGGCGGTTCAGGTGGGTGGCGCGTCTTCTGCTGCGAGAAGGTGGCCATACGTTGACACAACAGGTGCCGCGAGTTTGAAAGAGTTGAGAAACGTTACCGACGACGAGGCCATGCGGCAGAGATTAAGCATGGGGCGGTAACGGATCTCGCCGCGATTCATGGAGGAAAAAACAAGTGAACGGAGGTCGGAGTGAATGCACCACGGCGGAAAAGATCTCGCCGGAGATGGTGGCCGCCGGCGGAAGAGAGACGATTCTTCAGGAGAAAGGTGAACATCCCGAGAAGGTGGAGCTACGCCGGTTAGAGAGAGGTGGAGGATTGTCGCCGGTGATTGAAAACCATTTTGAATCTCGGCCGACGGCTACCTTGAACTCCGGGTGTGGGAGTGTTTAATCTAGGGCTTCTAACATGGAGTATTTTTTATATATTTTTCATTGATCGAAAAATCCTAATTTTTTAGTTTTGCCTTACTATAAATCTCAGAGTCTACATTTAGTATTGGTGCGCATCTTTTGAACAAATTTATAAATCGTCTTCTACCTAGACACGTTGAACCATTGATTTGTACACGCACTTGGTTAGATGAATTTAATTGTCGTGATCCAAGTAACATTATCAGTCATTCTATTTATTTCATATTTTTAAAATCATTATCTATAGATTTTTAATGATATTTTTATACGATTTATGTATGTCAAAAAAAGTCCGAAAAATATGAAAATCTCTATAGCCTTGTTCGGGCCGGACCGGGTTTTAGAATATAGATCCGATTTTTTTTTTAGGTCAGCCACAAATATATGAGAGGTTTACAGATTTCGGGCTGGTCCGGCCCAACCCGATTAACATCCCTAAGTAAATGTATAGTCAATTCGCTTTTATGCAAAGGGCCTTTCGGTGGAAGTGAGCGAGAAGGGTTTAAAGATATTAATTAAATATAATTCATTTTAAAATAGTAAGAGGTTTTTGTGTGTACGGTCATTTAATAAAAACATTGTTTGTGTACTAGCACTTTACAAAAATTGGAAAAATAAATAACATTTAGTATATTGTACACGCGTTGACTTTCTAGTCATACCCTTGTATAATACTATACGAATCAACGATGTACAATACACAAACCAATAACAAACAGTAGCAAAATCATTTTTTCTAAAGAGAAAATGTTACTTAATTTTTAAGAATTTGGAAAATGTTAGATTACAAATTATGTTTTGATTAAGTGATGCAAATATTTCAAATAGTCACTTATAAGGGGAAAAGAAACAACTTACATAGTTTATTGGTGAAAATTTTGATTAAGTGATTAGTGGTTAATTTTTTCAATTTGATATGTGATTGAATTGAACATAGAAAAAAAATTCAAAGATTTGGGTAACTAATCATTCAACTTTTTCATCTTAATCACATTTGCTATTTTGGGTTCGGTGTCATTTGCATTTCTCTATTAACCTGTTGTAATTAATGAGGATTTATGATGCAGATGTTGCTCTTTTTTTTCGAATGTTTTCTTATTTATTTGTGTTCAATGAAACTAAATTAAAAAAAAAACAATTAAAGTAAAGGAAGATGAATAGTTACGTTTTCCAATGAATGCATCATAATTTACATATTTATTTACATCATTCAAATGCGTTGTTACTAATTTTTAAGTGTTAACTCGAAACAGCGTGGCTATTCATTCAAAGGTAAATAAAAGTAATCGGAAGTAATTTTTAAAGATGAATTAAAGTGATTAAATTGCAAACTCTGTTCAAATTTTAAAGAGTTTTTTTTTTTTTTTTGCTAAATTTTTTAAAAAAGATTTGAAGAAAGATTCCACCATTTACATTTTTTAAAGGTAAAGATTAAACTTTAAACTTTTGAAGTACATATAAAAAAACACTAATTAGTAAAATAAAAACAAAGACCAAATGCACGTTTACCTCTGAATCAATCTTAATCGAGTTTCATCTAAAATTTGACCTCTCATGCCAAAAGCACCTTTGACAGAAACTGGTGAAATTGGTGAAGAAAAAACGTCTGCAATCAAAGCTAAAATCGGATAATGAGATTGATGATATTCCCACCATTGAATGACTTGAAAGTTATTACTTAGATTGCTTTCACCTCAAAATTAATGAGATTGATGATATTCCCACCATTTTCATCTCAAAATTAATAGATAAATATTTTTCAAGTTCAGAATTATTATCTTGTGATGGCCGTTATTTTTTTGTCGCCGCATCTTCTCCGCAAGACTTAATGTAGACATTGATGACATATTATTTTGTAGAGATGAATCATCTACTTGCGGTGACATATACTTATACACTATATAATATTTATGATATATATTTTCTATATCTTTTTGCATTTGAAATAATATTTAAAATATTAATGCTTTCACATAAATGTAATAAATTATAATATGTTGAATGTAAACCATCCAATTTAGTTTGAGGATCAAAAATAGATGCAAGCAAATTAACAGGTGGATTTTTTTCATAATATTTTAGTTATTTCTCTCTCATACTTTTAATGCATGATGACAAAATAATATTAACAATATTAACACAATCATACAAAAGTAAATGATTAGTAGAATAGTAAACATAGATAATAAATATGTCACATCATTAAAACATTTTAATAGCTTTAAAAATATACAGTACTACAATTATTCTAATGAGTAGACCACAAAATTAAAAAACTATAATTTTGTTGAATAAAACTACACAATAATTTTTTTTAACCAATTGAATCAACAAGCATAAGTTAAACATCTCCGATAAATTTTTTTGGGGAGATACATTATGAATTTTACAAAACTGAAACCATTGTTTCATTAGTGGATGCCCCCATAAATAACTCAAAGCATTTTTTATTGGTGAAATAATATTATTTTGAGAAACTAATTAACCATCTTGGACACATAAATTTAAAACATAATAAATACATCAAACATGAAAATATTTCCACCTAAAATAGGACTACAAAGATTTATTAATTCAAAAACAAAAACCATATAAACAGATGCATTATCAAACGAAATAGAAAATACTTTATTTGTTAAATTATATTCTTTTAGAATTTTTTTTATTAGTTTAAAAATATTATCGGATGTATGTCTTTATAAAAAAATCGAAAAGCAATCTCTCTTTTTTGAATAATCCAATTAATATCAATTCAGTGACATGTAATGCCCATATAATGATGAATCTGCCAATGATCACTCCAAATATCACATCATGTTGAAGCTTTATTATCAAAATTATAAAATAACTTTTACAAATCTTTTTTTTTTGTTTTTTGATAAAGTGATTTTAGAGTAAGAGTAGTTCGAGAAACTCTTTTAGCTTCAGGATTTAAAGCTTTTTTGCAATAACTAGTAAAACCCAAATTTTCTCCAAAACTAAAAGAAAGATGGTCAACTGTAACATAATTAGCTAATTCTTCTCGATTTTGTTTTTGAATAATGGAAAGACGAAAGTAGGTATGGGCGTTCGGATTCGGGTCGGGTTTTTCGGATTTCGAGTATTTCGGATTTAGGCTCAGAGGATCCGTTCGGGTATTTTAAACCATCGGGTCGGGTTCAGTTTGGTACTAATCGGGTTTGGTTCGGATTCGGTTATAACCGAAGTAACTATGTTTTCGGTAAGTTCGGGTAAGTTCGGGTATGTTCGAATATTTTTACTCATACTATGAAAAAAACCTGAAATAGTTCAAACAAGTCTTTATAATTTAACAAACGTTTACAAGTCCCAAATTGCAAACACACAAACATAGAAATAAAATCCATAAATTCTAAAGCATATTGTTAAATTCTTAAAGAGATAGAGTAAAATAAAACAAAAGCATTCCAAAGTTCATATGATACAAAACAAAAACTCATATCAGAAATAACCAAAAAAATTAACAAAGAAGTTTTTTGATGAGTATATACAAAATAAATGTCGACTTTACTACGCATATTTTCGATTTCAGATTTGTTCGGTATAACAAAAGGGTTAATTGGTTTTGGATTTGTAGTTCGGATTTCGGCTTTGTAGTTTGGATTTCGGTTTGGTTCGGGTATTATCCAAACCCCGAAGTAGTTAGACACTGAGACCCGTTCGAGTAGTATTCTAGTTCGGATCGGGTTCGAGATCGGGTTTTTTTGGTCGGGTTCGGGTTTCGGTTAAAACGTCCAACCCTAAACGAAAAATTGGAAGAAGTAGCATTATGAGTTTAATTATTTTCTCCACCAAATTTTTCACGGTGAATCTTTTGCAAATGATATTTATATGAACCATATCCTGAACCCGATTTTCAAAAAAAAAAACTTTTATTGCAATAATTACAATATACTTTTATTTCATCATTGATTTTTTTTCTTTTCGAAAATGTACTTTAAAAATATCAGAAGCATTTAAGCACTGTTTTTCTAAGTTTCCGCTAGCTTATTCTTGAGTTCCACTTTCTTGAGTTCCACTTTCTTGAGTATTGATGGAATTGGTATATCAACATATTCTCTTTCGGTGCCAAAATTTGAAAAAAAATGAACTAGAAGACATTATCAAACCAAAAAAAAAGAATCGATCAAATAAGAATGAATAATAGTGATGTTTGTTTTAAGATAAAGTTACATACATGTATGAAACACTATTTATAAAAGACTTGGTTACTAAAAGAATGGAATCAAAACCATAAAAATCTTTGAAATTTTCTAAAATAAAATTTAAAAACAAACAGCTAGTTTGTAAAACAATTTCTTTTTTTATTTGGAACTATCGAACGGTCAACATTAAAACAGGAAGACCAAATCAAATGTCACTATTTCGCTGGTTGGTTGAAAGTCAGCTGAGCTTATCTTCAATTTTCATAGACGAGCTTATCTTCCATTTTCTTAAAATTGTTGAATTTAAATAAGTTACTAGTTAGTTGACTTAGTTGCAATTTTTTTTTTTTTTTGGGTCGGCATGCAAGTTTCATTCCATCTCATCCATAAATCCACGCTTTTTTTTTCTTTAATTTTATATATTTCATCATAAAACTGTTTCTTTAAAATATTTTTTATACTATTAGAAAAATATAAATTAGTTTAGCACATTGATTATACATAATTTTTCAATGAATTTTTTCTTTTAAAAAACTAATTATAGTTATTAGTATATATAATTTTATTTTTAAAACGGATACGGTTAAAATTTTACAGTTTTAATTTTACGGTTAACCAACGATTTTGATAGAGTTACAGTTAATTAATGATTACGGTTAATAATTTTTTAACTATAACTAATATATTTTTACGGTTAACGGTTATAATTTTTAACCGTTTTGCATAGTTATAATCTGGTTACAATTTGAAAATAGTACGATTACAGTTCAAAATACGGTTACGGTTCCATTTTCATCATGCCTTCGAATCAACTCAACCTAACCTATTACTTCCTCTTATTCTTAAACAACATTGGTTTATCACAAATTTATATTAAACAAAAAATATTATCAATGTTTCAAAAAAAAACATTGGCTTACCACATAATTGGCATATTATAGTATATCTATATGAGTGGACCAAGTTTTACGTACCGCGTGTCGCGTAATATCAAAGAACCCAACAACCATGTCAAAGGGCAGATTCTCTTAAGCTCCATGCTTTTAAACAGTAAATGACGATAATATCCATTCAATTTAACGCCGAAGGGTAACACTGGATTGGTCAATTTTGTCCCCCGTGTAAATTGTTTTTTTTTTCTGCCTGACCGGTGGGAGACAAGTCGCGCGTGTGTCTGATTCGACCGCACGTGATCGCTCGTTGCTTTCACGTGTCCCTGGCAGTTGAAATTATTTAAATTAATCGCTCCAGGTTAATCTTGGATTTTTCCAAAGAATGCTAAAATGGAAGATAAGCTCAGCTAAAATTCCGTCTTGAATTGGAAATCTTTCGCATCTCGAAGTTCTCAATCTTTCTTATAATCAGTTTTCGGGTGAGATTACGTCCTCGATTGAAAATCTTTCACATCTCACCTCTCTTCGTCTTTTTTTTATAATCAGTTTTTTGGTCAGATTCCATCTTCAATTAAAAAGCTCTATCATCTTGAAACTCTTGACCTCATTAGTAAAAAATTCACTGGTGAAACCCCAGATTCTTTTGCCAATTTGAAAAATTTGCAGCAGCTGTTTCTACGGCAAATTTTATTCCAATTTAAGACTTTCGTTTTCTCACCACTTTAGTCCTTTCAAATAATGATTTACATGGTCAAATCTCGTCCTCAATTGGAAAACTTTCTCTTCTCACTTCTCTCGACCTTTTTCATAATCGTTTTTTTGGCCAGATTTTTTCTTCGATTGGAAATATTTCATATCTCACCTTTTTCGTAATCAATTTTCTGGTCAGATTTCGTCCTCAACTAGAAATCTTTCAAACGGATTGTGGTGAGAAACAAGTTACCAAAAAAAGATTAGTTACTAAGATGAGGACTACATGTTCTAAGTGAGTATCTCTTGTATAACTCCCATCCGAAAATAGAGCTCACATTTTCTTTGGCTATCCTTAATTATACCTCATAAGTATGGTCTGCATTCTTCAATCATCACACGCTTTCTGCTCCTTCAGATTTAGACGACATTGTGGTTTAGATAAGAACATCTTCTAAATCAAAGAAACTCAATATCATTTGTAAATTTATCTTTCATGTGGTTTATGTTTGTGGAGGGAAATGGACCTTATACTACATCAAGATACTTCTAGCCGTTCCATTCTTGTGATCAATCAAACATGCAAGGCTGGCTCAGAGCATATGATATCTTGGCATTTTACATGATTTATAACCATGTTTTTCCTTGTTTTGATGCATTTACATTCATGTGTATACGCTATTAGTTGCATTTTGCATCTCCATTTGCATATTTTAGGTTTTGGAGTTGGAGTGAAACATTGGAGGCTTAATTAGACCAAGAAGGAGTCATTTGGAGCAAAAGCTAAGGCTGAACACTTCCAATCGACCTGACTAGTCGATTGGATGGTCGATTAAACGGACCAGAGAGATCCAATCGCCGAAACCATCCAAAGTGACTGAAAGATCGTTCCATATTAAGGGTTTACGTTTGGATTTTGCTTCTGAGATCTTCGTAAAAATCATAGATAATCGAGTTAGCTTTCGGTTGGTGGTGGTTAAACTTATAATTTTTTTTTACATATAGATTAATAAAATACTCCCTATGTTTTTTATTGATGGATTTTTTTAGAGTTTTTACTCATATTAAAAAACAAATGTTCAATTATAAATGTACAAATTTTTTATATTAAATAATTTTCCATGAATTTAAACCTATAATAATTCAAGAAATTTGATTATTTTAATAAATGCTTTTTAATTTTTAAATTTGGTATCATTTATTTGTAAAAATGCAGCGAAAACTTAGAAAAATCTTTTTTTAAAAAAAAATAAAAAACTATAAAATCTATCAATAAAAAATAGAGGGAGTATCTAACAAGAAAAATATAACTAAAACATGCCCCCTCCTAAATTGGATACCTTAATCGGTGGCTTACCTCGGTTATGTTGATAATGGATTATTGACCAATTACCCAAATATTCTTGCCATTGTAGTATATGGAGATCAATCCAAAGAGGTATGAGAATAGCAACACTAGGAATACAAGATACTAATTAAGCTAAGCTAATCAATGAAAGATTTTTCTAAGCAATTCCTAATGAAAATAAAGATCAAACAAGCAAGATATGAAAGCATAAGAAAAAGCAATAAGACAATTCGAACTTAAACAAAGCGGAAAAGTAAACTAGAAAGTTTAAAACGATTAAACAAGATAAACAAGCGAATATTAAGATTAGATTATTGATTTTGGGTGATTCTAGAGCTAATCCATGATGCCAATATACTCAAACAATGATAATCCTTAGGTTTTGATCACTAATTAAGACTAATACATTTATATTACACTAATCACTTTATTAATTACTTAATCAAGAACAAATTCCCATTTGTGATTAAGAAATCAACAAGCATTAATTACAAGATCATATAACCAATAAGCTCCTTAGACATCTATTTCCATAGGTTAAACAAGTAAATCTCTTAAAAAGTTTTTTGAGAAATTTCATCGAACATCTTCCGTGAATGAAATTTTCTAAGGTCTAAATCAACTCAATCAAGGAATATCTAACAGTAAACTCACTTAATAAGAAAATATCTTATGTAAACTAAGATCATGGATATACCCTAAGGATCTCCCTAATCTACCTCGTCCCAATGATCATAAGGGATCTACTCACTAATCATAATGGAACCAACAAAACCCACGAAGGAAGTGTCACTACAAGAAAACAGGTGGAAATCCGACGGAAATTCCGACGGCAATAATTCCGTCGGACATTTCCGACGACTTTCCGACGGATTTCCGACTAACTTCTCATCCGTCGGAAATATTAACCCGTCGGAAATCCGTCGGAAATTCCGACGGATTTCCGACGACAATAATCCGTCGAACACTTTTCGACAGATTTCCGACGACTTTTTGACGCATTCTGATGTTGCCGACATACTGCCGACGGATTTCCGACGACGTTCATCCGTCGGAAATTTCCGACGGATTGCCGACGAATTTCCGACGGATTTCCGACGGATATCCGACAGATGCCGACAGATGCCGACATGGTTGCCGACATGGTTGCCGACATCGATAATATCTACTTTATATCCGTCGGAAATCCGTCGGAAAATGGACAAAATTTTCCTTATAAAAAAGTTTCCACCCTTCATTTATAATCACAACAAAAAAAATCTCTGTTATCTAATTCCTTACGAAAATGTCTTCTTCAAATCCTTATAATTATTTTCGATCATGGATGGACAAGCCTCATCAAATTCCGGACACGGGCCTAGTTACGGAGGAATTCAAAAAATGTCTACAGGAATTCATGGCATTTGCGGGTATGCAGAAGAAAGCAAAAAAAACCGGTAAAATCTATTGCCCTTGTACCAATTGTGGGAATCGTAGATTTATCGTGATAGATGAAGTATGGTCACATTTGTATTGTCATGGGTTTATGTCGGGTTACAAGATTTGGTATTATCATGGAGAAAATGATACAATGGTGGATAATTATGCTAGTACTAGTGAACATTATATTGGGGATAACACTAGCTTAGAAGAACCCGCAATGGAAGAACAAAGTACTGTAGGTCATGTTCAGATGGTGAACGATGCATTTCGTGAAAATATACCATCGGTTGCTGAGTATGGAGATAGGGGAGAAGAACCTAATTTAGAAGCTCGGAGATTCTTTGATATGTTAGACGCTGCTAAACATCCGTTATATGATGGGTGTAGAGGTGAACATTCCCCTTTATCAACTGCAACAAGGATGATGGGTATAAAGACGGATTTCAATTTGAGTGAGGAGTGCGTGGATGCAATCGCTGATTTTGTGAAAGAAATTTTGCCAGAAGATAATCTTGCACCGGCATCATACTATGAGATACAGAAACTTGTTCAAGGTCTAGGACTGTCGTATCAGATGATAGATGTATGCATAGACAACTGTATGCTATACTGGAGAGAGGACGCAGATCGTACGACATGTCGTTTTTGTTGCAAACCTCGGTATAAGGAAACAGGTGGAAGAGTGCCAGTGCCATATAAACGGATGTGGTATTTACCGTTAATAGAGAGATTGAAGAGGTTATATCAGTCAGAGCGCACAGCATGAGCAATGAGATGGCATGCAGAGCATACAACATATGGACAAATCGCCCATCCGTCAGATGCAGGAGCATGGAAACATTTTCAATCCATTTATCCCAGCTTTGCGTTTGAGGCAAGAAACGTATACCTTGGATTATGTGCCGATGGTTTCAGCCCTTTTGGGAAGCACGGCAGAAAATATTCTTTGTGGCCAGTAATTGTAACACCTTACAATTTGCCGCCATCTTTGTGCATGCGAAGGGAGTTCTTGTTCCTTAGCATTCTCGTTCCTGGACCAGAGCATCCGAAGAGATCACTTGATGTGTTTTTGCAACCATTGATTTATGAGCTGCGAATGTTATGGGACCAAGGTATTGAAGCGTTTGATGTTTCTTGTCACCAAAATTTCATCATGCGGTCGGTACTTTTGTGGACTATTAGCGATTTTCCAGCATATGGCATGTTATCAGGATGGACAACGCACGGAAGGTTATCGTGCCCGTACTGTCAAGATAACACTGATGCGTTCCAATTGAAGCACGAACGGAAAACGTCTTGGTTTGATTGTCATAGGCGATACCTACCTAGCGATCATCCTTATCGTCGGAGCACCACATTGTTTAGGAAGAACCGGAAAGTATTTGACGGTCCTCCTCCTGAGTTAGATGGTGAGTATTTGTTGACTCAGTTTAGAGATTTTGGTGCAGAGAGGACCGTTGATTGTGGTGGTAACGGACATCATCCTGTTGATGGTTGTGGCAACGTTCATAATTGGCACAAGAGGAGCATTTTCTGGGATTTGCCTTATTGGAAGAACCATCTTTTGAGGCATAATCTGGATGTCATGCACATTGAGAATAATTTTTTCGACAACATTATGAACACCGTTCTCAATGTCAAAGGGAAGACGAAGGACAATCTGAAGTCTAGATTGGACTTGCCAGACATTTGTTCTCGTAGAGCACTACATGTGACAGAGAACGGGAAGCCTCCGGTCCCGGCTTTTCGTTTCGATGAACCTTCAAAGGCCGAGTTTTTTTACTGGATTACCGAAAGTGTTAGATTCCCGGACGGATACGCATCTAACCTTCGGAACTGCGTTGATCATGGAAAAGGGAAGTTTACTGGGATGAAGAGTCATGATTGTCATGTGGTGATGCAGCGCCTCCATCCATTTGCCTTTGCATGTCTTCTACCACGTAATGTCCACGAAGCAATTGCAGGTACAATCATGAAATTATTTATTTACTACTTTATACAATATATACTTCATTATTTAATTATTCATTTGTTATCCATATATTGCAGGGATTGGTGCCTTTTCCGAGATATATGTTCTCGCTCTCTTACATCAGACGGTATCCGAAATCTTGGGGCTAATATACCTGTAATCCTTTGCAATTTGGAGAAGATATTTCCTCCTTCATTCTTTGATGTTATGGAACATTTAACAATTCATCTCCCTCGAGAAGCAGAGCTTGGGGGCCCGGTTCAGTACCGTTGGATGTATCCTTTCGAACGGTATATGTTACATCTAAAGAAGAAGGTGAAAAATTTGAGTAGAGTGGAGGGTTCTATCGTCGCACAGACCATCAATGAAGAAACCTCACATTTTGCCGAGTCCTACTTTCCATCACAAGTCAAAACAAAGAGTCGTAGAGCAGCTCGACATGATGACGGAGGCGTCCTACCTTTCTATCCGGTCGATGTACCTCATATATTTTTACAGATTGGACGACTTAGTGGAAAAGGCAAGAAGAGGAGACTTTCACCACAAGAGCGAGAGCATTTGCATATGTATATTCTCACAAACTGCGACGGAGTTGATGAATATGAGAGGTATTATATATTGAACATAATTATTAATTACGTATTGGGTTTTTGATTATATATATATATGTACTAACGTGATAATTGTTTCAATCTCACAGGATGTATATGGCTTATCATCGTTTTGCTTTTCCTGACAAAACAGAGGACGAGCTAATCGAGCTCAAACAGGAAGAGTTCGGACGTTGGTTAAGAGATTATGTAAGTCTTTTAATTGCCTTGTTTTTAGCAATCATCATATGTAATGAAAGATTTAATTATTTGAAGTATTTTTATTTTAATTGTGCAGGTGACGACAGAGAAGGCTAACGGACAAACATTTCCCACGTGGTTAGAAGAAATTGTGAGATTTCCACTAGCAACCGTGCAGTCACATGTGATGTATAGCACACGGGGGTACGCTTTTAAGATTCTTCGGGATGATAGGAGTGCGACAACTTCAGATTACGGTGTATCAACTCAGTCAGGTGATCTTGTATACTATGGTGTCGTACGTGATATTTTCGATGTTCAGTACCCGGGAATGCTCGGTCTAAGATGTGTTGCATTTTTATGCGACTGGAACGACCCATTAGTAGGAAGCGGTGTGCGACACGACCAATTTGGTGTTACATCATTACATAGCAGAAGAAAACTCCAGAGATACGAGCCATTTGTACTTGCATCACAAGCAGACCATGTTTGTATTTCTTTTACGTTAATTTTTAATTAAGTTTTGTTGCATTCCCGTGGTTAAATTTGTACATGGTGTAGGTATGCTACATTCCCTATCCGCGGGTGACAAACAAGCAAGACCCGTGGGTTACAGTCACATCGATAAACCCGAGAGGTAGAGTTCATGGGATGTCTGATCATGAACCCCTCCAACAAAGCTCCGTAGGTTTGGGTTCAATCGAGCATTCCCTTGAGGTCGACCTTGTCGTCGATTTCACCATACAGTCAGACGATCGAGTATTTGAGGATTCAGAAGAAGAATTTGACGAATTTGGGGAACCTTCCGATTCAGGAGAATCAGATTACTCATCATCGGATTGACAGTAGTTTTAATTATAAAATTTGCACCGTAAAATATGTACATATATTTGAACTAGAATTGTAATGTGTAATATATCAGTTATGTCGAAGTTTTATAAAGTTAGACATTTGATTAAGTGTAACAAAATCGGAATTTTGCAACAAAAAAAATATTATAACTTCTATATAAATTCTATATAACCTATTTTATATACATCATACAAGTGTTTGTAAACTTTTGCCACAAAAAAAAACCTATACCCTATACCCTAAACAAGATTTTTAAATATCCGTCGGAAAGCCGTCGGAACTTTCCGACGGATTTCCGACGGATTAAGCTGCCTCGGATAAAACCTGGGTTATATCCGAGGGATTGATTTTTTAGCCGATGCAACTGAATCCGTCGGAAATCCGTCGGAAATTTCCGACGGTTTTCCGACGGATTGAGTTGAATCCGTCGGAAATCCTTCGGAAATTTCCGACGGATTTCCGACGGATTCAGTTGCATCGGCTGAAAAATCAATCCCTCGGATATAACCCAGATTCAACTCAATCCGTCGGAAATCCGTCGGAAATTTCCGACGGATTTCCGACGGATATTTAAAAATCTTGTTTAGGGTATAGGGTATAGGTTTTTTTTTGTGGCAAAAGTTTACAAACACTTGTATGATGTATATAAAATAGGTTAACCTTGTATATACATCAAGAAAATGTGTTATATAGATTTTAAAATTTTTGATGGAAGTGTTTGTATAAGTTATAGTATAAGATATAGTTGATTTATGTGAAACGATATGTTTTGATGTTGTATAATTTTTAAACTAATGCAAACTCTTTAATATTGATGAACTTAATATATTTATTGAATGAAACATGTAAATAACATGTCCCTAAATCATATAAAGAAACCCTAAACCCTAAACCCCAAATATACCCTAAATCCGTCGGAAATTTCCGAGCAACAGTCGAAGTCGAAGAACCGAAATATACCTCCGAGCAACAGTCGAAGAACCGAAATAGCCAACGAGGCGGGAAAGGGGTCTACATCCACAACGTGGGCGCAAAGACCATCGAACGGGAAGCGATGGAAATGGTAAGTTTAATTTAAATTTTTTATTGTTAATTCTGTTTTTATATTTATTTAACTTAACAAATTTTCGCAGGCGAGAGCATCTGGTTCCGAACCCGATTATCTTCAACTCATCGAGAATAGACACACCAACAAGAAAACCGGTCAGATACAGGACTTGGGGATGCGGGATGTTGTCGAGAAGAGCAAGAAGACGAAGCTGGACCGTGAACTATCATCGCAGCTCACTATCGAAGGATCGTCGTCCTCGAACTCTTTGTCCCGGGAAGAGATAAACCAGATTGTACTTGAGGTAAGTTTTAATTTCATTTCGTTTTTTTTTTTTTCGTTATTTATTTATTATCGGTTTTAATTATTCGCAGCAAACCCGTCAAGTGAAAGGTCGATTCGCTGGGTTAGGCACCCTTCCGACCCAGGAATCTTCTTCCTCGTTTCCTCGTTATCCTTCGGAGTACCGGGTAGAAATCGAGAGGCTCACCCAAACGGTGAAAGACCGTGACCAGCAGGTTGAAGAGCTACGGACGGAGCAACAGACTACCACCAAGAAGCTCTCCTGCTTGGAGAAGATGATGGAAAAATGCTTCCCGCATATGTTTCGGGATAATAATCCCGACGACGGAGATTCTCCAACCGTCTAAATATTTGCTTTTAATGCTTTTTTTTTGAACAATTTATTTTAATGTGTAATGACTTTTTTTAATTTTGTTTAATGAATTTATATATTTATTATTTCTATTTTTAATTTATATTTCAAATTTCTATAATTTTAATATATAAATTTCCAAAAAATAAATAATTAAATAAAATTCAAAATACCAATTCCGTCGGAAAACCGTCGGAATAAGTTCCTGTAACATCCCGATTTCTTGTATATGCGGAGAGGCTTATAAGAATTGATTTGGCTACCTATGACACCAAAGTGCACTTAGCTTTTCCGATCACTTGCCCGAAAGAACTCCAGAGTTAAGCGTGCTTGAGCTGGAGTAGTTTAAGGATGGGTGACATTCCGGGAAGTTATTCGCGGTATCGTGTGAGTGAGGACAAAACACGGGGAAAGATCACGTGGTGATTGCAGGGTCAGTAAACAAGTATTACAAGCCTCACGGATTAACGCACCGACCGTCGGACAAGGGTGGGGCCCACGGGCCGAGATAAGGCATGGGGCCCACGGGCCGAGAGAAGGCATGTGGCCCACGGGCCGAGAGAAGGCATGGGGCCCACGGGCCGAGAGAAGGCATGGGGCCCACAGGTATGGGTGGTCGGGGCGTTATAGTTACCGTCGTAAATCCTTCGGAACCTATTTCCGACGAAGAACCGACGGACTTCCGAGACAACTTCCGATCAAATTATCCGTCGTAACTCCGTCGAAAATAGTTACCGTCGGAAATCCGTCAGAAATATCTTCCGACGGATTTACGACGGACTTCCGACAAATTCATTCGATAATCATCCGTCGGAAATTCTGTCGGTAATATATCCGTCGGAAATCCGTCGGAAATTTCCGACGGATTTCCGACGGCATTTACGACTGAATACCCGTCGGAGTATCCGTCGGAAATGCTGTCGGTAATCTATCCGTCAGAAATCCGTCGGAAATTTCCGACGGATTTCCGACGGCATTTACGACTGAATATTCGTCGGAGTATCCGTCGGAAGTCCGTCGAATATCCGTCGGAACGGACGCGGTCGGAAATCCGTCGGAAATGTCTGACGGCTTTCCGACGGCAACAAGCCGTCGGAAATTTCCGACGGATTCCGACGGATACCATATTTCCGACGAACTGTAACCGACAGCTTAAATCCGTCGGAAATCCGTCGGAAAAGGCCCTTTCCGACGGATTTCCGACGGTTTTGGCCGTCGGAAATACCCCTGTTTTCTTGTAGTGTGTTAATGATCATGATTAGTGATTAATGAAAGAAAGATTTAAAGAAAACACTTAAGAACTTGCATAAAAACTCAAGATATCTCTTACAAATGTTTAAGAACTTTTAAAAGGAAAGAGTTTCAAAAGAGAGAAGAAGATGTCTACAAAATTAGTTTTAAAACATATATATAGCAAAAGGAGGTGAACTGGGTTAATACATGAAAAATTGGGTCTTGCCCCAGTAGGTCTGGGTCATAATGCCTTTCAATCGACCATGCAGGTCGATTGAACCTCCCTGCCAGCTTCAATCGACCGTGCATGTCGATTGAAACTCCAGACGGACATGTACTTGCTAAACTCGCCGTATCTCTTGAACCACTGTTCTGAATGACTTTTTTTAATAAGATAGTAATGTTTGTAAGGCTTTTTAGCAATGTTTATGAGTTTTTTTTATTAACAAACTTATTGATTAAGTGTATTTGCGGTCTATCATGTTACATGAACGATTGAATGAGTTGGTTTTGTTATTAATTGAAACAATTATGGTTGAAAAATTCGAGTACGTGAATTAATGAATGATATTGTAGGTAAAAATGCAAGGAGAGTCATATTTCAACCCAAAAAATATTTTTATTGTTGGATTGTTTATGGAGTTGGATTGTTTTATGAAGTTTTAATGTGCTTTTTTATTTTACTATTATTTGTGATTTTAGATAAAATATATAAAAATTAATTTTTTTTAGATTCGCATAGACATTCAAATACGTTGGACCGACACTCCAAACACATCAAATTATTAGGTCCAAATTGCCTAGTATGGATCGTGACAATGACCACAATGGATCCGAACAAATCACCAGCGTCGACAGAGCTCTTTCCTCATGACATGGTTTGAGTTTTTACCCAATTCTCATCAACTTTTTTCCTTATGTATTGACCAATCTACTGCTTTCCTCTTATTTTATGTTGTAACCAATTTCTAATGTATCTTCAAATGATGCCTCTGCCAATGCAAGAATGTAATGGATATAGTTTAAAGGAAAAACAAATCACGCGAAATATAAAGACTCGGTTAAATGAGAATAGAAAGACAAAAATAAATTTAAATTTTGACTTAAAAATGACGTAATGACAGAATATTTGAAAGCAAAATCTCACATATATTATTGAGTTGACGACAAACTGCTTTCAATTGCAAAGTGGAAGCACCTAAATCAATGAGCTGTCTCTTGACTTTTAATCTGAATTACATTCCAATTATGTTGTCAACATAACCAATTCTTTATTATTATTTTCTTTTATTTTTTTTTTATTTTGATAAAATGGTGTTGATCACTTTTTCCTTGGATTTTCCGACAGAGACGTCTGTCGGAATTACCGGATTTCAGGCACAATGAAATCATTTTCGTGAACACTATAATGTAATGTATTCACTTGTCAAAATTGGAATTGATTTGAATGAGAAATGGATGTTCAAAGTGGGTGACTTGAAAAACTTATAAAGTTTCAAAATTTGGTTAAGTGTAAAAACTAACAAATATCCCACATTAGAAATTTGAGGTGAAATCTTCTTGTATATATAGTGGAAAACTTATAACAAGGTTTAAAAAAAGCCTTGGAGACACTACAGTGTATTGGAGAGAGGAAATACCAGACTGAGCTCAAGTCTTGGGTTTTGATAGATTGCCTTACGGTCCAAAGATGAATCTTTTTGCATCCCGCTTTAAGTTTGTATCCGAGACTAACAAAAATTGGTCTCTTTCATTCTTCCATGAAATGGAAAAAAAATCTATTCACTTTCTTTTATCTTTTCTCTAATTGTTTTTATTAGAGTACAATAATGAAAAAGTGTTGGTTATATTATGTTTTTGGATTGTGCGAGATATAATATTTGCAGTTGTATCCTGGAATTTAGAACGCCATACAACCGTTACACTATAGGACATTTACAGAATTAAGGAAAGAAATTTGTCTCAACTCTACAAATTATATTCTTAATTCATGTATCGATATCATCTTTATATTATATTTATCGATTTATTTATAAATGTTTTTATAAATTATCAATTTTCCATGTTATAGAAATTGCATTCCTACACCTTACTGGTTAATGTCTCATAACAAATTTTTATCCCACGTAAGAACGTGTGGTCAAGTGATTTATCCAAATGGATAAAGACTCGCCGTATATATCAAAATTAGGAATCGAATTTTGCCATATAGTACAAAAAATTAGTGTGGTTGGTTCTTAGCTACAATAAATGTCTTAAATAACAATATCCGATTTTTTTACCCATAATCTACCCCGTTTATCAACTAAAGTTTTTTTGTTTGTATCTTCTCTCGTCTATATATTCGTTTAATGGAATTGTGAACAATAGTTCCGAAAACACCACAACATAATCTAGTTTTAGTTAAATTGGATCAATATTCTAGACAATATCGTTAAAGCATGTGTAATGGGAGTGTCTCAATGATACACCCACCATTAAAAAAAAAAAAAAAAAAAAAGTGTGGAGAGTGTCTCATTTGAGACATCTATATTGAGAGTGTCTCATTTAAGACACTTATATTAAGAGTGTCTCATTTAAGACACTTATGTTGAGAATGTCTCCAAATGTCATCATATAATTTGTTCAATTTTATTATAAAATTTAAATTTAATTTTATAACTAAACTATTAATATTTTTTGAATGATACATCCATGTTGATACATCCATGGATGCAGATGCTATTACATACTTACATAGATATCCGACTTTGGACTAAAAGGATATATCAATTAATAGAGGAATAATATGCTCGCACATACATTGAACCTGAAAAAAAAACTTTAGAAAAGTTAAAATAAAGCCATTTCGAGAAATATCTTTATAAGAAAACGAGAGATCACATGCTTTTTCGTCTCGATGTGAGTATATATTTCTTTATGTGGAATTTTACACAGACCAAACTGAATAATTTCCGTACTCGTGAAAGAGTAGCATATCATTTAAGATTTGAGTCACTATACTACATTCTACCTCAAAATCCATAATAACTATTGGTATATATATATATATATATATTTTTTTTTTTTAAGGATTAGACGTACTCCTTATAATTAATAATTAAATGTTGTTAATTCACCTAAAAAAAGGTGAAATTTAGAGATGATATAATTTATAACATTTGAGACGATATAACATGCTTTAGTTTCGAACTTGGATGAATATACAGATCTTGTCTCAAAACCTCCTAATCATTAAAAAAAATGTAATGTTTGCGTAGTTCATGTGATCCTTGCATTCAATTTTTTGTGTGTATCTATATCTTAAGATTTGTAGATAATATATAAAATTTGAATAGGACATCTAAAAATGTTGGATCAACACTCCTTGCTTGCTGCAGTTACTTGCAACCACTAATGCATGGATCGTTCTTTTTACCATACACATTTTGGGGTGTACGATCCATGTTATTAATAATTAATATATCATTAAGTATTGTTTGTTCGATCGGAAAAATACAAAATACGTAACTTGAAACGAAATCATACAACATGCTCTAATTTCGAATTTGGATAAATATACAGTAATACATATCTCGACTCAGAACGTCATAATTATAAAAACAAGTAATGTTTGCGTAGTTCAAGTGATCGTTCACCGTCCGACAATTATGTTTAAGCAAATATGCATATAGTCCCTGATTTACCAAAAACCTCTTTCGGAAAGTGATATTGCAATGGATTCCTTGCATTTGATTTTTTTTGTTTTGTTTTTGTGTGTACCTAAATGTTAAGATTTATGGATAATATATAAAATTTGTATAGTACATCCAAAAATGTTGGATCAGCATTCCTTGCGGTTACTGGCAATTAGTGTAGAAATATATGGGTCGTTCTTTTTAGGAGATATTGTTGAAAATAATCTAAAATTTGGTTTTTTCAACAAAACTAGACATCTTATTTGAGTTAAAGCAAAAGTAACATGCAGAGGTAGTGAAATTACAGTTACCTCCTCAATGACTAAACAAAAACTCAGTACGTGTTTTTATGATTATAACCCTGAAACGCAGGTAGACTTCATCTAAAAGTATACTCTGAAACGCATGTAGACTTCATATAACCCTGAAACTCATGAAGTCTGCTCTGTAATTAAATTTTATAGTTAAATAATAATAAATTATAAAATTATGAGGTTTTAAAAATTTATTATATTAAGTTATGATGTTTTAAAAATAAAAAATTCATAAAATTTGATCAGATTAACCAAAGAAATAATTTATAGGTTATAGTTGAATTATGAGTAGACTTCATATAGAAGTCTGCTAAACCGAAATCTATTGAAATAAATTTACCTAACCAAAATTGAACCAAAGTATTTAACCTAACCATTGCAATTTTACGGACATATAAATTCTGTTTTTTCACCGACAAAATATTTAGTTCTGTAAAAAAGGAGAAAAAACCTAGCGGCGATTGGCGATTTCATCTTTCTCTTGCTCGCCGGCATATTTTCCGCTGCCTAACTCCGGTAAGCCGTCGTCTCCTTCTCCTCTCTTCGTCATTCCTCCTTCCTCTCCTACTCCTCCCGTCGTTCTTTCTTAGTCGTCTATTGCGTTTACAAAATTAGGGTTTTTTCAGATCTGTCGCCGCGGCGGTTTGCCTCTTCTGGATTACTTCCTCCGCGAAACGGTAGGCCTTCGTTCCTCTCTTTCACCTCTATACCGAGTATCGCCGGACATTTTCGTTCACTTATTGGGTTCAATCTTTCAGATCTGTTGCGGCCTCCAATTTCTACTTCGTCGCAGCCAAGTTTCCTGTTTCCTTCGCCGCGATAAGGTAACCCCTTCTTCCTCCGTCTTTCAGTTGTTTTTCGTGTTCCTTTATCTAAAAATTGGGTTTTTTATATATGTTGTCATCGTCGTATATTCTACCTTGCCGGCGGATCTCTCGTTGGCAGCCGTTAAGCCGTCGACGCTCTCTGCCGTAGGACTATTGGTAGACTTCGTCTGACACGTAAGGACTTCTTCGTAGACTTCTTTCAAAACTATGTAGACTTCATTGGTAGACTTCTTATTCAAACTGGTGGCCATTCGTAGACTTCTTTCAAAATTCTGTAGACTTCTTTCAAAATTCTGTAGACTTCATTAGTAGACTTCTTTAAAAATTCGATAGACTTCTTTAGTAGACTTCTTATTCAAACCTGGTGGCCATTCGTAGACTTCTTTCAAAATTCTGTATACTTCATTAGTAGACTTCTTCGTATACACTAGTTAGCCTCTTCTTATTCCGACCTATTTGATTTTCTGGACGTTTTGTTAATGCTTCTCTAATGTTTTGAAGTTATATCCTATCAGAGAATGGATGCCCTGGAATTTCCACGTCGGT
Source organism: Eutrema japonicum (assembly GCA_030161315.1). Classification (NCBI taxonomy): domain Eukaryota; kingdom Viridiplantae; phylum Streptophyta; class Magnoliopsida; order Brassicales; family Brassicaceae; genus Eutrema; species Eutrema japonicum. Next base: position 3,108,844 of record BSQW01000010.1, on the reverse strand, counting down.
GGTAAACTAAAGGCCATGAGCCCATGGCCTTGAAGAGCATAGGCTCTATGAGTCAAAATTGGGATGAGCTCTATGAGTCGAAATTGGGTGTTATTTTAAAGTTCGGCAGACTTGATCGAGTTTGGTTGGGCATCGAGGCTGGTTCACTATATGCTCTCTTTTCAGTTAGTCTGCAAGAAGAAGTACGAGATTTGGAGTCTGGTTTGTGAAAACCCAGTGAGGTTTTCATTGCTTGAGTTTGAGCATCTTACAAGACTGAACTGCGAGCTTTTAGAGGATCTAACATGTCCAAAGGTTGAGGTTACTGATGAGATGCGTGAATTCTGGGAGAAAATGGGAGTGGTTGAAGATGTTGGTCCAAGCACTGATAATATAATAGATGCATGTTCGAATTGTTCGGCATGGTCTAGGGAGGATAGGTTGAGGTTGGGATATCTATACATCTACGCTGGCTTCATTGTAGCCATAAAGAGCAGTACACCTACACTGGTTGAAATGGCTAGACTAGTGATGTATTTAGAAGCTTTTGAAAACTATTCTTGGGGGAGGGTAGCGTTTAAGAATCTGATAGGATCTGTGAAAGAGAAAGTGGATATCAACAAGACTATCACCCTCGAAGGGTTTGTGCATGTTCTCCAAGTGTGGATCTACTATGCTCTACCTGATTTTGCTTCTGAGTATGCTTTCCCATTGCCTAATAACCCAACTCCACCGCTGCTGGCATACAAAGGATCAAGAGGGCAAAAATATGTCAAAGAGAATATGCTAAAACAGGTAATATTCTTTGTCTATTTAGTCTAACACTATACATTTTATTTTTGTCATTATCATTTATGTGATACATTAGTCTAACACTATAGTTTTTATTTTTCATAGACTCGCGTACAGAATTGCGTTGTCAAGACATTTGAGGAGATGTTTCCGAAATGGGATGACGACGAAGAAGATGTAAAGATTGATAACATTTTGAAAGCCATGTTTGGCCAGTTTGGTAATGATCTGTGGAGGTGGAGTAAAGTTCATTGGCCTGAAACGGGCGTTAAAAAAGTCTCACCCCGCGTGAAGTCAGAGGATACGGGGGACCTTAAAAGGAGCTTAGTATCATAACAAATAAGCTGTAAGAGGTCTCGTTCAGAGTCCGCCTCTTGTATGGATGAGGATGGATTGGCTCTGGTGGCCACAATGAAAGCTCACATCAACCTATGCTTTGAAGACCTCTCTACCAAGATGGTTGCTGGCTTCAGTGGCTGCGAAAAAAGAGATCAAAGTCTTACGCAAGAAGTTAGAAACAGTTGAGCGAATCATAGATGCGGTGAAAGGTGACGTGAAGTTGAAGGTTTTAGATGACCAGTCGGTCAAATCCAACGAAGATTCCAACCCTGCCAACTTCGGCGATGTTAAAGATGGCGCCACCATTCCAGAAATGAGGGTTAGTTCCAAACCCCCTCCCAAATCTATGATGAATACAAGGGCAAGATCGAAAAAGAAGAAATCTAAATGAACTTTGATTTCACCTTAATGTTATTTGTGTAGAAGTTGTTTTCATTTGAATTTATTACAATATGTTTTCATTTGAATTTGAATTTGAATTTATTATATATATTAACAATTTGCACCTAAAAATGCAGAGTCATGTGTTTAGAGATGATGGTGATAAAGATAGCAAACATGAGTTTCAGAGTGAGAGTGTCAATGGTGACATGGTACCATCTGTTGAGCTGATAGACAAAAACAACTGTGACATTGATTTTGATGCGATTCAAGAGGAGAAAGACAACCAAAGCAGAGTAGCAGCTCAGGTTGTGGCCCGTGCGAAGAGTGACATGCAAAGGAAACTGGCTGGTACACATAAATCTCTGTTTCAAGGTAATAGCACCGCAAAGGGGATCATTCCAAACCAGAGAATGCAAGGTTGTGGATATGATCCCTTTGATGTGAAAGGTGTTAGCCAGAAGCTGAAAGTGCTAGTGGATTTCCTAAAGCTTGACCCATAAGTTAATATTTCACGATAAGATGTTTGTGTTTTGACAACACAAATGTCAGTTTTCCAGCAAATACAAGAACCCGGAAAAATGGACTTCACGCCACTGGTATTGGATTCTCCGGACGCCAAAGGAATGGTTAGCAGACTCGGTAAGTCATTTCATCTTCACTAGCAGACTTCACTAGCAGCGAAATTTTCACTAGTAGACTTCACTAGTAGACATCACTAGTAGACATCACTAGTAAACTTCACTAGCAGACTTCACTAGCAGATAAATTTTCATTTAAGTAACATTGATTATCTCTTAACTGCAGCACATGGAAGCTGCGATTAACCTTCTGAGGCTTCGACAGGCGAAGCATCCATAGTGGTTTAGGTCGGAACGGATTTGCTTCCTTGATTCCTTGTTTGCAACGGTGTGGAGGTCCAAGTTCGCGGAGTTTGAATCCTCTCCGCCGAATGAGGATGGTTCGGGCAAGAGACTACCTAATGGTTCATATAAGTACTACACCGGTGAAGCACCAGCTTACTGCCGAAATGATAAGACGTGGGCATATGATGTTGATCATATGTACTCAATGTTGCACGTCAGAGGCGATCAATTGGTAGCTATGTGGGTAGACATTTCAAAGAGACACATAACCATCTGGGATAGTCATGTTAAGTCTCGGCATGCCACAGACGCAGATATTGTAGCGGCAGTGAAACCTATATCCGTTTTGGTGCCTTACATTCTTCGTGAGTGTGCTCCCAAGGAAGAGAGGCACAATTTCTCTTATGATACATTCACTCATGAGCGAATGCAAGACTCGAAAATACCTCCAAACAAGCAAAGTGGTGACTGTGGAGTGTATTGTCTGAAGTACATTGAATGTCATGCCTTAGGAATGGCATTTCCTTCCTCCTTGCGTGATTCCAACATCAGAGCTATCAGGAATAAGCTAGCGGCGGAGATCTTTGACGAGACTAACTACAATGGCACCGATAAATTTGAGTACCCATTCTTGGAAGATCCTTATGAAGGGGTTTAGGGTTTAAACTATGTAAGTTTCTTATTTAGATTCTCCCACTTTTGGATTCTTACATGATTTTTGGATGTAAGAAAAAGCCATTTATGTTTTGGCTTCTATTGGGGGATATTTCGGTGTAACAAGTGATAGGGTTTAATTTTTTTGTAACATATCACTGTTAGGTAGACAAGAAACTGTAACGTACCTATGGTCTAATTGTATCTTATGTCATTTAAATATTATAATTATTAAGTAGACTTCTGATTAAGTAGAAAATGTTAAGGAAAACAGAGACAAACAGAGACAATGGCATTGCATTTCTGCATAACCAATAAAGTTCAGTGCATAGCATAACAAATTCAGACTATATAAGCAGACTTCATAAGAAGACTTCATAAGAAGACTTCATAAGCAGACTTCATAAGTAGACGTCCTAGGAAGTCTACTCCATTTAAACCTGAACGCTCTACTTATCCCCAATATGCCATCCCTAAAAGAAAACACAAAATTTTATAACCAAAAGGCAAGAGTATAGCAGACACTATAGCAGACACCATGCGTACAACCATCACTCAAAAAGAACATCATTCCTCCCTTGACTTTATCAACCGCAAACTCCCACGTCGAGTCTTTAAACATCCATTCTCCGTAACAATAGTTAGGTTAACCATTTCCTGTAAGAAAAACAAGAACAAACCCCATTAGCATTCGTGATTACAAATTCAATGAAATAGTACGTAGTAGACTTCTATCGAAAGTCTTCTATTATGAGCTTAATGTCTAGTCAATCAAAAAATTTAATTCACTCAATATTATCATTTTAAAACACACCAGACTCATACAACAACAAAAGCACTAGTAAAAATACATACTAGACCAAAAAAGGTCAAAGATTCGTTATAAATATGCTCTAAATGAGTTTTTCTAAAAACGTTATACAGTAGACTTCTATGAGAAATTGACAAAGAAGACTTCATTTAAAGTCTACATAAATTCTTAGAAGTCTGCGTGTGAAGTCTATTGTGGAACAAGTTATTTTTGCATTTGACCAAACTGTTGACTTTATAAAAGTAGACTTCTCATGAAGTCTGCGGAAAAATAGGTTAATTTTCCATTTGACTAGAATCTCATCAGTGTTTGACTTATAAAGTATACTTCATTTGAAGTCTACGCTGTTAAAGAAGACTTCTAATGAACTCTACGTCGTTAGAGAAGATTTCAGACTGAAGTCTACTGAAAATGGGTCACTTTTGCAATTCAAATATTGAAAGTAGACTTCGTTTGAAGTCTACGAAAAATAAGGTTAGTTTTGAGTTTGCCCAAAATTTCGAATTATATTTCTGGCAGACTTCGTTGGAAGTCTACTCCATTTTTTCATTTATGCAGACTTCATTTCGAAGTCTACTAAAAAAACAAATGCTTGGTCAACATTTTAATCCTTAGTCAAACGCAAAAATGACCTCGTTAAAAAATCAAAAATCTGGTCAAATGTAAAACTGACTTATGGAGACTTCTACCGAAGTCTACGTTGAGAAGACTTCATTAGAAGTTTGCCCTATACAAGTCTAAAGTTTAGTCAGATGCAAAACTAACCTTGCTTTAGAGTAGACATCACATGAAGTTTGCGGTTAATTTTTTTCTTTTTAAAGGATAAGAGTAGATTTCAGATGAAGTCTATTTTAAAAACCAAGAAAATAGTCAATTGTAAAACTAACCTAAGGTTGACTGGGAGACTTCATATTAAGTCTACGGATAACCAGTAGACTTCTTATGAAGTCTCCTTCTGCGATACAGATCTGTAAATTAGGTAAAATGAAGTGGATAAGTTACTTTATATCAGTTTGGAGTTCGGTTAAAGCCTCCTTAAGCGCCCAGAACTTTCAATTCCACGAGATAGCAAACAAGTGGTCGTGGTTATGCGAAAATCACCTAAATTGTAAAATACATGAAGTTGAAAATTTGAAAAACATGAATTAGAAAGTTCTGAAGATGAAGTAGAAGAGGAAATGGAAAGTTACGAGGTTATGAGATCCATTATTGTGTTATTGAGGCATACAAAAACGTATGAGAAGCATTTAGAGCTTCAGAGTTGGTTGGCAATGGTGGTTGGGGAATTGAAGAAGATGGCATTGTTGTAAATACCAAGTTGGTGGGGAATGGTTTTGTCTTTTGATTATTCTTTGAAAAATCGAAAAAACCAAAATATAATGGCATTTTTGTGAATCTTTGTGGATGTAAAAGATAAAAATGAGAGAAATTAGCAAATTATGAAATGGTATAAAAAATGGGTTAGTTTTGTGTTTAACTTCAAATTTTAGGTCATTTTTGCAAGTACCCCTTCTGTGAAGATTCTTGCCTGAATCGTCCTCGCTCTTCTTGCGACTTGAATCAATTGTATGAGAATTAGAAAATGAGAAAGAAATAGGAAACCAAAACGACATCAGAGTTAACGAGTTCAGGCCCGTAATTGGAACCCTACGTCTCGCCGGTGATAGCATACCGGAATCCACTATTGCCGGCTAAACTCAGCCACTGGTTTCTACATAATACTCGTCTCTCTGTCTCTCTCTATCTTATCTCTCTCTTTTTACAACTAGAATAACAACATAGCCCAGAGACGATAAGTTAGCCCCGAGCTATAAACCAATCACCAGCTTAATCACAAGTGTGTAAGTGACTATTGAGAGAGAGACACCTGTCAATAGTGGATCTACTCTTGACGAATCCGAGTCTTCAACATACTTAGCTATTTCTCAGCTCTGTGTTGACTTCACTTGAAGCTTCATATCTTGGCTTCTCCTTCTCTTGATCTCTGTCTATATTCTTCAAATCTCCACCTTAGACGAGATCAACAACTTTATCTTGGCGGATCCTTATACCCAAAACCCGGATACCCTGCATCCATCACTTGGATGCAAAATTTAGTTCATTGACACTCGAAGCATATCCAATGCTTGCTTCAACTTGAAAACTGGCAACACTTTTGTAAATATGTCTGCTGGATTGTATGTTGTACCAATCTTCAAAACCTGTACTTCCCCACAGCTGATCAAATCCCTGATGAAATGATATTTCACAACCACATGTTTTGTCCTTTTATGGTGGACTGTGTTTTTAGACAGTGCAATAACACTTTGAGAGTCACAGTAAATTTCAACTGATTCCTGTGGAAACCCGAGCTCTTCTTCAAACCACTTTAACCAAACTCCTTCTCTCACAGCTTCTGATAAGGCAATATATTCTGCCTCTGTTGTAGACAGAGCCACTACTTTCTGTAGAGAAGATCTCCAGCTGATGGTATTGCCTCCTGCAGTAAAGACGATACCGGAGATTGATCTCCTGTTGTCTTGATCTGCTGCATAATCTGAGTCACAGTAACCTCTGACAATAAAATATCCTTTGCCTTTGAAACTTAACCTTGTTTCCACCGAGCCCTTGATATATCTAAGTACCCACTTAACCGCTTGCCAATGCTCCTTGATAGGCCTGCTCATGAAACGACTTATTAAGCCTACGGGGTAAGCTAGGTCTGGCCTTGTGACCACCATGGAGTACATGATGCTCCCCACATCACTTTGATAAGGAACCTTTTCCATAAAATCATATTGATCTTGAAGTTCTTTTCCGGTTGCTGACTTTAAAGTGAAATGCATTCCCATAGGCGTTGCAACAGGCTTGGCTTGATGCATATTAAAATTTGATAGGACTCTCATTAAGTAACTTTCCTGAGATATCCACAAACCCCCTTTTACACTGTCCCTGACTATCTCCATACCCAATATCATTTTAGCATCACCTAGATCCTTCATATCAAATTCCGTATTTAGCAGAACTTTCAACTTCATCACCTGATCTTTATCGACTGATGCAATGAGAATATCATCTACATATAAGAGTATGTATATGTAGACATCACCTTCAAACCTTTTGAAATACACACAGTAGTCATACTCACTCCTTGAATATCCATTCTTTCTCATGAAGTCATCAAATCTCTTATTCCATTGTCTTGGAGACTGTTTGAGTCCATAAAGAGATCTCTTCAACTGACAAACTTTGTTCGGATACTTCTTATCAACGAAACCTTCAGGCTGCTCCATCACTATGAACTCATCTAGATGACCATGTAAAAATGCAGTTTCACATCCAACTGTTGTAGTTCCATGTTTTAATGCACTACGGCTGACAACAAATATCTTATTAATACGTGCTTCACCACTAGAGCAAATATCTCCTTATAGTCTACTCTTTCCTTCTGAGAAAATCCCTTAGCCACGAGGCTTGCTTTAAACCTTGGTGCTTCGACACCTGCAATCCCTGGCTTTCTTTTGAATATCCACTTGCAACCTATAGCCTTTTGTTGCTTTGGTCTGTCTATCAAATCCCAAGTGTGGTTCTTGTTTAGACTAGACATTTCTTCATTAGCAACTTCATTCCATTTTTCACTGTATGGATCATTCATTGCTTCCTAATATGATGAAGGTTCTGAACCCCCATCTTCTGCCATAGCACATACCAGCCCTGCAAATTCATCTTCTCCATCTGTTTCTTCACACTCATAATCTTCAAACCTTACTGGCTTATTTACTTGTCTTCTAGGACGATCCCTGGCCAGTTGATAATCCCTCAAATCTTGTGGTTTAACTGATTCATTTAATTCTTGAGAACCATCATTCTGGTCAGTGACTGGTGTTGCTCCACCTTGAGAAGAATTACCTGGTTCATTGTGAATCTCAGAAATCTCTAATCCTACCCTTCTCTGTGGCTTATCCTGATTACTTTTACCTGACATATCTGACTTGATGTCATTGTAGACTTGATCTTCCCTGAAGACTACATTTCGACTTATCACAACTTTCTGATCCTCTATGAGCCATACTTTAAATCCCTTGACTCCTTCAGGATATCCTGTGAAAACACCTTTCTTTGCCCTTAGATTCAGCTTACCATCGTCTGAATGTACATATGCCAGACATCCAAACTTTCTTAAACCACTCAGGTTAGGCATCGCTGAAGTCCATTGTTCTTCTGGCACTTTGAAATCAATAGCTGAAGATGGTGATCTGTTGATTAAGTATACTGCACATGCTGCAGCTTCTACTCAAAATTTTTGACCGAGACCACTTTCACTTAGCATGCTTCGGACCTTGTTCATAATTGTTCTGTTGAGTCTCTCTGCCACTCTATTTTGTTGTGGCGTGTAATTGCAAGTTCTAAGCCTTACTATACCTTCTTGATTGCAAAAATTGTCAAACTGTTGGTTACAAAACTCTAACCAATTGTCTGTACGCAGCTTCTTGACCTTTCTTTGTGACTGTATCTTCACCATCTTCTTCCATTCCACGAAGCTTTTAAATGCTTCATCTTTAAATCTCAGAAAATATATCCATGCCTTTCTTGTAAAATAATCGGTAAAAGAGATGAAATACTGGCATTTGCTCAGACTCAGTGGGACATTAGGTGAGCCCCATAGATATGAGTGTATGTAGTCAAGCTTGTCTTTTGTGACGTGTTGAGCATGACCAAAACTCACACGGTGTGTCTTTCCCATCACACAGTCTTCACAAAATCTTACATCTGTTAACTTGCTACTTCCAAAACAACCTTTCTTCGACAATACTTCAAAACTTTTCTGACCAATATGACCCATTCTGCTGTGCCATAACTGTGCTTGTTCTGCATTCTGATCTGACTGTACTGCAGCACCTGACTCTGCTTCCTAACCATCTGAAACCCTTGCTGATCCTTGAAAGATGTACAGTGACTGTTTCCTGTAACCTTTCATGAAGACATTGCATCCTTTAATCACCTTCAGAATACCATTTGCACCCTTGAACTCACACCCTTTTGCTTCGAGTGTTCCCACTGACATAAGATTTCTTGAGATCCCTGGCATGTACCTCATGTCATGAAGAACAAATGTAGTTCCATCTGGGTTTTCAAATCTGATGGAGCCAATTCCTTTGACTTCAGACATCGTGTTGTTTGCCATCTTTACTCTACCATTGCTAGTTCCTTCATGTCAATGAAGAGCTCTCTCCTTGGTGACATGTGGAAAGAACATCCAGTGTCCATTATCCACTCTTCCTGATCAGCTTCCTCTGTAGTTAGATTTACCTCGGAAACCAACAAACCAACCAAATCTTGTGCATCATCTCTTGCCAAAGCAGACTCACCCTTGTCTTGTGACTGTCCTTTACCCTTATTCCTTTCTAACCATTTATAACATTATTTCTTGAAGTGACCTTCCTTCCCGCAGATCCAGCATACTCTTTTGGTGTCTTTTGAGTTTGATCTAGACCTGTGCTTTCCTTTACCGGACTGATTATTCCTAGATTTCGTTCTACCTCTAACATAATTTCATTCTCCAACATTCTTAGAACTAGAGGATTCTCTATATTATATTTTCCTAGATCTAGCTGCGCTAGCTACCTCTTCCAGTTTTATACCTTCTCTGCTATACTTGAGAGTTTCTTTTAGAGAATCATACTTCGATGGGAGAGCATTCAGAAGTAGAATTGTCTGCTTTTCTTCTGGTATGTCAATATTGAGATGACTTAGATCTGCAATCAGCTTCAAGAAATCATCAACGTTCTGGTCAAGGAATCGTGAATCTTGCATTCGGAATGAATAGATCTTAAGCTGAGCGTGAACTCGATTTGGCAAGGACTTTGGCATGTAGAGTCTGTCTAGAGTATCCCATGCGTCAGCGGCTGTAACACACTTATCCAGCTTCCTCAGAACATGATCTCCGACGCACATGAAGATCATATTCAAAGCTTTCTCGTCGCGTTCTAATCTTGAAGCGTTGTCTTGTTCTTTCTTCTTTGTCGCTTCTAGATCTTTTGGATCTTCTTCTCTAGATGCTGAGTCTTGCATCTTCACCGTAAGAACATCCTTCAATCCTTGAACTGTGAGATTCACGAGCATTCGCTTCTTCCAGATCCCAAAGTGACCGGATCCATCGAACATTGCAATCTCGAGACGCGGACCAGCTGCCATCTCGCAATCGATTCAATCTGCACCAGACCTGGCGCTCTGATACCAATTTGTGAAGATTCTTGCCTGAATCGTCCTCGCTCTTCTTGCGACTTGAATCAATTGTATGAGTATTAGAAAATGAGAAAGAAATAGGAAACCGAAACGACACCAGAGTTAACGAGTTCAGGCCCGTAATTGGAACCCAACGTCTCGCCGGTGATAGCACACCGGAATCCACTATTGCCGGCTAAACTCAGCCACTGGTTTCTACAGAATACTCGTCTCTCTCTCTATCTTATCTCTCTCTTTTTACAACAAGAATAACAGCATAGCCCAGAGACGATAAGTTAGCCCCGATGATACGAACCGGGAAAGGATCGGCTTGCTCTATGGTACAGTGATGATCGGATAGAGGGATAATCCTTGACTTCAAAGGATTCAACGAAGAAAGATGTTAAGGCGTGGGAATAAACCCGAAATTCCTTAAGCCCAATCTCACGATGAACACAAAGAAACGAGGCGGTGGAATCCGAAACTTGAGGATTCGTGGATAAGGATGTTAGAGCGTGAGTATGAACTCGAAAACTCTCTAATCCCCTTATCACAAGAAGAATCGGACAAGATCGAACAAGTGAATGACTACGTCAAAGAGGGATGAGAACTCTTTGATAAATCGAAAAGAATTTCTAAGAATATCCTTCTAAGAAATCGAGAAAGAACTAGAGAGAAAACTTGTAAGTTGATTGATAATAAGATGAATGAAATACAAAGAGAAGCAAGAGTATATATAGGAGAGGAAAAACACATTAATCACTCTCCTAGGGAAAGACAAAGACCTTGCATGGTCTTGCATGTAAAAGAACATGCAAAGACATGCAAAAATACATGATTTATTTTAAATAGAAAATAAAAGAAAAAGGAGTTTAAATTCGAAAATAAAGGAGGGAAAATTCGGTGAGAATTTCCCGCGGAATTCTTCGGTAAAGACGGACCGAAAGACGGTGTTAGCCCGTTGCCTCGTTAAAACCTCAGGACGGAAAAACCCCATGGGTACAAAACCGTCAAAAGGAAAAAGAGTACAACGGGTTTCACACAACGGCCGAATTTACGAAGAACTCGAAGATAGGATGGTGAAAGCTGGTTGCGTGATTTGATCCTCCTTGATCCGGGTATTGCCGAGTAAGCTCCGAACCGCATCGGCTAGCTTCCGCGCCTTTGATCGGGTGACTGCTCCTTCCGGAATGCTGAATGCCTCGTCTTGTTCCTCGATAGGGACCTCCGTGTCCGGAATCATATCATCCCCTCCCTCTTGAAAAGGATTTGCCCTCAAATCCGAATTATCTGCAAGAAAAGGGATAAGGTCAGCAACATTGAAGCTTGAACTAACAGCATACTTACCTTGAAGATCAAGTTTGTAGGAGTTGTCGTTGATCTTTTCTACAATGGTGAACGGTCCATCAACTCTCGGCTTGAGCTTGGAGTTTCTTTCTTCCGGGAACCGCTCCTTTCGTAAGTAGATCCAAACAAGGTCGCCGGGTTCGAACGTCCTTTTCTTTCGACCCTTGTTGGCGTGTTTGACATATTGCGCCGTCCTTCGTTCGATGTTCGCCTTTGCCTTCTCGTGCATCTGCAATACCAACTCGGCCCTTTTCTTCCCATCCATACTCATGTGTTCACTCAAAGGAAGAGGTGTTAGATCAAGTGGAGTAAGTGGGTTAAACCCGTAAACGAGTTCAAAAGGCGAGAACATGGTAGTAGAATGCTGCGAATGATTGTATGCAAACTCTAAATGCGGCAAACTATCCTCCCAAGTTCTAAGATTCTTTTTAACCACGGTGCGCAATAATGTACCTAAGGTCCTATTGACCACTTCGGTTTGACCATCGGTTTCAGGATGACAAGTAGTTGAAAAACAAAGTTTCGTTCCTAACTTAGCCCATAAAGTCTTCCAAAAATAGCTAAGAAACTTTGTGTCCCTATCCGAAACAATGGTACGAGGTATGCCATGCAAACGAATTACTTCCCTAAAGAATAATTCAGCTATGTTCGATGCATCATCGGTTTTATGGCATGGTATGAAATGTGACATTTTCGAAAATCTATCAACAACCACGAAGATAGAATCGTTACCTCGCCTTGACTTAGGTAAGCCAAGGACAAAATCCATGGAGATGTCGGTCCAAGGGGCATCGGGAATCGGCAAGGGTGTGTACAAACCTTGGTTTTGACGTTTGGACTTAGCGTATTTGCAAGTAGTGCATCGGTTGCATATGCGTTCAACGTCACGCTTCATATGCGGCCAATAGAAATGATCTTGCACTATGTGTAAAGTCTTGGCTATTCCGAAATGTCCCATAAGTCCACCTCCGTGAGCTTCCCTAACAAGTAAATCTCGCAAAGAGGAGTTAGGAATACAAAGACGGTTCTCGTAGAACAAGAAACCATCATTTTGAAAGAACTTTCCAAATGCGAATTTAGAACAAGAAGAGAAAACTTCCTGAAAGTCGGGGTCGGTTGTATAAGCTTCTTTTATTATCTCAAAACCGAGAACTTTCGCATCGAGAGTAGAAATCAGTGTGTATCTCCGGGACAAGGCATCGGCGACCACGTTCTCCTTTCCTTGCTTGTAGTGAATGACGTACGGGAACGTCTCTATGAACTCGACCCAACGGGTGTGCCTTTTGTTGAGCTTTTGCTGGCTTTTCAAGTGCTTGAGGGATTGATGGTCGGTGTGGATGATGAACTCCTTTGGCCACAGATAGTGTTGCCACGTTTGGAGTGCCCGGACTAAAGCGTAAAGCTCTTTGTCGTAAGTCGGGTAATTGAGCGTAGCACCTCCGAGTTTTTCGCTGAAGTAAGCCACCGGTTTCTTTTCTTGCATAAGTACAGCACCTACACCAATACCAGATGCGTCACATTCAATTTCAAAAGCTTTGGAAAAATCAGGTAAAACAAGTAAAGGGGCGTGAGTGAGTCGGTTTTTGAGTAGTTGGAAGGCGTCCTCTTGAGCTTGCTCCCAACGAAATCCTACGTCCTTCTTGATTACTTCCGTGAGAGGTGCGGCAACGGTACTGAAATCGCGGACAAAGCGTCGATAAAATCCGGCTAAGCCGTGAAAGCTTCGTACGTCGCCTACGGTTTTCGGGGTCGGCCAATCGCGGATGGCCTTGATCTTATTCTCGTCCACCTGTATGCCCTGAGAACTCACAACAAAACCTAAAAAGACCACGTTATCTGAACAAAAAGAGCACTTCTTAAGATTGCCAAATAAACGTTCTTTTCTAAGCACTTCTAAGACTAATCGCAAATGTTCCTTATGCTCGTCTAAGTTCTTAGAATAAATGAGAATGTCATCAAAGTAAACGACCACGAAACGACCTATGTATGACCTAAGAACATGGTTCATTAGTCGCATAAAAGTACTAGGTGCGTTGGTTAGACCGAAGGGCATAACGAGCCACTCATAAAGACCATGTTTTGTTTTAAATGCGGTTTTCCATTCATCACCCTCATTCATGCGAATTTGGTGATAGCCACTCTTAAGATCTATCTTGGAAAACACTCTAGAACCATGAAGTTCGTCTAACATGTCGTCTAACCTAGGGATAGGATGGCGATACTTTACCGTGATGTTGTTGATTGCACGGCAATCTATGCACATTCGCCACGTTCCATCCTTTTTTGGCACAAGTAATACGGGAACGGCGCACGGGCTCATACTCTCACGTATATGTCCCTTTGCCATCAGCTCGTCAACTTGACGCTGAAGTTCTTTCGTTTCGACGGGATTAGTGCGGTAGGCGGGACGGTTTGGAAGAGTCGCGCCGGGAACAAAGTCGATTTGGTGCTCAATACCGCGGATCGGTGGCAAACCGATCGGACCGTCTTCCGGGAAAACATCGGAAAATTCCTGCAAAAGAGAAGAGATATTGCTCGGGATTTCCGGCTCAACGTTAGTCATACTCGAAAGATTTTCCCTATAAACTAACAAGACAAAAGATTGTCGATTATTAAGAGCGTGCTTGAGATCACTTGGCGAGATAAGCAAAGATTCATTCAAAGGTGATTTACCGTTTTTCTTTGACCCATTACCTTTAATTTCCGTGGATGAAGAGGGTGAAGAATCACTTACATTGCCTTTGCCGTTATTTTGCTCAAGTCTAAGTTGGTCGCGGAATACCTCATGCGGGGGTAGTGGTGCAAGAGTGATCTTCCGGCCTTTGTGCTCGAATGAGTGCTTGTTTGAAAATCCGTCATGAACGGCTTTGCGGTCGTACTGCCATGGTCGACCAAGCAAGATATGGCCAGCTTCCATGGGCAAGACATCGCATAATATTTCGTCCTCATATCGGCCTATCGTCAACGGAACCGAAACTTGTCGGGTAACTTTGAGTTGACGTTGGTTGTTCAACCACCGAAGGTTATATGGCCGAGGATGTTTCCTTGTCTCCATGCCTAGCTTATCAACCAAGGTAGTGCTAGCGACGTTAGTACAACTACCGCCATCTATGATAAGGGAACATACCTTGTCTTTAACCATGCATCGGGTATGGAAGAGATTTTCGCGTTGTTCATTCTCGATGACCGGTTCTTGGGCAAGTAGGACACGTCTAGCTACTAATAGCTCACCATCAACCGCATGTTCTTCTCCATAGTCATCAAGGACCGGGGCGGTTTCGGTTTCATCGTCTCCTTCGTCATCGGTAACGATATCGCCGTTGGCAAGGATCATCATGGCTCGTGCATTGGGACATTTGTTGGCATAGTGACCCTTACCCCTACACTTAAAACACTCTATGTCACGATTTCGCAAAGTATTTGAATCGGACTTACCTTTGAAATCGTGTCCGGATGAGCTCGGTTTGAACTCGAGTTTTGGCTTGACATCGATCCGGGACGGGTAAGTCGGTTTGTCGGACTTTTGTTGATTTGGCCTTGTAGTTGGATACCGTGAGATGCCTTTACGTTTGAGTTGTTGTTCGAGCAGAACCGCTTTGTGTAACATTTCCTCGATGTTCCCATAAGTTTCCATCTCGACCTTATCTTGTAGGTCGCGATTCATACCGGCGAGGAATCGTGCCATGGTAGCATCTTTTTGCTCTTCGACATCAGCCTTTAACATAAGTTTTTCCATTTCCTGGAAGTAATCCTCGACACTTCGACTACCTTGGGTCAACCTTCGTAACCTTTGGTGAAGTTCGCGGAAATAGTGGTTGGGAACAAAACGTCGGTGCATGAGATGCTTCATCTCGTTCCAAGTCTCCACCGGGTTTTCCCTATTCCTTCGACGGTTGGTAACGATTTGGTCCCACCAATCTACGGCGTAGTCGTGGAACTCTGTTGCGGCTAGACCAACCTTCTTACTTTCGGAAAAGTTCTGACAATCGAAGACTAACTCGATCTTTTTCTCCCACTCCAAGAATGCATCCGGGTCGTTCTTACCGTAAAAGGGCGGAATGCGAAGTTTCATTCCTCCTAGATCATTGTCTCTTCTACGGACCGGTTGCCTTTGATATCGATCGTCGTCGGACGGATCTTCTTGATCGTAGAATGGATTATTGTTTGGTTCGCGGCGTTGGTGACGATCACGTCGGTTCCGTGCTGGTTCACGACCTATGCTACGATCGGATTGATTTCCACCATGATGCTGATTGGCGTGGTTTTGAGCTGATGTATGAACTTCCAAAGCAGCCATGCGATCACGCATTTCTTGGAGAAGTGTTGTGATGGTATCGACCTTGCGATCAACGTCTCTAACCTTTCGGTTTATGGCTGTATCGCGTTCTCTCCTAGATCGTGATGATGCTGAGTTGCTCTCCTCGTCTTCCATGGTACCTCGTAAGAAAACAAAGGAGAAGAAGAAGTGAGGATCGAAATTCAAGAGAAGTCAAAAAGACTTGTTGAATTCTGAAATTTCGAAACTTGGTGTAATTAATTCTCTTTTTTTTTTTTTTTTTAAATTGTATTTTTAATTTTGCGGAAATGTAAATGAACTAAACAGGATCTAATAATTTTTTTTTTTTGAATTGGTTTTTTTTTTTTCTTTAAATAAAAAAAACGAAAATTGCAAAAATAAAAGAAGATGAAGAGATAGAAATGATATCACCGATTTTTTGAGCAAGTGTCTCTGATACCACTTGATAAGAACCGGGAAAGGATCGGCTTGCTCTATGGTACAGTGATGATCGGATAGAGGGATAATCCTTGACTTCAAAGGATTCAACGAAGAAAGATGTTAAGGCGTGGGAATAAACCCGAAATTCCTTAAGCCCAATCTCACGATGAACACAAAGAAACGAGGCGGTGGAATCCGAAACTTGAGGATTCGTGGATAAGGATGTTAGAGCGTGAGTATGAACTCGAAAACTCTCTAATCCCCTTATCACAAGAAGAATCGGACAAGATCGAACAAGTGAATGACTACGTCAAAGAGGGATGAGAACTCTTTGATAAATCGAAAAGAATTTCTAAGAATAACCTTCTAAGAAATCGAGAAAGAACTAGAGAGAAAACTTGTAAGTTGATTGATAATAAGATGAATGAAATACAAAGAGAAGCAAGAGTATATATAGGAGAGGAAAAACACATTAATCACTCTCCTAGGGAAAGACAAAGACCTTGCATGGTCTTGCATGTAAAAGAACATGCAAAGACATGCAAAAATACATGATTTATTTTAAATAGAAAATAAAAGAAAAAGGAGTTTAAATTCGAAAATAAAGGAGGGAAAATTCGGTGAGAATTTCCCGCGGAATTCTTCGGTAAAGACGGACCGAAAGACGGTGTTAGCCCGTTGCCTCGTTAAAACCTCAGGACGGAAAAACCCCATGGGTACAAAACCGTCAAAAGGAAAAAGAGTACAACGGGTTTCACACAACGGCCGAATTTACGAAGAACTCGAAGATAGGATGGTGAAAGCTGGTTGCGTGATTTGATCCTCCTTGATCCGGGTATTGCCGAGTAAGCTCCGAACCGCATCGGCTAGCTTCCGCGCCTTTGATCGGGTGACTGCTCCTTCCGGAATGCTGAATGCCTCGTCTTGTTCCTCGATAGGGACCTCCGTGTCCGGAATCATATCATCCTATAAACCAATCACCAGCTCAATCACAAGTGTGTAAGTGACTAATGAGAGCGAGACATCTGTCAATAGTGGATCTACCTCAAGACTCTCTTGACGAATCCGAGTCTTCAACATACTTAGCTATTTCTCAGCTCTGTGTTGACTTCACTTGAAACTTCATATCTTGGCTTCTCCTTCTCTTTATCTCTGTCTATATTCTTCACCTTCTTTTTACCATAAACATTTTGGGGTGTATTATCCATGATATTTTTGTATGCATTTTTCTAAAAGAGGGGATGAAAACAAGACAACTACACGGCTAAATATTTCATATGTACACCATTTCATAAATTTATTCATAAAACATGTAACTATGTAAGGTATCAAGAAAAAGAGAGCGAGAGTCGACGATAAAATCTCACGTGAAGCGAATGAAAACTTATTATTGAATGAGATATACAATTACACTTATATACATGTTACTCGGTCAATGACATAAACTGTTGAATAAAAAAAATACTAATAATTAAAAATCAGGAAATAATTAGTGGTTAGAGTCTAAAATTATTGGAAGAAGGAATTTGATAGTAGATACGATGGACCAATTCGGGAAAATCTCATACCGTATCTCCATTAATGACACCGTTTAGTCTTAAATCTACAATTGTTGGGCTTTGGTGATGAAAATCATGAGTATTAATTAGGTCCGCGACTTAGGTTAGTCAATTAGGAATGTGTTTTTCCTATTGGGCTTTGGTTTAGGTTTAAACCGTCTTAACTTTGTAATTGCCCTAATCTATATAAAAAGACAGGCATGTGTGAGAGTTTTCTGTATCGAGGAAATTCTAGAGAGAAACTAGAGAGATCTTTCTTGTTCTTAGAGAGATCAAGAAAGATTGTGAGGAACCCTAATTCTTTATAATTTGTGGTGATAGTGGATTACTGGAAAGATCCAGGCCGAGACGTAAGATCACACACCGTGATCTGAACTCGTTAATTCTCTGTGTCTTTTATTTATTGCTCAAGTTCCGCGATTATCGAGATAGGATCAAATCTCATCAAATTGGTATCAGAGCCTAGGTTTTAGGTTTGGGAGTAATTGGACAGAGAAGTTCTGTAGGGATCTAGGTTTTAGATCCAGGTTGATAGCTGGGATCAAAGCATCAACATGTTTAAGGGTTTCAGCAGCGCGAAGAAGATCGCGCAGATCGCCCAAGTATCGATCGACACCACTTCCTGGTATCGCTCGATACGACTGTTACGTATTCGCAGAAAGTCGAAGAAAAGTTTGGTATCGATCGATACTCCATCTTGTATCGATCGACACGGTAGCAGAAGTGCGTTAAGAAGTTCGTTTGATCGAGATGTCTTCAGAAAAGAAGCCAAAGGTGAAGATAGCCATCTTCGACGGACAAGGTGATTTCTCTATGTGGAAGAGAAGGATGTTAGCTCACATGAATCTTCGGGGATTGAAAGGCGAGCTAATAATACCAACCACTGAGCCGGATAAGCTGGTTATCAAGAAGGATGAATCAGCGGAGGATTTCGAACAAAGACTTAAAGCAGATCAAGTCAAGAAAGAGGAGCGAGCAGAGAATGCTATGGATATTTTGACACTCCATCTAGGAGATCATGTCCTCAGGAAAACAGAGGAGTGCACAACAGAACGTGATCTTTGGGCAGCACTAGAGAGGTTATACAACACCAAGACTCTACCGAGTCGGATTCATTTTTTGTATAAATTCTATACATTTAAGATGGATGGGTCTAAGTCAATCGATCAAAACGTCGATGACTACTTGAAGACTGTTTCGGAGTTGGCTAGTGTAAAGGTTACAGTTACAGATGAAGTGCAGGCAATTCTATTACTCAGTTCCTTGCCACCACAATATGACTCCATGAAGGAGACATTGAAGTATGGTAGAGAGTACATCTCTATTAAATATGTGGTGAATGCGGTGAAATCGAAGGAAACTGAGCTTAAAGCTAAGGGAATATCGACTTTACAAAGCACTGGTGAAGCGTATGTGGCTCGTGGGAGACATCAAAATAGAGATCAACGAAATTCTGGGAATCGAAGCAGAAGCAGGTCGAAATCGGGAACAAAAGTCACCTGCTGATTCTGCAAGAAGGAAAGACATGTGAAGGTTGATTGCTATGCTTGGAAGAAGCGGAAAGGCAGCGATGATGAAGATGCCACGGCAGCGGTTGTCATCGAAAAATCAGTAGGAGTTGATGCGTTATCAGTCTCGGAAAATTGGCATCTAGAGAGGTGGGTGATTGATTCGGGTTGTTCATATCACATGACCTCAAGGAGAGATTGGTTTGATACACTTGAGGAGCTCAACTCTAGACAAGTGCTACTGGGGGACGACTATTCTGTGGAGGTTAAAGGAATAGGTTCTATCAATATAAAAGCATGTGGTGGCACGGTAAAGGCATTGACGAATGTCAGGTATATTCCTAAGCTGAAGAGAAATTTAATATCTACAAGTACATTGGATAAGCTTGGGTTTGATCATCCTGGAGGCAAAGGAAAAACAAAGTTCTATAAGAATGGGAAGATGGGTCTTCAAGGCACTCTATGCGGTTCTTTGTATTTGCTTGATGGAGACACTGTGGTAGGACAGTCAAACATAAGTGTTACCAGGAAACCAACCAAAGACGAGACGGCTTTGTGGCATTGAAGGTTGGGACACATGAGCATGAAGAATCTGATGATCTTGGTAAAAAGAGGCATCATTGACAAGAGAAGGATTGTGGAGATGGATTTCTGTGAGAGTTGTGTAATGGGGAAGACCAAGAGACTGAGCTTCAACATTGGGAAACACAATTCAGGAGAAGCACTGAGATATGTTCACTCAGATCTTTGGGGATCTCCATCGGTCACTCCAAGTATCTCTGGTAAGCAGTATTTTCTGTCTATCATTGATGATTACACTAGAAAGGTGTGGTTGTTCTTCTTGTCTGTTAAGAGTGAAGTTTTCACAAAGTTCTGTGAATGGAAGAAACTGGTTGAGAATCAGATAAACAAGAAAGTGAAATGTCTGAGAATAGATAATGGGTTGGAGTTTGTGAACAAAGACTTCGACGGGTTTTGCAAGCAGCATGGGATTGAGAGGCACATGACTTGTGCATATACTCCGCAGCAAAATGGAGTTGCGGAACGCATGAATCGGACAATAATTGAGAAGGTGCGTTGTATACTGGATGAAAGTGGCTTAGGTGAAGAATTCTGGGCTGAGACGGTTAGCACAGCTGTGTACCAAATTAATAGAAGCCCATCATCGGCCTTAGATGGCAGTATTCCTGAGGAACTTTGGCTGAGAAGAAAGCCGGGTTATGGACACATGAGAAGATTTGGGTCATTGGTCTATGTTCATGTAGATCAAGGGAAGTTAAGACCAAGAGCTATGAAGGGAATTTTCATAAGCTATCCGCAGGGAGTCAAAGGGTACAAGGTATGGCTCCTGGATGAATCAAGATGTGTGATTAACAGGAATGTGGTCTTTGTGGAAGATACAATATTCAAATACTTGAGGAATAAAGTTTTTGTGGAAGAAACTGCGCAGAGGAGCCCGACTTCTGAGAGTGTATCGATCGATACCACCCCCAAGTATCGATCGACACGGACACGAAAAAGAAAAGTCTCGTGAGCCTTCTGAGGTGGTGTCGATCGATGGCTTCCCGAGTATCGATCGACACCGAGGAAGACCAGATGCGACAACTTCTGATACTGAAGATAATGTGCAAGTTGGATCTTCATGTGGAGCTGTTGGAGATCAGGAAACAGATGATGTACCTCTAGAAGATTGAGAGTTAGCTCGAAACAGGTCTAAACGAGTAACAAGGCGACCCGAATATCTTGGTGATTATTATTTAGCGAGTTTCGGCTTAATCGCTGCTGTCAAGATAAGTTCTGAAGAACCTAGGGACTATCAGGAAGCTGTTGAAAGCAAGGATAAAGTTTTCTGGAATAGAGGTATGGTTGAAGAGAAGAGTTCTCTAGATAAGAACAAGATTTGGAGGTTGGTTAAAAGACCAAAAGGTAGAAAAGTGATTGGTTGCAAATGGGTTTACAGGTTGAAGCCGGGTATCCCAGGGGTAGAAGAACCGCGATATAAAGCTAGATTGGTAGCCAAAGGTTATTCTCAGAAAGAAGGTATTGACTATCAAGAAGGGTTTGCTCTAGTTGTGAAGCATGTTTCTATCATGTTTCTTCTATGGGTTACAGCAAATATGGATATGGAATTAGAACAGCTTGATGTCAAGACTGCGTTTCTTCATGGTTTACTTGAAGAGGAGATCTATATAGAGCAGCCTGAAGGTTTTGTGATTAAAGGAAAAGAGGACCACGTTTGCTTGTTGGAAAAGACATTGTATGGACTTAAGCAAGCTCCAAGGCAATGGAACAAGTGCTTTGATCAATTTGTGGTAAGTCATGGATTCAAAAAGAGTTAGTTCGACCACTGTGTTTACATAAAGGAGAGCAAAGGTAATTGTTTCATCTACCTACTCCTGTATGTTGATGACATGCTAATTGCTTCAAAGGATATGAAGGAGATACAGATTGTGAAAGATTTGTTGAGCAGTAGATTTGAGATGAAAGATATAGGAGCTGCAAGAAGGATTCTTGGGATGGATATAACGAGGGATCGTTAAGGTGGAGTTCTCACCTTGTCTTAATCTGGTTACATCAAGAAGATTCTGCTGGTATTCAATATGGATGAAGCTAGATCAGTTTCTACACCTATCGGTTCGCACTTCAAGTTGTCTGCTGTGAAAGATGATGAAGCAGAGACAATTTTGGATGATATTCCATACTCTAATGCTATTGGAAGTATCATGTATGCGATGTTAGGAACTAGGTGTGATCTCGCGTATGCAGTTGGTTTGGTTATTAGGTTCATGAGTAAACCAAGCATGATACATTGGACTGTTGTGAAGTGGGTGCTAAGGTATTTGAAAGGTGCCCAGGATCGAAAGATTGTGTTCAGGAAGACAAAGGATTTTAAGGTTGAAGGTTTCTGTGATTCTGACTTTGCATCGGATCTGGACAGAAGTATATCGATTCCAGGTTATGTCTTCACTGCTGGTGGGACGGCTATAAGCTGGAAATCGAGTCTTCAACATGTCGTCGCGCTGTCTACAACTGAGGCAGAGTATATGGCATTGGTGGAAGCTGTAAAAGAAGCTATTTGGCTAAGGGGTTTGACTGAGGAGTTCGGATTCAAACAAGACACGGTAGAGATCTGGTGTGATTCTCAGAGTGCCTTGAGTTTAGCCAAAAACAACGTTCATCATGAGAGGACGAAGCATATTAATAGGAGGATCATTTCATCAGGGATATTGCTACTTCTGGTGAAGTGAAGCTGTCGAAGATCCCGACTGAGAGGAATCCGGCTGATATGTTGACAAAGGTACTTCCTGTGGATAAGTTTGAGAAGGCTTTGAGTTTTCTCAACTTATAAGAGCACTAAGGTGTTGGACTGTCTGGAGCGGCACATAAATGCAAAGATAAAGAAGTTGTACTCGGAAATGATTGTCATCAAGGTGGAGTTTGTTGGGCATTGGTGATGAAAATCATGAGTATTAACTAGGCTCGCGACTTGGTAGTCAATTAAGAATGTGTTTTTCCTATTGGGCTTTGGTTTAGGTTTAAACTGTCTTAACTTTGTAATTGCCCTAATCTATATAAAAAGACAGGCATGTGTGAGGGTTTTCTGTATCCTGGAAATTCTAGAAAGAAACTAGAGAGATCTTTCTTGTTTTTAGAGAGATTGTGAGAAACCCTAATTCTTTGTAATCCGTGGTGATAGTGGATTATTGGAAAGCTCCAGGCCGAGACGTAAAATCACACACCGTAATCTGAACTCGTTAATTCTCTATGTCTTTTATTTATTGCTCAAGTTCTACGATTATCGAGATAGGATCAAATCTCATCACTTTTTAATACTTTAATTAGTTAAAGAACCCTAATTCTTACGCGAAGCTCCCTTTGGTATTGGAACATGTGCGTCGTTTCTGTGCGGTACACTACTCATGTACGGCTTAACGTATTCCATTTTTTTTTTTAAATATAAAAAATGTTTCCCGTTTTATCCTTCTTTATTTTTGAAGCAATAACTCTATTTCGAAAATATCTATATTAATATTTAAAATATCATTTAAGAAAATGAATTTTATTTTATAAATTATTACATATTATACCATTACAAATAATTATATATTATACCATTACAAATAACAAAACATAATTAAAATAAAACATAATTTAATTTAATTATCTTTTAAAATTATTAATAAGAGTATAAAAAATATTTATTTCCCATTAAAACAGTAATTTACTATTTAATTTTTTAATTATTATGATATTATTAAATAATAAGCAATCTATACATATTCAAAGAAAACATATTTGAAATCTTGCAATATTTTTTACTATGGTTATTTTATTTGAATATATATAAAAACAAAAGTTTAAAAAATATTTTACTAATTTTATAAAGAGTTAGACACGAGAAAATTAATTTTTTAAGAGTTTGTGAACTGATCACAAAAACCATAGTCATTAAGCGGTGTATATTAGATTTATGATTTCAAGATTATAGGTTTTTGCGGGTTAGCCCGAATAATATTTTAGTTCATTGCAAAACGGGTTAAGTAGACATGTTACTTCAGATTGACAGTTCTATATATAATCATTAGTCAGACATATTATAAAATTCAGATAAATTTATTTTTTCTTAAATTTCAAAATAATTTTTAATAAATAATTATCATGCGCTATATAGTTAGGGATGTCAATCGGGCTAGCTTGGCCCGGCCCGGCCCGAAACCCGTAAAACCAGCATATATTTGAGCCCGGACCGATCCGAAAAAAAATCGGGCCTATATTCCAAATCTCGGCCCGGCCCGGACAGGGTCCTAGGGCTTTTCGGGCTTTTTCGTTCTTTTCTTTACAAATACAAAAATACACAATTCTCAGATGAATAATTAAAACAAAATATTTATCAAAATAAATCTAAATTGAAATGTATTATATCAAATCCAATTAAATTTAAAAGCAAAAGTTTGACAAAAAAATAAATAAAATTCAAATAAATTGTATTACCAAATAAAACATAAAATCAAAACACTTCAAATATAGGTAATAGAGTTTAGATTAAAATCTCCTTCATCGTCTTCTAAATCCTCATCACCATCAAAAGGTAAAGATAAAAAAAGTAAAATAATATTAAGTTTTGACATGTATAAATCATATAGAAATTTCATTGAAAGTCTATAGATAATGATTTTAAAAATATGAAGTAAATATGGATAAATGATAATGGTACTTGGATCACGAAATGTATAGAAAATATGTCAAATTATTATTTTTAGAAAGATAAATGTTTAAATAAAATCTCTAACTAATTAAAATATAAAGTTTCGGGCTTTTCGGGCTAGCCCGAGTCCGGTCGGGCTAAGCCCGAAAAACACATTAGCCTGAATGGGCTTTAGCCCGAAAGACCCGATTTTTCGGGTTTATATTTCTAAATCCGAACCCGCTGTTTTTCAAGGTCGGGCCGGGCCGACCCTTGAGCTTTGGCCCTAATTGACACCCCTATATATAATTAACACGGATTGAATCTTAGCGATGTTGGAAAAAAAAGGACGACAGATAAAAGAGACTTTATTTCGACATACATTTTGTTTTTGTTGTCATTTGAGCTGTTGTTATATATATGTAGTATGATTATTTAATTTATCATTTTCTCAAAGTTATATATTTTCGATTTTATATTCATAATGAAATTATGTGTAATCTTTTGGAATCGTATAATTGTATAATATACGATAAGTCTTCGATTTTATCTTCATAAGAAATTATGCGCAATCTTTTGAATTCGTATAACTGTGTAATGTACGATAGATCTTCGTTTTATCTTCATAATAAAATTATATATGCAATCTTTTGGATTCGTATAACTGAGTAATGTACGATAGATTTTCAATTTTATCTTCATTATATATGTGCAATATTTTGAAATTGTGTAGTCTAATTTACCAGAAACATGGATTTTCATGAGTTTGATTAGTAGTGTAGTCTTTTAATAATACACATGGCAGGGGTATTCACAGTTCTATCTCAGTTTGAAAAAACGTCGGGATTAGGGGTGAATATGAGCAAAACATCTATGTTCTGTTAAGGGGTCGCAGTAGAAGTGTTGAATCTTCTAAAAGACAGATTTCTCCTCTCTCCTGGCTCTCTCCCGATCAGGTACTTGGGAATCCCTTCATGCTCGAAAAAGCTCTCCATTTCAGATTGTGATTCGTTAATTCAGAAAATCAGAGGAAAGATGAATGGGTGGCTACATAGGCATTTGAGTCTTTCAGGTCGTTTAAGGTTGCTGGAGTCAGTCATCTCAGGCATAATAGGTTTCTGGACAGCGGCTTTCTTTCTCCCTAAGAAGGTAATCCAAAAATTTAATTCCTTATGTGGAGCTTTCTTATGGCATGGGAATTTGGAGGGTTCATCTTCTGCCAAAGTTTCTTGGGCAGCAGTTACTACTCCAAAGGTTGAGGGTGGTTTGGGGTTGAGATCAATTTCTAGCTGGAACGAAACGTGCGGTTTAAAGCTGATATGGATGTTATACTTCCGTGCTGATTCCATTTGGGTGGCGTGGATCAGAAACACTTATCTTTCTAGAGCAGGTTTCTGGTCGCTAAATGAGAAAAATAGTGCTTTCACTTGGATGTTTCGTAAAATTCTGAAACTTCGTCACAAGGCAGCTTCTTTTCTCCGTATCAGTATTGGTCGTGGGGATGAAACTTACTTTTGGTGGGATCCATGGACTCCATTTGGGGCACTTATTCAGTTTTTAGGACCTTCGGGTCCGTCGTCACTAGGCATTCCACTTAATGCTCTAGTAAAGGATTACCGTTCTTCTGAGGAGTGGAACTTACCACCTGCAAGATCAGATTTGCAGCTTAGGTTGCTAACTTTCATTGTCTCAATGCCGGTGTCTTCAGAGGCTGATTCTCCACTTTGGATGATAGGGGATAGAGTGTGCCTTCGATTCACATCTAAGGAGGTTTGGTCTGCGATTAGGGGACCGAGACAGGATGTTGCGTGGCATAACTTGATATGGTTTAAAGCAGGAATACCTAAACACTCCACTACTTCTTGGTTATTCATTCTGGATCGTAATTCAACTCTAAACAGGCTTTTAGCTTGGGGGTTGGATGTTGAAAGCACTTGTCTTCTATGTGGTTTGGCTCGAGAATCGCGAAACCATTTGTACTTTCAATGTGGTTACTCTGAAATAATCTGGACCGGCATTCTTAACTGGCTAAACCTACCTATGCTCCATTCGACATGGAATCAAATTGTCTCTTGGCTCCCTATGGCGTCCTCCTCTTCAGCTACATCGTTAGCTCTCCTACAAGGCTGGCAGGCCTGTATTTACGAGATCTGGAAGGAGAGGAATCACAGGTTTCACCTTGGTATCACAAATCCTCCGCAAGTCATTTTACAGAAGATTTTGTTGGTTGTCAAGGACAAAGCGTTGGCTTTGGATAATTTGGGTTTGGTTTCTGGTCCCCTTCTTTGTCGTATGTGGTCTACGAGCTGACAGGTATCAGTTTCCCCCGCTCCCCCTGGTTGTCTCTTCTAAACTCTCCGTCCCTCTCTTCTTGGTAAGCATTTGCGTGTGTG
This sequence comes from Eutrema japonicum, assembly GCA_030161315.1. Taxonomy (NCBI): domain Eukaryota; kingdom Viridiplantae; phylum Streptophyta; class Magnoliopsida; order Brassicales; family Brassicaceae; genus Eutrema; species Eutrema japonicum. The sequence continues at coordinate 3,082,109 of BSQW01000010.1, read as the reverse complement.
CAATGTTTGCCATCCCCCTGTTCTGGTTTTCTTTCTTTTCCAATGGTTCGATTCTTGTTTGTTTCATGTAAAACTCTTTAAGTTAATGAAGGCCCTTTAACAAAAAAAAAAAAATAATACACATGGGTACTTAATACGAAAGTATTAGTGTACATACATTTATTTGCTCTTTAAACTGCAATTATTCTAAACCCAAAAACCAATTGATGGTGATTTAGTTTTTGAGGATTCAATCTATTAGTTTGGAATCAGGATTCAAATTCTTTTATTGTGATGTAAATTATGGTTGATTACCGTTGGACGTCTTAAAAGGACAATTAAATCTGGATTTTCACACATCTTGGAGATTAGTCCGCGTTTTGGCATATGGGTTATAAAAAAGACTATCAATATTGGGCATGTGCATAAAAACTGGAATCGAAATATCCAAACCGGAATCGATCTGAAATTACCAATTCGGTTTGATTTCTGTTATGGCTAAATTACCTATTGGATTTTATTCATTAATACCTGTGGGTATCAGGTAATACCCATAACTGAACCGAAAATATTTCGGCTATCCGAATTATAATTATATACCAAATATATTAAATATATATCAGGTTTTTGGATATATTTTTGATATTATGGGTATATTTTCTTTAGTTTTTTTTCCAGGTTTTCAGGTATATTTTCGGGTTTTCGGATATAATTTTGGGTTTACGGTATATTTTTGGTATTTCGGATATATTTTCCTTAATTTTTTTCCGGGTTTTCTGGTATATTTTCAGATTTTCAGGTATATTTTTAGATTTTCGGGTATATTTAGACATTTTAGGTAATAAATACCCGAAACCGATTAAGATCTAAAAAAGTTCGGGTATTTTCCGGTTCTTAAATTTCGGAATCGAACCGACCGGTACCGAACCCAGTGCCGACTTAAAAGGGGACAAGAGGTGCGACCGCCTCAAGGCGCAACACCGTGTTCTAATAGTTAAGGCCCCCAATTTTTCTTATATTTTGTTCATTAAAAAAAATAAAAAATAAAATAAAATTTAGATTGAAAAATGCCCATAAAATTATTTTATATATATTTTTCATAAAAAATTCTACAAAACATTACATAAAAAGATTTTTTTTTAAAAATTTAGTATAACACCTTTAGAAAAATAAATTAAGGGTTCAAAAAAACTTTTTACCTTATAACCCATAATAATATTGAGCCGGTCCTGACCGAGCTGGAGTCGAATCGAAAATATTTCGGTACCTATATAAATCTTAAACCTTCCTACCCAAAATACCCATAACCGAACCGAATACTCAAATACACATGGTTAATCAATACCCAATTATGTATGTACAGAAAGAGAGATTCAAACTCGGATATAGGTTGAATCGAATATAATTTGTTTCTTTTTTTAGAACCAAACATTTAGTGAAAATAATAAAGAAAAATAAAAGTAAGAAAAACCCAAAAAAATAAAAGAGGAGTGGGTGGGTTACCGGCAGGTGGGGAAGTGGCCGTTAAAGGAATAGAGCGTAAGGTTATACAGCCTGTCTTCTCTCATTTAATATAATAAACGATCGGCTCTCCGATCCGCGACCTATTTTGTCGTTTTCCGTACGTCAGCAGCTTATTGTTTTTTTTATGTAAGGGCATCACCATCAGTGAATCTCTAACAAAAGTTCTTAAGAATATTTTATAATTAATTTGTGAATAATTTAAAGTTTAGAACTCTTAAAGAGTTCTTAATTTTTTTGGGCTCCAATGGTTGAACCTCATTAAGGGTTCTAAAAAAAAATTAATTTTTTTTAATATAATTTATTTTGTTTAAATTTATAAACATATTATATTTTATAAAACAAAAATTATATTGCATTTCATAAAATTTAAAACATACAAAATATAGATATTGAAATCATAATACGTTTAGTTGTAATCTTGAGTGGTGCCAAATTTGTGCCATATATGCTCAACCAAATCAGCTTTTAATTGTTGATGTATTTTTCTATTACGAACTTGATTTCGAATGCCGATCATATTGCCGAGATTTGTAGGCATATGATCTCCATAGACAATGACAGACACAACACCACACGCAGTTTTAACACGATGCTCCTAAACACAAGAAACCAGCAAGTTTTAACAAAAGTAACAACCACCAAAAGATCACGATGTACATATTTACACACACATATTTACATAAACACACACATATTTACATAAACACATACATAAACACACACATATTTACATAAACACACACATATTTACATAAACACACACATATTTACAATATCCTATTATTGACAACACCATTTCTGTTTTTAAGGGACAACAAGTAACACAACAAGTAACACATGAGCATTCGCTTTCGCCGTCGCCGATACAATCGAAGAAGGAGAGAAAAATGTCGACATCGGCCAAAAAACAAAGAACAAAATTTTATCCCGTCTTTTCCTTCCCCAATTACAACCTTACACGTGCCATTAAGAACCGATCCTTAAAATCCTTATTTAAGGATCGGTCCTAAACATTTGATCAGTTTTTCCTTTTTTTTTTTTTTTTTCGCTAAGATACTCACGCTGAACCTCTCATAAACCTCCGATGGAGATGGTCTAAGTCTTTCTTACATGCATTTTATATATATATATATTTTGCTTATAGTGTTAACGTTTTTTTGTTGGGTTATATTGGGAGATCGACCATATCGAGAAGAATGGAAAACATGAAGAATGGAAAACATGAAGAATATGGATATTTACCAATATCTTAGTTTAGGAAATTTACATTTATATTTATCTTAATTTAGGAAACATAGATTACTTCTACCGCTATATAAGTTTATGCATCTTGTAACTTTATTCTTAATGAGAGTCTAATAATAATTCTTCCTAAACACATTTGTGTTCTTACTCTCATCAATTTATCATGGTATCAAAGCCTAGATTCAATTCCTATGGGTTATGATTTTGTTTTTTTTTTTACAAATATTAAGGGAACAATGTAGGTGCGGAAGGCCCTTTGGATATGATGAAAGACGAGGCTGCGGAAGGCGCTTCATGTAGACACAATACTAGGCTGCGGAAGGCGCCGATATTTTGAAGATTTGTCCAATCTCATACGTGTTACCACGTTTGAGCTTGCGGGAGGGTATTGAGAGATCGACCATATCGAGAAGAATGGAAAACATGAAGAATGGAAAACATGAAGAATATGGATATTTACCAATATCTTAGTTTAGGAAATTTACATTTATATTTATCTTAATTTAGGAAACATAGATTACTTCTACCGTTATATAAGTTTATGCATCATGGTATCAGAGCCTAGATTCAATTCCTATGGGTTATGATTTTGTTTTTGTTTTTTTTTTTTTTTTTTTTTTTTTTACAAATATTGAGAGAGGATTAAGGGAACAATGTAGGTGCGGAAGGCCCTTTGGATATGATGAAAGACGAGGCTGCGGAAGGCGCTTCATGTAGACACAATACTAGGCTGCGGAAGGCGCCGATATTTTGAAGATTTGTCCAATCTCATACGTGTTACCACGTTTGAGCTTGCGGGAGGGTATTGGGAGATCGACCATATCGAGAAGAATGGAAAACATGAAGAATGGAAAACATGAAGAATATGGATATTTACCAATATCTTAGTTTAGGAAATTTACATTTATATTTATCTTAATTTAGGAAACATAGATTACTTCTACCGCTATATAAGTTTATGCATCTTGTAACTTTATTCTTAATGAGAGTCTAATAATAATTCTTCCTAAACACATTTGTGTTCTTACTCTCATATGGTATCATGGTATCAAGATGCATAAACTTATATAACGGTAGTTTTTTAATGTTTGATTTTACGTTTGTAGTTTTTGTTGGAGAATTTGAAGTTTCAAACCAAATTTTCTTAGTTTTATGGTTCATAAGATTTAAAAAAACAAAAGAAACCGTTTTTTAGCATTAGGATAAACTAAGCTTCTAACTTGAAAAGGTAATTAAAACAGTCTTTGTTTTAAAAACGAAAAATTAAAAACCCAACAAGAAACTAGAATCATTCAAATTTCAAACTCTTCAATAAATATGGATACTTACTTATACGTTTCTAATAAGTATGTAAATAAATCAACGAATTATAATTGAGTTACCATTTTAGCTCAACTTTTTTTTTTAAAAACGACGATTTGGGTCAGATCTTTTAAATTGAAAACGAAGTTTCTTCACACAAAAAGAGAAAAACAAAACCGAAAAAACGAAATGATTGGAATAAAAACGCTCCACCTGTCAAACGCTCTCTAGTACCACAAGTACTCTCACTTAGGCATTACCAAAATGGTACCATAACCATATTTCGGACCATAACAGTATCGTTTATCAAACCGTAACCAAATCGTAATCGTGTTAAACGGTTAAAAACCGTAACCGTTAACCGTAAAAATATATTAGTTATGGTTAAAAAAAATTATTAACCGTAACCGTTAATTAATCGTAACCGTATCAAAACCGTTGGTTAACTGCAAAGTTAAACCGTAAAATTTTAACCGTAACCGTTTTAAAAATAAAATTATATATACTAATAATTATAATTAGTTCTGTAAAATTAAAAATTCAAAGAAAATTATATATATTCAATTTACTAATAGCAAATGCAAATCTAACAAATAGAAATATTAATTAAAACTTAAACGTGTTAGACTAATTAATATTTTTCTAACAAATATAAAAAATATTTTAACAAAACAGTTTTATGAAAAAATATACTCCCTCTGTTTCACAATGTTTGATAATCTGAATATTGCACATGAATTAAGAAGCAATAAATGCTCAATTATTTGTTGTTTTATTTCTATAAAAGAGTTTATTATCTTCTTCTCGATTACATTTTTCTCTCATGTTCTTAAAAAAAAATCATCAATAACCATAAGAGATTTAAGCAAAACAAGAAAAAATACATAGAAAAACAAAAAAAAATATAAACAAACCAACAAAAAATAGAAAAAGAATATTAAAAAAACTTGGGAAGTAAAATCTTCAACATATCCATTACAGTTGCATCGATTTCTTTGTTGGGATGAAACTCTTCTTCCTCATAATATAGCTTGTTTAAATCTAATTCCCGGTTGGTGTATGATTTGATCATATAAATCATGACATTAACCATTTATTGTTATCATGTAATCGTAACCGTATCTAATCGTAATCATATTAACCGGATTCGTATTTAACCGTATATTAAACGGTTAAGGTTAAGGTTAAAAAAATTTTTAACCGTAACCGGTGATTAAATAACTTTAACCGCATTATCCGTAATGGTCATGATTACTCTCACTTACCTATTCATATGCCACGTGTCCACTTACAGCTGTATCCCAAATACCCAACCGTTTTCGCGGAAGATTCTCTCTTGATTTTAACGTCACATACAGACGCATTTCCCCCAATCGCACCGCCAATCGCACCGCCAATTTTTGTTTTTTTTTAAAAAATTACTTTTTTAAAAAATTGTTTTTTTAACTTTACTTGCTGAAAAAAAAGAAAGGAAATTCAAATACGTTACAATCATTACAAGCCGGTGTGTTATCAGACTACTCACGTTACATCTTCAAAAGCATATTTACGTGCTTAAGTTAAGTGTTACAGTAAATTAAATAATTTTCACATCCATTTTTCAATGTGCTTACACAAAAGATTTGAATTTGAATTTTTTTTTTCCATTTAAGGATTTTTGAATTTCTATCATGTTTTACATTATTGTTAATTTGAATTAGAGATAAAAGAAAAGTTTCTTATATATTAATTAATTTCTTATATATACTCTTAAATAAATTTATTTTTTATACGTAAATAAAATTTTTAAAACAACACTCTCTATACAATATTAATCTGCCGTTGTATAGAGAGTGCTTTTTAAAAAAAATTATTGTTGTTTCACAAAATTGTTGTTTTACATTTTCTATTCAGAATTTTTAACAAAAATCTAATTTAAACCTTATTGCTTTACTATTAAGACTCTTAAATTAATCTATTTTTAATACCAAATGTAAGAAAACAGTCTTTTTAATTAACAAAATATTACTTTCCTCTTTTTTAATTAATATATAATTTTTAATAGTTTTCATAATATGAGTGAAAATTTCTAAAATGACACTACTTATGAAACAAATGAAATATAAATTTAAACCATAAATTCATAATTTTAAACTCTAAACTAAAATCTAAACCCATAATTCTAATATTTAATTCAAAAATATAAATTTTAAATTCTTACAAACTAATTTACAAACCCGAAACGGTTTTTTACTTAATTTGATAAAATTAGACTAATTTTATAATTCATTTTTTACGATACTTTCTTAATTATTTCTATCTTAAAACGGATTTTAAAGTTTGTGAGTAAAAAAACAGGAAACGGAAATAATAGTTTAAAAACAAATAATAGTTTTTTATTGTTAATTAACGAGAAAAAGTTACCGGTAGAACCGGTGACCCATCTAACCATCACATCTCGTATAAATACTCTCTTCTCTCACACTTATCCTCTCAAAATCGCTTTTCTTCTCCAAAAAAAAAACAAAAAAAAAAACAACGCTTTTAAAATTGTAAACTTTAATTTGAAAAAAAAAAAAAGATCCGGCGATGTCTGGTTCGACCCGAAAAGAAATGGATCGGATTAAAGGTCCATGGAGTGCTGAGGAAGACGATCTATTGCAGACGCTAGTGCAAAAGCACGGAGCAAGGAACTGGTCTCTGATAAGCAAATCGATCCCTGGACGTTCCGGCAAATCTTGCCGTCTACGGTGGTGCAATCAGCTTTCTCCGGAGGTCGAGCACCGTGCTTTTTCGGCGGAGGAAGACGAGACGATCTTACGCGCGCACGCGCGGTTCGGTAACAAGTGGGCGACGATCGCTCGGCTTCTCAATGGTCGCACCGATAACGCGATTAAGAATCATTGGAACTCGACGCTGAAGCGGAAATGCAGCGGCGGCTGGACGTCCGACGAAGGACAGAGCTGTGATTTCGGTGGAAACGGAGGGTATGATGGTAATTTAACGGATGAGCAGCCGTTGAAACGGACGGCGAGCGGAGGAGGAGTTGTGTCGACGGGGCTGTTTATGAGCCCCGGAAGTCCATCGGGATCTGACGTCAGCGAGCAATCTAGCGGACCTAATTTGCCGTCTTCTTCTCATGTTTTCAAGCCGACGGCGAGAGCTGGTAGAGTGGTGATTGAATCGACGGCGAAAGATCCGGCGACTTCTCTGAGTTTGTCTCTTCCTTGGGTCAACGAGTTGACTCAGAAGCCAGAAATGGTGGAGCTGTTTCCGGTGAGGAAAGAAGAAGTAGAGGAGAAGGAGAGAGGGATTTCGGGATTTAGTGGGGATTTTATGACGGTGGTGCAGGAGATGATTAAGACGGAGGTGAGGAGTTACATGGCGGATTTACAGGGAGGGAACGGCGGAGGAGGAAGTTCGTGTATGGTGCAAGGAGCTAATGGTCGTAATGTAGGGTTTAGAGAGTTTATTGGGAAGATCGAGAGTAGTGAATGAGAACGAAGAAGAAGAGATCATTTTAGAAAGAATGAGATTGGAGAGATGAATCAAAATCGTTTTTTTTTCTCGGGAAAGTAATTGTTGAAATGTTCAGAGAAAAATCGTGCAACAATGAAAGGATGTGCAGAGAAAAAGCAATTTTCATCTTTTGAGATTCAATTCATTTCGAAAACTTGAATAAATGAAATTGATTTTGATCAATTTGAATATATACGTTTTATGTGAAACAGCTTACATCAAGAGTTACCTAATGTGCATTGCTTAAACTATTGGTGTGTGAGATGGATCTTCTTGAGTTGAAGTTGTTGACATTTTAAACAGTTTCCATGACTCCGATGGATCGTCTAAACCGCGTATCGAGTTAAGGCACACGAGAAGCGTTCAGCCTTCATGTAACTGTACCTGTTAGTCCAATGCATAAATATGGGTCAAGGAAAGTTTAGAGAAACTGTGTTTAAAAGCTTCTGGTTTGTCTTCTGGTTTTAGGTTGCAGTAGACTTCATCAATAGACTTCATCAATACCCACAGCATTCAGTTTGTCTTCTGGTTTTAGGTTGCAGTAGACTTCATCAATACCCACAGCATTCGCAACTCTCGGAGCACTTGACTCATGATCTCCAGTTAACATCATTATCCTTAGTCTGCCCCAGCTTTTAAGTTCTGCTATAACATTTTTTTTTTTGATAAAAGCTGCTATAACTTTTGATACCTCTGGACGAGGCTGGTCCTCGAGGTGAATCAACGTTACCTAGTAAAAAAATAGTTGCAAGCTCATAACTTTCTGCGTGGAGAGAGGTTTAACACCACTTGGCTTGGAATCAAGAAACATTATACCTTTTGATCAAGCGAAAGAACGGCATGAACAAAGTCATTTCCGTACAAAGAGGAATTTACAGCATCCTTGATCTTTCTAGACTCGTCTTGCGATTTGAAGAGTGAAGTAATGAATTCTACGAAACAAAGTGACGCTTTCTGCAGTTTATTGTCTTCAGTTACCTTTCTCCATAGCAGCTACTACAGCTAATGCTTCTTTTTCACAATTTGGAATACAACGAGTTACACTCGCATCATTTCCTGCTTCATGCCCATTAATAGGTTCAATTGCTTTGCATGTAAGGCCTCCGATCGTTAAGGTCCCGGTTTTGTCAAAACCAATAGTATGGCAAGAAGCTAGAGCATCCAGTACCTGTCCACCTTTCAGAAATATTCCCTATAAAATGTGCACAAAATTCACGTGAAGATACATTTACACAGCAAAAAAGACAAAAACATATTTGAAGAAGATAAACTTCAGCTATCCCACTGGATTTTTGGTTCAAGCTTTAAAGGTTAATCCATGTTTTGTGTAGGGTTTATGGTTGGAATCTTATGGTAGAACATTTCAGACCTGAAAGGGGGGTTTGTCTCTACGAGGACATGGTTCAAAGCTGTGAGATACGATCCCCATTTGTTCTTGGGCTGGTGCTAGTATTGGGCTGAAACGGAAGTGGTCAGGCCCAACAGGAGAATGCACCAAGAGCCCAGAAACAGAACTGTGTCGTTTTATCTGTGTCTATGTGCAGTGAACTTTGGTCAAAGAAGTTAGTTACGCAGGAGATTTGCGTGAGCTCAGGATGATGAGCTGGATTCTGCACATTCATAAAACCAACGTCACAGAAGGATCTAGGTGGTGTGAGAGATACAAGCAGAATAGATAGAGAGTATAGAGAGAGAGAAGAGCTTATCTCCATAGCTTTCTTCTTCTTCTTCTCGTGGATGCTCTTGTTATAAACCTCTAATTCTGGTTTCTTGTACTCGGGTTACACATCTAGTGAAATCCTTGTGAGCAGGATTTGCTCACCAAGACGTACCTCGGCACATTGCCTTGGGAACTTGTAATCTCGTGTCTTGTTCTTCGTTTCTTCCTGCACAAACAACAAACACAAACAAAGTAATGAGTTAGTCAAATGAACAAGTAAAACTAGTGATGAATCAGAAGCTGAAATCACAACAAGTGGTATAAGAGCTCTAGATTGGAGCGGTCATAGGTGGTTTCGAGTTTCTGGATCTTGGAAGAGAAAGACTCAGCAGGTAGCGGATCTATTACCTGGTTTCTGGGTCAGGTCTTCTCTTATCTGGATCTACTGGTTTACGGTTTTCTCATCTGATCTATATTTGGGTTTCACTGCGTGTTGTGTTGTTGGTACTCTCTGGGTGTTGGTTATTTCTGCTTGGATATTTCTGGTGTTACTGGGTCTTTCAGTATCAGATCTGGTGAAGCAGGATGGTTGAGCCTACACAGGGAAGATGGGAGGTTGAGAAGTTTGATGGGGAAGGTGATTATGCAATTTGGAAGCATAAAGTTCTAGCCCAGGTAGAGATTTTTGGACTTGATTCAGTTCTAAAGGTTGATGGTGAGGCGACAACGTCTACACCAGATCCTAAGGAAAAAGGAACTGAAGCTGAAGAAGTCAAAACTGACCCTAAAAGGTTGGAGAAGGATCGTAGGGTTAGTAATCTGTTGAGTATGAGTCTGACTGATATAGTGCTGAGGAAGGTTGGCTTAAAACACAAATCTGCTCAAGCCATGTGGGATTCTCTTGAATCACAGTACCAAGATAAGTCACTACCTAACAGATTCTACTTGAAACAGAGGTTCTATAGTTTCAAGTTGGAAGAAAGAAAGAATCTAGACAAGAATCTGGATATCTTTAACAAGCTTATCTCAGATCTTGCAAGTCTAGATGTGGAACTAAGTGATGAAGATCAAGCTGTAATTCTATTGAATGGCTTGCCTTCACATTTTGCTCAGCTTGTTCACACACTCAAGTACATACACTACAAGAAAACATGCATTTTGCAACGATTTTTTGCGACGGTTTTATTTCGTTGCAAATTGCAATCGTTTTTGCGACGACTTTACGACGATTCTTAAAGACGTCGTAAAATCGTCGCAAAATTGGGACGAAAATTTTCGTTGTAAAATCGTCGCTAATTAGCGACGATTTTACAACGATTACCGACGACATTACGACTATTATCAAAATCGTCGTAAAATCGTTGTAACTTAGCGACGATTTACCGAGGTTTATATAAAACGTTGTAATATCGTCGTAAAATTACCCACGAATTAGCAATTATTATTATAATTTGAACTTTACATCGATTTCCCAACGATTAATCAGTTAGGTGAGCACGTTTTAAGTTCACGGTGTTCGGTTAGGTAAAAATGTTTAATGTCGTTGTAAAGTCGATGTAAACATTTTTAGATTCGTTGTAAAATCGATGTGAAATCGATGTAAAATCGTAGGTAATTCGATGGTAATGAAAATAAAAATCTATATATAGTGGCCAACTTCATAATAAAAATTTCATATTCAAAAACATTTACTTCTTTCTGACCAACAAAAAATGTCAATATTCGAAATTAGAAGATGGATGTATAATCGTCTTGATTCAGAGGGATCGCTAACAAAGGAGTTCAGTGATGGGGTGGAGGGATTCATGCATCAGGCAGGAAGTATACATAATACGATTATCAGTGGTAAGATGTACTGTCCTTGTACCAGATGCTTGAATAGGAAATTTATCATTATCTCGAAGGTGTGGTCGCATATATTAAATAGAGGGTTTATGCCGCATTACTATATATGGTATTATCATGGAGAGGGTCATGGGGGAAATGCAGCTAGTAGTAGTAGCAATTATCAAGCATCGAATTTTGATGAGTCAAATAATTTTAATCAATTTGATGATCATGCGGAGTAGCATGGTGAAGATAATGATAGGATTCATGACATGGTTACGGATGCATTTCATGAAACCGTAAGTACATTTGCACATGATCATCATGATGAGGAACCCAATCTAGATGCCAATTTTTTTTATGATATGCTAGATGCTGCAAATCAGCCACTCTACGATGGATGTAGAGAAGGACATTCTAAATTGTCGTTGGCGGCTAGGATTATGACTATTAAAACTGATCATAACTTAGCTGAGGTTTGCATGGATAATTGGGCTGATTTGATTAAAGAGTATTTGCCAGAGGACAATTTAGCTGCTGAAACTTACTATGAGATACATAAGCTGGTTTATAGTCTTGGGTTGCCTTCTGAGATGATAGATGTCTGTGTTGACAATTGCATGCTTTTTTGGAAAGATGATGATAAGTTGCAGGAATGTCGATTTTGCCATAAGCCAATATATAAGCCGCAAGGTACTGGTCGGAGTAAGGTACCGTTCCAGCGGATGTGGTACCTTCCTATAACTGATAGATTAAAAAGAATATATCAGTCTGAGAGGACAGCTGCATCGATGAGATGGCATGCATATCATTTGCAAACAGATGAGGAGGTTACTCATCCTTCAGATGCAAAAGCGTGGAAACACTTTAAGACGGTACATCCAGACTTTGCTAGAGAGAAACGTAATGTGTATCTTGGTCTTTGCACAGATGGACTTAGTCCATTTGGAATGTCTGGTAGGCAATATTCTTTATGGCCATTAATCCTAACGCCTTACAACCTTCCCCCAGATATGTTCATGCAAAGGGAATTTTTATTCTTGAGTATTTTAGTACCAGGTCCGAAGCATCCGAAGCGTTCCCTTGATGTGTTTTTGCAGCCTCTGATAGAGGAATTGGAGCAGTTGTGGTATACCGGGGTTCAGACATATGATTTTGCAAGGAAAAAATGTTTTACAATGCGTGTGGTGCTTATGTGGACAATAAGCGACTTCCCTGCTTACGGGATGTTATCAGGTTGGACTACGCATGGGCGATTGTCTTGTCCATATTGTCTCAATTGGACATATGCGTTTCAATTAAAACATGGTCGGAAAACAAGTTGGTTTGATTGTTACCGCCGATTTCTACCGATTCATCATGCATATCGAAGAAATAAGCGGTTGTTTAGAAAGAACGTGTTCCTCCTCCTGTTTATATTTCCGGGGAAGATCTAGAAGCAGAAATTGATCATTATGGTGCATTGGAAACAGTCAATCGTGGTGGAAATTGGCACACTCCAGCTAATATGCCGGATGGATATGGGGAGCATCACAATTGGCATAAGAAAAGCATATTCTGGAAGCTTCCGTATTGGAAGGATCATTTGCTTAGACACAATTTGGATGTCATGCACATTGAGAAAAACTTTTTTGATAACATCATGCATACATTGTTAAACGTGCGTGGAAGGACTAAAGACAGCGGTAAGTCAAGGTTAGACTTGCCTGATCTTTGTTGTCGGAATGAGTTACATATTACAAGCAATGGGAAAGCACCTGTCCCCATATTTCGAGTGGGTGCGGAAGAAAAGTCAGCTTTGTTCAAATGTGCGACATCTGATGTGAAGTTCCCGGACGGGTACGTATCTAATTTAGCTAAATGTGTTGAGAATGGCCAAAAGTTTTCCAGGATGAAGAGTCATGACTGTCACGTCTTTATGCAACGACTACTTCCTTTTGCATTTGCTGAACTTCTAACAGGAAATGTACACGAAGCAATTGTAGGTATATAAATTTAAACTAATCACATATTAATTGCGAATTTAAGATTTTATATAATTAATATATATATATATATATATATATATATATGAAATGGAAAATTAACATTATTACCTTATATATCATGTAATTATTATTGTAGGCATTGGAGGGTTTTTTCGGGATCTTTGTACCCGTACTTTGTCAGAAGATGTTATTGCACAACTTGATGCTAGTATTCCTATTTTGTTGTGCAACATGGAGAAAATATTTCCCCCAGCCTTTTTTGATGTTATGGAACATCTACCTATTCATCTACCTCACGAAGCAGAACTTGGGGGACCTGTGCAGTATCGATAGATGTACCCATTCAAGCGATTCATGGGACATTTGAAGCGGAAGGCTAAAAATCTAGCCAAATTTGAAGGCTCAATAGTAGCAGGAAGTTTAACAGAAGAAACTTCTCACTTCACGGGGTACTATTTTGGCTCGAAGGTTCGCGCACGGAAAAGGGCAGCACGGCGATATGATGATGGAGGTGTAGGCCGAACATATGCTAATGAAGGTGTCCCAGATATCTTTTCTTCAATCGGTCATTATGTGGAAGAGTGAAGTCAGTTTGGTTTGCCAATGAAAAAGACCATCATAGTGCACAAACGTATATCCTCTTAAATTGCGAAGAAGTTAGTCAATTTGAGACGTAAGTGTATAAACATACGTCTTATATATATGGCTAAATTATATATATGCTAGCTTTATACCAATTACAAATACTTTTGTATGCAGTGAATTTGTTAGACAAGTCCGAGAAGTCATTGAAGGAATCTCAGACGATGAAATCAACAAGCGTAAAGATCAACATTTTGCCCCGTGGTTGAAGACGCAAGTACGTAAAATTTTAAGTGATCTGATTAATTACTAATTTGGACAATTAACCTAATACATATTTTGATTACTTTTTTAATTAAATTAATTAATGATATAGGTCGAGTATGGGGATACCGCATATCCACTCTGGTTCCATGAGTTAATAAAAGGCCCCATATCGAAGATAACGAGTGCACCCATGTATTGCACACGCGGATATATATTTCATACATTCAAATACGAAAATCAAAGAGCTACTGCCAACTACGGGGTATGTGTGCGGGGCCAAATAGATTTTTATGGAGTGTTGCAAGACATAATTGAAGTTGAGTACCCTGGTTGCTTAGGTTTGAAATGCGTTCTGTTCAAATGCGACTGGTTCGATCCAATAGTTGATCTAGGCGTCCGTAAAAACAAATTTGGGGCAGTAGATGTCAACCAATCACGACGTTACAATAAGTATGAGCCATTTATCATAGCATCACAAGCAGAACAAGTCAGCTTTGTTCCATATCCACGAGTTCGGACCACCCGTATCTCATGGTTATCAGCTATAAAAGTTTCTCCGAGGGGTCGAATTGTGGGGGTTGATGAGGAACTACCAATGCAGCAAGATCATTGCTCTGATATGCCAGAACTAAATGAGAGCAATGAAGACATCCTTTTGATAGATCCTCAAAACAGGCAAGTTGAATATCTCCCAGACGATACAGAGGAAGAAGATGAGGAAGATGAGTTCGAAGAAAGTGATGAACCAGATGATCAAGAAACGGATGTGTACTACTCTTCGTCCGAAAATGAATCAGAGTGACCGCGCTAGCTAATAATTATTGTGAATTTAATGTATTAATATAATATTGTGATCGAGTAATTATTGTGAAATTTAAGTGATATGATTTCTATGAAATCCCCTAAACCCCAAACTAAATTCCATCTCCGATCTCCATTCATTTTCCGCCGTAGGTGCGGCGATTAATAAATTACGAGACATATGTGTCTATGTGTCATGTAATTTATTAATTGCCTCAACAACAGCGGGATATGAGTGGTGATCGGAAATGGGTTTTAGTTTGGGGTTTAGGAGATTTCAAAGGAATCGTCGCTAAATCGTCGCTAATTGTGATTGTCACAAAATCGTTGCAATATTTGCGACGATTTAGCAACGAATTATGACTAATCGTGGCTAAATCGTCGCAAAATAAGAATGTTACAAAATCGATGCAAATTTACGACGATTTAGCCACGATTTGTCCATAAACCCTAAACCCTAACCCTTTGCCCTAAACCCTAAACCCTAACATATTACCATCTCATTGTATTATGCATCTTTCAATGAAATTGATCGTGACTTTAGAGAATTGTCCGAAAATGAAAACTCGGTCAATCACAGTAATATCCACAAACTGAATCATTGTATTAATAATCTAACATGTACGCAAACTCTCTGTTTTACTTATTTTTCAATCTAGATGAATTTATTGATAATTTCATGATTTTGGATTTACGGTAAACATGTAAAGTTGTTTCTGGAATGTTGCAATCGACGTTACAATTTTGTACCTATACCCTAAACCCTAAAACATATTTTACAAATATCCTCACTAATTCGTTGCAAAATAAAATGTTACAAAATCAATGCAAAGTGGCGACGATTTAGCAACGAATTGAGACTAATCGTGGCTAAATCGTCGCAAACTATGAATGTCACAAAATCGATGCAAAGTTGCGAAGATTTAGCAACGAATTGTCATAAACCCTAAACCCTAAACCCTTTGCCCTAATCCCTAAACCCTAACATATTACTATCTCATTGTATTATGCATCTTTCAATGAAATTGATCGTGACTTTAGAGAATTGTCCGAAAATGAAAACTCGGTCAATCACAGTAATATCCACAAACTGAATCATTGTATTAATAATCTAACATGTACGCAAACTATATGTTTTACTTATTTTTCAATATCGATGAACTTATTGATAATTTCATGAATTTGGATTTACAGTAAACATGTAAAGTTGTTTCTGGAATGTTGCAATCGACGTTACAATTTTGTGCCTATACCCTAAACCATAAAACAGATTTTACAAATATCCTCACTAATTCGTTGCAAAATAAAATGTTACAAAATCGATGCAAATTTGCGACGATTTAGCAACGAATTGAGACTA
Source organism: Eutrema japonicum (assembly GCA_030161315.1). Taxonomy (NCBI): domain Eukaryota; kingdom Viridiplantae; phylum Streptophyta; class Magnoliopsida; order Brassicales; family Brassicaceae; genus Eutrema; species Eutrema japonicum. The sequence goes on along the minus strand of BSQW01000010.1, from coordinate 3,066,076 downwards.
ATCGTGGCTAAATCGTCGCAAACTATGAATGTCACAAAATCGATGCAAATTTGCGAAGATTTAGCAACGAATTGTCATAAAATTTACCGCGTGTCGGTCAATTAAACTCCCGCGTGTATGAATGTCACAAAATCGTTGCAAAGTTAGCGACGAATTAGCCACGGTTTGATTGCCTCGATGTAGCGACGATTCGTCGTTAAATCGACGCTAATTAGCGACGACAACTAATCCTATATATTACACGCTCAGAATTTCTTCATTCACTTACAAACAAATCTTCCTAACTTCCTTGCGAATTCCTTGCGAAAAAGGTAAATTTTTTATTTTTAATGTTTTTAATTAATTAGTATAGATAAAAATGGAACAATTTAGGTCGGTAGAAACGGAATCAAATTAGAAAAATAGCAGATTGCCCGGATGTTTATAGATAGTAATTGTTTTTCATTTTTATGCAGATGGGCCAGCGTCGTGCACATTATGCTCAGTTTTTGAGAGAGATTGGTGATGCTTCGGGTACCGGGTTGCCCGTGTCTTCTGAGGCTACAGAGACGGATTTCGTCCCGGTGACGCAAACACAGAGTGCTCCGCCGCCTCCACAACCACCTCAGATTCCACAACCTGGAGGCCATGCCCCGGCACCATATGCACACATGACGGTTCTTGATTTGCTTGCACAGCCGGGCCGTCATAGGCTTAAAAGGTTAGATCCGGATCATACTGACAGGTCGGACTGGTAATATATATAAATATATATTTTTTACATTTATTATTACATATTTATATTTATTTCTAACAATTCAAAATTTTACAATTTTTTGTTTCAGGTTTGGAGTTGAATCCAAAGTTGGACGCACCGTTTCTGACATCATCAAGTCCTATTTTATCGAGCCTCATACCAATTTTACCCAGCTTCCTCCACACGTCAAGGAGACATGGTTCAAGATGTTTGCGGTACGTATGGAAAAAATATTTTTTTCTCCCATAATTATTTTAATTATATTTAAATATATATTTAATTTAATTTTATAAAATATGTAATTATTTTTGTTTCTCATGAAGCAAAAATATCACTGGGATCTTTCTATTCATGGCGAGGTTGAAACTTTGTTTCTCGAGAGGGTGAAGTTTCGTATCCAAGGCGTGGTTGGTGAGTGGAAGAAAGCATGGAAGATTTATGGGGATTTAGCAAAGCCCCTGCACATGGATAAAGCCGTTTGGGACGGCTTGGTGCGGTATTGGATGGATCCGAAGTCCATCATAACTGCTGAGAAGTGTTCGGCTTCCCGCAACACCGTTGATTCGGACAGGAAACTCAAGGCTCTGCCTCATACAGCTGGGCAAACACCTTTTGCTGGTGTTCGTCTACAGATGGTAATTAAATTTATTTAAATAAATTAATTTATTTAATTTACTCCGTCAATAACATAGTTTTTTCTTTAGGCCGCCGAAGACGGAGGTGTACTCCCTCCGATGACCAAAGTTTTTGAGCGGACGCACCGAAAGAATGATGGTTCCTTTCTTTCCGAGACTGCCGAGCACATCTTCAATGAGGTGAATTCCAAGGTCACCGAACGAGAGACACAGCTCTCTCAACAGCTATCTCCAGGTGGTTCGTCGGTCATGTCTGGAGGGTTGACCACACCCGATATTGACCGGATCTTCGAGCAGGTATATAGAATATTTAGTACTTATTAATTTTTAGTTTTTGATTTTTTAAAAATTTCTAATTGTAAATTTAAATATAGGTTGCCCCTAAGAGAAAGGGGAAGGTTGTCGGGAAGGGATCTATTCGAGATGTCTCGGCTGCTTCTTCATATGCTCCGCGACGACGATCGCCAGAATATGATCCAGTCGTGTTACGTGCCACGATTACGAGTCTTCAGGAGCGGGTTGAGACCGAGGCTACTTGGTCTACGGCATATCAGGCGAAGATTGCGAGTCTTCAGCAGCGGGTTGAACTGGATGCTACGCAGAATGACAAACTCTTCGACATCTTGGCAACAGGGAACCCGACAATGCAGGCCATGCTACGGGAAAATCGAAGACTCCGAGAAGAGGCAGATGCAGCGGCAGCGGCAGAGGCAGCGGCAGGCACATCCGGTTCGTCGAGACGTCCCCAAGACGATGTGAATCTCGACGATTACGATATAGTTATTTAGATTTAGGATTTCGAATTCTAATTTTTGTTTTTTTTTTTGTAGCAGATTATAATATTTTTTTCTAATAAAATATTATTATATATTATTTTTAAAATTTTCATTTTATAATTTCGAAATTAATAAAATTTCAAAAATAATAAAAATCATATATAGAATCGTCGTTAATTCGATGGTAAACAATAATCCTCGTTGATTCGTTGCTAAATTAATCGTCATAAAATCGTGGCTAATTTACAACGATTGTACGACGATTTATTAGCAACGATGTTGCGACGATTATTTAGCAACGATTTTATGACGATTGATTAGCAACTAATTAACGACGACAATTTTTTGCTATCGAATTAACAATGAAATATTTCCCTTCGAATTTTCATCGTTTTTACGACGTATTTATATTCGTTGTAATTTCAATGTAATATTTACGACGATTTTACTACGAAAATTTACCGACGATTTAGCGACGAATTTTTGTCCCTCGTACTTTCCCGACGAATTTACGACGATTTGTGGTTTGCGACGATCAGTTAACGACGATCTCTTTTTCGTCGCAAATTCGATTCAAACCCTCTTTTTCAACGATTTTACAACGATATCGTTTGTTGCAAAAATGGTGTTTTCTTGTAGTGATAGGTGGACAATGATGTGTTGCGTTTATAACGCATTCTAACCCAAGTTTTCAAGTGTTTTTCGAGTGTTTTTAGTGTTTATCGAGTCTTTTCAGGTCAAAACACGTTTGGATGGAGTTTTAGGCGTCAAGAAAGAGGATCGAAAACAAAACAAGCCAAAGCAGCAAATAGAGGAACGATCTATCGATCTATCAATGGATCGATCGATCCTTTTTGCGAAGATCGATAAGAAGGCTTTTCAATCGATCGATCCTTTTTGCGAAGATCGATAAGAAGGCTTTTCAATCGATCGATCCTTTCCCTGAAGATTGAACAGAAGGCTTTTCGATCGATCGATCCTTTATTGGATCGATCGATCCTTTCATGAAGATCGAGCAGATGACTTTTCGATCGATCGGTCCTTTATTGTATCGATCGATCCTTTCCTAAACCGGCCGGTTATGTAACGAAGAAGAAAAGGAAATTTCGGTTTTCCTTATTTTGGACCGGTTTCGCCTGAGACTTAGGAAAAACGTGTTTTAAGGTTATTTAGACTATTTTTTGAGCCATTGTTTAGGCTACGCTTTATTTTTTTCATCAGAGAACTTTTGGCTTTTGCTCTATAAGTTGTGGGAGACGAATCTCTAACTCATCATCTTTTGAGAAGAATTTCTGAACCATTTGGATTTCTCTTTTATTTTGATTATGAATTTCTTTTCATCTCTCTGTGTTTTCTCTACAATTATGTCTGAGTAATCTTCCTGTTAGGTTTTTAGGGTTTCAAGGGATTCTCCATGAATCACTGAAACGGATCTGTTAGATTAGGAAATTACATAGAGTTTTTCATCTATTGTTGGAATCAAGGCTTAGACTAGATTGATCACCTAGTTTATGATTTTAGGATTAATCTATTCATCAAAAGTGTTTTAGATTTCCTGATAGAACATAGATGAGCAAATCGTCCTTAGCCAACGAAAGCTGATGCTAAGGTGATTTGTGAACTAGTCAAACCTGAACTTTAATGCTTGTCTAGAATTTTAAGGTCAAACGATAGTTTAGATTCTTAGGTTGATAGGCATAGTGGTTAGTACCACGACAATGGGCTAGCTAGACATTCATGTTTGAGTTCAAGAACGAGTCTTAATTATCTCCCTAATTGACAATCTGTTTGGTGAATCTGGATTTCCTGCAAATTACCTAAGGACCTAGCGTTTTCTCTTATTGAATTTACATCCTTTCATTCGTTATTCTTAGCTTTAGAAGTTACAAACCACAAACAAACATCATTCGTCTTAGATTTACTTTCATCTTGCATTCTCGTAGTGTTGAATTTGGTCTCTATGGATTCGATCCCTACATTACTACTTCGCCAGCTGTGCTCTTGCGGTAGTTACTTTAGGGTTAAACTCAGGGTGTATCAAGTTTTGGCACCGTTGCCGGGGACCAAAAACGTTGCCTACGAGTCTTGGACGATAGTTCAAACTAAGAATTTATTTTTGTAGTTACTTACTAGTTTTATCTATGCGTGTGTTCTCAGGTGTATGACCAGAAGCGAGGGTTCTAGAAATCTACTTCAGGTGAACAACGAGGAGCTCGCAAGAATAGAACGAGAAAACAACAGGAGAAGGAGAGACATGGCCAACTTACCAGGAAATCGGAATCTCCAAGACCCACTTGTTGATGATGACCATCAGATTGAGTATGACGCTGAGGGGAACCCCATTGACCCTCTTGCCCATGCTTATGACGATGTCATCGAACCTAACGATGGTGGTGCTGCTGTTGCCCAAAGGCAGACTGAGGAACTGCAGAGGCAAGCCGCTGCAGCACAGCAGAGACTGTTGCAAGCTCATATTGCTACAAACCAGAGGAATGCTGCAAATCAGAGGAATGCTCGAAAACCTCCTCCACGCTAAGCAATTGGTGCTATCGACACTCCTCATGATTTCTACCAAGAGAGGGCTGCTATTCGCCCACCGCCTATCCAGAGGCAGAATTTTGAGATAAAGCCTCAGATTATCTCTCTTGTCAAGCAGAACTTGTTCTATGGGAAAGCTACTGAAAACCCCATGGACCACATTGAGACATTTGAGGAGATATGCAGCACGACTAGTGCTAATGGAGTCCCTGCTGATTATATGAAGTGCAAGCTCTTCTCATTCTCTTTGAGTGATAGAGCTCTGAGGTGGCTTAAGTCTCTTGCTCCTGGTTCTCTGAGCACTTGGGAAGCAACCAGATCAGCATTCCTGGATCACTTCTACACTAAGTCTAAGACAACTTCTCTCAGGATCAAGATCACTCAGTTCCAGCAGAATGGAGGTGAATCTTTCAATGAAACTTGTGAACGATTCAGAGAATATCTGCTTGAGTGCCCCCACTGTGGTTATTCAGATGAGCAAGTGCTGAATATTTTCTACGATGGAGCCGATTGGGACTTTAAAAACTCTCTGAATGCTGCGAATAATGGTGATTTCATGACCAAGACCAAAGAGTAAGAATACCAGCCGATTGAGAATCTTGCTTCGAGCTCGAGTCATCGAAATCCATAGTACGATAGGACACGACGTGGCAACAGTGTTGAGACAGGCGCCATTGCTGATTTGACTGCTAATCTTAACAACTTGACATTGCTTCTCCAAAGCAAGCAGAAAGGTATTAACTATTGTGAGGATGCTAGAGATGATGAGTACAATCAGCAAGCTTATGAGGTAGATCCAGAAAGTGAGGATGAAGTGAACTACATGAAAAATCAGGGATTTTTCAACAAAGGGTTCAATTAGAACTACATGAATCATCCAAACATGTCATACATGAGCACAAATATTGAAAATCCTCATGATCAGGTTATCCATAGCAAAATCAGGGCGTGGAAAATCAGGGCGCGCAAAATTTTCAGCAGAAAACGTTCGTGCAAAATCAGGGCGTCAGTATCTTCTCCAAGGGATTTCAGCAGACTGGCGTGCAAAATCAGGGACAAGAGCCATTTGCACATGGTTTCCAGCAGAAAACGTTCATGCAGAATCAGGGGCAGAATAATTTTCAGAATCAAGGTGGTTTCTAGAAACAGCAACCCCTTAACTCTCAGAACAACCAGGAGTCTAAGCTTGGATCAATGATGCAACAGTTGATGATAAATCAGCAGAAAACAGCTAACAAGATGAACATCAAGGTAGGAGAGATGTATCAGGATCTCAACAGCAAAATCGAGACTATTCAAACTCATGTGAAACAGCTTGAAACTCAAGTGGCCCAGACAGCAGAGGCAATTAAGAGGCATACTGGAGTTCTTCCAGGGAAAGGTGAACAGAATCCACGAAATGAGTTTATCCAAGCAATCACGCTGAGAAGTGGGAAGGAGATTGAAACTGTGGGTGATTCTGAAAAGAATAAAAGGACTCCTGAGATCATAGATGTCGAAGATGATTGTGCAGCACATAAGACAAATACTCCGTCTACACCTCAGGCAGTCATAGATGAACCTGAAACTCTGCCAGAGCGTGTCTATGTGCCCAAGATTCCTTATCCTAGGCGCCCTAAGAAGACGCAAAGAGATCTTGAGCAAGCAAAATGTAAGTCTCTTGTGAATGAACTTTCTGTGAGACTACCTTTTGTTGATGCAGTGCAGATGGTCCCTGCTTTGAAGAAGTATGTGAAAGACATGGTTACCAACAAGATCACGAGCGAGGAAGGTGTAATGATGATCACAGAGGAGTGCAACGCCTTGTTGCAAAGTAGAATGCCCAAGAAATTGGGCAATCCTGGAAGATTTGTGCTCGCTGTACAGATTGGATCACTGACCTTTGAACACTCTCTCTGTGATTTGGGTGCTAGTGTGAATCTTATGCCTTACTCAGTTGCTAAGCGCCTTGGCCTCACAACATTCAAACCAACTAGAGTCTCTTTGGTGTTTGCTGATCATTCTGTGAAACTCCCGCTGGGTATTCTTGAGGACTTGCCAGTGAAGATTGGTAATGGGTACATTCCTGCAGATTTTGTAGTACTTGAGTTAGACGCAGAACCAAAAGATCCTCTCATCTTGGGAAGACCTTTCTTGGCTACAGCTGGAGCCATTATTGATGTGCAGAAAGGCAAGATCGATCTTCATTTGGGTGATTTGGTAATGAAGTTCACAGTGGATAAGTTGCTAAAGAAACCGACGATAGATGGGCATACATTCTAGGTTGACTGCATTTCTGAGGCCACTGAAGGAATGACAGACGAGTTGCTCGTAGACGATCCTCTGGAGATCGCTTTGACTCAGTCTGAGAGTGAGTTTGGGTACTTGAGCGAGGATACAACTGGTTATGCCAAAATGCTTGACTCCAGCGCTAGAGTGGAGAAGATGGTAGCTTTCGTCGCACTTGATGGAGCTGCAGAGCAATCTTCCATTGCCGAGCCACCTACGCAGACCAGCAATCCATGAAGCGAGCTGAAAGCTCCAAAACTCGAGCTCAAACCACTTCCCACTGGGTTAAGGTACTCGTTTCTCGGTCCTAACTCGACATATCCTGTCATCATCAATGCTGAGTTGAATAATGCTGAGACTGCCTTGCTTTTGTGCGAACTGAGAAAATATCGTAAAACATTAGGCTATTTCCTAGATGACATCACATGAATCTCACCAGATCTTTGCATGCATAGGATACATCTAGAAGTTGAATCGAGGACTTCTATAGAACATCAGAGACGGTTAAACCCGAATCTAAAAGATGTTGTAAAGAAAGAGATAATGAAACTTTTAGAAGCTGGTATCATATACCCTATCTCTGATAGTGCATGGGTGAGTTCTGTGCATGTAGTTTCTAAGAAAGGTGGTGTGACAGTAGTTAAGAACGATAGGAATGAGTTGATCCCAACCAGGACTGTCACTGGTCATAGGATGTGCATAGATCATTTTCCTCTGCCTTTTATTGATCAAATGCTTGAGAGATTGGCTAACCACTCGTACTACTGTTTTCTAGATGGTTATTCTGGTTTCTTTCAGATTCTGATTCATCCAGATGATCAGGAAAAAACCACATTCACATGCCCTATAGCACTTTTGCTTATCGCAGAATGCCAATTGGCTTGTGCAATGCGCCAGCCACGTTCCAGCGCTGCATGATGTCAATCTTCACAGACATGATCGAGGAGAGAATGGAGGTTTTTATGGACGATTTTTCTGTCTATGGATCCTCCTTTTCTGTTTGTCTTTCTAATTTGTGCAGGGTACTTAGACACTGCGAGGAGAAGAATTTGGTTCTGAACTGGGAGAAATGCCATTTCATGGTGAAAGATGGGATTGTCTTGGGACACAGGATCTCAGAGAAGGGGATCGAAGTTGACAGAGCTAAGATCGAGGTCATGACTAGCCTGCAGCCACCGAATTCTGTCAAAGGAATCAGAAGTTTTCTTGGACATGATGGTTTCTACAGGAAGTTCATCAAGGACTTCTCAAAGATTGCTATACCTCTGACAAGGCTGCTGTGCAAAGATGTGAAGTTCAACTTCGATAATGAGTGCTTGGAAGCTTTCCATACACTCAAAGGAGCACTTGTGAGCGTACCCATTGTGCAACCACCAGACTGGGAATTGCCTTTCGAGGTGATGTGTGATGCCAGTGACTATGCTGTAGGAGCTGTTTTGGGACAGCGAAAGGAGAAAAGGCTGCATGTCATTTACTATGCAAGCATAACACTTGATGATGCTCAATGCAAGTATGCCACTACGGAGAAGGAGCTTCTTGCAGTTGTCTACACTTGTGAGAAATTCAGAACATACCTTGTGGGATCCAAAGTCATCGTTCACACGGACCATGCTGCCTTGAGGTATATATTCTCTAAGAAAGATACCAAGCCTAGATTGTTGCGATGGATGCTCTTGCTGCATGAATTTGACATCGATGTGAAGGACAAGAAGGGGATCGAAAATAGAGTTGCATATCACTTTTCCAGGCTGCGCGTAGAAGAGGGAATCCCTATCAATGATTTCCTCCCTGTGGAGAACATTTATGCAATAGATGTCATGCTTTCTCAAGACGCAGAATTTCCTTGGTTTGGTGAAATTGCCAATTACTTGGCTGCATAGATGAAACCAGATAGTTTTACCGGATACAACAAGAAGAAGAAACCTGCGCGACATCATACACTATTTCTAGGATGAGCCTTACCTCTACAAGCAGTGCTCTGATGGTATCTTTAGGCGATGTGTTTCAGAAGAAGAGATTCCTGGTATTCTTTTCCATTGCCATGGATCTAATTACGCAGGAAATTTTGCTACCTTCAAAACGGTGTCCAAGGTGCTGCAGGCTGGTTTCTGGTGGCCAACCATGTTTCAGGATGCTCGCGCTTTTGTTTCCAAGTGTGATGCCTGTCAAAGGCGAGGAAACATTAGCAAGGAGAAACGAGATGCCTCAAAATTTCATACTGGAGGTCGAGGTGTTTGACTGCTGGGGAATTGACTTCATGGGTCTATTTCCATCTTCCTATGGGAATAAATACATCCTTGTTGCTGTGGACTACGTGTCTAAGTGGGTCGAAGCAATGGTTAGTCCTACGAACAACTCCAAGGTGGTCCTTAAGATGTTCAAATATGTAATATTCCCAAGGTTTGGATTGCCAAGAGTGGTAATAAACGATGGTGGATCTCATTTCATCAACAAAGTCTTTGAGAATCTCTTGAAGAAAAATGGTGTAAAGCATAAGGTCGCCACTCCTTATCATCCTCATACGAGTGGCCAGGTCGAGATTTCCAACAGATAAATCAAGAGTATCCCCCAAAAAACTGTGAACACTACGAGGAAAGATTGGGCTGTAAAGCTTGATGATGCTCTATGGGCGTACAGGACTGCGTACAAAACACCCCTTGGTACGACCCCTTTCCATCTTGTCTATGGGAAACCATGTCACCTTCCAGTGGAGCTCGAGTACAAAGCAACATGGGCTGTGAAGTCGTTGAATTTCGACATCAAACATGCATCTGAGAGGAGGATGATTCAGCTGAACGAATTGGATGAGATTCGTCACCACGCGTATGAAAATTCAAAGATCTACAAGGAGCGAACAAAAGCCTATCATGACAAGAAGATCATTCCAAGGAACTTCTCTGCCAACGATAAGGTTTTACTCTTCAACTCTAGGCTGAACCTTTTTCCTGGTAAACTGCGATCGCGATGGTCCTGGTAATTTCTCGCTTCCGCTGAGCTCACATTCAAAGACTGGCACAAACCCACACCCAGCGAAGGAGTACTCAGTTACTTCTCTAGCGGTATCCTCTATAGGATCTCTATCCCGTAATTGTGTGATCTATATGGTCTCGATAGAGGCAATGAGCGCTGTCATTTTCCGTTCGATGATTTTCCAGATGCTGCCCTCTCTTTGCTATGGAATTTAATTGGGTCTGGCGGTTGGGAATCACGAGAGGCTAAGCTCACACTGATCAGGAACCCTGTGGTTCGAGTCGTTGCGAAGATCCTGAGCAACATACTATTCGCTAAGGAAGAGTCAGGGGCTTTGCGGAAGGACGAATTGATGATGATACACTATGGTTTGCCACCATCTTTTTCTAGCATTTACCACACTGCACCTCCGTTCGAGCACGATATTAACCTTGGGGTCAGATTCGCTCAGGTGTTGGTTCAGAAGAAGTTCAGGGGTCTTGCTAAGGGTGACAGAACACGGAAGGAGTTGATAGGGAGCCTCTTGACTCCGATTTTTAGGTTCCATAATATCGATATCACGAGGACACTCTGCATCGATAAGCTTGACTCTCTCAACGAACAGTATTTCATCAACACTCACATACTCAGGAAGGGCTTCGTTTATCAATTCCAGGATCGTGATGGCATTTACATGCACTGCAAACTACCAAACCACACACTCAGTACTCTCGACTCTAGAGCGAACTTGGAGTTTTTGCCAGGACCTGAACACTTGTGCCCTTACCCCTCCAACGCTCTAGCACCGCGTAAGGGTCGTTCTTCACGTTCATCACAGCCTCACCTAGAGGATGCTCAAGACCATAGACAGACCTCTCAGTCCCATGAAACGATCGAATATCTCCTTCCTGCGTACACGGGTGATTTCGACCTCCCCACATATCCTGCAGATGCTACGGAAGGGGCGCGTCTGGATTGGATAGCAGATTCTCAGAGGAAGAACATCGAGATGCTGCAGCGAATTTGGGGAGCACTTTCTCAGATACTGGTTTCGCGTAGGCCCTCTTGTCTCCGGACATCTGCCACTACTGACGAGCGTGATGATGTGCCAGCTACTGGCATGCACGACATAGGGACCGAGCCCGATGTTGCTGGACACGGGACCACAGACGTTGATGAGGGCAATTTATCTGACCCAGGAGAGCGCCTCAGCAGGTGCAGGAGGCATGTTGGCGAGGCAGCCAGCCACAGTTCCTCAAACACTCAGCTCTAAGCAGGTGTAATGCCTTCTACCCATTGTATTATCCATTTTTATTTTTCTTTATTTTTCTTTCTTTAATTCTGTTTCACCTTCTCTCTGGGTTATTCTCACACCGAGACGGTGTGAAGTAAGTCTGGGGGAGGGTGCTTATCGTTTACTGACGTCATTTTCTTTCTTTTGTTCTCTTGAGTCATTTTGATGTTTTCTTGAGTCAGTCTATGTTTTATTGAGTCAAAACTTGTTGGAGATTATGATCACTTTCTTGGAATTTATGTTCTTATCTACGTTTAAGTGAACATTGTTGCAGAATTTAGTTTCATATCAGACTAATGAAAAATCCAAGGGCTGACCAGTTCATCAGAGGCTTCCATCTCTCAACAGAAATTCAATGGCCTGAGCCAGTTTCTGAGCTCTTACTTTTACCTCATCGTTAGGGATTGATGTTTTCAGGGCTTGACTCCTCATTCGTATCTGACAAAGACAATCAGTGTGAAAATATGGTAACTCTCCCCCTCATTTGTTAGATAAGCAGAAAAGATGAAATGATTTTATTTCGAGTAAAGGGATAGGGAAATTTCCATCGACCCCATTATTTTACTTCGAAAGAGATGATCACACTAAGGTTGGAAGCGAGGTTAGGAAAATTTCCCATGATACCATTATTCGCCTACACCTTAGAATGAAAGGGTAGCACTAAAATGAACCGGGGATTCAGTGGCAACAACCATCAGTACTCGCGTTCCATCATCCATTAACCCTGCGAAAAAAGAGAATGAGAAAAGAATAAGTCTGGGGGAGAGAAAGATACCGAAGTTGTGTAATTATCTTGTCATGATATCGAAAGGGAAAGAGTCTAGAAGGTCCTTAGCACCATGATCTTTCGATGAGACCCAACGGTGATGGCCTTTGAGTTATTCTGTGAGATAATGCAGTGAATCTAGGAAAGCTGCAATGCCCGCGGAGAAGTACATGGTGGTTTTATTTGAAGTTGGTTAAGCAACATGTGGATCGCTAAGATGATAGTCATAACAGTGTTCTGAAGAAAAGGTGAATATCTGTGATTTCAAAACCCCTTTCTTATTCTTGGTTTTCTGTTTGTTTGAGGGCAAGAAAAATACTAAGTCTGGGAGAGTTGATGTGTTGCGTTTATAACGCATTGTAACCCAAGTTTTCAAGTGTTTTTCGAGTCTTTTTAGTGTATATCGAGTCTTTTCAGGTCAAAACACGTTTGGATGGAGTTTTAGGAGTCAAGAGAGAGGATCGGAAACAAAACGTGCCAAAGCAGCAAATAGAGGAACGATCCATCAAAGGATCGATCGATCCTTTTTGCGAAGATCGATCAGAAGGCTTTTCGATCGATCGATCCTTTATTGGATCGATCGATCCTTTCCCTGAAGATTGAACAGAAGGCTTTTCGATCGATCGATCCTTTACTGAAGATCGAGCAGATGACTTTTCGATCGATCGATCCTTTATTGGATCGATCGATCCTTTCCTAAACCGGCCGGTTAAGTAACGAAGAAGAAAAAGAAATTTCGGTTTTCCTTATTTTGGACCGGTTTCGCCTGAGACTTAGGAAAAACGTGTTTTAGGGTTATTTAGACTATTTTGAGCCATTGTTTAGGCTACACTTAATTTTTTCCATCAGAGAACTTTTGGCTTTTGCTCTGTTAGCTGTGGGAGACGAATCTTTAACTCATCATCTTTTGAGAAGAATTTCTGAACCCTTTGGATTTCTCTTATTTTGATTATGAATTTCTTTTCATCTCTCTGTGTTTTCTCTGCAATTATGTCTGAGTAATCTTCTTGTTAGGTTTTTAGGGTTTCAAGGGATTTTTCATGAATCACTGAAAGGGATCTGTTATATTAGGGAATTACATAGAGTTTTTCATCTATTGTTGGAATCAAGGCTTAGACTAGATTGATCACATAGTTTATGATTTTAGGATTAATCTATTCATCAAAAGTGCTTTAGATTTCGTGATAGAACATAGATGAGCAAATCGTCCTTAGCCAACGAAAGTTGATGCTAAGGCGATTTGTGAACTAATCAAACCTTAACTTTAATGCTTGCCTAGAATTTTAAGGTCAAACGACAGTTTAGATTCTTAGGTTGATAGGCATAGTAGTTTGTACCACGACAGTGGGCTAGCTAGACATTCATGTTTGAGTTCAAGAACGAGTCTTAATTATCTCCCTAATTGACAATCTGTTTGGTGAATCTGGATTTCCTGCGAATTACCTAAGGACTTAGCGTTTTCTCTTATTGAATTAACATCCTTTCATTCGTTATTCTTAGCTTTAGAAGTTACAAACCACAAACAAACATCATTCGTCTTAGATTTACTTTCATCTTGCATTCTCGTAGTGTTGCATTTGGTCTCTATAGATTCGATCCCTACATTACTACTTCGTCAGCTGTGCTCTTGCGGTATTTACTTTAGGGTTAAACTCAGAGTGTAGCAGACAACAATCAATAACTCTAAAGGAAATAACTACAGCAGCCTATTCTCTAGAGACTGAGCTGAAGCAAAAAGGAACTAACGTGCAGAAGACAAACAATGAAGGTTTATACATTCAGTCTAAGCCTCAGACTGAGAAGAAGTACAACAATAAGAACAAGCAATATGACAAAGGCAAAACAAAGGTTAAAGGCAAAAGAGCATGTTGGATTTGTGGAGCTGAAGGACATTTCAAGAAAGATTTTCCAAAGAGAGGACAATCATCTAATTCTCAGGCTAATGTTGGACATGTTATAGATGAGGAACCTATATTGTTAACTGCATCAGAAGTTCACTCTAGGGATTGTTGGGTTCTTGACTCAGGATGCTCGTATCATTTAACCTACAGGAAAGATCTACTATCGGATGTTCAAGATATTGATGGGGGAAAGATCTTAATGTGTAATGACACTCACTATATAGTCACGGCTATGGGGAGTTTGAAGATAGTTAATAATAACAATTCAACTGTTATATTAACTAAGGTGAGGTATTCTCCTACGGCAAAGAGGAATTTGATTTCATTAGGACAGTTGGAGTCTCAAGGTTTTTGGTTTCAGTCTAAAAATTTCAGACTTCTAGTGTTCTATAAGGAAAGAGAAGTTCTTGCTGGGAGTTACAAAGATACTCTTTATATACTTGATGGTAAACCAGTAAGGGAGCAGGTTAATGCAGCAGTTAAAGCAGATGATAAGACTATGCTTTGGCATAGCAGAATGGGGCATATGAGTTCAAAGGGATTGCAAGTTTTAGTCAAGAAAGAGTTGCTGAAATCAGAAGATATTACAGAGCTAAGATAATGCGGATTTTGTATTATGGGGAAGTCTCATAAACTGTCATATCAGAAAGGAAAACACATTTCAAGAGACAAATTGGAATATGTTCATTATGATCTATGGGGTTCTCCGAATGTTACACCAAGTTTATCAAAGTGTCACTATTATATTTCATTTGTGGATGATTTCTCAAGGAAGGCTTGGCTCTATTTTCTCAAGATTAAGGATGAAGCATTCAGTAAGTTTGTTGAGTGGAAGACATTTGTGGAAAATCAAAGTGGAAAGAAGCTTAAAGCTTTAAGAACAGATAATGGGCTTGAGTACTGCAACAAAATGTTTGAAGATCATTGCAAGGCTCATGGAATCCTAAGGCATAAGACATATCCATACACTCCTCAACAGAATGGCGTAGCTGAGAGTTTGAATAGAACTATACTGGAAAAGGTGAGGAGTCTGCTAAGTGAAACAGGACTGGGTGAATCATTCTGGGCAGAAGCTGCATCAACTGTGGTTTATATGATTAACAGGTCACCATCTGTCCCTCTCGGGTTAGAAATTCCAGAACAAGTTTGGACTGGTGTGAAACCGGATTACTCTCATATGAAGAGGTTTGGATGTTTGGCATATTATCATGTTGATCAGGGTAAACTAAAGCCAAGGGCTAAGAAGGGTGTCTTTATGGGATATCCACAAGGAGTCAAAGGTTACAGAATATGGAGTTATGAAGAGAAAAGGTGCATCATTAGTCGTGATGTAGTTTTCTGGGAAGATACACTTTTCAAAGACATTGGAAAGGATAAGACTTTTACAAGAAAGAATAGAAAAGGAAAAGAAAAGGTTTCTATTGAAGTCAAGGAAAGTGACAGTGGAGATTTGATTCAAGGAGAGGCTTCAGGAGAAGGTGGAGTTCTTGATGTAGGTGGAGCTGTCTCAGAGTCAGAAGTAGTTGAAGATTCAGAGGAAGAAGAGTCTGGATCAGAAGATTCATCTTCTGGCCTTGATAATTATCTTTTGGCCAGAGATAGAGAAAGAAGGATAAACGTCAAGCCTCCAAGCAGATTTGATGATGGAGATGTGGCAGCCTATGCTCTAAGTGTAGCAGAATTGATTGAATTTGAAGAACCAGGGTCTTTTCAAGAAGCTATGAAAGGAAGTAATAAAGAGAAGTGGCTGGGAGCTACAGATGAAGAAATGGATTCTCTAAACAAGAATTTCACATGGAAGCTCATTGATAGACCAGAAGGACAGAGAATTATCGGTTTCAAGTGGGTTTTCAAACTTAAACCTGGAATCCCAGGATTGGAAGAACCGAGGTATAAAGCTAGACTGGTTGCTAAGGGATTTTCTCAGATTGAAGGAATTGATTATAATGAAGTGTTTTCACCAGTGGTTAAGCATACTATAATTAGATTAGTTTTATCTATGGTAGTTAATCATGATTTGGTGCTGGAAAAGTTAGATGTGAAAACAGCTTTTTTACATGAAAATCTTGATGAAAGGATTCTAATGGAGCAACCTGAGGGATATTCTAAAGGTAACAAGGTCTGCTTATTACAGAGATCTCTGTATGGTCTTAAGCAGTCTCCTCATCAATGGAATCTAAGGTTTGATCAGTTTATGAAATCTCAAAAGTTTACAAGGAGCCAGTTGGATACTTGTGTATACTTCAAAGCTTATGGGGTTGAAAGGTTTGTTTATCTATTACTCTACGTTGATGATATGTTGGTTGTTGCTAAAGATTTGAAAGAGGTTCAAAGGGTTAAAGATGAAAGACCTAGGACCTGCAAGGAGGATCCTAGGTATAGACATCATTCGGGACAGGTCTAAAGGTGTGTTATACTTATCTCAAGAAGTTTATGTTGACAAAATTCTTAGGTGTTTTAATGCTATTGACTTGAAGACAGTTCAAACCCCAATGGGGTGTCATTTCAAGTTAACTAGTACTAAAGCAGAAGACAAAGCATAAACAGAGATGGAGATGAAGAAGGTACCTTATTCAAATGTCGTGGGAAGCCTGATGTATGCCATGGTTGGGTCTCGTCCTGATATAGCCCATGCAGTGGGTCTGATTAGTCATTTTATGAGTGCTCCTAACAAAGAACATTGGAAAGCAGTTAGCTGGGTCTTAAGGTATCTAAAGGGAAGCTTTAATTACAGATTAACATTCACTAAGTCAGTGGAGTTCAATATTAAAGGGTATTGCGACAGTGATTATGCTACTGACCTGGATCGAAGGAGATCGATCACGGGATATGCATTCCAAGTCGGAGGGAACACTGTGAGCTGGCGCTCAGGTCTGCAATAAATTGTAGCTTTATCAACAACAAAAGCAGAGTTCATGGCCTTAGCAGAAGCAACAAAAGAAGCATTGTGGTTAAAACAGATTACTTGTGAGTTGGGGTTTCCTCAGAAGACGGTAGAGATTTTCTGTGACTCACAGAGTGCGATTTGTCTCGCTTAGAACAATGTCTTCCACGAGAGGATGAAGCACATTCAGACTCGCTACTATTTCATCTGAGATGTCATAGCAGAAGGCGATCTGGTAGTGTTGAAGATTGACACGAAAAAGAATCCGGCTGATTTGCTTACGAAGCCCTTGCCGGTACAGAAGTTTGAAGAAGGGATGAAGGATCTCAGGGTAATGGGAGGTTCGATCTAGCTCGGTGAAGAGCTAGGGTTTCGGCGGCATGTCGGGACAAAAACAGAAGATGCGAAGAGTTCGCATTTGGTCTGAATGAGGATCGAGGTGGATAATGTGAGATATGATCCCCATTTTGGTCTTGGGCTGGTGCTAGTATTGGGCTGAAACGAAAGTGGTCAAGCTCAGCAGGAGAATGCACCAAGAGCCCAGAAACAGAACTGTGTCGTTTTACCTGTGTCTATGTGCAGTGAACTTTGGTCAAAGAAGTTAGTTACGCAAGAGATTTGTGTAAGCTCAGGATGATGAGCTGGATTCTGCACATGCATAAAACCAACATCACAGAAGGATCTAGGTGGTGTGAGAGATACAAGCAGAATAGAGAGAGAGTATAGAGAGAGAATAGCTTATCTCCATAGCTTTCTTCTTCTTCTTCTCATGGATGCTCTTGTTGTAAACCTCTAATTCTAGTTTCTTGTACTCGGGTTACACATCTAGTGAAATCCTTGTGAGCAGGATTTGCTCACCAAGACGTACCTCGGTACATTGCCTTGGGAACTTGTAATCTCGTGTCTTGTTCTTCATTTCTTCCTGCACAAACAACAAACACAAACAAAGTAATGAGTTAGTCAAATGAACAAGTAAAACTAGTGATGAATCAGAAACTGAAATCACAACAAAAGCTGTAGAAAAATGTAACGGTACTAACAAGTTCAATTGAATAAAAGGACATTTGTGGCATATGCATTGTTAAGTTGTCATAGTTCTCTATAGTATGATGTGTACAAACCAATGCTCATAACTGCAACAGGATCACAAGTAGCAAGAAAGCAAAAGAGCTAGCAAGCACTTGTTAATTCCAGTTTACTCAACTTTGACTAGATAGAGTACTTGTAAGATACCTTTCTGGCACAGGAACTGATAGCAGTAGCATAGGCCAATGGAGCAACTGCCAAGGCACACGGTGATGCCGCCACCATAAGTCCCAATTCTCTGTAAACATATCCTCTACATGCTGCATATCATCAAACAACAACCAAATCAAAGTAGGTCAATAGTTGAAACCCATCTCAGAAAGTAGCAAAGGATTACTTTATCAGTTTTCTCCAAAGGATCACTATACATACCATCTGAACAAAACTGGACGGAGGAAGGCCATAGCAATTGATAAAAACAACCAACACCTTGCTATAAACCTCACCAAACTCATCCAACCATCTCTGAAGTTTGGGCTTATTAGAGTTTGCTTCCTCAGTCAACTGTAGAATCCTATTTAGTGTTGACTCATTCCATGCCTTTGTAGCCTGATTCCATTGAAGAAAGATAAGCTTAAGAGTTCCAAAAAAAATGCAAGTTAAAGTACTACGCAACGCATCTGGTCAAATTATATACCTTCACAATAATTCTGCCATTCAAATTTCTTGCACCACCATGCACTCTATCTCTAGCTTTTGCTTCCAATGGCTTCACTTCCCCAGTCAAGTGCTCAATTGTTATGGTAGCATTACCTTGATAGACTTGGCAATCCACAGGCACAATCTAAACATATATAAAATCCCAATGGTGAGACGCTACGAAAATTGTATTGAAGGTTTTGAGAATTTCAAAAAACCTAAAGCAAGAGACAAGTTTCACAAACCTCACCAGTTCCTACCAAAATATAGGATCCAACTTCTACATTGTGCACATGGACGCTTTTGTATGACAAATCGAACAAGTTTGGAACATTATTATCATTATCCACATCAATCACCAATGCAGAATCTGGACTACTCTCCTTCAATTCTTTAACATCCACCATCGACGTACCGGCTAGTGAAGAACTCCTCAGCTGCAGCAAAACAATGTCACAATATAGACGACTCAAGCAAGCTTCAGGCCATCAAAACATATCCATAAACCTTAAGATATACAAGTTCGCACCAATATGAGCAAGATTGAACATGGCTAGAAGCAATCCTCCTTCAAGAGCGTTTCCCAATATGAAGCACGGGGACGTCTACTTGCACCGTCTCACGTACCAGAAACGTTTCGGAGACGGGTACTTCATGGGGAAGGCATCGAAATTTCCCAGATGTTTCGAACAAGGCGGGGACGACAAACCAAAAACAGGGATGGCAGGGCTGACGTATTTGGACTTTCCGAGACGTTTCAGTTGTAAATTAAGCGTCCCGGTTAAGAAATATGTAAATTAACTTATTTTTCCAAAATAAACTAAAATAAAAAAAGGAATACAAATGAATATAATGAAAAGACCAAGATGTAGGATGTTGGTGGAGATGAATTTGATTCCGTGGAAGATGTGGGGTTTTTAGAGTTTTGTAATCTTTCACTAGATGTGCCGGATTTTGAAAATATATTGCTTGATTAGCTTATTTTATATTTTTATTATTATTTAAGAATTAAGATATTACACATCATGTGTTTTTTTTTATGTTGAGACTTATATGTCGCTTTATTTCTATTTATAATTAAGGATATTATTTCTTATATTCTTATTGACATATCCATGACGTACATGTATCCATAAATTTTTACTTTGCCGTTTCCCGTCCCCATATCCGTTCCAGTGCAGCATAAATTCCCATAAACACAAATGCAAAAGCTGCTAGGGCCATTAAAACATGGATGTTCACTTTTCCTCCAGCAAGATCCATAAGTGCGTCAAGGGATGCTGAGATCTAATAGTATCCCAGAGAAATCGATTCTTTCTTAGCATTGAATTGACAAAAAAACGAGCCTAGAGAAGCGAGAATCCTTACTCCAACAAGAGGGAAAACAACAATCATGAAGGGATTCTGAAGAGGTTTAATGTAGGGTTTAGCCAGAGGAATGCCACTGCATAATCCACAGCTGGGCTTTTTGGAGCATACAATAAAAGCTCCAATGCATCAAAAAATCATAGAGGAAACCACATAGCCATCAAAAGAATGGTAACAAATAATAGCAGATGGACTATCATAAAAAAAATAGTGAGAAAGAGTTTCAACATTTGCATTGAATAATTTGAAATTTGCATAGATAATCAGACTAACAAGTTTACAATCCTTTTTAAGTTATATGAGGAATCGTCTTATCATTGTTAGCGAAGAAGACTTCCTAAAAGACAGAGATGCAGGTGACTATGCAAGCAACCGCCGCCACAGACTACACAAAGACAAACCGGAATCTAGTCAAAGATTGGCGAAGAAGCAGATCTAAAGATGCAGCCACTGAACGGAAAATTGGCTTTTTCGTATCTCAACTATTCAAAAATTTTAATTTCAGACCCGAATTTGTAACCGGTGCTAAAACATACGTCAACTTCAGAAATTTGGCTTTTTCCGACCTAAATTTGTAACCGGTGCTAAAACATACATCAACTTCTTAATAATTTGAATGTCATACTTAAACTTTTAATTTTGTGTTATAACATACATGAGATCACACGCTGTTAAGGAGCCATGATGCGGTCATCAAACCAAAAGACGAAGACTACGAGCCCAAGATGATGCAACTCAACTGGACTATATTCTCACCTCAACTAGAGCAGTCCTCAAAATGGAATCAGTCGAATCCGTGTCAAGTGATTCCCAACATACGCGATTCGGACATACGTGCGTTCGAAGAATTCTTCCAACCAAACCCGAAGAAATCAAGCTACAAACCAAATTGTTCTGGAATCTTGATTCATCAGAGCAACCGGAAAAATTGTATTTACAACAACGCCGATTCATAGTTGAGATATATGACTTTTACAAGTCAACCGATCATGCACAGTAGGGCATGAAGCAGATCGGTTGACTTGTAAAATTCATATCTCTCAACTCTGAATCGGAGTTGTTGTGAATCCAATTTTCTCGGTTGCTCTGATGAATCAAGATTCCAGAACAAATTGGTTTGTACCTTGATTCCTTCAAGTTTGGTTGGAAGAATTCTTTGAACACGCGTATGTCTGAATTGCGTATGCTAGGAATCACTTGACTTGGAAGTTGAATAACTTCTTCATTTGAACTCGGATTGGACTGATTCCACTTCGAGGACTGCTCTAGTTAAGGTGAGAATATAGTCCAGTTCAGCTGCATCATCTTGGGCTCGTAGTCCTCGTCTTTTGGTTTGATGACCGCATCAAGGCTCTTTAACAGCGTTTGATCTCATGTATGTTATAGCACGAAATTAAAAGTTTAAGTATGAGATTCAAATTATAATGAAGTTGATGTATGTTTTAGCACCGGTTACAAATTTAGGTCGGAAAAAACCAAATTTTGAAGTTGACGTATGTTTTAGCACTGGTTACAATTTTGGGTCTGAAATTAATATTTTTGGATAGTTGAGGTATGAAAAATCTAATTTTCCGGCACTGAGCCTCTCTTCAATCCGTCTTTATACGATATTTTCTATATAATAAACAATTAATATGTTATGAGGAATTTCATATTATAACTATTGGGATATCAATCCATCTATGTCCCACATCGGAAGTTTAGATAAATAAAATCTAGTATATGAGTAATGTCCAACTCTAATTAGTATGAAATATTTTGGGAAGGAGCCGAAAACAAATTTGCGCTGGAAAAGGTGGACTTGGGGAAGTGGGTGTGGGCGGCGGGTTCCGTCGGTAAGTACGGCGGTACAAGATGGGTGCCAAGTTTTGTTTGAGGTTGGAGGCCAAGGGTTTGTGTGGTTTTTGGTTTAAGGGAAGAATTGTTGGGATATCCGTCCAAGTCGCGCATTAGAAGTTTAAACAAATATTTTATAGTATATATATGAGTAATGTCCAACTCTAACTAGTATGAAGCATAATGATCCCAAAAGCAAATTAGTGCAGGTTTTTCTACTCGAATCCAGAGCGGACAATATCATAGTAATTGGGAATTGGACATGGGCTTGAAAAACCCAACAATAAGTATAAATTTCTGATGTGTATATATTTTCTAAATATTATTTACATTTCAAAATTAATATATAATTTAAAAAATTGTTCACTTTAATTTCTGCATTGATATACTTTTGCCGCCAACAATTTCATGCATTACTTTTACACATTAAAAAAATATTTAAATGAATTTATCATATTATTAAAAATAATCAATGAATTTTATTACGTTGTACATTATTTTCAAATAAACTACAATAATTAAAAAAATAAAAAAGCATACCGAGAATAAAATGAGGCTCTATCAATTCTTGATTTCCTCCAATTTTGTTCTCCAGCATTTTATATGGTAAAAGGTAAAGAAAAATCCTAAAAACTAATCTGAAAAGTATAAACAAATTAATAAGAAAAAAAAACTAAAGAAGTAATCAATTTCTGGAGCTAGACCGAAGCAGTCCGGTCCTTAGTTAGTGACCGGGTCCGTCCGGGCTGGGACCGGAGTGCTTACCATATACAACCGTTTCACTTCGAGCCACGAAATGATGACCCTCACCACCAGAGCTAGGACCCGAGTCCTTGATCGCCCCAAGTGACAAACCATCGAAGAACATAGCCACTAGCTTCTCGTCGGCCTTCGTTAAACCCAACGGACGAGCCTCCACCACAAGAACCGAACCAACCAACATGAAAAACAGAATCGACCTCAGAACAACTTTGTTCATCATCATTTTCTTTGAGTGGTGTTTGAGCAATTAAAACAAAAACTCTTTTTTTTTATATATATCGAGATGATAAAATATGTTGTGAAGAGTTTGTGGACTTGGAGTTAGGTTATATAGTAATGTGAAGAGCCTTGAAAGAGAAGAAAAGTTTGAATTTTTGTAGTTTTGACTTCATAAGTTTAGAATTCAACAGAACGCTACTTCCTAGGAAAATGCTAAGGTTGCTTCTTGTTCTTGGTCGCCGTATTATTTTTAAAAATAATAAAATCTGTGAAAATAAAAAAGCCATCAACGAGGAATGGAGATTAGTATTTTTTTTTTTTCCTGGCTGAAGAAATAATTTAATTTTGTCTCTGACTATGGAGCAGACTTTTAGTTGTAGATCATAAAAAAATGTTTGGAGCCTAAATCTAGTGTATGTTATTGTTTTTGGCTGGGAAGTTTTTTTTTGTTTATTCCTATATTATATTATGTTACAAAATCTAATGTCGTCCAACTTCCTTGTAGAATACAAAAAAAAAAATCATTCTTATGTAGATCATTTATCTTTAAATTGCTTTATGACTTACCGTGGAGTTATATGAGAATTTGATTACTAAAAGCTAAATGCATATTGATGACATAAATAGTCAAATAAATTTTTATAACTATATTCATATCATCACCATATTTTTAGAAACCAGACTATTATAACTAATTTTATGATCAAGAATCAACCTAAATTTAAAATAAATTTTTTTAAAGATATAATTTTTTTTCCATTTAAATTAGAGTGTTTTTCTCCAGTAAATTAGAGTTTTCATCTTATGGCCGTTTTGGTTTTCATATATCCTTGTAAATAAATTTTGTCATAAATATTCCTTTCTATACTACTTTTTTTTGTTATCACCAAGGAAATTCTAAACCGAAATCCAAACTTATCTTTAAAATATACATAAAGTCGAATAATTTTGCCAATTAAAATGTTTACAGTGATTTAAAAAGCTAATAATAGAGATTTGTAGATGAAATGTTTCAACCTAATTAAATGCAAAGGAAGAATTATATGTACTAGAAAAATGTCACTAATCCCTAATTAGTTCTTTTCTTAGAGCATCTTCAATAGTGCTTTATTTAAAATTTCTCTATAAAGAAAATTAAAAATCCTTAATCAACTATGTAACAACAAATCATAGAAAACTCAACACTTATAACAAATTAACGGTCGAAGTAGTTTATAGTTGAAAGTTAATGTTGTTTGGATATGTCTTAATCAACGATACCAAACTTGTTCGATGTTTCAAAAGTTCAAGCACCAACCTGCCTATCTATTTTTCTTGTTTCTCACGTTGTCGTTTTCATTTCCATTCAAAGTAGCCTTCTTTGAAAAATCATGAGCGCAGTACACTTTGATCAGATTTTAGTTTTTTTTCAACTTTTGAGTGTGTTTTTTCTTAAATCTTTTAGTAGAAACTATTTTATGATGACGAATATAAATAGGGTGAATTTGGGTGGATAACTTTATTTTGACCAAATAATATGAACATATAATTTTTTTTTTGTTGATAAGTTATTTCGTTAGTAGCATTTTAATATTTTCTGACCGATTTTTCCTTGGGGAGACTTGATTAACTTTCTGACACAAAACTATTGCGAATCAGAAATCTTATCAAAGGTTAGCGTTTACAGATATTTTATATCGGATTAGCTTTCAGTAAAATATCATTTGTATTGTTCAAATAGGTTTGAGATAATTGTATCCCATGTCACTTTTTTAAAGTTTATTTACAAAAGTGACATTTTTTTTTTGGTTTTCTCTGTATCAAATGACGATTTTGTCACTGCTTCTAATTGGTCAGTGTACTGTACACCATTGATTCGTGCAGTATTGTACATGAATATGACTGGAAAGTTAACGCGTGTACAAGAAAATAAGTGTTAGTTTCCAAATTAAGTTTACAAAGTGTTAAAAACCTTATAAAATTTTCAAAAAGTGACTAATCAGCCAAAAATTCCAATAGGTTTTGACGATGATCAGGTTTATGATGAATAGCGGCGGTTAGAATTTAGACATAATTGCATGTAAGATCACTTATTTTAACTTTCATTAGTAAGTTAATACTTTCTTTTTTATCTTTTAGCGTGTAAATAACAAAAATACACATCCCTCTGTCTACCCATGTACCGTCCACATGCGTACACACCGTACTGTACTTGAGCTAAATTATCATGAATAGTGAAATAAGTGTTACTGATGAAGCGGAAGCTTCTATGGATAGAACTAGATCCGTTGATTCTAAGAATACCCGGAAACTAGGGTTTGTGAATACTCTTCACAATGGTTTATCAAAACCTCTTTAAAATCTCTTTATTAATCAAATCATTAACTGAATACAATAGAAGGCCTAAACGGCTTATTTATAATAAATCACAAAACCCTAAGACCTATAAAATCTAGAATAATCTTAATTAATTAAATAAAATATAATAATGAAGATATTTGGAAATATTCCAAATATCTCGCTGCATCAGGTCTCGCCGACCAAAAAAGATTCGTCCTCGAATTTTCAATTCTTCGCTGCATCAGGTCCCGTCGGCCAAGAAAGATTCGCCCTCGAATCTTCAACAACATTCTTAACACCAGATATATTTTCTTAAATCCATAAGTTTGGATATGCACAAGATATTGCACGTATTCTGTCAGAAAATCGCTTCACCCAGATTTTGCACGAACCCAATACTGCAGAGATTTTCCAGAAACCCGATTCTGCACAATTTTTGCACGAACCGGATTCTGCAGAGTTTTTTCATAAACCTGATTCTGCACAATTTTTCCACAAACTGGATTCTGCATGAAATCGAAATCAGAATCAATATGATTGCACACGGATTTTGCACGCCTCAGATTTTCTTCAAAGATAAAATCGATAACGAGGACATCGTCTTCATAAGTGTCATAGATCGATTCACCATAGATCTCTTTGTAGATCCCATGGTATTCTCTCTCGACAAAAGGACTTTCGTTCTTGAAAGTATAGATGTTGTCACTCACCATGACATCCATAATCGGTCTCTGATTAAGAAATCAAAGAACGCAGCTCTGATACCAAATGATGGAGGGGAAGCTTCTATGGATAGAACTAGATCCTTTGATTCTAAGAATACCTGGAAACTAGAGTTTGTGAATACTCTTCACAATGGTTTATCAAAACCTCTTTAAAATCTCTTTATTAATCAAATCATCAATTGAATACAATAGAAGGCCTAAACGGCTTATTTATAATAAATCACAAAACCCGAAGACCTATAAAATCTAGAATAATCTTAATTAATTAAATAAAAGATAATGATGAAGATATTTGGAAATATTCTAAATATCTCGCTGCATCAGGTCTCGCCGACCAAAAAAGATTCGTCCTCGAATCTTCAATTCTTCGCTGCATCAGTTACTTTCTTAAATAAGTTCAAAAAGTGCAAAACAATCTTACAAACTTCAAATAAGTGACCTTACATGCAAAAACCCCTAGAATTGATGGTGTGGGAGTTTGTTTATTGATATATTTGCACATATTAATACTTAATTCAACTTTCCTTACAAACTTAGTAATATTGTTTTTGTCTTTTATCGTGTAAATGATGAAAATACCATTCTTTCTGTCTACCCGTGTACCGTCTATATGCGTACACGTCGTATTGTACAATGGCTAAATTATCATGAATAGTACCAAAAATGCTAATAAACTATGTACAATATTTTAAGTGCTAAAAACTATGCTAAGTCTAGAAAGTGCTAATTCTTGCAAAACATTCTTGTTTATTTGCACGATTTAGAGTATTTATATATAAAAAAATGTTTTGTTCAAATACGGATAATTGGGAAGCTAAAATTGCAAGCTATCGACATCACGTTGCTTCAGCTATGCCGGCTCAAGCTTGGGCGATTCGAGAGAGATTTATGTTTGAGGTGAGTTTAGCATACCCTGGTTTAGCTCGGTTTGAAACAAGACGCCCAATTGATCCCGGTTTACGACGGTTCGAACTAAGCAAAGGAGGCCCATGATCGCATCCAACGGGCCGAGCTCGGTCTAAAGCCTAACTCGCTGCCGAACGCGCCGACCTCCAAGATTTACGAAATCATTCCTGATTTCGCTGGGAGAAAAGGAAGATTTTCTTATCCTGATGGAACTAGGAAAATGAAATCTTCTCGGTTTAGACCGACTCAAAACCTTATAAATAAGGAGGTCCTCACCACAATTCATATGATCCATGATAAGCTCAAATGTAATACCCTAAAGTACTAACAGCTTTGTCGATTGTAGTATTTAGGGGTAGAATCCATAGAGACTCAAGAATCACACAATAGATTAAATAGGTTCGAATTAAGCTAAGTAAATCAATAAAAACAGGAAGCAATAAAATAATTAAGAGTTGTAAATTCAATGGAGGAAGATATGTTCAGAGTATTTCTCAGGAAATCAGAGAATGCAGGTAAACCAATTAGTCATGGTTCAGATTAAGCGCAGTTCTTTAACTCAAATCACTAAGCTATAATTAACCAACTGTCGTTGTGAGAATTATCTAAGTCTAAATCTCAGAATTCCAAATCTCTTTGCAAATTCTAAAGTCTAAACCAGCATTAAGTTCAAGTTTGATTTGTTCACAAAACAATTAAATCAAATCTCTTTGCAGATAGTTATTCTGCTCACCCTAGGTTCTATCAGATTATCAATTGCACTGTCGTCCCCAATCGATTAACCTAATATCTAAGTTCCAGGTGATCAATTTAGAATTAGCTTTAAGAACAACCTATGGCGAAGAACTAATTCAGATTGTGAACCCTAACCAACTAATTAACCTAGCATTCAAAGAGATCCTTTATTGAGAACCCTAAACCTAACAGGAGATCTACTCAGACATGGAGATTGAAACCAACAACATGATTGAATAAATCTCTGAAATAAATAATAAAGGAGAAAGAAAACAAGGGTTCGAAAGTTTCTCTCGGACGAACAGAGTTTCAGACTTGTCTCCCTCAAAGCTCTCTCAACCAAAAACCAAAGTAGAATAAAGCGTCGTCAACACAAGTGGCTGAAAAATCTAATTATAATGCTAAAAATACTTTTTGGGGCTTCTTGTAATTATTAAAGTCTTCTGGACCAAAGTATGTAATCTTCAGACTTGTAGAAAGTCGCGATCCTTCTCTTCATACGATCAGTATCGACCGATACCATAAGTGGTGTCGATCGATACTCAGCTTCTGTGTCGACTCTTCAGACTGGTGTCGGTGGACACCAAGACTTCAAATCGACCCTTAGCTCCAAAATGCTCCAGAATGCTTCAATATCTCTAATTAAGCTCCAAACGTACCTAAACATGTAAAGAATCGAAAAGACTCCAAAAATACTAGAAAAACTCTATAAATAAGACACATATCATGGTTAAAAACGGGTAAAAACCATGATATATCAACTTCCCCAGACTTAGCCTTTGCTTGCCCTCAAGCAAACAGAAAACCGAACTAAAGAAAGAGGTTTTAAAAACACGGAGACTCACATGTTCTTGAAACATTGCTATGAGCTTTCTTTTTAGTGCTCCACATATCTCCTAACCAATTCCAAATCTAACCACCATGTACTTCTCCGTAGAAATTCGTAGCTCCCCAGAATCCACACATAATCTCGCAGCATTATCCATCAAAGCCCTCATCGCCAGTTTCATCGCTGTGATCGATACCAAAAACCTTCTAGACTTTTTCCCATACAATATCGTGACAAAATAAAGCACCTAATTTTCACATTTTTGGCATTGTTTCCTCCCCCCAGACTTATTTCACTACGTGTTCCTCTTGCATATACATATTAAAGATTGAGACGCGAGTATTGATGGTGTTTGCCACTGAATCCCCGGTTCTTTCCTCAAAATGTATCAAAGGTGTAAGTGAATAATGGTATCACAGGAAATTTTCCTAACCTCGCTTCCAACCTACAAGTGATTATTCTTTCCAAGAAGAATAATGAGATCGTGGAAAATTTTCCTAACCCTCTACTCAGAAGAAAATCATTTCATCTTTTAATGCTTTTATTTATTAACTTATAACAAGGGAGAGGAATACCATTACTTTTCTACACATGGGTTCTTTTGTCATATATGAATGAGGAATCAAGCTCTGTGAACATCAATCACATCGATGAAGTGCAAAGAATTAGCTCAGGCTTTAATGGATTCTGCTGGAAACATGGGCGTCTTCTAGTTAAATGGTCAGCCTTTGGATTTTTCATTAGTCCGATCTAGAACTGATTCTGTAATAGTGGTCACTTAGAAGCGAAGTCAGAACAATAGATTTAAGAAAAAGATCATAGTCTCCAAGAGGTTTTGACTCAATAAAACAATTTTTGACTCAAAAAACGACTGACTATAAGAAAAACAAAAACACTGTCAGCAACTACCTCCCCCAGATTTAAACCACACTGTCCCCAGTGTTGTCTAGTCTAGAGTTGGTAAAAGAAACCAAAAGAAATGAGTGGAGGAGTGAAAACCGAAGAAGTTACCGTATTGGTGTTAGGGTATCGACCGACACACATCACTGGTATCGATCGATACCAAACGTAGGTCGACACAGAAAACTTCTTGTCATCGATTTGGATGCAATGTTATTCTGAATTGTGACAAACGATCCAATCGCGAAGTGGTTAACACTGTTAGATCACTCAAACACAAGTTAGGAGTAACAAGAAATCATAATCGCATAAATCCAACAAAGTTCAGAATCATAAGTAGCTGACAAAATAACTCAAAATAACAAAAGAAAAGAAAAAGAAAGAAAATAAAATAAAATAAAATAAAAAGTGAAACCATATAGAAGAATGAACTAATCCTCCTCAGAGTCATCGTCGACTCCAGTAGTGTGAGAGGGGCCTGCATCTGATGGTGAACGCGGACGAGATGGTGCAATGCAACCGCACCGAAAAAGAGTAGAGATGGCGTTCCAGATGCTCTGGAAACTCTCAATCACATACCTCTGAAAGGCATCTGTCTCCATAGGAATCTGAGGTGGTGTAGGGAGAGTAGGCGCAGAGGAAGATGGGTGACGAGCTCGTCCTGACTGATCTCCAGCAAGGTAAGGGACTGGTGCATCCTCAGCAGCAGCAGCAACAGCTCTAGTGGAAGAGCCTTGGCTTCGACGAGCAGCTCACTGTAATAATCCTGAAGTGCTGGAAGATAGGGGTGAGAAGACTATCCACTATCTCTATCTTCCGAGCTGTACCGAGAAATCCACTGTCATCTTCTGCTGTCCCTGAAGAAGTTGCTCAAGCATAGACTCAACCTTGCTCTCAGAGGCTTTAGCAGGTAGAGGTTGATAAGAAGAGTTTCCATAGGTGCCAGTGTAGCCACTGTTCTGGAATGGTTAAGGATGTGCGCCACCCGGTTCTGCGATCCCCGGCAACAGCGCCAAATTTGATAAGCTCAAATGTAATACCCTAAATTACTAACATCTTTGTCGATTGTAGTATTTAGGGGTCGAATCCACAGAGACTCAAGAATCACACTATATATTAAATAGGTTAGAATTAAGCTAAGTAAATCAATAAAAAACAATAAGCAATAAAGTAATTAAGAGTTGTAAATTCAATGGAGGAAGATAGGTTCAGGGTATTTCTCAGAAAATCAGAGAATGCAGGTAAACCAATTAGTCAGGGTTCAGATTAAGCGCGGTTCTTTAACTCAAATCACTAAGCTATAATTAACCAACTGTCGTTGCGAGAGATATCTAAGTCTAAATCTCAGAATTACAAATCTCTTTGCAAATTCTAAAGTCTAAACCAGCATTAAGTTCAAGTTTGATTTGTTCACAAAACAACTAAATCAAATCTCTTTGCAGATAGTTATTCTGCTCACCCTAGGTTCTATCGATTATCAATTGCACTATCGTGCCTAATCGATTAACCTAATATCTAAGTTCCAGGTGATCAATATAGAATTAGCTTTAAGAACAACCTATGGCGAAGAACTAATTCAGATTGTGAACCCTAACCAACTAATTAACTTAGAATTCAAAGAGATCCTTTATTTAGAACCCTAAACCTAATAGGAGATCTACTCAGACATGGAGATTGAAACCAACAACATGATTGAATAAATCTCTGAAATAAATAATAGAGGGGAAAGAAAACAAGGGTTCAAAATCTTCTCTCGGACGAACATAGTTTTAGACTTGTCTCCCTCAAAGCTCTCTCAACCAAAAACCAAAGTAGAATAAAGCGTCGTCAACACAAGTGGTTGAAAAACCTAATTATAATGCTAAAAATATTTTTTGGGGCTTCTTGTAATTATTAAAGTCTTATGGACCAAAGTGTGGAATCTTCAGACTTGTAGAAAGTCGTGATCCTTCTCTTCATACGATCAGTATCGACCGATACCATAAGTGGTTACGATCGATACTCAGCTTCTGTGTCGACTCTTCAGACTGGTGTCGGTCGACACCAAGACTTCAAATCGACCCTTAGCTCCAAAATGCTCCCGAATGTTTCAATATCTCCAATTAAGCTCCAAACGTACCTAAACATATAAAGAATCGAAAAGACTCCAAAAATACTAGAAATACTCTATAAATAAGACACATATCATGGTTAAAAAGGGTAAAAACCATGATATATCAATCCACAATCATCTACGAGAACTAAGAGATCGAGAGGTGATACCTTAAGATTTTATCTCCTTAGTTTTTAAGTCATCTTTTTACGATCCAACAACCTCGTAACTCTACCGAGTTTAATCAATAAAACGAGATTCGATTTATTGAGTTTACTGTTTTACCCCTTGTGTGATTTTCAGAATCAACAATATCAGAACTACATATTCACTCCGACTCGCTCTCCATCATCAAATTTCTAAACTCCGATGATCTCCATACGGAGGTCTATGCGATTATTTGTGATATTCACCTTTTGGCGAGAGATCTTTTGTTGTTATTTCCTTTGATTTTATTCCCCATCTGTCCAATTATGTGGCTGACGCGATTGCAAATGATGCTTTACGAACTTTTTTTTTTCTCCTTTTATTCTTTTTATGGATCTTTTTTTTTTGTTGCTGGAATTAGGAAAAATAAATAAACAAAAACAAAAATTTAGAAAATGGAAGAAAAGGAGATGAAAAGATAAGAAAATGATATATAAGAAGATGATAAATAAGGTAAACCAAACTTAGAGATTCGCTCTGATACCAGATGCTGCGGAATTTCCAAGGGAGTTAGTCTCCAAGATGGTGAAGGGGGTACATTCACGATCCAAAGAACTCACCGAATACAAACCTTAGGTATGTTAAACCTAAGATCCAATATTCATAAGATGACAGCCTTGAAATGAGGCGATCTTTGACTTCAAAGTATTCGTGTAGCACAAACCTAAGGTATATGAAACCTTAGACCCAATACTATCTCAAAACGCTACTATGAAACAAGGTGGTGGAAACCTCGGAATGTAGAACTCGCGTAGCCCAAACATTAGGTATATGAAACGTAAGACCCAAAAATCTCTTAAAACGCTTCTACAAACTTTGGCACGAAAGAGCCACAAACGGGGATGGAAAACTTTTTAATAAGCCAACCACGGATATTACGCACCGTGGGTTGATCACTATAGATATGACTAACTAGGGGTGTCAATTAGGACCAACGCCCGAGGACCGCCTGACCCGGCCCCGAAAAACAGCGGGCTCGGGCCTAGAAATATAATCCAAAAAAAATCAGGCATTTCAGGTTAGTGTGTTTTTCGGGCTTAGCCCGAACGGGCTCGGACTAACCCGAAAAGCCTAGAACTTTACATTTTAATTAGTTAGAGATTTTATTTAAACATTTATCTTTCTAAAAATAATAATTTGACATATTTTATATACATTTCGTGATCCATGTACTATTATCATTCATCTATATTTACTTCATATTTTTAAAATCACTATCTATAGACTTTCAATGATATTTCTATATAATTTATACATGTCAAAACTTAATATTATTTTACTTTCTTTTTATCTGTACCTCTTGATGGTGATTAGGATTTAAAATACGATGAATGATATTCTAATCTAAACTCTACTACCTAAATTTGAAGTGTTTTGATTTTATGTTTTATTTGTTAATACAAAATATTTGAATTTTATTTGTTTTTTTGTCAAACTTTTGCTTTTAAATTTAATTCGATTTGATATAATACATTTCAATTTAGATTTATTTTGATAAATATTTTGTTTTAATTATTCATTTGAGAATTTTTAATTTTTGTGTTTGTAAAGAAAAGCCCAAAAAAGCCCGAAAACCCCTAGAGCCCTGTCCGGGCCAGGCTTTGGAATATAGGCCCAATTTTTTTTTGGGCCGGGCTCAAATATATGTGGGTTTTACAAGTTTTCGGGCCGGGCTGGGCCGGACTAGCCCGATTGACATCCCTAGATATGACACACCGAAGGATCAAAAAGTTCACAAGAAACTAGATGAGATTATGTTCTCAAATGAGATTACATAAATGAGTATAAAGGGAAAATAAAACTTGAAAACAAAGCTAAGTAATAAATTGTCTTAAAAATCAAAAGAAATAAAATAGT
This sequence comes from Eutrema japonicum, assembly GCA_030161315.1. Classification (NCBI taxonomy): domain Eukaryota; kingdom Viridiplantae; phylum Streptophyta; class Magnoliopsida; order Brassicales; family Brassicaceae; genus Eutrema; species Eutrema japonicum. The sequence goes on along the minus strand of BSQW01000010.1, from coordinate 3,032,849 downwards.
TGAATGAGAATTCAACCATTGGATTTCAAATGGACTTTTGATCTTCAAATGTGACTCTTAGACTTCATTTTTGTCACTTTATTGGGCCTTTTTGAATTTGTATTATGCTTAAATTGGGCTGGACTTGATATATATTATTCCCAATAGACTTCTGAATATTCTTCTTGTCCAAAACCTCTTGAATTAGCCTGTTAAGTGTTTTCTTGATCCTCTTAACTTTCGCTTAACAGATTTAAGCAACACATCCTCTTGATCCTCCTTGCTACTCATGATGACCTTTTCACTCTAATGCCTCTGAACCAAATGTTATGTTATCATGTTTTTAGGTAGAGTACCATTCTTCGAAGTGTCGGGCTGGATTTTTTGGTGGCCTAAAGGCTAAAAACATATTGTGGCCTTAATTTATTTTTTTATATGAAAAAAAAATTATTTTAATTTTTATTATAGTTACTAGAAAATTTACACAATCATTTTTAATATTTTTGTTGAAAATTTAATTTTATATTTAATACTTTAAAGTGTTGTTCTAAAATGAACTATGTCATGATTTCTTATGGTTTACCAAGCAAATAAAACGTTGAAATACACTAAAAGTTTTAATTTTTATCTCCAAATATATATGAACTATACAAAGATATAAGTGAAATATGTACATACATTTGCAATGTGAAAAAAGATTTTCATTTTGAGAAACAAAAAAAACTGTAAGAAAATGTTACGTGAATATGTATGACAAAGATAATAAATATAAGAAAAGAAAACATAAATATATAAAAATCTAGTTGAAATTAAAAACGGTAATTGATTTCGAGAAAAAGGGGTCATCGATGGTTGAAAAAAAAAAGAATAGGCAATGTAATATAATAAAACAAAATTATTAAAATAAATTGAAAATATTAAATATTAAAATATTATGGCAAAGACAGAGGTTTTATCTGTTACTTTCATATGCATTAAAATAATACCATAACGCCATTAGACTAAAGAAGTAGAACTGTGACCCTTTAATTTTGAATATTTTAGTATGACCTAAATCTCATGCTTTACATGCTTTAAGTAAGAACCGGGCCTGATTCCTTGGTAAGACGATTCTTTGAAAAAAAAAAAAATTCACCATATTAAGGACTTTGTTGAACAAAAAAGAAAATTATCTATTACTAATAAAAGTTGATGTTATAAGTCTCTAAAGGCGTCTACATAGGATTTTAAACAATCAATTAAAATATGTTAAATCAGCATTTTAATTTAATTTTAAATAATGTTAAGAATTCCAAAAAATAGGGTCTCTTAAAATGGAAATACATATCAAAAGAGGTAAATTAACAAAAGAAAACAAAAATCAAAAATGGAAATAAATATCAAAAGAGTTAAATGAACAAAAGGAAAAATCATTTAAAAAGATTGTTAACTCTATGGAAAATCAACATAAAAAGCTTAACAAAAAAATTATATGTCAAAATAAAATCTTATACTAATAAAAATTAATGATATATGCATCTAAGGATGACCACATAGAATTTTAAATGACCAATTAAAATATGTCAAATCAGCATAATGTAAAAAATTCCAAAAAATCGTCTCTTAAAATGGAAATAAATATCAAAAAATCTAAATTAACAAAAGAAAAAATCATTTAAAAGAAAATTAATTTGATATCTATGATAACTCTATGAAAAATCAACATAAAAATTTTAACAAACAAAAAATGAAAAAGGAAATTATATGCCAAAAAATCGTGTTTCTTAAAATGGAAATAAATATTAAAAGAGCTAAATAAACAAAAGAAAAAAAATCAAAAATAGAAATAAATATAAAAAGAGCTAAATTGACAAAAGAAAAAAAATATTTAAAAGGAAATTAACTTGATATTTATGCTAACTCTATGAAAAATCAACATAAAAAACTTAACAAACAAAAAAGAAAAATAAAATTCTATGTCAAAATAAAATATATTACTAATAAAAGTTGATGTTATATGGCCTCTAAGGGTATTGATTTTGCCTACTTAATTGTCTTCTTGATCAAACCTATGATCTGATGGAATAAAAATTAAAAAAAAGAATGGCATGAGAAATAATTCACCCATAGATTGAGAAAAACGACTATAATGAAGGAAACATGACTATATTTAAACCAATATTCTCAGATATAATATAATGTTTGTTACTTCAATATTATTTGTAATGACCCCTAAGTATGAGAATTAAATCCCCATCGCTTAGGTTTATGATCTCATCGAATAACTATTGAAAAGTTAGCATAACCAATATGTCACCAGACAAAATTCCTGCTTCTATCTCTCCAATGTAAAATTTACAAAATATATTTATTTTGTCGGTTTTTTGTTATTATAACTTTGTTTCAAAGTTTATATCATATTCATATATTGTTTTGGTTTCAAAATTAATTTTTTTCATAGATATGAAAGCAATAGTTGTGTTTATTACATTGCTTTTCGATTTGTAGATTGAATTAAAAAAATTGTATTGATTAAAATAGTTAAGGAAGGAAAATAATATTTAAATTTTTTGTTTTTTTATAGAAAACAAATATAACGAGAATGGAAATGAATATGATGAAAAAAACTTATTCACTCTGATTGGAAAAAGTAAGGTACAATCATTGAAAAGTCATTTAAAAGTTATCACAACCAATATGTTACCAGACAAAAGTCCGGCCTTTACATCTTCAAGATAAAACTAACAAAAAATTATCGATCTTTTGTGATTTTAAATTAGTTTCAAAATTCATTGGTATTTTCATCTATTGTCTTAGTTTCAAAATTAAAGTTGTCATGAATGTGAAAGCAAGAGTTGTGTTTATTAGTTTTTTTCAATTTAGTAGATTAAATCATAAATTTTTATTGGTTAAATTAGCTATGGAAAGATAATAATTTTATAACTTTTTTGATGTTTGCATAGAAAACATATATAACGAAGATGAAACTGAAAATGATTAAAAAAAACTTATTTTCTTGATTTAAAGAAGTGATGTATAATATTTTATTTTCGTGTCAATACTATGGTTATTAAAATAACATTTAATTATTTTGTTACACTTTTAGTTGATTTTGATATACTAACTTATAAATGTTCGACCATATAATACGTTTTTCAAACGGGACATATATAGATTGAAAACAATATCGTTGAAACCTCACAAGATATATATAATTACTGAGATTAAAATTGTAATATTTTTAATATATATTATTACAATCACCATAATACATAAAATAATATCTTAATAAATATAATTGTTCGCATATGATTTTTATCAAAATAGTATTAAAAACAGTTCGCGTGGAAAACCTAGTATATATGAAAGGAGGCTAACTCTTTTCGGTCTTTTGCCACATCATCACTTGAGAAGAGGACACGTGCCCAGATTTATTTAATTGACCAATTAATTAAAGAATAAACATTAAAACACAATCAATACGTTTACCTCCGTTTCCATTATCTTCTCTTTGATACATCCCCTCCTTCATCTTTATGAGAATCTCAAAGGACTTCCGTTCCACTTTTACTATTAATCTTTTCTTTTATGTAGAACTCATACTAAAATATCAATGTACGAAATAAGAAATGAAGTTTGAAATGTCTACAATTATGTTGGGACCGAATTTGGACAACATCGAAAAAGAAATCCATGGCTGATGATATGAGATTTCAGATGAGCATGTGACATTTCCGGTGAGTTATGCCACAAGTGATCTCAACGGTATGTTAAAATCTCCAGGATGATGCACTTAGAGGAAGTGATAAGCTACAATACTATGAGGTGTGGTGTTAGTTTTGTCTAATTTTTAGTATGTGATCTTCAAGCACATACAAGAAAACCTTGCTTCACCTAACTTCAAATGTTTCAAATGTAGGTTAACGAATCCGATTTGCAAAAGGATGACTGGCTTTTCATATATGTTGAAGTTACCGTATACTCTGAGTGGAACGTTGACATGGTGAGGTTAAGGAGCATACTAATGTGTTTGGGGTCCTCCAATATCTCTCACCAAAGTTTCGTTTGATGGTGTCTGGCAAGAGTCTTATTTCACTTTGGATATTAAAAATGTAGTGGTATTAACACAAGAAAATATATAATCGAATATGAAAGGCTATTTCATTTGAAACAAGGACAACATTTCAAAACTGTATATATTTAAGGAAGAGAAACAAGTCCAATTTCTGATGGTCAATGGTTTGAATCTTGTCTAATGATTTCCTTAGAACCCGATTGGGAAGCTAAAAGTCTCGCCAAGGTAATGTTTGTTGTAGTTTCTTTCTTCTGGTTGTTAATAATCATAATAATATCATGGGTCATATTGTTAGGAAGATGGATTTGAACAACATGAAAAAGCACCGAATCTAGTGGTATAGTATTACTCTGCCATGGTGCAGACCCGAGTTCGATTCTTGATTGGCACATAAATCAATTTAACGATTTTAAAACCAACGTTGAGTTGGCCTAGTGATTAAGGAGAAGTGGGTATGTGCCTCTCCTACCGGCCCTGGGTTCGATTCCCATTGGGAAGGGTCTCCTTCGAAGAAGTGATTTTAACATAGTTTAGACTCCGCTCCGGGGATGTACGGACCTACGGGCCCAGAACGTCGGTAATTCAAAAAAAAAAAAAAAAAAAGCACCGAATAAGAACGTCAAACTGACATAGGTCTGATTGGAGTTATGATGGCTGTTGTGAAAACTCCAAAAAAAAAAAATTGGTTGACGTGGTATCGAAAGGTATGTGGATTCACTTAATGTAATGTCATTTTTGGGATTCCTTTATCCTGTTTTGAATTTATATGTTGATATAGTTTTAGTACTATATAAAAGCTTCTAAATTACAAGATAGTTGCAGCGAAATGGATTTTTGGTTAAGATGGTGTGCTGGTTAGATATCATACCTCTATAAGCGCTGTTCATATGTAGTTAACTTTAAATTTCAAAAACCCAAAGGTTCACGAAGGGTATGCTTCTATTTGCTTTATGATTCTTTTTTTTAACCTCCTTAGCTTACTTTACAATCTTTCATTTATAATCTTTCTAACAAGTGAAAAAGAACCATTGAAGCGTAAAAACACACATAAATTATACTAAGAGAGGAAGACAACCACAAAAGCATACTGATCAAATAAGAAGAAATAGACATACAAAACACATCCAATGCCAATAATTCTTCTCATTTCAGACATCTAATCACTCATTTACAATATGAAAATAAAGGTTCTCAATATACATGTATTTTAATCTTCAATTACACAACAAATAACAAAATCAATGAGTAATATTAACTAGTCTAAAGTTAACCTTCGGAAAAAAACACGGAGAGTAATATTTCAGTCTAAATGTCTACCTTAACACATAAAACAACAAAAACAATGATACTCTCAACTTCTACAATTTTAAAAAGAAAAAGACCACAAAACAATATAAAAAATGTCAAATTGTTTGAAACAAATGTCATTTAGATTATAAGAGTTTCCATATTTGGTTTTCAGGCATCATCGCTCATGCAATTGTGCCTCCTATACAATTGCAAGAGGCACAATTGCTAGAGTGATAATGCCTGAAAATCAAATACGGAGACTCTTATAATCTAAGTTCATCATTATTCTGCATCTAAATCTAAACCTAACTAGAAAGGCAACAGTTCCACAAACACTGATGAACAGGGGCGGATGCAGGTAGGGAAGAGGTGTGACATATGCCCCACACTATTTTTTTTATATTAATTACACTATGTGCCTCATATTAAATAAATATTTGGATCCGCCCTTGCTGATGAACAGTCTAAAACATTTAAATACTTGATAAATCGATGCGGCCGTTGATTATACCCACTGGTACAGTGTAAATCGTTCGAGCTAGAGATTGGTGGTAAAACCAGTTGCCATCATTAACACCAAAAGGATATCCGACTTCTCGTGGAATGCAAAAATTTCTCTGATAGTATCGAATAGCTTTGTGCCTTCGAAGTGACTGGATAACAGAATCATGAAGATCACTCATATTAACAAAAGAATGAAACAAGTGTAGATCCAAGCTGATCCGAGAGAATGAAACGATAAATCAAAAGAGAAAGAAACAAGAGTAGATCGTTGTGATTTAAGATATATAGAGTATATATAGATAATGAAAGGCCAACTCGTCCAACTCGTTTGGGATCAAGCCCAAACGAACATAAAAAAATAAAATAACATATAAAATACAGAAAACAAAGTCAATTCCCGCATGATAAATTAATCTATCAAGATGCCTTAATAAAATTTGCAAAGGTAATTTAAAAAAAAAAAAAAAAAATCAATTTCCGCATTATAAATCTATCAAGATGCCTCCATAGATCTTATTGGAGAACAAAAGTTCTTATAATATCATCATGGGAGGCAGATCAGATCCATTGCCTGAAATTGATTCAAAGAAAGATGAAGACTAAAAACAACGAAGGTAATTTTTTTTTATTTTTTAAATAAAATCTTTGGAGCCTCCATAGATCTTTTAGAGAGAAGGTAATTCTCAGACACTGTTTTTGCAGAAAAAGGATGCGTAAGAGGTGTGGTTCCAATGTAATTCTCATGCCTCTACGCGTGTTGCTAACGGGGAAATAAAACATGCTATAATCTCGATAGTTTTCAACACCTGTCATGACTTGATAAACTGCAAAATCTGTTATAACTTATAACATATCCAGCTTTCCTTAATTTAGCTAATACTACATAAGATTTTATTGGGTTAGAAATAACTATACATAGATTTTCTTACCATAATCTCATTTAATGTCTTTATGAAGCAAAATCTATCGTTAAACAGTCATCAGTATCTATATACTATACTACTAGATTTTTTAACTAATACGTCACAAAACTCAAGTCTAAAATCGAATACCTCTAAAAGGAAACAGTAGTTATAACATATTAGGGAATAGGAAATCTTCATTTCTTGAATAAGCAAATCCGTTTATGTCTTTCATCTTATAGTATAAATATGTGTATAACGCTAATCAATAGAATCATCTTTCCTCAAACTCTAACAAATTATTCTTCATAATGGGAAGTTTTGAGAGTCAAGAAACAAATGTTCTAATGGTAACACTACCAATGCAAGGCCACATCAATCCAATGCTCAAATTCGGAAAACATCTCTCACAAACAAACCTCCACTTCACTTTGGCCACCACTCAGCAAGCTCGTGACCTCCTCTCCGTAGCTGCCGCCACCGCCGACGAAGAACACCGTAGCCCGGTGGACCTCGCTTTCTTCTCCGACGGTCTGCCTAAAGACGACCCAAGAACCGAAGCGACACTCCTAGAGTCATTGAGAAATGTCGGAGGCAAGAACTTGTCTAAAATCATCGAAGAAAAGAGATTCTCTTGCATCATCTCTTCGCCTTTTACTCCTTGGGTTCCAGCTGTCGCAGCTGCTCATAATATCCCTTGTGCAATCCTCTGGATCCAAGCTTGTGGAGCGTACTCAGTTTATTACCGTTACTACAAGAAGACGAACACTTTCCCCGATCTCGAAGATCTGAATCAAACAGTGGAGTTACCAGCTTTACCATTGTTGGAAGTCCGAGATCTCCCGTCGTTTCTCTTACCTTCTGCGGGAAGTCACTTCAATAAGCTAATGGCGGAATTCGCCAATTGCTTGAGTGATGTTAAATGGGTTTTGGTGAATTCATTCTACGAACTCGAATCAGAGATAATCGAGTCGATGTCTGATCTCAAACCCATAATCCCAATTGGTCCTTTGGTTTCTCCGTTTCTTTTGGGAGCTGATGAAGACGAAACCCTAGACGGTAAAAATATGGATATGTGGAAATCGGATGATTATTGTATGGAGTGGCTTGACAAGCAAGCTAGGTCTTCGGTTGTTTACATATCGTTCGGAAGTTTGCTCAAATCGTCGGAGAATCAAGTCGAGAGCATAGCGACGGCTCTGAAAAACAGAGGAGTCTCATTTCTCTGGGTGATTAGGCCCAAGGAGAGAGGCGAAAACGTCGGCGTTTTGCAGGAGATGGTGAGAGATGGACAAGGCGTTGTGATCGAGTGGGGTCCACAGGAGAGGATATTGACCCACGTGGCGATATCTTGCTTCGTCACGCACTGCGGCTGGAACTCGACGATCGAGACGGTGGTGGCTGGTGTTCCGGTGGTGGCGTACCCGAGCTGGACGGATCAGCCCATTGACGCGAGGCTGCTGGTAGATGTGTTCGAAATGGGAGTGAGGATGAGGAACGATGCCGTTGACGGCGAGCTCAAGGTCGCTGAGGTAGAGAGATGCATTGAGGCCGTGACGGAAGGACCAGCCGCCGCGGATATGAGGAGGAGAGCGGCGGAGCTGAAGCACGCCGCACGATCGGCGTTGGCGCCCGGTGGATCTTCGGCTCAAAATTTGGACTCGTTCATCAGTGATATCACAATCTGACTACGTGAATGATTCCTAAGTTTAGAATGAATTATGTTTGAAAACATAGAACATTCTTGTGCTCTGAATGTCTTTGATAAGCGAAGACTTATTGCAACACTAAAAAAAGGAGAAATTAATAAATCGTTAACTCTTTCGGATTAAAATCAAGTCCATCAAACATCATTAGTTTATGATAGAGATCAAAACATATAAAAGCATCTCCATTGGTTTAGAACCCATTTGAGTATCTCAACAATAAAATATCAATCTTTTTTAATATAGTTTAATTATATGATTAAATTTTAAATAATGTTAATATTAATCATGAGTATCTAAAAAATTCTCATTTGAGAATCGATTCTCACTTCTCACTTCTCACTTCTCTCTCCTACTTTTTATTTTTTTATTATATTAATCTTGAGATACGCACTTGAGAACCTCCCAATGGAGGTGCTCTAAATGGTAGAATCTCTCTATTATTACTAATATTGAAGCTAGGCTTTTCAAAGCATTCACCTAGGATTTTAATCGATTAATTAAAATATATAAAATCAACATTTTAATTAAATTTTAAGTAATGTTAATAATTTAAAAAAATGGTGTATCTTAAAATAGAAATAAATATCAAAACAACTAAATTAACAAAACAAAAAAATCAAAAATGGAAATAAATATAAAAAATCTAAATTAACAAAATAAAAAATCATTTAAAAAGAAATTAACGTGATATTTATGCTAATTTTATATAAAAATCAACAAAAAACTTAACAAAAAAAAGAAAAAAATAATTATATGTCAAAATAAAATTTAATACTAATAAAAGTTGATATTATATGCATTTAAGAGTGTCCCCCAGAGAATTTTAAACTACCAATTAAAATATATTAAATTAGCATTTTAATTAAATATTAAATAATGTCAAGAATTCCAAGAAAAAATATCTCTTAAAATGGAAATAAATATCAAAATAGCTAAATTAACAAAAGAAAAAAAATTATATAAAAAAATTAATTTGATATCCATGATAACTCTATGGAAAATCAACATAAAAAACTTAACAAACAAATAAAGAAAAAGGAAATTATATGCCAAAAATAATGTTTCTTAAAATAGAAATAAATATCAAGAGTTATATTAACAAAAAAAATTGGAAAAGAAAACCGTACGACCAATTGCAAACACTGTGCATATATTATTGAACAAATTAACAAAAAATGGAAAAGAAAATGTTGAAAGATACGATATAAGCATATATTATTATTATTATTATTTTTGAAGAATGTAAAATTAATTCATCAAAAACTGATGTACAATGAATGCCTCCATAGTTTGAAAGTTTGAGTTTGCTTTGAAATTTAGATTACAACTTTATATCATTCCGAAATCCGAATTGTGGGAGATTATCTAGTAGCGAACCACCATTGTAGCCCATCATCATATTTGTTGCATCCTAGTTTCTTGATTGATAGGATGCGATTGCATATGCTTTTGTCGATGAACCGAGTGAGGAGATGAATGGTAGACGGTTGAGTGATATAAGCATATATTAAAAGAATGTTTTTTTAGTTTTCTTAAATTAAATGTCAAAAAAAATTCTTCTATTCTTATTTTTATACACATGACATATAGTCCAAACATGTTAGTATTTTTGATAAATTAGTTTTTTAATTAGGTAAAAATCAATTGATTTATTAATATTTTACTTAATAAAATCTATAATCTTATAAATAAACACAAGTATAAGATCAAAAGAGTTGGTTCAGGGGGCACCATATCCGTATGGAATGACCCATGGATACCATCATCTCCCCCGAGGTCAGCAACATGCAAAGGGTATAATTATTACCCAAATCTCAGGGTCAATCATTTGGTTGATCCAGCGACACAAACGTGGAACCTGGAACTGATAAACGCAATCATCGAACCGGCCGATGTGGAACTTATACGCGGAATACACATCAGTAGTATATATCGACCAGATACGCCTGGTTGGCACTATACGAAATCAGGGAAATATACGGTAAAGTCGGGATATCAGGTTGGCCAAAAAATCACAGACAACGGCGACAACTTTTTTTACGGTCCAGATATAAAGAAGCTACAGGCACACTCATGGAAATTGACTTGTCCACCGAAATTGCGACATTTTATATGGCAAGCAATCTCGGGGTGTCTGTCGGTCACAGCGAACCTACACGCTAGAGGAATACATTGTGACACACAATGTGCTAGGTGTGGTGTGGAGGGGGAAACGATCAACCATGTATTATTTGACTGCCCACCAGCACTACAAACATGGGCACTCTCTAATATTCCATCGGCCCCGGGAGTTTTCCCGATGACATCGGTATTCGCTAATTTTGATCATCTATTTTGGAGACTTCCAGATGAGGAAAGGAATATAATGTTTCCGTGGATTGTGTGGAATATTTGGAAAGCAAGGAATGACAAGGTGTTTTCAAATGTGGATAGAACCCCACACGAGATTCTGAGGATAGCGGAAACAGAAATCGCAACTTGGGAAGCGGCACAAAATAGTGAATCTGACATATTTCCCCAACAACCGGGTCTCATTACGGGAGGGAATGAACCAGATGAATATAACGGCCTCACATGCTACATTGACGGGTCATGGAAGGAAGGTGATAAATTTTCTGGGTTAGGATGGTTCTGCTCTCATGAAGGAATTGAAAGAAAGATTATGGGATCCCGCAATCTACGAAGAAGCCTATCCCCGCTACACGTGGAATTGGAATCGCTCATCTGGGCGATGCATTGCATGATTGCAAACCACAAGACGGCGATAACCTTTGCTACAGACTGCTCAGAGTTGGTGAAGATGGTTTCTACACCGAAGGAATGGCCGGCATTTACGTTACAGTTGGAGGAGTTCAAGAAGAGCAAGGAGGTATTCACCTATTTCTCTATCACACAAATCCCACGTACGAGCAACACAGTGGCAGACAAGTTAGCACGAGGTGCTCGAGTCTATCCATCAGATTTCACTTATGTAAACTCGATACCCCCGATTTGGTTCACCGACTAGGGTGGGTATCAAGGCTGTCGACAAAAAAAAAAAAAAACACAAGTATAAGAAAACAACACATCATATTTAAATATATTTTTATAAAAAGAAAATTTATGTAAACCCATTAAATTTTAGATAATTTAAAAGTTACTAACCAAAAAAGATTAAACTAGATTATTAATACAGATCACCCGCGGATAAAAAACCTAGTATCAATTATTAGTAATGCAGACCTTTCCTCTAGAGAGTTTAGGAAAAATTCATCAGAGCTGCGCAACTTGAATTAAAAAAAAAAATTAACCAATTAAACTGAGATTATAATTTATAAACATGTTCGAATGAAGAATTTGAGAAAACTCTAACTGCCACATCCATTCATAGAAAGAACAATTGCATTCGAACTCAATTTAAAAACAAAGAAGAAGAAACGTGGAGACACAAATTCAAAATGGTTTAAAACTAATATACAAGGTTACAGTTGAAAAACAGTCACGATCTGAAATATTAAGTTAGGTCCATAATTTAGGTCATAATTTAGTTATACCTATTAGAATTAAAAAACAAAAAATCCATTCTAATATTAATTTAATTTCCTTTTTGTTCTTGTTGATAAGAAAATTAGGTCATGATTTTCTTATCTCCAGTTTTTTTGCATATTAATAACACAATCTTTAAAAATTAGGAAATTTGTCTAATAACAACAAAAAGATGTAGATTATAATTATTGGTTGTGTTTAAAAGCTTATGTGAACAATTTTAGAAGTGAATAGCATCAACTTTTATTAAGAGTAGATAATTATACGTAATATGGGAAGTAGTGAGAGTTAAGAAACACATGTCCTAATGGTAACACTACAGTTCCAAGATCACATCAAATTTGCCAAATTACATTTCTCACCAACAAACCTCCTCCACACTTCACTCTCGCAGCCAGGGACGAATCCAGAACTTTTTTTTCACTGGGGAACATATAATATTAAAAATATAACCAAAGTTTTTAATTAGAAAAATTAACTAATGTTAATGGGCTTAAGTTGATTTTTTTCCTTTTTCTTTAAGTGGGTTTAGTTTTTTTAGTATATTTGGGTTTCGTTTACTTTTGAATGGCCAATAACTCAAAATAATTTTTTCTATGATCCAATAACTCAAAAAGAGGGAGCACGTGTTAAATTATTAATGGATGCACACATAAAAGTTAGTAAAAATTACATCGGTTTTTTTTAAAAGACTGGGTGCACGTGCACCACTATCCTACTATGTAGATTCGCCCTGCTCGCAGCTGTTGTATCTTCTCTTCTCCTTTTCCTCGATGTGTTTCAACTGTTGCAGCTACTCATAATATCCTTAGTGCAATCCTCTGGATCCAAGCTTGAGGAGTATAATGGGCTTATTACCATTATTTCAAGAAGACGAACTCTTTCTCCGATCACTAAGATTTAGATCATACTATCGAATTACCCCCTTAACATTTTTATACGCGAAGTACTCATCGTTGCTTCAAAAGAAAGCCTCTCCCAAGGATACCGACAAAAATTATCAATGTCTATAAGTATTTTTTGTATGTTCTTTGCTTACTTTGAGTTGATGGGATTTAGCAGCTAGTATGCCATCAAAAACTATCAAACATGCAAGCTTGAGTTTTGTCATTATTTAGCAATATCTCCAAAACATAATCTATGTTGAAAGAATGATGGTAGTGGTAGACTATGTTGGAGATGTTGCAGAGGATGAACTAAACAGTGAAACGAAAATTAGGGACCATAACATATAACATGGTCAGCTCTCAAGTGCCACTCACCTTTTGGTATTTTTTTAGTGAAGCTAGCGGCACATGGTCATAAACATTTGTTTTTTTTTCTTATTCCGTATTTATTATGATTTTTTTTTATATTTGGCGATTTATTCCGTATTTATTACAATCTATTGAAAATATCGATGTAAAACGATAACAATTGAAGGAACCAGAATTCGCACATATCGTAGATTGGCGAATTCAGTTTAGAGTTTAGGAGAATTATTTTTATTAGATTTATAGCTGTGCCGTTGAAGGCTGCCTACGTACCCTTCAAATAGGGATCAAGCCAAAACGTAGTTCTTGTTACAAAGGATGTGATGGGATTTTTTCAGATTAAGAATGAGGCGATGGCCTCCTTATTTATAAGTCTTGAAGTCCTTAGCTCTTCCTTTTCCTTCTTGACTTTGTATTGGCAATTATCCTTTTTCCTTGAAGCTGATAAGGATAATCTCCTTTCTTTCCGGGATTTGCCTTTATCCAAATAAAGGAAATCTTCTCTTTATTAATTAAAGGAAATTTCCCTTTAATTACGTAGATCGGTTTCGATGGGCCTTGAAGTTGATTGTTGGGCTGATTTCTATTCAAACCGGGTTAAACCGGGGGAGTGCTAAATCCCCCTCTAACAATTAGTCCCCCCCTCAGTTCGGCGAAGGAGTGTTCGAGTTCGGCGGATTTCTTTAGCCCGATTGGAATTGAAATCAGCATCTGGTCGAATTTCCTTTTAGACGTTGTTCGTCTTTGTTCCTGCAAAAATTACTAAAGACGAGAGATTGAGCTCGAGACTGAGCTCGGCGTTTGTTAGTTAGGTGCGAGGTCGGTCTCGGCTTTTCCAAGTTCGGTTTCGATAGTTCGTGCGGGACTGTGAGGTCGGCGAGCTGTGATTGCGAGCTGCCCAATTGTTTAGATCGGTGAATTACGATTACGAGTTGCCATACTGCGGGGTCAGCGAGCTGTGCGGTCGGAGAACTGCGATCGTGAGTTTGGCGAGCAGGGGGTTGGCGAGCTGTGGCCGTGAGTTAGGTGGGGCTGCGAGATCGGCGAACTGTGACTGCATGATGAGTAAGTTGCGACTGAGCTACCTAACTGTTAGACCGACGAGCTGCGACCGCTAGCTACCTTACTGTCGGATCGTCGAGCTACGACCACGAGCTGCTTTACTGCGAAGTAGGCGATATGTTCGATTGGGAGGTAGGTGAACTGCTTGAGTTTGGCTTGATGATACGAACTGTACGAGTTCGGCGAACTGCTTAAGTTCGGCCTGATGATACGAACTGTACGAGTTCGGCGAACTGCTTAAGTTCGGCTTGATGATACGAACTGTACGAGTTCGGCGAACTGCTTAAGTTCGGCTTGAAGGAACGGATCCTATGATATAATCTGAAAAGAAAATATCTTCGAATAACAAGTAAAAAATTTGATAAAAAATACCTGAATTTTAGGGAGCTCTGTAGACGAGCTATAATCGATAAGTGACGAGCTGGATCTATCAGTGGATGTCCTTTTTTTTTTTTTTTTTTTTTTTTTACCGAATTTGACTACGTTGGAGCAAGCCCAACAAAAAAGAGAAATCTGATCTTCTTTCATGTCGGCGGTGATGGTGAGTGAGGTCAGCATCGGGTGCTTCCTGGTCGGCATGCAAGTTACATCTTCTCTGGTCATGGTGGTTTTCATGCTCGGCAAGTGAGTTCGTCACGTTGAGTTCGAGATCGGCGGTACGATAAGTTTGCCTCCGCGAGCTCGGCGTGTTCAATGGCTGCGGTCTGATGAGTTCGGTGTGTTTGCCGAGGTCGGCATGTGCGGCGAGGTCGGCGTGTTCCGCAAGGTCGTCTCGTCATGTGCGAACTCGGCGTTTGTAAGCTCGTGGGAGTGAGCTCGGCGTGTCGTGCTCGGCCAGAACCATCTTTGTTGAGCTCGTTCTTCTTCTTCGGCGAGCTCGTTCATGGTGAGTTTGAGATCGGCGGGTTCATCATGGCGAGAATCAGATCGTGAGTTCGTCATTGTTTGTCGGATTTCTAGGGTTTTAAAATAATTCTCCATAAACACCAGATTTTTCTTGCCCCCTCCTTCTAGCGCCAATTGAAGGAACCAGAATTCGCACATATCGTAGATTGGCGAATTCAGTTTAGAGTTTAGGAGAATTATTTTTATTAGATTTATAGCTGTGCCGTTGAAGGCTGCCTACGTACCCTTCAAATAGGGATCAAGCCAAAACGTAGTTCTTGTTACAAAGGATGTGATGGGATTTTTTCAGATTAAGAATGAGGCGATGGCCTCCTTATTTATAAGTCTTGAAGTCCTTAGCTCTTCCTTTTCCTTCTTGACTTTGTATTGGCAATTATCCTTTTTCCTTGAAGCTGATAAGGATAATCTCCTTTCTTTCCGGGATTTGCCTTTATCCAAATAAAGGAAATCTTCTCTTTATTAATTAAATGAAATTTCCCTTTAATTACGTAGATCGGTTTCGATGGGCCTTGAAGTTGATTGTTGGGCTGATTTCTATTCAAACCGGGTTAAACCGGGGGAGTGCTAAATCCCCCTCTAACAACAATTGATAGTCAAGAAAAAAACTAGAATAGTACAGTTACATACATCAAATCTCCACTATTTACAAACCTTTATAAAACCATACAATGAGATTTATAAAGAGGGTTATAAATCCTTATAAAACGATGTTGATTTCTGCAACAGCCACATGTATTTGTTTTCGATGAGTTCACGACAATGCCATTGCAGCTACCGTAAATGTGTACTTATAAAATGCAGAACTATAACTTGTCCCTCTACAGAAATAACCATCTCCACAATCACAAAAGCATATAGTAAGCCTGAAAATTTAGAAGCTACTTTATAAAATGTTATAAGTCAAATGAGAAAGAAAATTGTCGTTTATGATATGTGCAAAGACAAACAAAAAAATCTATGAGGTACTCATAAATAAATGACATAAATAAGAAACAAATTATCACACGCATCTAGATTTAGGCAAAAGGTATAAATTTCAAAACCTAGAACCAAATTTGGTTCAAATATTACATTAGGGACCAAGCGAAAATAATTACTTACCATGATGATACCATGGTGAAATTGACGGTGATTAAGTGAGAATTTGATCGGATGAAAGCTGGGGACGACAAAGCTCGACGGAAACATCGAAATTGGGTAAAGCGTGACAAAGCTTGACGACAGAGACAAAACTAAAAGAATCACACAGTGAGAGAAGATAAATCGATCGTTATTTTCCAATTATGGAGTTTTCGTCTGTGAAAGATTGAGCTCGCACAAAAATCTAGGGTTCTTCGTCGTAAGGCAGACGAAGAATATGAGGTAAAAAAAGTTGTCTCTTTGATTTTTAATTCAGAGTATAATTGTCTTTTACTCTTTTAAAAAGTTGTATATTTGAAAATGACCAGCTAGTAATAGTAGTTTTGAAAAGTGGTATCTCAAAAGTAGTATTTTGAGATTCTATTGTTTATCATCTCCATCATTATGATAATACTATTTAAATTTGAATATTTAAATTAAATCTAAATTAATATCCGGTTAAATATTTTTGTAAAGATATAATAACAACTAGTTTTGTGATTTTTGATAATTAATCTAACATAGATTTAAAGAAATCCAAACTAATCTAAATTAAAATATGAATTATCAGAATTATTTTTAAATATAAATTAAAATATAATTTTTATTAATATTGTACTAAATTGACTTATTTGGCAACTGGAACAATAGTTATCCATAAAAAGAATAGTCTAATATGAAGATATTCTTGTTTGGACAAAAAAAAATATATTTGTTTTAATAGTATAGATTATATCATGGATCACACTGTTTAAAAATAAAACTAATTAATAAGATAACATTTGTAACTTATCCAATGCCCATATTGTTCTCATATTTTTAATCTGATAATGAAGTAGAGTTTTAAGTTAATAAATTATATTTTGCATGACATTCAGATATGTGAAAACATCTCAACAAAGAACGCAAGCTTTTGTAGCATGTGTAGAGAAAGTGGGGATTAGAATTGGAGATGGTCTATCATTTGATGTTCATACTAGATAGAACTCTACATATGATATGCTTGTTAGAGCCATGAAGTTTAGGAAAACATTTTAATACATAAAGTCTTTTGACACAAATTATAACTCATTATCTTCAGAGGATGAGTGGAACTGTGGAAAAATATGTGAATTGTTGAAAATCTGAACTATTGGAGCCTTGGAGGGATCGATAACCAACATTTACTAAGTGATTTAGCCTATATGGCATGTGATGTGCTTAACATCCAAATCATTACAGTAGCATCATAATCGCCTTTCAGCATTGAAGCATAGGTGTTGAGTTTCATCCAGAAACTTCATGCTTCCCAAGAACGTTAAAATTTTACGTTGCATTCGCAATTGGTCGTACGGTTTTTTGAGAATATATAAAGATAATCTCTATAATATTTACAAAACGTAATTTTTATAATTAACCTTTTCCAACTAAATTACACATAAAATTATGGGTACCATCTTACCATCTATAAAGATGCTAGAAAGACGGCACGTAGTTTAATAGTAGAATGTTCAAAATCAGAATATATATATATTAAGAACATGAGGGTTCCAGATCCGTAGGCCTATACATCCCCTGGAGCAGACCCAATCCGTTAAATTCTCCATTAATGGAGAATAAACCCTTTCAACGTGTTTCGAACTCATCGCGCATGCGGGCACATATCCAACCTTTACCACTAGACCAACCTCAAAATCAGAATATTCAAGCAAGCCATGAAACAATGGTAATTCACTAATTCTTATGGTTTGTTAGATTACTTAGCGTTAGCTTCTGATTAGCTTCAAAAAAGTTTAATTTTATGTAATTTTTAAGAAAATTATTTAAAAATTATTATTTACTACAAAATTAATTAGGAATATCTTATTAAAAACAAAAGCATTACATATATCTTAATGGGTGTAAATGGATTAAGAAATTCTGGTAGGTATAAACCTTGACGGATTTGAAATCTAAATGAGACAGATATAAACGAGACAGATCCACATGGATCGAGTAGGACTGTTAAAATGGAATGTCCAAGCCCATTTGGATTTGTCCATTGACCATTTTGATTGCAGATAAATAGTAAGTCTATTAAGGATCATGTCTATTATAGGATATCCATTGGTTAGAATAGAACAAATTGTTTTAAAGGTAAAAAAATTTACGGTTTTGACGAAAACACAATTTTGGTGGGAAAACATGGTTTTCCGGTTTTGGCGGAAAAACGCAATTTTACGGTTTTGGCGAAAACACAATTATGGCCGGAAAACATGATTTTACGGTTTTGGCGGGAAAACACGATTTCACGGTTTTGGCGAGAAAGCACGATTTTACGGTTTTGGCGGAAAAACACGATTTCACGGTTTTGGGAGGAAAACACGATTTCACGGTTTTGGGAGGAAAACACGATTTCACGGTTTTGACGGGAAAACACAATTTCACGATTTCGCGGTTTTGGCGGGAAACACAATTTTACTATTTTGGCGAAAACGCAATTTTGGCCGGAAAACGCGATTTTAGAGGTTTGGCGATAAAACATAATTTCACCGTTTTGGTGGGAAAACACGATTTTACAGTTTTGGCTGGAAAACACGATTTCACTGTTTTTACGAGAAAACACGATTTCACGGTTTTTACGAGAAAACACGATTTCACGGTTTTTACAAGAAAACACGATTTCACGGTTTTGGTGGGAAAACACGATTTTGTGGTTTTGACAGGAAAACGCGATTTCACGATTTTACGGTCTTGACTTCATGGATTTCAGTGGAAACCCTCTCTTGAAGCGGAGCAAATCGATTTTAAGAAAATGAGAATGAATTTTGATTTTCCCCCAAATCGATTTTAATCTAGTTTTTCAAGTATTTTTGGCCGACCAATGTCCACATTGTCCAACCTGTTTTTGGTCCATGGACAAAGTTAGTCTTAGCCTATTTAAACATATTTCGTATATGGACTTGTTCATAACCGTTCATAATGTTTTGGATGCGGATAGCCCATTTTCAGCCCACCCATTTTGACAGTCCTAGGATCGAGGTCCGCCCGTTTTTACATCTCTAACTGACTAACCATAACAGAAATGAGAGCATGTTTTTTTAGTCAACAAATTTACAAGAGTATAGAAACATGTAATTAATTTTGAATCTATTGACCAACGTTTATTGGGTAAGCAATTACTATTGATAGATTTTCATTATATAAAAAAAACTAAACATTATAATTATCAGTGTCACACTATAAAAAACAAAATATTCATTAATAAAAAGTAATGACTGTTGACTTTAACCATACTAGAATTGGTAAGAACCTCGTGTTTTTTTGTCAACAATTTTACAAGATTTGAATTAAGGTAGTGATAATAAACTTGGTATATTTTGAATCTATTCAACAACACTTTATTATTACTACATATATAGATTTTCTTACCAAAATCTCACTTAATATCTTCATTAAGCAAAAACCTATCGTTAAGCAACCATTGTTATATATACCACTACAACTATACAACACACAATCTCATACAAAACTTAAGACTAATAAGTAATAATGGGAAGTAGTGAGGGTCAAGAAACACATGTTCTATTGGTAGCACTACCATATCAAGGTCACCTCAATCCAATGCTCAAATTCGCCAAACAACTCTCACGACCGAACCTCCGCTTCACTCTCGCCACCACGGAAAAAGCCCGTGACCTCCTCTCCGCTGCCACCACCGCCGACGAAGAACACGGTAGCCCAGTGGACCTCGCTTTCTTCCCTGACGGTCTGCCTAAAGACGACCCACGAGCTGGGGTTTCTGTCATAACGTCATTGAAAACAGTCGGAGCCAAGAATTTGTCTAGAATCGTCGAATCAAAGAGATTCTCTTGCATCGTCACTGTGCCTTTTGCTCCATGGGTTCCAGGTGTTGCAGCTGCATTTAACATCCCTTGTGCACTCCTCTGGATCGAAGCTTGTGGAACTTACTCGGTTTATTACCGTTACTACATGAAGACGAACGCTTTCCCCGATGATCTCGAAGATCTGAATCAAACGGTTGAATTGCCAGGTTTACCATTGTTGGAAGTCGGAGATCTCCCTTCGTTTATCTTGCCTTCTTCAGGAAGTCATTTCAATAGCCTAATGGTGGAATCCGTCGATTGCTTGAAAGATGTGAAATGGGTTTTGGTTAATTCGTTTTACGAGCTCGAATCAGAGATAATCGATTCGATGTCTGATTTAAAACCCATAATCCCAATTGGTCCTTTGGTTTCTCCATTTCTATTGGGAGCTGATGAAGACACAACCCTATGTGGGAAAAATTTAGATTTGTGGAAATCTGATGAGTATTGTATGGAGTGGCTTGATAAGCAAGCTAGGTCTTCGGTTGTTTACATATCGTTCGGAAGTTTGCTCAAATCGTCGGAGAATCAAGTCGAGAGCATAGCGACGGCTCTGAAAAACAGAGGAGTCTCGTTTCTCTGGGTGATTAGGCCCAAGGAGAGCGGCGAAAACGTCGGCGTTTTGCAGGAGATGGTGAGAGAAGGACAAGGCGTTGTTATTGAGTGGGGTCCACAAGAGAGGATATTGAGCCACGTGGCGATCTCTTGTTTCGTCACGCACTGTGGATGGAACTCGACGATCGAGACGGTGGTGGCGGGTGTTCCGGTGGTGGCGTGCCCGAGTTGGATAGATCAGCCGCTTGACGCGAAATTGCTTGTGGATTTGTTCGGAATCGGAGTGAGAATGAGGAACGACGCCGTCGACGGAGAGCTTAAGGTTGAAGAGGTGGAGAGATGTATCGAGGCCGTGACGGAAGGACCCGCCGCCACGGATATGAGGAAGAGAGCGACGGAGCTGAAGCATGCGGCGAGATCGGCGCTGGCGCCCGGTGGATCATCGGCTCAGAATCTGGAGTCGTTCATCGCCGACATCACAATCGGCTGACTCGTTTTCCGATTCGGAAGTTTTTTGCATCTGTTTTAGAAGGTTTGACGACCTATTTTCCCCTTGAAACTTTCATATAATACCGTATCTACACAAAGTTTAGGTCTCGTACTATTTCTCCACCCGATTAAAATTTTAAACATATCATATATAATATAAGCAAAGTGAGTTTTAGCTTTCGAACTCTCTCATTCATTCTAGGGGTGGTTAATTATCCTCTTATCCCTCACCAAAAAGACTTCAATACCCTTTTGATCGGTCTAAATTAAGTTTTCGGTCTAAATTAAGTTTATAAAATAATTACATTCTACCGATTTGTCTACCGGTACATCCTTTTTACATTCGAAATGGAGCTCTCTCATTCACTCTAAACCGTAAAAATCGGTTAATCCTTTTTATATCGGTTTGATTTAAGTTTTTTGTCGTACCGATTATCAATTTTGGGGTTTCAGTTTTCGGATAACCCTACGTAATATCGGAATAGATATTCTCTGGCCGTTTTTTTATTTATTTAGTTGGGTTGCGATTTCTTTTTGTGATTTTCTTGCGATCCTCTTTTGCGATTTTCGGAAATTGGGTTGCGATTTTCGGAAAACCCTAATTTTTTTACTTGATATATATCCCACGTTTATAATTTTTGTGAAACTCATTCATTGCCATCGTCTCTTTGATCCGACTAGATTTTTCTGTTAGTACGTGAAACACCCGTGTCTTTAATTCAATCATTCTCTGTTTTGTATTATTTAAAATCACGAACTCAAGAGAAGGTGGAAGAAAAAGGTAATAACTCGATCGAAGAATATAAACAACACACTAACATAATATTTTCTTAGGTTGTATTACGTTTTTGTTTGATCTGTATTATTTAATTTGCTCTGAATTTCTTTACTGCTTAAATACTACTTAAACATAGGTTCGCAGGGATATGACTAGATGGAAGATGAAGAGCAGCACATGGAGGTATTTATTTTTCTTTTTATCGAAGCACACGAAGGTATTTGTTTCTATGTCAATTTCTTATTACTTTCTCGCTATTCTTGGTTCGTCGTTTCTTTCGGTTTCTTCTTGTTTGCAAAAAGTTAATCTTGATTTTGAGTTTTTTTTTTTTTGACTAATTTGATATTTTTCAGGCTGATGAGTGAATATAATCATATATAATATAAGCAAAGTGAGTTTTAGCTTTCGAACTCTCTCATTCATTCTAGGGGTGGTTAATTATCCTCTTATCCCTCACCAAAAAGACTTCAATACCCTTTTGATCGGTCTAAATTAAGTTTTCGGTCTAAATTAAGTTTATAAAATAATTACATTCTACCGATTTGTCTACCGGTACATCCTTTTTACATTCGAAATGGAGCTCTCTCATTCACTCTAAACCGTAAAAATCGGTTAATCCTTTTTATATCGGTTTGATTTAAGTTTTTTGTCGTACCGATTATCAATTTTGGGGTTTCAGTTTTCGGATAACCCTACGTAATATCGGAATAGATATTCTCTGGCCGTTTTTTTATTTATTTAGTTGGGTTGCGATTTCTTTTTGTGATTTTCTTGCGATCCTCTTTTGCGATTTTCGGAAATTGGGTTGCGATTTTCGGAAAACCCTAATTTTTTTACTTGATATATATCCCACGTTTATAATTTTTGTGAAACTCATTCATTGCCATCGTCTTTTTGATCCGACTAGATTTTTCTGTTAGTACGTGAAACACCTGTGTCTTTAATTCAATCATTCTATGTTTTGTATTATTTAAAATCACGAACTCAAGAGAAGGTGGAAGAAAAAGGTAATAACTCGATCGAAGAATATAAACAACACACTAACATAATATTTTCTTAGGTTGTATTACGTTTTTGTTTGATCTGTATTATTTAATTTGCTCTGAATTTCTTTACTGCTTAAATACTACTTAAACATAGGTTCGCAGGGATATGACTAGATGGAAGATGAAGAGCAGCACATGGAGGTATTTATTTTTCTTTTTATCGAAGCACACGAAGGTATTTGTTTCTATGTCAATTTCTTATTACTTTCTCGCTATTCTTGGTTCGTCGTTTCTTTCGGTTTCTTCTTGTTTGCAAAAAGTTAATCTTGATTTTGAGTTTTTTTTTTTTTTGACTAATTTGATATTTTTCAGGCTGATGAGTGAATATAAAGTAGACTCGATCAAGGATGGTATGCAAGAGTTCTTTGTAGAATTCAATGGAACCAAATACAGTAAGAATCATCAATTTTACTATCCGTATTTTGATTCACTAAGTCTCCAATTTCGTTAATTTTTCCTCTTAATCAAAGACTGATTTTCTTGCTTTTTAGTTCTGATTCTAATTTTGCTGCCAATGAATGATGATGGGGTTTTATAATTATTGATGATTTTGATATGATAGCAGCTACATAGGATAGAAATGTTGATATCTTTTGAACATTTTTTCCTCTTTTTCTTGGTATTTCTCTGCAGATCCTAGGAACTGATCATTGGACTTTCAATTCTACACAAAAAAATTTCAGGGCTTGATGATTTCCGCAAAAATTCTAATGGTGTTGACGGTAATAGCTGGCTTGACTGGTTCTTACTTTTTGTTATCATTGCTTCTCTTTCTTGATTTATTCATGTAATACTTAAAATATGTCCATATGCTTAGGACTTGAGGAGGGGTGCACCTTATATGGGACACGATGGTGGTAATTAAGTCCTTATGGACTAAATCTTCCTTCTTTATAGAAGTTTTAATCCTTTTGTATCATAATTTAGGGGCTTGGCCAAATATCTGCTCTACTGATTCTGTTCGAATAACAAGAAAGTTGAAGTGGGAGGGTTTATTGGGTGCAAAGAAGATTCTTTAGCCGTTCTGTACAACGCATAAAGGGTTTCTTTGCAGTGTATGTTGGTGATGACCAGATCCGGAAGAAGATATATATATATAGTTCATGTCTCAAATTAGAGCTAGCCTTCGTTTCAAGCTCTGCTCAGTAAATCCGAAAAGAAGAGTTTGGGTTCTATCGTCTGATGGGTAGCTGGCAAAACGATCCCTTGTCCTGAAGATACCTTCATCAATGTGACTTATGTGCTAAGGAAAGATGATCTAAAAAGAAGAAAGAATTAATATTAGTTAGCCCAAGTTAGAGATACAGTTTATTCAATGTAAATAGGTCAACCTTTTTCCTCTTTCTTTATGAGAAAAGAGTTGTTCAAGAATTAATGGTGTCAATGATGTTTCCCACCGCATCAGTTGTATTGGCGGTCGAGTGCGAGTTGATTTATATAGCTAGACTTGTGTTAGTACCGTGTTTTGGTTTTGGGAGTTTTAAGGTTTTATGATCATGTATTAGGATTAATCAAATCTATACTTTCTTTAAAAATCTAGGTCATCATGAGAAGGAGCCGGAGAGGACCATGTAGGCCGCAACTGAAGTGTAAGAGGATGGTTGTGTTCCTTCATAGGATGTGATTAGTAAGGACGTGTCTTCTACACATCTTTAGATCTATAAACATACAAAATTTAGGAAAGACACACATCTTTGGACCTATAAACACACAAAATTTAGGGAAGAAAGTTAGATTTATTTGGTTTTATGTAAGCACGTGCCAAATATTATAACAAGGAAACACAAAGCAAAGAGACCATATGATTGTTCTATTTAAATGTATATAGATTCTATAGCATCACTCCAGTCTATTAATCTAAAAACGGTTATTGAGTGTAAATGGCTCATGATTTTTATAAACCCAAATTAAATGTTTAGCTGAAGGAGACAAGACTAAACATATCTATTGTAGAATTTATCTTTCATGAAGGATACAAAAAAAAAACATACTGGAGATTCTCGAGAAAGAACTAAGCGAGATCTAACTTAAGAATCGAGAGAGAGATAGATAGATAGAGAGAGAGAGAGAGAGAGAGAGAGAGAGATAGAGAGAGAGATAACGTAAGGCTTTTATGGATATGTAATTGATCGATATTCTATCCCCGTTAGTTCGTGTCTTCTGTGTTCTTAAATTTTTTTCTTAATCTGGTAAATAAAGAAGTTAAAGCCTTCAGCGATGTAGTTTTTTTTTTTGATAAAGATGGTCTTACTTTTTACCTTTGTATGTATTTCCATTTTTCTTTATTTTATTCTAATGTAAACTTCTTACGTCTGTATGTATTTCTATTTTATTCTTTAATCGGTAGACTCACTATTATGCGGTTTGGCACATCATCGATCATGACTTCATAACATATCTATTTTATTTGCTTGGGTTTGTAATATTAACTATTATGTTTTGTGTTAATAAGGAAAGTACTTGAAATAACAGAATATTTAGAAAAACAAACATTGCTCGAGGAAAAAAATGGCAACGGACCACAAAACATATTGATGTATTTAGAGATATTGAATTAGACAATACTAAATTGATTCCAAACCTTGTGTTAAAACATTGTAACAGTTAATAAGATGTTGTTGACTCTATTGTTCAAAATCTGCAAATCATTGATAGCTCCAGAATCTTCGCGGTAGTGGTTCAGTGCTGGGTTTGATCCAATGTTTATAATGTTTTAAGGATCCGACAAAAAAAAAATTACAAATAATTTTAAAGATTTTGCTCATATCAAGTTGCAACCGTAAGCAAAGAAAATTATTCCAAAGGACAAATAGCTTCATCCATTAATTTTTAGGAGTTAAAACAAAGATGAGCAACCTACTAGCGAATACAATGAAATTTAAAAGATAAAAAAAAAGAAGAAGAGAAAATTACCTATCATAACCGAAAATATTGAAAAATAATTAATATAACTTTTCTTAAATTTTATTAATTAAATAAAATATTTTTATCATAATATTTTTAATACTACATAATTGCTATTTTATAAAAGTGATTCTAAATTGATTGTTAACTAACTTTAAATTAGTTATTTACTTACCATTATGTTTAATAAAACTGAAAATCATAGTCAAAATTGTTTAAGATTTTTAATTAAAAATCATAGTCAATTTTACACTGAATACTACATATCCTATAACATTTTATCCTAAATCGACAACCAGAAGAAAAAAATATAAACGACTTTGAGTGTAATTTTTTACCGATGACTTTTTGTTGATTCTATCATTTATCAATAATCCTCTTTCTTACAGTTCTGTAAACAATTATGATTGATCCATTCTTTCGTCGACACCCCTATTGCGTGTGACCCTGTCTATAATCTTTTTCTATGGAACATGGTCACTGGATACGTGTGGAGTGAACAATCGGAGCTAGAGATCACGAGAAGGATCTACGACAAAAGCGGAGGAAGAGACGGCGTTGATTGGCTTCAGGTTCGTAAGGGCATGAAAGTCAAAGAGGTGCATGAAAGTCAAAGAGGCGGAGGAAACGGCTGTTGATATAGCCATAAGGATGTTGAGCATTATCAGTGAAGGTGGAGATAATAGTGAGACTGATTCTGGTTGTGAATGGAACCGTTAGCTTTTGGTTACGTTGCGAATTTGTCATCATTTTCACGTGAAAAAAGTTTAATTTGAGAAGAACAAGAATGGAAATGCAGATCATTCTATGTGGAGAAACTATGATGACCTGAACGAGTTCTTCTGGTCAGAACATTCACTGTCTTATGTCTCTTTGCTACCATGTCTTTGTTATTTAAAAGACAGGAACACCACTAATAAGATTTGTTAAGTTTTCCACCAGTTTTTTTAATGCTTCGAAAAGGCTGGACAATGCGTCTAGATCATGATTTTTTTTTTTGTAGAATCGTTAGACACCAACAAACTAGAGATGGCGACTGGCGAGGAATGCTTAGATTTCGCAAGCAGACAAAGAAAGCGTATGAAGAAATGGAGGATGACGAAGAACTTGGAGGTACATATTCTGTTTTTATCGTCTATGTATTGCCATTGGGTATATATTGTGTTTTTCTTACAGTGTAACTGTGTAATTATAGTCTCAGAGTTGAGCCAGGTCTTAGTTATAGTTGTAGATTAGTAGTTATTGAGATGAAGATCCTACTTACTATTTTTATAGACTTGATAAAGATGATAATAAATCCATAAGCACAAAAACTTAACTTAAGTTATGTTCGTACTCATAACATTTAAAGTTGCCCGACTTTGTTTTGATCATTTCATCGCATTTGTAATTGTGTAATGGCAAATGGGAGCAACGAGGTGTCGTATTTGAAAATGTGTATATTGTAAATGTGTTTCATCAGCTTTTGATTTTGATTGAAAATGACAAAAAAAAATCCAAAAATAAATCGAAAAAGATGAGGAAGAAGACGAAGACAAATTGATATCAATTAAATCCGGAAGAAAAATAAAGACATGGATAACACAAAATAATGAAGAAGCATAAGGATAAGAAGATGAAAAAGTTGAAGAAGAAGAACGAAACCGGAAGAACATGAATAAGTCATCGGAAAAGTTAGAGAAGACGAAAAAGAAGAAAACCGGAAGATGAAGAAAACGAAGTAGTAAAAGAGGAAAACCCGAAGATTATGTAGAAGAAGTTGAAAAAGGTGAAGATGATGAAAGCGATGAAGAAAAACAAAAATAATAAGAATTCAAATAAGACAAAGAATATGAAGAACAAGAGGAAGAAGAGGAGGAGTTAAAAAAAGTGGAAAAGAAGTCGGAGAATACGAATATGGTGAAAAAGAAGTTAAAGACGATAAAAAAGAAGAAGAGAAATATGAGGAGGAAGATAAGAAGAGGAAGCATACGAGATAAGTAAGAATAATAGAAAAAATGAAAAAATAGAAGAAATAAGACGAAGAAAAACCAAAAGAAAAAGAAGAAGCAGATTTCGGAGAAGACAAAGTCGATAAAGGAGTAGAAGTAGAAGTCGAAGACAAGATGTAGAAGGAAAAGATGAGGAAGATGAAAGAAGAAGAAGAGGAGGAAGAAAAAGACGAAGCTGATTAAGAAGAACTCAGAAAATACAAAGACACATATGTTTAAGATAAGGAATGACTGGAAGATGACAAAGTATAAGAAGCTGAAGATGGGGAAGGAGGCTAAGAAAACTTTGAGGAATAAGAAACCAAAGAAGACAAATGCGATGAATTAGGAGAAGGAAGAAGAAGAGGAATGCGAATAAAAAACGGAAGAAAAAGAATAAGAAGAAGTCAAAGATTATGAAAAAGAAGAAGCCCAAAATGATTAAAAAATAAGGAAAATGTCAGGAAGAAGAAAAACCATAATATAAAGAAGAAGAAAATAAAGCTGAAGAAGTAGAAGACAAAGAAAAACCGGAGTAATAGGATGCCGAGAAGATGAAGACGATAAGCAGAAGAAGAAGACTGAGATGATGAAAAAGAAGAACACAAAGATGATGAAGAAACATAGTTTAGGAAGAGTTCCAACGAGGGAGGAAGAAAATCGTTCGTAATTACAATGTGTGTGTCAAAGAAACATTATTCATTATATTATCGAGCTTTGTGAATTTCGTTTCCTCGGTTTTTCGACCACTTATGAGAAACACTACACAATTATATATAAAGGAGGACAAGGATTGAGTGTGTGTGAAAAAAAAGGTTTTAGATAAGCGAGAATTTCATTGATGTTGCATGAACATTTTCGAGTCTTATTAATGACGTTGCAGAAAACACTTCATTTCGAATCGATAAGGATATCATGAGAGAAATGAGTCTTCGAACCCCTGAATACATTTGTCCTATTGTCTCAATCGTATGATATATTCGATTTTGCACGAGTTTAAATATTAACTTCCAAATTGATAAATGGAGCAAATCGATTGTTACTATACTAAACTTAAAAGGACTTTTGATTTACATGGGAAGAGGCCATTGTTAAATTTTCTCTCAAAGGATGAAAGGATTCTCTATGACACTACTTATATAACAGAGTATTTCCGTCTTTTTGTCCGTAGAGGTTTTTGTTAGCATTTTGGGTTCTTATCATTCGACAAACAAAATAATTTTCATGGAATGTCTTTGGATTTCACTTTTCATGACTGATGATTGTTACGTTATTACATCTTCCTTTTTTATTATATTTTCCCTTCGTTTCAAGAGGAGGGTTCATGTTAGAACGGTCGGATAATATGTGTCCGTGTTATCTATGTGGTTTTACTTCATAAGATTTTTTGAAACTGATCGTTTGTGTAAAGATAGCCAAGCCCATAAAGTATGTGAAAATATACGTCCAAAAAATACAAAAATTCCAAAAAAATAATTAGAAGAAGAAAAATACGAGGAAGACGAAAAATCGAAAGTCAAATAAAAGAAAGAAGAAGAAGTAGAAGATGTGGAAGAATAAGAAGCTACATAATACAAAGACGATAGAAGAAAACGGAGAAGATGAGGCATAAGAAAAATCAGAAGAATAAAACAAAAAATCCAGAAGAAGAAAACGAAGAAAAACCGAATGAAAAAAAAAGTCAAAGAAGACGAAGACGATAAAGAAGAAGAAGTAGGAGTTGAATACGATGGAGGATAAGAAGAAAAAAACGAAGAATATGAAAAACTAAAAGATAAAGAAGAGGTAGAAGAAAAGACGAAGCCAATGAAGACAATGAAGAAAAGAAAAATAGTCGGAGAAGACGAAGATGGTGAACAAAGAAGAATGAAATGACGAATTTGGAGAAGAAAAAAAAATAATAAATAAAAATACGTGGAAGAAAAAAAAGAATAAAGAAAGAGAAGAAAACCAGAAGATGAATAATACAAAGTAGACGAATGTAAAGATGAGAAAGAGACGAAGAAAAATCATAAGAAGAAGAGTTTTGATAAGACAAAGAAGACCAAGGAGGAATAAGAAGCAGAGAATGAAGAAAGCTAATAAAAATCGAAAAAGAAGAAGAAGAACTGAGAGAATACAAAGATGATGAAGAAGAAGTCAAAGAAGTAGGAAAATATGAGGAAGAAAAAAACCAAAAGAGGAAGAAAAAGAAGACACAATAGAATAGTAAGAAGAAGTAGAAGTCGAAGACGATGATGAAGTTGAAAGAAAAGGGTGAGGAATAAGAAAATCAAAAGATATATAAGAGGAAGAAGAAGAAGTAGAAGTCAAAGACGATGAAGAAGAATAAGAAAAAGATGAGAAAATGACAAAAGCTTTAAAATTGGAGAATGAAGAGGAAGACGAATAATAACCGAAAAAAAAAGAATAAGGAAAATACGAAGAAGAACAAAACCAAAAGATAAGGAATAGGAAGAAGAGTAGAACAAAGCTGAAGAGGAAGAAAAAGAAGACAAATCATTAGATGGAGAAGAAATAGAAGTTGAAGACGATGAAGAAGAGGAATAAGAAAATCGAAAGACAAATAAGAGGAAGAAGAAGACAATGAAGAAGAAGAAGCCGAAGACAGTGCAAAAGAAGAAGGAAAGGACGAGGAAGAAGAAAATCCGAAAGTTGAATAGGAGGGAGAAGAGAAGGACGAAGTCGTGAAGAAGAAGAAGGAAAAGACGAGAGCGAGAAGACCGAAGAAAAGAAAAATAAAAATCAGAGTATGAAAAATTAGGACAAGACAAAAATGTTGAAGAATAAGAAGGGGAAGAGGATGATGAATTTGGAGAAGAAAAACCATATATAATCTTTGAGAATAAGTCACATTGACAATCTTATGGTGATATTAATTAGATATTATCTTTGGACACCTCGGAAGATTATCAACTTAAAAGTGATAACAACATTAAAAAGCTTACACCGAAATTCGAGAAGATAAATTGCGGAAAAGACTTTATTTTGAATAAATAGTGACACTTAAGATCTGCGGAATACCAACATGGTTAGAGAGCTGGGAGCGATAAGATACATATATATGCCGCTCTTCATGTTGTATGCATTGCTGCTTCAGCGGTTGTGGCATATACTTGGTACAAACGGTTGTAATGAAGAAATTTGAATCCTACGATCATTGTGTATTGTGTTTCAATTAGACATTGTGACTTTGATTCAGATTTCAACCTATATTTCCCCTTAGTTTCAAGAGGAGGGTTCAGGTTAGAACGGTCGGATAATATGTGTCCATGTTAGCCAAGCCCATAAAGAATGTGAAAATATATACCAAAAAAATTCCAAAAAAATAATTAGAAGAAGGAAAATACGAGGAAGACGAAAAATTGAAAGTCAAATAAAAGGAAGAAGAAGTAGAAGATGTAGAAGAATAAGAAGCAGGAGAATACAAAGACGATAGAAGAAAATGGAGAAGATGAGGCATAAAAAAAATCAAAAGAATAAAACGAAGAAAATGAAGAAAACCGAAAAAAAAAGAGAAGACAACTAAGACGAAGACGATAAAGAAGAAGAAGTAGCAGTTGAAAACGATGGAGGATAAGAAGGAAAAGACGAATATTATGAAAAACTAAAAGATAAAGAAGAGGGAGAAGAAAAAGACGAAGTCTATGAAGACAATGAAGAAAAGAAAAATAGTCGGAGAAGACGAAGATGGTGAACAAAGAAGAATGAAATGACGAATTTGGAGAAGGGAGAAAAGTAATCAGAAGAAGAAGTCAGAAAAGCCGGAGAAGAAAACCAATACATAGTAGACGAATAGGAAGTCGAAGAGAACAAAGAAGACGAAGGTGATGAAGAAGGAGAAAAAGAAGAAGAAGAAGAAAGAGAATAATATAACCCGGAAGAAGAAGAAGATGAAGACATAATAGAAGAGGAACAAGAAATTGAAGTCGAAGACGATGATGAAGATGAAAGAAAATGGTGAGGAATAAGAAAATCGAAAGATGTATAAGAGGAAGAAGAAGTAGAAGTCGAAGACAATGAGGAAGAACAAGGAAAAGATGTGGAAAACATGAGTGACAAAGAAAAAACGGAAGAAGAAAACAAAAACAAAATGAAAGAAAAGAAAACGAAGAAAAAGACGTGAGAGAAGAAAGAGAGATAAAGGTGGAAGACGATGATGAAGAATATTAAAAAAAGACGATAAAGAAGAAAAACCAAAGGATAAATAAGAGGGAAACAAATGACGAAGAACGATTATGTGAAGACGAATAACTCGCGTTTGTCTTAATTCAATTGGTTTGTGGGTTTCATACACTTATTTAATATTGGTTTGTGAGTTTTTAGTTTTGTATAGTGTTTACTTTTTTGGATTAACTTTATTTTGATCATGTATATCTCAAGTGGTAGTTCTAAATTTCTTCGGTTTATAACATAAAGTTTTGTATTACGTTTTTGAGACCCCTCGGCCCGCGCAAGGCGCGGGCTACCTACCTAGTTTACTCGTAAAATGAAAGTTTGAAACCTGTATACACACAAAACCATACTTCGAAACCAAATTATACACTGAACACAATTTGTTTCGGTTTACTGTTTTCCAATCCAATTTTAACCACTTAAGTACAAAACTGAACCGATTACAATCCAAAAATCCTCAAATCTGTTATAACTCGAAGTTTTTTTGTCCAAATGTTTCGGCGATCTTCTTCTTCGAATAATCAGTTGATTCCACCGCCATTATTTCCTTTTTCGAGACTCGTCTTTCTACTGTTTTTGCCTCTCTCGCCATGATTGCAGCTCCAAGGATGAAAAATGTTGTTAGCCGCCAGAGACATTTTTGAACTTAAATAGATTTAGAACGTTAATTTCATATTACAGTAACCTTTACATCTCTATTTTTAAACGATTATATTTAAACCGGCAATAACCGGATTTTGATTACAAAAGTTTAAACCAGACGCTTTTCAAGGTTTATAGATTTTATCTTGCTTCAAAGATCTTCAATTGGGAGAAAACTCGACTCTCCGATGAATCTGTACCTCCATAGCTACTCTTCCCTTCATTCTTCTGAACAATCGAGTTTGAGCTAAACGAATCACTCACCATTAACCTCGGAATCACCAACGAGCTTCCGCCGGAGATCGTCACGGCGCTATCTTCGTGAGGTTCTCTGTGAACCGGCATCATCTGAAGCTGTAGAACGTATTCCAGATCCCAGATTACATCCCCCATGCTCGGCCTCTCTTCGCCGTACTCTTTCAAACACTTCTCCGCGATTTCTATGAATTTCCTCAACGAAGTCGACTCGATTTGACCTATCAATTTCCGATCTAAGATCTCGTCGATTATCCCTTTTGATTTGCAGAACATCGCCCATTCTACTAAATTCACTTCCTCGTGAGGAAGAGAACGATCGAGAGCCGGTCTCGCGCACAAGACCTCGAGGAGAACGACTCCGAACGCGTACACATCTGATTTCTCCGTCAAGATGTGTGTCTGCAGATACTCAGGATCGAGGTAACCGAATGTTCCTTTGATGTTAGTGCTGATATTGATCGGATCTTGATTACGAACCGCGAGTTTCGAGAGCCCGAAATCCGCAACTTTGGCTACGGTGTTCTCGTCTAGTAGTATGTTTGTGGATTTGACATCTCTGTGAATGATTGCTCCTTCTGAGCCACTGTGGAGATAATGCAAACCTCTGGCTGCTCCGATGCAAATCTCTAGTCTCTGTTTCCATGTCAGTGAAGGCAAATCCGAGCCGTATAGATGCTCCTTAAGCGTACCTTTCTCCATAAACTCGTAGACAAGGATCATCTCCGAGTTCTCTTCGCAGTAACCCGTTAGAGAAACGAGGTGCTTGTGCCGGATTCTTGACAGGACTTGAATCTCTGTTTGAAACTCCAATATTCCTTGTCCTGAACCGGTCTTGCCTCTCTTGATAGCCGCTTTGCTTCCATCTGGAAGAATGGCTTTGTAAACATCTCCGAAACCGCCTCTCCCGATCAACCACTGCTCGTCGAAATTGTTTGTAGCTCTCAAAATGTCTCTGAAGGGAATTGTCAAGCCTAAGTTTAGGTTGCGTAATGGCGAATTATAGACCGGATCAAAAGGTCTATTGGTGCGTAGTGGCGAATTATAGACCGGATCAAAAGGTCTATTGGTGCGTAGTGGCGAATTATGGACCGGATCAAAAGATCTATTGTGGGAACTCCCACCACCTCTGTACAATGGCAAAGGAGACCATACAGTGACCTCAACGTCTGACTTCTTCTTCTTTGATCTCCTCCGCTTCAAGAAAACCATAAACAGCAAACTCAATACCAGAACCGATGCAGCAACAACACAGCCAGCAATGATGTAACTACTTCTATCTGAAGAATCCGAACCAGATTGTTTCAAAAACTCCATCACCTCCAGACCATTCAGGAAACCAGCATCCTTACGGAGTTCCTTAGTACCTATGCTAATATTCAAGAGCCCAGAACCATCAGAGACATTCACGACATCGATATAAAACGGAGTGACCAACCTACCCTGCTCTGAAGGCTTTACATTTATTCGCGAATTCCCGTTGACATAGAGATAGAAATCGGAGTCGGGGTTTTGGGATACGCTCAAGATATCACAGAAGTGAGTCCTGATGAAGTGCTTTGAGTTACTTTTGACCTTAAACGACCAAGTAATGTTTATCAACAAATCCGTTAGCTCACTCGAGCCACGGTTTATTGCTTTAGCTGTCCGGTAGACAAAAGCTGGTGCTGTGAATTCTGTCGCTGACCCTGACTCGTAGTTAGGATTTTGTGTTGTTTGATTGTTTCTTGCAGCATCTTTTTGGTAGAGAAAGTCATCGTCTAGCGACCAAGTACGTCCCAAAGTGTCATTTTCCGGTATGATTTTCTCGCCTCCTACATTTAATCTGTAAATCGTATGCCGATTCTTGTCGGAGTCTGATGGAATTTCGAGGTCTTTAGGACCAGAGAACACTTCGATGGCGTTGACAAGAGCTACAGAGGAAGGATGAGGCACAAATCGAATTTCGAAGTTTGGTGAATCAATCATCAGGAGAAACTCTTCAACTCGTGGAGTCTCATTAAAATTCTGAGGCGAGAAATTTTTAAAGTGATGACTAGAACCAGAAGTAGCAGAGACAGTGAAACGAGCAGTTAAAAGCTCTGTCCGAAAAGAGACAGCAGAGAAATGGAGACGTACAAAGTGTAAACCAACAGGATCGAGTTGGAACTTGTAAGAAGAAGGGCGTCTGAAGATCCTAACCGTCTGATAGATTTCCGGCACAGTGGACGATCCAAATTGGTTGCTGGCTTCAGTGCCTTTCTTGGTGAAGGAAACGGAGTTACCACCGGAGATCATATCTCCGACGAAGGTCCGACCACCATAAGTGACATTAGAATCCGACCCACAGTTGACGTAAAACTTCTCGGGACGAAAATATGTAGATGTAGCAGAAAGAGTGGGACGAGGAAGAAGAACAATAACCACAATCGTCATAAAGAGAGAAACAGAGTTTCGAAAACAGAGATTCTCCATAGCTTTGACGGAAAATCTAGAGAGAGAAAGAGAGTCAATAGTGAAAATCAAGTATTTAAGGTCAATGGATGAAGAAACGTGTGGTCGATGTTCAGAGGATTGAGGAAGAAGATGAGATTGAAGGAGAAAAGTGAAATTATTGGAGTTGACTTTTCAAGTCTTGTTCTTTTGCCCCGTGAAACATTAGTAATCGGTCAGTCAATATTTCTGTTACCTATTTGTTTGTTTGCTTTCTTTTGGCTGTGTTTGGCATAATACATTTTTTCTTTATTCGAATTTGTTTTATATGATTTGTTCACTGACTTTATGATGAAAATATTTCGAAATCGTTGATCATATCTTATTATATAAAGTTGAATCTTTCAACGTGAGCGTGACACGTAGACAAAATTATAACTCATGAGATCGTGACATTTGTCACGGTTGTTAATTTAGATTTATGTATCAATTTAATTAAAAAAATAAAAATAAATTAAAATAAATATTAAAAAATGTTAAACTAAAAAAAAACAATCTTATTAAAAATGAATTAAAGTAAATATTAAAATGTGTAAAGTAAAAAGACAATCTTACAAACAAAAAAAAGAATATAAGTATAAGTAAAGAAAACTTATAATAAAGTAAAGTGACAAAAGAAAACTTAAAAGTTTATAATCTACAACCACGATCAAACTTAAAAAAATAAAATTCTAAATATACTCTAAACTTAAAAGAAAAATTATTAATATACGATTTAAAATCGATTCCTAATCCTAAAAAGTAAATGGAAAAAGTAGTTATGTTTAGATTAAGAAAACATTAAACAAAAATTATAAAAAAAAGTCAAAGTTAAAAAAAAATCCATATTTTAGTTTAAAATAAATAAATTAAACAATATATTATAATCATAAAAAGAAAAGAAATAAAATCCAAATTTTATTAGAAAAACATATTTCAATTTATAATTATGAAATTAAACAATAGATTACAATCCTAAAAAGCTAAAATTTTAAAAAAGGAAAGAACAATTAGTAATTCTTAAAAAAATCACACACTTAAAAAGGAATATAATCCTAAAAAGGAATACAATCCTAAGAAAAAAAATTCTCATTCCTCGACTCTAGATAACCAAATTGATACCTTATCAATTTCACATTCATAATTCTAAAAGGTAAATTTTATAATTTACAACCACGACCAAAATTAAAAAATAAAAATTATAAATATACTCTAAACTTAAAAGAAAAATTATTAATATACGACCAAACTTAAAAATTTATAATCCTTTCCATTATGATAAAAGAAAACTTAAAAAAGGAAAATTATTAATATACAACAACGACCAAACTCTATATAATAATCTACACATTTCTAA
Source organism: Eutrema japonicum (assembly GCA_030161315.1). Lineage (NCBI taxonomy): Eukaryota > Viridiplantae > Streptophyta > Magnoliopsida > Brassicales > Brassicaceae > Eutrema > Eutrema japonicum. The sequence continues at coordinate 2,996,078 of BSQW01000010.1, read as the reverse complement.
AGTTTTTAAAAAGGAATAAAAGCCAAAACAAAAATTAAAAAACATATTTCAGTTAAGAATTAGTAAACATTTTATCATATAAAACTAAATGTTTCAAAAATGCTAATTCACCTGATCGCGACATATGTCAAGTCAAAGTTGGAAATATTTAAAATCGATTAATAAAAAACTTAAAAATTCTTATTCATAATCTTAAAAGAGAAAGTTACTAAAAATAAAATAAAAAAGTTAACGAATTAAATTTATCTTAAAAGGCAAAATTAATATAGAAAAGAAAAAACATTACTTAGTTTTTTTCATTTATATTAAAGAAATCTTATTATATAAAGCTGAATCCCTCGACGAGAGTGTGACACGTAGGATAATTTTTAATCACGAGATCGTGATATGTATTGTTGTTACTTAAGATCGCGACATGTGTCAAAGTTATAATATGAATAAAAGGAAAAAAAATAAAAAGAAAGTTAAGATTATAACAATAATGAGATCGTGACATGTGTAAATAATGGAAAATAACAATGCAATAATATAAACTTTCCTATAAGACAAAATAATAAAAAAAACAAAAATAAATTGTGTTTTATTTAAATATAAACTAATAAATAATAATAAAAAATATAAACTACAAAAAACTATAAAAATTATATATGATTCATATATATATATATATATATATATATATATATTATATAAAGATGGATCCCTCGACGTGAGTGTGACACGTAGGATAATTTTTAATCACGAGATTGTGACATTTGTCACGATTGTTAATTTAAATCTTGACATTTGTCAATTTAATTAAAAAAGTAAAAATGAATTAAAGTAAATATTAAAAAAGGTTAAACTAAAAAATTGCAATTTTAGTAAAAATGAATTAAAGTAAATATTAAAAAAGTTTAAACTAAAAAAGACAATCTTAGAAAAAAAAAACAAGTATAAGTAAAGAAACCTTATAGTAAAAGAAAGTGACAAAAGAAAACTTAAAAGTTTATAATCTACAACCGGGTCGACTCTGGTACACTACCCCTATTATGCAACTTCCTTGATATACACCATAAACTTTTTGCCTCTTTGCTGCACACCCCAAACAATTTTTTTTGCTTTGACAAACATTGTAATTGCAACATACATAATTAATCTTACGGTTGCATTTATAAAACCGGCAAATAGCATTTCAAAAACCACGATTAAGCTAATCTGATCCGAATGTGAGTGAAACCCGACTCAAAACCCGAACTCACCCAACTTTCTTAAAATTAAAAATTGATTTGGGAAAAAATTAGGATTCTTCGTTAGAGAGAGAAAAAGACAGAGATTGAATCGCATAGAGAGGAATTGCATCGTGGATAGGGATTGCTTCAGTTCGAATGAAGGAAATGGCGTAAGTAATCTCCTCTTGTAAATAATTGGTTTGTGTTTAATTGATTCTCATGACTTTTATGAATAATCTTCTTGTTTCTTTTTCATTGTTAAGTTGACAATATAAAATGTGAGATTTGTCTATTATAGGTCTCGATCGATTTGATTAAAATCATCTCCCTATTTGTGTTCATCTTCCAATATATATACATTTTTTTATTGTGTTTTGATTCAATTTCTGTCTTTTTTCTTCTCTTTAATGAAGAACCCTAATTTTTTTTTCCCAAATCAATTTTGGATTTTAAGAAAGTTGGGTGAGTTCGGGTTTTGAGTCGGGTTTCACTCACAGTCGGGTCATATTAGCTTAATCGTAGTTTTTGAAACGCTATTTGCCGGTTTTCTAAATATAATTGTGAGATTAATTATGTAAGTTGCAATTACAAGAATTTTGATAATTCGTGATATTTGTCAAAGAAAAAAATTGTTTGAGGTGTGCAGCAAAGAGGCAAAAAGTCTAGGGTGTATATCGAGGAAGCTGCATACTAGGTGTAGTGTACGAGAGTCGACCCTCTACAACCATGATCAAACTTAAAAAAGAAAAATTATAAATATACTATAAACTTAAAAGAACAATTATTAATATACGATTTTAAATCGATTCCTAATCCTAAAAATTAAATGAAAAAGTAGTTATGTTTAGATTAAGAAAAATTAAACAAAAATTATAGATAAAAGCCAAAGTTAAAAAAAAACCATATTTAAAATTAGAATAAATAAATTAAACAATAGATAACAATCCTAAAAATAAAAGGAATAAAAACCAAATTTTGGTTAAAAAAACATATTTCAGTTTAGAATAAGGAAATTAAACAATAGATTGCAATCATAAAAAAACTAAAGTTTTAAAAAAAGAAAGAACAATGAGTGATTCTTAAAAAAACCAAAAACTTAAAATGGAATACAATCCTAAATAGAAAATGAATTATCATTCCCCACCTCTAGATAACCAAATTGATAGCTTCTCAATTTCACATTCATAATTCAAAAATTTAAAGTTACTAAAATATATATATATATCGTATTATATAAAGTTGGATCTCTCAATGTGAGTGTGACACGTAGAATAATTCTCACTCACGAGATCATGACATTTGTCACGCTTAATTTAGATCTTGACATGTGTCAGTTTAATTTGAAAAACAAATGAATTAAAGTAAATATTAATCAAATTAGTTTTAATTTATAATTTATCCTAAAAAGCAAGATTAATATAGTAAGGAAAAAATATTTCACAGTTTTCCATTTAAATTAAGAAAATTAATCATAAAAGAAAAATAATTTTAATTTCTCACCTCTATATAAACCACAGTTTGGTAGTATATCAATTACACCAAAAAGAAATAAAAGTCCAATAATCGTATCCACAACTATTTACTGCATCTATTCACCAAATTTTTCTTTCAATGTATATATTTATTTTATCGTAAACTTTGTTTCTAAATTTTGTTTTCCATTTTATCTTCTTTCATTTTTTCACGGGTTATAAAATATTAAATTACAAACCCGCATATATGCGGGTAATTATCTAGTATAATATAAGCGAGGTGATTTTTGGCTTTTGAGGCCTCTCATTAATTCTCGGCGTGGTTAATTACCCCTTGCCCCTCTTTTAAAAAATCGATGGGGTGCCCTTTTATGTGTTAATCTTGTGTTTCGTCTATGAATTGATGGAATTACCCTTAATGAATCTAAATCGTAATTGGGCTGTATTTAGATGTTCTTAATTTCGTGATGGGCTATGTATTAAGGTCGAAATATTAGCCATAAAAATTGGATCATGTTCGTTGGCCCAATAGTTATAAAAACCCTAGGCTATTTTTTTTTCAATCGTGATTAATCGGCTACATATATATTAAAAATGTAAAAATGCATATTTTCGGCGATTTGCGTATATAATATTTGTACTTATCTTAATTAAAGAAACTATGAAAACCCTAGGACGTGTAGGGGCTACAAATACCACGTCTTCTTACTCTTCTTTTCGTGATTCGTGTATGGTTTTCTTTAGGTTTAGTCGTTGTTTCTTTTGTGAGAACCCTAGATTTATCGGGGCTTTATATATATCGTGATTTAGTCCGATGTTGCTCATTGGTTTTTGGTTTGTTTCAGCCGTTTTAGATTCGTGTTCGTGTCTTTTTCGTTTACTTTGTATGTGAGCAGTTATTGTTAGTCTTAAGGTTTCTGTGTTCTCTGTTTTTTTTTCTCGTTTTTATTGTTTTCTTTTGTATGGAACATTGCTAATATGAGTTCCCTTTTTTTTTTGTCTCGCAGGGTTGTTGTTGAGTGATCTGAAGACAACTGAGGTGCTAATGGGTCTGCTGTTTGGTTTAGGTTAGTTCTCGATATTTCTTTGTGATTTTGTTTTGTAATTGATATGTTTTAAGATCTGTTTTTTGCTGTTTTTGTTATCGTCTCCTCTTTGCTTCTTTTTTATTAATTTTTTTGGCGTAACTAATATGGGTTTTATTTTTTTTGTATTTTGTTTTGTTAGGGTTCGTGTTTACTAAGGTGAAGGTGGTTGTGGTGTTTACGGGTTTGTTTTTTGGTTTGGGTGAGTGGTCGATATCTATCTGCCTGTTGTTTGTTTTTATTGTTCTTAGTTAGGGTGTTCTGTGATCTTTTTGTTTTGTAATTGATATGTTCAACGATATAATTTTGCTGTTTTTTTTTATCGTCTCTAGCTTCTATGTTTCTTTTTTGTTTTTTGTTTTTTGTTTTTGGCGTAATTAATATAGGTTTTATTTTTTTGTATTTTGTTTTGTTAGGGTTCGTGTTAACTAAGGTGAGGGTGGTTGTGGTGTTTACGGGTCTGTTCTTTGGATTGGGTGAGTGGTCAATATGTTTCTACCTGTTATTTAATTTATTCAATGTGGTTTGGATAGTCATGATCTCTTTGGTTTGGTATTTTTATTTAATTTGATATATTATGTATTTAATTGTAATCGGATTGTTTTACTCTGTGTAGGTTCACGATCTGAGTGTTCTCACCATAGACGAAAACTAAGTGCAAAGTAGTCTTCCATATTCTTCTTTCGTATGCTTTGTTTTTCTGCAATTTAAATTCGAATTCTATTCATTTTGTTTGTTATTTGTAGGGTTCAAAATAATTAGGCGTCTTTTTGCAAATTAATATTTGTAGGTGGTGTTATCTCTTTTGGACATTCGTCAAGTTTGAACATCGGTCCTGCTTTGTGTAGGTATGTGTTTAGTGTGTATCACGTTCAAGTGTTTAGTTCTTTTTAATTTAGTGTCTTTTTGCGTTTGTTTTTTCTTCTTCTATATCTCGTCGTCTCTTATATTTACCTCTTGAAATTTCTAGCAGTGTTTGTTGTCTTATCTTCGGAGGCTTGGTTCTGAGTTTTGAGATGGTTTCGAGAGGTAAAGTTTTTTGTGTTCCTATTAACTTGTGTATTGCGCTTTCATTTTTTTCCTTCGTTTGCTTAATACTGATTGCGTTGTTTTTTTTGACTAAATTTGTTGGTTCGTTGTTTGCTAATTTTTTTTTTAATTTTACTGTCAAGGTCATCACGTATTGCCTTTTCATCTTCCTGACCCGAGGATTTTGTATCCAGATGATGTGGATCTGGGTGCCCTCAATCGATGGAGTACATTTTTGGCTTGGATTGGAGTGTAATCGTGTGTGTAACGATGCTCGAATCCTCCTTTATTCGGAGTTGCCTTCTAAATTTATTTGGGATCGTAAGGATATGACATGGAAGTCGCGTCTCGTGGGCACTCCACCGGTTTATGTTGCGGATTCTTGCTCGGAGTAGGGTGGAGAGGCTTATTATTTGAGACTTTTGCTAGATGTGATTAGGGGTCCGTGTTCTTTTGAGGATATTATCTACCCTACTTTTCGGGATGCATGTCATGCGTTTGGTTTTCTTCCTCTTGGTGGTGGAAGCAGCTGAGATCCTTAGTCCGTATTCTCTAGGGATGCTTTTGATTTTGTTTTAGGTTTAGCTTTCGATCCTCTTGTGTTTGGAGGATCGTTGAGCTCAGTGTTGCAGATGTTATGTTTAGTTTTGGTCTTCCGGTTTGGTTATGATCATGTTGGTTTAGTTTTGGATTAATATTAATAAAGGTTCAATTTTTACGTTATTGTTGATGTGTTTTGGTTTGTTGATTTTGTATAGTTTCGTTTCTCTGTTTCAATAACCACTGGTTCAGAGAAAATGCCTTTCTATTTTGTTTTTTATTCTAAAATTATAAAATAACATTGAAAACTACTAATAAAATAATAATGAATAAGTTTTTTTTATGATTTATATTTTTTTTTACAGAACCACATTTTCCATTTTCTTTTATTAATTTGATCTAATAAGAATTTTTCATTTTGAAAACGTTTTAAGTCTCTGCTTTGGTTAAGCCGTTTTTTAGTTTGGCCACTGGTTCTTCGTGTCATAAGGAATTGATCATTCTTCGGATTTTTTTAAGTTTAATTTCTGGTGCTGTTGTATACGCCTTTATTAGAAGGGACAGTTTCAGACCATATATCAGAAATTTTTTGGATTGTTTTAAATTTTTGGGGACATTTTTTGGATCGTAACAAATTTTGGCGTTTTTATATTTGCTTTCTAACGGTACTTGGTGTTATGGGTTTTGTGATGTTTGTTTTGGAAAATTTGTTGCTGCTAGATTGATTTGAAAACATTTGTATTTTTCAAGATTCTTTTAGAAATTTTCGTTGTTGAAGTGTGTTTTTTGTTTTCTTGTTCTTGGCTTTGTCTTCTTCTCTTTTATTTCTTTTTTTTTTTGGAAGCAAAATTCTGAGAATTGGTTTCTTGGGTTTGAACCCTAATTAGTTACTACTTTATGTGGTGTGGTTTATGTGTCTCAAGCAAATTTCTGGTCCCTGTCGGGTAAGCACTCCATTATCAAAACCGGTTATTCAACCGAAATTGGTTACTTTTGCTGGTTTAGTCTTTTTAGTTTCAGGATACACCTTGCTTAAATCAAACGTCCGCTTTTTTTAGGTTTGGTATTTTTTGCTTTGGTCTTTTTTCTTTCGCTTTGTTGAAGATGGAGAAACGACTTCTAAAAGATTCGCTAGCGGATTTGAGGCTTGGGTTTACGTGTTGGTTGATTGATGTTAAGATTTTGCCATTGTAGAGAAAGTATTTGGTTGATGATGGAGGCATCGAGATGGTCTTGGCTGTTGAGAAGGTGAAGCGTTTTTATTACTTTTCATTTTCGTGATTTCCTTCATCTTGCTATTTTCGTTTTGTCTTCCGGAGTGACACTACAAGAAAACAGACATTTTGCAACGATTTTTTGCGACGATTTTATTTCGTTGCAAATTGCAATCGTTTTTGCGACGATTCTTTAAGACGTCGTAAAATCGTAGCAAAATTGGGACGAAAATATTCGTTGTAAAATCGTCGCTAATTACAACGATTACCGACGACATTACGACGATTATCAAAATCGTCGTAAAATCGTTGTAACTTAGCGACGATTTACCGAGGTTTATATAAAACGTTGTAATATCGTCGTAAAATTACCCACGAATTAGCAATGATTATTATAATTTGAACTTTACATCGATTTCCCAACGATTAATCAGTTAGGTGAGCACGTTTTAAATTCACGGTGTTCGGTTAGGTAAACATGTTTAATATCGTTGTAAAGTCGATGTAAACACTTTTAGATTCGTTGTAAAATCGATGTGAAATCGATGTAAAATCGTAGGTAATTCGATGGTAATGAAAATAAAAATCTATATATAGTGGCCAACTTCATAATAAAAATTTCATATTCAAAAACAATATTTACTTCTTTCTGACCAACAAAAAATGTCAATATACGAAATTAGAAGATGGATGTATAATCGTCTTGATTCAGAGGGATCGCTAACAAAGGAGTTCAGTGATGGGGTGGAGGGATTCATGCATCAGGCAGGAAGTATACATAATACGATTATCAGTGGTAAGATGTACTGTCCTTGTGCCAGATGCTTGAATATGAAATTTATCATTATCTCGAAGGTGTGGTCGCATATATTAAATAGAGGGTTTATGCCGCATTACTATATATGGTATTATCATGGAGAGGGTCATGAGGGAAATGCAGCTAGTAGTAGTAGCAATTATCAAGCATCGAATTTTGATGAGTCAAATAATTTTAATCAATTTAATGATCATGCGAAGCAGCATGGTGAAGATAATGATAGGATTCATGACATGGTTACGGATGCATTTCATGAAACCGTAAGTACATTTGCACATGATCATCATGATGATGAGGAACCCAATCTAGATGCAAAATTTTTTTATGATATGCTATGCTGCAAATCAGCCACTCTACGATGGATGTAGAGAAGGACATTCTAAATTGTCGTTGGCGGCTAGGATGATGACTATTAAAACTGATCATAACTTAGCTGAGGTTTGCATGGATGATTGGGCTGATTTGATTAAAGAGTATTTGCCAGAGGACAATTTAGCAGCTGAAACTTACTATGAGATACAGAATCTGGTTTATAGTATTGGGTTGCCTTCTGAGATGATAGATGTATGTGTTGACAATTGCATGCTTTTTTGGAAAGATGATGATAAGTTGCTGGAATGTCGATTTTGTCATAAGCCAAGATATAAGCCGCAAGGTACTGGTCGGAGTAAGGTACCGTTCCAGCGGATGTGGTAACTTCCTATAACTGATAGATTAAAAAGAATGTATCAGTCTGAGAGGACAGCTGCATCGATGAGATGGCATGCAGATCATTTGCAAACAGATGAGGAGGTTACTCATCCTTCAGATGCAAAAGCGTGGAAACACTTTAAGACGGTACATCCAGACTTTGCTAGAGAGAAACGTAATGTGTATCTTGGTCTTTGCACAGATGGATTTAGTCAATTTGGTATGTCTGGTAGGCAATATTGTTTATGGCCAGTAATCCTAACGCCTTACAACCTTCCCCCAGATATGTGCATGCAAAGGGAATTTTTATTCTTGAGTATTTTAGTACCAGGTCCGAAGCATCCGAAGCGTTCCCTTGATGTGTTTTTGCAGCCTCTGATACAGGAATTGGAGCAGTTGTGGTATACCGGGGTTCGGACATATGATTTTGCAATGGAAACAAAAATTTACAATGCGTGCGGTGCTTATGTGGACAATAAGCGACTTCCCTGCTTACGGGATGTTATCAGGTTGGACTACGCATGGGCGATTGTCTTGTCCATATTGTCTCAATCGGACAGATGCGTTTCAATTGAAACATGGTCGGAAAACAAGTTGGTTTGATTGTCACCGCCGATTTCTACCGATTCATCATGCATATCGAAGGAATAAGCGGTTATTTAGAAAGAACAAAACTGTTCGTGTTCCTCCTCCTGTTTATATTTCCGGGGAAGATCTAGAAGCAGAAATTGATCATTATGGTGCATTGGAAACAGTCAATCGTGGTGGAAATTGGCACACTCCAGCTAATATGCCGGATGGATATGGGGAGCATCACAATTGGCATAAGAAAAGCATATCCTGGAAGCTTCCGTATTGGAAGGATCATTTGCTTAGACACAATTTGGATGTCATGCACATTGAGAAATTTTTTTTTGATAACATCATGCATACATTGTTAAACGTGCGTGGAAGGACTAAAGACAGCGGTAAGTCAAGGTTAGACTTGCCTGATCTTTGTTGTCGGAATGAGTTACATATTACAAGCAATGGGAAAGCACCTGTCCCCATATTTCGAGTGGGTGCGGAAGAAAAGTCAGCTTTGTTCAAATGGGCGACATCTGATGTGAAGTTCCCGGACGGGTACGTATCTAATTTAGCTAAATGTGTTGAGAATGGCCAAAAGTTTTTCGGGATGAAGAGTCATGACTGTCACATCTTTATGCAACGACTACTTCCTTTTGCATTTGCTGAAATTCTATCAGGAAATGTACACGAAGCAATTGCAGGCATTGGAGGGTTTTTTCGGGATCTTTGTACCCGTACTTTGTCAGAAGATGTTATTGCACAACTTGATGCTAGTATTCCTATTTTGTTGTGCAACATGGAGAAAATATTTCCCCCAGCCTTTTTTGATGTTATGGAACATCTACCTATTCATATACCTCACGAAGCAGAACTTAGGGGACCTGTGCAGTATCGATGGATGTACCCATTCGAGCGATTCATGGGACATTTGAAGCGGAAGACTAAAAATCTAGCCAAAGTTGAAGGGTCAATAGTAGCAGGAAGTTTAACAGAAGAAACTTCTCACTTCACGGGGTACTATTTTGGCTCGAAGGTTCGCACACAGAAAAGGGCAGCACGGCGATATGATGATGGAGGTGTAGGCCGAACATATGCTAATGAAGGTGTCCCAGATATCTTTTCTTCAATCGGTCGATTATGTGGAAGAGTGAAGTCAGCTTGGTTTGCCAATGAAAAATACCATCATAGTGCACAAACGTATATCCTCTTAAATTGCGAAGAAGTTAGTCAATTTGAGACGTAAGTGTATAAACATACGTCTTATATATATGGCTAAATTATATATATGCTAGCTTTATACCAATTACAAATACTTTTGTATGCAGTGAATTTGTTAGACAAGTCCGAGAAGTCATTGAAGGAATCTCAGACGTAGTATGTTTGTGGATTTGACATCTCTGTGAATGATTGCTCCTTCTGAGCCACTGTGGAGATAATGCAAACCTCTGGCTGCTCCGATGCAAATCTCTAGTCTCTGTTTCCATGTCAGTGAAGGCAAATCCGAGCCGTATAGATGCTCCTTAAGCGTACCTTTCTCCATAAACTCGTAGACAAGGATCATCTCCGAGTTCTCTTCGCAGTAACCCGTTAGAGAAACGAGGTGCTTGTGCCGGATTCTTGACAGGACTTGAATCTCTGTTTGAAACTCCAATATTCCTTGTCCTGAACCGGTCTTGCCTCTCTTGATAGCCGCTTTGCTTCCATCTGGAAGAATGGCTTTGTAAACATCTCCGAAACCGCCTCTCCCGATCAACCACTGCTCGTCGAAATTGTTTGTAGCTCTCAAAATGTCTCTGAAGGGAATTGTCAAGCCTAAGTTTAGGTTGCGTAATGGCGAATTATAGACCGGATCAAAAGGTCTATTGGTGCGTAGTGGCGAATTATAGACCGGATCAAAAGGTCTATTGGTGCGTAGTGGCGAATTATGGACCGGATCAAAAGATCTATTGTGGGAACTCCCACCACCTCTGTACAATGGCAAAGGAGACCATACAGTGACCTCAACGTCTGACTTCTTCTTCTTTGATCTCCTCCGCTTCAAGAAAACCATAAACAGCAAACTCAATACCAGAACCGATGCAGCAACAACACAGCCAGCAATGATGTAACTACTTCTATCTGAAGAATCCGAACCAGATTGTTTCAAAAACTCCATCACCTCCAGACCATTCAGGAAACCAGCATCCTTACGGAGTTCCTTAGTACCTATGCTAATATTCAAGAGCCCAGAACCATCAGAGACATTCACGACATCGATATAAAACGGAGTGACCAACCTACCCTGCTCTGAAGGCTTTACATTTATTCGCGAATTCCCGTTGACATAGAGATAGAAATCGGAGTCGGGGTTTTGGGATACGCTCAAGATATCACAGAAGTGAGTCCTGATGAAGTGCTTTGAGTTACTTTTGACCTTAAACGACCAAGTAATGTTTATCAACAAATCCGTTAGCTCACTCGAGCCACGGTTTATTGCTTTAGCTGTCCGGTAGACAAAAGCTGGTGCTGTGAATTCTGTCGCTGACCCTGACTCGTAGTTAGGATTTTGTGTTGTTTGATTGTTTCTTGCAGCATCTTTTTGGTAGAGAAAGTCATCGTCTAGCGACCAAGTACGTCCCAAAGTGTCATTTTCCGGTATGATTTTCTCGCCTCCTACATTTAATCTGTAAATCGTATGCCGATTCTTGTCGGAGTCTGATGGAATTTCGAGGTCTTTAGGACCAGAGAACACTTCGATGGCGTTGACAAGAGCTACAGAGGAAGGATGAGGCACAAATCGAATTTCGAAGTTTGGTGAATCAATCATCAGGAGAAACTCTTCAACTCGTGGAGTCTCATTAAAATTCTGAGGCGAGAAATTTTTAAAGTGATGACTAGAACCAGAAGTAGCAGAGACAGTGAAACGAGCAGTTAAAAGCTCTGTCCGAAAAGAGACAGCAGAGAAATGGAGACGTACAAAGTGTAAACCAACAGGATCGAGTTGGAACTTGTAAGAAGAAGGGCGTCTGAAGATCCTAACCGTCTGATAGATTTCCGGCACAGTGGACGATCCAAATTGGTTGCTGGCTTCAGTGCCTTTCTTGGTGAAGGAAACGGAGTTACCACCGGAGATCATATCTCCGACGAAGGTCCGACCACCATAAGTGACATTAGAATCCGACCCACAGTTGACGTAAAACTTCTCGGGACGAAAATATGTAGATGTAGCAGAAAGAGTGGGACGAGGAAGAAGAACAATAACCACAATCGTCATAAAGAGAGAAACAGAGTTTCGAAAACAGAGATTCTCCATAGCTTTGACGGAAAATCTAGAGAGAGAAAGAGAGTCAATAGTGAAAATCAAGTATTTAAGGTCAATGGATGAAGAAACGTGTGGTCGATGTTCAGAGGATTGAGGAAGAAGATGAGATTGAAGGAGAAAAGTGAAATTATTGGAGTTGACTTTTCAAGTCTTGTTCTTTTGCCCCGTGAAACATTAGTAATCGGTCAGTCAATATTTCTGTTACCTATTTGTTTGTTTGCTTTCTTTTGGCTGTGTTTGGCATAATACATTTTTTCTTTATTCGAATTTGTTTTATATGATTTGTTCACTGACTTTATGATGAAAATATTTCGAAATCGTTGATCATATCTTATTATATAAAGTTGAATCTTTCAACGTGAGCGTGACACGTAGACAAAATTATAACTCATGAGATCGTGACATTTGTCACGGTTGTTAATTTAGATTTATGTATCAATTTAATTAAAAAAATAAAAATAAATTAAAATAAATATTAAAAAATGTTAAACTAAAAAAAAACAATCTTATTAAAAATGAATTAAAGTAAATATTAAAATGTGTAAAGTAAAAAGACAATCTTACAAACAAAAAAAAGAATATAAGTATAAGTAAAGAAAACTTATAATAAAGTAAAGTGACAAAAGAAAACTTAAAAGTTTATAATCTACAACCACGATCAAACTTAAAAAAATAAAATTCTAAATATACTCTAAACTTAAAAGAAAAATTATTAATATACGATTTAAAATCGATTCCTAATCCTAAAAAGTAAATGGAAAAAGTAGTTATGTTTAGATTAAGAAAACATTAAACAAAAATTATAAAAAAAAGTCAAAGTTAAAAAAAAATCCATATTTTAGTTTAAAATAAATAAATTAAACAATATATTATAATCATAAAAAGAAAAGAAATAAAATCCAAATTTTATTAGAAAAACATATTTCAATTTATAATTATGAAATTAAACAATAGATTACAATCCTAAAAAGCTAAAATTTTAAAAAAGGAAAGAACAATTAGTAATTCTTAAAAAAATCACACACTTAAAAAGGAATATAATCCTAAAAAGGAATACAATCCTAAGAAAAAAAATTCTCATTCCTCGACTCTAGATAACCAAATTGATACCTTATCAATTTCACATTCATAATTCTAAAAGGTAAATTTTATAATTTACAACCACGACCAAAATTAAAAAATAAAAATTATAAATATACTCTAAACTTAAAAGAAAAATTATTAATATACGACCAAACTTAAAAATTTATAATCCTTTCCATTATGATAAAAGAAAACTTAAAAAAGGAAAATTATTAATATACAACAACGACCAAACTCTATATAATAATCTACACATTTCTAAAGTTTTTAAAAAGGAATAAAAGCCAAAACAAAAATTAAAAAACATATTTCAGTTAAGAATTAGTAAACATTTTATCATATAAAACTAAATGTTTCAAAAATGCTAATTCACCTGATCGCGACATATGTCAAGTCAAAGTTGGAAATATTTAAAATCGATTAATAAAAAACTTAAAAATTCTTATTCATAATCTTAAAAGAGAAAGTTACTAAAAATAAAATAAAAAAGTTAACGAATTAAATTTATCTTAAAAGGCAAAATTAATATAGAAAAGAAAAAACATTACTTAGTTTTTTTCATTTATATTAAAGAAATCTTATTATATAAAGCTGAATCCCTCGACGAGAGTGTGACACGTAGGATAATTTTTAATCACGAGATCGTGATATGTATTGTTGTTACTTAAGATCGCGACATGTGTCAAAGTTATAATATGAATAAAAGGAAAAAAAATAAAAAGAAAGTTAAGATTATAACAATAATGAGATCGTGACATGTGTAAATAATGGAAAATAACAATGCAATAATATAAACTTTCCTATAAGACAAAATAATAAAAAAAACAAAAATAAATTGTGTTTTATTTAAATATAAACTAATAAATAATAATAAAAAATATAAACTACAAAAAACTATAAAAATTATATATGATTCATATATATATATATATATATATATATTATATAAAGATGGATCCCTCGACGTGAGTGTGACACGTAGGATAATTTTTAATCACGAGATTGTGACATTTGTCACGATTGTTAATTTAAATCTTGACATTTGTCAATTTAATTAAAAAAGTAAAAATGAATTAAAGTAAATATTAAAAAAGGTTAAACTAAAAAATTGCAATTTTAGTAAAAATGAATTAAAGTAAATATTAAAAAAGTTTAAACTAAAAAAGACAATCTTAGAAAAAAAAAACAAGTATAAGTAAAGAAACCTTATAGTAAAAGAAAGTGACAAAAGAAAACTTAAAAGTTTATAATCTACAACCGGGTCGACTCTGGTACACTACCCCTATTATGCAACTTCCTTGATATACACCATAAACTTTTTGCCTCTTTGCTGCACACCCCAAACAATTTTTTTTGCTTTGACAAACATTGTAATTGCAACATACATAATTAATCTTACGGTTGCATTTATAAAACCGGCAAATAGCATTTCAAAAACCACGATTAAGCTAATCTGATCCGAATGTGAGTGAAACCCGACTCAAAACCCGAACTCACCCAACTTTCTTAAAATTAAAAATTGATTTGGGAAAAAATTAGGATTCTTCGTTAGAGAGAGAAAAAGACAGAGATTGAATCGCATAGAGAGGAATTGCATCGTGGATAGGGATTGCTTCAGTTCGAATGAAGGAAATGGCGTAAGTAATCTCCTCTTGTAAATAATTGGTTTGTGTTTAATTGATTCTCATGACTTTTATGAATAATCTTCTTGTTTCTTTTTCATTGTTAAGTTGACAATATAAAATGTGAGATTTGTCTATTATAGGTCTCGATCGATTTGATTAAAATCATCTCCCTATTTGTGTTCATCTTCCAATATATATACATTTTTTTATTGTGTTTTGATTCAATTTATGTCTTTTTTCTTCTCTTTAATGAAGAACCCTAATTTTTTTTTCCCAAATCAATTTTGGATTTTAAGAAAGTTGGGTGAGTTCGGGTTTTGAGTCGGGTTTCACTCACAGTCGGGTCATATTAGCTTAATCGTAGTTTTTGAAACGCTATTTGCCGGTTTTCTAAATATAATTGTGAGATTAATTATGTAAGTTGCAATTACAAGAATTTTGATAATTCGTGATATTTGTCAAAGAAAAAAATTGTTTGAGGTGTGCAGCAAAGAGGCAAAAAGTCTAGGGTGTATATCGAGGAAGCTGCATACTAGGTGTAGTGTACGAGAGTCGACCCTCTACAACCATGATCAAACTTAAAAAAGAAAAATTATAAATATACTATAAACTTAAAAGAACAATTATTAATATACGATTTTAAATCGATTCCTAATCCTAAAAATTAAATGAAAAAGTAGTTATGTTTAGATTAAGAAAAATTAAACAAAAATTATAGATAAAAGCCAAAGTTAAAAAAAAACCATATTTAAAATTAGAATAAATAAATTAAACAATAGATAACAATCCTAAAAATAAAAGGAATAAAAACCAAATTTTGGTTAAAAAAACATATTTCAGTTTAGAATAAGGAAATTAAACAATAGATTGCAATCATAAAAAAACTAAAGTTTTAAAAAAAGAAAGAACAATGAGTGATTCTTAAAAAAACCAAAAACTTAAAATGGAATACAATCCTAAATAGAAAATGAATTATCATTCCCCACCTCTAGATAACCAAATTGATAGCTTCTCAATTTCACATTCATAATTCAAAAATTTAAAGTTACTAAAATATATATATATATCGTATTATATAAAGTTGGATCTCTCAATGTGAGTGTGACACGTAGAATAATTCTCACTCACGAGATCATGACATTTGTCACGCTTAATTTAGATCTTGACATGTGTCAGTTTAATTTGAAAAACAAATGAATTAAAGTAAATATTAATCAAATTAGTTTTAATTTATAATTTATCCTAAAAAGCAAGATTAATATAGTAAGGAAAAAATATTTCACAGTTTTCCATTTAAATTAAGAAAATTAATCATAAAAGAAAAATAATTTTAATTTCTCACCTCTATATAAACCACAGTTTGGTAGTATATCAATTACACCAAAAAGAAATAAAAGTCCAATAATCGTATCCACAACTATTTACTGCATCTATTCACCAAATTTTTCTTTCAATGTATATATTTATTTTATCGTAAACTTTGTTTCTAAATTTTGTTTTCCATTTTATCTTCTTTCATTTTTTCACGGGTTATAAAATATTAAATTACAAACCCGCATATATGCGGGTAATTATCTAGTATAATATAAGCGAGGTGATTTTTGGCTTTTGAGGCCTCTCATTAATTCTCGGCGTGGTTAATTACCCCTTGCCCCTCTTTTAAAAAATCGATGGGGTGCCCTTTTATGTGTTAATCTTGTGTTTCGTCTATGAATTGATGGAATTACCCTTAATGAATCTAAATCGTAATTGGGCTGTATTTAGATGTTCTTAATTTCGTGATGGGCTATGTATTAAGGTCGAAATATTAGCCATAAAAATTGGATCATGTTCGTTGGCCCAATAGTTATAAAAACCCTAGGCTATTTTTTTTTCAATCGTGATTAATCGGCTACATATATATTAAAAATGTAAAAATGCATATTTTCGGCGATTTGCGTATATAATATTTGTACTTATCTTAATTAAAGAAACTATGAAAACCCTAGGACGTGTAGGGGCTACAAATACCACGTCTTCTTACTCTTCTTTTCGTGATTCGTGTATGGTTTTCTTTAGGTTTAGTCGTTGTTTCTTTTGTGAGAACCCTAGATTTATCGGGGCTTTATATATATCGTGATTTAGTCCGATGTTGCTCATTGGTTTTTGGTTTGTTTCAGCCGTTTTAGATTCGTGTTCGTGTCTTTTTCGTTTACTTTGTATGTGAGCAGTTATTGTTAGTCTTAAGGTTTCTGTGTTCTCTGTTTTTTTTTCTCGTTTTTATTGTTTTCTTTTGTATGGAACATTGCTAATATGAGTTCCCTTTTTTTTTTGTCTCGCAGGGTTGTTGTTGAGTGATCTGAAGACAACTGAGGTGCTAATGGGTCTGCTGTTTGGTTTAGGTTAGTTCTCGATATTTCTTTGTGATTTTGTTTTGTAATTGATATGTTTTAAGATCTGTTTTTTGCTGTTTTTGTTATCGTCTCCTCTTTGCTTCTTTTTTATTAATTTTTTTGGCGTAACTAATATGGGTTTTATTTTTTTTGTATTTTGTTTTGTTAGGGTTCGTGTTTACTAAGGTGAAGGTGGTTGTGGTGTTTACGGGTTTGTTTTTTGGTTTGGGTGAGTGGTCGATATCTATCTGCCTGTTGTTTGTTTTTATTGTTCTTAGTTAGGGTGTTCTGTGATCTTTTTGTTTTGTAATTGATATGTTCAACGATATAATTTTGCTGTTTTTTTTTATCGTCTCTAGCTTCTATGTTTCTTTTTTGTTTTTTGTTTTTTGTTTTTGGCGTAATTAATATAGGTTTTATTTTTTTGTATTTTGTTTTGTTAGGGTTCGTGTTAACTAAGGTGAGGGTGGTTGTGGTGTTTACGGGTCTGTTCTTTGGATTGGGTGAGTGGTCAATATGTTTCTACCTGTTATTTAATTTATTCAATGTGGTTTGGATAGTCATGATCTCTTTGGTTTGGTATTTTTATTTAATTTGATATATTATGTATTTAATTGTAATCGGATTGTTTTACTCTGTGTAGGTTCACGATCTGAGTGTTCTCACCATAGACGAAAACTAAGTGCAAAGTAGTCTTCCATATTCTTCTTTCGTATGCTTTGTTTTTCTGCAATTTAAATTCGAATTCTATTCATTTTGTTTGTTATTTGTAGGGTTCAAAATAATTAGGCGTCTTTTTGCAAATTAATATTTGTAGGTGGTGTTATCTCTTTTGGACATTCGTCAAGTTTGAACATCGGTCCTGCTTTGTGTAGGTATGTGTTTAGTGTGTATCACGTTCAAGTGTTTAGTTCTTTTTAATTTAGTGTCTTTTTGCGTTTGTTTTTTCTTCTTCTATATCTCGTCGTCTCTTATATTTACCTCTTGAAATTTCTAGCAGTGTTTGTTGTCTTATCTTCGGAGGCTTGGTTCTGAGTTTTGAGATGGTTTCGAGAGGTAAAGTTTTTTGTGTTCCTATTAACTTGTGTATTGCGCTTTCATTTTTTTCCTTCGTTTGCTTAATACTGATTGCGTTGTTTTTTTTGACTAAATTTGTTGGTTCGTTGTTTGCTAATTTTTTTTTTAATTTTACTGTCAAGGTCATCACGTATTGCCTTTTCATCTTCCTGACCCGAGGATTTTGTATCCAGATGATGTGGATCTGGGTGCCCTCAATCGATGGAGTACATTTTTGGCTTGGATTGGAGTGTAATCGTGTGTGTAACGATGCTCGAATCCTCCTTTATTCGGAGTTGCCTTCTAAATTTATTTGGGATCGTAAGGATATGACATGGAAGTCGCGTCTCGTGGGCACTCCACCGGTTTATGTTGCGGATTCTTGCTCGGAGTAGGGTGGAGAGGCTTATTATTTGAGACTTTTGCTAGATGTGATTAGGGGTCCGTGTTCTTTTGAGGATATTATCTACCCTACTTTTCGGGATGCATGTCATGCGTTTGGTTTTCTTCCTCTTGGTGGTGGAAGCAGCTGAGATCCTTAGTCCGTATTCTCTAGGGATGCTTTTGATTTTGTTTTAGGTTTAGCTTTCGATCCTCTTGTGTTTGGAGGATCGTTGAGCTCAGTGTTGCAGATGTTATGTTTAGTTTTGGTCTTCCGGTTTGGTTATGATCATGTTGGTTTAGTTTTGGATTAATATTAATAAAGGTTCAATTTTTACGTTATTGTTGATGTGTTTTGGTTTGTTGATTTTGTATAGTTTCGTTTCTCTGTTTCAATAACCACTGGTTCAGAGAAAATGCCTTTCTATTTTGTTTTTTATTCTAAAATTATAAAATAACATTGAAAACTACTAATAAAATAATAATGAATAAGTTTTTTTTATGATTTATATTTTTTTTTACAGAACCACATTTTCCATTTTCTTTTATTAATTTGATCTAATAAGAATTTTTCATTTTGAAAACGTTTTAAGTCTCTGCTTTGGTTAAGCCGTTTTTTAGTTTGGCCACTGGTTCTTCGTGTCATAAGGAATTGATCATTCTTCGGATTTTTTTAAGTTTAATTTCTGGTGCTGTTGTATACGCCTTTATTAGAAGGGACAGTTTCAGACCATATATCAGAAATTTTTTGGATTGTTTTAAATTTTTGGGGACATTTTTTGGATCGTAACAAATTTTGGCGTTTTTATATTTGCTTTCTAACGGTACTTGGTGTTATGGGTTTTGTGATGTTTGTTTTGGAAAATTTGTTGCTGCTAGATTGATTTGAAAACATTTGTATTTTTCAAGATTCTTTTAGAAATTTTCGTTGTTGAAGTGTGTTTTTTGTTTTCTTGTTCTTGGCTTTGTCTTCTTCTCTTTTATTTCTTTTTTTTTTTGGAAGCAAAATTCTGAGAATTGGTTTCTTGGGTTTGAACCCTAATTAGTTACTACTTTATGTGGTGTGGTTTATGTGTCTCAAGCAAATTTCTGGTCCCTGTCGGGTAAGCACTCCATTATCAAAACCGGTTATTCAACCGAAATTGGTTACTTTTGCTGGTTTAGTCTTTTTAGTTTCAGGATACACCTTGCTTAAATCAAACGTCCGCTTTTTTTAGGTTTGGTATTTTTTGCTTTGGTCTTTTTTCTTTCGCTTTGTTGAAGATGGAGAAACGACTTCTAAAAGATTCGCTAGCGGATTTGAGGCTTGGGTTTACGTGTTGGTTGATTGATGTTAAGATTTTGCCATTGTAGAGAAAGTATTTGGTTGATGATGGAGGCATCGAGATGGTCTTGGCTGTTGAGAAGGTGAAGCGTTTTTATTACTTTTCATTTTCGTGATTTCCTTCATCTTGCTATTTTCGTTTTGTCTTCCGGAGTGACACTACAAGAAAACAGACATTTTGCAACGATTTTTTGCGACGATTTTATTTCGTTGCAAATTGCAATCGTTTTTGCGACGATTCTTTAAGACGTCGTAAAATCGTAGCAAAATTGGGACGAAAATATTCGTTGTAAAATCGTCGCTAATTACAACGATTACCGACGACATTACGACGATTATCAAAATCGTCGTAAAATCGTTGTAACTTAGCGACGATTTACCGAGGTTTATATAAAACGTTGTAATATCGTCGTAAAATTACCCACGAATTAGCAATGATTATTATAATTTGAACTTTACATCGATTTCCCAACGATTAATCAGTTAGGTGAGCACGTTTTAAATTCACGGTGTTCGGTTAGGTAAACATGTTTAATATCGTTGTAAAGTCGATGTAAACACTTTTAGATTCGTTGTAAAATCGATGTGAAATCGATGTAAAATCGTAGGTAATTCGATGGTAATGAAAATAAAAATCTATATATAGTGGCCAACTTCATAATAAAAATTTCATATTCAAAAACAATATTTACTTCTTTCTGACCAACAAAAAATGTCAATATACGAAATTAGAAGATGGATGTATAATCGTCTTGATTCAGAGGGATCGCTAACAAAGGAGTTCAGTGATGGGGTGGAGGGATTCATGCATCAGGCAGGAAGTATACATAATACGATTATCAGTGGTAAGATGTACTGTCCTTGTGCCAGATGCTTGAATATGAAATTTATCATTATCTCGAAGGTGTGGTCGCATATATTAAATAGAGGGTTTATGCCGCATTACTATATATGGTATTATCATGGAGAGGGTCATGAGGGAAATGCAGCTAGTAGTAGTAGCAATTATCAAGCATCGAATTTTGATGAGTCAAATAATTTTAATCAATTTAATGATCATGCGAAGCAGCATGGTGAAGATAATGATAGGATTCATGACATGGTTACGGATGCATTTCATGAAACCGTAAGTACATTTGCACATGATCATCATGATGATGAGGAACCCAATCTAGATGCAAAATTTTTTTATGATATGCTATGCTGCAAATCAGCCACTCTACGATGGATGTAGAGAAGGACATTCTAAATTGTCGTTGGCGGCTAGGATGATGACTATTAAAACTGATCATAACTTAGCTGAGGTTTGCATGGATGATTGGGCTGATTTGATTAAAGAGTATTTGCCAGAGGACAATTTAGCAGCTGAAACTTACTATGAGATACAGAATCTGGTTTATAGTATTGGGTTGCCTTCTGAGATGATAGATGTATGTGTTGACAATTGCATGCTTTTTTGGAAAGATGATGATAAGTTGCTGGAATGTCGATTTTGTCATAAGCCAAGATATAAGCCGCAAGGTACTGGTCGGAGTAAGGTACCGTTCCAGCGGATGTGGTAACTTCCTATAACTGATAGATTAAAAAGAATGTATCAGTCTGAGAGGACAGCTGCATCGATGAGATGGCATGCAGATCATTTGCAAACAGATGAGGAGGTTACTCATCCTTCAGATGCAAAAGCGTGGAAACACTTTAAGACGGTACATCCAGACTTTGCTAGAGAGAAACGTAATGTGTATCTTGGTCTTTGCACAGATGGATTTAGTCAATTTGGTATGTCTGGTAGGCAATATTGTTTATGGCCAGTAATCCTAACGCCTTACAACCTTCCCCCAGATATGTGCATGCAAAGGGAATTTTTATTCTTGAGTATTTTAGTACCAGGTCCGAAGCATCCGAAGCGTTCCCTTGATGTGTTTTTGCAGCCTCTGATACAGGAATTGGAGCAGTTGTGGTATACCGGGGTTCGGACATATGATTTTGCAATGGAAACAAAAATTTACAATGCGTGCGGTGCTTATGTGGACAATAAGCGACTTCCCTGCTTACGGGATGTTATCAGGTTGGACTACGCATGGGCGATTGTCTTGTCCATATTGTCTCAATCGGACAGATGCGTTTCAATTGAAACATGGTCGGAAAACAAGTTGGTTTGATTGTCACCGCCGATTTCTACCGATTCATCATGCATATCGAAGGAATAAGCGGTTATTTAGAAAGAACAAAACTGTTCGTGTTCCTCCTCCTGTTTATATTTCCGGGGAAGATCTAGAAGCAGAAATTGATCATTATGGTGCATTGGAAACAGTCAATCGTGGTGGAAATTGGCACACTCCAGCTAATATGCCGGATGGATATGGGGAGCATCACAATTGGCATAAGAAAAGCATATCCTGGAAGCTTCCGTATTGGAAGGATCATTTGCTTAGACACAATTTGGATGTCATGCACATTGAGAAATTTTTTTTTGATAACATCATGCATACATTGTTAAACGTGCGTGGAAGGACTAAAGACAGCGGTAAGTCAAGGTTAGACTTGCCTGATCTTTGTTGTCGGAATGAGTTACATATTACAAGCAATGGGAAAGCACCTGTCCCCATATTTCGAGTGGGTGCGGAAGAAAAGTCAGCTTTGTTCAAATGGGCGACATCTGATGTGAAGTTCCCGGACGGGTACGTATCTAATTTAGCTAAATGTGTTGAGAATGGCCAAAAGTTTTTCGGGATGAAGAGTCATGACTGTCACATCTTTATGCAACGACTACTTCCTTTTGCATTTGCTGAAATTCTATCAGGAAATGTACACGAAGCAATTGCAGGCATTGGAGGGTTTTTTCGGGATCTTTGTACCCGTACTTTGTCAGAAGATGTTATTGCACAACTTGATGCTAGTATTCCTATTTTGTTGTGCAACATGGAGAAAATATTTCCCCCAGCCTTTTTTGATGTTATGGAACATCTACCTATTCATATACCTCACGAAGCAGAACTTAGGGGACCTGTGCAGTATCGATGGATGTACCCATTCGAGCGATTCATGGGACATTTGAAGCGGAAGACTAAAAATCTAGCCAAAGTTGAAGGGTCAATAGTAGCAGGAAGTTTAACAGAAGAAACTTCTCACTTCACGGGGTACTATTTTGGCTCGAAGGTTCGCACACAGAAAAGGGCAGCACGGCGATATGATGATGGAGGTGTAGGCCGAACATATGCTAATGAAGGTGTCCCAGATATCTTTTCTTCAATCGGTCGATTATGTGGAAGAGTGAAGTCAGCTTGGTTTGCCAATGAAAAATACCATCATAGTGCACAAACGTATATCCTCTTAAATTGCGAAGAAGTTAGTCAATTTGAGACGTAAGTGTATAAACATACGTCTTATATATATGGCTAAATTATATATATGCTAGCTTTATACCAATTACAAATACTTTTGTATGCAGTGAATTTGTTAGACAAGTCCGAGAAGTCATTGAAGGAATCTCAGACGATGAAATCAACAAGCGTAAAGATCAACATTTTGCCCCGTGGTTGAAGATGCAAGTACGTAAAATTTTAAGTGATCTGATTAATTACTAACTTGGACAATTAACCTAATACATATTTTGATTACTTTTTTAATTAAATTAATTAATGATATATAGGTCGAGTATGGGGATACCGAATATCCACTCTAGTTCCATGAGTTAATAAAAGGCCCCATATCGAAGATAACGAGTGCACCCATGTATTACACACGCGGATATATATTTCATACATTCAAATACGGAAATCAAAGAGCTACTGCCAACTACGGGGTATGTGTGCGGGGCGAAATAGATTTTTATGGAGTGTTGCAAGACATAATTGAAGTTGAGTACCCTGGTTGCTTAGGTTTGAAATGCGTTCTGTTCAAATGCGACTGGTTCGATCCAACAGTTAATCGAGGCGTTCGTAAAAACAAATTTGGGGCAGTAGATGTCAACCAATCACGACGTTACAATAAGTATGAGCCATTTATCCTAGCATCACAAGCATAACAAGTCAGCTTTGTTCCATATCCGCGAGTTCGCACCACCCGTATCTCATGGTTATCAGTTATAAAATTTTCTCCGCGGGGTCGAATTGTGGGGGTTGATGAGGAACTACCAATGCAGCAAGATCATTGCTCTGATATGCCAGAACTAAATGAGAGCAATGAAGACATCCTTTTGATAGATCCTCAAAACAGGCAAGTTGAATTTCTCCCAGACGATACAGAGGAAGAAGATGAGGAAGATGAGTTCGAAGAAAGTGATGAACCATATGATCAAGAAACGGATGTGTACTACTCTTCGTCCGAAAATGAATCAGAGTGACCGCGCTAGCTAGTAATTATTGTGAATTTAATGTATTAATATAATATTGTGATCGAGTAATTATTGTGAAATTTAAGTGATATGATTTCTATGAAATCCCCTAAACCCCAAACTAAATTCCATCTCCGATCTCCATTCATTTTCCGTCGTAGGTACGGCGATTAATAAATTACGAGACATATGTGTCTATGTGTCATGTAATTTATTAATTGCCTCAACAACGGCGGGAAATGAGTGGTGATCGGAAATGGGATTTAGTTTGGGGTTTAGGGGATTTCAAAGGAATCGTCGTTAAATCGTCGCTAATTCTGATTGTCACAAAATCGATGCAAATTAGCGACGATTTAGCAACGAATATGGACGAATCGTGGCTAAATCGTCGCAAACTATAAATGTCACAAAATCGATGCAACGTTGCGACGATTTAGCAACGAATTGTCATAAACCCTAAACCCTAAACCCTTTACCCTAAACCCTAAACCCTAACATATTACCATCTCATTGTATTATGCATATTTCAATGAAATTGATCGTGACTTTAGAGAATTGTCCGGAAATGAAAACTCGGTCAATCACAGTAATATCCACAAACTGAATCATTGTATTAATAATCTAACATGTACGCAAACTCTATGTTTTACATATTTTTCGATCTCGATGAATTTATTGATAATTTTATGAATTTGGATTTACAGTAATCCAGTCAAGTTGTTTCTAGAATGTTGCAATCGACGTTACAATTTTGTACCTATACCCTAAACCCTAAAACAGATTTTACAAATATCATCACTAAATCGATGCAAATTGGCGACGATTTAGCAACGAATTGATACGAATCGTGGCTAAATCGTCGCAAAATAACAATGTTACAAAATCGATACAAATTTGCGACGATTTAGCCACGATTCTTTCATAAACCCTAAAACCTAAACCCTTTGCCCTAAACCCTAAACCCTAACATATTACCATATCATTGTATTATGCATCTTTCAATGAAATTGATCGTGACTTTAGAGAATTGTCCGGAAATGAAAACTCGGTCAATCACAGTAATATCCACAAACTGAATCATTGTATTAATAATCTAACATGTACGCAAACTCTATGTTTTACATATTTTTCGATCTCGATGAATTTATTGATAATTTTATGAATTTGGATTTACAGTAATCCAGTCAAGTTGTTTCTGGAATGTTGCAATCGACGTTACAATTTTGTACCTATACCCTAAACCCTAAAACAGATTTTACAAATATCCTCACTAAATCGATGCAAATTGGCGACGATTTAGCAACGAATTGATACGAATCGTGGCTAAATCGTCGCAAAATAAGAATGTTACAAAATCGATGCAAATTTGCGACGATTTAGCCACGATTCGTTCATAAACCCTAAACCCTTTGCCCTAAACCCTAAACCCTAACATATTACCATCTCATTGTATTATGCATCTTTCAATGAAATTGATCGTGACTTTAGAGAATTGTCCAAAAATGAAAACTCGGTCAATCACAGTAATATCCACAAACTGAATCATTGTATTAATAATCTAACATGTACGCAAACTCTATGTTTTACATATTTTTCGATCTCGATGAATTTATTGATAATTTAATGAATTTGGATTTACAGTAATCCAGTCAAGTTGTTTCTGGAATGTTGCAATCGACGTTACAATTTTGTACCTATACCCTAAACTCTAAAACAGATTTTACAAATATCCTCACTAAATCGATGCAAATTGGCGACGATTTAGCAACGAATTAATACGAATCGTGGCTAAATCGTCACAAAATAAGAATGTTACAAAATCGATGCAAATTTGTGACGATTTAGCCACGATTCGTTCATAAACCCTAAACCCTTTGCCCTAAATCCTAAACACTAACATATTACCATCTCATTGTATTATGCATCTTTCAATGAAATTGATCGTGACTTTAGAGAATTGTCCGAAAATGAAAACTCGGTCAATCACAGTAATATCCACAAACTGAATCATTGTATTAATAATCTAACATGTACGCAAACTCTATGTTTTACATATTTTTCGATCTCGATGAATTTATTGATAATTTCATGAATTTGGATTTACAGTAATCCAGTCAAGTTGTTTCTGGAATGTTGCAATCGACGTTACAATTTTGTACCTATACCCTAAACCCTAAAACAGATTTTACAAATATCCTCACTAATTCGTTGCAAAATAAAATGTTGCAAAATCGATGCAAATTTGCGACGATTTAGCAACGAATTGACACTAATCGTGGCTAAATCGTCGCAAACTATGAATGTCACAAAATCGATGCTAATTTGCGACGATTTAGCAACGAATTGTCATAAAATTTACCGCGTGTCGGTCAATTAAACTCCCGCGTGTATGAATGTCACAAAATCGTTGCAAAGTTAGCTACGAATTAGCTACGGTTTGATTGCCTCGATATAGAGACGACAAGTAATCTTATATATACATGCGAGTTCCTTGCGAATTCATTTACAAACAAATCAAAAAAAAACTGATCATAACTTCCTTGCGAAAAAGGTAAATTTTTTTTTTAATGTTTTTAATTAATTAGTATAGATAAAAATGAAACAATTTAGGTCGGTTGAAACGGTATCAAATTAGAAAAAATAGCAGACTGCCCGGATGTTTATAGATAGTAATTTTTTTCATTTTTATGCAGATGGGCCAGCGTCGTGCACATTACGCTCAGTTTTTGAGAGATATTGGTGATGCTTCGGGTACCGGGTTGCCTCCGTCTTCTGAGGCTACAGAGACGGATTTCATCCCGGTGATGCAACCTCCGCCGCCTCCACAACCACCTCAGATTCCGCAACCTGGAGGCCATTCCCCGGCCCCGTATGCACACATGACGGTTCTTGATTTGCTTGCACAGCCGGGGCGTCATAGGCTTAAAAGATTAGATCTGGATCATACTGACGGGTCGGAATGGTAATATATATAAATATATATTTTTTACATTTATTATTACATATTTATATTTATTTCTAACAATTCAAAATTTTACAATTTTTTGTTTCAGGTTTGGAGTTGAATCCAAAGTTGGACGCACCGTTTCCGACATCATCAAATCCTATTTTATCGAGCCTCATACCAATTTTACCCAACTTCCTTCACACGTCAAGGAGACATGGTTCAAGATGTTTGCGGTACGTATGGAAAAAATATTTTTTTCTCCCATAATTATTTTAATTATATTTAATTATATATTTAATTTAATTTTATAAAATATGTATTTATTTTTGTTTCTCATGCAGCAAAAATATCACTGGGATCTTTCGATTCATGGCGAGGTTGAAACTTTATTTCTCGAGAGAGTGAAGTTTCGTATCCAAGGCGTCGTTGGTGAGTGGAAGAAAGCATGGAAGATTTATGGGGATTTAGCAAAGCCCCTGCACATGGATAAAGCCGTTTGGGACGGCTTGGTGCTGTATTGGATGGATCCGAAGTCCATCATAACTGCTGAGAAGTGTTCGGCTTCCAGCAACACTGTTGATTCGGACGGGAAACTCAAGGCTCTGCCTCATACAGCTGGGCAAACACCTTTTACGGGTGTTCGTCTACAGATGGTAATTAAATTTATTTAAATTAATTAATTTATTTAATTTACTTCGTCAATAACATTGTTTTTTTCTTTAGGCCGCCGAAGACGGAGGTGTACTCCCTCCGATGACCAAGGTTTTTGAGCGGACGCACCGGAAGAAGGATAATTCCTTTGTTTCTGAGACTGCCGAGCACATCTTCAATGAGGTGACTTCCAAAGTCACCGAACGAGAGACACAGCTCTCTCAACAGCTATCTCCAGGTGGTTCGTCGGTCATGTCTGGAGGGTTGACCACACCCGATATTGACCAGATCTTCGAGCAGGTATATAGAATAGTTAGTACTTATTAATTTTTAGTTTTTGATTTTATAAAAATTTCTAATTGTAAATTTAAATATAGGTTGCCCCTAAGAGAAAGGGGAAGGTTGTCGGGATGGGATCTATTCTAGATGTCTCGGCTGCTTCTTCATATGCTCCGCGACGACGATCGCCAGAAGATGATCCAGTCGTGTTACGTGCCACGATTACGAGTCTTCAGGAGCGGGTTGAGACCGAGTCTCAGGCATATCAGGCGAAGATTGCGAGTCTTCAGCAGCGGGTTGAACTGGATTCTA
Source organism: Eutrema japonicum (assembly GCA_030161315.1). Classification (NCBI taxonomy): domain Eukaryota; kingdom Viridiplantae; phylum Streptophyta; class Magnoliopsida; order Brassicales; family Brassicaceae; genus Eutrema; species Eutrema japonicum. The sequence continues at coordinate 2,967,789 of BSQW01000010.1, read as the reverse complement.
CGCAGAATTACGAACTCTTCGACATCTTGGCAACAGGAAACCCGACAATGCAGGCCATGCTACGGGAAAAGCGAAGACTCCGAGCAGAGGCAGATGCAGCGGCAGAGGCAGCGGCAGGCCCATCCGGTTCGTCGAGACGTCCCGAAGACGATGTAAATTTCGACGATTACGATATAGTTATATAGATTTAGGATTTCGAATTCTAATTTTGGTTTTTTTTTTGTAACAAATTATAATATTTTTTTCTTATAAAATATTATTATATATTATTTTTATAATTTTTATTTTATAATTTCGAAATTAATAAAATTTTAAAAATAATAATAAAAAGCATATATAGAACCGTCGTTAATTCGATGGTAAATAATAATCCTCGTTGTTTCATTGCTAAATTAATCGTCATAAAATCGTGGCTAATTTACAACGATTATACGACGATTTATTAGCAACGATTTTGCGACGATTATTTAGCAACGATTTTATGACGATTTATTAGCAACGAATTAACGACGAAATTTTTTTTCCATCGAATTAACAATGAAATATTTCCCATCGAATTTCCATCGTTTTTACGACGTATTTATATTCGTCGTAATTTCAATGTAATATTTACGACGATTTAGCGACGAAAATTTACCGACGATTTAGCGACGAATTTTTGTCCCTCGTACTTTCCCGACGAATTTACGACGATTTGTGGTTTGCGACGATCAGTTAACGACGATCTCTTTTTCGTCGCAAATTCGATTCAAACCCTCTTTTACAACGATTTTACAACGATATCGTTCGTTGCAAAAAGGGTGTTTTCTTGTAGTGTGAGTTTGTTTGTGATGTGATATTTGTGAATTGATATCGTGTGTCTTTGTTGGGTTTTATTGTGTATATGACAATTTTGTGCAGATTTGTCAGAGATGGTCCTCTTGCTGGAATTTTGTGCAGATTTGACGATTCCAAACGAATCAAGTAATTTTGGCAGCCGATATTCATGTTCATGAGGATTCGGTTATTCAAGATCGATGGATCATAATTTTTGGGTTCCGTGTGGTTCATTCAGATGGTTTGCCAAGAATCACTCAACACAAGTATCAAGTTGTGTTTACAGACACGACATTTGTCCGCGGTATTGCTCCTAAGTGTGATAACATAGTCTCCGACTATTCGATGTTTAAGGGTATTGTTCTTGCTAACAACATTGACGTCTCTGTTTTAATCGGTTAACTATATCAAGTATTTTTTGGGATTTGGTTTTCTATCAACTTATACTGATTTGTTTTTTTTTTCTTGCTCCTTATTTATTAGATCTGATTGAGGCTATCTCCTCTATTGGTGCTCTAAAGGTCAACGGTGAACACTCTTATACTATTACTTTCGGCCTTATAGACGCAAATTAAGATTGTTCTTTTGGTTTTCACTTGTGTTCCTTTCGGTATGAAAATTATATTGCGTTTAGGTTTTGATTGTTCATTTGTTTTTGTTTTTACTTTGTTGGTTCTCTTTTTCTAGAAATTATGTTGTAGCGTGTAATGCATTCGGGCAATTGCTAGAGCTTTTTATATTCAATGGGCTATGAATGGGAAGTATGGTGACGTTTGTGTTTTGCGTTTTTGGCGATTTGAAGAAACACATGGTTCATAATTGTTGGTTTGCTTTGTTTGTGTTATTATTTACTTGATTAGTCATAATTTTTATATATTCGCTAGATAAGTATCCGCATATATGCGGGTTTGTAATATTATATTTTATAATCAGTTAAAAAATTAAAAATGAAGAAACAAAATTAGCTTACCCGTGAAAATATATAAAATATAAACTAAAAAAAAAGTTTACGATGAAATAAATATATACCATGAAATAAAAATTTGGTGAAAAAATGCAGTAAATAGTTTTTGATTCGATTATTGGACTTTTAATTATTTGGTGTGTAATTGACATACTACAAAATTGTGGTTTATATAGATGTGAGGAATTAGAATTCTTTTCCTATATGATTAACTTCCTTAATCTAAATGGAAAATTAAAGAATGTATAAAAATTTAGACGATGATTTATGAAAACTAAGAAGAAATCCAGAAGATGATTTAGACGAAGTAGAAGAAGGTGAAGATAAGGAGAGCGACTAAGAAAAATCAAAAGAATAAGAATTCAAATAAGACAAAGAATTTGAAGGAGAAAAAGTTGGAAAAGAAGAAGAAGAGGGAGGGAGGGAGGGAGGGAGGGAGGGAGGGGGAAAGATATAGAGAGATGGGGATGGAGGGGGAATTAGGGAGGGAGCGAGAAAGATAGAGAGAGATAGGAAGTTATGGAAGGAGGGAGGATGTGTGGGAGATAGAATGGGAGAGAAAGTTAAACCTTTTAGGTTCATGTAATTGATCGATATTAGATTTCCTTTAGTTCGTCTCTTCTGTATTCCTAATTTTTTTTGTTTAATCTGGTTTACAAGGAAGCTAAAGCTTTGAGAGACATGTAAGTGTAAGTTTTTGATAATGATGGTCTTACTTCTTTTTTTATATGTATTTATATATTTTTTATTCTATTCAGATGTATGCTTCTTAACCGGTCATAATTGTTAGACTCGCTATTATGCGTTTTGGCACATCTTCGATCAGGACTTCCGAACATATCTATTTTATTTACTTGGGTTTGTAATATTAACCCTAAAATATTCGGTTAATAAGGAGAGTGCTTGAAATGACAAAGTATTTAAACAAACAAGCATTTCTCGCGTAGAAAATGGCAACAACCCATAAAATATATCGATGTATGATCAAAAAATTTTTATAGATATTAAATTCGACAATACTAAATTGGTTCCAACCCCTGTTTGAAATGTTTTAATTAAAAACAAAAATGTTTTGAAGGCGAAGAAATGTGTGATTGATATGAAGAAGGAGAAGGAAGAGATGGCGGAGATGCTTGAATGTAAACTTAGAGAACAAAAGAGAGGAGGAGACTTTGAAGGAGACAAGACTAAACTTACCTATTGTGAAAATTATATTTCTTGTAGGAGAAGAAGAAGAAGAAGAAGAACATGTTGGAGATTCTAGAGGTTTCTTAATTGTCAATAATTGTTAGACTCGCTATTATGCATTTTGGCACATATTCGATCAGGACTTCCGAACATATCTATTTTATTTACTTGGGTTTGTAATATTAACCCCTAAAATCTTTGGTTAATAAGGAGAGTGCTTGAAATGACAAAGTATTTAGACAAACAAGCATTTTTCGAGTAGTGGCAACGACCCATGAAACATATCGATGTATGATCAAACAAAATTTAGAGATATTAAATTCGACAATACTCAATCGGTTATAAACCCTGTTTGAAATGCTTGAATTAAAAACACAAATGTTTTGAAGGCGAAGAAATGTGTGATTGATATGAAGAAGGAGAAGAAAGAGATGGCGGAGATGCTTGAAGGTAAACTTAGAGAACAAAAGGGAGGAGGAGAATTTGAAGGAGATAAGACGAAACTTACCTATTGTGGAAATTATATTTCTTGTAGGAGAAGAAGAAGAAGAAGAAGAAGAACATGTTGGAGATTCTCGAGGAAGAACAAATGGAGATCTAAATTAGGAATCTAGATAGAGAGAGGGAGAGAGAGAGAGAGAGAGAGAGAGAGAGAGAGAGAGAGAGAGAGAGAGAGAGAGAGAGAGAGAGAGAGAGAGAGAGAGAGAGAGCATTTAGGGAGATGTAAATGATCGATATTCTATCACCCTTAGTTCGTCTCTTCCGTGTTTTTTTATTATTTCTGTTTAATATGGTTGATAAGGAAGTTAAAGACTTTAGATACATGTAAGTGTAGAGAAGAACCGGCCAGAAGGAGAGACAAAAGGTACCAAAGGGATTGTTTACCTACGCTATGATACTATCGTTTCGTGTCCACACTTGTGAGAAAGATAAGAACCGAAAAGACAGAGTGACAAAAGCTAAGAAAGGGATTGTTTACCTACGCTCTGATACCATGGTTTCGTGCCCGTGCTTGCAAGAAAGATAAGGATCGACAATAAGGAGAGACCAAAGCCAGCAAATTGAATTTTTACCAACGCTCTAATACCAAAGGAGAAAATGGCAATGACCCTCATATCAATTTGATCAAACAAAATTTCAGAAATATTAAATTTGACAATACTAAGCTGATACAAACACTATTTGAAAAGCTGGAGGAAAAGCACAAAAGCTACAAGGAAACATTGGTTAAAAAAATGAAGATGTTTTGACAGCGAAGAAATGCGTGATTGATATGAAGGAGAAGGAAGATATGGCGAAGATGCTTGAAGGTAAACTAAGAGAGTAAAAGAGAGGAGCAAAAGTTGAAGGAGACAAGACTAAATCTATCTATTGTGGAAATTATATTTCATGAAGGAGAATAAGTTGAAGAACATGTTGGAGATTCTCGAGAAAAAAAGAAGGGAGATCTAAATTAGGTGTCGAGATATATATATATATATAGACTTCAGGGACATGTAACTGATCAATATTCTATCACCGTAAGTTTGTTTATGATTTATGTTTAATATGATTGATAAGAAAGTTGAAGTCTTCAGGTATGTAAGTGTAGTTTTTGTTGGTTTGAAGGAAACAAGACTAAACCTATCTATTGTGGAATTTATCTTTCATGAAGGTGAAAAAATAAGAACATGCTGGAGATTCTCGGTCAATATCCAAGGGAGATATAAATTAGGAATCTAGAGAGAGAGAGAGAGAGAGAGAAAGAGTAATGGAAACCGATTATGGAAGATTTTGACACAAAATTGAATATGGCGAGGAAGAAGACGAAGATGAGATAAAGAAACATCGGAAGAATAAGAAGTCAGAGAATATGAAGATGATGAAGAATGAGAGGGAACAAGAAGAGGAAGAAGAAAACCGGAAAAAGAAAATGAAGACAAATCTGAAGAAAAAAGAAGCCATAGAAGATGAATACAATAGAGAAGAAGAAGAACTCGAAGATGATGGAGAAAAAAAACGGAAGACAAAGAAGACGACGAAGAAGGGAAATGATGAAGAAGAGGGAGAAGAAAAAACAAAAGAAAATCTGGAAGAGTGAGAGAGAGAAAAAAAATTCAGAGAAGACGAAGATGATGAAAAAGAAGAAGGAAGAGACGACGAAGAAAAAAAACTTAAAGATAAAGAAGAGGAAGAAGATGAAGACTAAGACGATGAAGAAAAAGTCAGAAAAGACGAAGAAGATGACAAAGACAAAGAAAATAAAAAAAAACATAAGTAGAATAAGAAGGCGGATGAGACCAAGACGTTAAAGAAGAAGAATGAGAAATGTAAGGATTTGGAAAAGACGAATAAAAACTGAAAGAAGAGGAAGAAAGAGTTGAAGAAGACGAATAAGCCGAGTACGATGAAAAAGTGAAAAGGAAAATATGAGGGAGAAGATAAATGAAATATAAAGAATAAGAAGAAGAAAACGAAGCAGAAGAAGTTGAGGTTGTAGAAGGGATGAAGAAAAACCGAAAGAATAATAAGCCAGGGAAGCTAAAGACGATGAAAAAGGAAATCCGGAAGAGAAAGACAGACAAAGACAAAGACAAATCGAAAGAGAAAGAAGAAGAAAAATTGTTGTAGAAGACAAAGAAAATAAAGAAGAAGAAGTAGAAGTCAAAGACGATTGAGAAAAAACAAATAATAAATCAAATACGTTAAAGAAGAAGAAGAAATGTGAGGAATAACCGATTATAACGACACACACTTACGACAAAATAGAGAGAGAATTCTAGCGAGGGAGAGATAAAAAGAATTAGGCAGAGAGAGAACCTTCCGTAATTACAATATGTGAGTGAATGAAACATTATTCGGTTGTTTTTTTCGTTTTTGTTGGTCGATTGTCTAACATTGTTGTTATATTTGTGTTCGATTTTTTATTGGTAACAAAGTTAATAATTTAATAATGTTATTATTTATAGAGTTGTAGAGTTTTCAAGATAAGACTCGATAATCTGGTGCATTATCTAACCAATGACAAAGTCTTGGGTCGCGTTAGCTCAGGTAACTAATTAATTGGACATTTTAAGTATGTTTATGTTTAGCTATATGCTTATAACATGTCAGTTAGTTTCTACGTTTATAATACAGTCTATTTTGTTGCTATAGAAATTAAATTGTACTCAATTCTAGGTAAGATTATTATAATTTTCTAATTTAGATAGTAAGATTTTGTATACACGCTAAGACGCAAAGAGAACAATAATAGTATGATCGTATTTAAACCTTTTTTAATTATTTGTCTAACTTTCGTTTTAAATAAGTCTGGTTATAAGCGAAACCCATTTGAAGAATCTTGCTTTGTCAGCGATAGAAAAGTATATGCGGATAACCGGTCATTTTTTGTCTAATTATAAAGGATCAATGCATCTCCCGAACGATATTGCTCGATATAAGAATACTAAGCATCTTTTACTTGATGAGCAAAACTATGATTGTGATAAACTGGGGGCTGATCATGCAAGATTGTTCTCCACAATCACCGATGACCAAAGACGTCTTTACGATGATATAATGTATGAGGTTAATGGTGATACCGGTGGTTTGTTTTTTTGTCTATGGTTATGGTGGAACATGAAAAATGTATTTGTGGAGTGTTTTGGGTTCCGCGCTTCGGTCTAAAGGCCGTATAGCTCTTAATGTTGCATCAAGTGGAATAGATGCATTGTTGTTGCAGGGGGGTCGAACGGCTCATTCTAGATTTGGGATACCGATCGTTCTCAACGAGTATACCTTGTGCTCGATCTGGGTCACACCAAGCAGAATTACTTGAAGCAACTAGCCTTATTATTTGGGATGAAGCTCCAATGATGAGCAAGCATTGTTTCGAGACGCTCGACCGGACTATGCGTGATATATTAAAGTGTAATAAGGTATTTGGTGGTAAAGTGGTTGTTTTGGGCGGAGATTTTAGGCAGATTTTACCTGTTATTGTCGGCGTTAACAACTCGGAAACTATTCTGGCGACGGTGAATTCTTCTCCTATTTGGTCTGATTGCAAGGTTTTGGAGCTAAAAACGAATATGAGACTTCTTCGTGGCACTGTTAGTGTTATGGATCAAGAGTTAAGAGTTTTTGCAAAGTGGATATTGGATATCGATGATGGGAAAATTAACGAGCCCAATACGGGAGAAGTTGAGATCGTTATCCCATCGGATTTATTGATAACTGAAGATGGCGAGCCCGTGAAAATATTGTAACAGAGGTTTACGATGGAACGACACGTGACCCTAAATCTTTTCAAGAAAGGGCTATTCTGAGTCTCTGTAACAAGATGTTGATGTTATAAATGATTTTATGTTGTCACAGCTCGCATGTAATTTTAGTGTGTTTTTGTTAACATTTATGATTTTTGGGTTACCTTCGATATAACTTTTTAAATTTTGAATCCAGGTGATGAACATGAATATCTTAGTTCTTATAGCATTGATACTTCGGACACAAACAAAATCGATGATATGGCTTATACTCAGGAATATCTAAACAATATCAAGGTGTCTGGTCTGCCAAATCACTGTTTAAAGTTGAAGATTGGTGCTCCGATCATGTTGCTTAGGAACATTGACCCTCGAGGCGTAATGAGACAAGATTGCTCTATTTTCAATTCATTGATCTCAATACCTGTTTTATTTTTATTTGGTTTGAGATAGTTGATCTTTGTGTTGTTTTTATTCGGTTTTGAGATATTGATCTCAATAAGGCGTGGGTTAGACACCTAGTTTATATTATTTGAATGATATTTAACAATCTAAACTAATTATACTGTATAGTATGCGTCGTTTATCTTCGTTGATTATCAAGTTGTTCCATTTAACAAAATTTATTTTTATCTTCGTTGATTATCTTTGCGTTGAGTTAGCGTTTATAAATAAGTTTTGATTTGACGTCAAAAAAAGGGGTTCTCTTACGTAAGGTTAATAATTTGTAAAACCAAAAAAAAAACATATTAGTGGAGTAATGTATAGTATGAGTATCAATACTAATAAATTGATTATTTCACACGTTTGTAAAATCTCTTTCGATAAACTAATTAAGTTATCATTTTATATTGTTAAAAATTAATATTACCAAAAAAAAAAAATATAAACAATCTTCTGAGATGTGTTAAAAATCTTTGTTCTCCATTTGTAGAAGAGGGATTGATTTAGTCGGACACAGTCGGAATCATAGGAATAAGTTTGAGCTTTGAAAACATTGTTGTTCATTACTACCTCTCTCAAATCATTACTACCTCTCTCAAATCATAGGAATAAGTTTGAGCTTTGAAAACAGAGTTGTTCATTGTTCAATTACAGAGAAATACAAACATTGGCTAAAAACAGAGTACAAGAGAAACACACCAAACTAAACCAGAAACAATAACTGAAATTAAGACATTGATAAATGGGTTGCTTTCTCCACAAGCTTCTTTCTCTACAGTCCTTTGGTTTGGTTGCTTCATTCTCTTTTTCAAAGATTCTTCATAAAGGCTATACAAACGAAAATAGTTTAAAACGTTAATTTCATGTATTCATTCATGCAGAAAATCTATGAATATAGTCTTTATTCTATCAAATTTAGAACATTACCTCTCTTAATGAGTTGTGGTGCTTCTGCTTCTGTGTTTGTTTCGGCCAAAAGGACTCGTGAACCACCTTGGTTTGTATAAAACCAATATGTATCCAATCGTCATTCCAAACGCAATGCCAGGTACAAATCCTATTGCAGCTGCAATCCAACTAAACACCTCTTCATCTTCTTCCTCTGGCTCCGGCGTTTCATACTGTTGCGATGAGGGCGTGTGGATATCTCTGCAAACTTCGTCAATAGCAGGGCCAAAAAGTCCCGAGTTGTCTTCGAAAGAAGAGCAAGGCTGCCTTCGAAACTGAGTGCCTCCAGGTACTAGACCGACAAGCTGGTTATGGGAGAAGTTCATGTACGCAACGTACGAGAGATTCCCTAGCTCTTGTGGAATTTCTCCTGAAAGCTTGTTTTGGGAAACGTCCAGTGACTCGAGAGCTGTCAGGTTCCCCATAGATGATGGAATGTGGCCAGTGAAGGCATTGTTTGACAAGTTGAGCACGTGAAGCTCTTTCAATAGACCAATGGACCTTGGAATCTCGCCTTCAAGTCTGTTTCCGGAGAAGTCGAGTGCTGTGTAGATTTTTAGGATACGTACCAGCTCCAACGCCTTTGTGATGGTAATATGGTTTCATGCCATCTCTTTATATACATATAGTTAGTGCTCTGAATCCACTCAGCTTGACTCACCATCTAGTCTTTCTACGAAGTGTTATTCACGTTGAACGAAGACAGTAAAAAGTCTTTGTGTTGAATAGTCAGTTTCCACACATTTTGGTTTTAACTTTTATCACAAGTTAAATTATTGAGTGGGACATTAAGGAAAAAAGACCAGGGTTGATTTTTCAAGTCATCGTCTTTTGTCCAGAGGAAACACAGCTCCTCATTGTTCCCCGCTCTCTAGATTTTTACAAAATTGAAATATCAAAGAAAACAAAATTTAGTGGTTTCAGAAATATTCTGGAAAATAATCCAACATGATATCATAATTATAATTTCAAGAGCGCTTTACCTTGCAGAGATCGATGCATTTCCCAGACGAAAAATGCAGTTTCTGCAGTTTCCAAACTTCCTATTTTGCCCTAGAATCATTCTAATTTAACTTAATTCAACCCATGACATATATATATATACTTATTTTTCCAGCCTCTTCGAGAGCTACAAATCTAATACCCAATTCACAAACCCGAACATAAGTTAAAGAGATGGAATCTTCAGATACAGCTGTGGGAAGAATGAGATGTATAGAGGATTGCAAAACATACAAGAAATCTTTAGATCATACTGTCATGAAATGGAAATATAAGTATTGCAACAACAAAAGCATATAGGATTGCAAAAATCATTAGATCATACTGTGAAGGAATGGAAATATAAGTATAAGCATTATAGTTTTGATTTTCAAAATATACAAGAAATTTTGAAGCTAAGGCAAAACACCAAAGCTATGAACTTTTTTTTATTTGAGTGCCTCTATGGGTTTTTTTTCCAACTGTATCAGCAAAATCAATGTATTCGAAGACAAAATGAGAATGTTTAGTGATGATTCCATCTTCCACGAAGACTCAGCTATGTAGTGAGAACTTTGAAGATAAATTCAGCAGTTTGCATGAAAGCGGTCTGAGAAGGATTCTAAGTCATCTCCCAACTGTGAGGACTTCTGTATTATCAAAGTTATTGAGGAATATGTCTACCAACATCACAAAGTTACAGTTTGATGATATAAGGCATAGGGATCCGAGGGATTATCGATCTACATTGTTAAGAGTTTTTATAACGCTCCGACCGCCCCTACATATGGGCTCCACGCCCTTTCTCGGCCCGTGGGCCCCACCCTCGTCCGACGGCCAGTGCGTTAGTTCGGGAGGCTAGCAAAACTTGTTTACTGACCCTGCAATCATCACATGATATTTTCCCGTGTTTTGTCTTCACTCGCACAGTACCGCGAATCACTTTCCGGTAGATCATCCATCATTAAATTTCTCCAGCTCAAACATGCTTAACTCTGGAGTTTTCTCTGGACAAGTGACCGAAAAGATAAGTGTACTTTGGTAACATAGGTAGCCAAATCAATTCTTATAAGCCTCTCCGCATATACCAAAAATCGAGATGTTACAGTTTGCTGCAAATTGACAATGGCATAATGTTTCACAGTTTTAGAGTTTTAGGAAATGAGTGAAATCCATTTCTTTATTTTAGAAGCTATAAATTGATCTTTATTTGATTTGTGGGTTCGGTTAAGCTTCATGGTCCTAAAGATCAGTCAAGCTACGGAATGGACAAAAATATAAATAGATGACTAAGTCGAAACCCGTATAGCATGCCAGTAACATAAAACATTTACGAAGCTCACGTAGATGTAACTAGCCATGGACAAAATACCCAGAACCGAACCGAATTAGAAGGTATCAAACCGAACCGAATATTTATAAATATCCGAATAGTTTATTTTAAAAATATTCCGGGTACCCGAACCGAAATCCGAACGGGTACCCAAAATATACGAAATACAATTATATCAAAAAATATTATGTATCTTTAGTTTTGAAAGAACTAAAATACTCAAAATTACAATTATAAACAGAATATATTAGTTATGTTTAGACCGAAATAACCAAAATACTCGAAATATTCGAAGATCATTAATTGTATTTCTCAAAATTAAATAGTTTTGGTAAAATTTAACCAAATTTTATTTAAATTAAAAAAAAATTAGATTTTTCGAGAATTGGGATAAATTTCGGATACCCGAACCTGGGCGGAACCGAACTGAACCCGATCCAAAAAATGAAAATACCCGAATGGGTCCTAAACTTCTAAAATTTGGGTACCCGAAACCCGAAAGAACCGACCCGAACCCGAACAATACCCGAATGCCCATGCCTAGATGTAACTGAATTTTATAAGAACCAAGTTTATTATTCCCTCCGTTTTATAGTAAGTGTCGTTTTAATACTTGATTTTTATTTTATTTTAAGTGTTGTTTTATATTTTCAATGCAATTTTTTGTTAAACTTTCCTCATTATATAATGCACTAGAATGTGATCCGCGTTACGCGCCGACGTGTTAACTTTTTTTCTTTATATATTTTGTTTTTGATAATTTAATACTTTACATATATTATTTTCAATATTATTTTTTCTTATAAAAATAGAAGGTGTTTGTACATTTTTTTATCTTTTACGTTTGTTGTCAATTTATGCAATTAATGTTTTTTTAAAACTTTGTTATTTTGCGTTTTTATAGTAGAAAACATTAGGAATCTCTAATAATGCATTTTTATTTTTATTTATATCAATTAGAGTGTATTAATTATATGTTCATTGATGTCGCAAAGTTCATCTTTGAAGTAGTTACATTAAAGCGTAATGAAGGCACCAAAGAGATAAAAATACACTAAAGGAGTTGTTTTGTTTTAGAGTTATTGCGGAAGAAGGTTGAGAGTTCGGTTCTGAAGCATATGTGGCGGATGTTGGGTTTATCCTTACTTAGAATTAGATATTGTGCTTTGGGATGGAGCTAGTTGCACCGAATTTTAGGTTCGTGGCTCTTGTCTTCCTCGAGTAATATTGTGTTTTTTTATTTTATATTTTTTTGTTTTATTTTTAGTATTATTTCCAATATTGTTGATGTACGATTCTAATCCTCATTATTTTGTAAAATATGTTTCTAATTCTTAAGTCTTTTTGTTTCCAATTTTTAAGTACTAAGTCTTCAAGTGTAGATAAATATGATAATATAACATACATATCCAAGTATTGATTTATTATGATTTTTCACATATTTTTCATTTGTATCTTGTGTCCAGGTCCGGCTCTAGGCAAGTGCTGAAGGTGCAAATGCACAGTGACCACCTGATTTTTGCAAAATTTTGTCATGTTTGAAGGTTTTATTTGTAAATATTTAAGGGTTCTTTATAAAAAAAATTATTTATATGACTAAAATTAGAATTTGTTTTATAATATGCACATGGTCCACTTTATTAGTGAGCCGGTCCTGCTTGTATCATGTTGTAGCCGAGTAATTTTGATGCATCTTCATAGAGAAAATTTCTATGATTTCATTCGGATTGCTGTTTTGGTGTGGATTTTTTTTCCTCGATGTTTATTTAATAATTTTATTAGATTCTAAGTTTTGTTTTAAGTGGTGTTTAATTTGTAGTTGTAATTTTGTCGTGTCTATCAAAATGTGAGAGTTGAAATAGATGATCATATTTTGATATTTAAGCTTATTTTGAGGATGTTTTTTATAAATTAAATATTAAAAATGTGGTACATATCAATAGATTTTTTTTGTTGAAACTAATTATCAGTATACTTTTTGTTTTATATGTATAAATAAAATTTATTCATGAATGATCTTAGTTATGTAATTAAAACCAATTGTTAAAAAAAAATTAAAATGATGTTAAAAAATGACCAATTAAAATTTGACATGTGAATGATGAGGTGGCAGCATGAGAAAAGAGAAAATCTAACTTTTTATATATAAATTAATAAGAGATGAAACAGAAATTGAATTATTCTTTATTATTATTGGTGAAAAAACCAACACTTATAATAAAATGAAAGGAATATCATAATTCATACCTCAAATATGCCAATGGCCAATCCATCTTTTAATTTATTGTTTACTATTTTCTTGAGAGATAATTGCATCTATGATTACTTAATTTAATATTCATTAGTTTTTTGTCACTTTTTTAAAGTATAGTAGAAAGTAGCGCCTTTTAAAAAATTGTGTACCATCCATTATTGTACACGTTTCTTATTGTTACTTCGTTTACCGTTCATTATCGTATACACCGTACTGTACATAATACATAAGTACTTTTGGGTTAAACAATAGTAAAAAGTGCTACTTTCTACTAAGATTTTAAAAAGTGTCAACATACTAATGAAAGATATATAGAACAAAACAAAACAAAACAAAAAATTGGAGCCTGTGAGATATATAGAACCAAAAATATAATTACGTAAGTGCACCTCCATTGGGAGTCTTTCACATGTATATCTCAACTTGAAAGTTATAACAAAAAGTTAAAACAATTCGTACATCGATCAATAGTCCAATTTATAGTCTACTAAACATAAAACAAGAGTTTATATATCGAAATAAAACAAGATCATGTATTATTTCCGAACATAAAACAAACCAAGGAGAGTTACAATTCAAGCAACTGCATCGAGAATCTTATGGACAATGGGACGAGTTTTACACATGGCTTGCAACGGTGTAGCTGGACGCATCATAGGTGCCTCTCTAGTGTCAATATATTCTTCTCCAATTCTCTCCCATTCGAAACATTGAACCATCGATCCGAGAGCCAAGCTCACTAGCCGATGAGTTAATCCAACCCCGGGACAAGCTCGTCGTCCAATCCCAAACGACAACACCTTTTGATTTTCCTTTTCATTTTCGAACCTCTCTGGCTTGAACATTTCTGGATCTTCCCATATAGACGGGTCTCTATGCATGGCCCATACGTTCACCAATAACATTGACCCGCACGGAACATCGTATCCAGCCAACATGCAATCATCTGACGTCATATGTGGAACAAGTGTAGGGGCTGCCGGGTGAAGACGTAATGTCTCCAACACAATCCCTTGGAGATAAGGGAGATCTTTAGTATCTTGTTCATCTATTAACCGGTCCAAACCGATTTTGGTATCGATTTCGGTCCTCGTTTTCCTTAATACCTCTGGATGATTCAACAAATTCAGCATAGCCCATTCTAATGTTCCTGTTAATGTTTCAGTCCCGGCAAGTAGCATAACCTGTAAAAATTATAATGTTGTTATATATATAAAAAAATTTAGTCTAGCGGTTTGTGTTGGAGGATTGTTGTACCACCATCCGGATTCAAACCCGCATAATCACAATAATACTTACAACTATGATCCCCTTAAGAGTGACATCAGTGTAATAATCAGGGTGGATTTCTTGGAGAGAAAGCAAGTGATCCATCATAGTGTCGCCCTTTTCTTGATCTGCACGTTTTTCATCCACCAGACTCTGCAAGAACTCATCGACCCGACCCGCTAACTTCTTGACCTGTTTCTCAAAACTTGTGATCCAACGCAAGATTGGGATATAATCGATAGCATTCCCGGCGCCGGCGTAGGATACCACCTCGTCAATCAGCTGTCTCACTCCCCGTGCATTGTCGTCTTGCTCTGTTCCGTCACCATAAAATCGTTTCCCAGCCATCATTCTGAGACTGTTATTGATAGTCAAATCCATAAACAATGATCTCATCTCCACCTTCGCATACCCCTAGTTTATAATCACATAACAAATGATTAATTCTCAAATTATTGATAAGTACGTACTCAGGTTATGACTTAGTGGCCACACTAACACAAATCACTAGTTACAAACTCTTTTCAGACCTTCAAGTTATGTATATATATAAAGTACTAATATGTAGAAGCTCACATACATGTTGCGAGTTTTTGGAGAGACGAAGTAGCAAATGTCGGATCTCGTCTTTTCGGACAGATAAAAAGCCATTGAGCTTGTGCGAGGAGAAGATCTCGACGGTGCTGATACGCCGCAAATTTCGCCAGTGGTCACCATAAGACGCACTGGTCATAGTGGTGAAGTTGTACTCAATATATTTCCCGACAATGGACTCTGGCCGGTTGGCCATAACGATGTCGTTTTTCGTAAAGCATTCTTCGGCGATGGAGTAGGAGGAGACGACAACCGCGAGACGGTTTCCGAGGCGGAGGGAGAAAATCGGGGCACTTCCGAGGGATTGAGAGAAGGATAGGAATGTGCGGTGGAGCGGCTGCTTGAGGAGGTGAAGGTGTCCAATCAACGGTAGTGGCCTCGCCGGACTTGGTGGTAGGTTAAACTTGCTATGCCTTTTACCAAACAAAAGTTTTAGAGAAATTAAAAAGAAGATGGCGAGGGATAAAATTAGGAGATAAGAATCCATTAGATCTAAGAACTTTCTTCTTGTTGTGAATGTGTTGAATCAAACATGGGAGTTAATAGGTTTATGTAGCTTATTTTATAATGAAAAGCTCTCATGCAACTATCCCACCTGTCACTAAAGATATGGTTTTTTATAAACTAAAGATATTTTCGTAACGTCTCATGCAACTAATGACTAATATACATGTGTAATAAGTCACCATTAATATTTATCTATTTATTTTGTTTTTAATTACTATGGTTTTGAGTGGATGGAAAATTTTTTTAAAAAAATTGTAACCTTTTTTCTAATATAGTTTTTGACTTTTCATTTTGGTTTTTGAGAAAAAATATAGTTTTTGAATTTATAATAAATTGAAAATCTTAAGACAAATCAAATACTAGTCTTTGTCTTTCACTTTACCATTACATAACAGATACATTTTTTTCATTCTAATAACCCATATTCTAATATGTTTTCTACCCAATAATGAAAAGTGAAAACCTTATTTTTTTGCTCATGTAAGTAAGAAAGAGATATATGTTCGTAACGTCTCATGCAATTAATGACTACTATACATGTGTAATAAGTCACCATGAATAATTATCTATTTATTTTGTTTTTAATTACTATTCCCTCTGTTTTTTTATATAAGGGGTTTTAGACATTTTGTTTTGTTTTTTTTATAAGGAGTTTTCTCACTTCTTGTCTTGGTACTATCATGAAATATTAATAATGAACCTAAATAATGTAAACAGTCCAATAAACAATTCCTTTTTAACAGCAGCATTTAATGTTTCAAGCAAAAAAAAAGGTTTTCTTAATTTCCGTGCTTTTAGGGAAACCCCTCTATAAAAAAAACATAGGGGTATGGTTTTGAGTGGATGGGGAATTTTAAAAAAAAATTGTAACCTTTTTTCTAATATATATAGTTTTTGACTTTTCATTTTGGTTTTTGAGAAAAAAATATAGTTTTTGAATTTATAATAAATTGAAAATCTTAAGACAAATCAAATACTAGTATTTGTCTTTCACTTTACCATTACATATCAAATACATTTTTTCATTCTAATAGCCCATATTCTAAAATGTTTTCTACCCAATGATGAAAAGTGAAAACCTTATTTTTTGGCTCATGTAAGAGCATGCGCATCGGTTCGTATGAAAACCCCAAAAAGAAAAATTGAGACACTCTCATTCGATGTGTCAATGCAGATGGCCTAAGTAAGAAAGAGATGGTAGGGGTTGTTCCATAAGATCAATTTTCTACCAACCAAAACTTGATTTAAATATATGGGTCGTTAACAAAAAAAAATGAAAAGTAAAAACCCTCAAAATGACATTGACAAATATATAAAGCAAACCGGAAATAAGCAAGATAACATTTCTTTTTTGGGGTCATGTAGCAAGATAACATAAATGGATATAAAATATATAAGGGAGTTACATCTCAAAAAGAAGTATTGAGAATCTTATGAACAATAGGATGAGCTCTACACATGGCTAGCAACGGTGTCGCTGGACGCATTGTGGTTGCTTCGCTTAGGTCAACATATTCTTCTCCAACTCTCTCCCATTCAAAACATTGAATCATCGATCCGAGAGCCAAACCCACTACCCGTTGAGCTAGCCCAGACCCGGGACAAGCTCGTCGTCCCATCCCAAAAGGCATCAACTTTTGTTCTTCTCCTTTCTTCTCGAACCGCTCTGGCTTGAATTTTTCTGGATCTTCCCATATATTTGGGTCTCGGTGAATGGCCCATACGTTCGCAATTAACGTCGTGCCACGAGGGAAGTCGTAGCCTCCAACTATACAATCACATGTTGCCCTATGTGGAGCAAGTAACGGAGCTGCCGGGTAAAGTCGAAAAATCTCTGATATGATGCATTGGAGGTAAGGAAGATTTTTAGCATCCGGTTCATCTATTAACCGGTCTAAACCAATTTTGGTATCGATTTCGATCCTCACTTTCTTTAGTATTTCTGGATGGTTCAACAAATTTAGCATCGCCCATTCTAACGTTCTTGTTAATGTAACATTTCCGGCGAATATCTTAACCTATCCAAATAAAAGTCAAGAATTAGTCATTATATAAACCTTAATTAATTAGTGATGTATTAAATAGATTCCTCAATACTTACAACTATGAGTCCTTTGACGGTGACATCCGTATAGTAATCAGGTTCAGTTTCTTGAAGAGAAAGCAAGTGATCGATCATAGTGTTACCCTTTTCCTTTTGTGCACGTTTCTCATCCACAAGCCCTTGAAGAAATTCTTGACCCCTTTCTCATAATTAGTAAACCAACAGCGGAACATAGTCAGAAGCGTGTCCGACACTAGCACTGGATACAGCTTCTTCAAGCAACTGCCTCACGCGTTTTGCATCGTCGTCTTGCTCTGCTCCATCTCCGAAGAATCGTTTTCCGGCTATCATCCTGAGGATGTTATTGATATTATAGTTCCCAAACAATGATCTCAGCTCCACCTTTGCAAACCCCTGAATTATTATCACATAATAACAAAATGGTTAGGCATAGAGAACTGTTAAGATTATCACATCGATAAATATGAGATATCCCTAAAATATTATTTAAGAAGACATTTTTGAAAATTAATTTTGTTTTGTAAGTTATTACGTATTGTCATTACAAATAAGGAAATATAATTGAAATATGAAATGATATAATTGTCTTTTAAAATTAATGATGAGAATATAAAAAATATTTATTTATCATTATAAATGTTATTTACTATTTAGTTTATTAATTATTATTAATATTATACATATTTAAATAATAAGAAATCCATATATTTTCAAATAAAAAAATCTATTAAAAATCTTGCTATATTTTTTACTATAATTTATTATACTTTATTTAAATATATATCAAAATAAAAATTGAAAAATATTGTACTAATTTTATAAAAAGTTAGACACAAGAAAATTAATTTTTTTTAAAGTTAGTGAACTAACCACAAAACTAGAGTCATTAAACGGTGCATATTAGAGTTATGTTTTCAAGATTATAGGTTTTGCGGGTTAGTCCGAATAATATTTTAGTCCATTGCAAAACGGATTAAATAGATAAATTATTCCGTTTGACAACTCTATTTATAATCATGAGTTAGACATACTCTAAAATTCAAATAAAAGCAATTTTTCTTTAATTTCAAAATAATTTCTTATAAAAAATACCCTACGCTATAATTAACACGGATTAAGTCATAGTACTCTAATATTGGGGGGGGGGGGATATATACTCTAATATACAAATAGCATAGACAATTCCACTCATTAACAATTTTTTCTATTTAGAAATCTAAGAATCTTGAAATGGTATTAGAACTCAGGTTGGCTCGGATCAAGTACATTGCTAAACATAAGTGAGTTTCGGTTTGAGATTTTTTTTTTAAAAACAATCATCTCGAAGAAGCGTGTTAGTAATCTCACACCAATAATAAATTTGAACCTAATCTAATGTACAAGAACAAAGACTTAAACTGGAAATTAGTCTTGTGAAGAAAACTATGAATCTTGAAATGACAAATATATACATATATATTTCACTTACATGTAAGGAGTTTTTGGAGAGGCACAACATTAAGTGGCGGATCTCATCCTTACGGATGGATAAGAAGCGATCGAGTCTATGAGACGAGAAGATCTCGATGGCGCCAATACGGCGCAGATTCCGCCAATGGTCACCATAAGACTTAGTGGCCATAGTGGTGCAATTGTACTCAACGAGTCTCCCGAAAGTGAATTTCGGTCGATCGGCCAAAACAATGTCGTTTTTGGTAAAACATTCTTCAGCGAGGGAGAGTGTGGAGACGACAAACGCAACACGATTGCCAAGGCGGAGTCGGAAAATTGGAGCACCACCGAGAGAGTGAGAAAGAGAGTGTAATGTGCGGTGGAGCGGCGGTTTGAGGAGGAGGAGGTGTCCAATCACCGGCAGTGACCAAGCTGGAGTTGGAGGTAAGTTAAACTTGCTCCGCCATCTACCAATCAAACGTTTTAAAGAAAGGATGGAGAAGACAAACAAATATAAAATTACGAAAATATATTCCATTAGATAATCTCTTCTTCTTCTTTTTTTGTCATGTGTTGAATTAAACACCAGATTTTAACTAGTATATATAAATTATTAAACGAATAATATAAGATATTGACGATAATTCTTAAATCAGTAATCCAATAAACAAGATTTTGATTGGATGTCGAAATTATTTAAAACACACGAACCAATGAAATCCTCTAAATATAAAGCAATGAACTAATGACAGTCAACATTTTTTTTTAAAAGGATAACTTTTATTAAAAAACAAAAAAATTGGTAGAACTTAACATTGGGAAAAAAATCTTACCAAAAACATTTATAATTAGTTGTAAGCATATCACAAAACCCATGTGACAGTTTTATAACTAGGAAAATGAAACGTGTCAAAAGTAAACTTTTGAATTTAAATGAATTGAAATGCGGGAGCTACTGGTTTATGTAAAGGCATGGAAAGCAGAAATCATATTTTCTTTGAATATAAATTCTCGGAAGAAGTGTGGGCAGGTTTGACACGAAAGCTTCTAGGTGGAAGGTACACTGTGAAATGGGAGGAGATCGGACCAGGATATGATCAGTTTATTTTTCTTATGATATGTCTTTCAAACTACGATCCACTCATTTTGGAGAAGGAATGGAAGAAAGCATGATGAGCCTCATGTAGAAACGCAATTCTACGACAGAGCAAACTGATATTTGCAAAGTGAATTACATAAATAAATTGATAAACATAATATTAAAATTATACTAAAAAACAGAAATTTAGGAAGAACAGATTTGCAGAGACGAAACGTTCTTTCCTTAATTATGAAAACGCCTCGTACTGTGACGGTTGTATGGCGTTGCGAATTCCAAGATTCAACTGCATATTCTTATGATTCGTATTACCAAAAATCATAAGATTTCGAACATTTTTCTGTATTGTACTCTCATGGAAAAAAACCATTAAAAATAGAAAAAAAGAAAGTGAAGAGATAGTTGTTATAGGAAATCGTCCATGAATGAGATTTTAGAACACAAATACTTTTTAGAAAGTCATTTGTTTCCAACATAAAAAACTCTCCCAAAGAGTATTAGTGCAGGCTTTATTATGGTCATTAAGCACAAAATTAATCTCTCAATTTATTATCAAATTGAAGAGTGTCATTTGAATTTTTGACCAAGTTTAGATATTTGTAGTGATCAATTACAAAACCAAAACTTGATGCAAAAAATAGGTTATTGGTCCATCTACCTGAACTCAAACCGAAACCCGAGTCCGATTTGTTCTAACCGACTTGGCTCGACGCACGCATGATTGGTTTAGCATGATTTTTTTCTCTTGACCATTAAATTGTCTCAAGGTTTTGAACTTTGTTAGAACTTCTCCACTATACATACAAGAGGGTTTCACATCTAACTTTTAATGTGGGACAAATTACATTTGTTCTATTTTATGCTTTATCAAGCAACCCATTTTAGACATCAATTTTTCATTCAAACGAACTCTTTTTTGACATATGAATACACTATGTTATAGTGCTCACAACGAGAAATCCAACGATTCCAAGAATCGGTCATTCCGACAACTGAGTTGCCCAAAAAATCCATCGGAATACTGGCCAAAGCCATTTGTCCAAAAACAAGTTCCAACACCTCATATCCTTTCACCATGACTCATTCAATACATTGACAAGCATGTGCGAAATCGATTAATATCTATACGAATGTTGGGCGATAGAATGTACGAAGGAGGAATGCAAACTTGGTTGGCTACTCGTTGAGAAAATTTATTAAAATTTCAATCTACGTTTCTGTTGTTAGGAAAGCTTTCAAAACTTTTCAGATAAAGTTATATTCGTTGTAAATACGTTTTTTTGGTTAAATAAATTTTACATTCATTCCCAACAAAAAAAAAGTTTTGAATTTAATTCATGATATTTTGAGAGCCTGAGACACGTTAAGAAATTAACCCTAGTAAATCAAATATGTAGATATATTTAAGAGAATAAAATATTGATAACAAAACTGTGTTTTTAACAGATTTCTAACTTTTATTTTTGGTTTTTTTATCAAGTCAAAAGTGTGTTTCTAGGATATTGTTTTAGTACTTTACCGAATATTTTCAGGTTTTAAATCATTTTGGAAAAAAGAGCCATTTTAAATGCAAATAAACGGATGAAAAGCATTGGAAGTTTGGCATCTATTACTAATAAGATTTGATGCTATAGGCCTATAAGAGAGTCCACATATGATTTTAAAAGACCAATTAAAATATGACAAATCAGCATTTTAATTAAATTTTAAATAATGTCAAAAATTCCAAAAAATCGTGTCTCTTAAAATGGAAATAAATATCAAAAGATCTAAATTAACAAAAGAAAAAAAATCAAAAATAGAAATAAATATCAAAATAGCTAAATGAACATAAGGAAAAATAATTTAAAAGGAAATTAACTTGATATTTATGTTAACTCTATGGAAAATAAACATAAAAAGCTTAACAAAAAAAGGAAAATTATATGTCAAAATAAAATCTTATACTAATAAAAGTTAATGATATATGCAATCTAAAGATATCCACATAGAAATTTAAATG
The DNA here is from genome assembly GCA_030161315.1 of Eutrema japonicum. NCBI lineage: Eukaryota > Viridiplantae > Streptophyta > Magnoliopsida > Brassicales > Brassicaceae > Eutrema > Eutrema japonicum. The sequence continues at coordinate 2,945,671 of BSQW01000010.1, read as the reverse complement.
ACCAATTAAAATATGTCAAATCAACATTTAATTAAATCTTAAATAATGTCAAAATTTCCAAAACAAAATTTCTCTTAAAATGGAAATAAATATTAAAAAATCTAAATTAACAAAAACAAATCATTTAAAAGAAAATTAATTTGATATCTATGATAACTCTATGAAAAATTAACATAAAAAGCTTAACAACAAAAAAAGAAAAAGGAAATTATATGCCAAAAAAATTGTGTCTCTTAAAATGTAAATAAATATCAAAAGAGCTAAATTAACAAAAGATCAAAAATATAAATAAATATCAACTGAGCTAAATTGACAAAAACAATTATTGAAAAGGATATTAACTTGATATTTATGCTAACTCTATAGAAAATCAACATAACAAACTTAACAAACAAAAAAGAAAAAGGAAATTATATGTCAAAATAAAATCTATTACTAATAAAAGTTGATGATATATGCCTCTTAGGGTATTGATTTTGCCTACTTAATTGTCTTTTTGATCAAAGTTATGCTCTGATGGAATAAAAATAAATAAAAGAACGGCATGAGAAAAAATTCACCCATGGATTGAGAAAGACGACTATAATGAAAAAAAAATGACTATGTGTAAACCAATTTTCTCAGATATAAAATAATATGTGTTACTTCAATATTATTTGCAATGACCCCTAAGTATGAGAATTAAATTCTCATCGCTTAGGTTTATGATCTCATCGAAGAACCATTGAAAAGTTACCACAACCAATATGTCACCAGACAAAATTCATGCTTCTGTCTCTCCAATGTAAAATTTACAAAATGTATATTTACTTTGTCGGTTTTTGGTTATTATAACTTTGTTTCAAATTTCATATCATATTCATATATTGTTTTGGTTTCAAATTTTTTTTTTATAGATATAAGAGCAAGAGTTGTGTTTATTACATTACTTTTCAATTTGTAGATTAAATTAAAATTTTGTATTGATTAAAATAGTTAAGAAAGGAAAATAATTTTTGACTTTTTTTTTTAATAGAAAACATATATAACGAGAATGAAAATGAATATGATGAAAAAACTTATTCACTCTGATTGGAAGAAATAAAGTACAATCATTGAAAAATCTTTTAAAAGTTACGACAACCAATATGCTAACAGACAAAAGTTCGGTCTTTACATCTTCAAGATAAAACTGACAAAAAATTGTCGATCTTTTGTGATTTTAAATTAGTTTCAAAATTCATTTCATATTCATCTATTGTCTTAGTTTCAAAATTAAAATTGTCATAAATGTGAAAGTAAGAGTTGTGTTTATTAGTTTTTTTTTTAATTTAGTAGATTAAATCAGAATTTTGTATTGGTTAAATTAGATAAGGAAAAAGAATAATTTTATAAGTTTTTTGTTGTTTGCATAGAAAACATATATAACGAAGATAAGATTGAAAATGATTTTAAAAAAAACTTATTTTCTTCATTTAAAGAAATGATGTATAATATTTTATCTTCGTGTCAATACTATAGTTATTAAAATAACATTTGATTACTTTGTTACACTTTTAATTGAATTTGATATACTAACTTATAAATGTTCGACCATATAATACGTTTTTCAAACGAGACATATATAGATTCAAAACAAGACCGTTGAAACCTCACAAACTATATATAATTACTGAGATTAAAACTGCAATATTTTTAATATATATTATTACAATCACCATTATACATAAAATAATATCGCAATAAATATAATTGCTCGCATATAATTGTTTTATCAAAATAGTATTAAAAATAATACCCACACATAGCGTGGATACAAAACCTAGTTCATTGAAAACTTTCCTACCGATAGATGTCTAGATGATATACATAAATGTTTAAAGATTAAATTTTATTTAACGTTGACAAAAAAATTCTATAATGAAAATGGCAAAACCAAAATTTTAGTGTTTATTAACTAAAAATAGAAAATATCTCACAATATATCACTTTTTCTGATAACGTGTCACAATATTTGTACGAGTTCTAATCATTTTTTTTTTGTCACGAGTTCTAATCATTATTTCCATAAAATATATATAGTACAAAAGTATTGCATAACATTCAGTCCAAATCACATCTCTTAGTGACCATGACTTTAAGACCATGTTTCATGTGAAGAATAACAGAAGGAACTGGCTCAATCTTGTGTCCTTCAACGACCTTTATCTCATAGTTTTGTATGATTTTCACAGCCACTGTCTTCATCTGCGTCATAGCCACTTCTTTCCCCAAACAAGTCCTTGGACCGGCGTTGAACGATAAGAACTTAAAAGATGGCACATGTATCGACCTTCCACTCTCCGAAATCCATCTCTCTGGTTTGAATTCCGGTGCATCTTCTCCCCAAACCGATTTCATTCTCCCTAATGAGTAAAGACAGAACACAATCTTCGAACTCGCATCGACTATGTGTCCGCTTGGAAGAACGTCCGGTTTTGTAGGAGACTTGTGCTGAAAAGGAACCGGTGGATATAGTCTGAGGGCTTCACACAACGCGCCATGTAAATAAACCAATTTGGTTAACTCTTGGGGATTGAATGAATCAAAATCAGAATCATCATTGGTTCTTGGAGATAGTTTTGCTTTGATTTCTTGACGAATCTTGGTCGTTACTTGTGGGTTCTAGGAGAGAAGCCAGAAGAACCAAGTGAGAGCAGAGCCTGTGGTGTCTCTACCTGCTAACACGAAGCTTAAGATCATGTCTCTGAGGAATCTTTCATCACTCGGATTCAACAACTTGTACTTGGTGGTATCCACATCCATGTAAGACATCAACAAATCTTTAGAAGAAGAGTATGTTGATCCCACGGATCACTAAGTGTGTTTAAAGAATGATTAGGAGACGGGAGGTGAGATTTTCGTTAATAGAGCAATTTAACCACAATTAAGACAGGTCGAGAGAAATATGAGTAGGCCGGGGGCCGTGTTTCGTTTTATTGATGAAAGAGAAGTAAACGCTTTTGAATTACGAACTGGTTCCGAAGGACGTCCAGTTCGGCGTTCTAAAGTTTTGTCTCGTTACAAAGATAGAGAGGTCGGGTAACTTGTGGTAGGTGAGGGAGTAAAAATCAGACCCCCCTTCATTAATGACATATGAGGGGTATATATAGTCGGGGTCGGCTTCCTGCTCCCCGGGATCTCGGGCCACGTGTCGTCTACGGCTTCTTTTGCGGGTAAGGTGGCCTAGGAGGCGTGTCCCGGCTTTCGAGGAGAGAGGTCATGATGAGCTCGGCGTGGCGTGTTGCAGAGCAATGCACTGTTTTACCAACTCTGCTCCACCTGCTCCCTCCTGCCCTTGTCAGCTCTGCAGGGTTGGTGGGACGTCGGGTCGAAGGCACGTCCCTACGCCGGTAGGGTATTGCTTTACCAACTCCCACGCGCCTACTCTTCTGACACTTCCTGCTCTGGCGGGGCATCAGCGCGGGCCCGGGGTACGTTGCTTTCAGGTCGGCTACCGAGCTGAAGAGTGGTCTTGCAGGTCGGTGATATTAAGTCCGGTGACCGCACCGAAGAACGGCCTTTCCTAAGATGGGCCTAACTAATTGGGGGTGCTAGGCCCACCTCCAACAGAGTCGATGTTAATAACCCCACGGCTTATTTCATCTCTCTTAGAAGCTATGCACTTAGAGCAAACTCGATCGAAAGTCGAGTGAGCTCTTTTCATCGTCAATTCATCTCCAAATCCAATCAATCTTTGCATCTTCCAAAACATCTCCGGCTTGACATGTCTGAAGAAAATCGCTTCCTCTGCTTCGTCTAAAGCTCTTGCAAACTCGATTTCCGGCATTTCAATGGAGAGACAACCTGGATCAATCCCGGTCGCTAAAACAAACGTAGTGTCGAACGTGAATCTTTGGAACACATCTTGTAAGTCAACGACTAGTTTCTTCTCAACAACGTGATCAAGAAGTGGGACAAGTCCTTTCTCTAGCTTACTCATGCTTGTTCTTAGTGTGAACCTTTGAAACTCCTGATGACTCATCATGCTTTGAGCTGATTTCCTCAGATCCTTCCATAAATCGGAATCCGCGTTGAAAATCCCATCTCCAAAAACATCGAATATCTTCTTGAACTCGGATCCTTTCGGGTAATTAGCGAAGTTTGAGCTCATGATGTGATGAATATTAGCCGGATCAACTGTGATCAACATGTCGAGGCCCCCGAAACAGGGCCCTTTGAAAGGATAAGTTAAGTTTGAGGCCTCGAGAAGCTCAGTTATATAGTCGTAAACACGAGGGATCTCTACGAGTAGACCCGGAAGCATACCGAGGAACGGCCAGTTCGTAAGAAACGAACGGTGAGGTTTCCTGCTGATCAAGAAATATCCAAAGAGGAAGGAGAAACAAAGGAAAGATATTGAGACTTCAAGTAAGCTTATCAAAGCCATTAGAGAGAAATTGAAGACTTCAAGTAAGCTTATCTCCTTTTTGAGATACACCAAAGGCAAAGGGGCAGCTTAATTCTTGATTTTGTTCCTAATACATATAATAATATAAGATACGTATTTATTAATATAAAGCATATGCTCTTGCGCCTTTGAAAGTGGTGATGTGTCTTTGTCGTTTGGATATAAAATAACGTAAAACCGTACTTTTGTTTTTGGCTATTGGTCCTCTTTTGTTTTGTTCGGTATCTAGCTTTATTATATTTATTTTGGAAACCACTGCATGTGACATTAATTACTTATTTATCCCAATAGAGTATAAGACAAGGGTCCAGCTGGTTTCTCTAACCAAGAAACGGATGGGAAAGAAAAACAAGAAACTTCAAAAAACCAAAAGATAAATGTAAGATATGACAATAGTAATGTGTTTAAATCTGAACCGATCAGGTCGGTCTCAGCAAATCTGCTACATGGTCGGTTATTTAGTATGGTTATATATATAGCGGAATCGAACTCTAGTGATGCTGAGGAGAAAAGACTTATAGAGTTAGCGAAGTAAACTCTTAACAAAACAGAGATATTTTGCAAAGCTGTAGCCAAAATCATATTATCAAAGTTGTAGTTGTTTTGAAGCAGTTAAAAAAACAAAGACTCATAAACTTGTTGTGTTTATTTTTGGAGAAGCTGTAGATGCTGCAATCTGTGAGGTTTGAGGGCTAGGCTCGGGTGGTGGTTGCGTATGGCAACGATGATGAGGACTCGAGTTCATATACAATGTGGCAACAATGCAATTGTTCGAGTTTAGGTGTTCGAAATCGGTGTTTCTTCGTCGGGGATCTTCTGGGTATGTTAAGACGTGTGCCTAGCTTATTCGACTTCATTCTTTGTTCGTTTTTTTGTTTTCATGTTGTAGCTTGGCCATTGTTTGTAGTTTTTAGTATTTATGTTTTCTTAGTTGTCTATGTAATCACTGTCACAAATCATGGTATAAAATTTAACATTTAAACTCAAAAAAGACTCATAAACGTTAAATTGTTTTTCATTTGTTTTTGAAGTCACGTAATTATAACTTGGATATAAAATTATTAGGTTTTACTGACGTATTGATGTATATCTAGAGCTAGATTGTTATTTATACATATTGGTTTTGTTTCTAAAATATATAAAACCAAAACAAAATTGTGTTAATTAATATGTTTGCAAATTTTCAGATACGTGTGTGATTTTCTTATTGTTGAATGAACAAAAAAAACATTTTTTCGGTTTTGAAAACATGATAACTTTTCAAGATATATGAAAGTCTTAAGTTAGTTTACAAACTATTGGGCCAAGTTGGGCTTCTTGTGAGCCTGTATTAAATGGCTAAAACATATTTTGGATACCCCTACGGCCGGATCGGTTTATCGAAAACTATATAAGTTTGGGATGATACTTGTACAACTGTATAATTTAACATGTACTCCGACCAAAAACGAATCAAACCGGTTTTAGAACTAATAATATCAGCATAGTGGAATAGCTAAATTATGTCACAACGAAATAGCTAAATAATATAGTACCGGAATCACTGGAACGACAAAACTAGTAAGTTGAATAAACTGAAACAAAATTGTAATATGGTTAGATAACAAAAAAACTACTACTTAGTAAATGAATTAAGTTTTGTCTCATTTAGTTACAAAATTAAATCGTGTGAGATGAATTTAAAAATCACTTTTTGTTAAAAGTTTTTCAAAATCACTTATTAGTTTTCATGTTTTATGATTTCATGTGTTTTACTGTGAATGATATATATTTGGCAGAATCACGCTTTCAAATTTTAAATGACAACACAAAAAAACTACATACCATTCAAATCTTTTATAAGTTGGCAAACATTGTTGAATTTTAAAACAGAAAATAAGAAAGCTTTGTACACCAAATTATTCATAAACAAGTGAAGGAACCAGAATTCGCACATATTGTAGATCGGCGAATTCAGTATAGGGTTTAGGAAAATTATTTTTATTAGATTTATAGCTGTGCTGTTGAAGGCTGCCTACGTACACTTTAAAGCGATCAAGCCAAAACGTTGTTTTTGTTACAAATGATGTTTATCTAAGTTCTCTATTGAGAGATTGTGAGATGATTATTATGAATAGGGGGTTCCCCTATTTATAAGTTTTGAAGTCCTTAGCTCTTCATTTTCCTTCTTGACTTTGTATTGGCAATATTGTCCTTTTTCCTTTAAGCCGATAAGGATAATCTCCTTTCTTCCCGGGATTTGCCTTTTTCCAATAAAAAGAAATTTTTTTTTTATCAAATAAAAGGAAACTTCCTTTTATTTCGTAGATCGGTCTTGATGGGCCTTGAAGTCGATTATTGGGCTGATTTAAACTCAAACCGGGTTAAGCCGGGGGAGTGCTAAATCCCCCTCTAACAATTAGTCCCCCCCTCAGTTCGGCGAAAGAGTGTTCGAGTTCGGCGGATTTCTTTGGAGAATTCTTTAGCCCGATTGGAGTTGAAATCAGCATCTGGTCGAATTTAGACGTTGTTCGGCTTTGTTCCTGCAAAAATTACTAAAGACGAGAGATTGAACTCGAGGCTGAGCTCGGTGTTTGTTAGTTAAGTGCGAGGTCGGCCTCGGCTTTTTCAAGTTAGGTTTCGATAGTTCGTGCGAGATTGCGAGGTCGGCGAGCTGTGATTGCGAGCTGCCCAATTTTTAGATCGGCGAGTTACGATTACAAGTTGCCGTACTGCGAGGTCAGCGAGCTGTGCGGTCGGAGAACTGCGATCGTGAGTTTGGCGAGCAGGAGGTCAGTGAGCTGTGGTCGTGAGTTAGGTGGGCTGCGAGATCGGCGAACTGTGACTGCGCGATGAGTAAGTTGCGACCGAGCTACCTAACTGTTAGACCGACGAACTGCGACCACGAACTACCTTACTGTCGGATCGAAAAACTACCTTATTGCGAAGTAGGCGATATGTTCGATTGCGAGGTAGGCGAAGTGCTTGAGTTCGGCTTGATGATACGAACTGTACGAGTTCGGCGAACTGTACGAGTTCGGCGAACTGTACGAGTTCGGCGAACTGCTTGAGTTCGGTTTGAAGGGACGGACCCTGTGATTGAATTTGAATTCGAATAATAAAGTAACTTTTTGATAAGGGGTACCTTAATTTTAGGGAGCTCGATGGATGAGCTATAATCGGTAAGTTTGTTATCTCCCATGAGCTCGGTCTCGGTGAGTTAGGCGGATCTTTGTTGTGGTTTTGAGTTCGGCGTATCATGATTATGAGCTCGGCATGTCATGTTGGGCAATTCGTTCTTCTCCGCAACGTAGTTCGTCTTGGTGAGCTCGTGATCTCTTCTGCGTTATCATGAGCTCGGTTTGTTTTTGGCGTGATTGACATCTACGATGTGTTGAGTTCGGTGGTGAACGTCTTGGTGTGTTGTCATGATTGGCTTCGTCATGCATGTCACATTGCTTGCCATGCAAGTGAGGTCGTATAGGTGCAGTTCGTGAAGGTGATCTCGTCCCTCCGTGGTCAGCTTGTCATGATCTCATCTCTCCGTGGTGATGACGTGACGTGTTGGCGTTCACGGGTGATCGGCGCGTTCATGTTTGTTCTTCTTCATGCATGCAGCTCGTCATCATCACGTGTTCTTCTTCATGTCTGCTGCTTGTCATCATCACGTGTTCTTCTTCATTCTTTATTATGTGTTGAGCTCGGTCATTGTTCGATTCCCCAATATTCTCCTCCATGGATTTTTTTCGGCAAGATTGTTCTGAGAGATGTTCAACGTCTCGAGGTATTTGGATAGAGAAGTCGGGAAATCATCACCGGAGATGTGATAAACTAATGAAGCTGAGGTTCCCACAGATCCCGAAACTGAGATCGGAGAAATCGCCGGATAAATTGTTGTAGATCTGAGGATAGAGATATCTTCCGAGAAACAGATATGGCAAAACCCTTTTTTTGTGATCAGATTGAAAATTGTGGTAAGATCGGAAGCCCATGTCGGTGATTGGAGAATTGTATATATTAATCGGTAACATGATGATATTTTTATGTTGTCTTCGAGTTTCTGATTTCTTGGGTTTAAGAATAATTCTCCATAAACCCCCAATTTTTCTTGCCCCCTCCTTCTAGCGCCAATTGAAGGAACCAGAATTCGCACATATCGTAGATCGGCGAATTCAGTTTAGGGTTTAGGAAAATTATTTTTATTAGATTTATAGTTGTGCCGTTGAAGGCTGCCTACGTACCCTTTAAAGGGATCAAGCCAAAACGTAGTTCTTGTTACAAATGATGTTTCTATCTAAGTTCTCTATTGAGAGATTGTGAGATGATTATTATGAATAGGTGTTCCCCTATTTATAAGTCTTGAAGTCCTTAGCTCTTTCTTTTCCTTATTGACTTTGTATTGACAATTGTCCTTTTTCCTTTAAGCCGATAAGGATAATCTCATTTATTCCCGGGATTCGCCTTTTTCAATAAAAAGGAAATCTTCTTTTTATCAAATAAAAGGAAACTTCCTTTTATTTCGTAGATCGGTCTTGATGGGCCTTGAAATCGATTGTTGGGCTGATTTAAACTCAAACCGGGTTAAACCGGGGGCCATGCTACGGGAAAAGCGAAGACTCCGAGCAGAGGCAGATGCAGCGGCAGAGGCAGCGGCAGGCCCATCCGGTTCGTCGAGACGTCCCGAAGACGATGTAAATTTCGACGATTACGATATAGTTATATAGATTTAGGATTTCGAATTCTAATTTTGGTTTTTTTTTTGTAACAAATTATAATATTTTTTTCTTATAAAATATTATTATATATTATTTTTATAATTTTTATTTTATAATTTCGAAATTAATAAAATTTTAAAAATAATAATAAAAAGCATATATAGAACCGTCGTTAATTCGATGGTAAATAATAATCCTCGTTGTTTCATTGCTAAATTAATCGTCATAAAATCGTGGCTAATTTACAACGATTATACGACGATTTATTAGCAACGATTTTGCGACGATTATTTAGCAACGATTTTATGACGATTTATTAGCAACGAATTAACGACGAAATTTTTTTTCCATCGAATTAACAATGAAATATTTCCCATCGAATTTCCATCGTTTTTACGACGTATTTATATTCGTCGTAATTTCAATGTAATATTTACGACGATTTAGCGACGAAAATTTACCGACGATTTAGCGACGAATTTTTGTCCCTCGTACTTTCCCGACGAATTTACGACGATTTGTGGTTTGCGACGATCAGTTAACGACGATCTCTTTTTCGTCGCAAATTCGATTCAAACCCTCTTTTGCAATGATTTTACAACGATATCGTTCGTTGCAAAAAGGGTGTTTTCTTGTAGTGTGAGTTTGTTTGTGATGTGATATTTGTGAATTGATATCGTGTGTCTTTGTTGGGTTTTATTTTGTACTTTTATTGTGTATATGACAATTTTGTGCAGATTTGTCAGAGATGGTCCTCTTGCTGGAATTTTGTGCAGATTTGACGATTCCAAACGAATCAAGTAATTTTGGCAGCCGATATTCATGTTCATGAGGATTCGGTTATTCAAGATCGATGGATCATAATTTTTGGGTTCCGTGTGGTTCATTCAGATGGTTTGCCAAGAATCACTCAACACAAGTATCAAGTTGTGTTTACAGACACGACATTTGTCCGCGGTATTGCTCCTAAGTGTGATAACATAGTCTCCGACTATTCGATGTTTAAGGGTATTGTTCTTGCTAACAACATTGACGTCTCTGTTTTAATCGGTTAACTATATCAAGTATTTTTTGGGATTTGGTTTTCTATCAACTTATACTGATTTGTTTTTTTTTTCTTGCTCCTTATTTATTAGATCTGATTGAGGCTATCTCCTCTATTGGTGCTCTAAAGGTCAACGGTGAACACTCTTATACTATTACTTTCGGCCTTATAGACGCAAATTAAGATTGTTCTTTTGGTTTTCACTTGTGTTCCTTTCGGTATGAAAATTATATTGCGTTTAGGTTTTGATTGTTCATTTGTTTTTGTTTTTACTTTGTTGGTTCTCTTTTTCTAGAAATTATGTTGTAGCGTGTAATGCATTCGGGCAATTGCTAGAGCTTTTTATATTCAATGGGCTATGAATGGGAAGTATGGTGACGTTTGTGTTTTGCGTTTTTGGCGATTTGAAGAAACACATGGTTCATAATTGTTGGTTTGCTTTGTTTGTGTTATTATTTACTTGATTAGTCATAATTTTTATATATTCGCTAGATAAGTATCCGCATATATGCGGGTTTGTAATATTATATTTTATAATCAGTTAAAAAATTAAAAATGAAGAAACAAAATTAGCTTACCCGTGAAAATATATAAAATATAAACTAAAAAAAAAGTTTACGATGAAATAAATATATACCATGAAATAAAAATTTGGTGAAAAAATGCAGTAAATAGTTTTTGATTCGATTATTGGACTTTTAATTATTTGGTGTGTAATTGACATACTACAAAATTGTGGTTTATATAGATGTGAGGAATTAGAATTCTTTTCCTATATGATTAACTTCCTTAATCTAAATGGAAAATTAAAGAATGTATAAAAATTTAGACGATGATTTATGAAAACTAAGAAGAAATCCAGAAGATGATTTAGACGAAGTAGAAGAAGGTGAAGATAAGGAGAGCGACTAAGAAAAATCAAAAGAATAAGAATTCAAATAAGACAAAGAATTTGAAGGAGAAAAAGTTGGAAAAGAAGAAGAAGAGGGAGGGAGGGAGGGAGGGAGGGAGGGAGGGAGGGGGAAAGATATAGAGAGATGGGGATGGAGGGGGAATTAGGGAGGGAGCGAGAAAGATAGAGAGAGATAGGAAGTTATGGAAGGAGGGAGGATGTGTGGGAGATAGAATGGGAGAGAAAGTTAAACCTTTTAGGTTCATGTAATTGATCGATATTAGATTTCCTTTAGTTCGTCTCTTCTGTATTCCTAATTTTTTTTGTTTAATCTGGTTTACAAGGAAGCTAAAGCTTTGAGAGACATGTAAGTGTAAGTTTTTGATAATGATGGTCTTACTTCTTTTTTTATATGTATTTATATATTTTTTATTCTATTCAGATGTATGCTTCTTAACCGGTCATAATTGTTAGACTCGCTATTATGCGTTTTGGCACATCTTCGATCAGGACTTCCGAACATATCTATTTTATTTACTTGGGTTTGTAATATTAACCCTAAAATATTCGGTTAATAAGGAGAGTGCTTGAAATGACAAAGTATTTAAACAAACAAGCATTTCTCGCGTAGAAAATGGCAACAACCCATAAAATATATCGATGTATGATCAAAATTTTTTTATAGATATTAAATTCGACAATACTAAATTGGTTCCAACCCCTGTTTGAAATGTTTTAATTAAAAACAAAAATGTTTTGAAGGCGAAGAAATGTGTGATTGATATGAAGAAGGAGAAGGAAGAGATGGCGGAGATGCTTGAATGTAAACTTAGAGAACAAAAGAGAGGAGGAGACTTTGAAGGAGACAAGACTAAACTTACCTATTGTGAAAATTATATTTCTTGTAGGAGAAGAAGAAGAAGAAGAAGAAGAACATGTTGGAGATTCTAGAGGTTTCTTAATTGTCAATAATTGTTAGACTCGCTATTATGCATTTTGGCACATATTCGATCAGGACTTCCGAACATATCTATTTTATTTACTTGGGTTTGTAATATTAACCCCTAAAATCTTTGGTTAATAAGGAGAGTGCTTGAAATGACAAAGTATTTAGACAAACAAGCATTTTTCGAGTAGTGGCAACGACCCATGAAACATATCGATGTATGATCAAACAAAATTTAGAGATATTAAATTCGACAATACTCAATCGGTTATAAACCCCGTTTGAAATGCTTGAATTAAAAACACAAATGTTTTGAAGGCGAAGAAATGTGTGATTGATATGAAGAAGGAGAAGAAAGAGATGGCGGAGATGCTTGAAGGTAAACTTAGAGAACAAAAGGGAGGAGGAGAATTTGAAGGAGATAAGACGAAACTTACCTATTGTGGAAATTATATTTCTTGTAGGAGAAGAAGAAGAAGAAGAAGAAGAACATGTTGGAGATTCTCGAGGAAGAACAAATGGAGATCTAAATTAGGAATCTAGATAGAGAGAGGGAGAGAGAGAGAGAGAGAGAGAGAGAGAGAGAGAGAGAGAGAGAGAGAGAGAGAGAGAGCATTTAGGGAGATGTAAATGATCGATATTCTATCACCCTTAGTTCGTCTCTTCCGTGTTTTTTTATTATTTCTGTTTAATATGGTTGATAAGGAAGTTAAAGACTTTAGATACATGTAAGTGTAGAGAAGAACCGGCCAGAAGGAGAGACAAAAGGTACCAAAGGGATTGTTTACCTACGCTATGATACTATCGTTTCGTGTCCACACTTGTGAGAAAGATAAGAACCGAAAAGACAGAGTGACAAAAGCTAAGAAAGGGATTGTTTACCTACGCTCTGATACCATGGTTTCGTGCCCGTGCTTGCAAGAAAGATAAGGATCGACAATAAGGAGAGACCAAAGCCAGCAAATTGAATTTTTACCAACGCTCTAATACCAAAGGAGAAAATGGCAATGACCCTCATATCAATTTGATCAAACAAAATTTCAGAAATATTAAATTTGACAATACTAAGCTGATACAAACACTATTTGAAAAGCTGGAAGAAAAGCACAAAAGCTACAAGGAAACATTGGTTAAAAAAATGAAGATGTTTTGACAGCGAAGAAATGCGTGATTGATATGAAGGAGAAGGAAGATATGGCGAAGATGCTTGAAGGTAAACTAAGAGAGTAAAAGAGAGGAGCAAAAGTTGAAGGAGACAAGACTAAATCTATCTATTGTGGAAATTATATTTCATGAAGGAGAATAAGTTGAAGAACATGTTGGAGATTCTCGAGAAAAAAAGAAGGGAGATCTAAATTAGGTGTCGAGATATATATATATATATATATATATATATATATAGACTTCAGGGACATGTAACTGATCAATATTCTATCACCGTAAGTTTGTTTATGATTTATGTTTAATATGATTGATAAGAAAGTTGAAGTCTTCAGGTATGTAAGTGTAGTTTTTGTTGGTTTGAAGGAAACAAGACTAAACCTATCTATTGTGGAATTTATCTTTCATGAAGGTGAAAAAATAAGAACATGCTGGAGATTCTCGGTCAATATCCAAGGGAGATATAAATTAGGAATCTAGAGAGAGAGAGAGAGAGAGAAAGAGTAATGGAAACCGATTATGGAAGATTTTGACACAAAATTGAATATGGCGAGGAAGAAGACGAAGATGAGATAAAGAAACATCGGAAGAATAAGAAGTCAGAGAATATGAAGATGATGAAGAATGAGAGGGAACAAGAAGAGGAAGAAGAAAACCGGAAAAAGAAAATGAAGACAAATCTGAAGAAAAAAGAAGCCATAGAAGATGAATACAATAGAGAAGAAGAAGAACTCGAAGATGATGGAGAAAAAAAACGGAAGACAAAGAAGACGACGAAGAAGGGAAATGATGAAGAAGAGGGAGAAGAAAAAACAAAAGAAAATCTGGAAGAGTGAGAGAGAGAAAAAAAATTCAGAGAAGACGAAGATGATGAAAAAGAAGAAGGAAGAGACGACGAAGAAAAAAAACTTAAAGATAAAGAAGAGGAAGAAGATGAAGACTAAGACGATGAAGAAAAAGTCAGAAAAGACGAAGAAGATGACAAAGACAAAGAAAATAAAAAAAAACATAAGTAGAATAAGAAGGCGGATGAGACCAAGACGTTAAAGAAGAAGAATGAGAAATGTAAGGATTTGGAAAAGACGAATAAAAACTGAAAGAAGAGGAAGAAAGAGTTGAAGAAGACGAATAAGCCGAGTACGATGGAAAAGTGAAAAGGAAAATATGAGGGAGAAGATAAATGAAATATAAAGAATAAGAAGAAGAAAACGAAGCAGAAGAAGTTGAGGTTGTAGAAGGGATGAAGAAAAACCGAAAGAATAATAAGCCAGGGAAGCTAAAGACGATGAAAAAGGAAATCCGGAAGAGAAAGACAAAGACAAAGACAAAGACAAATCGAAAGAGAAAGAAGAAGAAAAATTGTTGTAGAAGACAAAGAAAATAAAGAAGAAGAAGTAGAAGTCAAAGACGATTGAGAAAAACAAATAATAAATCAAATACGTTAAAGAAGAAGAAGAAATGTGAGGAATAACCGATTATAACGACACACACTTACGACAAAATAGAGAGAGAATTCTAGCGAGGGAGAGATAAAAAGAATTAGGCAGAGAGAGAACCTTCCGTAATTACAATATGTGAGTGAATGAAACATTATTCGGTTGTTTTTTTCTTTTTTGTTGGTCGATTGTCTAACATTGTTGTTATATTTGTGTTCGATTTTTTATTGGTAACAAAGTTAATAATTTAATAATGTTATTATTTATAGAGTTGTAGAGTTTTCAAGATAAGACTCGATAATCTGGTGCATTATCTAACCAATGACAAAGTCTTGGGTCGCGTTAGCTCAGATAACTAATTAATTGGACATTTTAAGTATGTTTATGTTTAGCTATATGCTTATAACATGTCAGTTAGTTTCTACGTTTATAATACAGTCTATTTTGTTGCTATAGAAATTAAATTGTACTCAATTCTAGGTAAGATTATTATAATTTTCTAATTTAGATAGTAAGATTTTGTATACACGCTAAGACGCAAAGAGAACAATAATAGTATGATCGTATTTAAACCTTTTTTAATTATTTGTCTAACTTTCGTTTTAAATAGGTCTGGTTATAAGCGAAACCCATTTGAAGAATCTTGCTTTGTCAGCGATAGAAAAGTATATGCGGATAAACGGTCATTTTTTGTCTAATTATAAAGGATCAATGCATCTCCCGAACGATATTGCTCGATATAAGAATACTAAGCATCTTTTACTTGATGAGCAAAACTATGATTGTGATAAACTGGGGGCTGATCATGCAAGATTGTTCTCCACAATCACCGATGACCAAAGACGTCTTTACGATGATATAATGTATGAGGTTAATGGTGATACCGGTGGTTTGTTTTTTTGTCTATGGTTATGGTGGAACATGAAAAATGTATTTGTGGAGTGTTTTGGGTTCCGCGCTTCGGTCTAAAGGCCGTATAGCTCTTAATGTTGCATCAAGTGGAATAGATGCATTGTTGTTGCAGGGGGGTCGAACGGCTCATTCTAGATTTGGGATACCGATCGTTCTCAACGAGTATACCTTGTGCTCGATCTGGGTCACACCAAGCAGAATTACTTGAAGCAACTAGCCTTATTATTTGGGATGAAGCTCCAATGATGAGCAAGCATTGTTTCGAGACGCTCGACCGGACTATGCGTGATATATTAAAGTGTAATAAGGTATTTGGTGGTAAAGTGGTTGTTTTGGGCGGAGATTTTAGGCAGATTTTACCTGTTATTGTCGGCGTTAACAACTCGGAAACTATTCTGGCGACGGTGAATTCTTCTCCTATTTGGTCTGATTGCAAGGTTTTGGAGCTAAAAACGAATATGAGACTTCTTCGTGGCACTGTTAGTGTTATGGATCAAGAGTTAAGAGTTTTTGCAAAGTGGATATTGGATATCGATGATGGGAAAATTAACGAGCCCAATACGGGAGAAGTTGAGATCGTTATCCCATCGGATTTATTGATAACTGAAGATGGCGAGCCCGTGAAAATATTGTAACAGAGGTTTACGATGGAACGACACGTGACCCTAAATCTTTTCAAGAAAGGGCTATTCTGAGTCTCTGTAACAAGATGTTGATGTTATAAATGATTTTATGTTGTCACAGCTCGCATGTAATTTTAGTGTGTTTTTGTTAACATTTATGATTTTTGGGTTACCTTCGATATAACTTTTTAAATTTTGAATCCAGGTGATGAACATGAATATCTTAGTTCTTATAGCATTGATACTTCGGACACAAACAAAATCGATGATATGGCTTATACTCAGGAATATCTAAACAATATCAAGGTGTCTGGTCTGCCAAATCACTGTTTAAAGTTGAAGATTGGTGCTCCGATCATGTTGCTTAGGAACATTGACCCTCGAGGCGTAATGAGACAAGATTGCTCTATTTTCAATTCATTGATCTCAATACCTGTTTTATTTTTATTTGGTTTGAGATAGTTGATCTTTGTGTTGTTTTTATTCGGTTTTGAGATATTGATCTCAATAAGGCGTGGGTTAGACACCTAGTTTATATTATTTGAATGATATTTAACAATCTAAACTAATTATACTGTATAGTATGCGTCGTTTATCTTCGTTGATTATCAAGTTGTTCCATTTAACAAAATTTATTTTTATCTTCGTTGATTATCTTTGCGTTGAGTTAGCGTTTATAAATAAGTTTTGATTTGACGTCAAAAAAAGGGGTTCTCTTACGTAAGGTTAATAATTTGTAAAACCAAAAAAAAAACATATTAGTGGAGTAATGTATAGTATGAGTATCAATACTAATAAATTGATTATTTCACACGTTTGTAAAATCTCTTTCGATAAACTAATTAAGTTATCATTTTATATTGTTAAAAATTAATATTACCAAAAAAAAAAAATATAAACAATCTTCTGAGATGTGTTAAAAATCTTTGTTCTCCATTTGTAGAAGAGGGATTGATTTAGTCGGACACAGTCGGAATCATAGGAATAAGTTTGAGCTTTGAAAACATTGTTGTTCATTACTACCTCTCTCAAATCATTACTACCTCTCTCAAATCATAGGAATAAGTTTGAGCTTTGAAAACAGAGTTGTTCATTGTTCAATTACAGAGAAATACAAACATTGGCTAAAAACAGAGTACAAGAGAAACACACCAAACTAAACCAGAAACAATAACTGAAATTAAGACATTGATAAATGGGTTGCTTTCTCCACAAGCTTCTTTCTCTACAGTCCTTTGGTTTGGTTGCTTCATTCTCTTTTTCAAAGATTCTTCATAAAGGCTATACAAACGAAAATAGTTTAAAACGTTAATTTCATGTATTCATTCATGCAGAAAATCTATGAATATAGTCTTTATTCTATCAAATTTAGAACATTACCTCTCTTAATGAGTTGTGGTGCTTCTGCTTCTGTGTTTGTTTCGGCCAAAAGGACTCGTGAACCACCTTGGTTTGTATAAAACCAATATGTATCCAATCGTCATTCCAAACGCAATGCCAGGTACAAATCCTATTGCAGCTGCAATCCAACTAAACACCTCTTCATCTTCTTCCTCTGGCTCCGGCGTTTCATACTGTTGCGATGAGGGCGTGTGGATATCTCTGCAAACTTCGTCAATAGCAGGGCCAAAAAGTCCCGAGTTGTCTTCGAAAGAAGAGCAAGGCTGCCTTCGAAACTGAGTGCCTCCAGGTACTAGACCGACAAGCTGGTTATGGGAGAAGTTCATGTACGCAACGTACGAGAGATTCCCTAGCTCTTGTGGAATTTCTCCTGAAAGCTTGTTTTGGGAAACGTCCAGTGACTCGAGAGCTGTCAGGTTCCCCATAGATGATGGAATGTGGCCAGTGAAGGCATTGTTTGACAAGTTGAGCACGTGAAGCTCTTTCAATAGACCAATGGACCTTGGAATCTCGCCTTCAAGTCTGTTTCCGGAGAAGTCGAGTGCTGTGTAGATTTTTAGGATACGTACCAGCTCCAACGCCTTTGTGATGGTAATATGGTTTCATGCCATCTCTTTATATACATATAGTTAGTGCTCTGAATCCACTCAGCTTGACTCACCATCTAGTCTTTCTACGAAGTGTTATTCACGTTGAACGAAGACAGTAAAAAGTCTTTGTGTTGAATAGTCAGTTTCCACACATTTTGGTTTTAACTTTTATCACAAGTTAAATTATTGAGTGGGACATTAAGGAAAAAAGACCAGGGTTGATTTTTCAAGTCATCGTCTTTTGTCCAGAGGAAACACAGCTCCTCATTGTTCCCCGCTCTCTAGATTTTTACAAAATTGAAATATCAAAGAAAACAAAATTTAGTGGTTTCAGAAATATTCTGGAAAATAATCCAACATGATATCATAATTATAATTTCAAGAGCGCTTTACCTTGCAGAGATCGATGCATTTCCCAGACGAAAAATGCAGTTTCTGCAGTTTCCAAACTTCCTATTTTGCCCTAGAATCATTCTAATTTAACTTAATTCAACCCATGACATATATATATATACTTATTTTTCCAGCCTCTTCGAGAGCTACAAATCTAATACCCAATTCACAAACCCGAACATAAGTTAAAGAGATGGAATCTTCAGATACAGCTGTGGGAAGAATGAGATGTATAGAGGATTGCAAAACATACAAGAAATCTTTAGATCATACTGTCATGAAATGGAAATATAAGTATTGCAACAACAAAAGCATATAGGATTGCAAAAATCATTAGATCATACTGTGAAGGAATGGAAATATAAGTATAAGCATTATAGTTTTGATTTTCAAAATATACAAGAAATTTTGAAGCTAAGGCAAAACACCAAAGCTATGAACTTTTTTTTATTTGAGTGCCTCTATGGGTTTTTTTTCCAACTGTATCAGCAAAATCAATGTATTCGAAGACAAAATGAGAATGTTTAGTGATGATTCCATCTTCCACGAAGACTCAGCTATGTAGTGAGAACTTTGAAGATAAATTCAGCAGTTTGCATGAAAGCGTTCTGAGAAGGATTCTAAGTCATCTCCCAACTGTGAGGACTTCTGTATTATCAAAGTTATTGAGGAATATGTCTACCAACATCACAAAGTTACAGTTTGATGATATAAGGCATAGGGATCCGAGGGATTATCGATCTACATTGTTAAGAGTTTTTATAACGCTCCGACCGCCCCTACATATGGGCTCCACGCCCTTTCTCGGCCCGTGGGCCCCACCCTCGTCCGACGGCCAGTGCGTTAGTTCGGGAGGCTAGCAAAACTTGTTTACTGACCCTGCAATCATCACATGATATTTTCCCGTGTTTTGTCTTCACTCGCACAGTACCGCGAATCACTTTCCGGTAGATCATCCATCATTAAATTTCTCCAGCTCAAACATGCTTAACTCTGGAGTTTTCTCTGGACAAGTGACCGAAAAGATAAGTGTACTTTGGTAACATAGGTAGCCAAATCAATTCTTATAAGCCTCTCCGCATATACCAAAAATCGAGATGTTACAGTTTGCTGCAAATTGACAATGGCATAATGTTTCACAGTTTTAGAGTTTTAGGAAATGAGTGAAATCCATTTCTTTATTTTAGAAGCTATAAATTGATCTTTATTTGATTTGTGGGTTCGGTTAAGCTTCATGGTCCTAAAGATCAGTCAAGCTACGGAATGGACAAAAATATAAATAGATGACTAAGTCGAAACCCGTATAGCATGCCAGTAACATAAAACATTTACGAAGCTCACGTAGATGTAACTAGCCATGGACAAAATACCCAGAACCGAACCGAATTAGAAGGTATCAAACCGAACCGAATATTTATAAATATCCGAATAGTTTATTTTAAAAATATTCCGGGTACCCGAACCGAAATCCGAACGGGTACCCAAAATATACGAAATACAATTATATCAAAAAATATTATGTATCTTTAGTTTTGAAAGAACTAAAATACTCAAAATTACAATTATAAACAGAATATATTAGTTATGTTTAGACCGAAATAACCAAAATACTCGAAATATTCGAAGATCATTAATTGTATTTCTCAAAATTAAATAGTTTTGGTAAAATTTAACCAAATTTTATTTAAATTAAAAAAAAAATTAGATTTTTCGAGAATTGGGATAAATTTCGGATACCCGAACCTGGGCGGAACCGAACTGAACCCGATCCAAAAAATGAAAATACCCGAATGGGTCCTAAACTTCTAAAATTTGGGTACCCGAAACCCGAAAGAACCGACCCGAACCCGAACAATACCCGAATGCCCATGCCTAGATGTAACTGAATTTTATAAGAACCAAGTTTATTATTCCCTCCGTTTTATAGTAAGTGTCGTTTTAATACTTGATTTTTATTTTATTTTAAGTGTTGTTTTATATTTTCAATGCAATTTTTTGTTAAACTTTCCTCATTATATAATGCACTAGAATGTGATCCGCGTTACGCGCCGACGTGTTAACTTTTTTTCTTTATATATTTTGTTTTTGATAATTTAATACTTTACATATATTATTTTCAATATTATTTTTTCTTATAAAAATAGAAGGTGTTTGTACATTTTTTTATCTTTTACGTTTGTTGTCAATTTATGCAATTAATGTTTTTTTAAAACTTTGTTATTTTGCGTTTTTATAGTAGAAAACATTAGGAATCTCTAATAATGCATTTTATTTTTATTTATATCAATTAGAGTGTATTAATTATATGTTCATTGATGTCGCAAAGTTCATCTTTGAAGTAGTTACATTAAAGCGTAATGAAGGCACCAAAGAGATAAAAATACACTAAAGGAGTTGTTTTGTTTTAGAGTTATTGCGGAAGAAGGTTGAGAGTTCGGTTCTGAAGCATATGTGGCGGATGTTGGGTTTATCCTTACTTAGAATTAGATATTGTGCTTTGGGATGGAGCTAGTTGCACCGAATTTTAGGTTCGTGGCTCTTGTCTTCCTCGAGTAATATTGTGTTTTTTTATTTTATATTTTTTTGTTTTATTTTTAGTATTATTTCCAATATTGTTGATGTACGATTCTAATCCTCATTATTTTGTAAAATATGTTTCTAATTCTTAAGTCTTTTTGTTTCCAATTTTTAAGTAATAAGTCTTCAAGTGTAGATAAATATGATAATATAACATACATATCCAAGTATTGATTTATTATGATTTTTCACATATTTTTCATTTGTATCTTGTGTCCAGGTCCGGTTCTAGGCAAGTGCTGAAGGTGCAAATGCACAGTGACCACCTGATTTTTGCAAAATTTTGTCATGTTTGAAGGTTTTATTTGTAAATATTTAAGGGTTCTTTATAAAAAAAATTATTTATATGACTAAAATTAGAATTTGTTTTATAATATGCACATGGTCCACTTTATTAGTGAGCCGGTCCTGCTTGTATCATGTTGTAGCCGAGTAATTTTGATGCATCTTCATAGAGAAAATTTCTATGATTTCATTCGGATTGCTGTTTTGGTGTGGATTTTTTTTCCTCGATGTTTATTTAATAATTTTATTAGATTCTAAGTTTTGTTTTAAGTGGTGTTTAATTTGTAGTTGTAATTTTGTCGTGTCTATCAAAATGTGAGAGTTGAAATAGATGATCATATTTTGATATTTAAGCTTATTTTGAGGATGTTTTTTATAAATTAAATATTAAAAATGTGGTACATATCAATAGATTTTTTTTGTTGAAACTAATTATCAGTATACTTTTTGTTTTATATGTATAAATAAAATTTATTCATGAATGATCTTAGTTATGTAATTAAAACCAATTGTTAAAAAAAAAATTAAAATGATGTTAAAAAATGACCAATTAAAATTTGACATGTGAATGATGAGGTGGCAGCATGAGAAAAGAGAAAATCTAACTTTTTATATATAAATTAATAAGAGATGAAACAGAAATTGAATTATTCTTTATTATTATTGGTGAAAAAACCAACACTTATAATAAAATGAAAGGAATATCATAATTCATACCTCAAATATGCCAATGGCCAATCCATCTTTTAATTTATTGTTTACTATTTTCTTGAGAGATAATTGCATCTATGATTACTTAATTTAATATTCATTAGTTTTTTGTCACTTTTTTAAAGTATAGTAGAAAGTAGCGCCTTTTAAAAAATTGTGTACCATCCATTATTGTACACGTTTCTTATTGTTACTTCGTTTACCGTTCATTATCGTATACACCGTACTGTACATAATACATAAGTACTTTTGGGTTAAACAATAGTAAAAAGTGCTACTTTCTACTAAGATTTTAAAAAGTGTCAACATACTAATGAAAGATATATAGAACAAAACAAAACAAAACAAAAAATTGGAGCCTGTGAGATATATAGAACCAAAAATATAATTACGTAAGTGCACCTCCATTGGGAGTCTTTCACATGTATATCTCAACTTGAAAGTTATAACAAAAATTTAAAACAATTCGTACATCGATCAATAGTCCAATTTATAGTCTACTAAACATAAAACAAGAGTTTATATATCGAAATAAAACAAGATCATGTATTATTTCCGAACATAAAACAAACCAAGGAGAGTTACAATTCAAGCAACTGCATCGAGAATCTTATGGACAATGGGACGAGTTTTACACATGGCTTGCAACGGTGTAGCTGGACGCATCATAGGTGCCTCTCTAGTGTCAATATATTCTTCTCCAATTCTCTCCCATTCGAAACATTGAACCATCGATCCGAGAGCCAAGCTCACTAGCCGATGAGTTAATCCAACCCCGGGACAAGCTCGTCGTCCAATCCCAAACGACAACACCTTTTGATTTTCCTTTTCATTTTCGAACCTCTCTGGCTTGAACATTTCTGGATCTTCCCATATAGACGGGTCTCTATGCATGGCCCATACGTTCACCAATAACATTGACCCGCACGGAACATCGTATCCAGCCAACATGCAATCATCTGACGTCATATGTGGAACAAGTGTAGGGGCTGCCGGGTGAAGACGTAATGTCTCCAACACAATCCCTTGGAGATAAGGGAGATCTTTAGTATCTTGTTCATCTATTAACCGGTCCAAACCGATTTTGGTATCGATTTCGGTCCTCGTTTTCCTTAATACCTCTGGATGATTCAACAAATTCAGCATAGCCCATTCTAATGTTCCTGTTAATGTTTCAGTCCCGGCAAGTAGCATAACCTGTAAAAATTATAATGTTGTTATATATATAAAAAAATTTAGTCTAGCGGTTTGTGTTGGAGGATTGTTGTACCACCATCCGGATTCAAACCCGCATAATCACAATAATACTTACAACTATGATCCCCTTAAGAGTGACATCAGTGTAATAATCAGGGTGGATTTCTTGGAGAGAAAGCAAGTGATCCATCATAGTGTCGCCCTTTTCTTGATCTGCACGTTTTTCATCCACCAGACTCTGCAAGAACTCATCGACCCGACCCGCTAACTTCTTGACCTGTTTCTCAAAACTTGTGATCCAACGCAAGATTGGGATATAATCGATAGCATTCCCGGCGCCGGCGTAGGATACCACCTCGTCAATCAGCTGTCTCACTCCCCGTGCATTGTCGTCTTGCTCTGTTCCGTCACCATAAAATCGTTTCCCAGCCATCATTCTGAGACTGTTATTGATAGTCAAATCCATAAACAATGATCTCATCTCCACCTTCGCATACCCCTAGTTTATAATCACATAACAAATGATTAATTCTCAAATTATTGATAAGTACGTACTCAGGTTATGACTTAGTGGCCACACTAACACAAATCACTAGTTACAAACTCTTTTCAGACCTTCAAGTTATGTATATATATAAAGTACTAATATGTAGAAGCTCACATACATGTTGCGAGTTTTTGGAGAGACGAAGTAGCAAATGTCGGATCTCGTCTTTTCGGACAGATAAAAAGCCATTGAGCTTGTGCGAGGAGAAGATCTCGACGGTGCTGATACGCCGCAAATTTCGCCAGTGGTCACCATAAGACGCACTGGTCATAGTGGTGAAGTTGTACTCAATATATTTCCCGACAATGGACTCTGGCCGGTTGGCCATAACGATGTCGTTTTTCGTAAAGCATTCTTCGGCGATGGAGTAGGAGGAGACGACAACCGCGAGACGGTTTCCGAGGCGGAGGGAGAAAATCGGGGCACTTCCGAGGGATTGAGAGAAGGATAGGAATGTGCGGTGGAGCGGCTGCTTGAGGAGGTGAAGGTGTCCAATCAACGGTAGTGGCCTCGCCGGACTTGGTGGTAGGTTAAACTTGCTATGCCTTTTACCAAACAAAAGTTTTAGAGAAATTAAAAAGAAGATGGCGAGGGATAAAATTAGGAGATAAGAATCCATTAGATCTAAGAACTTTCTTCTTGTTGTGAATGTGTTGAATCAAACATGGGAGTTAATAGGTTTATGTAGCTTATTTTATAATGAAAAGCTCTCATGCAACTATCCCACCTGTCACTAAAGATATGGTTTTTTATAAACTAAAGATATTTTCGTAACGTCTCATGCAACTAATGACTAATATACATGTGTAATAAGTCACCATTAATATTTATCTATTTATTTTGTTTTTAATTACTATGGTTTTGAGTGGATGGAAAAATTTTTTTAAAAAATTGTAACCTTTTTTCTAATATAGTTTTTGACTTTTCATTTTGGTTTTTGAGAAAAAATATAGTTTTTGAATTTATAATAAATTGAAAATCTTAAGACAAATCAAATACTAGTCTTTGTCTTTCACTTTACCATTACATAACAGATACATTTTTTTCATTCTAATAACCCATATTCTAATATGTTTTCTACCCAATAATGAAAAGTGAAAACCTTATTTTTTTGCTCATGTAAGTAAGAAAGAGATATATGTTCGTAACGTCTCATGCAATTAATGACTACTATACATGTGTAATAAGTCACCATGAATAATTATCTATTTATTTTGTTTTTAATTACTATTCCCTCTGTTTTTTTATATAAGGGGTTTTAGACATTTTGTTTTGTTTTTTTTATAAGGAGTTTTCTCACTTCTTGTCTTGGTACTATCATGAAATATTAATAATGAACCTAAATAATGTAAACAGTCCAATAAACAATTCCTTTTTAACAGCAGCATTTAATGTTTCAAGCAAAAAAAAAGATTTTCTTAATTTCCGTGCTTTTAGGGAAACCCCTCTATAAAAAAAACATAGGGGTATGGTTTTGAGTGGATGGGGAATTTTAAAAAAAATTGTAACCTTTTTTCTAATATATATAGTTTTTGACTTTTCATTTTGGTTTTTGAGAAAAAAATATAGTTTTTGAATTTATAATAAATTGAAAATCTTAAGACAAATCAAATACTAGTATTTGTCTTTCACTTTACCATTACATATCAAATACATTTTTTCATTCTAATAGCCCATATTCTAAAATGTTTTCTACCCAATGATGAAAAGTGAAAACCTTATTTTTTGGCTCATGTAAGAGCATGCGCATCGGTTCGTATGAAAACCCCAAAAAGAAAAATTGAGACACTCTCATTCGATGTGTCAATGCAGATGGCCTAAGTAAGAAAGAGATGGTAGGGGTTGTTCCATAAGATCAATTTTCTACCAACCAAAACTTGATTTAAATATATGGGTCGTTAACAAAAAAAAATGAAAAGTAAAAACCCTCAAAATGACATTGACAAATATATAAAGCAAACCGGAAATAAGCAAGATAACATTTCTTTTTTGGGGTCATGTAGCAAGATAACATAAATGGATATAAAATATATAAGGGAGTTACATCTCAAAAAGAAGTATTGAGAATCTTATGAACAATAGGATGAGCTCTACACATGGCTAGCAACGGTGTCGCTGGACGCATTGTGGTTGCTTCGCTTAGGTCAACATATTCTTCTCCAACTCTCTCCCATTCAAAACATTGAATCATCGATCCGAGAGCCAAACCCACTACCCGTTGAGCTAGCCCAGACCCGGGACAAGCTCGTCGTCCCATCCCAAAAGGCATCAACTTTTGTTCTTCTCCTTTCTTCTCGAACCGCTCTGGCTTGAATTTTTCTGGATCTTCCCATATATTTGGGTCTCGGTGAATGGCCCATACGTTCGCAATTAACGTCGTGCCACGAGGGAAGTCGTAGCCTCCAACTATACAATCACATGTTGCCCTATGTGGAGCAAGTAACGGAGCTGCCGGGTAAAGTCGAAAAATCTCTGATATGATGCATTGGAGGTAAGGAAGATTTTTAGCATCCGGTTCATCTATTAACCGGTCTAAACCAATTTTGGTATCGATTTCGATCCTCACTTTCTTTAGTATTTCTGGATGGTTCAACAAATTTAGCATCGCCCATTCTAACGTTCTTGTTAATGTAACATTTCCGGCGAATATCTTAACCTATCCAAATAAAAGTCAAGAATTAGTCATTATATAAACCTTAATTAATTAGTGATGTATTAAATAGATTCCTCAATACTTACAACTATGAGTCCTTTGACGGTGACATCCGTATAGTAATCAGGTTCAGTTTCTTGAAGAGAAAGCAAGTGATCGATCATAGTGTTACCCTTTTCCTTTTGTGCACGTTTCTCATCCACAAGCCCTTGAAGAAATTCTTGACCCCTTTCTCATAATTAGTAAACCAACAGCGGAACATAGTCAGAAGCGTGTCCGACACTAGCACTGGATACAGCTTCTTCAAGCAACTGCCTCACGCGTTTTGCATCGTCGTCTTGCTCTGCTCCATCTCCGAAGAATCGTTTTCCGGCTATCATCCTGAGGATGTTATTGATATTATAGTTCCCAAACAATGATCTCAGCTCCACCTTTGCAAACCCCTGAATTATTATCACATAATAACAAAATGGTTAGGCATAGAGAACTGTTAAGATTATCACATCGATAAATATGAGATATCCCTAAAATATTATTTAAGAAGACATTTTTGAAAATTAATTTTGTTTTGTAAGTTATTACGTATTGTCATTACAAATAAGGAAATATAATTGAAATATGAAATGATATAATTGTCTTTTAAAATTAATGATGAGAATATAAAAAATATTTATTTATCATTATAAATGTTATTTACTATTTAGTTTATTAATTATTATTAATATTATACATATTTAAATAATAAGAAATCCATATATTTTCAAATAAAAAAATCTATTAAAAATCTTGCTATATTTTTTACTATAATTTATTATACTTTATTTAAATATATATCAAAATAAAAATTGAAAAATATTGTACTAATTTTATAAAAAGTTAGACACAAGAAAATTAATTTTTTTTAAAGTTAGTGAACTAACCACAAAACTAGAGTCATTAAACGGTGCATATTAGAGTTATGTTTTCAAGATTATAGGTTTTGCGGGTTAGTCCGAATAATATTTTAGTCCATTGCAAAACGGATTAAATAGATAAATTATTCCGTTTGACAACTCTATTTATAATCATGAGTTAGACATACTCTAAAATTCAAATAAAAGCAATTTTTCTTTAATTTCAAAATAATTTCTTATAAAAAATACCCTACGCTATAATTAACACGGATTAAGTCATAGTACTCTAATATTGGGGGGGGGGGGGATATATACTCTAATATACAAATAGCATAGACAATTCCACTCATTAACAATTTTTTCTATTTAGAAATCTAAGAATCTTGAAATGGTATTAGAACTCAGGTTGGCTCGGATCAAGTACATTGCTAAACATAAGTGAGTTTCGGTTTGAGATTTTTTTTTTAAAAACAATCATCTCGAAGAAGCGTGTTAGTAATCTCACACCAATAATAAATTTGAACCTAATCTAATGTACAAGAACAAAGACTTAAACTGGAAATTAGTCTTGTGAAGAAAACTATGAATCTTGAAATGACAAATATATACATATATATTTCACTTACATGTAAGGAGTTTTTGGAGAGGCACAACATTAAGTGGCGGATCTCATCCTTACGGATGGATAAGAAGCGATCGAGTCTATGAGACGAGAAGATCTCGATGGCGCCAATACGGCGCAGATTCCGCCAATGGTCACCATAAGACTTAGTGGCCATAGTGGTGCAATTGTACTCAACGAGTCTCCCGAAAGTGAATTTCGGTCGATCGGCCAAAACAATGTCGTTTTTGGTAAAACATTCTTCAGCGAGGGAGAGTGTGGAGACGACAAACGCAACACGATTGCCAAGGCGGAGTCGGAAAATTGGAGCACCACCGAGAGAGTGAGAAAGAGAGTGTAATGTGCGGTGGAGCGGCGGTTTGAGGAGGAGGAGGTGTCCAATCACCGGCAGTGACCAAGCTGGAGTTGGAGGTAAGTTAAACTTGCTCCGCCATCTACCAATCAAACGTTTTAAAGAAAGGATGGAGAAGACAAACAAATATAAAATTACGAAAATATATTCCATTAGATAATCTCTTCTTCTTCTTTTTTTGTCATGTGTTGAATTAAACACCAGATTTTAACTAGTATATATAAATTATTAAACGAATAATATAAGATATTGACGATAATTCTTAAATCAGTAATCCAATAAACAAGATTTTGATTGGATGTCGAAATTATTTAAAACACACGAACCAATGAAATCCTCTAAATATAAAGCAATGAACTAATGACAGTCAACATTTTTTTTTAAAAGGATAACTTTTATTAAAAAACAAAAAAATTGGTAGAACTTAACATTGGGAAAAAAATCTTACCAAAAACATTTATAATTAGTTGTAAGCATATCACAAAACCCATGTGACAGTTTTATAACTAGGAAAATGAAACGTGTCAAAAGTAAACTTTTGAATTTAAATGAATTGAAATGCGGGAGCTACTGGTTTATGTAAAGGCATGGAAAGCAGAAATCATATTTTCTTTGAATATAAATTCTCGGAAGAAGTGTGGGCAGGTTTGACACGAAAGCTTCTAGGTGGAAGGTACACTGTGAAATGGGAGGAGATCGGACCAGGATATGATCAGTTTAATTTTCTTATGATATGTCTTTCAAACTACGATCCACTCATTTTGGAGAAAGAATGGAAGAAAGCATGATGAGCCTCATGTAGAAACGCAATTCTACGATATGGCAAACTGATATTTGCAAAGTGAATTACATAAATAAATTAATAAACATAATATTAAAATGATACTAAAAACAGAAATTTAGGAAGAACAGATTTGCAGAGACGAAACGTTCTTTCCTTAATTATGAAAACGCCTCGTAGTGTGACGGTTGTATGGCGTTGCGAATTCCAAGATTCAACTGCATATTCTTATGATTCGTATTACCAAAAATCATAAGATTTCGAACATTTTTCTGTGTTGTACTCTCATTGAGAAAAACCATTAAAAAAAATAAAAAAAAAAGAAAGTGAAGAGATAGTTGTTATAGGAAATCGTCCATGAATGAGATTTTAGAACACAAATACTTTTTAGAAAGTCATTTGTTTCCAACATAAAAAAACTCTCCCAAAGAGTATTAGTGCAGGCTTTATTATGGTCATTAAGCACAAAATTAATCTCTCAATTTATTATCAAATTGAAGAGTGTCATTTGAATTTTTGACCAAGTTTAGATATTTGTAGTGATCAATTACAAAACCAAAACTTGATGCAAAAAATAGGTTATTGGTCCATCTACCTGAACTCAAACCGAAACCCGAGTCCGATTTGTTCTAACCGACTTGGCTCGACGCACGCATGATTGGTTTAGCATGATTTTTTTCTCTTGACCATTAAATTGTCTCAAGGTTTTGAACTTTGTTAGAACTTCTCCACTATACATACAAGAGGGTTTCACATCTAACTTTTAATGTGGGACAAATTACATTTGTTCTATTTTATGCTTTATCAAGCAACCCATTTTAGACATCAATTTTTCATTCAAACGAACTCTTTTTTGACATATGAATACACTATGTTATAGTGCTCACAACGAGAAATCCAACGATTCCAAGAATCGGTCATTCCGACAACTGAGTTGCCCAAAAAATCCATCGGAATACTGGCCAAAGCCATTTGTCCAAAAACAAGTTCCAACACCTCATATCCTTTCACCACGACTCATTCAATACATTGACAAGCATGTGCGAAATCGATTAATATCTATACGAATGTTGGGCGATAGAATGTACGAAGGAGGAATGCAAACTTGGTTGGCTACTCGTTGAGAAAATTTATTAAAATTTCAATCTACGTTTCTGTTGTTAGGAAAGCTTTCAAAACTTTTCAGATAAAGTTATATTCGTTGTAAATACGTTTTTTTGGTTAAATAAATTTTACATTCATTCCCAACAAAAAAAAAGTTTTGAATTTAATTCATGATATTTTGAGAGCCTGAGACACGTTAAGAAATTAACCCTAGTAAATCAAATATGTAGATATATTTAAGAGAATAAAATATTGATAACAAAACTGTGTTTTTAACAGATTTCTAACTTTTATTTTTGGTTTTTTTATCAAGTCAAAAGTGTGTTTCTAGGATATTGTTTTAGTACTTTACCGAATATTTTCAGGTTTTAAATCATTTTGGAAAAAAGAGCCATTTTAAATGCAAACAAACGGATGAAAAGCATTGGAAGTTTGGCATCTATTACTAATAAGATTTGATGCTATAGGCCTATAAGAGAGTCCACATATGATTTTAAACGACCAATTAAAATATGACAAATCAGCATTTTAATTAAATTTTAAATAATGTCAAAAATTCCAAAAAATCGTGTCTCTTAAAATGGAAATAAATATCAAAAGATCTAAATTAACAAAAGAAAAAAAATCAAAAATAGAAAAAAATATCAAAATAGCTAAATGAACATAAGGAAAAATAATTTAAAAGGAAATTAACTTGATATTTATGTTAACTCTATGGAAAATAAACATAAAAAGCTTAACAAAAAAAAGGAAAATTATATGTCAAAATAAAATCTTATACTAATAAAAGTTAATGATATATGCAATCTAAAGATATCCACATAGAAATTTAAATGACCAATTAAAATATGTCAAATCAACATTTAATTAAATCTTAAATAATGTCAAAATTTCCAAAACAAAATTTCTCTTAAAATGGAAATAAATATTAAAAAATCTAAATTAACAAAAACAAATCATTTAAAAGAAAATTAATTTGATATCTATGATAACTCTATGAAAAATTAACATAAAAAGCTTAACAACAAAAAAAGAAAAAGGAAATTATATGCCAAAAAAATTGTGTCTCTTAAAATGTAAATAAATATCAAAAGAGCTAAATTAACAAAAGATCAAAAATATAAATAAATATCAACTGAGCTAAATTGACAAAAATAATTATTGAAAAGGATATTAACTTGATATTTATGCTAACTCTATAGAAAATCAACATAACAAACTTAACAAACAAAAAAGAAAAAGGAAATTATATGTCAAAATAAAATCTATTACTAATAAAAGTTGATGATATATGCCTCTTAGGGTATTGATTTTGCCTACTTAATTGTGTTTTTGATCAAAGTTATGCTCTGATGGAATAAAAATAAATAAAAGAACGGCATGAGAAAAAATTCACCCATGGATTGAGAAAGACGACTATAATGAAAAAAAAATGACTATGTGTAAACCAATTTTCTCAGATATAAAATAATATGTGTTACTTCAATATTATTTGCAATGACCCCTAAGTATGAGAATTAAATTCTCATCGCTTAGGTTTATGATCTCATCGAAGAACCATTGAAAAGTTACCACAACCAATATGTCACCAGACAAAATTCATGCTTCTGTCTCTCCAATGTAAAATTTACAAAATGTATATTTACTTTGTCGGTTTTTGGTTATTATAACTTTGTTTCAAATTTCATATCATATTCATATATTGTTTTGGTTTCAAATTTTTTTTTTTATAGATATAAGAGCAAGAGTTGTGTTTATTACATTACTTTTCAATTTGTAGATTAAATTAAAATTTTGTATTGATTAAAATAGTTAAGAAAGAAAAATAATTTTTGACTTTTTTTTTTAATAGAAAACATATATAACGAGAATGAAAATGAATATGATGAAAAAACTTATTCACTCTGATTGGAAGAAATAAAGTACAATCATTGAAAAATCTTTTAAAAGTTACGACAACCAATATGCTAACAGACAAAAGTCCGGTCTTTACATCTTCAAGATAAAACTGACAAAAAATTGTCGATCTTTTGTGATTTTAAATTAGTTTCAAAATTCATTTCATATTCATCTATTGTCTTAGTTTCAAAATTAAAATTGTCATAAATGTGAAAGTAAGAGTTGTGTTTATTAGTTTTTTTTTTAATTTAGTAGATTAAATCAGAATTTTGTATTGGTTAAATTAGATAAGGAAAAAGAATAATTTTATAAGTTTTTTGTTGTTTGCATAGAAAACATATATAACGAAGATAAGATTGAAAATGATTTTAAAAAAAACTTATTTTCTTCATTTAAAGAAATGATGTATAATATTTTATCTTCGTGTCAATACTATAGTTATTAAAATAACATTTGATTACTTTGTTACACTTTTAATTGAATTTGATATACTAACTTATAAATGTTCGACCATATAATACGTTTTTCAAACGAGACATATATAGATTCAAAACAAGACCGTTGAAACCTCACAAACTATATATAATTACTGAGATTAAAACTGCAATATTTTTAATATATATTATTACAATCACCATTATACATAAAATAATATCTCAATAAATATAATTGCTCGCATATAATTGTTTTATCAAAATAGTATTAAAAATAATACCCACACATAGCGTGGATACAAAACCTAGTTCATTGAAAACTTTCCTACCGATAGATGTCTAGATGATATACATAAATGTTTAAAGATTAAATTTTATTTAACGTTGACAAAAAAATTCTATAATGAAAATGGCAAAACCAAAATTTTAGTGTTTATTAACTAAAAATAGAAAATATCTCACAATATATCACTTTTTCTGATAACGTGTCACAATATTTGTACGAGTTCTAATCATTTTTTTTTGTCACGAGTTCTAATCATTATTTCCATAAAATATATATAGTACAAAAGTATTGCATAACATTCAGTCCAAATCACATCTCTTAGTGACCATGACTTTAAGACCATGTTTCATGTGAAGAATAACAGAAGGAACTGGCTCAATCTTGTGTCCTTCAACGACCTTTATCTCATAGTTTTGTATGATTTTCACAGCCACTGTCTTCATCTGCGTCATAGCCACTTCTTTCCCCAAACAAGTCCTTGGACCGGCGTTGAACGATAAGAACTTAAAAGATGGCACATGTATCGACCTTCCACTCTCCGAAATCCATCTCTCTGGTTTGAATTCCGGTGCATCTTCTCCCCAAACCGATTTCATTCTCCCTAATGAGTAAAGACAGAACACAATCTTCGAACTCGCATCGACTATGTGTCCGCTTGGAAGAACGTCCGGTTTTGTAGGAGACTTGTGCTGAAAAGGAACCGGTGGATATAGTCTGAGGGCTTCACACAACGCGCCATGTAAATAAACCAATTTGGTTAACTCTTGGGGATTGAATGAATCAAAATCAGAATCATCATTGGTTCTTGGAGATAGTTTTGCTTTGATTTCTTGACGAATCTTGGTCGTTACTTGTGGGTTCTAGGAGAGAAGCCAGAAGAACCAAGTGAGAGCAGAGCCTGTGGTGTCTCTACCTGCTAACACGAAGCTTAAGATCATGTCTCTGAGGAATCTTTCATCACTCGGATTCAACAACTTGTACTTGGTGGTATCCACATCCATGTAAGACATCAACAAATCTTTAGAAGAAGAGTCTGTTGATCCCACGGATCACTAAGTGTGTTTAAAGAATGATTAGGAGACGGGAGGTGAGATTTTCGTTAATAGAGCAATTTAACCACAATTAAGACAGGTCGGGAGAAATATGAGTAGGCCGGGGGCCGTGTTTCGTTTTATTGATGAAAGAGAAGTAAACGCTTTTGAATTACGAACTGGTTCCGAAGGACGTCCAGTTCGGCGTTCTAAAGTGTTGTCTCGTTACAAAGATAGAGAGGTCGGGTAACTTGTGGTAGGTGAGAGAGTAAAAATCAGACCCCCCTTCATTAATGACATATGAGGGGTATATATAGTCGGGGTCGGCTTCCTGCTCCCCGGGATCTCGGGCCACGTGTCGTCTACGGCCTCTTTTGCGGGTAAGGTGGCCTAGGAGGCGTGTCCCGGCTTTCGAGGAGAGAGGTCATGATGAGCTCGGCGTGGCGTGTTGCAGAGCAATGCACTGTTTTACCAACTCTGCTCCACCTGCTCCCTCCTGCCCTTGTCAGCTCTGCAGGGTTGGTGGGACGTCGGGTCGAAGGCACGTCCCTACGCGGGTAGGGTATTGCCTTACCAACTCCCACGCGCCTACTCTTCTGACACTTCCTGCTCTGGCGGGGCATCAGCGCGGGCCCGGGGTACGTTGCTTTCAGGTCGGCTACCGAGCTGAAGAGTGGTCTTGCAGGTCGGTGATATTAAGTCCGGTGACCGCACCGAAGAACGGCCTTTCCTAAGATGGGCCTAACTAATTGGGGGTGCTAGGCCCACCTCCAACAATAGGCCCTCCCCCAGTTCGGTGTCGCGAGGCGAAGTGAGCATGCCGAAGTTGATCTAATGTTAGTTCGGCGCATCTTAGGACGGTTTTTCCGTGCTCAACTGTGTTTGCCTTTTCCAAAAAATCCGTAGGAGGTTGGCGCGTATCCGCCACGCGGGGGATCGAAAGGTTGCCTCGTTTTTCGCGCGAGATGCCCACGCGCGGCGTGTGACAGACGCTTCGTGGTTATCGAGGCACCCCCTGCTTTTTGGCGTGGGAGATCGAGGAGTCGTCATCATTAGGTTTTTTGGGCAGCCGTGCTTCTTTTGACACGCGTCCAGGCGTCGCTTCACTGTCCCCCTTCCTCTATTTAAACCTTCTTCCTCCTACTGTTAAAACCTTCTGCGCATACTCTTAAGGTAACCTCCTTTCTCCGATTTCCTCCTTCTCTTCCTACTTTCTTCCTGTCTTTTCGATTTCCTCATCTCCGTGCAATGGCTCCGATGTTAGACGGTATCAGAGTTGAGTCGAGCGAAGAATCGGCGTCCCGTGGTGGCGGTAACGATTCTCCGAGTTCCTCCTCCGGTGATTCCGAACATGCCTCTTCTCCGCGACGAGGGGCAGACAGTGGGGAACAGTTGGCCCCCTCGACTTCGGGGGCCGCCCCGTTGCTCCCGGGGACCCATCTCCGGCCGAAGACGGTGGTTAGATCCTCTGGCGGTCGCGGTGTTGGCCAAGCTGAGGGTGGAACCGGGCGTCTGGGCGACCGTGGTGGCCGTCAGGGCGGCCGTGGAGGCGGAGCTCGAGTGGCCAGGGTGAGGTCCCCCCTGGTCCTCTACGAGCAGGGAGGGTCACCGACCTGGAGCACAGCGGAGTCGGTGACCCTCCTGGGGAATCTGTGTGGTTTTTCCGCCGGCGTTGAGCTCAGGGTACCCAGGGCGGAGGAGCGCCCGTGGACTCCTCGGCCGGGCTTCGTCTGCTTGTACGAGTCGTTCTTCCAGAAGTGCGGCTTGCGCCTTCCTCTCCCCGAGCTGTTCGTCCAGTATTGCCGGGCGCGGGGCTTGGCCTTCTCGCAGGTCTGCCCGTCCACGGTCCAGGGGATGATCGTGCTGCTGACCCTAGGGCACGAATGCGACGTGGAGGTGACGTTGCCTATGTTCGAGGCGTTCACCCAGCAGAAGGCAAACCCCGGGATTCCTGGGACCTTCTATGCCGCTTTCAAGGCCGCGGCGAACGTTCTGGAGGCACCCAGCTCGGGGTCTAGGGCGAGCAAGCTGTCGAAGGTCGAGGACTGGTCTCGCAGCTACTTCTACGTCCGGGCTACCGCCGTGGCTGGGCTCGATCCGTTGGCGAGATACACCCGGGATTGGAATTTTTCCCCGGGTAGGGATTTGCAGGTCGAGCTGACTTCTCCTCTTTGGTTGTCTGACTGATGATTTTTTTTTTTTGTCTTGCTCTTCAGGCCCTCACTCCTCCAGATTCAAGCTACCGGACTACGCAGGTCTACTTGCCGTGCTCAGGACAGTGCGTCGGAGAGAGTGGAAGTCCTTCACCGCTGCGAGAATCGAAGCTGCAATGACCAAAGGTGGTTGTTTTTTTTTTTTTTTTTTTTTTTTTTTTTTTTTTTTGCCGAACTAACGGTTCTTCCTTCGCAGGTAGAGCAAGGTTTGCCAATCCGCAGTACGCGGACTCGTTTGTTGCACCGCCGCCGCCGATACCCGAGGTGCCGGTCAGGCGAGACCCGGCACCACGGGTTGCGGGGGATTCCTCCGCGGCGACTCCCTTGAAGAGGAGGGAAGACCGGGCTGCTGGTGGGGAGACCGGCAGAAAGAAGAGGAGGACGGGAGAGTCCTCTTCCGGAGGTCGGGAGGTCATCCGGCCTACACTACCCGGGCCGGAGCCCGAGGTGCCTGTGGCCGTCGTGCCGGCAGGGGGGGTCGATGAGACCCGGGCCCAAGGGGGCGATGGGGTCGGCGAGACGATCGTCGTCGTGGAGGATCCTGCTGCTGTGCAGGAGGCCGAGGGTCGCAGCGCCGAAGTGGGCGGCGCCTCGGGAGGTTCCGACGATGGGCCTCGGGACTACAGCTTCTCCTTTACCCACGAGGATGGAAGCAACCAGGTAATCGTTGATCGGGGCGAGTGCGCCGAGCTGGCGCAGGCCATGATGTTCGGGCAGAGGTACCCGCACTTCGTCCCGCTGGAGATGGCGGAGTCCGACACCTTCCGTCAGGTGGCGCGATCCGCAGCTCGGGTAAGCTTCTGCTCTGGTCTAACTGCTTTTAGCTAGACTTGTTGCGCGTCTTTGTTAACAACTTGTTTAATGCAGACGATGGCCCTTAGTGCCTTTCTGGCAGAGGCCTATGAGAAGAGGCTCGCCGAGCAGGCCGCCTCGATTAACTTCCTCCAGGGGTGCCGGGAGTCCAGCTCGCAGATCCAGTCTACCCGTCTCCACGGGCTCGAGAAGGAGCTGAGAGATGAGAAGCCCGGGCGGTCGAGGTGGCCAGTCTGCAGTCTGCACTAGAGGCCGAAAGGGACCGTGCTGCAGCTGGGTGGGATCGGGCGTCGGGGCTCGAGGAGGAGAACGGGCTCCTGAAGGGGGAGCGGGAGACACTCCGCTCCAGGGTGAAGGGGCTGGAATCCGCCATAGGCCGGGCCAAGGTGGCCGTGGCTGCGGAGAGCGATCGGGTGTCAGCCCGGTGGGACGCGCGGAACCGGAAGTGGTCCGCGAAGATGGAGAAGATCCGCGCCCACCTGGACGGGCGCCGCCGGGCCTTAGAGCCTCACCTTCTGTACAGCCAGGTGACCGGCGTAAAGGCCTGCCTCAAGAGGATGGAAGCAGAGGACGGGGTGTCGGTACCGTTCTACCGGTATCAGAAGCTGGACGAGGACGAGGCGGCATTCGGTGCCGTACTGGATGGGATGGACTTTCCGGATTTGACCCCGGAGGATCTGGAAATCCCTCTGGACCGTGCTCACGGCGTTCTGCTTGAGCACATTATACCCGTCGCTCCCTCTAGCACCCCCGTGGTGGATCTGACCCTGGAGGCTCCGCCGGCTGCTGAGGACGTTCTTGCGGTCGCTGAGACCGTCCAAGCAGATCCCTCGATCCCGTCTGCTGACGAGGGAGTCCCCGAAGCTGCTGGGATTGTGCAAGCAGATCCCTCGGTCCTGTCTGCTGATAGTGAACTTTTTACGGTTCGCACAATTAACCCATTGTGCACAATACCACAATCTAATGGTATGTCATTGTAGCACTTAGGGATCGAATCCACAAGGAGGCACGAGAACAACACACAGAGAATACGAGACACTTCTTAATCTAAGCTAATCAAATAAAGGTTTTCTAATGATCCTAATCAATTTAAAGACAAGATAATAAATAACCAAGCATATAACAAAGGTAATTAAAAGACTAACAAGTTTTGAACTAAAACGTAACGAAAACGATTTAAACAAGAATAAGCAAACGAACTTCGGGTAATGGTAATCGACTTGGACATTCTCTAGCTAAACCATGATACTCAAACAATGCTAATCCTTAGGCCTTAGATCACTAATTTAGACTAATCCACTTCCATGAAAATAATCACTTCACTAATCACTTAACTGAGAACAAACTTCCATTTGCAATTAAATGATCAACAAGCATTAATCTCAAGTCTAAATAGCCATTAAACACCCTAGACATCTATTTCCATAGGCTAGGAATGTAAAACACTTGCTAAGTTTGGTTGAGGAATTTCATCGAACACCTTCCGGGCATGAAATTCCTTAAGTTCTAAATCAACTTTGTCAAGGCTAATCTAGCATTAATCACACCTAACAAGTAAGGATTCTTCATAAACTAAGTCGTAAGCATCATGATTTAGCAAGAAAACATCTTAATCTACCATACCCAAAGTTCTAAAGAAACTACTCACAAACCATGATAATCTCAACAAATCTTGTGTAGGAGGTGTTTAGATTCATGGTTAGATGATTAGAAATAGATAGATAGATGAAAACAAACAAGAACTTTCATAAAAACACCAAGAATCTCTTAAAAACTCCAAACTCTCTCTAAGAAGAGTGTTTTTGAGAAGTTAAAATGAGATATCTCCTCAAACAACAAGGTTTTTGGCCTAAATATCAAAGCAGGTCGTAGGTTGCAGCGGTCTACAGTTGCCCGGTGCAGCTGGCCGCTGTGGATTTCCGGTTTTGCTCCGTTTGCAGGCCAGGCGGACATGCGCTTACTAAAGTTGTCGTATCTCTCTAACCCCAGATCGGAATGACTTGAAACCGGTTCCATTGGAAGGCTAACTCACATAGCTACAACTTTCATGAAGACCGCCGAAGCTAAATCCGAATGGAAACTGTTCATATGAGTCGATCTTTGAAGCACTTCGGACGGTTTCTACATTTTTGCTCTGGAGGGTCCCACAGCGGTGTGGAGTTGACCGCTGCATGCCCGCTGTGAATCTCGGTTTTTTTTCGTCGGGAGGATCCGCAGCGGTCACTGTAGACCGCTGCGGTACGCCGCTGTGAGCTCCATGTAGCTCATTCGCGCGCCAGACGGACGTATGCTCAGTGAAATGGTGATAACTTCCGCAATACAGCTCAGAACTTGATGAAACAACGTCCGTTGGAAAGATGACTCAATTACCTACAAACTTTATCAAGTGTTCCAAAGCTTAATCTGAGCGCAAGAGCTTCTTCTGACCCAATCTTTAGAGCACATCGGATGGCTTCTGCATTTTTCTTGATTGTTTGGGTTTATTTTACCCCATGATCTTGCTCTAAGCTCCAAAATGATTCCATAAGCTCCAAATGGTTCCTAAAAGACTCCATAGCACACAAACATATGCAAAAACTAACCTAAGACTCACTAACTCTAAAATGGATGCAAACTAGACCAAAAACAATGAAATGAATGCAAAAAGTCACAAAATGCTAACTAAAATGTATACTAAAATGGACTAAATTATGAAACTATCAACTCCCCCGAACTTGCCGTTTGCTTGTCCGCAAGCAAACAAACAAGAACAAGTCGAAGAAGAGGTTGGAATGCGAGAGATCATATCCGAGAATATTAACAAAAGAATTTAATTCAATGCCCTTGAGAGTAGTTATGTGATGCACAAACAACCTCTAATTCAAAAGATTTAGCCATACTCGTCGCTATACGAATTGGTCTAAGCCTTAGCATCTACAAGTAATCATATCCTCTAACTCTTTAACATTCATTAAGTACAATGGTGAATCATGCTTAATAAAAATCAAGTGAACTCATTTGGCTTAGGGAAAAGGTTTTGAGATAAAAATGATCTCAATCATGTGGGTATTCCAATGCAATGGGATCTCTCACGAAAGAATGAACTTTGGCAAAATGCTAAGAGTAAAGAACAATTGATGCGTACAAGGATGACATCCGTCTACCCAATGCCCCAATATGAACTCCACTCCTATTTCTAAACCCATCAAGATCCATTCCTAAACTACCCATATCACAAGGCATTTTGCCTTCTTAGACCACATTTCTTTTCTTCTTCTCTTTCAACAAATGGATTGACTCTTCATCTTTTTCTTTTAGCTCTTTTTCATTTTCATAACTAGTCTCTCAATCATCATTTAGATGCATTAGCCATATATATATATATATATTTTTTTTTTGGCTCTTTCTTTCTTTTACACACATAGAGACTTATACTTTCAACACCTAGAGCTATTTCACATTTTCATGCCAACCAATCCAAACTTTTTACTTTCCCCGATCCTTTTTCTCAATCTTTTCCTTTCTCCACACTTTCTTTTCTTTAC
The DNA here is from genome assembly GCA_030161315.1 of Eutrema japonicum. Lineage (NCBI taxonomy): Eukaryota > Viridiplantae > Streptophyta > Magnoliopsida > Brassicales > Brassicaceae > Eutrema > Eutrema japonicum. The sequence continues at coordinate 2,905,227 of BSQW01000010.1, read as the reverse complement.
ATCAACACCCAAATCACCAACCTATCTATCAACTCCTTGTCGTTCCAAACTCAACACTTTTTGCTAAGTTCATTCAAAATTAGGCCTCACGACACACACAAGAGATGAAGGCTTGAAGGAAAGGCTTAGTTAAGGGTGTGGTTAACCGTTCCAAATATGGGAATCAGCTATTTGAGCTAACAAGAGAGTGGTAAAAAGGGGTAAGATAGCTCAAATATGTATATGACATCCATGAGTTCAACTTTTCAATGTACAAGCATGATAATTTCAAGTCAAGATTAAAGTTCATGTAGATAGAGTTAGATTCAATTCAAAGCATGCTTCAACCAAGACAAAAACATTCAAACCGCAAGATCAAAGCATGGATCATCCTTAACTTCGTGATCGCTCAAATGCATCAAAGAACTCCTAACGAGGGCATTAATTCAAGCTCTTAAGTTTATATTCTACATGGATAATTCTCTCAATGCAAGTGAATGCACACCTATATGCATCTAGACTCAATCTTAAACATGCAAAATGCAACTAAATATTTTTTTTTTTTTTTTTATGGTTTTTATATGCACTTATATGAATGAATGAGACTCAAATATGCAAAAAGAAAAATAAGATCACAAAACACAATATCAAAAGACACAAATCCTTCCCCCGAACTTGAATTGCAACGTCTCGGTGCAACACAAATCAAAGAGAAGGTAAAAATATGCAAAAATATGTACAATGAAATGGAGTTTGGATCATACCTTTGGATTGGAGAGGAGTGTGACGTGCTGTAGCTCTACCCATTCATGCATTAAGCACCACGACCTTGGACCCAAGAAAACTATAAACATCAAACAAAAACATCAAAAGGAACAAGAAAGAACGAAAATATATACAAAGATAGTCATGGGAATGCCTCCCAAGAGCGCTTGTTTTACGTCGCTACGCTTGACGTTTCAAACCGTTTTAGGCTTGGAGAGAAGGAGTAGTGGAACTCCATGGCGGGTCTTCGAGCTTGAGTGTGAGAACCTTGCTCATGATCTCTTGAATTCCCGTTGGACCTTTTTCTTTAAGTTCGGGTGTGATGATTGCTCTAACCATGGCAAAAGGTTTTGACCTTCCCTTACACTTGATCTTGTACTCAACCACACCATCTTCATATCTCCACGGTGTCAATGTCATAGTGGCGAGTTTGGGAAAAAATGATCTAACCTCATTAGGCTTGCTCGTCATGCCTTTGACAAGAGTGGGAGGGTGGGTATCATTGGGTTTCTTCTTTTTGGTCTTAGTGTCCTTACCCTTCTTTTGAACATTTATACTCTCAACCTCATTTTCCATAGCGGTATGGAAAAGATATTCCAAGCAAACACCATCCAGCGCTAAGGCTTCTTCAACATTACCATAACCCAAAGCTTTCCCTTCATGAGAATCTTTCTTCTTTTTACAAGCTTTTGGGGGTGAAACCAAATTCATCTTCTCACAACTTCCCACATACTCAACCTTTTTAACTTCCACTTCATCATCCTTACAAACAATGGTGCCACAAAGTTTTGTGGAAGAGGGCTTCATGGAATAGAAGACTTTGTCATTCACGTTCTTGAGAACGACCTTCTTGTTTTGGAAGTCCATGCTTGCACCGGTGGTATTGAGGAATGGAGTTCCAAGGAGGAGCGGGAGTTTGCTGGTTTGCTTAATCTTCATAACTATGAAGTCGGTTGGAATGAGACAATTTCCGATCTTGAGAGGATAATCTTCAACAATGCCAAGTGGTTGCTTAGAAGAAGAATCTCCAAAAGTGATGTGTGATGGGTGGTGCTTCATGCTCTTGATTTCAAGACTCTTCACCAATTCAAGTGACATCACATTCACGCTTGATCCCGAATCACACATGGCGTCATCAACATTCAAATCACCAAGGGAGCAAGAGATGACAAATTTACCCGGATTTCCAAGCTTGGGAATCGATTTAGGCTCACGTTGAGGAGGTTCAATGCAAGAAGTCTCTTTCCTCACAATTGTCTTGGCCTCCACATCTCTTTTCTCAACTACTTTGTTGCTAGAAACCACTACGACTTCGTCTTTGGATTCATGGAGAACTCTCTTGATCTCTCGTATAGCTTCTTCAATCTCGTCACTTGAGAGGATAACATTGCAATACTCCATTGGGTTTGCATCGATTTTGCCCTTTAGTTTCTCCATGGGTCTACTAGAATCGGAATCTCCTTGAGTGCGTTGTTGATCCAAGTGTTTGATTCTAGAGGATAGATCTTCAAATTTTGCGTTGAGATCGTTGTATGAGCAATCCACCTTAGTGTGAATCTCGGCCATCTTCTTATTCAACTCATTTGCTCCATGAGCTTGGCCCGTCAAGAGTTGTTGAAGCATACCCTTCATTTCGACATCTTGTTGTGTCGAGTTGCTTATTTGCCCTTGTTGCGGTTGCGGTGCAAAAGATGGTTTGCTTGGGTAACCGCCTTGGTTTCCCACAAAGTGAACTTCCTCTTGGTAACCTTTGCAATCTCCTACATAGTTCACTCGCCTTTGTGTGGCTTCCAAGACCTTGTCTAACTTCTCATTTAGGGCTTTCATCTCCCTTCTTGTTCGGTCCTCATATTCTCCACTTCCTCTCAAAGCTATATCATAATCCTCACCATAATTCCCATTGCTTTGGGCAAGATTCTCAACGAGCTCCATCCCATCATCAACTTCTTTTCCCAAGAAGTTGCCATTGCTTGCGGTATCAAGAAGCATCCTAAACTTGGGCAAAACTCCTCGGTATAGAGTGCTTAAGAGCGATTCTTCGGAGAAGCCATGGTGTGGGCATTGCATTGTGTAGCCTTTGAATCGTTCCCACGCTTCACAAAAGCTCTCATTCCCTTTTTGAGTGAAGCTCGAGATCTCGTTTCTTAACCTTGATGTTCTTGTAGTAGAGAAGAACTTGGCAAGAAAGGCTTTCTTACATTGATCCCAAGAAGTGATGGATCCTTGAGGTAGGTTCTTTTCCCATTGGTGGGCTTTGTCTCCAAGAGAGCATGGAAACAATCGAAGCTTGAACCCATCTTCCGAGACTCCATTGATCTTGACCATTCCACAAATTCGATCGAATTGATCCAAGTGGTCTAAGGGATCCTCCACCGGTAAACCGTGGAACTTGTTTCCTTGCACCATGGAAATGAGACTCGCCTTGATCTCAAAATTATTACTCTCCACCGGTGGTGGATGTATACCGGCGCGATTTCCATGGGCGTTGGGAGCATCACCCGCTCCAATCAACCTCGGTGCTCTAATCCTTTGAGCAACCTCTTCTCGGTTCTCATTTGCATCTCTAACCGGTGGTGCTAGATTCATATTCATACCTCGCCTTTGAAAGTTCATGCACCTATAGAGAGAAGAGCAAACAAGGTGGAAATATTAGTAAACAAAGAAAAATAAAACTTAGTCTCAAAAAGAGTCCTAATCCCTATGGCTATTGCTAAACCTCCCCGGCAACGGCGCCAAATTGATAGTGAACTTTTTACGGTTCGCACAATTAACCCATTGTGCACAATACCACAATCTAATGGTATGTCATTGTAGCACTTAGGGATCGAATCCACAAGGAGGCACGAGAACAACACACAGAGAATACGAGACACTTCTTAATCTAAGCTAATCAAATAAAGGTTTTCTAATGATCCTAATCAATTTAAAGACAAGATAATAAATAACCAAGCATATAACAAAGGTAATTAAAAGACTAACAAGTTTTGAACTAAAACGTAACGAAAACGATTTAAACAAGAATAAGCAAACGAACTTCGGGTAATGGTAATCGACTTGGACATTCTCTAGCTAAACCATGATACTCAAACAATGCTAATCCTTAGGCCTTAGATCACTAATTTAGACTAATCCACTTCCATGAAAATAATCACTTCACTAATCACTTAACTGAGAACAAACTTCCATTTGCAATTAAATGATCAACAAGCATTAATCTCAAGTCTAAATAGCCATTAAACACCCTAGACATCTATTTCCATAGGCTAGGAATGTAAAACACTTGCTAAGTTTGGTTGAGGAATTTCATCGAACACCTTCCGGGCATGAAATTCCTTAAGTTCTAAATCAACTTTGTCAAGGCTAATCTAGCATTAATCACACCTAACAAGTAAGGATTCTTCATAAACTAAGTCGTAAGCATCATGATTTAGCAAGAAAACATCTTAATCTACCATACCCAAAGTTCTAAAGAAACTACTCACAAACCATGATAATCTCAACAAATCTTGTGTAGGAGGTGTTTAGATTCATGGTTAGATGATTAGAAATAGATAGATAGATGAAAACAAACAAGAACTTTCATAAAAACACCAAGAATCTCTTAAAAACTCCAAACTCTCTCTAAGAAGAGTGTTTTTGAGAAGTTAAAATGAGATATCTCCTCAAACAACAAGGTTTTTGGCCTAAATATCAAAGCAGGTCGTAGGTTGCAGCGGTCTACAGTTGCCCGGTGCAGCTGGCCGCTGTGGATTTCCGGTTTTGCTCCGTTTGCAGGCCAGGCGGACATGCGCTTACTAAAGTTGTCGTATCTCTCTAACCCCAGATCGGAATGACTTGAAACCGGTTCCATTGGAAGGCTAACTCACATAGCTACAACTTTCATGAAGACCGCCGAAGCTAAATCCGAATGGAAACTGTTCATATGAGTCGATCTTTGAAGCACTTCGGACGGTTTCTACATTTTTGCTCTGGAGGGTCCCACAGCGGTGTGGAGTTGACCGCTGCATGCCCGCTGTGAATCTCGGTTTTTTTTCGTCGGGAGGATCCGCAGCGGTCACTGTAGACCGCTGCGGTACGCCGCTGTGAGCTCCATGTAGCTCATTCGCGCGCCAGACGGACGTATGCTCAGTGAAATGGTGATAACTTCCGCAATACAGCTCAGAACTTGATGAAACAACGTCCGTTGGAAAGATGACTCAATTACCTACAAACTTTATCAAGTGTTCCAAAGCTTAATCTGAGCGCAAGAGCTTCTTCTGACCCAATCTTTAGAGCACATCGGATGGCTTCTGCATTTTTCTTGATTGTTTGGGTTTATTTTACCCCATGATCTTGCTCTAAGCTCCAAAATGATTCCATAAGCTCCAAATGGTTCCTAAAAGACTCCATAGCACACAAACATATGCAAAAACTAACCTAAGACTCACTAACTCTAAAATGGATGCAAACTAGACCAAAAACAATGAAATGAATGCAAAAAGTCACAAAATGCTAACTAAAATGTATACTAAAATGGACTAAATTATGAAACTATCATCTGCCGTTGAGGCCGGTACGGACGCGCCGTCCGGTGAGACCGGAACCGACGTGCCACCCGGTGGAGCCGTGGTTGGGGAAGAGGGGTCTGGGCAGCCCTTCCTTGGTGAGTACGGGACCAACGCGAGGATGGTGGCCCCGGCTGATTTAGATGGTACCCGTGCTGACGGGAGTGAAGACCGACCGGCCGATGCGGCCTTGTAAAAACTTTTTCCTTTTTGTTTTCTTCTTTTTGTAGAGACTGGGCCGTAGGCCGTTTCTTTTTGTAAGGACTGGGCCGTAGGCCGTTTATGTAATGACTAGGCCGTGGGCCCTTTTAATGATGACAAGGCCGTTGGCCCTTTCTTTCTTCTTTGTAAGTGCCGTTTCGAGGTTGTTGTAATGACTAGGCCGTGGGCCCTTTTTAATAATATCGAGGCCGTTGGCCCTCTCTTTTTTTTTTTTTTTTTTTTGTATAAGTGCCATTTCGAGGCTTTTTTGATTGGTAGAGTAGGTCGTAGACCGTACTCTGTCAAGTAAGCAGGTCGTGGACCGTACTCTTGTATTGGGTGCGAGGTAATCTCGGCTTAAGGCACTTATTGCTTGTGTACCTTGTTTTTTTGGTGCGGGTAGCGAGCCCGGCTTTAGAGACACTTAATGCTTGTGTGTCTAGTAGAGGTGCGGGCCCTGGGGCCCGGCTTTGGCACTTATAACTTGTGTGCCGGGGAGAGCGAGCACCGGAGCTCGGTCCCCTTTTTTTGTAGTGCGAGCATTTGGAGCCCGGCTTCTTTTTTTTTTTTTGTAGTGCGAGCCTTTGGGGCTCGGCTTGGTTTTTTTTTTTTTTTTTTTTTTTTTTTTTTGGTAGTGCGAGCGTTTGGAGCTCGGCTCTTTTTTTTTTTTTGTAGTGCGAGCGTTTGGAGCTCGGCTTCTTTCTCTTTTTTTTTTGTAGTGCGAGCATTTGGAGCCCGGCTTCGTTTTTTTTTTTTTTTGTAGTGCGAGCGTTTGGAGCTCGGGAGCGTCTTCCTTTGTAAAAAAGGTTTTATTAGGTTGATAGCTGAGCCCTGGTTAGGGGTTGCCTACGTACCCTTTAGTATAAGGGATCAAGCCAGTCGTAGTTCGATTGTTTACAAAAGCGGAGAGCGGAATGGAGCCCGGGGGCTTAATAGTAGAAGCGCTTGAGGTTGATCGAGTTCCATGAGCGCGGGATGGCGTCGCCGTTCATCGTGACTAGCTCGTAGACGCCGGGTTTTACGACCTTGGAGATAAGGTAGGGGCCCTCCCAATTGGCACCGAGCTTGCCTGCGTTTAGCTCGGCGGTGTTTTCGAAGACCTTGCGGAGGACCAGGTCGCCCTCGGCGAAGAACCGGCCTTGAACCTTCTTGTTGTAATATTTGGAGGCGAGCTGCTGGTAGTTCTGGATTCGGAGTAGGGAATGGTCCCGCTGCTCTTCAAGGAAATCCAGCTCGCTGAGTAGGATGGCGTTGTTCAGTGCGGGTTGCTGGGTGAGCATAGCGCGGCGAGGAGTGGGGAGCCCGACTTCGGATGGGGCCATTGCTTCCATGCCGTGGGAGAGGTTGAACGGTGTTCGGCCAGTCGATGTCTTTGGTGTTGTGCGGTGGGACCAGAGGACTCCATCGAGCTCGTCGGCCCAGGACCCTTTCTTGTTATCTAGTCGCTTTTTCAGGCCGTCGAGGATGGTCTTGTTGGTGGACTCGGCTTGTCCGTTCCCCTGGGGGTACCTCGGAGTGGACTTACTTAGTCTGATTTTCCACTTCGCGCAGAAGTCTTCGAAGAGGGCCGATGTGAACTGGGCACCGTTGTCGGTGACGATCTCGTACGGGAGCCCGTGCCGGCAGATGATGAACTTCCAGACGAACTTTCGGACGTCCTCTGCCTTGATCTTGGCGTATGATTCGGCCTCGACCCATTTGGTGAAGTAGTCGGTCATGACTAAGAGGAAGCGCTTTTGGCGAGATCGGGGAAGGGGCCCGACTATATCCATGGCCCATCGCATGAAGGGGTAGGGTGCCACCGCAGTGGCGAGGAGCTCGGTTGGACTGTGAATGAGGGGACCGTGGCGCTGGCACTTCTCGCACCGGGCTGCGAATTTTCCGCAGTCTTGGAGCATTGTCGGCCAGTAGTGGCCTTGGTTCCGTATTCTCAGGGCGAGAGCCCGGCCACCGGAATGGTTTCCGTCGGCGCCTTCGTGCATTTCCTTCATCACGTCGATGGTTTCCTGCCCGTGGAGGCAGGCGAGCAGGGTTCCCGAGGCGCTCCATCGGAACAGATTGCCGTCCAGCATCGTATATTGGGCACACTTCTTTCTTAGCCGCCGGGCGGCCCATCGGTCTGGGGGGTGAATGCCGTCTGCGATGTATAGCAGTAGGTCGACTCGCCAGTCTGGCAGTTCGGGCTCGACCGGGGGTGGTGGTAGAACTTCGGGAGGTGGTGCTCCTTCGTCCGCGGCCTGGGGGTTGATCAAGTAGGCCCCCTTTGGCAGCTCTATGCTGGGGAAATCGATGCTATCGACCGGGATCACTCGTCGTTGGGCCGGAGCCGAGGTGGATGCTAGCGCGGCGAGGGCATCCGCGGAAGTGTTATCGCCTCGGGGGATCTTTGTCAGGGTGAACTCGGCAAAGTCTGCGGCCAAGCCTTGGGTCACCGTGAGGTAGGCATCCATGCGATCGTTCTTGGTCTCGTACTCCCCGCTGAACTGATTGGCGACGAGCTGGGAGTCGCAGTAAGCCCGGATTTTCTTCGCACCGACCTCCTTTGCTAGGCGCAGACCGGCGATCAGAGCTTCGTACTCGGCCTCGTTGTTTGATGCCGGGAAGGCCAGGCGGAAAGACTGCTCGAGGATCTCCTTGGTCGGGGATTCTAGGCGTATGCCGACGCCGGACCCGTGTTTGGAGGCCGATCCGTCGACATGCAGAGTCCATACTTCGGGCACTTCGCTGACTGTCAGCTCGGGTGTCAACTCGACTAGGAAATCGGCCAGGGCCTGAGATTTGATCGCGGTCCGACCTCGGTACTCGATTTCATATTCGCTCAGCTCAACGGCCCACTTCATTATCCGGCCTGATCGGCTCGGGCTGTGGAGGATGTTTCTGAGGGGGTAGGTGCTTAGGACGGCAATCGCGTGGGATTGAAAGTAAGGCCGGAGCTTCCTAGCTGCGACGACCACTGCCAGGGCGAGCTTCTCCAGAGTCGGGTACCTGCTTTCCGCGTCGTCGAGCGACTTGCTGATGTAGGAGATGGGTTTTTGGTCACCCCGGTCTTCCCGCACTAGCACGCCGCTGACTGCTGACGTGGAGATGGCGACGTAGAGGTAGAGGATTTCGCCTTCTTCTGGCTTGGACAGGACGGGGGGAGTGGATATGTACTCCTTCAGCTGTCGGAGGGCGTCCTCGCATTTGTCGTCCCACTCAAACCGCTTGTTAGCCCGGAGCAGTTGGTAGAACGGGAGACACTTGTCGGTAGAGCGGGAGATGAATCGATTTAGTGCGGCGATTCTCCCGGTGAGTCGTTGTACTTGACGCGTGCTCTCCGGGGATTTGAGCTCGATGATAGCTCGGATCTGCTTGGGGTCGGCCTCGATCCCGCGCTGGGTGATGATGTACCCGAGGAATTCGCCCGATGTGACGCCGAAGGAACACTTGGCCGGGTTCAGCTTCATGTTGTATTCGTTCAGCGTTCGGAAGCAGGACCGGAGGTGAGTGACGTGGTCGGTTGCCACCAGAGACTTCACCAGCATGTCATCTATGTATACCTCCATAGTGCGGCCTATTTGGTCGGCGAACATCCGGTTGACGAGCCGTTGGTAGGTGGCCCCGGCGTTTTTTAGTCCGAAGGGCATTACCTTGTAGCAGTAAATGCCTCGGTCCGTGATGAACGCGGTCTTCTCCTGATCATCGGGGTGCATGGGGATTTGGTTATACCCCGAGAAGGCATCCATGAAGGAGAGTAGCTCGTTTCCCGCGGTGGCTTCGACGACCTGGTCGATTCGGGGGAGGGGGAAGCTGTCCTTAGGGCATGCCTTATTGAGGTCGGTGAAATCCACGCAGACCCTCCATTTTCCGCTCTTCTTCTTGACTACCACTGGGTTGGCTAACCAGTCCGGGTATCTCACCTCGGTGATCGAGCCGGCCGCGGTGAGCCTCTCTACCTCATCATTGACCGCTTGGGCGCGCTCCGGGCCAAGCTTCCGCCGCTTCTGCTTGACCGGCCTGCAGGTTGGATCCACGTTGAGCTCGTGGCTGCACGTGTTCGGGTCATTGCCGGGCATGTCGCCAGTTGACCAGGCGAAGGTGGAGACGTTCTGCCCTAGGAACTCGACCAGCTCTTGCTTGATGCTCTCGTCGAGGTCGGTGCCGATGCCGACGCAGCGGGCGGGGTCGCGTGGGTCGATGTTGACCTGGGTGACAAGGTCCCGCCCGGGGAGGTCCTGGGCGCCGAGCTCGCCGGGCTGAAGCGCATTGATGGCCAAGCAGGCCGGCGCGGCGCGGCGCAGCTTGTGCTCGATGGCGAAGCAGGCGCGGGAGACCCTCTGGTTACTCCTAAGAGTGTATGAGCCGGCCTGGTTGGGGAACTTGAGGCACTGATGGTACGTCGACGTGACCGCCTTCATCGAGTCCAGCCAGGGGGTTCCAAGGATGATGTTGTAGATCGGGGTGGTGTCGAAGACCACGAACTTGACGATTTTCGTCACCCGACCTACGTAGACCGGCAATTCGATGGTGCCGATTCCGTTGACGGTGTCCCCGGCGAAGCCGGTTAGCGGGATGGAGTGCGGCTTGATCTCGACCCCGTTCAGGTTCATCCTGGCGAGGGTATCCTTGAAGATGAGGTCGACCGAGCTGCCCGTATCGACGAGGACTCGGTTAACGTCGCAGTCGGCTACGCGGACTTGTACGACGAGGGGGTCGTTGTGGGGCTGGTGGACCCCGGCCGCATCGGCCTCAGTGAAACATATCCCCCTCTTGCTCGTGTCCTGGGCGTCGATCTCCGGCCCGGAGTGCCACTTCAGGGATGCGTCGGTCCTCCTCTCGTGACGCTTGATGGACCGCACTGAGTTGTTACACGAGAGGAGGCCTCCCATGATCATCCCTATCAGAGTGCGGGCCGGGGGAGGAGATCTACCTGTTTCCCGGTCTCGCGAGGGAGATCGTCGCCGCCGGTCGTCGTTCTGGGCGCGGTGGTAGGGCCTAGCCCGGTTATCCTCGCGACCTTGGTTGTCGCGGGGTTGATCGTGATCGCAGTCCCGAGCATGCGGTCGCAGCCGCTCTGGGACGCTGATTTCTCCCCGCTGAAATTGTTTCAGCAGGACCTCTTGGAGGGCGCGGCAGTGAGAGGTCGGATGCCCCTTTCGCCGGTGGAAGTCGCAGAAGGCCGTCCAGTCGTATGGCTCATCTGGTCGGAACTCCCTATCGCTCGGCTCGTCGGGACGCCGATCCTGCTGGTGGGGATCCCATACGTATTTGTTCCAAGGCAACCCTGGCGCGGGGCCGGTGGGAAATATGGGACCGCGCAGACGGGGGCCGGAGGGCGGTCCGCTGACCAGGAATGCGGCGGCCTGCTTTCCCTTGCTGCGCTGGTACTCATCATCGTAGTGTTGACGAGGCTCCTGGTACCTTTCCTGAGGCCGCTCCTTTGGGACCGGGGCCTTGTGAGGGGTGCTGTTTCTCGACTCAGCCGCCTTCTCATCCTCGAGCTCGACGAAGAGTCCAGCGCGGTGCAAGGCGTCTTCCAGCGAGCGCGGCCTGTTAAGCTTCATGTCGTCTTTGAAGGCCGAATCGGCCCGCAGTCCCTTTCTCAGAGCGGGGAGCGCTGACTCGTCAGTCACGTTGCTCTGGGAGGCCGTGGCCTTGAAGCGCTCGATGAAGGACCTGAGCGACTCCTTTGCTCCCTGGTTCATTGCCCAGAGGTCCGCGCTGGATGCGGACTGGCGGATGTAGATGGAGTAATGCTCGAGGAAGGTGGTCGACAGGTCCCTGAAGCTGTCGATGGAGTGCGTCTTTAGCCGAGAGAACCACGTGAGGGCCGGGCCGGTGAGTTTCTCCACGAAAAGCTGGCAGTGAGCGGCTTCGCGCTCGTCTGGTGAGAAGTGGGCGCGGCCCATGGCGATGGTGAACGCCGTAAGATACTGGGTCGGGTCGGTGGTGCCCGCGTAGGGCTGTAGCTTGAGCTTTCCGAGGTGCTGGAGCGGGACGGAGGCGATCCGGCGGGTGAACGGCGTGTTCTGCGTCTCTCTGAGGACGCGATCGATTTCCGGGGCCGCGCTGGTGGCTTGGTGGATTTTGGAGGACATCGCACGGATGGTCTCCTTCATAGCCTCGAACTCCGCGTCTCTTGAGCGCTCCGCGCTGGATCGGAGATGGTGGGCTTCGTCGCCCGGGTGGCTTCCTACGGCCGGGACGAAACGTCCGTCCGGCCCTTCGGATCCAGACGGCGAGTCGCTCGGTCGGCTTGTCCGGAAGCGGGGGGTTTCTTCCCGAGAGACCGGTTCTCTGGGATGGACGTCGGGGTACCCGACATTGTCCGACCGGTCACGGGAGGCCCCTAACGTGGCGAACCGTTGGTCGGTGGCTCGCGTTAGTTCATCCATCCGGGCGAGCAGGGTCTGCATCACGACGGACGGCGTGGGCTGGTCTTCCGATGCTCGTGGCGCGTTGTGGGCGGCGGAGCCGTCGGAATGAGCGGGTGCTGAAGCCGGGGGCGGGGCCCTGGAGAATTGCTCTCGAGGAATCGCCTGGTTGGCAGCTGCTCGGGCTGACGACGGAATGGTCGCCGTCGTTCGAGTCGTTGGCGGGGCCGTTGTCGGGGCCTGGGCCGTTGTTTGGGCCGGAGTGTCCTGGTCTGACAACACTCTTGGGGTCGGAATTGCCATCGTTGCTTCGGTTGTGGCGGTGGTTGAACTGCTCCTTGCGTGTAGAAGAATCTCGCCCCTCCTTCTAGCGCCAATTGTTGATCCCACGGATCACTAAGTGTGTTTAAAGAATGATTAGGAGACGGGAGGTGAGATTTTCGTTAATAGAGCAATTTAACCACAATTAAGACAGGTCGGGAGAAATATGAGTAGGCCGGGGGCCGTGTTTCGTTTTATTGATGAAAGAGAAGTAAACGCTTTTGAATTACGAACTGGTTCCGAAGGACGTCCAGTTCGGCGTTCTAAAGTGTTGTCTCGTTACAAAGATAGAGAGGTCGGGTAACTTGTGGTAGGTGAGAGAGTAAAAATCAGACCCCCCCTTCATTAATGACATATGAGGGGTATATATAGTCGGGGTCGGCTTCCTGCTCCCCGGGATCTCGGGCCACGTGTCGTCTACGGCTTCTTTTGCGGGTAAGGTGGCCTAGGAGGCGTGTCCCGGCTTTCGAGGAGAGAGGTCATGATGAGCTCGGCGTGGCGTGTTGCAGAGCAATGCACTGTTTTACCAACTCTGCTCCACCTGCTCCCTCCTGCCCTTGTCAGCTCTGCAGGGTTTGTGGGACGTCGGGTCGAAGGCACGTCCCTACGCCGGTAGGGTATTGCCTTACCAACTCCCACGCGCCTACTCTTCTGACACTTCCTGCTCTGGCGGGGCATCAGCGCGGGCCCGGGGTACGTTGCTTTCAGGTCGGCTACCGAGCTGAAGAGTGGTCTTGCAGGTCGGTGATATTAAGTCCGGTGACCGCACCGAAGAACGGCCTTTCCTAAGATGGGCCTAACTAATTGGGGGTGCTAGGCCCACCTCCAACAGAGTCGATGTTAATAACCCCACGGCTTATTTCATCTCTCTTAGAAGCTATGCACTTAGAGCAAACTCGATCGAAAGTCGAGTGAGCTCTTTTCATCGTCAATTCATCTCCAAATCCAATCAATCTTTGCATCTTCCAAAACATCTCCGGCTTGACATGTCTGAAGAAAATCGCTTCCTCTGCTTCGTCTAAAGCTCTTGCAAACTCGATTTCCGGCATTTCAATGGAGAGACAACCTGGATCAATCCCGGTCGCTAAAACAAACGTAGTGTCGAACGTGAATCTTTGGAACACATCTTGTAAGTCAACGACTAGTTTCTTCTCAACAACGTGATCAAGAAGTGGGACAAGTCCTTTCTCTAGCTTACTCATGCTTGTTCTTAGTGTGAACCTTTGAAACTCCTGATGACTCATCATGCTTTGAGCTGATTTCCTCAGATCCTTCCATAAATCGGAATCCGCGTTGAAAATCCCATCTCCAAAAACATCGAATATCTTCTTGAACTCGGATCCTTTCGGGTAATTAGCGAAGTTTGAGCTCATGATGTGATGAATATTAGCCGGATCAACTGTGATCAACATGTCGAGGCCCCCGAAACAGGGCCCTTTGAAAGGATAAGTTAAGTTTGAGGCCTCGAGAAGCTCAGTTATATAGTCGTAAACACGAGGGATCTCTACGAGTAGACCCGGAAGCATACCGAGGAACGGCCAGTTCGTAAGAAACGAACGGTGAGGTTTCCTGCTGATCAAGAAATATCCAAAGAGGAAGGAGAAACAAAGGAAAGATATTGAGACTTCAAGTAAGCTTATCAAAGCCATTAGAGAGAAATTGAAGACTTCAAGTAAGCTTATCTCCTTTTTGAGATACACCAAAGGCAAAGGGGCAGCTTAATTCTTGATTTTGTTCCTAATACATATAATAATATAAGATACGTATTTATTAATATAAAGCATATGCTCTTGCGCCTTTGAAAGTGGTGATGTGTCTTTGTCGTTTGGATATAAAATAACGTAAAACCGTACTTTTGTTTTTGGCTATTGGTCCTCTTTTGTTTTGTTCGGTATCTAGCTTTATTATATTTATTTTGGAAACCACTGCATGTGACATTAATTACTTATTTATCCCAATAGAGTATAAGACAAGGGTCCAGCTGGTTTCTCTAACCAAGAAACGGATGGGAAAGAAAAACAAGAAACTTCAAAAAACCAAAAGATAAATGTAAGATATGACAATAGTAATGTGTTTAAATCTGAACCGATCAGGTCGGTCTCAGCAAATCTGCTACATGGTCGGTTATTTAGTATGGTTATATATATAGCGGAATCGAACTCTAGTGATGCTGAGGAGAAAAGACTTATAGAGTTAGCGAAGTAAACTCTTAACAAAACAGAGATATTTTGCAAAGCTGTAGCCAAAATCATATCATCAAAGTTGTAGTTGTTTTGAAGCAGTTAAAAAAACAAAGACTCATAAACTTGTTGTGTTTATTTTCGGAGAAGCTGTAGATGCTGCAATCTGTGAGGTTTGAGGGCTAGGCTCGGGTGGTGGTTGCGTATGGCAACGATGATGAGGACTCGAGTTCATATACAATGTGGCAACAATGCAATTGTTCGAGTTTAGGTGTTCGAAATCGGTGTTTCTTCGTCGGGGATCTTCTGGGTATGTTAAGACGTGTGCCTAGCTTATTCGACTTCATTCTTTGTTCGTTTTTTTGTTTTCATGTTGTAGCTTTGCCATTGTTTGTAGTTTTTGGTATTTATGTTTTCTTAGTTGTCTATGTAATCACTGTCACAAATCATGGTATAAAATTTAACATTTAAACTCAAAAAAGACTCATAAACGTTAAATTGTTTTTCATTTGTTTCTGAAGTCACGTAATTATAACTTGGATATAAAATTATTAGGTTTTACTGACGTATTGATGTATATCTAGAGCTAGATTGTTATTTATACATATTGGTTTTGTTTCTAAAATATATAAAACCAAAACAAAATTGTGTTAATTAATATGTTTGCAAATTTTCAGATACGTGTGTGATTTTCTTATTGTTGAATGAACAAAAAAAACATTTTTTCGGTTTTGAAAACATGATAACTTTTCAAGATATATGAAAGTCTTAAGTTAGTTTACAAACTATTGGGCCAAGTTGGGCTTCTTGTGAGCCTGTATTAAATGGCTAAAACATATTTTGGATACCCCTACGGCCGGATCGGTTTATCGAAAACTATATAAGTTTGGGATGATACTTGTACAACTGTATAATTTAACATGTACTCCGACCAAAAACGAATCAAACCGGTTTTAGAACTAATAATATCAGCATAGTGGAATAGCTAAATTATGTCACAACGAAATAGCTAAATAATATAGTACCGGAATCACTGGAACGACAAAACTAGTAAGTTGAATAAACTGAAACAAAATTGTAATATGGTTAGATAACAAAAAAACTACTACTTAGTAAATGAATTAAGTTTTGTCTCATTTAGTTACAAAATTAAATCGTGTGAGATGAATTTAAAAATCACTTTTTGTTAAAAGTTTTTCAAAATCACTTATTAGTTTTCATGTTTTATGATTTCATGTGTTTTACTGTGAATGATATATATTTGGCAGAATCACGCTTTCAAATTTTAAATGACAACACAAAAAAACTACATACCATTCAAATCTTTTATAAGTTGGCAAACATTGTTGAATTTTAAAACAGAAAATAAGAAAGCTTTGTACACCAAATTATTCATAAACAAGTGAAGGAACCAGAATTCGCACATATTGTAGATCGGCGAATTCAGTATAGGGTTTAGGAAAATTATTTTTATTAGATTTATAGCTGTGCCGTTGAAGGCTGCCTACGTACACTTTAAAGCGATCAAGCCAAAACGTTGTTTTTGTTACAAATGATGTTTATCTAAGTTCTCTATTGAGAGATTGTGAGATGATTATTATGAATAGGGGGTTCCCCTATTTATAAGTTTTGAAGTCCTTAGCTCTTCATTTTCCTTCTTGACTTTGTATTGGCAATATTGTCCTTTTTCCTTTAAGCCGATAAGGATAATCTCCTTTCTTCCCGGGATTTGCCTTTTTCCAATAAAAAGAAATTTTTTTTTTATCAAATAAAAGGAAACTTCCTTTTATTTCGTAGATCGGTCTTGATGGGCCTTGAAGTCGATTATTGGGCTGATTTAAACTCAAACCGGGTTAAGCCGGGGGAGTGCTAAATCCCCCTCTAACAATTAGTCCCCCCCTCAGTTCGGCGAAAGAGTGTTCGAGTTCGGCGGATTTCTTTGGAGAATTCTTTAGCCCGATTGGAGTTGAAATCAGCATCTGGTCGAATTTAGACGTTGTTCGGCTTTGTTCCTGCAAAAATTACTAAAGACGAGAGATTGAACTCGAGGCTGAGCTCGGTGTTTGTTAGTTAAGTGCGAGGTCGGCCTCGGCTTTTTCAAGTTAGGTTTCGATAGTTCGTGCGAGATTGCGAGGTCGGCGAGCTGTGATTGCGAGCTGCCCAATTTTTAGATCGGCGAGTTACGATTACAAGTTGCCGTACTGCGAGGTCAGCGAGCTGTGCGGTCGGAGAACTGCGATCGTGAGTTTGGCGAGCAGGAGGTCAGTGAGCTGTGGTCGTGAGTTAGGTGGGCTGCGAGATCGGCGAACTGTGACTGCGCGATGAGTAAGTTGCAACCGAGCTACCTAACTGTTAGACCGACGAACTGCGACCACGAACTACCTTACTGTCGGATCGAAAAACTACCTTATTGCGAAGTAGGCGATATGTTCGATTGCGAGGTAGGCGAAGTGCTTGAGTTCGGCTTGATGATACGAACTGTACGAGTTCGGCGAACTGTACGAGTTCGGCGAACTGCTTGAGTTCGGTTTGAAGGGACGGACCCTGTGATTGAATTTGAATTCGAATAATAAAGTAACTTTTTGATAAGGGGTACCTTAATTTTAGGGAGCTCGATGGATGAGCTATAATCGGTAAGTTTGTTATCTCCCATGAGCTCGGTCTCGGTGAGTTAGGCGGATCTTTGTTGTGGTTTTGAGTTCGGCGTATCATGATTATGAGCTCGGCATGTCGTGTTGGGCAATTCGTTCTTCTCCGCAACGTAGTTCGTCTTGGTGAGCTCGTGATCTCTTCTGCGTTATCATGAGCTCGGTTTGTTTTTGGCGTGATTGACATCTACGATGTGTTGAGTTCGGTGGTGAACGTCTTGGTGTGTTGTCATGATTGGCTTCGTCATGCATGTCACATTGCTTGCCATGCAAGTGAGGTCGTATAGGTGCAGTTCGTGAAGGTGATCTCGTCCCTCCGTGGTCAGCTTGTCATGATCTCATCTCTCCGTGGTGATGACGTGACGTGTTGGCGTTCACGGGTGATCGGCGCGTTCATGTTTGTTCTTCTTCATGCATGCAGCTCGTCATCATCACGTGTTCTTCTTCATGTCTGCTGCTTGTCATCATCACGTGTTCTTCTTCATTCTTTATTATGTGTTGAGCTCGGTCATTGTTCGATTCCCCAATATTCTCCTCCATGGATTTTTTTCGGCAAGATTGTTCTGAGAGATGTTCAACGTCTCGAGGTATTTGGATAGAGAAGTCGGGAAATCATCACCGGAGATGTGATAAACTAATGAAGCTGAGGTTCCCACAGATCCCGAAACTGAGATCGGAGAAATCGCCGGATAAATTGTTGTAGATCTGAGGATAGAGATATCTTCCGAGAAACAGATATGGCAAAACCCTTTTTTTTGTGATCAGATTGAAAATTGTGGTAAGATCGGAAGCCCATGTCGGTGATTGGAGAATTGTATATATTAATCGGTAACATGATGATATTTTTATGTTGTCTTCGAGTTTCTGATTTCTTGGGTTTAAGAATAATTCTCCATAAACCCCCAATTTTTCTTGCCCCCTCCTTCTAGCGCCAATTGAAGGAACCAGAATTCGCACATATCGTAGATCGGCGAATTCAGTTTAGGGTTTAGGAAAATTATTTTTATTAGATTTATAGTTGTGCCGTTGAAGGCTGCCTACGTACCCTTTAAAGGGATCAAGCCAAAACGTAGTTCTTGTTACAAATGATGTTTCTATCTAAGTTCTCTATTGAGAGATTGTGAGATGATTATTATGAATAGGTGTTCCCCTATTTATAAGTCTTGAAGTCCTTAGCTCTTTCTTTTCCTTATTGACTTTGTATTGACAATTGTCCTTTTTCCTTTAAGCCGATAAGGATAATCTCATTTATTCCCGGGATTCGCCTTTTTCAATAAAAAGGAAATCTTCTTTTTATCAAATAAAAGGAAACTTCCTTTTATTTCGTAGATCGGTCTTGATGGGCCTTGAAATCGATTGTTGGGCTGATTTAAACTCAAACCGGGTTAAACCGGGGGAGTGCTAAATTCTCCTCTAACAACAAGTCTATAAGATGTGATGGGTAATTCTATAAAGATTTTTTTGTAAAATTCTGTGTTACATGTTTCTAATAATATGTTCAATGAAACATGTAATATCTCGATTTTTGGTATATGGTAGTGCATGCGGAGAGAATTATAAGAATTGATTTGGCTACCTATATCATCAAAATGCACTTATCTTTTTGATCATTTGTCCAAAGAGAACTCTAAAGTTAAACGTATTTGAGCTGTAAAAATTTAAAGATGGGTGACTTACTAAGAAGGCATTTGCGGTACGGTTTGAGTGAGGACAAAACACGAAAAATGATCATGTGGTGATTTGCAGGGTCAATAAACAAGTTTTTGGAGCTTCTCGAACTAGCGCATTGACCGTCGGACGAGGGTGGAACCCACGGGCCAAGAAAGTGTATGGAGACATACAAACGATTGTGGTCGAGGCATTACAAAACAATTATATCTCATCGTGATATAAATTTTCCATTTAATAAAAGTAATATTAAAAATTAACATTAAATTGATCTATATATTTCTGCTTGCTGATTTTGATCCTAGTTTTGATAAAATATGATCAATTTATTTTATATCTCACCATATTTATCATATTTTATCAAAACAGCACATGTGTCTTGAATGATAAACTAGGAAATCAACTTTAACAAAGATATATTAGTATAGGTGTATTAACTATGTAATTACGGTAACAGATGGAAACCTAAGAGTCTAGAAAGATTTGTTTCAGACATGAGGATCAAAGACTTTTGACAAGAAACAAAATCTAATCAAACTAAGTAAGACATTTCATGGATTTATCCAAAAAATAAAAAGATCTTTCATGTTGACAAGAAAAAGAAGTAAGATCTTTCATTTTTTTTTTTCAATAAGAAAAAATAAAGAAATAAAACCTAGAAAAGAGAGGAAAGTAGGAAGTGGAAGAAAAAGTGACAGAAAGATGTAAGAAGAAGGAACATATTAATTGTGTTTTGAATTCAAAGCTAAAGCTACGAGTCTGTGTGTCCCATGTGACGTTTCGTTCAACAAAACTTTAAAATTATTCCCCTCTCAATTTTTTTCTTTTTCTTTTTCGTCTACAAAGTATGAAAGTATATATAGCTATATTTTAGTATTTTTTTAAAAAAGCACTTGTATCTATCTAGAGAGAATAGATTTTTAATCATAAATTTTGATTATTTAAAAATTTAAAATCTCATAAGTTTTTTCACTTCTAATGATAAACTTTATTAGGGATTTTTAAAAAATATATATATATGTAAAAAAAATTTTAATAAAGTTTAGAATTTTGAAGTTGAAGTTAAGAAAAAGTTTTAAAAAAAAAAGTTAAGAATTGTTTTTTTAAGTTAAAGTTAAGAAAAATTAAAAAAAAAATCTGGTAAAAAAAAATCCAGCGAATTAGCTATTGACACATGGCTAAGAACCCCTCCTAAGAACCGGTTCTTAACTATTACAATTTTTTTTTTGGTTAAGAACTCCCCATTGGAGCTGCTCTTAGGCCATGTTCGTTTGCTCATCTGGCATTTGCATCCAGATAATCCATTTAAAATAAGAATTTTCATTTAATTCTCATCGGACATTTGCATCCAGATGATCCATATGCAAAACTCCCATTTAAATGAAACTTCTCATTTTAACAAATTGGACAAGCTACATTCTCAATTATTCTTGTTTTTCTTAAGTAAATTCACAATATAATCAGTGTTTTCATCTTATCTATTTAAAAATGATCCATTTGCATTTAGATAAAGATGAGAATTAATCTCTTCACCACAAAAAAAAAAAAAAAAATCTTAAACAACTTTCAAATTTCAAATAGATAAGATAAAAGCACTGATTATATTGTGAATTTACTTAAGAAAAATAAGAATAATTGAGAATGTAGCTTGTCCAATTTGGTAAAAACAAACTTTTCAATATTTTCTTTAAAATTAAGTTAGATACAACAATTTATTTAATTAAATGTGGCATGTAACAAAAATGGATTTAAGCACCAAATTTAGTTACAAATAAGTAATTTTAATTTATTATTTTCTCCATTTCAAAATACATGTCTTTTTTAGATTAATATTATTGCTTTTGAAATAAATCCATCTTATGAATTCAATATAAGACTTTTTTTAAAGAAATATATAATCTGCTTCTATCTAAAACTCATAAAAATGTAAAATAGTATAATATAATTCCAAGAATTAATCTCATTTTGTAAGAGTATAATATTTTAAAAATATAATAATTCGTGTGAAAGAAAACAAAAAAAAAACCTAATTTGAAAACAGATGGATAGTAATTTTTAAAGTCGATGATAAAAAAAACAAAAAAAAAAACATGCACTTAAAAAAAAAAAGATACTCTGACACCAACGTGAATTTCAATTCAACACACATAATTATAGATAAATGTTACTCTCATTGCGAGATAAAAATCATATGAACAAGTACATTAAACACACGTGCAGAACAAGTCACAAGAAAATAATTGAACTTTGAAACTGGACGACTCTGGAAAATTAATATTAGACACATCATTGTTTTTGGGTCATTTCGTCCCGACAACGAAAACGACTGAACAGAAATGTTTTAATACTGCTCCTGCCAAATTCAGCCGCGATATTCACCAATCTCAATCCAATTTTATTATTGTATATATACACAGTAATTTCATATCTTTCGACACATTTTTTCTTTTTTTTGTTAAGGATATCTTTCGACACATATTCAGAATACTAATTTCAATTTGAGTTTTTGTTGCAACGAAAAAGAGGCAGAATTAGATGAAACGAACGGAGTAAGTTTTTGGCAAAAAAACGAACGGAGTAAGTGGGTTAGAACAAAACTTAATAAGAATAATTAAATAGTGATTTTTACTTGTTGGGAAGTTATCTTTTTGGTTTAGTATTGGGCCGTATTATATCGTATTGGGTTTGTATATGTTAGGTTAGAGTTTATACTTTTGTGTCGTCATAAGGTGGCGTATATATGTTGTACGTGTGACTTGAGAGATCAATAAGAAAGCGTATCATATATTTCTACATGGTATCAGAGCCAAATCCTGAATCCTAATTGTCGCTTTTTCAATTCTTTGTTTTCTTATCTTTGTTCTCTTTGAGCTCGAGTTTCTCTTCTACTCGATCTCCGTTTCTGTTTATCGTTGTTTAAGCCTTGTTTTCGTTTGATAAAACATGACTACTGATGGTGCGATTGTGCGTGCGACTGGTGATTCCAACGCTAGCACACCATACACTTTTATTCCTCCGATAATCCAGGTGCTTTGATTACATCAGTGATTATGACAGGAGAGAATTTTAATGAATGGTTGGAGGAGATGCTGAATGCCCTTCGCGCCAAGAAGAAAGTGGGGTTTATTGATGGCTCGATTGCCAAACCCGAGCAAGCTGGTACCGAACAGGAATCGTGGATTTCTGTTAACTCCATGGTGGTTGGATGGTTGCGTGCTTCTCTCGCACCTCGTGTTAGATCTTTTGTGTCGTTTGTCTCCAATGCTAAAGACTTATGGGACACTTTGAAGGAACGTTTTTGTGTTGGCAACAAAGTTCGTGTTACCTATCTCCGCACATAAATCGCTACTTGTCGTCAAAACGGTCAAGCTATAATTGATTATTACAGCCGACTTCAAGCAATGTGGGACGAGCTTGCTATTTACAAGCCTCTCCCTGCGTGTTCGTGTTCAGCAAGGGCAACTTATGCGCAGGAGAGGGAAGAAGAAAATGTTTCTCAATTCATGATGGGGCTTGATGAGTCTCGTTTTGAGAACATTATTGCAGCGATTTCTGATGCATATCCAGGGCCAGACTTGGCTCAGGCATATGCCCGTGTTATTCGAGAAGAACAGAGGCTTCTTAATGCAAAATCCCGTGAAGCACATGCTGATGCCGTAGGCTTCGTTGCTCGACGGGATTCTTCCCCCGAAACAGCGCCTTTTAACACTCGTCTTGAATCCTCGGCCTCGAATGGAAACAATAAGAACAGAGATCACAGCAATGTGTTTTGTTCTCATTGCGAAAAATCAGGGCACGAGAATGCGTATTGCTGGCAATTGAATGGTTATCCTGAACGGGTAACAGATCGTGGTGGACGTACTGGTGGTAGAGGAGCAAGTCGCGGAGGTCGTAGCTCGAATTCTTTTGGTAGTGGTAGAGGACAAGCTAACGTTGCTCACGCAACTTCGAGTAATGAATCAGTATTTCCGGATCTCACGCCTGAACAGTGGAAAGCAATTGGAATGATGGCTCAAACAAAATCAGGTGGTGGAACTCCTGACAAACTTTCCGGTAAGGATTTTGGTGATATTATCATCGATACCGGAGCTTCTCAACATATGACAGGGAATTTCTCATTGTTGTTTGACGTCACGGGTACTCCACCGTGTTCTATTGGTTTTGCTGATGGCAATAAGACGTTGTCGGTTTGTATGGGTGTTTTACCACTCACCGATGAGATTTCTCTTTACAACGTGTTATATGTTTCAGATCTAAATTGTTCTTTGATCTCGGTTTCAAAGCTTCTCAAGCAGATGAAGCATTGCTTTGCAATGTTTACTGACACATTATGTATCTTACAGGACCGTTCCTCGAAGACGCTGATTGGAGCCGGTGAAGAAAGGGATGGTGTGTATTATCTAATAGATTTGGCAACAGTTCGGGCCAACAGAGTGGATGCAGTTTATGATCAAGCTGTGTGGCATCAGCGGTTAGGACATCCCGCTTTTTCAACTCTTTCAGCTTTACCTTTTTCTGATGTTTTAAATTCTTCTAGTCCGAGTCCTTGTGACGTGTGTTTTCGGGCTAAGCAGACAAGAGAGATTTTCCCTGATAGTTTGAATAAAACGAATGAGTGTTTTGAATTAATTCATGTTAATGTTTGGGGTCCCTATCGAGTTGCTTCTACTTGCGGTGCCTCATACTTTCTAACCATTGTGGATGATTTTTCACGTTCTGTTTGGATTCGTCTTTTACTCGCAAAATCTGAAGTTCGTCAAGTTCTCCAAAATTTATGTGGTTACTCAGAAAAACAGTTTGGCAAAGCTGTCAAGACGATTAGAAGTGACAACGAAACAGAGTTTACATGTTTGTCATCGTTTTTTAAACAACAAGGCATCGTGCATCAGACTTCTTGCGTATATAGACCTCAGCAAAAAGGTCGTGTGGAGAGAAAGCACCATCATATCTTGAATGTGGCTCGTTCTTTGCTCTTTCAAGCCAGCTTACCGTTTAAATTTTGGGGTGAAGCAGTTTTGACAGCAACTTATTTCATCAATCGAACGCTGTTAGAGGGGGAATTAGAAATCCCCCGGTTTAACTCGGTTCGAACCGAGATCGGTATCGGTTTATGACGGTTCGGACAAGAAGAAGATGGACTTGCGATTATCGGACCGAACTCTAAAAACCCAAAACAAAACCTGCTCGTTTATTACCGAAATGGATGGCCCAACAAAGGCCCAGTCCGATTAATGACCGAGTGAAAATCGACTTCCGAGATCTACGGAAGATTTCCTTATCTCGGAGAGGATTCGGAATATTTCCTTTCCTAACCGAGCATGGAAAAGGGAAATATTCTTTAAAACAACTGACTCAAAATCCTATAAATAAGGAGGAGGCAAACTCGAAGAAGGCATCCACAATCATTCGAGAGACAGAAGAACAGAGAGCGAGCTTCATCAAGCGCCGATCTCAAGTTCTTTAGTCTCCTTGGTTCGTTTTCATCAAAACTCTGTTGTAACGCCGAATTCAATCAATAAAACGAGTTTCCGATCAAAGTTCTCTGTTTTACCCCTTTGTGTGATTTACAAATCAACAATTGGCACCGTCTGTGGGGACTAGATAAAAACAGAACTTACAGATCTCGATTGATTGAGTTCAGCAATGACGAACCCATTAGACATTCCAGCAGTCACCGTCGACGAAATCGATCAGAAAAACAACGGGACCGTCCCGGAGGATACCGACCTGTTACCTACCTGAGAGGATAGTCCTCCGAACCCGCCGGAGGTCACGCCAACAGCTCCGACGTTAGCAGATCCAACCACACTCCTAGAGGCCATGGCGGCTCAACTCGCAGAAATCTCCAAGAAGAACGAAGAGCGGTTCGAATCTCTGCTACCTTCACAAGCCGAACTTAGAAACCAGATCGGAATACTCGACCAAAACTCGGTCACCCCTGAAAACGATCTTCGTCGGAACCTCTTGCCCGAGTTTAACGGTGCCCAAAATCCAAACACGGCAGACCTACCGACGAGAAGATCCACGGCCAATCCGGGAACCGGCATCACCGATCAAGCATCCATAGGCCTGGAGTTCGAGGACGTACGAGCTCAGCTTCAAGATATCCAATCCAGAGTCCATCAAGCTACGAGCTCAGCACCAGAGATCGATCGAGTTGTTCAGGAAACACAAAAGACACCGCTCACAGATAAGGTCATCAATACTCTAGTCCGGCGCCTGGAAAGAGTTAAGATTACCCCATACGACGGACATACTGACCCACATCACTTCCTGACCTCGTTCGTTATCATGATGAACCATTTTCGCTTCCTTGACAAGGAAGAAAAAGACGCAGCCATGTGTCAGCTGTTCGTGAAAAATCTTTGCGGAACCCCACTCGACTGGTTCTCACAACTCGACGCGAACTCAATCAAAAACTACAACGAGCTTACAACAAGATTCCTCAAACGCTTTACCATGTTCATGAAACAAAAAATAAGGAATGCCGACCTCTGGGCACTCGAACAAAAAAGTGACGAACCTCTACGCAATATCATGAACCGCTTCAAAGAGGTGGTATCTCATTACACAATCGACGATGAAGCCGCGATAGAGGCCCTTTACAAGGTAACATGGTATCGGTCCGACTTTCATAAAGAAATCAAACGAAATTGGCCGAAATCCTTGGAAGATATCCTGCACAAGTCGCACATCTACATCCTCGAGCAAGAGGATGAAGCCGCGAAAGATAAGCAGTACGCTCCTCCAAAGCAACTCCTTGTCAAGGAAAAGCAGTACGCATCTCCAAAACAACCAGTCAACGCCGTCCAATCACAAAAAAACTGGAACACGTGGGTTCGATCAGACGACTCTAAGGAGTTCGACAACGAGTCCGTTCCGTTCTGCCACTTTCATAATCGTGAGGGTCATACCACCGAAGATTTCCGGCATCTACAAGATTTCTTACTGATGAAATACAAGAAAGGGGAAGTCCCGGTAGAAGGGGCGTTTCGACATATGAGCAGATCCCGCCGCAACGACAACGGAAGACGACTTCGTGACAACGGCAGACCGAACAAAGATCCCGAGCGAGTAAAAGACGTTGCCGACGAAGGTCAACAAAAACGAGATCGAGAGGAACATACGGAAAACCCACACACCCCCCAAGTCTGGAAACGCGTCAACATGATCGTGGGAGCATTCGAATCTTGCAATTATTCCGTCAGGGCAATTAAAGAGTATAGTAGAGAGGCATTAGCCGCACAACGTGAAAACCGAACTAAAAAAAGCGGAACGCCGATCACATTCCCCGAAGCCGACACTGAAGTGCTGCATATGCCTCACAACGACCCATTAGTTATCGAAATACTTATCGGAGATGTCGTCGTCGGACGAGTCCTCGTTGACACCGGAAGCTCGCTTAACATAATATTCAGGGAAACGCTAAGAAACATGGACTTCCCAGATGCTCAGATCAAGCCGAACATCGAAACACTAACAGGATTCTCAAGCGAACAAACCATGACAGCGGAAACGGTAAAAATCCCCGTTTATGTTCGTGGGGTCATGCAGATGGTCAAGTTCCTAGTCCTGCATAAACCCGCCATCTACAACGTCATACTGGGAACGCCGTGGATATACGTGATAAAGGTCGTCGTCTCAACTTATCACCAATGCTTAAAATTCCCAACACCGTCCGGAATCTTTACTCTGAGAGGTGATCAAGTGATGTCCCGAACTTGCTATATCAACGAGTGCAAGTTGAGAACAGCATCCCGCACATACGTAATCAACACGAAGGAAACCATCAACATCCCCGATCTGTCGAGATGAGAAACAATTATTCAAATCAACATCGACGAACTCTATCCCGACAGATGCGTCGGAATCGGAGCCGAACTTGATGAAGAGATCAAATATTACCTAGTCCGTTTTCTCAAAAGGAACGTATCAACTTTCGCCTGGTCAATCAACGACATGCCCGGGATCGATCCAAAGTTCAAAAGTCAGGAACTCAACATCGATTCCACCTTCAAACCAATCAAGCAGAAACGGCGCAAGCTCGGACCCGAGAAGGCCCAGGCCGTCAATGACGAGGTCGAACGGTTGCTTGGAGCAGGGTCAATTACGGAAGTTCGATATCCGTACTGGCTGGCAAACCCAGTCGTCGTTAAAAAGAAAAACGGAAAATGGAGAATCTGCGTTGATTTTACCGATCTCAACAAAGCCTGCCCAAAAGATAGCTTCCCACACCCGCATATCGATAGACTCGTCGAAGCTACAGCCGGGAACGAACTCCTCTCTTTCATGGATGCGTTTTTGGGCTACAACCAGATACTCATGCACCCAGGCGATCGCGAGAAAACCTCTTTCATCACCGACCGCGGTATTTACTGCTACAAAGTCATGCCATTCGGCCTGAAGAACGCAGGAGCAACATACCAAAGACTTGTCAACCGCATGTTCGCTAGCCAGCTCGGCAAAACCATGTAAGTTTATATCGATGATATGCTCGTCAAATCGCTCATCGCTAAATATCATATCAGGCATCTCAACACATGTTTCGACATATTGAACGAGTACGGCATGAAGCTCAATATAACTAAATGTACGTTTGGAGTGACATCAGGAGACTTTCTCGGATATATCGTCACTCAAAGAGGAATCGAGGCTGATCCTAAGCAGATCTCCGCAATCCTCGATCTCCCATCCCCGACAACGAAAAGAGAAGTCCAACGGCTGACAGGCCGCATAGCCGCACTTAACAGGTTCATCTCACGATCTACCGACAAGTGTCTCCCCTTCTATCAGCTGTTACGTGAAAACAAGCACCTAGAATGGGATGACCAATGCGAAGAAGCGTTCAAACAACTCAAGGAGTACCTGTCCACTCCACCGATCTTAGCCAAACATGAGGATGGTAAAACTCTCTATCTTTACATCGCAATTTCAACCTCGGCTGTCAGTGGAGTCCTCGTTCGGGAAGACAGAGGCAAGCAGAAGCCGATCTTCTACATAAGCAAATCACTTGATGGCGCCGAAAGCCGATACCCGACACTCGAAAAACTTGCTCTCGCCGTCGTCATCGCTGATCGGAAACTTAGACCGTACTTTCAATCACACTCTATCACCATCTTAACCAATCAGCCACTCCGAACAATCTTACACAGTCCAAGCCAATCTGGTCGACTCGCCAAATGGGCAATCGAGCTCAGCGAATATGATATCAATTATAAGAATCGGACAAGCCTCAAGTCGCAAGTTCTCGCCGACTTTCTTATCGAGCTACCACAAGAGTTCGTCAATACTGACATAATAGCTACTGAACTATGGATCCTCCACGTGGACGGATCATCATCCCATCGTGGGTCGGGAGTAGGCATACGACTTGAGTCTCCAACCGGAGAAATCTTGGAACAATCATTCTGTCTGGCATTCAACGCGTCATATAACGAGGCATAGTACGAAGCACTACTCGCCGGACTCCGCTTAGCCAAGGCCATTGGCGCAACTCGCATACGGGCCTATTGTGACTCGTAGCTCGTCGCCAGCCAATTCAGCGGAGAATATGATGCAAAGAACGATCGAATGGACGCGTACCTCAAACTCGTGAAAAAACTCTCCACCGAGTTCGAATACTTTGATCTCACCAAAATCCCAAGGGGGGAAAACGCTCCGGCCAACGCACTTGCCGCGTTAGCATCAAGTTCGGATCCTCATCTCAAAAGGACGATACCAGTCGAATGTATACTCGAGACGAGCATTGGAAAGATAGAAGAATCCAATATAACCACTCGCAGGCGTAATTACGAAGATTACGCCGCAGCCGAGCCCGTCCCACGTAGACAAAGGCAAACGCAGATAACAGACGACGAACACAACAATGAAACCGAACACATCGTCGAACCAACACAAAATCACTCCAACGACGAAATCGAAGAACCATCAGAGGGGCTTCATACGCCAATAAAAATCAAACCCCTAAGCGACCTCACACCCACAGACTGGACACAAGATATCAAAATGTATATCATCGACGGGATAGTCCCAGCCGACAGATGGGTAGCCCGGCCACTCAAAATGCGAGCTGCCCGATACATACTTATCCGTGACGGACTATTCCGCTGGAGTGTTGCGGGTATCCTTCTCAATTGTGTGTCCGGCGACGATATTCACGAGGTTATAAAAATGATACATGAAGGCGATGGTGGAAACCATGCCGGAGGACGCTCCTTGGCCCTAAAGATAAAAAGACGAGCTATTATTGGCCAACCATGCAAGCAGATTGTGATAAATTCGTAGCCAAGTGCGAAAAATGTCAAAGGCACGACTCGATGATACATCTTCCAACCGAACTGCTAACTACATCAACAGCCCCATACCCATTCATGCGCTGGGGAATGGACATAATCGGTCATCTGCAGCGTTCCACCACACAGAAAAAATTCATCCTCGTCATGACAGACTACTTTACCAAGTGGGTCGAAGCCGAGTCATACCCCGAAATCCATGCCCTCGATGTCAAAAAGTTCGTCTGGTAAAACATCATATACCGACACGGAGTCCCGTACGAAATCGTCACCAATAACGGGCCGCAATTCATCTCAACATTGTTTGGCGATTTCTGTGCCAAGTGGAAAATCCGACTAAGTTTCTCAACACCAAGATACCATAAAAGTAATGGCCAGGCCGAATCAACAACCAAAACCATCATCGACGGAATCAAAAAATGTATGGATGTCAGAAAGGGTCGTTGGGCTGACGAACTTGATGGAGTCTTATGGTCCTATCGCACCACTCCAAGACAATCAACCGGACAATCCCTTTTCTACCTGGATTACGGCGTCGAAGCTCTCTGTCCCACCGAACTAAAAATTCCAACAATACGCAGGACGATACTCGTGGAAAATCCTGGTCTAAACAATGAAATCATGCTCGATAACCTCGACACACTCGAAGAGCAACGCGATCAAGCTCTGCTTTGCATCCAAAATTATCAAAACTTGGCAGCACGCTACTACAACAAAAACGTTTGCGGACGCCACTTTGAAGATGGCGATCTCTTCTTACGAAAAGTCTTCGAAGGCACCGCAGAGAAGAACGCAGGAAAACTCGGCACTGACTTGGAAGGACCCTATCAGATCATGAGGGTCGTCAAGCTCGGAGTGTAAGAACTCATGAGATTGGGCGGAACACCGATCCCGCGATCATGGAACTCGATGAATCTCAAACGCTACTACTACTAGAAGCGCCAAAAAAAAAAAAAAATCACTGAGCCCCTCTATGCTCGATTTAAACAATGATGCAATATGAACTACGAATGGCTTGATCCTTCTTTCGAGGGTACGTAGGCAGCCCACCTCGGGTTCAGCTGTTACTTTAATAAAATTTTATTCAAAAATTTGTATCATAAAAAGCCGGATTTTAAACAAAATTGAAACAGTCCGCCGAATTCCAAAAATTCGTATCATCTCAAGCCGAACTTGAAACAGTTCGCCGAATTCCAAAAATTCGTATCATCAAAAGCCGAACTCCAAAATTCGTATCATCAAAAGCCGAACTTGAAACAGTTCGCCGAATTCCAAACAATCGTATCATAAAAAGCCGGATTTTAAACAAAATTGAAACAGTCCGCCGAATTCCAAAAATTCGTATCATCTCAAGCCAAACTTGAAACAGTTCGCCGAATTCCAAAAATTCGTATCATCAAAAGCCGAACTTGAAACAGTTCGCCGAACTCCAAAATTCGTATCATCAAAAGCCGAACTTGAAATAGTCATATCATCAAAAAGCTGGATTTTAAACAAATTCGCCGAACTCTAAAAAAGGTATATCAGAATAAACCGAACTTCAAATAGTTCGCCGAACTCCAGAAGTCCACTTTTAACCTTCACGGTCCCCACATCGACGTCTTGGCCAGACGATCGATAAAATCAACTTAAGCCGAGCTATTTCTCGCATTCATCCTCATGGTGCTATGGATAAAACACCTTCCATGTATAAAGCCGAGATCAGTCTCGCATTCAACCTATTCTCATATCATTCGAGCTAAATAAGCCGAGTCTGTCTCGCACACTCGGATTCGATCTTAGAAAACCTTGGAGTATATTAAGATGAGATGTTCACATACTCTTATGCCGAGCTCCAAAGGTAAAGCCGAACGCCATCCCTCGACTTGACTTGAAAGCCAGCTGTTGAGGTCGACGGGCGGAATGGCCCATTCCAAAGGTTTTCAAGTCGAGTTTTTCCTGGTATGCTTCAGGCCACCGAACTTTCCCAACCGTACTCAACTGCTTCGCGTGAACAAAATTGAATCCTGGTGTGGTGATAAAGAAGCCCGGTACGTGACGATCTGAAGACAAAAAGAGAAATATAAGTTAGGCAAAACAAAACAAAGGATAAAGATCGAGAAACCAATGTCTACCGATAGGAGTCCTCCACTGAGTTCGGTAGCTCCCGTCCGGATGCTCAACAGAAGACTAGTCGATCTTAACATAGAAGTACCGAGAACTCCAGTTGTTGACCTTGCTCGGTTTGTTCCCGGTAACAAGATCATACTCCGGTTTTGCGTTTGCCGACAAAAACCAAGGTTTGGCCTTCGATAACTTCACCCGAAATAACCTCTCAAAGATCTTAACCGTAATAGGAATACCACATTCCTCCCCAAGAGTAAGCAGACCCATGATGTTGATTATCGTGGCCGGCGTGAGTTGGGAGATCGCGACATGCCGCCTCTTGCAGTACTTGTAGAGGAGCTCCGGGAGAGGGAACTGAAGACCGTAGCTTTTAAAATATTCCTCATAAACGGATACGTAACCGTCAGGGGCATCCCATGGACGATCGGTAATCTTCGGAATCTTGAAAACCAGATCGTCCGGAGCGCTGCATCGCTCCAAGGTATCCTGAACCGTATCTCTCTTAGAACAAGACGGACAGATGTTCGAAGGTCTTTCAACCACTCGCCTGGCTGTCGTCAAGGGAATATCATCTTCGTCACCTTGACGAACTGATGATGAGGCAACATGATCATCCGGGCGAGCTCCATCTTCATCCTCCGCAAGCCGAGCTGCAAAATCCCGATCCGCCCGAACTTGATCATTCGATTCAGCAACCTCTTCTTCGGGCTCATCCTCATCGATAAGGTGAGGGACTTCGATTATGATCCTTGGACTGCTCGGTCCGGCAACAGAACGTTGAGAATTGCGCCTGATCAGCTCCTGCCGAACATCACTCAGACCGTCCGAGAATCAGAGCTGTCCATAAACAATGCGAGATCGGGGAGCTTCGGTGGTGGAGTTTGGTCATTAACAGAAGAGGAAGAAGTTCTTAAACTCATCTTGATCAAAAAGAAGAAATCAACGAAGAACAGAACGAAGAACTTGAAGATCTTCAAGCAAATCGGAGAAATCACGGTGGAGGAGATGATCGGAGAACGGAAAAATAAACAAAATCTAGAGAGAAGGGACAGCGCTAGAGAGAGAAAGTAAAAATA
Organism: Eutrema japonicum; assembly: GCA_030161315.1. Taxonomy (NCBI): domain Eukaryota; kingdom Viridiplantae; phylum Streptophyta; class Magnoliopsida; order Brassicales; family Brassicaceae; genus Eutrema; species Eutrema japonicum. The sequence continues at coordinate 2,873,094 of BSQW01000010.1, read as the reverse complement.
CCTTTTGAAAGCAAGGAAGAAGTGAAAAATGAAAGGAGGATCGAACGTTATTTATAGGAAAAAGAGTAATGATGACGACTCCTAGAATTCTGGGACTGAAGAAGACGAATCGACACCCCTCTTCCCGAGAAAAATCCACCGAACTCGAAAATTCGGAATCATACGCGAAGTTATGCAAACTCGAAAGTTCCGTACTCGAAATGCGAACTCGAAAGTTCCGAAATCAAGAAATTCTCGAGAGAAAATATGCGAACTCGAAAGTTCCGAACTCGAGAAATTCTCTAGAGAAATTTATCGAACTTGGACCCATAAGACAGGAAACATCGAATGAACCGCACCGCTCTCAATTCCAATCGAGCTAAAGAATACTCCTAGAAACTTCGCCGAACTCCAAAAACTACTTCGCCGAACTGAGGGGGGGGACCAATTGTTAGAGGGGGAATTAGCACTTCCCTGGTTTAACTCGGTTCGAACCGATATCGGTATCGGTTTATGACTGTTCGGACAAGAAGAAGACGGACTTTCGATTATCGGACCGAACTCTAAAAGCCCAAAACAAAGCCCGCTCGTTTATTACCGAAATGGATGGCCCAACAAAAGCCCATTCCGATTAATGACCGAGTGAAAATCGACTTCCGAGATATACGGAAGATTTCCTTATCTCGGAGAAGATTCGGAATATTTCCTTTCCTAACCGAGCATGGAAAAGGGAAATATTCTTTTAAACAACTGACTCAAAATCCTATAAATAAGGAGGAGTCAAACTCGAAGAAGGCATCCACAATCATCCGAGAGGCAGAAGAACAGAGAGAGAGCTTCATCAAGCGCCGATCTCAAGCTCTTTAGTCTCCTTAGTTCTTTTTCATCAAAACTCTGTTGTAACGCTGAATTCAATCAATAAAACGAGTTTCCGATCAAAGTTCTCTGTTTTACCCCTTTGTGTGATTTACAAATCAACAAACGCCAACATCAATTCATAAGGGACGTTCTCCCTATGAGATTCTTTTCGGAAAAAACCTAGTTATGATCAGCTTAGAGTGTTTGGATCATCCTGTTACGCACATCTTCAGTCCCGTGGTTACCCTTTTGGTAAGAAAGGATGGTGAGTATATGATCTCGAAACAGGGGAGTTTGTCATATCTCGGGATGTGATTTTTTAAGAGGAGATTTTTCCTTTCAAATCTCGATCAGAGGAACAGTTTCCAGAGCACACATGTTCTCCCTCGGTGTATATATACAATGATGAAGATTGGATATTCACCTCGGTTTTTTACGACAGGGGAAGTAATGTTGCAACTTCTTCTTCACCGAACATTACGGGTGAGGCTGCAGTTGGTATTCCTTTACTCGATTCTGAATTATCAGAACATATCGAGCCCGTCGTTGAGTTTGTTGAACAAGTGGATCATGTTGTTCCGATTTTGGGTCGCCGACTACGTACGAAAACAGCTCCTAAGAGGCTCGCTGATTTTATGCTCTACAATGTCAGTTGCATTGATAATACACATCCCGTTCTCTCCGCCCCAGAATCAGCATCTCCGATTTCGATCTCAGGTAATACACCATATCTCCTTGAACATTTTATTTCTGATGCTATGTTTTCTTCTGGTCATCAAGCTTTCCTCGCTGCGATCATCGCTGGTGTTGAACCCAAAAGCTATAAGGAGGCTCTCAAGGATAAAGTCTCGTGTGATGCGATGGACAATGAAGTCGAGGCTTGTGAAGTTTCTCGGACATGGGATATTGTTGATTTACCTGTTGGGAAGGAGGCCCTTGGTAACCAATGGGTATTTAAAATTAAATATAATGATGATGGGTCGATAGAGCGATATAAGGCTCGTCTCGTCGTTCTCGGAAATCACCAAATAGAAGGGGAAGATTACACGGAGACTTTTGCTCTCGTTGCCAAAATGACAACTGATAAGATCAAATTAATACTCTATAAGTACTAAAGCTTTGTCGATTGTAATACTTAGGGGTCGAATCCACAGAGACTCAAGAAATCACACAATAGATTGTATAGATGAAAATTAAGCTAAATGATCAATGAAATTGAAAGTAAATACGTAAATTAAACAAGTTGTGATTTGATTGGGAGAAAGATAGGTTCAAGGTATTTCTCAGGAAATCAATGAATGCAGATAAACTAACAAACCAGGGTTCAGGTTACGCACGGTTCTTGAACTCAAATCACTAAGTATAATTAACCAACTCTCGTTGCGAGAATTATCTAAATCTAAATCCTAGAATTCCAAATCTCTTTGCGAATCCTAAAGTCTAAACCAGCTTTTAGTTCAAGTTTGATTTCTTCACAAAACAACTAAACCAAATCTCTTTGCGAATAGTTATTTTGCTCAATCTAAGTTCTATCAGGTTTCTCAATTGCACTCTCGTGCCTAATCGATTAACCTAAGATCTAAGTTCCACATGATCAATCTAGAATTAGCTTTGAGAACAACCTAAAGCGTAGAACTAATTCAGATTATGAACCCTAATTAACAATTCAACCTAGCATTCAAAGAAATCCCTTATGAGAACGCTAAACCTAACAGGAGATCTACTCAGACATGGAGATTGCAACAATAAACATGACTGAATAAATAATAAAGAAGAGAGTAAAACAAGGGTTCGAAATCTTCTCTCGGACGAACAGAGTATCAGACTTGTCTCTCTCCAAAAGCTCTCTCACAAAACCAAAGTAAAATAATGCATAGCTCACAAAAGTGGCTGAAAAACCTAAATAAATAACCTAAGTCACGTTCTGGGGCTTCTTGTAAATAATAAAGTCTTCTAGGGCAATTTGCAGTTTCTCAATTCTTCATAAAAGTCGCGATCCTTCTGTTTCTTCGACGGGTATCGATCCACACCATAAGTGTATCGATCGATTCTCGGGCATCAAATCGGTGTCTCAGCTACAGGATCTCTGCTTGGCTCCAAAAAGCTTCAAAATGCTTCAATATCTCCAATAATGCTCCAAACGTACCTAAAACCTGAAAAGACTCTAAAAGACTCCAAAATACTAGAAAGACTCTATAAAAAGGACTTATATCATGGCCTAAAATGGGTAAAAACCATGATATATCAACAACCGTTCGTGGACTTTTAAAGCTTGTGTCTGCAAACAAATGGGACGTGCATCAGATGGACGTGCACAACGCTTTTCTTCACGGTGATCTTGAAGATAAAGTTTACATGAAGCTTCCTTTGGGCTTTCGTCATTCGGATCCAAAGAAAGTTTGTCGTCTGCGGAAATCGCTTTACGGTCTTAAACAGGTGCCGCGTTGCTGGTTTGCCAAGCTAACTACCGCCTTGCAGGAGGTTGGTTACGTTCAGTCATATTCTGATTATTCTCTCTTCACGTATTCTCGTGCTGGTGTTGAAATTTGGGTTCTCATATATGTTGATGATTTGCTTATCTGCGGGAATGATTCAAATGCATTGTCTAATTTCAAAGAGTATTTGGGACGTTGTTTCAAAACGAAGAATCTCGGAAAATTAAAATATTTCCTTGGCTTGGAGGTGGCTCGTAATGATGAAGGAATTGTCTTGTCACAACAAAAATATGCTTTGGAGATCATCGCAGAAACAAGTTTTCTCGGGTCGAAACCGTCTCGCTTTCCTATGGAGCAAAACCATCATCTTGCATCGGATACGAGTCCTTTTCTTGCTGATCCTTCCCGGTATCAACGACTTGTTGGTCTCCTTATTTATCTGCTCATCACACGTCCGGATCTTGCTTATGCAGTACATATTCTCTCGCAGTTTATGCAAACACCGCGAGAGAGTCACTGGGAGGCTGCATTACGCGTTGTGCGTTATCTCAAATCTACAGCCGGTCAAGGTATTATGTTTAGTTCCGCTGCTGACCTGACTTTTACGGCTTATTGCGACTCGGATTGGGTTACTTATCCTTTGACAAGGCGTTCACTTAGTGCTTACGTGATGTTTCTTGGAAGTTCACCAATCTCTTGGAAAACTCAAAAACAGAAGACCGTTTCTCGTTCTTCGGCCGAAGCCGAGTATCGTTCTATGCGTATTGCTCTCGATGAGATTATATGGCTGCGACAACTTCTCCAAGATCTCGGCTTTCCTCAAGCTGAGCCAGTTCGTATGTTCTGTGACAGCCAATCCGCAATTCACATCGCAGCTAACCCTGTATTTCATGAACGAACTAAACACATTGAGAATGATTGTCATGCGGTTCGTGATGATGTTCTTGATGGATGGATTTTTACAATACACATTGGGACGGGTGATCAAATTGCAGATTTGTTAACCAAACCACTTGGTCGACAACCGTTTGAGCATTTAGTGTCCAAGTTGAGCATTGTTAATCTTCATGCTCCAACTTGAGGGGGAGTATTGGGCCGTATTATATCGCATTGGGCTTGTATATATTATGTTAGGGTTTATACTCTTGTGCCGTCATAAGGTGGCGTATATATGTTGTACGTGTGACTTGAGAGATCAATAAGAAAGTGTATCCTATATTTTTACATTTAGGTCGTCGATCAACTTTTTTAAATGTGTAATTATTTAACCATTTTTATTTAATCAGTTGAAATTGTGTTACGATTTAGATTCATTAGAAAACTCGATAAATTGGCTATTTAATGACTACTGTCATCTTAAAATAATTAGTCGGGTGATAATAGCCATAATTATCCCGTTGTTATATTAAAAAAATAGTGATTTTCTTTTTCAACATCTCATCTCACAAACCTATACTTAGGCCTTATTGAATTTACATGGTGACACACCAACAAAATTAATGAAAATCACTAGACTACAAATCTCAGTTAGTTGAATGGTAATCTATAAAAAAAAAAATATAAAACTTTATAAATTTTTACTAACAGTTTTAGAATTGTGAGTGGACGAATCCCATTTTTTTCTTTAAAAAAATTACATATTTTCCCCCTATTTCTGTGGCATATTATCATTTATCAAATTTTGCATGCAAAATAAAATTTTATCAACACAAAATGTGTTTTCCAAAATTACAGTATAAAAATAATTAAAAACAATTAAATCTAAAATCGTGAGTTTAACATATTAATTGAATTGGAGTATAGATTCCATATCACGGACCCATTGAAATATGTCCCTTTGTATAAAATAATAGGGATTAAAATCTTATTTTAAATGATTTGATTAAAACCCAGCACCATGTTTTTCAATGTTAGGATACACACACTTGAACCAACCTTATCGTAAAGTGGTTTCGTATACGTTTTTGCAAAATGCCATGTACGTATAGAGTTAGGGATACGTATAGTAAGACGAAAAACGTGTCGTGGAAATGAGAATCTACTGTTTTTAGTAACTCTATATACAAATAAATCACACCTTCAAATTGTTGTAGCCTGTTTTTTTTCTACTCGATCGATAAAGCGACAATATAAATCTAATTAGAAGCATATACTTTGTTACAGTATAAATTAGTATATTCTTCGTCGTTGGTGCTCGTCTGTTCGAACTCAGGACCTCGTTCATCTCTTCCAAATGGTAGTTCAGAATTCTTGATGAGCTTTGGTCGATCAAAATCTTAAAAACATTCTTTAACTCTTAAGAACATTTTATTTTTATCTCAAGCATTCCGATTTATTTTAACCATTTATATGAAAGATTCATCGCATGCTAATCTACACGACATGTTTTCTTTTATTTTATACATAGACAACTTGACTAGTGGCTGATGGATAATATGGCCAGCCCCCCCCCCCCCCCCCCAAAAAAAAGTAAGCAGACACATTGTATAAAGACTTTTCTTACACACGATCATTGTTTTGTTAATGCAAACACACATAAAAGTAACTTTTTCATTGAAACAGACACATATTAAAGTTTCCTGTTTGTTAATACAAACCAATGTTCTAAATTGTGCTACGCGCTAGTCGGGCGATCGGGTTAGACCTAACGCCTAGTCCAAAAATTAGGAATTAATCAGGGATTAATTATTGGATTTTTATTGACTTTTTAACATATTAATTCATAAATTTATAAAATTTATGACTTTTAATGATTTTTAATGATTTTTAATGATTTTTTGAACTTTTAATAACTTTCTAACGTCATAGTTAAACCAAATTAGAATTTTTCAAGATTTTTGTTAAATAATAAATTTAAAAAAAAAACTAAGTGGATTGGGGTAAGTTTAGCGACTAGACGAGGAGTAATCGAAGCTAGGCGGGGATTTTTAGAACAGGGATACAAACACACATTGGATTTTATTTTGTTAATACAACCACACATTAAGTATGTTCTTAATTAGAAACAAACATTGAATCGTTTTTTCACAATTTAGGGTGTTTGTTAATTAATATCTCGGTCAGTGTTCGAATCTTCTTGTTGCGATTTCAATAATATTGGTCATGAGAATGCATTATCAAACCTTTAACAAAATAAGAATGCATTATTAACAACAAAATCTGTTTTTTTCATAAATTCCGATGATTAGTTTGGGATTCGATCAAAAAATTCCAATTATTTATATAAATATGTTTTTTTGACGTCAATTTATATAAATATATAGACACATATATTTTTCTTTTTATTTACCACAAAGCGCACATCAAAGTTCACATCCAATGGCAAAAGTGACGGTAATAGAAAGACAGTAGTAAAGAAATAACAATGACAGTGTTTGCCCATAAACCCATCACACTTTTGTCTTTTCTATTACAATGTTCCGTCTTTTTCTGCATATGCAAAGCTAAAAGAGATTACGATTTTTAAATAAAAAGGGTCCTGAAATCGAAATTATTAAAATTGAAGTTCTCCTAAATTTGGAAATTCTTAGTGGCAAATCAATGCAAAGTACGTGTTTATACTTGTGTGTGTTTTTATAGGATCGTAAGGGTTGTAAATTTTGTACGTACCTTACATGCATCTATTGATGTATCGTATTTTTCAGATTTTTTTACAGAAACCTTTTAAAAGTTTTTAGTGTTTTCGAAATTTTCAAAGTCTCTTCAAGTACAAAGGTGATAATGGATAGAATTTGGATCGAAAACGCTTACAGAAATGGAAAAAGATGTTTGTAGCCGTTGAAACAGCCATCACGCGACCATTCCACTCAGCATGTTCACGTAACCATGTGCCCGCGTCAAACTGGCAGAGGTTTTACGCGGCCATCCCACTCGGCATGCTCACTTAATCTACTGTCTACATCAAATCCTAACGAAATAATTTTTTCTTTTACGTACTGCCTTTTTTCATTTAATATAGAATTGACTCAAACACTTAATTTTAACCATTTATTTAGGCTACGCTTTATTTTCTACCGATTTTTGCATCAATTTTTTAGGAGAGAAGTCAATAGACCTCTTTTGATAAATTTGGAAAAGATTTCTGAACTTTCGTATTTATCTATTAAAATTTATTATATTTTCTCTCATTTTTTTTGTTCTTTCTCTGCAATTATGTGTGAATAGATTCATAGTTAGGTTTTAGGGATTTCAAGAGAATCTATAAATTGCTAATTAGGATTGTTAGATAGGAAATTATCTATGGTTTTTTCATCTATTGTTAATCATATTGTTGAAATTTGACTCACGGTCTAGTTTCTGATCTTGGATTTTTTAACGCACCAAACACTACAAGAAAACATCCGGATTTCCGACGGTATTTTCGACGGGTTTGAAACCGTTGGAAATTTCTGACGGAATACCGAGGGCATAGCAAGGCCGTTCCGAGGGATTAATTTTCCTCGGAAATCGGTCAGAATTTTCCGACGGATTTTCGAGGGAATATCGACGAACCTTATTCCCTCGGAAATCGGTCGGAATATTCCGAGGGATTTCCGACGGCTGGTAATCCGTCGGAAAATTCCGACCGATTTCCGAGGAAAATTAATCCCTCGGAACGGCCGTCGGAAATACCTCAAAACATTCCGACAGATTTCCGAGGGAATATATATATTCTCGCTTCGTAAATACGTCTCCCCTTGTATATACGTTTCTTGCTTTTTTTGTAAACGGTTTGGAATGTTTCCGCTGGATTACAATTGTTTTATAACTTTGTAAACATTCTTTGCCTTTTTTCACATGTCTGTGTTCCTAGGTTGTTCCAATGTTTAATTCGTGTGTTTGTCTTTGGTATTTTGAAGATTCTTGTGTATAGTTGCAGAGAACAAACAAACATTTCTCTATAAATACTCCTCCCCTCATTCACAACATTCACACACAAAAAAAACAAAGTTACACAATGTCTTATTTTCGATCATGGATGGACAAACCTCTGCGTGATTCCGCGACGGGGGAATTGACGGATGAGTTCGCACAAGGTGTGGAGGAGTTCATGAACTTTGCGTCAAACAATAGCATGACATCGGAATACGGTAAAATGTATTGTCTTTGTACTAAATGTCGGAATCATAGATTAGTCACAGTTAGGGATGTAAGGAAGCACTTCTATAGGAATGGATTTATACCTGGTTACAAGATTTGGTATACCCACGGAGAAACCGATTCAATGGCGCAATATTATGGTAGCACATCAGATAGGTTTGGTAGTACTTCGGGTACTAGGTTAGAGGAACCAACACAGGAAGTAGATGTAAACGCAGGTTACACTCAGATGGTGAATGATGCGTTTCGTGAAAACATAGCATCGTATCATCATGTTGAGGATGGTAACAGGATAGAGGAACCAAATTCAGAAGCGCGGCAGTTTTTTGATATGCTAGATGCGTCAAAGCAGCCATTATACAGAGGATGTAGAGATGGAATATCGCCTCTTTCAACTGCAAGCAGGTTGATGACTATAAAGACGGATTTCAACTTGGCTGAAGATTGTGTTGATGCGATAGCTGATTTTGTGAGAGATGTCTTACCTGAAGATAATATTTCACCGGCTTCATACTACGAGATTCAGAAGCTTGTAGCTGGTCTTGGATTACCTTATCAGATGATAGATGTGTGCATCGACAACTGTATGATCTACTAGAGAAAGGATGAAAACCGGTTGAATTGTCGTTTTTGTCACAAACCTCGCTATCAGGATACATGAGGCATAGTACTTGTTCCACATAAACGGATGTGGTATCTTCCCCTAACTGATAGGTTGAAGAGGTTATATCAATCCCATCGCACGGCAGGGCTTATGAGATGGCATGCAGAACATAACTCAGCTGGAGAGATAGCGCATCCTTCAGATGCAGAAGCATGGAAACATATTCTAGAGGTTTATCCTAGTCTTGTGTGTGAGCCAAGGAACGTATACCTCGGGTTATCTATGGATGGATTCAACCCTTTTGGATAGCACTGGAGGAAATATTCGTTGTGGCCAGTAATCGTCACACCATAAAATTTACCGCCATCTATGTGCATGAAACGAGAGTTTTTGTTTCTCACGATCCTCGTCCCAGGTCCAGAGCATCCTAAGAGATCGCTTGATATTTTCTTACAGCCATTAATTTATGAGTTGAAAATGTTGTGGAAAGATGGTGTTGAAGCGTTCGATGTTTCCCTGCAACAGAATTTTATGATGCATGTGGTACTTATGTGGACCATAAGTGATTTCCCAGCATACAGTATGCTATCTGGATGGTCGACGCATGGAAGGTTGGCGTGTCCGTATTGTCAAGATAACACTGATGCATTCCAATTGAAGAACGGACGTAAGACTTTTTGGTTTGATTTTCATCGACGATTTCTACCGCATGATCATCCATATCGTCGGAGCAAAACATTGTTTAGAAAGAACAAAAAAGTTTTCGATGGTCCACCTCCTGAGGTAGATGGAAATTATATTATGAATCACTTTAGAGATTTTGGTGCCGAGAAGACAGTTTCATGCAGGGGTAATGGGCATTATTCCGTTGACGGTTGTGGTGAGTACCACAATTGGCACAAAAGAGCATTTTATGGGATTTGCCATATTGGAAAGACCATTTGCCGCGCCATAATCTAGATGTGATGCACATTGAAAATAACTTTTTCGACAACATCATGAACATTGTTCTAAATGTGCAAGGAAAGACGAAAGATCATTTGAAGGCCGGATTGGACTTGCCAGATATTTGTTCCCGTAAGGAGTTGCATGTAATGGCGAACGGGAAATCACATCCCCCTGTTTTCCGGTTGGATGCGTCTTCAAAGGAGGAGTTCTTCGATTGGATTAAGCACGGTGTCAAATTCCCAGACGGATATGCATCTAACCTTCGTAATTGCGTCGATAGTTTAGAAGGGAAGTTTTATGGGATGGAGAGTCATGATTGTCATGTTGTCATGCAGCGCCTCCTTCCATTTGCATTTGAATGTCTTCTTCCTATAAACGTCCATGGAGCTATTGCACGTATACATACATTTACACTATTACGTATGTTGGTGATTGTATATTTGTGATTATTATACGTAAGTTATTTAATTTTGTATGTGTACTATATATGCATGGATCAGTGCTTTCTTCCGGGATCTATGCACGAGATCACTTATATCAGCCGGAATCCGAAATCTAGGGGAAAACATCCCGGTTCTCCTTTGCAATCTCGAGAAAATATTTCTTCCTGCCTTTTTTGATGTTATGGAACATCTTCCTATTCATCTCCCTCGAGAAGCAGCACTTGGTGGGCCTGTTCAATACCGATGGATGTACCCTTTTGAGCGGTATATGTTCCACCTAAAGAATAAGGTGAAAAATCTTTCTAGAGTCGAGTGTTCTATTGTCGCACAAAGCATTAATGAAGAAACTTCCAACTTTGCTAGCTACTATTTTCCAGCGCAAGTCCAAACAAAAAATAGACGACTCGCACGTCATGATGATAGAGGGAACAGAGTTAGCAAGGATCGGCAATCTTTATAAATATCTGACCATCAATCTTCTCTCTCATCCTCCGCCGACTGCATAATCTCTCTTCTTCTTCTTCTTCTTCTCTACTTGTTTCCACACTTCTCTCTCTCCCCGACATTCCCTCAAATCCAAAATTATGTAAGTTTGTATAATTATAATTTTTTAGATTAGGATGTTGTTAGATTATATTAGGATGATGTTTTGGGAATTTTTGGAATTAGATTAGGTTGTTAGATTGTTAATTAGATTAGGTTGTTAGAATAAGTTGTTAGATTACGTTGGTTTTTGTGGATTTGTGGTTTTTTTTTTGATTATGTTTGAATATGTGTTCATATTTTAGATTAGTTTATTTTAAATTTTTTGGAATTATTAGATTTAATTAAATAACGTTTATATAAAATATATTTTATAAAAAGGGTTTCTGTTATTATATTTTTTATTTTTTGAAAAACGTTTTTAATACATATAATTTATAAAAAACGTTTTTAATAAATATATTTTTAAACGATTTTTATAATTATATATTTTTAAAACGTTTTTATAAATTATATTTTTTTAAATGTTTTTCATAAATATAATTTTTAACAACGTTTTTTATATATTTATTTATTAAAATTGTTTTTTAATAAACAATTTTTATTTTAGTATTTTTTGAAACAAAATTTTGGTTTAAAAAAAAAATATTTATGTTTAGTTAAATGTTTTCTCATCGATCGTGTTTTTATTTTTTTGTAGGTCTTACGGTGGATTCGATCAAGACCGTCAGAGGGGTACTGACGCAGGTCCTAACCAGAGTACCTTTCCGGACACAGAGAGTGTAGCTCAACCGAGGATCATGACTATCGAGGAGCTCGTTCAACAGCCGGGATGAGAACTACTCAAAGTTCTCGATCCGGAACTCCGGATTCCGAGATATACTTGGTAATAATTTTTTTTTCTTAATTAATTATTTTTTAGATTTGATAACCGTTATTTAATTTGTTTTTTTATAGGTTTGGAATCTCCGGGAATGGCATCAGCAAGTCGGTTCTCAAGATGTTGCACAACATCCTCGACAAACCATACCCAAAATTTTCGGAGGTTCCAGCAGACGAACAAAACATGTGGTTTCGTACGTTTGCGGTAAGTACGTAAATCTTTATTTATTTGTTGTAATATATTTTGAGATTTTGTTAACATATATATTTCTATTTCTTTTTGTAGCAAGAGTTTAATTGGAACCATACACGATCACAAAGATGGTGGAGACGGAGTTTTATAAGGAGGCTAGGACGCAATTCTCGCGCCACATGAACGAGTGGAAGAAAGCTTGGAAAAAGGGGAAAGATAAGCCAAAAAGCTTGAACAAGGATGTGTATACGGAATACATTCCGTATTGGCAAAAGGAGAAGACCATAGCTCTATCTCAGACTAACTCCCAGAACCGGAAGAGTCGCTGAGGCGGGAAGGGAGAAGCTATCCACAACAACGGGGCAAAGAGCTTCTTGACAACCGAAATCGAAATGGTAAGTATTTTTGCGGTTTTAGTTCTTTTTTTAATAAGAAAGCGATTATCTTTAACGGTTTTATTTATTTTGTAGACGGAGGAATACGGCGAAGCTCCCGATCTTCTGCAAGTGATGGTGAGGACGCACACCAACAAGAAGACGGGCCGAATTGACGATGGAGCCATCAGGGAGATGGTCGAAAAGATGACGAAGGTGCAAGACGAGATTCTCACCCAGAGATCGCAGGATGGCTACAACGGATCCAACGAAATCACTCGGGCCGAGATGAATAACCTAATCCTCGAGGTAAGTAAAAAATATAGATTATTATTTCAATTTAGATAATTATTTGTTAATAAAAAATTCTAATGTTTTTTTATTGTTTTAGTAGGAGGTATCAGTTAAAAAAGGTCGTCGGCCGGGGTTGGGTAAGCTTGCGACCCAACGTCCATCTTCTTCGGCCGGTTTCTCGATGGATCCAGAACTCATCCATCAAAACGAAGAGCTCAAGCAGAAGGTCACGGTTTTGGAGGACGAGCTCTCGACTCAGAAAACGAAGAGCGACAAGATGGACGCGTGGTTCGCATCGAAGTTCGTTGATTACCCGTCGTTTTGATTTCAATTTTTTTTTTTTTTGTAATTTTCAACTTTCAAAAACTTTTTAAAATTATGTTTTTTGTAATTTTAATTATATAATTAATTTTCTATTTACGTTTAAAATTATTTAATTGAATAAATATTTTATTAAATATTTTATTTAAAAACATTATTACAAATTAAATAAATTAATTTTTTTTTTTCGTTTTAATTTTTTAATCCGTAGAAAATCCCTCGGAAATTTCCGAGGGATTTCCGACGGAGTATACTTTCAGATTTGTCCTCGGAAATCCGTCGGAATTACCCCCGACGGTTAATGCCTCGGAAATCCGTCGGAAAATTGATCCCTCGGAAACCCGTCGGAAATCCCTCGGAAATTTTCGAGGGATTTCCGACGGAGTTTACCCTCGGATTTTTCCTCGAAAATCCGTCGGAATTATCCCTGACGGATAATGCCTCGGAAAAGCCGTCGGAAAATTTTTCCCTTGGAAACTCGTCGGAAATTTCCGAGAGATTTCCGACGGATTTTTTTTCCGACGAAATCGAACTGACTGCCAAAATCCGTCGGAAATCCCTCAGAAATAAATCCCTCGAAAATGGCCATTTCCAACGGATAAATCCGTCGGTTCTAGTCTGTTTTCTTGTAGTGAAAAGTATTTAATTGAATGTATGGTATAACATAGATAAGCAAAATATCATTAACCAACGAGACTTGATGTTATTGTGTTTTATGAACTGATAAAATTCGCTTATAATGCGTATTTAGGTTGTTGAATTCAACATGATATATAATATAGAAATTTAGTATTCTTGGAGAAGGTTGATCTATTCTAGTTGTTTGAGTTCGACCACGATTTCTATTATTTATTCTGTAATTTATATTTCCTCCTAATGTTTTCTTTTTTTTGACCAAATAAATTTCCTCCTAATGTTCACATCAATTTTCTTATTTTTTGCTCGACACTCATCTAAGACAATTTCAAATTACATGGAAAACGAATGTTGAGTATTTCTGATTGCTAGATATGTTGAACCCGTCTAAATTGTGAAAGCTATACTCTGTAATTGGTAAATACTTACTCTGTAATTGGTAAATACTTTATCATAGCGTTTTATATTTGGTATCTGAAAAAGTGTCATAGAGACAGAGAACCTCGACAAAAAAATATGAAAAATTAAGTTGATTAAAAACTACTTAACAAATATTAGCTTAAACATTATTTATATAAAATTAAAAGTACAAATAAGTCCAGCTAAACTTAGGAAACTTTTTCTGACACTATTTATACCCAGTTTGGATAATCATATAGTATTGTTTATACATAATAAAAATTCAAAAATAGTTTTAGAAATATTTATTTTAAATCTGTAGAAAAAAAATTAATAAAATACTAACTTAATCATTATCTATATAAAATTAAAAATATAAATAAATTCAGCTAAACTTAGCAAATTTCTCTAACATCATTTATATGCAGTTCGGATATATTGTGTATAACTAATAAAAGCTCAAAAATAATTGTAGAAATATTTATTCTAAATATATAGAAAAATTACCTAGCTAGTATCTATGGTGAAAAATTACATAGTATGATTTATCTACTATTTTTGACAGAAAAATAATGTCTTCTAGCTTGCAACAAACATAAACTTCGAAACTTAAATTTCGATTTTTCTTCTTTTTCGTTAACTTTTTTTCTTAAATTCGATTTCCCATTTTTCAAGTACTAAAAAAAAGACCTGGATGACTTGACTGGAAAATGAAATTACTTGCACAAATACGTTTCGAAAATTTTGTTTCACGATCTTTTATACGGACTCTTTCACGAAATTTGATGAGAAGTAAATTTAATTTCGTTCGTTGCTCTTTTAAAATTTTCGAAAATGAAATCAAGAAAAACAATAGAGCATGCAAAGGGAACGACTTCTTTATTTACGCCACGTGACCGACATAAATTGAATTTGCCATAACTACTTACGAAATTTTCGAGTTTTTTTTTCATCTAAATGACATTATATTACTAAAAAGTTCCTTACAAATTACAAACAAAGATTACAGTTATAAACAAATATTCGATTAGTACAGTTATAAACAAATAGTATTCGAATAATATTACATGTTATTTTTTTGTTTCACAAAAAATGTCATTTTGACATATTTTACACATTTTAAAAAAATTATTAAAAGTTCCATATTACCCCTCATTAATACAGTAACCAGTTTTTATAATTAATACACTAAAATAATAAAATTAAAACTGTAATTTTGTTCAAAATTATGTATTGAAAACATCAAACGACACTTTTTATAAAACAAAAATAAAACTTTAAAACGACACTTTTTGTGAAACAGAGTAATTATGAATTCTTTTATTGGTGTTATATGTTATGGAGTATAAAAGAACAACATGTTCATAAACAATTTGCAACTTGAATCACACAAAATTAGCTAATTAACATTTATAAATTTAACGTTTTTTTTACAAGTTATAAATTCAACTTTTTTTTTACAAGTTATAAATTCAACGTTGATGACTAACATGAAAGGATGTGTAAGGAAAAAAACTTAAGCAGTTCTCAAACAAAAAATATTTAAGCTCTCCAAAAAAGAAAGAAACCTAACAACTTAAAATAAAAAGATGAAAATATAATAAAACATTATATATACTCTCTCCATTTTATAAAGAGAGTATATATAATGTTTTAGTGTCGTTTTAAAGTTTAATTTTTGTTTTACAAAAAGTGTCATTTTATATTTTCAATGCAAAATTTTGAATAAAATTCCAGTTTTATTGTTTTAATGTATTAAATGGAGAGAGAAAAATTGTTTAGTGTATTAATAAAGGGTAATATGAAACTTTTAATAATTTTTTTAATATGTGTGAAATGTATCAAAATGACATTCATTGTAAAACAGAGGGAGTATATATATATATTATTTGGGGCTCAAAATCAAATTGACATAATTTAACATAATTAATATATATTTTCTTCCGCACGGACACGGAGATATCAACAATGGTCTTAACTTTTAATAAAGACTATTATTGACAACAATGACAAGAAGTCAACAAACATTAAACGTGCACCTGTCTAGTATACTAATAACTATTATTATACTAAGAGGTTCTTTTAGGTACGATAGACTTGATGAAAACATAATTTGTATACTATTCTCTTTATTTCATAAATATTGTTATTTTGATATATTTTATATATATTAAAAAAAAATTAAAAGTTTTATATTATTTTTTATTAATATATTAAACAATTTTCTTTCTCTAATTAATATATTAAAACAATAAGATTAAAACTATATTTTTGTTTAAAATTATATATTAAAAACATAAAACGATACTATTTGTGAAACAAAAATAAAACATTAAAATAATACTCTTTGTGAAATGGAGGGAGTATCATTTTACAAAAATTGGAAAAATAAATAACATTGTGTATATTGTTCATGCATTGATTTTCCAGTTATAACCATGTACAGTACTGCGCGAATTAAAGATGTACAGTACACGAACCAATAACAAGTAAGGGCAAAATCGTCATTTCAACATAAAAAATGTTACTTATTTTTCAGAATTTGGAAATTTCTATATCTCAAATTATGTTTTGATTAATTGACGCAAAATACTTTTTATATTAATAGCAATTATATATTTACAACATTCGATCCTCAAAGCATCCGATTCTGAAGTGAAAGAGCTTGTAGACTTGTAATGATTTTTTTTTTTTTTTGGTTAAAAAACTTGTAATGATCTTTTGTCAATAGGTATAAGTTTTACAAATTTTAGTGGAATTTTCGTTCGTTCCCGAGTCTTCTGACTATCTTTAAATTTATGAATTTACATTTTTCGGTTTCATTTCATAAGGATTTTATCTGAAAGAAAATGATCGAAACGTTACAGTAATATGAATAATAATCAACCAATCTTTGATTAATTTCGTCTGTCCACAATATATTTATGGAACATATTAGTATCGTTTAAGATTCTAAATAAATTATTAGTCGGATTAGTGATCGTCGTTCCGAAGATAGCACTTCGAACTCAAATATAATTGAAACAATTATCTTCTAACTGGTTTTGACAATCTTTTATTATACCAATTACTAGTATTTTAACTAAGATCATTTTATAATCGAGTAATGACTTTAACTGTTTGTAATTTTTTTTCCTTTTATAATTGGTCAGAATAGAACAGATTGTTTAAAACATAAAAAAAATTACAATTTTGGCGAAAACACAATTTTACGGTTTTGACGAAAACACAATTTTTGGTGGGAAAACATGGTTTTGCGGGTTTGACGGAAAAAACGATTTACGGTTTTGGCAAAAACGCAATTTTGGCCGCAAAATTTGATTTTACAGTTTTGTCGGGAAAACACGATTTCACGGTTTTGGCGGGAAAACGTGATTTCGTGGTTTTAACGGAAAACATGATTTCACAGTTTTGGCAGGAAAACAAGATTTCACGATTTTGACGGGAAAACATGATTTCATGATTTCGCGGTTCTGGCGGGAAAACACAATTTTACAGTTCTGATGAAAATGAAATTTTGGTCGGAAAACACGATTTTACGGTTTTGACGGGAAAATGCGATTTTACGGTATTGGTGGGAAAACGCGATTTCACGGTTTTGGCGGGAAAATACAATTTTACGGTTTTGACAGGAAACCACGATTTTGCGGTTTTGACTGGAAAACACGATTTCGCAGTTTTGGCGGGAAAACGCGATTTTACGATTTTGGCGGGAAAACACGATTTTACGGTTTTGACGGAAAAACACGATTTTACGGTCTTGACTATGTGGATTTCAGTAGAAAACTTATTTCGAAGCGGAGCAAATCGATTTAAAAAAAATGAGAATGAATTTTGATTTTTCCCCAAATTGATTTTAACCTAGTTTTTCAAGTATTTTGGGTTGACCAATGTCCACATTAATTGTCCAACCCGTTTTTGAAAATGGGTGAAGTTAGTCGTAACCCATTTAGATTCGCTTCGTATATGAGATTGTCCATAACCATTCATAGTATTTTGAACGCGGACAGTCCGCCCATTTTTAACAATCCTACCAAAGCGGAGGCCAACATTGGAAGCATGTAGAGATGGTGAGATTCAAATATTGACCTAAAACGCCCACACAGAAATTGTTCATCATTCGATTGCCGAGCCATTGGACTTTTTTGGTTAATCATAAGCACAGTAATGCTCAAAAGTGAGCTTAATTTTGTGTGTGGCTATTTTAGACACATAGAACAAATTAGTTAGACAAAGAAAATTAGTTAAGAATTTTTTTCATACCTACTCCAGAAATGAACAGAGAAAGGTGGGAAGAAGTAAACTATTCATAGTCATAGAGCAAGCGCATTAACGTATGCAATACTAAGGAATAGTGATTTTGACATATTAGAAAAAATGTTTGAAACGGTCCAAGTGTCCATTTCTATGAGCAGTTTGTTCCCCTTAAAATGTCTAATCAAAGAGAAGGCATGACTCGTGCTATCAGTCTCTTCCTAATTAAATTTTTGTTATTCCTTGCATTAGGTCATTTTCATATTTCCTATTTTTATTATTATATATACCATTATTCATATTTATTTAATTAGCATTATTTAAAGGCCCACATGTCAACTATATGACTGAATATTTATCTTTGGGTACTGCTCTGCTATGGGTTACCTAAAAATATGCTTTTGATGTACAGTATTAAATTCGTGATTTTTTCTATAAAAATTATTTTGATGTAAATATTATATATGGAACATCTAAAAACATATACTGTAGAATTGTGAGTAGTGATCACAAAAAAACAGATATATGATCACTACAACTCTTGCTCTCTCGGGAAATAAATAAAGTAACAAAGAAAAAAGAAGCAAAAATCCTAGAATTAAATGGTACTGCAAGATGGGGTGGGCACAGCACGAGCAAAACGAAACGAAATGTCCCATGCATGCCTTTATTTGCTTTAGAGTTAGTTCTTCCAAATCAAGAATTAGTTTTAATTGTCAATAAATAGTAGTACGTGCCATTGTACCAACTAGTAGTTGTCCCAAGACGGCACGACCTTTTTTATATATATATATATATATAGCATATCGGTTGATCCGGTCAGTTTTGATAGAAATACACCGGGATGTTATAGAGTGGTTTTCTTCTCGAAGGGTCACCACACTGTCTATTCCGAATTTGAAATGCTTTCCGTTTAATACAACGGGGTAGCCGAATCGCATGTTACCAGACTACAAAGTAAATTGCATGGACCGAAACTCAGATCCACACTTTTCACATAAATGTGAATTTTGTTTTTAGGGAAAGTTGAAACCGGATGGAATGGTATAACACCTCACACAGCCCGCCTTACCACTAAACCACACTCATGTGGGCGACGGAACGGCCTTTGCAATTCATAATGTCTTAATCTACTTTTTATTCTTGAAACCCTCATGCATTATTATGTGAGTGCACAACTATACAATAATACAAAACAAAATTAGTATATTTATAATTTTGAACTACAGTATTCGTAGAAACAACCAAAGGGTTATGGTTCAGTGTTGAAGCTCCAGTGGTAAATGACTCATTCTGCATATCAAGATTCCGAAATAAGTTCCACCAAAAGCTGGTTCACTCTAAATATCTTTATTTGGTAGAGTTTAAATACTTTCATTGTGATTTCAATCTTCTTTAACCACCTATAGACGTTTTTAGTGACAAGAAAACCCATATTTTTATGAATCTAATTTGGATTTCGGCATTGGATACCCCGGTTATCAAAGAAAAAAGTATGACTTTTTTTTTTGGGCAAACTTTTTTGATTAAAAACTTAAGGAAATAAGTTACAAGCCAGGTTTCTAAGAGCCTGTGTGGCAATAGAATCAGCTATACCATTAACTGTTCTAGGGATAAACTTAAACTTGATAAAATTAAAAGTTGGGATAAGGATAGCGATATCGATTAGAATGAGTGAGAGGCTGAAATGCCAGAAATTGAAAAAAAGTATGCCAAGATGACATAACTCTAATAATTAATATCTATTTGATTTTTTTTTAATAAGAAAAATCGTGGATAATACTAACCTCTCCCTATTTATCTGTTTATTTACACTAAAACCAGGGTTGTATCCACAGATTTTAGGGATATCCGATAACCCGACCCAACTCGATTTAATTTAGGTTTAATTATGTTTTTATTCCAAATCTTCGATTTATTAGTACCAAAACCCGATTTGCGATTGATCAATCGTCTCCCGATTTCGAAACCTTCTATCTTCCGATTCAAAATTTCCGACGCTCCCCCCATAACTTCCGATTCAAAATTTCCGGCGATGGCTAAGGTGAGAATATCCGGTATCGAGTATGAGTCAACTGAAGTCGGAGAAGCATCGAATCAAACACTGATTGAAGACGAAGCCCCCGAAACAACGAATCAAGCACCCGAAACAACCAATCTTACCAATCTCCGTGCACCCACACTCGGAGGCAGAGAAGCACCGGCGGAAGACGAAGCCCGCGAAACAACCAATCGCAGTGCACCCACGACGGAACCCGAGAAAGAAGCAGACGAAGAGGTTGAAATGAGAGAAGATTCAACGGGCGATTCAACGGACACAGCTAGTGATGGTGATGGCGAAAAAGAGAAAGAAGCGGAAGAGAAAGAAGCGCAAGATAAAGAAGCTCCAGAGGAACCGCAAGAGGTATGTATACTTCAGATTCCCAATATGCTAAAGTTCATAACAGGCTAGGCTAGTAGAAGAAAGTATGGGAAAAGTTTTCGTTTGTATTTCAGGATGACGATGATAGCCAACCAATGCAGCCTGAAAAGCTTTACTTTGGTCCAACCGAGTATAGCAAGGCCTGTACGATACAATCGAGGTGTGCTGTGTCGCATGTTGTCAATGTCATA
Source organism: Eutrema japonicum (assembly GCA_030161315.1). Lineage (NCBI taxonomy): Eukaryota > Viridiplantae > Streptophyta > Magnoliopsida > Brassicales > Brassicaceae > Eutrema > Eutrema japonicum. Next base: position 2,852,299 of record BSQW01000010.1, on the reverse strand, counting down.
GGCCAGCTTCCGGAAGAGCTGAAATGGTTCAGAGCCCATCCTCAGTTTAAGCACATTTTCCACATGTTCAAGGAGCCAAACCACATGAGTCAAGGGTTATGGATGCTTCTCCTTCACACAGTCTCTACCGAGAAGATGAATGAGGCATGGTTTGTGGTGAATGGAGTCCCCATTCGGTATTCTTTGAAGGAGCATGCACTTCTTAGTGGTCTTGACTGCCATGAGTATCCGAATGACTATAAGAAGTTGGGTAGTTTGAATTTTGTTAATAAGCACTTTGGAAGGGATGATAGAATCAAGATCGCAGAGGTGGAAGCCGAGCTAAAATCAATGAAGCAGAGCTCCGTAGAGAGGAAGAAGATGGCAGTGTTGTTTTTCTTATGCAAAGTATTGAAAGCGAAGTCCAAGGCTGATGGCAACATAGACCCCTTCCTGCTTAGAGTTGTTGGTGATTTGAATATGTGCAAGACGTTTCCATGGGGGCGTTACACATTTGATGAGACTATGAAGGAGATCCGGCGTGTGGTTAATAAGTTTGATGGCTGCGTGAAAGGAAAAGGAGAAAAATCTAGCTTTTCTGGTTTCATTCTTCCTCTACAGGTAAGTATGAGTTATATGTTTTGAATTCTTAAATTTATGATTTTTAACTTTGTTTGATATTGTGAATTTTATGTGTAGATTCTTGCATTTGAGTGTATTCCTAGTCTTGGAAGGAAATTTAGAGAAGCTGTACCTGCTGAGCCTGACTGTCCAAGGATGTGCAAGCATAAATTCATTGATGTTTGCATGAAAGGTATACCTTTGGATGATATAAATGAAGCGATTGGCAATAGTGCTGAGGTATAATTTTTTTTGCATATTGTTATGAGTTTGATATGAAAGATTGGTTTAGTATCAGAGTAGTAAGTTGTATTTGTTGATATTGACAGGACATTTGTAGCATCTTGGAGCCTGACGAATATGAAGAAGATCTTATGGCGCGAATCACGGATCCTGGTTTAGATGATGGTATCGGATTTATTGATGTAGAGGTTGAGGGTTGGACGAAGCATCTAACCGTGAAGAAGAAGAAGATATGTTGGAGACATTTGTATGAGTTAGACATTGGTGCTCGGTTTCAAGGCCCTACAGAGGAACCTCCACAAGCTGAGCGTACATCTTTGTTGGAGTTGCAGGCGTCGATGGAGAATGGCTTCAAAGAGATCATGGAGAAGCTTTCTGGCATGGATGCAAGAGTGAAATCTCTTGAAGACTTAGTACTTCCGCCAGGCGACTCACCACCCGTCTCACCAACCGTCTCAGCATCAACACCAGCATCAACACCAGCACCAGCACCAGCACCAGCACCAGCACCAGCACCAGCACCAGCACCAGCACCAGCACCAGCACCAGCACCAGCACCAGCACCAGCACCAGCACCAGCACCAGCACCAGCACCAGCACCAGCACCAGCACCAGCACCAGCACCAGCACCAGCACCAGCACCAGCACCAGCACCAGCACCAGCACCAGCACCAGCACCAGCACCAGCACCAGCACCAGCACCAGCACCAGCACCAGCCTCATTCTTCGAACCCTTCCCATCATTCTTTGAACCCTGCCTATCAGCCTTAATCCAACCTGGTGACCCACCACGTAAGAAGAGGATCAAGATGACAGCTAAGAGGACTCTTCTCCCAGTACCCATCTTTGATTTACCTGATCCACCAGCTAAGAGGCGGCGACAACCATCGAGGCATGTTGTGTCCCCTTTTACAGAAGGGAAAGAGCCGAAGGGGAAAGGGAAAGAATAACAAGGAAGTAGAAAATGTGTTTAGGTTTTTTTGGAACTGGTATAGACCTTTGTCTGTGTTATAATTGTTGGATTTAGTTTTTGAACTAGTATGAACTTATGGTATTACTCGTCTTTATTTAAGGTTATATTTCAGTTGTGGTAATGGGACAACATTGTACAAGTTAAGGTTATATTTCAGTTGTGGTAATGAGACAACAGGGACAACATTGTACAAGTTAAGGTAGTTGTGGTAATGAGACAACAGGGACAACATTGTACAAGTTAAGGTAGTTGTGGTAATGAGACAACAGGGACAACATTGTACAAGTTAAGGTTATATTTCAGTTATGGTAATGGGACAACATGGTACAATTGAGTGTTTTCTAGAATTTTAGTAAACATATGAATTATAACAAACCGAATATTCATAACAATACAACACATAGGACCCTTTTAAACATAATGAAAATAAAGGATCTTGCCGTAATGCAATTAAGAAAATAATGCAACATACTTTTAGTTAAGAAAATAAAAAACCGCAGCAAACACAAGGAAAAATGCAATTATCACATATCCATCACCTCGGTTGGCAAGCAATTCCTTCATCCTTGAAATCTCTCTTTCCATCCCAGCCAGGAGCTCTCTCATTTGCATAATTTCTGCACCATGAGTCTCAAACGAGGCAGTTTCGTGAAGGCAGTTTCGCAAAACTCCCATGTTGTGCATGCTTTGCATCCCTTCATTGACCTTATTAATTTGAGTTTTCAGATTTGATAGTTCTTCTGTGACAGCATGATCCCACCATTTCCATATGTGGTCATGATTAGGATGATTTCTCTTGTACAATGAAGAAATCATTCAGATACATTGAAACAAAACCCTAAATTCTATACTTCGGCTAAATCACAAACTCAGTCTTTGTTCTTACCTCATGCGGCCAATCTGGACAGGTGTACATTAGCCTTCCTCGAGTAGCTTCAGCAGTCGATTCCCTGATAACAAGAGAGACGCCACACCAACACGTTCCTCGCATACCCCAATCTCCATCAGCTCGGTAGTATGAACTGTCACAGGAGTGTCGGGAAGAAGAAGAGCCCGAGCTGTAACTCGGCATCTTGTTGATTTTCGATTTGGGGGAAATTAGGCGGAAACCCTAGTTTTCGATTTGGGGAAAATTAGGCGGAAGGGTTGATGAGAGTTTCGATTTTATAGAGAGCAGGACAGAATAAAAAACATAAAATATCATAATTTTTAATTCATTTAAAAATATTTTTAATTTTTAACTCATCCAGCGCCGCAAATTTAAATGCACACGTGCTCCACGCCGCCTAAATAAAAAAAAATACTACATAGTTGTACCATCGTGTCCAATTGTCCGCAATTGCTCATAGTTGTCCTCATAGATTTTCCAGTTGTCCTGAGACATAAAATAATATTCTGTAGTTGTCCTCCTGATTTTTCATTTATGTAGGTCATGTAGAAACGGCTAACAATAAAATTTTAGCAAAATCATATAATTTGCATTTTCTCCATCATGAAATGGTAACATTATCAAAGACTACCATGTATCATATGGAGTATTTCATGTGAAACCAATATTATGTGTTAGAAACACAATATGCCTTTTGTATTTTTTAATTGTTAATTTTTTTAAAATTGTTATGTGTTAGAAACACTTATGTGTATAAGTGTTAGTTGTAAATATTTTATAAATACGTAAATATTTTTATAAAATTATCTTGAACAATTACAAAATAGATTTAACAAAGAAACCCTAAACTGAAATAATAGATCCAACAAATTTCAACATAAAATTATCTTGAACAATTACAAATTAGATCCAACAAAGAAATCCTAAACTGAAATAGAGAAATCCAACAAAGGAACAAACAAACACACCCTAAATTTCCCTTGTGTTTACTGGCTCAAACCAATATCCCAGATGTATTCCTTTGTTGGCCTTGTTACTCGGTTTAGGGCGCGCTTCTCCGGTGGAGGGAAAGCGCTTAACTCGCTTTCTTCCTACTTTTTTGGTGTAGTCTGGCGGTAAAACAACTAAGTCTCCGATTTCCTGAGGAATAATCCAAGTAGACCGATGCGGCACCATATAAATAGTTCTGTAATAAGCCAACGCCCATGTCTCAATCAAGTAATATGTTGAGCACAAATCATGGATGTGTATTTCCCTTATTTTTTGTGGCGTCCGCATCAGTGCAATGTCTGCGGCTATTGCATGGACACACGGAATCTTGTCTATATCAAAACATCTGCAGCTACAACTTTTACTTAACAAATTGACCAGATAGCTCTTCCCATCAGTTCCAATCACGTTGTATTCAAGCTCACAATGATTTAGCTCAGTGACAACTAAGCCCGTTGCAAGTGCACATAGCCTATGCAGCTCGTTCTCCACCAGGGGCACCAATTTCTTCGTGTATGATGCACCAACAGTGTCTTTCCTATGCCTGTTGAACCATTCAGACACTTTTTCAAGATACGCATCAATCAAAGGCAATAAGGAGTACTTCCTTGCCTTCTTGAAGACACTGTTCATAGATTCACACGAATTGCTTGTGTCCAAGTTGTACTTGTCTCCTTTAAAGTAGCACCTTGCCCATTTTTCAAGCGGAACACCTTCATCTAGATACTCTGCAGCTCCTGGAAACCACCGCCTAAAATCAGAGTATGCACTTAAGAACTCACCTTCTGTGTACTTGTGAGCGCATTCTATGAATTTGGCTGAACACAAATCTTTACAACCATTCGCAGCTTTACTTCTCACGTTACGAGACAAATGCCAAATGCAATGTCCATGATGAGACTGTGGGTACACCTCCTTGACTGCCTTCATGATGCTTGAATGTCTGTCACTCATAAAAACCAGTTCATGATCATCAGGTATAACAGTTTTGAGCGTTTCAAAAAACCACTTCCAACTAGCATCTTTTTCTCTATCAATTACACCCATTGCAATGGGGTAATGGTGATGATTCGGATCCTGAGCTGTGGCAAATACTAGCATTCCACCGTAAACATTCTTAAGAAAAGTTGCATCCACAACTATGACTTTCCGCATTGCTCTAAATCCTTCAATACTAGCGCCCAAAGCGACGAATAGATACTTGAACCTATTTCTGGCATCCACTTTCACGCTTGTTACTGTACCAGGATTCACCATCTGCAACACGTACAGATAACAATACAATCTTCGATAACTTTCTTCGGGACTGCCCCTCACTTCACTAATAGCTAATTTTATCCCTCTCAACGCAGTAGAGTAGGACACACTCACGTGAGCTTCATTTTGAACAACACTCATCAGAGATTTAGCCGCGGGGGTGTCGACCTGACCTGGAAAGGAACCACGCAAAACATCTGCTACTACTTGTGGTGTGCCTTTTCTTTTACTCTGACTTGTGCTGGCAACGACCCGGGAGCATGTATGCATGTTTCTATACACTCTCATACTGAAATAAGTAGAATCCTTCATTCTTACAGCATGTATATACCATGAACAGCCTTGTTCAGCTTGACGGCATCTTAATATGATTCGCCCCGGATCCGACTTTACAGTTTTTACCTCAAAACATCCCTTATGTGAAGCTCTGTCAACCAAAACTCGCAAAGCTTCCTTTGAACGAAATTCTTGACCTTTCTCAAAACCAGCGCCATCATCCCATTCTAGAACAAACGGAGTTTGTTCTACAGTCCGTGGAGGCTCAACATGATCATGTTCATGTGCATGTTCATCTGCATGTTCATGCATACCATCCAAACCGTCATCCCCATTCTCATCCACCCGGTTCTGTTGTTGTTTCTCTGCTTCTTCCGGGCTGTAAATAGTCATCCGGTTCTCAACAGGCACATTATCCACTCTAGGAAGCTCCTCACATAGCTCGTCACTCTTATCTCTTTCCAAATCTTCCATTAGCTCCACATTCAAAATAGATCTAAGTCCCTCTTTATCCACAGTTGTTAGATAAACATAAACATCATCATCATCGACAATACATGACTCCCTATGAGGCTTAGCTACCAACGGAATGTAGCTCAATTTCAGCTTCCTTGTACTGTCGTTTACCCCAATCTTCTTGCATATACCATCTACAAGCACCGAATAGGTTAACTCGTCCAAAGTTAAGGTCCTAAATGATATAGCATAAATGGAATTTCTTGAATTCCATTTAAACTCCTCTCCTTCCTGTGAATAATATCCTCCATACTCAAAATGTATGTTTGTACGGCTGCTCATCCTCTCCTGGAAATACAAACAAAGAAATTTAGTCAATTGCCAATTGTCAACTCTTTCTCAGTTATAGCATTTGTCCCAGTTGTCCCACATTTGTTTGCTAATACCATTTGTCCCAGTTGTCCCCCATCGCACAGATTCACTACCCATCAGCTCGATTCAGCTCGATTCAACAACAACAATCGAGAAATTACAAATTCAATGACTAGTCGACCCATATAATTAACTTAAGATGTTTATACTGTTGAAATCCCTAATTTTGGACAATGACAAATTTCACAAATTGAATCCCTAATTTTGGAAATCCCCAAATTAAAGAAAACCTTTACCTTATTCAACAATGGCGGAGGAGAGAAGAGATATGACGAAAACCACAATTGCAGAGAAGGACGACACAGTGGCGGCTACGGTCCGCCGGCGAGAAGGATCGGTGGTTCGAAGGATTCGATGGGTGTAGATGGAGTCCGTGTCGATGCTCGCTCGATGGGGGGAACCAATTTTTTAATTACCTGGAAAAAAAAAATTAATTCAGTATTAAGTAATTCAATAATCAAAATGAAAATCAGATTTTCAATAAATAATAAAACCAGATTTTCGAAATTCTTCATAAAATCAACAATGCCATAAGCACAATTCATTAAGGGTAAAATGGGGATTTTACCCCCTTTATGGCACTTAGATCAGTTTATGGCACACAAGATGTTTCTTTTTCATTTTATGGCTTTTGAGCCATTAATCCGATTAGAATCCCATGAATCTCCAAGATCTTCGATCGTAGATTAATTGCTCTAATTAGCTGTTGAGAGTCGGATTGAAGAATCATGGATTTGTATCCCATGGATTTAGCGCAAAGAAAAAAGTATGACTATTACTAGATTTTTGTTTTAGCAAGTGAAAAAAAAATATCTGGCTTTTTTTATATATCTCACATATTAATTTAAGTTTCACACATAAAATCTAGGGGGAATTGCTGAAAATAACCTAAAATTTTGTTTTTTCAGCAAAACTAGATCCCTTATTTGAGTTAAAACAAAAGTAACCTGCAGGGGTAGTGAAATTACAGTTACCTTCTCAATGACTAAACACAAACCCAATACGTGTTTTTACGATTATAACCCTGAAACACCGGTAGACTTCATATAGAAGTCTACATGTAGACTTCTAATGTAGACTTCTAATGAAGTCTGCTCTGTAATTAAATTTTATATTTAAATAATAATAAAAATAATAATATGTTATAAAATTATGAGGTTTTAAAAAATTATTATACTAAGTTATGATGTTTTAAAAATAAAAAATTCATAAAATTTGATCAGATTAACCAAGGACATAATTTATAGGTTATAGTTGAATTATGAGTAGATTTCGTTTGAAGTCTATTTGGAGTAGACATCAGAAGAAGTCTACTAAACCGGAAATTATTAATTTAACCAAATTTTTTTACCCTTTTATATAAAGGATTTTTCTAACCCTAATTTTGCATAAAAACAAATTGAGTCCCTCTCTAAAACGACCGTCGTTCATCCCCTCTCTCTCCATCTTCATCTCATCTCTCTCCATCTTCATCTCTTTCTCACTTCTTATCTTATTGTCGCAGCTCTTACCAGCGTCATCTTCATCTTCCTCTTTTTGAACCAGTAAGTTGAAGTTCTTCCTCTTTCCAGACCTTATCTTATTGTTTATATTTTTGTTCAATCGTTTTTCACATTTATCACTCTCTTATTGTTGCAGATCTGAGTCACACACCTCCTCTTTCCTTCGTCTCCCTTCTCTTTTCCATCTTGCGCTGCTCATTCCATGGCTGCTCCACTAGCTTTTCCTGGTTCATTTTTCATATTTGCTATCTCGGGTTTTTTTTTCAAATTTATGACTTTTTTTGAAACAGATCTGTCAATAATTCATGACTGGATTTCAAATCTGTGTAAATCGAAGGTGTTGCAGAGCTCAAACCATTATAGAGTTACGTTTCCATCCATTTACATGGTCTAAAGACCCAAAAGGTCTGTCATTTACTCTTTCTCTTATTTATCTTCGAAGAGTAGACTTCATGTGAAGTCTTCATGTGAAGTCTGCGGAAAAACATATTTTGTTTTTGTGCATGACTTATTTAGTGTTGAAATATTTGTGTGTGTTTTATCCAAAAAAGAGAGTAAAAATTACTTGTTTTCATAAGTTGCTGAAACAAAGTTTTTTTCATAGGTTGCTGAAACAAATTTTGAGATATCTTTTGTAATGAGAGTTTATGGTGAGTTTATGATTTTTATCTTTGATGTTATGCTTTTTTTTTAAGTCAGAGATTTGTGCATCCGTAAATTGCTTGAGATTGGATTGTTTGTGAAATTTGTCTTCTTTTTGGACTTGTGTTCTTCAACATATACTTCTACATGTATATATGTGGTTAATATGTGTTGTCTTTATTGTATTTTCTTGTTTCCATATTCAGATACATGAACTCAACTCCATGGTGCTCCCCAGTACGCCATAGCTCTACGATGATGCCTTCCACTCCTCAAGCTTGGCGGTTTGATTCAGATAAATTTACACTCAAAGCAGATTATGATGATAACCTCTTCTGAATTTTAATTTTCTTAATGTAGTAGTAGTAATGACTATCTTTTGTTTTGTATCCAGTTCTCATCACAAAACATTCATTTGTAAAGTTAATTTTTGATGCAATATATAAATCTTAATTTGTAATCTTAATTTTTGATGCAATATATAAATCTTAATTTGTAATCTTAATTTTTGATGCAATTTTTGATATATATATATTTTTTTGCTAGCTACTATTGTAATGGTCATGAAGTGTATGGTCGTAACTATTGTAATTGTCATGAAGTGTATGACCATCTAGTATAGTGGTCATCAATTGTAATGGTCAATGAAACTCGTTTTATGGAGAATGTCTTGCTTTTCTTGTTATACTCATTAAGCAGAATAGTATTATGAAGGAAATTTAATGATTCCAAAAGAAATCTTTGAAATGAAACAAAACTAAAAAACAGTCACAATTCAAGCCAAGTAAAACAAACAAAAGCACTTTAAACATTAAAAAGGTCAAATACAAATCAAAACAAACAATTCTAAGTACTTAATAGCATAACAATTATGTATGTACCAAATTTCACTTGAAATCTGCATATATGTGCATGTATATGTATTAATTATGAAGAAGACTTTGTCTGAAGTCTGCATAAACATGTTCAAAGTCTAATCAAACAAGAAAATTGAATCTGTTATAATTATAAACATATACTTATTCAGAAACAAAAATACAAATGTAGACTTCACTCTGAAGTCTGTCCTAGATAAATGAAGAAGACTTCCAAATGAAGTCTTCTATTACGAGCTAAATGCCTAACCAATCAATAAATTTGATTCACCCAAAATTGTCTAGTTAAAACACATAAAATTCATACAACAGCAAAAGCACTAGTAAAAATACATACTAGAACAAAAAAGCTCAAAGATTCGTTATAAATATGCTCTAAATTTGTTTTTTTTAAAACGTTATACAGTAGACTTCTATGAGAAGTTGACAAAGAAGACTTCATTTGAAGTCTGCATAAATTCTTAGAAGTCTGCGTGTGAAGTCTACTGTGGAACAGGTTATTTTTACATTTGACCAAACTATTGACTTTATAAAAGTAAACTTCTTCATGAAGTCTGCTGAAAAATAGGTTAATTTTTCATTTGACCAGAATCTCATCAGTGTTTGACTTTTAAAGTAGACTTCATTTGAAATCTACGATGTTAAAGAAGACTTCTAATGAAGCCTACGTCGTTAGAGAAGACTTCAGACTGAAGTCTACTGAAAATGGGTCACTTTTGCAATTCAAATACTGAAAGTAGACTTCGTTTGAAGTCTACGGAAAATAAGGTTAGTTTTGAGTTTGACCAAAAATATTCATTGCAGACTTCGTTTGAAGTCTACTTCAGTTTTTGTAAAAATAGACTTCTTTTTAAGTCTACTCTAAATTTGTAGACTTCATATGAAGTCTACTCTAAAAAAGTTTTTTTTTTTTTAAGTTTGAAATTTTTGTCAAACGCAAAACTAACTTTCATAAAAAGTCAAAATTTTGGTCAAATACCAAACTGACTTAAAAGAAGACTTCTCTTGAAGATTTCTCCATGAGACTTCAGATGAAGTCTGCCATATAAAAGTCAAAGTTTGGTCAACTACAAAAGTAGCCTCTCTTTTTCGGAGACTTCATATGAAGTCTACGGGTGATTTTTTTGTTTTCAAAGGATAACTCGCAGACTTCACCTGAAATCTCCAGACTTCACCTGAAGTCTCCTTACAAAAACTAAAAAATAGTCAATTGCAAAACTAACCTATAGTTGACTAGTAGACTTCAAATGAAGTCTACGATGAAGAGCAGACTTCATTTGAAGTCTACTGTCGCGAAACAGTTCTGAAAATTAACGAAAATCAAGTGAATAATTACCTAGATCCGGTTTGAGGCTGTTTTGAGCTTCTTCGAGTACCCAGAACATTGTGATTAACCAATATCAAAGAAGTCCAGTCCTTCTTATGCAATAACCACCGAAACAAGCAAGATCTAAGAATTTGTAAATTTTGAAAACGAAAATGATAAAGTTTGTTGGATGAAAATGGAGAATAAATGGAAGATTATGAGGTTATGAGCATAAAGATTAGGAGTTAAAGCCAAAGAAATTGGTTGGAGAAGCATTTAGAGCTCGAAATTGGTTGTTCATGGTGGTTGAAAAAATTGAAGAATATTGCATTTTCGTAAATAAGTGGATATCCAAAGGTGTTTTGTGTATTTTCAGAATGAAGCAGATTTCAAAAGAAGTCTACTCATTTTCTCAGAATGGCATTTTCGTGAATATCGCAAGGTGGAAGAATGTAATGGACAAAAAATGGCATTTGTTGAGAAGAAGGAAAAAAAAAGGTTATGTTTGTATTTGACTTTAAATTTTAGGTTATTTTTGCCAGTACCCTATCGATCATGGTAACCAAAAAAGAGAGTGTTATTATAAACTTATTTTATACCTCAATTTTTCATCGGATACGATGGATTTGGTTTGGTTCTATAGAAAGATATATTAACATGCAAAGCGGAACCGTTTCAAAATTTTCTCGAGGTTTTTTTCTAAACCAACAAAAATAAAATATCAAAGTGTATAATATTCCAACGAAGGAACCAAAGTCAATGCATGGATTACAGAAAATATCTAATTAGACTCCGGAAACAGCAGCAAGATCCCCTCACATAAATATATCAATTAACTAATCAATTCTTGAATCCTGATTAGTCAAATTGACAATGTCATTAGCGTTGATAAGTAACAAAAAAAAAACGAAAAGCTCTTTAAGTATATTGTGACAGTCGCTATCGGAGACAGGCAGAGTCACAAGCCAAAATAAAGGGAACCGCGTGGTACGTACGGGCTGACGAGTAGCTGCTACGGTCATGACATGAATTGCCTAATCACAGGAAAATGCCAACGTGGCCCAGACATGTAGGTCCCACTTGTCTGCCAAAACTAGCAATATATTACGTGTCAACTGTCCCTCTTGTCCCCCTTTTCGCCCTACACAAGAAGGCCCACATTTAATCCACGTGGAATTACGCTGACGTGGCTTTTTCCCTTCCTTTACCCACTATAAATACAGACCCATTCTCGCCGAGTTTCTAATATATCTCCTCATCAAAACAAAACTCAACTTACACATTCAATCATGACCGTTGATTTAGCTTTGCGATCTCCGATGATCCACTCACCTTCCGATAAGGATTTGAAGGCTCTCAGGTTCATCGAAGAGATGACGCGTAACGTCGATTTCGTTCAGAAGAAAGTCATTAAGGAGATACTTAGTCGTAACTCGGAGACTGAGTACTTAAAACGGTTCGGTCTCAAGGGATTCACCGACCGGAAAACATTCAAGAACAAAGTCCCGGTTATTACTTACGACGATATTAAACCGGAGATTCAACGTATAGCAAATGGTGACCGGTCCATGATCTTGTCTTCTCACCCCATCACCGAGTTCCTCACCAGGTATATATTTACATATATAAATTAACCCCATAATTTAAAATATGTTGTAATTCATTTGTTTGTGTATTTAATCGTTTATAATTGTGGATTAATCGTTTTGTATTCAGCTCTGGGACATCTGCTGGTGAAAGGAAGTTAATGCCGACCATTGAAGAAGACATGGACCGACGTCAGATTTTATACAGTCTTCTCATGCCAGTGATGAATCTGTTAGTTACCATTTATTTCATTTTATTTTTATTCGCAATAAATTAACTTTTATTTTGTGGAAATTAAGCACATTAAATTTTGGAAGAATTATGAAAACTAGTCTAAATCTATAGTTTTAATATTTTTAAAGTTTACAGATAATCTCCAAATGCTTAATTTATAATCCCGAAAAACTAAATCTGAAGGTCTAAACTCTAAACCATGTATCATAACCCATAAACCCTAGTTCTTAACATTTTTTATTTTGAATTGAAAAAATATATATCTAAAAAGCCAACTAAAAATATCTATTTCTTTAATTTTAAAAGATTCAAAAAACTTCAATCTTTTTAATATATTTTAACATATTTTCCCAATTATCTTTTAAAATGGTATTTTATTTCATTTTATTCGCAATAAATTAACTTTTATTTTGCTGTAATTAACAGCTACGTACCAAGACTAGTACATTAAAATTTGGAAGAACTATGAAAAGTAGTCTAAATATATAGTTTTAATATTTTTTAAAGTTTACAGATAATCTCCAAATGCTTAATTTATAATCCCAAAAAACTAAATCTGAAGGTCTAAACCATATATCATGACTCATAAACCCTAGTTCTTGAATATATTTTTTTTAATTGAAAAAAATATATCTAAAAAACCAACTAAAAATATCTTTTTTTTACTGTACCAACTAAAAATATCTATTTCTTTAATTTTAAAAGATTCAAAAAACTTCAATCTTTTAATATATTTTAACATATTTTCCCAATTATCTTTTAAAATGTTATTTTATTTCATTTTATTTGCAATAATGAACTAAAATATTATTATTATTATTATATATAGAAATAAAAATATATATATATATATATATATAATCGTATGATACTAACAATTATGTCAAAATTCTAATTTTTCTTTTTTGGTTGCAGCTACGTACCGGGATTAGACAAAGGCAAGGCTTTACATTTTCTGTTCGTGAAATCGGAATCCAAGACTCCCGGTGGATTACCGGCTCGTCCGGTACTCACAAGCTATTACAAAAGCGAACATTTCAAGAGACGTCCGTACGATCCGTACAACGTGTACACGAGCCCTAACGAAGCCATCCTTTGTCCCGACTCATCCCAAAGCATGTACACTCAAATGCTTTGTGGTCTCCTTATGCGTCACGAGGTCCTCCGTCTCGGCGCCGTCTTCGCTTCCGGTCTCCTCCGTGCAATTCGGTTCCTTCAAACCAATTGGCAAGAACTCGCCGTCGATATCTCAACCGGAACCCTAAGCTCGAGGATCTTCGATCCGGCGATTAGAGAGAGCATGTCCAAGATCTTGACAAAACCGGACCAAGAATTGGCTGATTTCATAACTTCGGTTTGTTGTCAAGACAGTAATTGGGAAGGTATCATTACCAAGATTTGGCCTAACACTAAGTACCTTGACGTCATCGTTACCGGAGCCATGGCTCAGTATATCCCGATGCTTGAGTACTATAGCGGCGGATTACCGATGGCTTGTACAATGTACGCATCGTCCGAGAGTTACTTTGGGATTAACTTGAAACCAATGTGTAAACCTTCTGAGGTTTCTTACACCATTATGCCAAACATGGCTTACTTCGAGTTTCTCCCTCATGAAGTTGCAACCGAAAAAACCGAACTCGTGGAGCTAGTTCATGTCGAGGTCGGGAAAGAGTACGAGCTCGTGATCACAACCTATGCCGGGCTTTACCGTTACAGAGTTGGCGATATTCTTAAGGTGACTGGATTCTACAATTCCGCTCCTCAGTTCAAGTTTGTGCGGAGGAAGAACGTTTTGCTTAGCATCGAGGCGGATAAAACCGACGAAGCTGAGCTCCAAAAGGCGGTCGAGAACGCATCAGTGTTTCTTGGCGAGCAAGGAACACGTGTGATCGAGTACACGAGCTACGCAGAGACAAAGACTATACCTGGCCATTATGTCATCTATTGGGAGCTTCTAGTAAAGGATCAAACCAACCCTCCAAGCGACGAGGTCATGGCTCGGTGCTGCCATGAAATGGAGGAGTCGTTGAACTCTGTGTATAGACAGAGTAGGGTTGCGGATAATTCGATTGGACCGCTCGAGATACGTGTGGTGAAGAACGGGACGTTCGAAGAGCTCATGGACTATGCCATCTCGAAAGGCGCATCGATCAATCAGTACAAGGTGCCTAGGTGTGTGAGCTTCACGCCAATTATGGAGTTGCTTGACTCAAGGGTTGTATCTACGCATTTCAGCCCGGCTTTGCCACATTGGTCACCGGAACGACGTCGTTGAGAAGATTTTGTTTTGTTTTAGGGTTTGTACAATAAGTTCGGTGTACGGATGTTTACCCGATCAATGTTTCTCTCTCTCTCTCCCCTTTGTCTGAATCCAAGTAATAAATAATTGAGTAACGTAATTCCAAAGAAATTATACTATCTTATTGTCTTTTTTTTTAACTCAAACATATGAACTTATCATTACGAACAAATACAAATGTTTCTCCCTTTCAATCATTGGCTTAATTAAGCCATTATCACTGATCAGGAGATACTTTCGTCTAGCTTTCGTTTGAAATTTTTAAATTAAATATTAAAGAAATATGGAGCAAAATATATACCGGATTTTCTTATATACGATTTTAATTGGATTTTCAAAAAATAAGTAATCATTTGTTTTCTGATCAAACTCTAAATTGTATTTGTAATACTGAAACGAAATGGATGGTTTTAAATATAGTCCAGTAAAGGTATCGGGCTATAGAAAGCTTAACTCATATATGGGATGGGCCGATATTATTCAGCCCCTAGTACATATCCTGTAAATATTATATATATTAAATCCGTTTTATCAAAAGATAATATAATATATTATATCTTGTTTAGAAGTTTTCATAAAATTCCAAAAATTTGAAAATACCTCAAGTTTTCGGTTAATGAAAGGTTCCTATAAGTTTAGAGAAAGATAATGATTATTGATTTTTGAATTCTTCTTAAACTTTTAAAAATCCCTTTCTACACCTAAAATTAGAGGTATTTTTGTAAACGATTAAAATATATCTTATTTTAGTGGTATCTTAAGATATTAGATATCCGATTACAACAAATAAAACTTTTTTTTATATAACTACGAAGTTATGGATCAAAATCCATATATTCTCTAGACTCGGGACTAGAGTATTTTATATTATCTCGTTCCAAATGTCATTTAATTCTATAATCTTTAGGTTTTATTTTAATTGTTTTTCTAGTTGACTTAGCGACATTCGGTCAGAACTAGATTTCAAAAGCCACTATCTTCAATGTTTTTTTTTTCTTTAACCATTATCATCAAAGTATATTTTTTTGTCAACATGAAAATTTATATTACACTAATTAATCGTTGGGTCAACGAAACCGGGGGTTTTGTTTAAGAATTTAAAAGTTAAAACTATATAACTGTGTATATATGCGTGTTCAATGCCGATGCGAGAATATGATGCTTATTCGGTTCTTGTTATGTCCACACTCCATAAATATATTTATTGTAAGATTACTCGTGAAAAATAAATCCCACAAGAACAAATGATAAATAAGTAATAAGGTACAAGTCTGAAGTAATATATCCCATAAATTTTGCCTCTGATATGGCTTCTTCAAGCAAGTGTGTATATATATATATGTTCCTCCAAACTTCCAAAACGCACTGTGTTCTTGTTTTTTAGTATATGGAGTTGCACGATTTATAAAGATTCATATTTTTTCCTCGCTGAAAAGTGAAACATAGGATAGGATAGGATAATATCCTCGGCTTAACTTGGGAAATGTGGATTTGCTCTTTGAAAGTTGTGCCATCGAATTCTAAATAAAGCCCACTACGTATGATAACCAACCCAAGGGAAAGCGAACAAAGCGTATAATAATGTACCACAAAGGTTGAGAAATTGAATTAGATGACAATAAATAAAATGATAATATATAATAGGAATGATTTTTTTGTTGTTGTTGCCATAATCAGTAAAATAGATTGAAACAAGTTTTGAACGTTTTTATTTCATCTCCTTTCTGTGCTGAACGTTTTTAGGTTTAGGAAAAGTTTATTTTACTAATTCTATTGAAATTTAGTTTTGGGGCGTTATAAGTATACATTTTTCTCTAAATTTTTTTTTTAATTTTTTTCTAGTTTTGAGTCGCTAAAATCTCAATAATTCATCTACGAAAATCAAGAGATTCACGTGAGGACACAGAGGACGGCTTAAATTCTTTTGGGTTTTCGTAGATGAATGCTTATCCGAGGTGATGGATTGCATCAAATGAGATATGCCAACCTGTTTTGCCTTTACGACAGATTGTGCAAACCTAATCATCTTGGCATAATTCTCCAACGAATCTTGGCCGAGTCTTAAGCAGAGTTTGTTTCTTCGTTCTCTTAAACTAAATTATGTAATTATAAAAAAAAATGACGCCCTCGTTCGGTTCAGCACTCATTCACAATTTACAATTCACTGATCATGCTTGATATTTTTATTAATGTAAGATAATGTGTTGACTGTTGGCCAAAAAAAAAATCGATACTATACATTATCTAATTTTTATAATAACGACTTAGCAAAAGTACCATCTATTTCGGATGATGGTGGTCCAGTAGTTTGAGGGGCCAAAAACTCTTGGTATAATTTGTCAAGATTCCAGGTTCGAGCGTCCCTAAGAACATCGTGCACCATTTTTTGGATACCCACACGGATATGGGTTCATGCTTTAAGACCCATTTTAATATCCGAAGAAAGGGTTTATCTGTGGACTGTACCTCTCCTAGGGAATTAGTCTTGGCCTCTCCATAGATTTGGGATATACCCTGAGTCATTACAAAAAAAAATACCATCTATCTGTTTTTTTTAACACCTAACAAATTATCATTCTCATAAAAATTCTATTTTAAGACAAAGTTGCTAGTTGGAAAACAAAAACAAAAAATTGCAGAATGGGAAAGAAACAAAACATAGAATCTTGGAGAGAAGAAGCTTGTGTACGCACGCACGCGCCACCACGAGCCAACCACGTTGAATCTCTACTCCGGCTTGTGGTCCCCATTATCGCATGACATGGCACCATCTCCGTCGTTACTTCGATCTCGCCACGTCACCATCACATTTTGATTTTATTTCAATTTTTTTATACACCCTTTTGATTTTGATTGATATACGAGGAAAAACTAATAGCTACCTACTCGATTACTAGATGTGTTCTGCGTTTTGCATTAAAATAAAATTATGTATTTTAGATGAAAAAAATATAATTAATTCAATCCACCAATATAGCTATTTTTTCAACCACAATATCGCCTTATAAAAATGTGTTACGTGGAGCAGTGACAAATCTAAAAAATATAATCAACGGAAGCAAAAATATAAAATAATAAAAAAATAAAATTTTAAGGTGTGTTTTTGAGTTTTAACCAGAAAAAGCTGTGTGGGGACAATTTTTAGTTTTTTAAGTAATAGCATAATTTTTTTTTTTAAATAAATACAAATAATTTATTTTTTGAGTGGTGCAGTTGCCACCTCCTTGGATAACATGGATCCGCCCCATGAGCTTTTAGTGATGTTCACAAAAAAAGTGTGTAGCTTGTAGTACAAAAAAACAACTAAAATTGATGTAAAAAAAACAAGCTAGATGAAAAATGCTATTATCAAATTGTCTAACAAAGTTGGAAGTTTTTTTCCAATTAATTTGATGAAATTTGAGTTTTTGGTCATTTTCCCTATTATAAAAATAGACTAGATTCTAAACCCATGCATACGCACAAGATTTTTTTTTTGTTTATCAAATTTTGTAATATAATGTGTATTTTTGTGTTTAAGTATATTTTTTGTATATTTAATTTTTGTCATATGAGACACATAATTATTTTGGTGTTTAGATATAATTTTTTTTTTCTAATCCATCTTAAACCGGGAGTTCAATATGAAAAGTAATGGGAGTTCATTATGTTGACATAATCTTTTTCTAATCCGCCATAGAACGGGGGTAAGTTTTAAATTTTGTTTTATGATGTTTAGTTTATTTTTTTTGACAAAATTTATTTGTGGATGTAAAAGTTTGAGATGTGTTAACAATTTTATTTTTGGAATAAAATATATTATATAGTTTTCTAAAATTTTAATCAACAATGAGGGCATTCGACAATTTTTTATTTGTTTTTTTTATGTTTTCTATTTTGTATGAAAAAATATATTTTTGGTATGACATGTATGATTCAAAATTAGTGATTTTAGCTACCTAAATTTTCTGACCCGTTTTGTTATATATATTTTCAGTTCTATATTTTATTTTAAATATATTTTTAATACATAAATTATCCATTCGAACTCTTATCCATTGTTTTGTTATTAATTAGCGAATAAATCATAATCATAAATATTTTCTGCCTCGATTGGCGCCGGTGATTTTCTGAGCCGGTGGTTGTTCTTTAGCAACAGTATTTCCGATACAACGGCTAAACCGGTTTTCTTCTTTTCAACGTTTTTAGCTTTGCAGGTCTGGTTCGTGGGCTCGGTTTGGTGTCTTTGCATGCGGGTCTTCGTAATAAACCAGGTGTTCGTTGGTGGCTGGGCTCCATGGCGGGGACGTGTTGGTATGGCGAAGCTTCTGCCTTGGGTCGGTGTTTGGCTAGTGGGTTATGTCCTCCTTGTCTCTCTTCCCATCTATGGCGGTGGTGAGCTGTACGGCGTTTTTTGCGCTCCCGGTTATCTACGGTTGACCTCGGCTTAGAAAGAATCGGGAATGAGCAATGAGATCTTCTGTCTTTTTGCTGCCATCCCATCAGCGTGGAGTTCGAATCCACCCTCCCTCATGATGGGTTTTTCCCTCATGATAGGTCCCTCATGAAGATATCTCTTGTATTTATCTTTCATATGTAAGGGTTTTGGTTACTGGGCCGGCCCTCTGTTGCCCATATCCATGTAAGCCAGACTAGGCCGGCGATGATAATCTCTTTGTCGGTCCAACTTGATTTAATCAAGTGGTTTGTTTACAAAACAAAAATTATATAATCAACATAAATATCATATCATATACATCTACAAATCATCATAAATATTTTATATTTAAAATATAATCATTATTTTATTTATGTGAATTATCTTTTTGGTATTGGTAACTGAATGTTATCGAATTTATGGTTGTGAAAAATATTCAATTATAAATTCGAGTGTATTAATAAGATTTAAATTTAGAAGTAAGCATATTTTATTATTAATTTCGAATATTTTATTTGTAACTGTTGATGAAATCTAAGAAAATCTATATTAAATTCAAAATTTAAGATTATCTTTTAATGCAAATTGTTAATTTTGAATATGTATCATTTAAAATTAATGATTATTACAATATTTGGCATAATCTAAATTCAAAAATTCAAAATAAGAAATATTATTTTCGTAACAAAATAATATTAAAAATTTAAATTATTTTGTAATATGTAATTTATAATAATCGATTTTATTTACAATTTTAAATATTTAATTTTTTATTTTTGCATAATCTGAATTTTTTAATTACGAATTAAAATTTATATATATATATATATATATAAATTATATAATCGGATTAATTAATTAAAGTACTTTTTAATTGAACCATATATAATTAATAAGTAATTTTTTTAATTTAACCAAAAATATCGGTTTGGCAATAGGAATAGTAGTTAGGGACAATCTAAAAAATACTACTTTTGTAGTACCATTTTTCAAAAATACAATTAGAAGGTAGCTATTTTCACAAATACACTAAGTTAAATGGCAATTGACCATATTATCCTTAATTGAAGGGAATGAAATTGCGAAGAAAAAACCTGATCGTGAGGGGAAAAAATACTAAACCCTAGTTTTCTCCGCCATTCCTCACCCATAGGAGAATTTTCCTTGAATCGATCATTCTCAACCAGTCAAATCGAAAAATCGATCATTCTCAAGGAGTTAGATCAGAGAATCGCTCATTTTCAAGCTGTAAGATCGACGTATTTTTGTATTTCCAGGTTTCAGTTTTCCAGAGCATGTTCTCGAGCTCATTTTGCTTAGATCTTTGAAATTTCTAGTGATTTTTGTTTTAAATTCAAAGTTTCAGCCAAAATTTTCAGAATGTGGTTGTTAAATTCAAGAGTTTGTGTTTAGAGCTTTGGATTTTTGACAGATTCTACGTTTAGAGTATCAAATTTCGATATGATTAGTTTGGAGGAAAAGGTTTGATAAGTTTGAAATTGTATTTACAAGACCTTATATGTCACTTATTTAATGGTCTCGGTTCTTTTCTTTCATGAGTTGTTTAGTTGGGTATCAGGAAACATGATGAGGGGAAATCACGAGATTATTGTTCTGAATATGATTTTGAATAGACAACTTGTGTTTTGATCAATTGTTTAGGTGTTATCCTTAGAATATCTACTAATTTATAAGGGTTTTTAAAACTAATCAATTTACAAACCTTTATAAAAAGCATACTCTTTTCAGGTTTGCACATATATGGACAACAATAATTTTTACCCAACATACTCATTACCTGAGACGATCTATCAACTCGAAACCGAACCAAATACTATATAAGTGATCATGCATCATTCCAATCTATCATTAGTAGATACTTCTCTACGGATCTATGGTGCCTGCAATGGAAGTTGACTCGGCTCCACCAATAGTTGAAGTTGTAAGACTTGAGGGGATGAAAAACGTTAGTGGTTTTCTGATTTGTTTAAAAGCCTTTATAAATGGTTTTTGGTTTTATGATTTGTTTACATGTCCTTATAAATGGTTTCTGGTTTATAAATGAATACATACATTTGATTCCACCAACAAATCCTGATGATAAAGACTTTGAAGGGGTTATTGAACTCGTAAAGAAAGAATATCGAATGAAGAGAAATAACTAGCTCCACAGATCAGTGGATGTATATGTTGCATCAGAAGAAATTGAAAATTTTTATAGTAAAAATCTGTTTTTATGGTTTTGTATAGTTTTAAAAGGATTTATATGGTTTTACATATTTTTAAAAATACCATATAAATCCATTTAAATACCCAATATCCAACAATGTTGTTTCGGTCGAGTGTTTACCAATATCCATTAGATAACTAAGTAGATAACCAACTATAATACTTAGGCTAACATTTTATTTGTAAATCATATTGGTAAAGTGCTTTAAATGATTTATAAGAGGATGGATAAGCTTGTATATAGTTTTGTACATTTTTAAAAGACTTTAAAAAGATTGTATTAAATGATTTATATGGTTTTTAAAAGGTTTTATATGGGTTTATATTAGCCATGGGCTTAAAACTGTACCCATACCATATCCAAATTAGATACCCGTACCAATGCTTCATCACTCGAACATGGATCGGATAAAGCTATTCTTATTGAGGTACGTTTATGCCGCGGGGATGTGCCAATAGGACGCAGGCCGGCCTATTAACCCGTTGAACTTAGCGGGGCCTAACGCTAACATTTGATCTGTAAACCATATTGGTGAACTACTTTAAAGAATGTTTACCAATTTGGTAAACCATTCGAGAATTTCTAGATTTTCACACTTTTGATTTTAAAAGATTGTTTTATTTCTTTGTAATTTGCTATAGAGGTAACTTATACTACATTTAGAAAACTGAAAGAGATTTAGATTGTTTATATTATAATGATATTTCAATATTGTCGTTTTGCCCGAGTGGTTAAAGTGTGTGTTTGGGATTTCCATGTGAGAGATCGAATCTAACCCCTTAGATAACAAAGGTTTTTTGAAATTATATTTTTTCTATGATTTTATAAGTCGCGGTCGTACTACAGATGTCATGGCACCACCTATGGAGTTCATTATTTTAAAAGAGTTTATATGAGTTATATGGTTTTATATAGTTTTATAAGGATTTATATGGTTTTAAAAGTACCATATAAAATCAATTAAACACCCAAAATATCCAATAATGTGCTTCGGCCGAGTCTTTAACTAATATGCAATAGACAACTAAGTAGATAACTAACTATAATACGAACACTAACATTTGATTTGTAAATTATATTGGTAAACTGCTTTAAATGATTTATAAGAAGATTATTTTGGATAATCCTCTTTTGTATTAACAGTTAGGATATAGTATGGTGAAAACATTGGTATAAAATCTCGTATGAATTCTTTGATGACACTACAAGAAAACTGTCAATTTCCAACGAAAATTTACGACCGTTTTAAATCGATGTAATTTTACATCGACATTACGACAAATTATGTGTTTGATGTAAAATCGTCGTAAATATATGTCGTCGTAATTTCGATGTAAAATTACGACAATTTTACGACGACATTACGACGACAATATAAATCGTCGTAATATCGATGTAACTTTACATCGATATTACGACGAATATGACTTTTGCATATTACGTTGATATTACGACATAATATCGCCGTAATGTCGCCTTGGGTTAAGGAGCAGACCGTTGTATTCCCATTTCTGATGATCTGGCCAACAAAGAACTCTGGGGGTCTAGTTTTCTACATTCATAAAGACCAACCACTATAAGTGAAAGATACATAGAATTGGACATCCTTATATTACGATTTACATAGATGTCCAATTCTATGAATCATTCACCTATGGTAGTAATGAAGACTGTCTTTACATGAAAACAAGATCCCACATGATTCTTTGTTGGCAAGATCATCAAGAAGTGGGAACACAATGATCAGCATAAGAACCCAAGGAAACGTGGATATGTATATATTTAGTGTGTATTTTTTTTTTGAGTTACCATTGAAGGTGTGGAAGGTATTTATAGAAATTTTCTAGAAATTACCAACGGATTTGCAACGGAAATTTACAACGGTTTTACATCGAATAGCATTACAACGATTTTACATCGAATATACGACGAAAATATTTGATGTAAATAATTAGGTGACCTATAAGAAACCGTGTTTTACCAAATTCTCAGAGTCGACGTGAAATCGTCGTGATACCGATGTCACTATTTACGTCGTAACATCGTCGTAAAACTACGACGAATTTACGGCGATTTAGTTTTAATTTACATGTTTGGTTTATCAACGTATATCATGTTTTACATAACTTCTAATCATAGTATAAACATGATAATCCATAGTATAATCGTCGTTGTTGAATCTGTTGTTAAATATTAAAGGTATTAGATGCACAAATATACTTCGTTCTTACTTCCAGGATATGTGTATTGTGATTTAGGGTTTAAGATATAGATTTAATCTATTACAACGAAATTACGATGGATTCGTCGTAAATTC
This sequence comes from Eutrema japonicum, assembly GCA_030161315.1. Taxonomy (NCBI): domain Eukaryota; kingdom Viridiplantae; phylum Streptophyta; class Magnoliopsida; order Brassicales; family Brassicaceae; genus Eutrema; species Eutrema japonicum. The sequence continues at coordinate 2,828,771 of BSQW01000010.1, read as the reverse complement.
GTTGTAAAAATTACAACGATTTTACGACGAATCCGTCGTACTTTCGTTGTAATACTTAAAATTTAGGGTATAGAGTTTGATTTACATGTTTGATTTTTTTTATCTTATATCTTGTTTTACGTAAGTTCTAATCATAGTATAAACAAGTTTAAGTTTTTACAAAATCATTTACATGATTTAAGTCATCCATGTTACGAATATATACTTATAAGAACGAACGCTATACATTATTATGTAAGATAAGGAAATCGACGACGATATAGATTCAATCGTCGTTATTGAATCTGTTGTTAAATATTAGAAGTATTAGATGCACAAATATACTTCGTCCTTACTTCCATGATATGTGTATTGTTATTTAGGGTTTAGGGTATAGATTTAATCTATTACAACGAAATTACGACGAATCCGTCGTAATTTCGTTGTAATACTTAAAATTTAGGGTTTAGGGTTTGATTTACATGTTTAGTTTTTTTATCTTATATCTTGTTTTACGTAAGTTCTAATCATAGTATAAACAAGTTTAAGTTTTTACAAAATTATTTACATTATTTAAGTCATGCATGTTACGAATATATACTTATAAGAACGAATGCTATACATTATTATGTAAGATAAGGAAATCGGTGACGATATAGATTCAATCGTCGTTATTGAATCTGTTGTTAAATATTAGAAGTATTAGATGCACAAATATACTTCGTTCTTACTTCCAGGATATGTGTATTGTGATTTAGGGTTTAGGGTATAGATTTAATCTATTACAACGAAATTACGACGGATTCATCGTAAATTCGTTGTAAAAATTACAACGATTTTACGACGAATCCGTCGTAAATTCGTTGTAAAAATTACAACGATTTTACGATGAATCCGTCGTAATTTCGTTGTAATACTTAAAATTTAGGGTTTAGGGTTTGATTTACATGTTTAGTTGTTTTTATCTTATATCTTGTTTTACGTAAGTTATAATCATAGTATAAACAAGTTTAAGTTTTTACAAAATTATTTACATTATTTAAGTCATGCATGTTACGAATATATACTTATAAGAACGAATGCTATACATTATTATGTAAGATAAGGAAATCGGTGACGATATAGATTCAATCGTCGTTACTGAATATGTTGTTAGATATTAGAAGTATTAGATGCACAAATATACTTCGTTCTTACTTCCAGGATATGTGTATCGCGATTTAGGGTTTAGGGTATAGATTTAATCTTTTACAACGAATCCGTCGTAATTTCGTTGGAAATCGAAATATTTAATTTACCGCGTGGGGGAAAAATTTCGATTGGTTGAATTTTCGGTTTTAATATTACGACGATTTTACGACGGAATCGTCGTAAAATCGTCGTAAATTACCAATGATTTTACGACGACCACAACCAGATTTTTCCTCCATCACAATTTCACACAAACTCACTCTCTCTCTAAAACGCACTCACCTCTCTCTACCTACGAAAAAGGTAAAAAAATTATTTTTTGGTTTTTTAAATTATATTATTGTTTGTGAGGATTTTGAATTGTTAGTTAGGATTGTAATTTTTATTAGTTAGGGTTGGACTTATTAGTTAGGAATGGAATTATATTATATTGGAATTGAGCTATTTTAAAATATTTTTTAGATATGGCGCCACGTAAGACACACTATCGGCAGTTTCTCGAGACGGGACCGAGTGCTAATTCGCAACTCCCGTCATCTTCTGCGACACCGTTCGCTGTTCCGGATTCTTTTTCCGAACCAGCGCCGCCTCCACAAGCAGGTGCTCGACCGCCGTTGTTGTATGCGGGATTGACTGTCGAAGATATTTTGCAGTCGCCACGGCATGATTCTTTAGATCGGTTAGATCCGCGACGGCTCCCGAATAGTTTATATTAAGAATTTTATTTTGTATTTTAAATTTTATTTTATATTTTGAATAGATTTATAAAATTTTTATTTATAAATAAAATTTTTTTAATTTTAATTGAAAAAAATAATATATTATATATATATGTATTACATCGAGTTTACATCAACTCAACATTTATATCGATTTTACATCGTTCAATAATTTACGACGAATTAACATCGAATATTTTACATCGATTTACCAACGCATTTACAGCTACCTATTACGACGAATTTACGACGAATTGTCATAACAAAAATTGTATAATCCGATGTAAATCGATGTAATATTTCATCCTATTACGACGAATTGACGACGGATTGTCGAAAACAAAATTGTATAATTCGATGTAAAATCGATGTAATGTTTCGATGTAAAATCGATGTAATGTATTCGTCGTAAAATCGATGTAAATTTAAATCGATTTTACGACGAATAATATACGACGATTTTACGACGATTTTTAGTCCTCCTTAATGTTACGACCAATTTACGACGATTTCCGATTAACGACTATCATATTAAGACGAATTGTTATTCGTCGCTAATCCGTCGTAAACCATGTTTTACGACGATTGTTTTAGTTGTAAAAGGGCAGTTTTCTTGTAGTGTGAAGTCTGTTTTGCTGAATCGTCTATTGGATTTATCAGGTGTACAAGGTCTTATAAATTGTAAACTAAATTGTTTTAAAGGATTTAAATAAGTTTATATTGTTTTGTATCCTTTTAAAAGACTTTAAAAAACTTTTAAAAGACTTTGAAAAGATTTATAAGAGAATTTATATGGTTTTATATGGTTTTGTAAAGTTTTAAAAGACTTTAAAAAGGATTGTATTAAATGATTTATATGATTTTAGAAGGGGACAATCTCAAAACTACTTTTGTAGAACCCTTTTTCAAAAATACAATGGGAAAGAAGCCACAACCCCATGGTTTTTTCTGATCTTCTCTGCAATTTGCTTTGGTCTTAGTCCAATCTTTCCTCCCTCTAAATGATTGCTTACCATTGTACCCAACAACTTTGACATTTGCTTGTCGATGATTGACCTTCCTTAAGTAAGTGTCACACCTATGCTCATGCACATACTGGCAAACCACAAAGTTTTCAGTCCCCTTCACTTTGGTTACGTGAAATCTCCAGTTGAATTTTTCATCAATGCAACGAAGAATATATCTTTTCCGGTCATAATTCTGAGTACAAAACTCAATGCTATATTTCATTGCCATAGTCCGCATCATGTTGCTCATATCATGTTTGTCTTTGAGAATTTTTCCACAGGAACTTAAAATTCATGTTGGTAACCACGTCGTAATTTTGATGTTTCTGATCCATAAAGCACATGAGTGGTCGAGTTCAACCTTCTCTGCAACTTTGAAAAAAACAACAAACAAATTTACAAACCCTTATAAATGAATAAACAAAGAGTTTTCTTTGATAAAAGTACCTCGTGCTCAACAGGAAGTGACGAATTAGTAGTTGTAACACTCTCATCAGTAATTGAGTTTATTTGTCTCTGTAAAAAGAAAAAGTGACATATTTTAAAAACTCTTATATATGAATAGCACATATGTTTTTTACTTATAAAACTACCTTATTCCCAACCAGACGTAAATGAACTGTAGCATTCTCTATCATAGTAATTTTATAAATATGCAGAAATGTTTTTTAAAAACACTTATAAATAAACAGTTAAACAAATTTTTTTAAGTACCTTATTTTGTGGTGTGCTAGAAACTTCATTGGTACTTTTCTTGGTACTTTTCTTGTTACTTTATGTCAATGTAACACATAACTTAACTTTTCTCCTATCTTCAAGCTTGTTCATAAAGAATGTCATTTGCCGATCATTCCTAATAAACACTGGAGGAAGTTCTTTTAAGCTTGCTCCATAGCTGATCATTACAGAAATCACATCACCATCCACCCCAAAATCTTCTAAAACCACATCAACCAAATCCTTGTAGGTAATGTCTTCTTTGATGACACTAATTGAGCTTCCTCTTTTACCATCAATAATGAAATCCCATGTGTCATTTGTGAACTCCCATCTTCCACATACTATGTAAAGTTCAATCATTGTAACGTGATAAAAGCAAAAATATGGTTTACAAGGTCCTATAAATTAGCTCATAAATTTAAAAATCCACATTGTCATATCTCTATAATTTAATGACACATACTTGGATTATTGAACCTAGAAGCAAGCTCAATAATTGTCACCTGATATATAAACTATGATTTATAAGGCTATATAAATTTACTGACAAATAAATTTACTTAATGACATCGTTATCTCCAATAGAATCTATGAAGCTACATCGACTAATAATTCAACAAAGAAACTCTATAAACTTAATGACACCGACTTTCAAGGGGTTATGGAACTCAGACAAAGCTCAATAATTGTCACCGTATATATAAACTATGATTTATAAGGCTATATAAATTTATTGAACAAAAAAATTTCTCAATGACATCATAATCTCCAAAACCTAAAATTAAATACAATCCCTACATGGACGAAGAATTCAACAAAGAAACTTCTCAATTGTCTCTATAATCACAAATTTTCAAGGGGTTATTGAACCCAGAATCCGACTAAGCTAATAATTGTCACCTAATATATAAACAACTATGATTTATAGGGCTATATAAATTTACTGAACAAAGAAATTTCTCAATGACATCGTCATCCACAGAACCTAAAATCATATACAATCCCTACATCAAAGAATTCAACAAAGAAAATTCTCAATTGCGCAGACATCGTCATCTTGGAAAACTGAAATCCCAAAATCTAATCTAAAAAGAGATCGTCCTCAACACCTAATTGAACAAAAACAAATTTATGAATTTTCTCCCAAAACCTGGGCGATCTCTACCGTCGCTCAATCTCCGCTTGGTGCCCTGGATGGTCTGTTCGGGACTGAATTCCGGCGACATATTGCAACAACGAGATTCGCCGGACCAGTCTTCTTCGGATCTCAATTCCGGTGAGATTGCAACGATGCCTCCATGGAAACCTCGGCAAAAAAGCTATCGTGATTTAATAAGTTTCAAGGGTAAAATGGGTAGAAATTTATTAAATGATGGTAATTTTGAATAAAATTTTAGTTGATTATAGTTCTGTAAAGTGAAGTAGCTAATATGCTATTTTTAAAATTTCTCTTAATTAATTAAAGTACTTTTTAATTGAACCATAACCAAAAATATCTATTTGGCAATAGGAATAGTAGTTATCCAGGGAAAAATTAAAAGTTATCCATAAAAAGAAGGGATAATCTCAAAAATACAACTTTGGAGACACCACAATTCAAAACTACCATTAGACGCTGTGTATTTTCAAAAATACACCCTATGCTAAAGTGAAAGACAAACTTAACCCTGAGTAACAAACACACGCTCTCGTCGATTTCTTTCTCATCTCTTCCGACCAAAAAAAACAAAAAAAATTGTTCATCTCTGTGATTTTTCTGAAGATTCGATTCCGATCACCACATCTTGAGGTTTCTCGTCAATTCAAGTCTCCTAAAGTCTAGTCAAGTAAATAAACTATCTATGTCTCTCAGTTTCTTCGATTAATTAGGTCAAGATGTAAATAGTAATTTCTGGAATTATGGTTTCTTTCTTTCGGGACGCTTTCATCATCAATTTTTGTTCAGAGCATATTCTTGAGCTTATTTTGTTTGGATTTTTAAATTTTCTGGTGATTTTTGTTTGTAGATTCAAAGTGCCAGCCATAATTTTTCATTATTGAATTCAAGATTTTGTGTTCAGAGCGTGGGATTTTTGATAGGCTAGTTTTGAGGAAAAAGGTTTATAAGTATATTTACAAGACCTTGTAAAGGTCTTAATTTCACTTGGTCTGGCTTAAATGGGTATTGCATCAAAAAAGAGAAATTCAGATATTAGGTCGAGATTTTTAGTTGGGTATGAGAAAACATGAAGAGGGGAAATCATGATATTGTTGTTTTGAATATGATTCTGGATAGACTGGTTGTGTTTTGTCCAATTGGTTTACAAACCTTTATAAAGAGCTTACTTTTTCAGTTTTTACAGAGATATGGACAACAATGATTTCTACGCAACATACAAATTACCCGGGAGGATCTATCAACCAGGAACCAAGCCTGATACTATATCAACGATCATGCAGCATTCCAATTTATCATTAGTAGATAAAGTCTCAAGTTTTTTGGGGTATGAGGCATTTTCTGTGATTGAAGCTTCCTTTCTCAACCCTATAGTTAGACTAGCAAGGAGAAAAGACATCCAATTCTCTGGAAAGCTGTTCCATGTCCTGATGCATAGAAGGATTTTGACTAGCGGGGAAGATCTTTGGTTTGCATTTGCTAACCAGCTTATGCGTTTTTCTTTGAAAGAATATTTCCTCACAACAAGATTATCTTGTGAGACAGAGGAAAAAAGAGCAATGAGTCAAGTCACGAAAAATACCCAACCAAACCCTATCTGTGGATGTTAGAAAAAGAGAATAAGTACACAGTGAAGGACTTGCTGAGCCTTCTGTCAACGAAAAGGGCCAATATGTCACATCTTGAAAAAAATATCTCTAGGAGCAGTTATCTTAGTTGAGGGGATAGTGATAGCTGACAATCCAATGATAGGTTAATGTATGCATTGGATTTTGATACTTACTCCTCTTATCCATTAGGAAAGAAAGGGTATGCAGTTCTCTCAGCTAGTGTGCACAGGATGAACATACAAACTTGGTCAAAAGGGCAGTATGAAGTAAAAGGATTTGCCATGATAATCACCTTGTGGGATCTGTCTGCAATACCACAGCTAGGTCACAAATTTGCGCAACAATGTGACACAACCTCCACTACTGATCCATGGTGCCTGCAATGGAAGTTGACTCGGGCTCCACAAATAGCTGAAGTTGTTGGAGTTGAGGGGATGAAAAACGTGAGTGGTTTTTGGTTTTCTGATTTGTTTAAAAGTCTTATAAATAAATGGTTTCTGGTTTTCTAATTTGTTTAAAAGCCCTTATAAATGAATAGTTTTTGGTGTTCTGATTTGTTTAAAAGCCCTTATAAATGGTTTCTGGTTTATAAATGGCCTCTGCCTTTGTTTTATCTTCGCAGGTTTTGGTCAAACCTATCGTTGGAGACCCAAATGAATACATACATTTGGTTCCACCAACAAATCCTGATGATAAAGACTTTGAAGGGGTTATTGAACTAGTAAAGCAAGGATATCGAATGAAGAGAAACGACTGGCTCCAAGAATGGGTAGATGTATTTGTTGCATCAGATGAAATTGGAAATTTGCATAGCAGAAACAATCAGCCAAACAATCCGCCTTCTCCTCCACCTCCTCTCTCTGACAGCCAAAAAATTGACATGCTACTAAAGATAGTTGGAGGTTTGAAGAAAGACGTGGAGATAATCAAGAAGGCTTTGGGTGTTAACACAGAAGGGAATAGAAAAGAAGAGGAAGTAAGTGAAAGAAAGCTATTAAGTACAAATATATGAAATTTTGATTGATTCTTGGGATTATTATTGATAATCTTATATCATTCATTCTTTTGCAGGCCGAGAAAGATCACTATCATAATGGCTTTAGTGATGGTGGAAAGACTGAAGATCTTGGAGATGGTGAAAAGACTGGAGATCCTGGAGATGGTGGAAAGACTTGAGATGGTGGAAAGACTGGAGATCTTGGAGATGGTGAAAAGACTGAAGATCCTGGAGATGGTGCAAATAGATATGTTGGTGATGATGATTCACATGATGGTGAAGAAACATACACAGAAGAAATTCGTCCTGAAGGGCTTACAGATTATAGCTACGGTGGAGATGATGAAAATACACAAAATAATGGTGATGCAACTGATGTAACCGAGCTTGTAGAAGTTGAAGGAGGTACATGCTAAAAGAGTACTTTGTAAAAATCAATGTTATATGTTTTTGAATATAATTGGAAAATAATATATGAACATATACTTTTATAGGAAACATCGCTTAATACATATTTTTCTACTCCGAATTTCAATATTCTTTCACATGAGAGTCGTGAAAACAAGATAGATGAAGTCAGGAGAGATGAGAGCAGTGGAAAAGGAAAAGAAGTGTGTGAGACAAACAATGAAAAGGTAATTTACAAGGTTTTATAAATAAAGAAATGATATGTAGTGTCTTATTTGTAAACTCATGCTAAGCGTCTTGTTTTAATCAGATTTTTGCTGAAGATGTAACAAATCCTCAAGTTTCTCAAGTGGGTGCATCAGGTTCTATGAAACCGAAGAAAAGAGCTGCACAAAAAAGCATGGAGGTTAACCTTTTTGTGGCTTATTATTTACAAGGATTTATAAAGAAAACATATGTAAACCAATGCTAGGCGCTTGATATGATCATGTTATCGATGAAGAAGTGCCAAACCCTCAAATTTCTCAAGTGGTGCATCTCAAAGTTCAATGAAACGGAAAAAGATAGTAAATGAGGTTAACTGATTATAATAAGATCATCAACTTTTTGTATTTTCGAATCTTTTTTTGAAATGATTTTATCAGTTAGCATATTAAAAATGATTTATATAGTTTTAAAACTAGTATATAAAACCATATAAATTCAATTATAACACCCAATATCCAATAATCTAGCTTCGGCCGAGTATTTATCAAGCATTTATATGATGGAGTTAGTTGTTTGTTGTTCTTATCAGGTTTACAAGGTTTTATAAATTACAAACTAAATTGTTTTGAAAGAATTTATATGGTTTTATATAGTTTTAAAATGATTTATATGGTTTTAAAACTAGCATATAAAACCATATAAATTCAATTATAACACCCAATATCCAATAATGTAGTTTCGGCCGAGTATTTATCAAGCATTTTAAAACCATATATTAGTGCTCAAGATAAACACGTATAAAGCATTTGATGGAGTTTGGTGTTTGTTGTTCTTATTAGGTTTACAAACTAAATTGTTTTGAAAGGATTTATATGGTTTTATATAGTTTTAAAATGATTTATATGGTTTTGTATAGTTTTAAAACTAGCATATAAAACCATATAAATTCAATCATAACACCCAATATCCAAATAATGTAGCTTATGCTGAGTATTTATCAACCCTTGGCATGAGGGAATGGGTCGTCTCTTGGCATGATTTCCATCTTAGTCTTTGTGTCACTAAGTCTAGTAATTTATAAACCCTCTCGATGTTCAACCAAATCAAATTGTCGGAAGGGTTTATAAGGTCTTATAAATGGATTTACAAGGATTTATAAATGGGTTTACCCAATTATAAATATGTATGGATTTACAAGGATTTATAAATGGGTTTACCCAATTAGTGTCTCTTAGCCATATTATCAAACACCTTATGAGCAATGACTTTCGTTCACATACTCATTTCTCTTCTCGTCTGCGTTAACTTCACTTATGTCGTCTCTGACCCAACAACATAAGAGCTAATTAATCAATGGAATCTGCAAACAAACAATCGATTTCAAATTCTCCAATCATGTATAGATCCTGCAATAGCTTTGCTCTTAATCAAATTCTCCAACCACGTATTTAAAATTCACCCCCTTACATTCCGTTCTTACTCTACAGTCAAAAAATTAAAAAAATCATGCAATAGCTTTGCTTTTAATCACACAGTTTCGTTCCCGTTTTTATTCATATACAATCCATAATCCAATCGATACAGGATGAAAGACACGAAGTAATTAGAATCCTTTTTAATTCCCAAAACTTAAGAGATATTCTGTATTTTTAGGCATCCAAACAATTTGAAGTAAACAACACAAAACGGAGAGGAGAAATACAAGAGAGAATGAGATGATGATCAGAGACTACTCATTGACTTGCGCGCCAGCATCGAAGCCACTTATGGAACACCCAAAATCGATTTAGGGTCCATTCTTCCTCACTCACGAGAGGAAGGATTAGGTGGCTAGTGATCGAAATCGATTTACGAGGGTGAACTAGGTGAAGATCATGGTATGTGACGTCGATGTTTTAGCAACGGCGAGCGACGGTGAGAAACGGTGAGCAAAATCATACCGACGAGATTCTTGACCGCAAAAGAATCAATTGAAGGCAACAGATTCGCCAGAAGAGTATTCTTCAGATCGGAGTTCCGGCGAATTCAACAAATTCCGACGACAGCTGTAACGATGCACCGACCAAACCTTTACAACAACAAAAACTGGCACCGATTTAGTAAGTTTAAGGGCATAATGGTCAACAATTTATTAAATGAGGGTAGTTTTGAATAAATTTTTAGTTGATTATAGTTTTGTAAAATGAGATCTAGATGGTGGTATTTTTTAAAATTTTCCCTAAAAAGAATAGAGTTATATGCATTTTTTCTGTTTGATCACAAAATATCACTCTGTTTTAATAGATTATTAAAATATTTGGCATAATCTAAATTCAAATATTCAAAATAAATAATTTATTTTTGTAACAAAATTATATTAAAAAATTTAAATTATTTTGTAATATGTAATTTAATTAATTTATAATAATCGATTTTATTTATAATTTTTTTTTTTTTTGCATAATCTGAATTTTTTAATTACGAATTAAAATTAATATATATATATATATAATCGGATTAATTAATTAAACTATTCTTTAATTTAACCAAATATAATTAATAATTATTTTATTTTTTAATTTAACCAAAAATATCTGTTTGCCAATAGGAATATTAGTTATCTAGGAAAAGAATAAAAGTTATCCATAAAAAAAGAAGTTATATGCATTTTTTTCTGTTTGGTCACAAAATATCACTCTGTTTTAATTGATTATTAAAATATTTGGCATAATCTAAATTCAAAAATTCAAAATAAGTAATATTATTTCGTAACAAAATAATATTAAAAATTTAAATTATTTTGTAATATGTAATTTAATTAATTTATAATAATCGATTTAATTTATAATTTTAAATATTTTATTTAACTTTTTGTATAATCTGAATTTTCTAATTACGAATTAAAATTAATATATATATGTAAATTATATAATCGGATTAATTAATTAAAGTACTTTTTAATTTAAACAAATATAATTAATAAGTAATTTTTTAATTTAACCAAAAATATCTGTTTGGCAATAGAAATAGTAGTTATGGAGGAAAAAAATAAAAGTTATCCATAAAAAAAATAGAGTTATATGCATTTTTTTCTGTTTGGTCACAAAATATCACTCTGTTTTAATAGATTATTAAAATATTTGGCATAATCTAAATTCAAAATTAAAAATAAGTAATATTATTTTCGTAACAAAATAATATTAAAAATTTAAATTATTTTGTAATATGTAATTTAATTAATTTATAATAATCAATTTTATTTATAATTTTAAATAATTTATTTATTTTTTGCTGAATTTTCTAATTACGGATTAAAATTAATATATATATATATATATATATATATATATAATCAGATTAATTAATTAAACTACTCTTTAATTTAATCAAATATAATTAATAATTAATTTTTTAATTTAACAAAAAATATCTGTTTGGCAATAAGAATAATAGTTATCCATAAAAAAAATAGAGTTATATGCATTTTTTACTTATATCATATTTAGCTATTATATAAAGCTATTATTACAAAGTAAAAAACTTTTCAAAATTATTCTTTTTTTTTTTAATTACCAAGAGGTTCTGTGCTGAAATTCGTAATTCATGAGTCTGGAATCATATCATGTAATATTAGTTATGTCTCAAATTTCATCTAATTTTGTGATTTTTAGGATTTATCTAAGATGTTTTTTTTCCAAATTGAGCTAATGACACTTGGTTTGCATTCACCAATTATTGATTATTGTGTCGCAAATATGAAGAGAATATTCATGAAATGTGTGTCCTATATATATATACTGAGATAGAAACCTCTAGAAGAAAAAGGAAGAGCAAGTTAACAAAAAACGTGAAGCCAATAAAAAACAAAAAACAAAAAAGCGAAACTGAAACAGATTCTCAACAGTCACCGGAAAAAATGTCACGGCTCGAGAACGATCGTCCGCTTCTAGTCCAGAGAATCGACGAGGAGGAGGAAGAGACAGCGTACGTCGAGAGTGAGAAAGTTCACATCGTGAGAGACGAGGACGACAACGAGAGGGATCTCGAATACGGCGTCGGATGCGGCGGCGCGCCGCCGTTCTCGTGGAGGAAGTTATGGCTATTCACCGGACCTGGATTCTTGATGAGCATTGCGTTTCTCGATCCAGGGAATCTCGAAGGAGATCTCCAAGCCGGTGCCGTCGCCGGATACTCGCTCCTGTGGCTGCTTATGTGGGCGACGGCGATGGGGCTTTTGGTTCAGCTTCTATCGGCGAGGCTCGGTGTCGCGACGGGTCGTCACTTGGCGGAGCTTTGCCGTGAGGAGTATCCGACTTGGGCGGGTATGGTTTTGTGGGTTATGGCGGAATTGGCTTTGATTGGATCTGATATTCAGGAAGTCATCGGAAGTGCGATTGCTATCAAGATTTTGACCAATGGGATTTTGCCTCTCTGGGCTGGTGTCGTTATCACTGCTCTCGATTGGTATATAAACACAAAACCTCAAACTCTTAATTCGCAATTTAGCCTAATCTAATCAGATTTTTGCAGCATTAGCTATGTTAATTGAACATGAACTTCATCGTTGTGTGTCTCCTTGAACTGTTGATTGACCATTGTAGCTGTGTTGGATTCTTGATTTGACATGAGTTTTTGTCGTTATGTGTCTCCTTGTGTCATTGATTGATTGATATGTGTGTGTTTTGGCTACAGTTTCGTCTTCTTGTTTCTTGAGAACTACGGAATCAGGAAACTCGAGGCAGTGTTTGCGGTTTTAATCGGAACAATGGCAATCGCATTCGCTTGGATGTTTGGTCAAGCCAAGCCAAGTGGCTCTGAGCTTCTCGTTGGTTAGGCCCTCTTTGATCTCTATATATCCAATTCTCACTTTCAAGTTCTAAAGAAGTCTCTTTTCTTGTTCTTGCAGGCATATTGGTACCGAGGCTGAGCTCAAGAACAATACAAAAAGCAGTTGGAGTTGTGGGTTGCATTATAATGCCACACAATGTGTTTCTTCACTCGGCTCTTGTTCAATCGAGAGAAGTCGATAAACGACAGAGATACCGAGTCCAAGAAGCTATAAACTACTACACAATCGAATCAACGATTGCTCTTTTTCTCTCCTTCATGATCAACCTCTTTGTCACAACGGTTTTCGCTAAAGGGTTTTACAATACTGATCTCGCCGATAGCATTGGCCTGGTAAATGCGGGACAGTATCTTCAGGACAAATATGGAGGTGGGGGGTTCCCAATTCTATACATTTGGGGGATCGGGTTATTGGCTGCTGGTCAAAGCAGCACCATTACGGGTACCTACGCGGGACAATTCATCATGGGCGGGTTTCTTAATTTCAAAATGAAGAAATGGTTGCGAGCTTTGATCACACGTAGCTGCGCAATCATTCCAACTATTATCGTTGCTTTAGTGTTTGATTCATCGGAAGCTACACTCGATGTCTTAAACGAGTGGCTTAACGTTCTTCAATCCATTCAAATCCCCTTTGCGCTCATTCCATTACTGTGTTTGGTTTCCAAGGAACAGATCATGGGTAGTTTCAAAATCGGTCCTTTGTATAAGGTTTGTGATCTATCAAATATGCTTTTGTTTAAACTAAAGATCCCTCTTTCTGACATCTCAAGTTTCTTGTGCAGACGATCGCGTGGCTCGTTGCTGCACTAGTGATAATGATCAACGGTTATCTTTTGCTCGAGTTCTTCTTCTCGGAGGTTAGTGGCATCGTCTACACCGGTTTCGTGACTGCGTTCACGGCATCATATGGTGCATTCATAGTCTACCTCATTGCTCGTGGCATCAACTTCACTCCGTGGCGCTCTAAAGCAGAGTCTAGTTGATGAGAATGGACCAAACCAGACAATGTAACTCTTATGTGTTTTGATCATTAGTAAAATGAGAGCTTATCTTTTGTATGTTGAACAACAACAACAAAGAAAAAAAAGCTTATCTTTTGTATGTTGAACAACAACAACAAAGAAAAAAAAGCTTATCTTTTGTATTATATGTATCATAACGTGGCTCTTGTTTTTGTCTTGGTGTAACTGAACACTAGTCATAGGATGAGGATGATCTTTCTATGTATTAGTAGATGCGAATTAATAAGATCATTTCACCATCTACTATTGTTGTTGTTGTGGATTTTAACTTAATAATAATAATATTCGTATTGAGAAAATTCATTTTTTTTTTTTAACAGAGTTGGGTAAACGAAAAATTCGGGACTAGACATCACGGAAACGAGAATTCGGAAATAATTTTGTTTGTCCCATTTTAGTCTTATTAAATGCATTCCATATGAGAACTTAATTTGGGAATGAAATTTGGTCATAGTGATAGTAGTGTTGAATTAATGGAATAGGGATCTAGAAGAATTAGATTGGTACTAGTATAGTGTGGGACAGTACTAACTACAATAATTGAAAATGAAACAGAACATAGTGATATGATTATCAAACTTCATTATTTTCGAAACAATGTAGCAAATAGACATGAACATAAAAACCGGAATCGAAAACCCGAATCGACCCGAAATAATCGGAACCGATCGGTTTCGGTTGTACCCAAAATATCTAATTGTTTTTCCACATTGATATATGTGGGTATCAGGTAATACCCGTAATCGAACCGATATCCGGTCGGATACCCAAATTACCTGAATTATAATTATATATCTAAAAATATTAATTATATTACGAGTTTTCAGATACATTTTCGGTATTACGGATATATTTTCTTTAGTTTTTGTCAGTTTTTTGTGTATATTTTCAGATTTTTGGGTATATTTTCAAATATATTTTAGGCATTTCGGATATATTTTCTTTAGTTTTTTTTTCCCGGGTTTTTAGATATGTTCTTGGATTTTCGGATATTATTTTGGGGTTTTGGGTATATTTTATGTATTTCGGGTGATAAATATCCGAACCGATTAAGATCCGAATTTTTTCAGGTTTTTATCGGTTATTAAATCTCGGAACCGAATCGACTCGGAACCGAACCGAAACCAACCCGAAAGCTTATCAGTTCCTAAATGGGTCCCAAAATTCTTCTATCCGAAAGACTCGGAACCGATCCGAATACCCAAATACCCATGACTAATAGCAAATACTCAAATAAATATCTGATTTTATTTAAATATTACTTAATAACATAACTTGTTATGATTATTAAAATCTTGTAAAATTGCTGTTCCCAATTTTTTTTTTTTTTTTTTGTAAAACTGCTGAAACATTCCTGCTACAACAGATCATATAACCAAAGTCTTATCGTAGAAAAGAAAGAAAAAAAAAGAAAGTGAAGAAATTTACGAGAACGGCTTAAAAAAAACTTTAGAACGGCTTTCCATCTGACCAATTGGAAAAGCGATAGAGAACTCTTTGGAATCCTTTTTTTTCTTCTTTGTTCTTTAGGGAAACGAAAAAAATAAAAGATAAAAATACAGAGAGAAGAAGAAGAAGAAGATTTGCTTTTACGTGCTCAACTATAATCGAACGAGAGAGAGAGAGAGAGAGAAAGATTGATTTCTCCTCACCGGACTCTTCTTCTTCTTCTTCTTCACGTGCATGTATGTTCTTCTCTCTCTGTCTCTTAGTTTCGATCTATATACTTAGGGTTTTTCAGTTTTCCCCCTTTTTCCTGTTCCTTAAGCTCTCCGTCAAAGCTCACATTTTCGAGAGAGACCCATTGATCAATTTCTAACCTTTTCTCTAGATTTCTTGGTAATTTTGGATTTTTTTTTGGTATTTTTCTCAGTTATAATTCGTTCCATGTTGTTTGAATTTGAATTGGGGAGATTTATTAGGTTTTTCTAATGGCGTTTTATGAGTTGACGGATTCCATAATTGTTGATTATCCGATTCGTATTTTCCTTCCAAATTCGTTTTTGATCTAAAGTTTCAATCTTTGTTGTTGTTTCTTCCAGGGTGGAAATGGAAATCTCTGTGTTGAAAGTTCTTGTCGACAGTATCTCGTCGTTTCTGAATCTGTCATCTTCCAGACATATCGATTTAGACCCATTTGAGAAGTACTATAAGAGGGTTGAAGAGTTATTGAGAGTGTTGAAGCCTGTAGCTGATGCTGTTATCAACTCCGATCTTGTTTTGGAGGAGAAACTTGGTAAAGCATTTGAAGAATTGACTCAGGATGTTGATCTATCGAGAGATCTTTTCAGAAGCTGGCAAGCATTCTCCAGTAAAGTCTATTTTGTAAGTTCTCATCTCGGTTTTGCTTGAAGCTATATGGAGTTTAAACATGCCTAGATTAGCTTGCTCTATAATTATTTCAGAAGTCTCAATATTTCCTTATCATATTGCTACTCTTATCAATACAAACGTCTCTATGATACTTTCCGGCAACTTGACTATTCAGTTTCTCACTCTAGCTAAGTTGTCTTTCGAGTTTTTAGCTTGAATTCTTGACGGTTCTAAGATAAAACTAGTGACCATCGTGTTATTCTGCACTACTGCTTGAGCTTTGGTTACTGATAATATTGTTTCGTTGATGATATCCTCTTACTATCACGTCTAGGTCCTCCAAATTGAATCTTTGATACCTAAGATGCGAGACACTATTGTGGATACTTTCCAGTTTCTGAAGTCTTCTAAGAACGACCTACCAGATGAGCTGAGTCCAGCTTCCCTTGAGGTACCTTCTCCTTCCATATAGAAGAATCTTGTATCAATTTCCATGGTAGATATCCGGTGTAACATACATGGCCTCTTCAGAACATTAGCTTTAAAATGGGTTCCAGTTTCTAAGTTTTGTGAAGGGGGTTGATCCTAATGATGCTGACTGCTTTATGTTTTGTCGCGTTGTCTACATTAGTAATTGACTCAAATTTCAGGAGATGTGAATGGTAATTTACTTATATTCGTAATTGCAGCAATGTCTAGAGAAGATTAAGCATCTTAGTTATGAAGAGATATCTTCTATCATTGATGGTTCTCTGAGGGATCAGAGAGATGGTGTTGGACCCAGCCAAGAGATCTTGGTGAGAATTGGAGAGAACACTGGGCTGAGATCAAACCAGGAGATTCTGATTGAAGCTGTTGCTCTGGAGAGGCAGAAAGAGATTGCCGAGCAGTCTGAGAATAATGCAGAAGTCGAGTTCCTTGACCAACTGATTGTTATCGTAAACCGCATGCACGAACGTCTCCTTCTGATCAAACAGACTCAGACCTCTAGTGTCGCCATTCTCGCTGACTTCTTTTGCCCTCTGTCACTTGAAGTAATGACTGATCCAGTGATTGTGTCATCAGGACAAACATATGAAAAGGCGTTCATCAAGAGATGGATTGATTTAGGTTTAAAAGTTTGTCCCAAGACTCGACAGACTCTGACTCACACGACTCTAATACCCAATTACACCGTGAAGGCCTTAATCGCTAACTGGTGTGAGACAAACGATGTCAAGCTGCCTGATCCCAATAAATCATCGAGTTTAAACGAGTTATCTCCTCTTTTGTCATGTACAGACTCCATTCCTAGCACGGCTGCTGATGTTTCTACTCATAAAGTTAGCGGCAAATCAAATGATTGGGATGCTTCTTCAGGTGAGACCGGGAAGCCCTCATTCTCAAGCCGAGCAATCGAAAGAGAAGGGGCTTCTCCTTCACGTCCCGCTTCTGCCTTGGACACTTCTTTACCAGGTGTATCTGGAAATGGGTTCGGTTTGGACGCCAGGAGGATATCACTAAATGATTCTGAAGATAGATCTAACGATTCTCGAGAAATGAAGACAGATGCACCGAGTAGGTCATCTGTATCTTCAACTACACGAGGCTCAATGGAAAATGGACAACCATCTGAAAACCACCATCATCATAGGTCCCCTTCTGCTGCCAGCACTGTTTCCAATGAGGAGTTTCCAAGAGCAGATGCGAACGAGAATTCAGAAGAATCAGCTCATGCTACACCTTACAGCAGTGATGCTTCAGGAGAAATTAGATCGGGGCCTCTTGATGCAACCACTCCGGCAGCTACTCGCCGGGATTTGTCCGATTTCTCCCCAAAATTTATGGATAGACGTAACCGTGGTCAATTTTGGCGCCGTCCATCAGAGAGGCTTGGTTCACGGATTGTTTCAGCGCCTTCGATTGAGACAAGGCGTGATCTTTCTGAGGTCGAAAACCAAGTTAAGAAATTTGTGGAGGAGTTGAAAAGCAGTTCATTGGATATTCAGAGACAAGCAACCATGGAGCTAAGGTTGCTAGCTAAGCACAACATGGATAACCGGATAGTAATAGGGAACTCTGGGGCAATCATCTTATTAGTGGAAATACTTTACTCAAACGACTCAGCTACACAGGAAAACGCTGTTACCGCCCTTCTCAACTTGTCCATTAATGACAACAATAAAAAAGCAATTGCTGATGCTGGTGCAATTGAGCCGCTCATTCACGTGCTCAAAACTGGTAGCTCTGAAGCCAAGGAGAATTCAGCTGCTACACTCTTCAGCCTCTCTGTAATAGAAGAAAACAAGATTAAGATTGGTCAGTCGGGTGCAATCGAGCCTCTTGTGGATCTACTCGGCAATGGTACCCCTCGGGGTAAGAAAGACGCTGCTACTGCATTGTTTAATCTATCGATACATCAAGATAACAAGACGACAATCGTGCAATCCGGGGCTGTGAGATATCTTATAGATCTAATGGACCCAGCAGCTGGGATGGTGGATAAAGCGGTTGCTGTTTTGGCAAATCTAGCTACGATCCCGGAAGGAAGAAACGCGATTGGTCAAGAAGGCGGGATCGCTCTTCTTGTTGAGGTCGTTGAGTTGGGTTCAGCTAGAGGGAAAGAAAACGCTGCAGCAGCTCTTCTTCAACTTTCAACCAACAGTGGTCGATTCTGCAACATGGTTCTTCAAGAAGGAGCTGTTCCTCCTCTCGTCGCTCTCTCACAGTCTGGTACTCCCAGAGCCAGAGAAAAGGTACACACTTTATAAATATTTCATCTTCCGCTTGATGCTTTTTGGTTAAAGTGAATATTTTGATTTTGATTGTTTTGAAGCGTTTGATGTTCTTCTAACGTTTTTTGAGGATCTTGTAACTTATTCAGGCACAGGCGTTGCTCAGTTACTTCAGGAACCAAAGGCACGGAAACGCCGGGCGTGGCTGATGGATGATGATGATGATAATGCATAGCTTTTGGTTCCTCAGTGCCTATTTTGTGTTTGTCTTCTTTCCTAAGTAGTGATTTTGTACAAAAGAGGTTTCTTCTGCAAATAATTCCATACCCAAGATTTTGTTAATTCTCTGCATTCTTTGATTTTCGGTTGATAGGAATAAACTTTGATATGGAATAGAAGTATTTTTCTGATTTGTAAGTCTTTGATGAAAACATTAATGTAGTTGTGAATGTGAATTGAGTGATAATATTTAACCATTGATGGACTAAACAGCAAAAGCTGATTCTGTGTCGAGTTCATGTGCATTTTTTGTTGTTGGCTTTACATCAAAAATAAATGTTTGCTTTTATATCACTCAGCCTACATATTCAGAGGCAATTAAATGAAGTGTTAAACAATTTTGTATAGACTGTAAACAGAATTGTTCCTACAAGACTTGTAGTTGTAGGTTGGATCAATCTAAAAGAACATTTATTTACTGCCAAAACATTTCTAGAATTATCGTCGCAAAAAGGAATCTGCAGAATATAGGCGTTTTCGTGATACGACTTTCTCTAGTTAAAAACAAACAAAAAACCTTATTTGTATACATAATGCCAAGTCGTATATATCAAATGCTGACACAAAATGTGAGAAGCAGACAATGTTAAAAAATAAAATAAAATCAAGAGGCTGAAATCTATAAACAAATAAACCAAATTTTTTTATTAGAAAGCTAGAGCGAGTAGAGCCCACGCGGTTGCCACAGCTCCCAGCCTCCCACCATCACATTTTGCATTACACTTGTTCTTCCTAATCCGTTCTACATTAATCAAAATTCGATTTCAAATTTTGTAGAAATATCAAATCAAAAATTCGATTTCAATTTTTTAGAAATATCAAACTAATCAAAACACAACAAAATGTAATTGCATTTCATTTTCTTAAGATTTTGAGTCTAAATGATTTTCAAAAGTATTTTTTTAACAGATTCTTAAAAGTAAACAACCTTTTTGTAAAGAATTTTCAGCAAAACCATTAATACTACAAGAAAACATATATTTTCCAACGACGTTCATAAATCAAGGTGTTTTTTTGTAGTGTAATACCGATTTTCGGTTCTATGTCATGCACGAGTTAACTGTATACACTGTTAATCACTGGAATTTAAAATATTTATATCATATCAATCAGACTAATGTTAACTGATCGCCGGCAGCATCAGGAGCGAAAGTGTAGCTTGGTCCAGGAGCTTCCGTGGGCGGTGCATGTGGGCTTAGTGTAAGCTCCAGAGCTGGAGCCAGCGCATAGTGGTGTTTCTTAGTCTTCTTATGCTTGTTCGTAGATGGAGCCGGAATGTCGGCTGACGGTGAAACCATTAGAGCCGGAGGAGTATTGATGTGTCGCGTTTTTAACGCACTCTAACTTTTGTTTTGCGTGGTTTTTGAGCCTTTATCGAGTCTTTTAGTCCTTTTAGAGTCATTTCAGGTCGAAAGGCGTTTTACGACGGAGTTTGAAGACTAACGAGCGAAAAAACGGCAGAAACACAGCAAAAGGGACTGGATCGATTGATCCCCCTTTCCGTAAGCTTCTTGGATTGAGCCATCATTCGATCGATCCCTTCCTGGATTGATCGATCCCCCATTGCGTGACCTTCCTGGATCGAGCAGAACACCAGATCGATCGATCCAGCCTCGACGAGACGAGAAGACTTCAGCCAGCTATCTGGATCGATCGATCTACCCCCTGGATCGATCGATCCACCTCCAGCGGACAAAAAAGTGAATTTTCTGTTTTTTTTTTATTTTGGACCGGTTTCGCCCAGGATTTGGAAAAAATGTGTTTTAGGGTTATTTATTCTATTTTTCAGCCATTGTGGAGGCTACGCTTTCATAATTTTTCATAGAGACCTATTGCTTTTGTTATTGTAAGATTTGGGGAGATGAATCTCTACTTCATACCGGAGAAGATTTCTGAACCCTATTTTGATTTCTATTTTATTTGATTATGAATTTCTCCTTTTTCTGTGTTTTCTCAGCAATCATGTCTGAGCAATCTGCTTGTTAGGTTTTTAGGGTTTCAAGGGATTTTCATGAATCACTGAAACGGATATGTTAGATTAGGAAATTACATAGAGTTCTTAATCTATTGTTGAGTTTAAGGCTTAGACTAGATTGATCACCTTGTCTCTGATTTTAGGATCAATCTAAACATCAAAAGTGATTTAGGTTTCCTGAAAGAACATAGATGAGCAAATCGTCCTTAGCCAACGAAAGTTGATGCTAAGGCGATTTGTGAACTAATCAAACCTGAACTTTAATGTTTGTCTAGAACGTTAAGGTCTAACGACAGTTTAGACTCTTAGGTTATTAGACATAGTAGTTAGTACCACGACAGTGGGCTAGCTAGATATTCATGTTTGAGTTCGAGAACGGTAGTGAATCTGGAATTCCTGCGAATTACCTAAGGACCTATCATTTTCTCTTATTGAATTTATATCGTTTCATTCATTAGTCCAAGTTTTAGAAGTTACAACCACAAATAAACATCATTCGTCTTAGATTTATTTTATTCTTGCATTCTCGTAGTGTTCCATTTTGTCTATGTGGATTCGATCCCTACATTACTATTTCGTCAGTTGTGCTCTTGCAATAGTTACTTTTAGGGTTAAACTCTGAGTGTATCAAGTATCAGTATCCGGTGAAGGAGATGGTGGAGAATCAGTCTCCGGGGGGAAAGACCTGAGATTTAAAAGGCTAGAATCAAAAAAAAAAAAAAAATTGACTAAGCACTAATTTTGAACATAAAATTTTGATAATTCGTCACACTTTACTAAACCATATAAACCAATAAATCTATGAAAATTTGGCATTTCAAAAATAAATAAACTAAAAAATTCCAAATACATGCTTGATGAACTTGTATCTATAGTCAGTTTTGGTCAATGGATTTAAGTCTAAGGTGAAGACTCTTTTTTGAAGAAAATAATGACATTCATATGGGAAGGAAACGACATTCATAGAAGAAGATTTTGCATTTGCTAGTATTAATAAACTTTGTTGTGTTCTGATAGTCTTTAATTTGTATACATACAATAGTATAGGAGCGTTGATGTGGTTGAGGTCATTCTCATATGTGTTTCATAAGCTTTTACAATATACAAATATCTCTTTCTCTCGAAACTATTTAAAAGCGAAGTAATATAGTTTTAATGGGTTTTTTTATTAACAAATCATACAAAGGCTTCGAATGGTGACAGCATTTTGAGCGGTGCGGGACAAGCGGTTTAGGAGGTGCGGTGCGGTTTTAATGCGGTGCGGTTGGAAGAAACGCATCATGCGGAACAAGTGCGGTTACTGCAGAACAAACGGTGCGGGACAATATATGAATGGTGAAAAAAACAACATGCGGTGCAGTCCAAATGTGTGAATGGTAAAAATGTAAAAAGCGGTGCGGAATATATATTTTAGATAAATATTTTATAAATAAAAATGGATTAATGATATTTATATGATTATAAATTAAAATTATTAATTTGTTAATGATCAAATATTTTTCATAAATTAATTACGAACCATAAATAAATAATTATTAAAATTTTAATAAATTTATTTGGCATTTTACAATAATATATTTATTGCTAAAATCAAATTAAAAAATACATCACAAAAAATTAAATTAAATAATATAATATAATATAATCGAATTATTTTTAAAGTTAGAGTTTTAATTTATAAATATAACATCACAGAAAGAATCCTCTATTTCTTATTCCAAACTCCAAAAGTCTTCTCAATAACAGAACGTAAAAAAAATATGACATCGATTGAACAATTCTTTTTTTATTCTCCGGAGAAGGACTAGAGTTGAAGTGTGACATATTGAAGCTTTTTTTTTATAAAGTAAAATAAATATTAATTTTGTATTTTTAATAATAAAAATAATAATTAGGTGCGATCCCTCTCAAACCACACCTTGTGATCACCATCCCATATATATGTGCGGTCCTTTGTAAAATTTATACTGCAACTTGTTGTTTTTTTTAATAAAAAATATCTTTTATCAAAAATGGAAAATGAAAAACATGTGTAAATGGTGACCAAAAAAGTTCCGCTCAACGTTCCATCTATTCCGCTCTACACATTCAAACCCAAAGTTTCTTCTAGGCAAAGAAGGCTTCGAAGCAATTAGCAGAATCACTACTCCTATTGCTTTTGTTTGACTGCAACCCATCTAAATTGATTAGGTTTCTAGCAAAAAAAAAAAAACGGGATTAATGAATAACTCATTTTTTCTCAATCCATTTTAACCCGACTCATTTGATTTATCGATTTATTTGACTTATCAATTTATTTGACCCATTAAAATAAATGGATTAGATTGGATTGATCCATGAATTTGATACTTTTAACATGAACCGAAAGGAGTTTAATTTACCTAATCCCAATGTCAGGGTCGGCTCAATACTTTTAGGGACCTCTGGGCAAAAACAAATATTTTAGGGTCCCTGAACAATTAAAAAAAACAATCTGGGCCTTTTGGGCAATAAAAAAAATTTCCAAAAACCCCTATGCAATAAAATATCAGAACCAAAAAAAAAAAATTTGCGTGGGCCCTGCTCGCCCCCCTAGTTAAGCCGGCCCTGCCCAATGTACGATATGGTGCCTATCACCACCTTTCCAATGTTTCACAATAGCGCTATTACGGCCAGAACGTACACCACACAACTAATATCAAAGACTGTTTTTATTTTATGATTCGGAAAATTGTTCAAAAAACATAAATTTTTAAATTTTGACCATTCAAAACATTAATTATCGCGTTGGCAGTTTAAATAATAAAAATATATTGATTTTTAATTTAAATCATAATTTTTTATTGATTGAGCCAATTAGACACATCGTTAAGTTTTTAAACAGAACGATTAAATAGGGTTAAAAACCCGTTGTAAATCACATGCAAATAAAACGACAACGTCCCTTTCTTCTAAAATCCTCAATTTAAGCATGTGATGACTCTTTTCTCGCAACGGTTTATGAGAAAGATGGGACGATATCATTTTATTTAACCAAGATTTACAACGGTTTTTTATTCTCGTATGATCGTTCTTAGTAACCAACTTAATGTTGTGTCTAATTTAGTATAGTCAACGAAATTTTGTGATTTAAACTAAAAATCAACATATTTTGATAATTTAAAGTGTCCACGCAATAGTTCATATTTTGAATGGCCAAAATTTAAAAGTTCATACTTTTTTTTGGTGACAATTTTACTTTATTTTAGAAAAGAAAATTGAAAAACCCTACTACATGATGATACTGTAATATGGGTGAAGATGCAAGATCTATATGACAAACTTAAAGGAAACCACTCCAAGAGTGACGACCAGACTCTGGTCCAATAACCATATCAGAAACATGTCCCGTATAACAACTGGTTTAGACCCAAACCAAACTAAACATGGGTTTTTGGATTGGTTTAAATGTCCAACCCATTTGTCCAGACCATCCCATATAAAGCTCACGCTGACCATTTAATTTAACTTGAACTAAAGATTTGAATTGTTTTTTTTGTTTTGGTTATGTTACAAACCGGTGTATTTACAATATTTTTAAAAAGGAACAAGAATCAATCAATCAAAAGCAGCCGAATTAGTAAAAAATTAATCTATATTTTTTTCATTATTAATATAATATTAATTTTAGTATATTCACGTTCTCAATAAAACACTTTCCATAAAAAAAAAAAAAAAAAAAAGAAGAGAGAGAGACATGAGTGAGTGTCTCCTTTAAAAAGTTGAGACACTCCAAATTAACGTATTTGGTCCAAATTCTTTTTTTAATTTAATTATTTAATTTATAAAAATATTTTGGGGTGGATGGTCTAAGCCACATATCATTACTTTCAGAAAGACTAAGTCCATAGGTTTGTGCTTTTGTGGTTATCTCTTAGCCAACCACGTGTCCCACTATTAGAGCTGACCAAGTAAGCTCGAGCTATCTGATCTGATGAATAGAAATGAACTAAAACTCCGTCGAAAAATCATAGAAAATTATTCCGACGGAGAATGTTTGTCGAAAATTTGTCGGAAAATTTGTCAGAAAATCCATTAAAAAATTAATCAGAAAAGTTACAATTATTTTCCGATGATCAGTGTCCATCTGAATGATCCGACGAAAATTCGATCGAATTTGATTTCTGACAAGCTATAACTGACGAATTTAGTTTCGTTGGAAATCCGACAAAGAAATTACTAATACAATGCCTTGCTAATTTTCACATCTAATTAAAAGGTTGTAAAATTTGTATCAAAATATAATTTGATTGCAAAAAATATAATTGTTAGATTACCAATTTTTGAAAAATCTAATTTTTTTTTTTAAAATAAAATTTGATTAAATTTTATAAAAATTATTTAATTTTAACAAATATAAAAAAACTATTCAGATATTTATAATTATTCAGTTCAATATCTTCTAATTCGGTTCGGTTCTAAATATTTTGTCCAGATCTATATATTTTTTTGGTTAAAATCAAGTCAAGAGTATGTGAAAAAAAAAAAAAAAAAAGCAAAGAAAAAGAAAGAGATTTTTCACAAGTGTGCTAAACGTAATTTTCATTGAAAATGTTTAGAGTGTAATTCTATTTTTTTAAAAGTGTATTTGAATGTAAATGTCTCATTATTAAATCGTTACAATTTCATTTGGTCCGAAACATATGATAATTTTATCTTATTTTTCGCACTCAGCAATGCAATACACGCAAATACATTTTAATTAAAGTACATAAGCCATAAAACGACGCTGGATAAGTTATTTGGATAAGCTACGATTTTGTGTTTTTCACCAGACAATTAAACCCATTATTACAGAGTTTTGTTTTTGTTTTTTCACGGAGCTTTCGCGGCGGCGGCGGGTGCGGCGCCAGAAGGAGTAGGAGCATCGGTGGCTCCACCACCGAGACCAGCCTTAACCTCTTGGTGGCCTTTGGCTCCATAAGCTTTCATCTTGTAATCTTCCAAGCTACCAGAGTCGTCCACGTAAGGGCTGTTGGTCGGCAAGTCGACGTCGTTTTTCACTTCTTTCTCCGGTTTCTTCTCCGTCGTTGTCGTCGGTGGGGTTTTCTCTGCTTCCATTTTTTCTTGTGTTTCCTTTTTCTTTTTTCAGATTTTGTTGGGTTCTTACTTCTTAGGCGATGAGATGTCTTTGCTTTTATGGAAAGTGGAGTACACCGTGGCTCGTGAGTCGTGTGTCTCCGACACGCGGTAGCTACGCGGTTCCTGGGAGATCTACGTGGCTTTGTATGTAATGTCTTGCTGATGTCGGTGGCTTTATTGATTTTAGGCTTTTTAGTGGGCTTTTTTTGGGTTATGGCAAAATATTCGACTGAGATTTTTACAATTTGCTAGTGGAAAAAACAAATTTCACTCATTCTGCTAAAAGCAAAAAAAATAAACTTTTTATTTTAAGATGTTCATCTGCAAAATTGCATTAAAATGAATGGAATAAAAAATTTCTTCTAACTTCCATGTTCCGTAAATCATTATTTATTTATTTTAATTCCATTTATTCTTTGTATGTTTAGAGCATCTGTATTGGTGAAATACCTTTAATCCTCTCTCTTGTTTTTTTTTTTGATTTATTTAATAGATAGTGTCTCAAACCAATGTAAATGCTTTTACCATTCATATATTTTTATTCCATTTATTTTTTGCATAGTCATCATTTGGTTTAGTCTAAACATGTCATAGTTATTTTTGAGCTAATATATAAGGTACTTCAGCCAATCCATTCATTGTCAATTGATTTTGAATTGATAGTCAATGAAACTTAACATGGTATCAGAGCACGAATCCACGCAGTCCAACCCGAACCAAAATTGATCCGACCCATCGAAAGAGGCACGATCGATCTAATCTAAAATTAATCATATTATGAAATATTATCGAGATTAATGACTAGACGAACCATTATCTCGAGGGGTCATGTGAAGAATATATCCCATATTGGAAGTGGGAAGAGATTTGAGCTAATATATAAGGGATTTGGGTCAATTCACTAATTGACAATTAATTTTAAGTTGGAAGCGTAGGAAACTTAACCCAAAGAGAAGAAATTAGGGTTTCCGTATATTTTTATGGCATGTTGCTTCTTCTTCGCCATCATTGGCTTATTTTTCTTCAATCGTATCTCACAGGTTTACTGCGTTTCTCTTTTCTCTTATATCTTTGATCGCATTATGTAGTTCATTTATAGGGAATTTTCAGTGAGGTCTCGATACCAAAATCGGTAAATGAGAAGATTGATACTTTGGATCATAAAGAAACTTTCCTTTCAGGTCACCTGCTCCTCAAATCTGTGAAAAAAATACAAAGTTGAAATCAGAACTTTGACCAAAACATATAGTTTAGTAGTTTAGTAGATGTGGCTCATCCGAGTTCAAACTTTCCTTTGTCATTTGCCACCTAAACCACTGCAGATCTATAATAAATTTCTCTTTCTTCATTCCTTCTTTCTTTCTCTTTCTTCTTTTTTTCTTCTTCTCCAACAAAACCAAAATAAAATCAAGAATTAGATTTTTCATCATGCCGACAAAGATCCAAGATAGATACGGCGAAGACTGGGGTAGATTCGGCGAAGGCGACGATCTAGCGAAGATCCGACAAAAATGATATGAGTCGGGAAAAGTTTTTAGGAGAGTTAACTTGGGCGTACTGAGTCGATACACTGAACTGAGTTAGAATTGATATTCTAAACTATTTTATAACATGCTAAAATATTTTGAAACATGCTAAACTATTTATTATATCAAATAAATATATAGATTTACCTCTAACTACTTATTTTGCATGATAACTTAATTATTAGCTAGCTAACCTTCAAATTGTATATTCGGGGGGGGGGGGGGGGGGGGGGGGGATTTGACTATGGTTATGGGTTTGGAGAAGATTTGATCTGTGACTTGATTATGCTCAACTACATAAATCTAAAAACAAAATTATTAGATTCCTCTTCTAATGACTCAAACTATATATATGATATATGAAAAATTACATATCTATGTATATAAGTAAGATTTTATATATTTTTGTAACATGCTAACATATTTATTGTATCATATAAACATCTAGATGTATATTTAACTTTTTATTTAGTGTACTAACAAATTTATTGAACGTTAACTTTCATATTAACGTATATATATTCATGGGACATAATTTGTTTTTTAATTTGTGTGTTATATGTGTTATTAATTTATTTAACGCGCTAAAAAATAATCTAACTCGTCAATAAAATATATATTATGGTAAAACAAGAAAGTTACAGTGTTAAAACTTTGTTTTCCAACAAATTATGATATTTATCATGTTATAATTTTGAACGTACATATCTAAGAGAGGCGAAATTACCAGAGCCTTCGAATGCGGCGGGGCGGCGGAGACAGCGGAACTGTACGGGAAATTGGACGCCGACTATGGAATTTGGAAAAAGACGTTGACGGATTTGTGCTGACCTATGCGTTGGAGATCGAACAAAAAGTGGTGGTGGTTTATGGGATATGTTCTGGTCGGAAAGGAATCTCCAACGTAGTAGAAGGTATTGTTACTCCGGTGAGATCCGGTCGTATGTAGCAGAACGGGTGGTCAATTTTGTCGTCAAGCAGAGATACGTCGTATCGCCGGAAAATTTCTCCGTCGAAAGTTTTGGTACGATATGCGTTCAAAGTAGTGACTCCATTTCCCATTTGTCAGAAAAATGAAGAGAAATTAAAAAAAAATTAGTCACATGAATTGACATCTTTCGTAAACAGAGATTGATCTCTCGATCTGAGTAAAGACAAAGAGAGAGAAAGAAAAATATAAGCTGGGGTAAAATGGGATTATGGAAATTAGAATAATGTTTGTAATAGTTTTCACTACAAGAAAACTGCCCTTTTACAACTAACAGAATCGTCGTAAATTGGTTGTAAAACATGGTTTACGACAGATTAGCGACGAATAACAATTCGTCGTAATATGATCGTCGTTAATCAGAAATCGTCGTAAATTGGTCGTAACATTAAGGAGGACTAAAAATCGTCGTATATTATTCGTCGTAAAATCGATGTAAATTTACATCGATTTTACGACGAATACATTACATCGATTTTACATTGAAACATTACATCGATTTTACATCGAATTATACAATTTGTTTTTCGAAAATCCGTCGTCAATTCGTCGTAATAGGATGAAACATTACATCGATTTTACATCGAATTATACAATTTTTGTTTTGACAATTCGTCGTAAATTCGTCGTAATAGGTAGCTGTAAATGCGTTGGTAAATCGATGTAAAATATTCGATGTAAATTCGTCGTAAATTATTGAACAATGTAAAATCGATGTAAATGTTGAGTCGATGTAAACTCGATGTAATACATATATATATAATATTATTTCTTTTTTCAATTAAAATTAAAAAATAATTAAGACAATTATATTTATAAATTAAAATTTTATAAATCTATTCAAAATATAAAATAAAATTTAAAATACAAAATAAAATTCTTAATATAAACTATTCGGGAGCCGTCGCGGATCTAACCGATCTAAAGAATCATGCCCCGGCGACTGCAAAATATCTTCGACAGTAAATCCCGCATACAACAACGGCGGTCGAGCACTTGCTTCTGGAGGCGGCGCTGGTTCGGAAAAAGAATCCGGAACAGCGGACGGTGTCGCAGAAGATGACGGGAGTTGAGAATTAGCACTCGGTGCCGTCTCGAGAAACTGCCGATAGTGTGTCTTACGTGGCGCCATATCTAAAAAAATATTTAAAAATAACTCAATTCCAATAGAATATAATTCTATTCCTAACTAATAAGTCCAATCCTAACTAATAAAAATTACAATCCTAACTAACAATTCAAAATCCTCACAAACAATAATATAATTTAAAAAACTAAATTTTTTTTTTTTACCTTTTTCGTAGGTAGAGAGAGGTGAGAGCGTTTTAGAGAGAGAGTGAGTTTGTGTGAGATTGTGAGGGAGGAAAAATCTGGTCACGTATATATAGATTTTGTGGTCGTCGTAAAATCATTGGTAATTTACGACGATTTTACGACGATTCCGTCGTAAAATCGTCGTAATATTAAAACCGAAAATTCAACCTATCGAAATTTTTCCCCCACGTGGTAAATTAAATATTTCGATTTCCAACGAAATTACTACGGATTCGTCGTAAAATCGTTGTACTTTTTACAACGAATTTATGACGAATCCGTCGTAAATTCGTTGTAAAAGATTAAATCTATACCCTAAACCCTAAATCGCAAAACACATATCCTGGAAGTAAGAACGAAGTATATTTGTGCATCTAATACTTCTAATATTTAACAACAGATTCAATAACGACGATTGAATCTATATCGTCACCGATTTCCTTATCTTACATAATAATGTATAGCATTACTTCTTATAAGTATATATTCGTAACATGCATGACTTAAATAATGTTAATAATTTTGTAAAAACTTAAACTTTAAACTTTAAACTTGTTTATACTATGATTAGAACTTACGTAAAACAAGATATAAGATAAAAATACTAAACATGTAAACCAAATCCTAAACCCTAAATTTTAAGTATTACAACGAAATTACGACGGATTCATCGTAAAATCGTTGTAATTTTTACAACAAATTTACGACGAATCAGTCGTAATTTCGTTGTAATAGATTAAATCTATACCCTAAACCCTAAATAACAATACACATATCCTGGAAGTAAGAACGAAGTATATTTGTGCATCTAATACTTCTAATATTTAACAACAGATTTAATAACGACGATTGAATCTATATCGTCATCGATTTCCTTATCTTACATAATAATGTATAGCATTCGTTCTTATAAGTATATATTTGTAACATGCATGACTTAAATAATGTAAATAATTTTGTAAAAACTTAAACTTGTTTATACTATGATTAGAACTTACGTAAAACAAGATATAAGATAAAAAAACTAAACATGTAAATCAAACCCTAAACCCTAAATTTTAAGTATTACAACGAAATTACGACGGATTCGTCGTAAAATCGTTGTAATTTTTACAACGAATTTACGACGAATCCGTCGTAATTTCGTTGTAATAGATTAAATCTATACCCTAAACCCTAAATCACAATACACATATCGTGGAAGTAAGAACGAAATATATTTGTGCATCTAATACTTCTAATATTTAACAACAGATTCAATAACGACGATTGAATCTATATCGTCACCGATTTCCTTATCTTACATAATAATGTATAGCATTCGTTCTTATAAGTATATATTCGTAACATGCATGACTTAAATAATGTAAATAATTTTGTAAAAACTTAAACTTGTTTATACTATGATTAGAACTTACGTAAAACAAGATATAAGATAAAAAAACTAAACATGTAAATCAAACCCTAACCCTAAATTTTAAGTATTACAACGAAATTACGACGGATTCGTCGTAAAATCGTTGTAATTTTTACAACGAATTTACGACGAATCCGTCGTAATTTCGTTGTAATAGATTAAATCTATACCCTAAACCCTAAATCACAATACACATATCATGGAAGTAAGAACGAAGTATATTTGTGCATCTAATACTTCTAATATTTAACAACATATTCAATAACGACGATTGAATCTATATCGTCGTCGATTTCCTTATCTTACATAATAATGTATAGCGTTCGTTTTTATAAGTATATATTCGTAACATGGATGACTTAAATCATGTAAATGATTTTGTAAAAACTTAAACTTGTTTATACTATGATTAGAATTTACGTAAAACAAGATATAAGATAAAAAAATCAAACATGTAAATCAAACCATATACCCTACATTTTAAGTATTACAACGAAATTACGACGGATTCGTCGTAAAATCGTTGTAATTTTTACAACGAATTTACGACGAATCCATCGTAATTTCGTTGTAATAGATTAAATCTATATCCTAAACCCTAAATCACAATACACATATCCTGGAAGTAAGAACGAAGTATATTTGTGCATCTAATACCTTTAATATTTAACAACAGATTCAACAACGACGATTATACGATGGATTATCATGTTTATACTATGATTAGAAGTTATGTAAAACATGATATACTTTGATAAACCAAACATGTAAATTAAAACTAAATCGTCGTAAATTCGTCGTAGTTTTACGACGATGTTCGACGTAAATAGTGACATCGGTATCACGACGATTTCACGTCGACTCTGAGAATTTGGTAAAACACGGTTTCTTATAGGTCACCTAATTATTTACATCAAATATTTTCGACGTAATTTCGTCGTATATTCGATGTAAAATCGTTGTAATGCTATTCGATGTAAAACCGTTGTAAATTTTCGTTGCAAATCCGTTGGTAATTTCTAGAAAATTTCTATAAATACCTTCCACACCTTCAATGGTAACTCAAAAAAAAAATACACACTAAATATATACATATCCACGTTTCCTTGGGTTCTTATGCTGATCATTGTGTTCCCACTTCTTGATGATCTTGCCAACAAAGAATCCTGTGGGATCTTGTTTTCATGTAAAGACAGTCTTCATTACTACCATAGGTGAATGATTCATAGAATTGGACATCTATGTAAATCGTAATATAAGGATGTCCAATTCTATGTATCTTTCACTTATGGTGGTTGGTCTTTATGAATGTAGGAAACTAGACCCCCAGAGTTCTTTGTTGGACAGATCATCAGAAGTGGGAATACAACGGTCTGCTCCTTAACCTAAGGCGACATTACGACGATATTACGTCGTAATATCAACGTAATATGCAGAAGCCATATTCGTCGTAATATCGATGTAAAGTTACATCGATATTACGACGATTTATATTGTCGTCGTAAAATGGTCGTAATTTTACATCGAAATTACGACGACATATATTTACGACGATTTTACATCGAACACATATTTCGTCGTAATGTCGATGTAAAGTTACATCGATTTAAAACGGTCGTAAATTTTCGTTGGAAATTGACAATTTTCTTGTAGTGGTTTGGTTATTTACCTAATTATTTTCTGATTCTTAATCTACACCAATTTCTTATTCTTAGTCATCTACACCAATTTCTCTACTTTTTTTTTCATAGCTCTACTTCTTCATCTCCACAATTATATAATTTTCTTCAATCTTAAATTTCTCTTTTGGACTTCTAATTAATTTGGGTTAACATTTAACTATGTCAATAATTGGTTTAGGCTAATGGAATGAATATCCTACAAGATACGACAACGGGATAGAGCTTTGGCTTGCTACTCGATGATATCCTATAACTTTTGTAAATCTTAAATTTGGATGCATTCTTTGTAAACATGGTTTTTGATTGAATAAAATTTTATATTCAATTAAAAAAAAATGAATATCCTACAATCTTTCCCTTGATGACATAGCCTGAAGTTGTCACGATGTCGGTGCCTTGACAACAATCTTCAATTTTTTTGATTGACAGCACTTTCATCATAATGTCTGACCAATTTTCATCTGTGCGTATTTTATCGAGATATAGCAGTTTCTCTTCAAGAACTTCTCGAATCCAATAATGTCGAATATGGGTTCGCTTTAAACGAGAGTGCAATGTAGAATTATTTGCTAAATGATTTGCGTTCTTGTTATCACATAGCATGATATATTTATCTTGCTCTACTCCCAGCTCAAGCAAGAAGTTCTTTAGTCACAACATCTCCTTGCAAACTTCGGTGGCAGCAATGTACTATATTTCAGTGTTGAGCAAAGCAAAATCTAATATTTATTTTTTCTAAACACTTTATAAATAATTTAAGAAAATAGTTGTTTTAATAATTAAAAAAACAAGCTAAATTTGTAATCTTAAAATAAAAAGGTAAAACCAGATATGTGAGTTAATTTTCTTTAAGTTTACTAAATAAATATTGTTTTAACAACACCAATGTTAAGTTACACGTGGACATAACTTTGAAATTTTATTGAATGCCTAAAAATATATCATTACTTTACATGTAAATGCTAATCATGCATATTATTTTGCACATATCATAAGTATTAGCCTCATGACAATTACTTCATAATTTCATTCAAAATATGGTCGTATATATATAAAAAATTAAATTTGCTCTATTCTCATGATGTCATCTCACCTTTCACCTAAGCAACAAACATTAAAACAAAAACAAAACACACACACATAAAACAAAAAATCCAAAAAAATCCAAAAAAACCCAAACATAAAACAAAAATTCCAAAATATACAAAAATAAACCAATTAAAATATTAATTATACAAAAAAGGGAATTGACATAGCTTGACAATTTGGAGTATATATAATTTCTACTACTCTCATTTTCGATTGAATATCATTTTAAAAAAATACCACATGTACACAAAACAAAGACATCACCATTAATCTCTAGGTTTTATTATAAATCTCTGAAAGCAAAGTTCGGATAACAACACAAACTAAATCTTAAATGGCCTAACATGGGCCATTATTTGACTTTAATGAGCTCCAATATGTAAACCATTGTTTATCCAAAAACACATATGTCAGACTCACCGATAGAGAATCGCTTCACAAGGGCGACCGTTGCGATATACCCAAAGAAAGATCAATCGTTGTAGAGGAGAGAGTGCAAACCAGATCTTATTATTTCAATTTTAAGTTCTAGGGTCACACCTGCCTCTTCTATCATCTCATTCCTGCAGGCCACGTTCATAACAATCAACAAATGCTGTCATTGGTATGTGATTAGTTGGACAATCAAGAGGGAATTTCTCCGACTACCGTCAATATAACCCTACGATGATGATGGCGAGAAAAAAGAACTTCTCAATTACTTGGCCGGGGGGGGGGGGGGGGGGGGGGGGGGGGGTTAACACTACAAGAAAACAACGGATTTGCGATGGACAAATCCATAGCAAATCCGTCGCAAATCACGTTTTGCGACGGAATTGCGACGACACGATTTCCGTCGCAAATCAGTCGTCGCAAAACAGTTTCCCTCGCAAATCCGTCGCAAATTTGCGACGAACCATTTTCCCTCGCAAATTTGCAACGGCAAATATCCGTTGCAAATCCGTCGCAAATTTGCGATGATAAATAATCCCTCGCAAATTTGCAACGGATACTTTCCCTCGCAAGTCTGTCGCAAAGTTGCGACGGATACTTTCCCTCGCAAATCCGTCGCAATATTGCGACGAGATAATTCCCTCGCAAATTTGCAAAGGCAACTTTCCCTCGCAAATCCGTCGCAAATTTGCGACGAGATAATTCCCTCGCAAATTTGCAAAGGCAACTTTCCCTCGCAAATCCGTCGCAAATTTGCGACGAGATAATTCCCTCGCAAATTTGCGAAGGCAACTTTCCCTCGCGAATCCCTCGCAAAATTGCAATGGAAATGCAAGGAAAATTGAATTTTGTAAATTAAAAATTTAATTTAAAAATTGAATAATAATTAAAATAATTAACATATTAAATTTAAAAACATAATTATATAATTTAGTTATTACAAAAAGTGCATAATTGTTTAAAAAAAAAAAAAAAAATGTTTACAATCCGGTTCCGGTTCCGGATCCGGTTCCGGTTCCGGTTCCGGATCCGGTTCCGGTTCCGGTTCCGCTTCCGGTTCCGGTTCCGGTTTCGGTACCGGTTCCGGATCCCGATCCCGAAGAGTTACGTGCTTCGCGAAGTCTTACAAAAGCCGGATCCTTCTCAGCAAAGTAATCCATGAAAGCATCATAGGAATTAATCTTCTCGGCCTGATTCGTTAGCATCTCGGCCTGACTCGATAGCATCTCGGCCTGACTCGTTATGATCCGGTGTAAATCGTCATGGGATGGACGCGAAGCCGATGTAGAAGAAGCTTCAATTTGCGGTTGAAGCGAACCGACACCGTAAATTCTTCCTTTTTTGCGGGGAGCAACCTATGAAAGACAAAAAAACAAACATTATAATTAGAAATATTTAAATACAATACAACAATTTAATTTTTAAATACGTACCTCGGTAAAAATTTGGTTCTTCACGAAAGGAGTAAGGCCGCAAGATGCTGTGCTCTCGGGATCATCACTATCGACGGTCTGAGATAACAGTTCGAGCCGCGAAGTGACATCGTGGTAGATCTTCTCCGAGCGTCCATCGATAAAAGAGCCATCCGGTTTCCGTTTTGTCTCCTCGAGAACCGCTAACAAATCCGGAACTGATGATCCGGTCTTTGCGGCCTAAAAAAAATTCATAAATTCATAACATTAAATTAAATTACGTATGTAAGATTTTTTTTAAAAAAAAAAACTTACTATGTTTCGGCCCCGTGCTTTAAACGAGGTTTGTCCTGAACGATGCTTAGAAGGCCCGTAACCATCAGGATCAGAGTATCGGGCCTTGCGACTATCGTCACTCTTCTTCTTGCTCTTTGGATCCATCCAATATCGAACAAGACCGTTCCAAACAGTCGGATCCATCCACTTAGGCTTCGACTCATCGCCTTTAATCTTCCACTTTTCTTTCCAACGCCCAACCTGACCGCACATACGAGCCTTCAACTTCTTTTCAAATTTTTTACGGACCTCGCCGTTAATTGTAAAATCCCAATGAAACGATTGCTATAACAAAAAAATTAAGAAGTTAAATGCATAAAAAATATTATTATTAATAATAAAAATAAATTTAATAAAATTTAGAAAACTTACAGCAAACGTTTTATACCAACGTTCAATGATATATTCCGGTGTTTGCGAGTAATTGGCATGCGGTTCTTTGAAATCCGTTTCAAAGATCGAACGGATCTGAGCAGCCACAGCTCCGTCATCATCAAACCTGAAATTAGAAAATATAGTAAATTTTAAAAATAAAATTATGATAATTGTAAACAAAAACATAAATAACTTAGAAAATATAAATTTTACCATAACGTTCCTGGAGGACGGCCTGGATCGAGTCGTGGTAGACTATCATGACCAGGACTCTCGAGAATCTGCTCTATCACAATATCAATGGGGATGGAGTCAGCCGCGGGGTTAGACGGTGCGGGATCCTCCGGTGCTGGGGCAGGCTCCACGGTCTCAGGAACAGCAGTAGTCGCAAAATCCATCTGTATAACCGGAGGAGTACTTGTGGAACCCATCGAAAGAAATCGAGTATAGTCGTTACCTCGAAATCCCGACATCTACAAAAAAAAATTTAATAATTAATTCATATAATTATATTATAATTTAGAAAATACAAAAAAATTACAATCAAACTAATAATTTTATATAATGTCATAATAATTATAAAATTATCTAATGTAAATTCATACTAATTAAAATACAAATTTAACAACCTAATATATAACATATCTAAATCTAACAATCTAAATTCATCCTAATAAATACAAATATAATAAATATAATTTTTTAACAAATCTAAAAAACTAAAAAACTAAAAAACTAAATAATCTAACAAATCTAAGAAACTAAATAATCTAACAAAATCTAACAATTCTAAAAATCTAAAAATCTAAATTAAATACAAATCCAAATCTAACAAATCTAATTTTTTTTTCACAAATCTAACAAAGTTCACAAATCTAACAAATCAAACAAAGTTCACAAATCCAATAATTTTTTTTTCTAAGATAACAACATATAATTTTGAAATAAAAAATGAAATAAAAAATGAAATTAAAAAATCAACTTACCTTCGCCCAGGAGAAGAAGAGGTCGCCGGAGGGAGAGGGGAGAGGAGGGGACTCGCCGGAGGGAGGGGACTCGCCGGAGGGAGAGGAGGTCGCCGGAGGGAGAGGAGGTCGCCGGAGGGAGAGGAGTGCTCGCCGGCGGAGGAGGAGAAGAAAGAGCTCGCTCGCGAGGTGAAGGGAGGAGGTCGCGGAGGAGAGTAGAGAGGAAGGGAAGAGAAACTGATCGCCGGAGGAAGAGGAACCGTTCGCCGGAGGAAGAGGAACCGATCGCCGGAGGAGGAGAAGTGGGATCGCAGGAATCGACGGATTTGCAATGGGAGATTGAAGGGATTGAGAAGGGAGAAAGGAAGAAGAAGATAAACAGTCGGTTTATAAACTAAAAAGCGATGGATTTGCAATGGATTTGCGATGGATCCAAAAATTGCAACGGATTTGCGACGGATCCATCGCAAATCCATCGCAAAATTCGCGGTTAAATTTTGGCCCAACATGCGCTGAAAAAATTCAATTTTCGTACCAAATTTCCAAAAAACATTTTGCAACGGATTTGCGATGGATCACTAATTTGCAACGGATTTGCGACGGATCCATCGCAAATCCGTTGCAAATTAGTGAGTTTTTTTTTTTAATGTTTAGGGTTTATGGTATACGTTTAATAGTACATAATAAAGTTTACGGTTTATAATCTCATAAGAGTCATGATCATAAGCATATTTTTTTCACAAATATAATGAATTTGAGGGTACGAGGAATGTTGAACTTATATATATATATATATATATATATATATATATATATATATTTATAAACAACATATACGGATATATGACGTTTTATATATCATACGGGGACATTTCCAAATTTTCACAATTTATGAATGCACATGATTAAATAACTTTAGAAATATAATTTTTTGAGATTCACTTTTAAAACCGTTAGACGCTTATCACGTTTTTATCTTCTCCGGAAATAAGGAATGAATCCCTAGCAATTCCATTGCAAATTTGCAACGGATTTGCGATGGATCCTTTATTTGCAACGGATTTGCGACGGATCCATCGCAATTCCATTGCAAATTTGCAATGGATTTGCGATGGGGTCTTTATTTGCAACGGATTTGCGACGGATCCATCGCAAATCCGTTGCAAATTCGTGATTTTTTTTTTTTAATGTTTAGGGTTTAGGGTATACGTTTAATAGTACATAATAAAGTTTACGGTTTATAATCTCATAAGAGTCATGATCATAAGCATATTTTTTTCACAAATATAATGAATTTGAGGGTACGAGGAATGTTGAACTTATATATATATATATATATATATATATATATATTTATAAACAACATATACGGATATATGACGTTTTATATATCATACGGGGACATTTCCAAATTTTCACAATTTATGAATGCACATGATTAAATAACTTTAGAAATATAATTTTTTGAGATTCACTTTTAAAACCGTTAGACGCTTATCACGTTTTTATCTTCTCCGGAAATAAGGAATGAATCCCTTGCAATTCCATTGCAAATTTGCAACGGATTTGCGATGGATCCTTTATTTGCAACGGATTTGCGACGGATCCATCGCAATTCCATTGCAAATTTGCAATGGATTTGCGATGGGGTCTTTATTTGCAACGGATTTGCGACGGATCCATCGCAAATCCGTTGCAAATTCGTGATTTTTTTTTTTTAATGTTTAGGGTTTAGGGTATACGTTTAATAGTACATAATAAAGTTTACGGTTTATAATCTCATAAGAGTCATGATCATAAGCATATTTTTTTCACAAATATAATGAATTTGAGGGTACGAGGAATGTTGAACTTATATATATATATATATATATATATATATTCATAAACAACATATACGGATATATGACGTTTTATATATCATACGGGGACATTTCCAAATTTTCACAATTTATGAATGCACATGATTAAATAACTTTAGAAATATAATTTTTTGAGATTCACTTTTAAAACCGTTAGACGCTTATCACGTTTTTATCTTCTCCGGAAATAAGGAATGAATCCCTTGCAATTCCATTGCAAATTTGCAACGGATTTGCGATGGATCCTTTATTTGCAACGGATTTGCGACGGATCCATCGCAATTCCATTGCAAATTTGCAATGGATTTGCGATGGGGTCTTTATTTGCAACGGATTTGCGACGAATCCATCGCAAATCCGTTGCAAATTCGTGATTTTTTTTTTTTTAATGTTTAGGGTTTAGGGTATACGTTTAATAGTACATAATAATGTTTTATTTTTATAAGATTTATGGTTTATGGTATATGTATTATCATCATAATAAAGTTTTTATTTTTTTTACGGATTTACAACATATACATATTTTTATTTTAAAAATTACATTATAGTACATTTAACACATTATTCCGTTGCAAATCCGTCGCAATTTTGCGAGGGACATTTACCGTCGCAATTTTGCGACGGAGTTGCGACGACCACTGTAGTCCTCGCTAATCCCTCGCAAATTCGTCGCAATTTTGCAACGCATTTGCGACGCCCGTTTGGCCCTCGCAAATTTGCGAGGGATTTGCGACCCTAGATATTCCCTCGCACGTTCGTCGCAAATTTGTTGCAAAATCGTCGCAATTTGCGACGACTTTTTCCCTCGCAAAATAGAGACGGATTTGCGACGACAAGTTAGTCACTCGCAAATCCGTCGCAAATCCCTCGCAAATCCGTCGCAAATTTGCGACGGATTATATCCATCGCAAATTCCATTGCAAATCGACTGTTTTCTTGTAGTGTAAACAGTGCCAATTTCCTTAGGTATAGTTTACTCAATTTGATGGATTGTTAATGATTGATGTAATGAGCTAGGCCCATAAGAAAAGCATATTGTGCCCGATAAATATGGAAATCGGTGTTGCAAAATTTTTAAAATAATATAGTTAAGAAACACGCAACATATTTCACGCAATAAAGATGATTATAATCCAACATGAAACATGATTAAAAAGAATGATGTTAGAAAAACATGATTAAAAATAATATAAAAATGAAAAATAAAATAAAATAAGGAATCACCCAATATTAAACTGTTAGAAACAATTCCATTAACTCCAAAACCAATAAAATAAAATAATATTACACAATCAAAATAAAATTAAAAAAATGTGGACCACGCCCGCACACAGTATCTATAAATCCAACATATTTTTAATAAATAAAAAATTATCTTAAAACTAATTTTTTTTAAAGTATCCCAAATTCCTAAATTCCTTAATAGTATTAAAGGGAAATGTATTCTATAAGGGCTTCAACAAATAGGCTGTAGATAAAAAAAAAACAAACAAAAATTATGCAAAGAAAACTTTAAATTGTTAAGATATTCCCTTTAAAAAACCAAATAATTGCATGAAATTGACCAACAAAGGAAAAAAAAAGAGTTAAAATGTGTAATATCCACTAAACAAATACATACAAGATCATAAATTTAAGAAATTAAGAAAATAAACCATAAAATAAAAATACACATATTTAATTTTAAGCTGATAGAGACAATTCAATTAACTATCAGATTCAAAAAATAAAATAACATTAGACAATAAAAACTGTTTAGAAAACCTGTTTATAACGCCCGTGCGTAGCGCGGATCACCCCCTAGTATAATATATTTTAGTGAAATACTAAATCTAATCTCTTTATTTCTAGCCTAACAACATTAATTTGAGTGTTGAAGACCAAAACCGTAGAGTAGGATTCACCAACTCCATACTTAATTACTCTTATAATCTGCTTTGTATAGTTTCTCTACGGTCTCCCAGCAGTTCACCCATGCATCACCATAGTCCTCTATCATGATTTGCAATCGCTCAAAACAACTTGTGATCATTGTTGTTTATGGGGTTAAGGTTTTCCTCATGGTGGAAATCGCCTTCATGACCATAACTCTCATTGAGTCAACTGCGATTTGAACCTTGATCGTTGGACTCGTTTGCTGCATCGTCAACATCATAACGTATGCATCTCTATTATTCCTCCTCGTGGTAAGTTTGATTAATTTTTGTTTTTGTTCATAACACATTTAAATACACATGTTAAAAAAATTAGCGGCATTAGGAAACGCAACAATTTGGAGTATACACTTTTTCCGCTTGATCTTTTCATCATGGCGATAATATAATTTTCTAATAGACTAATACTATTAATTGTTCTATATATATATATATATATATACTTACTAGTTGATTCTTAAAGAAAAATAAAACAATTTAGTGGGTTTTCCAATAAATTGTTCATAAACTTATAAGTTATAACATATCAGATGGTTAGATTATGAAATATTATGTTAATGTTACATATTAATCAAGTTTATTGGTATTCTTTATTGGTCTGATTATATTACCTTTTTTGTAATGAGATTTATATTCATGTAAATCAACTTAATGTCATATATGTAATTTGCTTACAAATGTAATATGATATGCTTCTAAATGTACTATGATATGTTTAGAAATTCTTTGCAATTTGCATATAAATGTATTTTTAGTTTTTTTTTTAACTCAAATTTATATATGTTATGCATGCATGACTTATAAATGTAATAAGATTTGCTTTGTCCATGTGTGTGTGTGTGTTTTTTTTTAATGGATTAGTTAAACATATATATATGAGATGTACTCAAGACCGGATCGAATTGACAATCATTGCTAGCTAGTTTAATTATAACAACATTAAGCTGTATATGAATCGGACTAATTAACTTGAATGTTTAAACGGTATAAGAAAATAAGTGGAATCTGCGAAGAAACGGGGAGGGATCAACGAAGAAGATACAGAGGAAGAGAAAAAGAATGGGAGATGGAACATAAAATGTTATGCATGCATGATGTATCTATATTCATGATTCATGATCATGTAATTGAAATAGGTTCCATTCAATCCATGATATTTTTTCATAATTTTTTTTCTATAAAGATTGTATTTTCGCCTTTTAGTATAAATATAAATGATCATAGTAATGTTACTATTTTAAAATACATAACATTAATTTATTTACTAAACTTAAAAATCATTTATGATAAACAACATAAATGCGACGTTAAAGTATTTGAATTTTAAAAAACATTAATAATATAAACGGATCTAAGACCGAAATTGACTTTATTTTTTAGTAAAAAAAAAAAAAGATGAGCTGACAAAAAAAAAAAAAAAAAATCAGTTATGGATTCTTTCTGAACGAAAGACAAGAAACTTCTTAAAGACATATATGGTCCTTATAAAGAATCTGCAGAAACAAGTACTGAAGATTTAAGAAGATGAATCATGATATCAAGATGACTCATCTTAACTCTTTTCTCTGTTTCTGAATTCGAATTCCCGCCAGTCAGAGAGAAACAGAGTCGATTCCTATTTCCTCACGATTGATAATGAGATCCTATGGCAAAGAGAAGAAGTTAGGGTTTCCGTACGTTTTCATGGCGTGTTGCTTCTTCTTCGCCATCACGGGTTTCTTGTTCTGTGGAAGATTGTTCACAGCTCTGTTTTTCTCTATTATATCTACAGGGAATTTTCAGTGAGATTCCAATACCAAGATCTGTAAACAAGGAAACTGAATCTTTTGATCATGATGAAACTGGAGATGGTTCTGTCTCTAACATCCCATTTCAGGTCATTATCTATGAAATTTTACAGTGTAGAGATCAGAAATTTAGATTCAATCCATTTCAGTTTCACAAGTATAGATGATTTTGATGTGGCTGATCAGGTTTTAAGTTGGAAACCTCGAATTTTTTACTTCCCGA
Source organism: Eutrema japonicum (assembly GCA_030161315.1). Taxonomy (NCBI): domain Eukaryota; kingdom Viridiplantae; phylum Streptophyta; class Magnoliopsida; order Brassicales; family Brassicaceae; genus Eutrema; species Eutrema japonicum. The sequence goes on along the minus strand of BSQW01000010.1, from coordinate 2,785,202 downwards.
ATTTCGCAACTAAACAACAATGTGAAGCCATAGTCGACATGGCAAAGGATAACCTTAAGCCTTCTCAGGTTGCTGCAAGAATAGGCGAAACCGCAGAGATCATTCAAAACGATAGAACAAGGTATAATGGAAATTCAGAGGATAGAGAGCATTTAGATTTTGACGAACATTTTACCATAAACTGAACATTTTAAATGCAGCACCGGAGTGTTCATCGGTGCTGATGCACACGAATCTGGGATTTTAGCTGCTATCGAAGAGAAAATAGCCATAGCCACGAAGATCCCTAGAGATCATGACGAAGTAAGCTATACATACATTCATATAGAAACAAACAACAGTGCATCTTTTGGTTCTTGTTCCTGCAATTCAACCCATATTTGACATAAAATGTCTTAAAACATGCATCTTTTGCCAAGTAATATGAACGGTAAACTATTGAGAGATCGGTGAGATCGACCATACCGAGATTATGAAAATCACAAGAAATATCTAGAAGTTTCAGATGAGGTTGCCGGAGGGATTAAGAGATCCATGAAACCGACCGAAACCAAATCTAGATCAACGAAATCACGAACCGATCTCCCAATATAAGCACATGTAAAAACCCGTCAAAACTCGCACCTTTCAATAAGAAGTTCATGTGTTTTTTTTCTTCCAGCCATTCAACATCTTGAGGTATCGGCTTGGTCAGAAGTATGATCCACATCACGACGCGTTCAATCCAGCTGATTACGGTCCCCTGAGAAGCCAACGGGTAAGCAATCTATTCGTCGTGTTCTAGATTATAAACTCAATTTGAAACTCCCAACAGTTGATCAGTTATTCATCGAATGCAGCTCGCGTCTTTCCTGTTGTACTTATCGACTGTCGAAGAAGGCGGAGAAACGATGTTCCCATTCGAGGTAAATCATTGTTTCTTTCTTTTGGTTTTATTATGGTTTGAGGTTTCCGTTTGTAAAGGGATTTGGATTCTGAGGAAGCAGAGTTGGAGAAACATGGATGGAAGCTATGATTATAAGAAGTGTGTTGGTTTGACAGTAAAACCGCGGCAAGGAGACGCCATTTTCTTCTACAATTTGCTCCCAAACGGAACAATCGATCCGGTCAGTGACAATCAAAACCCATTAGGACATTTTGTATGTGTGATCTTTCTCAAACAAGTTTTGATTTTGTTGTTGCAGATATCTCTTCATGGAAGTTGTCCTGTTATCAAGGGGGAGAAATGGGTTGCCACAAAGTGGATAAGAGATCAATCGTTTCAAGATTATGCAGATAATTTTGTAAAACTACAGTCACAATTACTTGTAAGGCGTAAAAAGGTCCAAAAGAATATAAAGACATGAACAAAAAGAAACAAAACCTCTTATGCTGCTTATTACTGCAACTTTGAGCTTCCAGATTTGTGTGTTTGCTCGCTTTTCATGCTGCTACAAAATCGAAGCGAGACCATTAACACAAAGATCACATAAAAACCTGAGTTTTGTTAGGAAATCTGTATGTAGATTTTTCTTTGATTTTCATTATCTTGCTTCCCATTAATTGCATAAGTCCAATAACCACAGACCGCGAGTTATTCAGAATCATTAATTTGTGCCAAATCTTCGTGTGGTGACTTTCCCCATGGTCTCTTGATGCAGTGAATAAGGAAATAGCACATATCAACGTTGAGTTGGCCTAGTGGTTAAGGAGGAGTGGGTATGTGCTTCTTCTACGGCCATGAGTTCGATTCCCGTTGGGAGGGGTCTCCTCCGAAGGAATGACTTTAACATAATTTGGGCCCGTTCCGGAATGTACGGGCCTACGGACCATAACCTCAGCGATTAAAAAAATAAAAAGAAATAGCACCTCTCGGCCTTCTCAATGATCTCTTGCGCAAACTTTTGTCCCCACGTTAAAAAGAAATAAAAAAATTAGTTTAACCAATGTGCTACAGCCGAATTTTGATAATTTATTAATATTTTACATATATAAATATCCATATTTTATAATGATATGTATATCAACAAAAATATTTTCAGCTGGGCTTCGGACCCATAACTAATTTCAATGAGAAAAAAGTTTAACCAATGTGCTACAACGGAACTTTTGATAAAATATTAATATTGTACATATAAATATCCATATTTTATAATGATATGTATATCAACAAAAATATTTTCAGCTGGGCTTCGGACCCATAACTAATTTCAATGAGAAAAAAGTTTAACCAATGTGCTACAACGGAACTTTTGATAAAATATTAATATTGTACATATAAATATCCATATTTTATATATATCCAAAATTATAACAAAAACATTTTCCGTTGCCGGGCTTCGAATCTGGAACTAATTTAATTTCAATGAGAAAAGAGTTTAACCAATGTGCTACAACAGAACTTTTGATAAAATATTAATATTGTACATATAAATATCCAAAATTATAACAAAAATATGGATAAATATACATATTATCCAATTTCGAGAAGTGAGTTTAACCAATGTGCTACAACGGAATTTTTGGTAATATATTAATATTATACATATATAAATATTCATATTTGTATAAACGGTCTGTTTGTACATTTATACGCTGCGTTTGATGCAGCTAATAGACTTGCATGCCCTTTAAAGAAAACATGTTTTTAGTGTCTTGAAGAGCAAAATGCGACGTTTTCAATTTTCATTCATATTTACTTGTAAAACAAAAATTTTGAAGGCCTTACAAGGTCCGAAGAAGATATAAATAAAGACATGAACAAAAAAGATACAATCAATTTCAAAATAATAGAATTCTCTCAGACTAACAAATTAATACCTATAAGGCTGCTTTTGCGGCAACTTTGAGCTTCCAGGTTTCGTGTGTTTGCTCACTTCATGCTGCCACAAAATCGAAGCGAGACCATCAACACAAGATTACATACCAACCTGAGTTTCTTTTGTTTAGGAAACATGTAGATCTGTCTGAGATTTGCTTTGTCCTGCCTCCACTTAATTGCATAAGTGTGATATCCCATGAATGAGTTTTAGGGCCTATTTTTGTTTTCGATTAAAACCTTAAGGCGAGAACCTTAAACCGTGCGCCCAAAGAAACCCTAACCCTAGCTTTCCGAAGAAGAAAACCCTAGTTTGCTAATGAGGCAATGTTTCAGGCTCTTAGTTTTCGCGTTCAAACCTTTTGGAATTTCATCTCAAGTTGGTCTACAGAAAAGTTGAGCCAAAGCATGAAAAAGTGTTAGGCCGAAAGGAGCATTAGACGAAACGTCGGACCTGTTTCGGGTTAAAGAAAAGCCCATAAGAAGAAATGGGTATTGAGGCAATTTTAAAGTGGACCATAAGGTTTTGTGAGCACATTTTCGTGGCCCTAGAGGAAGGAGAAGAGAAACCCAAAGTCGCAAGCCCAATAAGATCATTAAGGGCAATTTGGACATTCCCTGTGCAGACCTAGGGTTTCCTCTCCACCTCTATATAAGTGAGAGCCATGACTTGGAGTATGTCAGAGAGTCTTGGTGCGGCGAAGCCTTGCCGGAATTCCGCTGGAGCCACCACCGTTGAGCCACCTCGAAGGAGAAGCCACCGCAGCCTTCTAGAAGGCAGATCTGCCCCATTTTAGAAGAGAAGAGTATCAGACAGACAAATCAGATAGGATGAAGCTGAAACTTGGTAAGAATATTCTAGACTCCCATATCTAGCCATAGTCGAAAGCGGATCTTGATTTGGAGCTATAGAGCTAAAGTTATTGCCGTTTTTCTGAGACCGATATTTGTTGTTAGAATCTTCGGACAGCCATATTGCAAGGAGATTATCCGGCGAAGCAGGAGGAACCAGGAAGCGATCTACATACCTCTGGAAAGCCCCAAGTCCTAGCTTTCTTGAAAGCCCCGAGTCTTAGCTTTCTGGAAAGCTCAAGTTCATCCAATTCGGAGATCCGTGATGAAAGTTATTGATGTATCTTTTCGTCTGGTACATTCTGGCCGAACCTCCAACCATCGCAGATCAGATCCGTTTTGGTAGAAGGGAGAAACGGATGAGAAGGTGTTCTCCGAATGTTATGAAATTGGTAAGGATATTCTATACTTCCAGATCTAGCTACAGAAGAAATCAGATTATCATTTGAAGTTATGGTTTGAAAGATATTTGTTGTTTCCTGAGACTATTCTTCGCAGCGCACAGATCCGACCAGGCTGGAGAGTTGGGCTGTTTGGTTAGGCAAATTAATCCGGATCGTTCTGAAACTTTGCAGAGACATGTATGACTCATGGAGGTAGATTCTGGTAGAAGGGTGACCGGTTTGGAGTTCCGGAACATGAGAAAACGTGCTGATGAAGTTAAGGCAGTGAATCTGTCCAAAGAAAAAGGAAGGAGAAAAATGTGTTTTACCTTCAACCCAAAGACAAAGGTGAGGACTAGATGTGGATTCCCAGGATGCGTTAGTTGAAATAGGAATATGTTTATGTTTAATAAAAGTATATAGATATGATTGTTGGTTGTTGCATGTGAAAGATGATTGATGCATATTTGTATGAAGTAGCTGTTTGCTAGGCGTGTTAGTACACAATTTCTTGTCGCCGGGGTCATGGTCGTGAGCAGTGAAGCGGCATTTCTATGTTGGGCCGCAGCCAAAGAATGAGAATGATACAAAAAATGAGAATGGGTTGCAGTCCCATCGATAACGGGGCTGACGAGTCCAGAATGTGAAAGAGATTGAGTAACATGGATTGCGACATGTGCGAATATGATGCATATTTGTTAGGATGATTGATGTGATATGAATTATTGCATATAGAAATGATTGTTTCATCACTTGAAGTATTGTTACTAAAGGCATATAGGTTGTGTGTGTCTATTGCTTATATTGTGCATATTTGTTATTGCT